>OV702283.1:407503562-409903562 GCA_916181665.1 Avena sativa | reverse complement strand
TGGGCGTGGGCTACTTCCTCGACTCATGCCGCACCTGCTACAGCTGCGGCAAAGGGTACGAGAACTACTGCCCCACACTGGTGCTCACCTCCAACGGCGTCGACGGAGACGGCGCCACCACCCAGGGCGGCTTCTCCGACGTCCTCGTCGTCAACAAGGACTACGTCCTCCACGTCCCGGACACCCTTCCCCTGGCCGGGGCGGCGCCGCTTCTCTGCGCTGGCGTCACCGTGTACAGCCCCATGGTGCAGTACGGGCTCAACGCCCCCGGGAAGCACCTCGGAGTCGTCGGCCTCGGCGGGCTCGGCCACGTCGCCGTCAAATTCGGCAAGGCGTTCGGGATGACCGTCACCGTCATCAGCACCTCCGAGAGGAAGCGAGAGGAGGCGCTCGACCGCCTCGGCGCCGACGCGTTCCTCGTCAGCAGCGACCCCGACCAAATGAAGGTCACGACTGCTATATAATCTGCCTCCCTCCGTTCGTTGACTCACGTCCCTGCGTACGCGCGACATAGTAGGATTCTTGCTTGCCATTGACGCGCCAGACACGTCGTTGTTCTTGGTTGCAGGCGGCGGCGGGCACGATGGACGGCATCATCGACACGGTGTCGGCAGGGCACCCGATCGTGCCGCTGCTGGATCTGCTGAGGCCGATGGGGCAGATGGTGGTGGTGGGCGCGCCCAGCAAGCCCATGGAGCTGCCGGCCTTCGCCATCATCGGGGGCGGCAAGCGCCTCGCCGGGAACGGCACGGGCAGCGTCGCCGACTGCCAGGCCATGCTGGACTTCGCGGGGAAGCACGGCATCACCGCGGACGTCGAGGTCGTCAAGATGGACTACGTCAACACGGCAATCGAGCGGCTCGAGAGGAACGACGTCAGGTACCGCTTCGTCATCGACGTCGCCGGCAGCCATCTGCAGGCCGACGCCGCTTAGCTTGCGCTACGGCCGGAATGTGGACCTGTCGTTTGGCCGAGCGGTCACCGGCTTACCGCCACGTGAAGTCAACGAGTCGTTGGTCTGTTGTTATTTCCGCGTGTGTTTGTGTGTGAGATTCAAGATTTCCATGTCAAATAATTGCTTCGTGTATCATGACACCTGAAAAAAAAGTATCCCGTCTCCTGTGATCCTTTTCTTTGGATAGAGGTTGTCAAAACTCAAATAGAAAAGGACTCATGATTCCATAAAAAAGAGTAAATTTCATTTTTTTTACCCTCTATTTATGCATTTGAGACACTAATTATCCCATCTAGTAGAAGTTGTATCCGGATGTTCCATTTAAGAAAATTCTAAGCATGGTTGCTCCGTTTTAGCATTTAACACGTGGTCATGGATAATGCTGACATGTTAGGACGACGTGCCGCAACAAAATATGGCAAGATCGGAGGACGTCGTTGCCGATCATATTTACCCTTCTCTGCACTAAATGTTCTACTCTTTGTTTCTATCTCGATAATTTTGAGGTTTAATCGTCACCTCGCACCTTGCCCAATAGATATGCATCAGAAAATGAGGATTTAAAGTTTTCGAACATAGTAATTTAGATGAATTTTCACTACATAGGATAATTAGGGTCATAAATGCACAAGTAGAGGGTAAAAAGTGGAATTCACTCCATAAAAAACCAAAGAAAGAAGAAGGTTCACCCATGGAAAAAGGAGCCCCTAGGGGAATATAAGGGTGGGCAATAAAAATTCGTCTAGTCGAGTTCCCAGACGTCTAGTTTTCGCCGGATTTAGCTCATTTTACATCCGGAGTTCATAAGCCGAACCCGAGGCGCCGGGAACCGCCTGGCAACGCCGGATGAAGCGAAAAAAGGGTGGGCCACGGCTGTCAGCAAGACAATGTCGTGCTCCCGCCTTTCTTCTCCCCCTCCTGCCTTTCTTCTCCATTTCCTGCCACAATTCCCGCCAGTTCCCCGATCTCTTGCCCGCCATGCCGCCCAAGGGTTTCGTCAAATCCCGCTCCACCATTGACGAACCAAAGGAGAAGAAGTCGAGGAAGCCGACGCTGAAGCCGGATGGCTGGGCAGAAGCAGACTCGTCGAAGGATTGTCGGCATAGGAAGATCAAAACAAACAGTTGGAGGGAGAGAACACTAAAGTCGGAGGAGGCACATGCGATGATGGAGGCAAAATCGGCGTCCGATCGTGCCGCCCGTACGACCATGGCCCGTCTGCTGCCTCTCGTCGCCGCGTAGTATGACGCGCCGTGGGGGAGCCATGAAGGGGTTTCGCAGCATAGTAAATCAAAAAAATTCTACGGATGCGAACGGGAAAGCCAAGATCTAATCTAGGAGATGCAAACAACGAGAGAGATTAGATGAGATCTTCATACCCTTGAAGATTCGCACAGCGGAACGTTCGTCGGAACGTGGGTGATGTAGTCGTACTCGCTTCTCCTCCTTGCGATCCGCTCTGATCTAACACCGCAAGTGGCGATGCCTCCGAGAGATGCACACGTGCGGCACCTCGACGTCTCCTCCTTCCTCGGTCCAGCAAGTATGGTGGAGAGATGGATTGGATCTACAACGCGACGACGCGGTGCAAGTGGTGGAGAGTTTCTGCAGCAGGGCTTCGCCTACACGCAGTCGGGAGGGAGAGAGAGAGAGAGGAGGGCAGCAGGGCGTCTAGGCTTGAGGGGAAGGTGTGGGGGGGGGGTGCGCCCCCAGCCCTCTTTATATAGAGGGGTGGGCGGCAACCCTAGCCCCTCCCCCAAGCCTAGGCCGGTGGCCAAGGGGGAAGAGTGGGGGGCAAGTTTCCCTCCCTCCTTCTAGAAGCTCCAATTAGGGTTTCCCCTTGTTTGGCCGGCTGGGCCCTATGGGGCCTTGTGCCCCTGGCCCAATGTGGTCGAGGCACTCCCTCATAGGCCCATGCCCCCTCCCGGAAGGTGAGGCCACGTTGGTCCCCCTCCGGAAGGTTCTAGAAGCTTTCGGTACAATACCGATTAACCCGAAACAATTCCGAACTCCAAAAACCGCATTGCCTTATATGAATCTTATTCTCCGGACCACTCCGGAACCTCTCGTGATGTCTCGGATCCCATCCGAGACTCCGAACAAAAAACTCATAAACCAATTATCCAATCTATCCGACCCTTCGGGTTCGAGAACATGCAGACATGATCTTCTATCAATAATCAACAGCGGGGTCTAGAAACCCATATTGACTCCCACACATTCATCGATGATCATATCGTATGAACCACGATGCCAGGATTCAATCAATCCCATATATATATTCCCTTCATCTCGCGATATTTTACTTTCCCGAGATTCGATCGTCGGTACCGTCATACCTAGTTCAATCTCGTTCACAGCAAGTACTTTACTCGTTCCGTAATCCGATATCACTTTGTGATTAACTCCTTAACCACATGCTTGCAAGCGGTGTTGATATCGATTACCAAGTGGGCCCGAAGTATATCTCTCCGACTTGGGAGGGACAAATCCCATCTCGATACATACAACCCAACAGGTACTTTCCGATCACCTGAGAGACACCTTTATGATCACCCTCTCATAGGATGACGTTTGATGACCTCAAAGCTTTCTTCCGATACCAGGGAGTTGTATTATCTCATGGTCTAAGGAATACAATATTTGACATAAGAAAAGCTTCGCAAAGATGAACACGATGACACGATCTAATTGCCCCGCTTAGTTTGGGTCTGTCCATCATATCATTCTCCCAATGATATGATCTCATTATTAATCGACAACTCATGTCCATGGTTAGGAAACCTTAACCATCATTAATCAATGATCTAGTCCATAGAGGCGTACTAGGGACACGGTGTTGTTCACAAACCACACAAGTATTAAAGTTTCCGCTTAATACAATTCTAGCATGAAATATAAACATTATCATGAACAAGAATTATAATAATAACATCTTTATTATTGCCTCTAGGGCATAATTCCAACAGTCTCCCACTTGCACTAGAGTCAATAATCTAGTTTACATTTGGCAACAATCTCACACCCATGGCACTAAGGTGCTGATCATGTTTTGCACGTGGAAGAGGTTTAGTCAATGGATTTGCGACATTCAGATCTGTATGTACTTTGCTAATCTTCAGATCTCCATCTGCTATATAATCTCGGATTATATGAAACTTGTGGTTGATATGCTTGGTATTTGGATGATATCTTGGTTCCTTAGCGAGTGCTATGGCGCCAGTGTTGTCACACAATATCTCCAGTGGGTCCAATGCACTTGGAACCACGCCAAGCTCAGTGATGAAGTTCCTGATCCAAACTCCTTCACTTGACGCTTCTGCAGCAGCCATGTATTCCGCTTCTACTGTAGATCCCGCGATCACGCTTTGCTTGCAGCTTCTCCAGCTCACAGCTCCTCCATTCAAAATATAAACGTATCCTGTCTGAGATTTAGAATCATCCTTGTTGGTGTCGAAACTAGCATCGACGTAACCTTTTACGACGAGTTGTTCATCACCTCCATAGACTAAGAACATTTCTTTAGTCCTATTTAGGTACTTTAGGATGTTCTTCATGGCTGTCCAGTGTTCCACTCCTGGATCACTTTGATATCTGCTCGTCAAACTAAGAGCATTGGACACATCCGGTCTAGTACACAGCATGGCATACATGATAGAACCTATGGCCGAGGCATAAGGCACTTTGCTCACAGCTTCTCTATCATTAACCGTAGCTGGACACTGAGCCTTGCTCAATATCTTACCTGACAACATAGGCACTGAACCTTTCTTTGCCTTATCCATTCTGAACCTTTTCAGAACTTTGTCTAGGTATGTACTCTGGCTTAAAGCTATCAGGCATCTTGGTCTATCTCTATAGATTTTGATGCCCAATATATAAGCAGCTTCACCTAGGTCTTTCATTAAAAAACACTTGTTCAAATAACTCTTCACATCGTTAAGCATGTTAATGTCATTTCCAATAATCAATATGTCATCCACATATAGTACCAGAAATGTCACCGAGCTCCCACTCACTTTCTTGTAGATACAAGCTTCGTAGCAATTTGGAACAAATCCAAAGCTCTTGATCACTTGATCAAAACGAAGGTTCCAACTCCGAGATGCTTGCTTCAGTCCATAAATGGAACGCTGAAGTTTGCATACTTTATCAGCATCCTTAGGATCGACAAAACCTTCGGGTTGCATCATATACAACTCTTCATCAATGTTGCCATTGAGGAACGCAGTCTTGACATCCATCTGCCATATTTCATAATCATGAAACGCAGCAATTGCTAATAAAATCCGAATGGACTTAAACATCGCTACGGGAGAGAAAGTCTCATCGTAGTCAACACCTTGAACTTGCTGAAAACCTTTTGCGACAAGTCGTGCTTTATAGACGGTAACATTACCATCCGCGTCCGTTTTCTTCTTGAAAATCCATTTGCACTCAACGGCCTTTCGGTCGCTAGGAGGATCCACCAAAGTCCATACTTGGTTTTCGCTCATGGATCCCAATTCGGATTTCATGGCTTCTAGCCATTTCTCAGAATCTGGGCTCATCATTGCTTCCTCATAGTTCGTAGGTTCACTATCTTCTACCAACAAGACAGTCAAAACAGGGTTGCCTTACCACTCAGGAGGGGCACGCGACCTTGTCGACCTACGACGTTCAGTAGCAGCATCGTTCGAAGCTTCATGATCCTTGTCATTAGCTTCCTCTATTGTTGGTGCAGGCGGCACTGGAACAATTTCAGGTGCTGCGCTACTCTCCAACTCAAGAGAAGGTTCAACAACCTCGTCTAGCTCTACTTTCCTCCCACTCACTTCTTTCGAGAGAAACTCCTTCTCAAGAAAGGAACCGTTCTTTGCGACAAACACTTTGCCTTCGGTTCTGTGATAGAAGGTATACCCAATAGTTTCCTTAGGGTATCCTATGAAGACGCATTTCTCCGCTTTGGGTTCGAGCTTGTCCGGCATCAACTTCTTGATGTAGGCTTCGCATCCCCAAACTTTAAGAAATGACAACTTAGGTTTAGCACCAAACCACAGTTCATACGGTGTCGTCTCAACGGATTTAGATGGTGCCCTATTTAAAGTGAATGCAGCGGTTTCTAATGCATAACCCCAAAATGATAACGGCAAATCAGTAAGAGACATCATCGATCGGACCATATCTAATAGGGTTCGATTCCGGCGTTCAGACACACCATTGCGCTGTGGTGTTTCGGGTGGCGTGAGTTGTGAAACGGTTCCGCTTGCTTTAAGATGCGTGAGAAAATCATAACTCAAATATTCACCTCCATGATCGGATCGTAGAAACTTAATCTTTCTGTTACGATGGTTCTCCACTTCATTCTGAAATTCCTTGAACTTTTCAAATGTTTCAGATTTATGTTTCATTAAATAGATATACCCATATCTACTTAAGTCATCGGTAAAAGTGAGAAAATAGCGATATCCACCGCGCGTCGGAACACTCATCAGTCCGCATACATCGGTATGTATGATTTCCAACAAGTCCGTTGCTCGCTCCATCATAGCGGAGAACTGGGTTTTGATCATCTTGCCCATGAGGCATGGTTCGCATGTGTCAAATGATTCAAAATCAAGAGACTCCAAAAGTCCATCAGAATGGAGTTTCTTCATGCGCTTTACACCAATATGACCTAGACGACAGTGCCACAAATAAGTAGTATTATCACTATCTACTTTGCATCTCTTAGCCTCAATGTTATGGATGTGTGTTTCATCCCTTTCGAGATTTAGAAGAAATAAACCATTCACAACAGGTGCATGACCATAAAAGATGTTACTCATATAAATAGAACAACCATTATTCCCCGATTTAAATGAATAACCGTCTTGCAACAAACACGATCCAGAAATAATGTTCATGCTCAACGCAGGCACATAATAACACTTATTAAGGTTTAAAACTAATCTCGAAGGTAAAACTAAGGAGAGCGTGCCGACGGCCATCACATCAACTCTTGATCCGTTGCCAACGCGCATCGTCACCTCATCCCTCGCAAGCCGCCGTCTATTCCGTAGCTCCTGTTTCGAGTTACAAATATTAGCAACTAAACTAGTATCAAATACCCAGGCACTACAACGAGGGCTAGTAAGGAAAAACATCAATAACATGTATATCAAATATACCTTTGATGGTGCCAGCCTTCTTGTCCGCTAAGTACTTCGGACAGTTGCGCTTCCAGTGACCCTTGTCCTTGCAATAGAAGCACTCAGTGTCCGGCTTGGGTCCAGACTTGAGCTTCTTCTCAGCAGGGGCAACGCTCTTGCCGCCGCCTTTCTTGAAGGGCTTCTTTGCACCCTTACCTTTCTTGAAGGTGGGGGGATTGTTGACCATCAACACATGATTATCCTTTTTGATGTCCACCTCCGCAGCCTTCAGCTTTGCGAAGAGCTCGGTGATCGTATCAGTGGAACCAATCTGATTGTGAGTCACTACAAAACTTTTGTAGCTGGGAGGGAGTGATTGCAGAACCCTGTCAATCTTGAGCTCCTCTGGAATCCTGTAGTCCAGTTGCTCAAGGCGTTGAGTGTAGCCCGATAACTTAATGGCGTGCTCACTAACGGAACTCCCTTCCTCCATCTTGCAGTTAAAGAATTTCTCAGAGATCTCATATCTCTCAGAACGGGCCTGAGTCTGAAACATGGTTTTCAGCTCCTCAAGAATCTCAAAGGGCCGGGGATAGTCTTCAAAACGATTTTGAAGGTCCAATTCCATAGCAAACAATATGGTGCTCTTAATCACACCATAATCATCTTTGCGCGCCTGATAGACAGCTTTGTCATCAGTCGGCGCATCTACAGCAGGGGCGTCACCTAACGCATTCTCAAGGACATAGTACTTTTGACCGCCAGAGAGAATGATTCTCAGATTGCGGAACCAATTGGTGAAGTTAGACCCATTGTTTCTAAGCTTTTCCTTCTCAGCAAAAACATTGAAGTTGAAGTTGGACTTAGCCATTTGATCTACAATATTTGCAAGTACAAATTAGACTATGTTCATGATAACTAGTTCAACTTTTAATCAAATTACTAGATGAACTCCCACTAAATTCAACATCTCTCAAGTTGTTTAGTGAACATGATCCAAATTCACCACACCTAATCCGATCTTCACGAGAAGAGATGTGGTTTCAATGGTGGACAACGAAGTGTCGATCATATCATTCATATGACTCATGCTTAACCTTTTGGTTCATGTGTTCCGAGGCCATGTCTGTACATGCTAGGCTCGTCAAGTTAAACCCAAGTATTTCCGCGTGTGCAAAACTGGCTTGCACCCGTTGTATGTGAACGTAGAGTCTATAGCAACCGATCATCACGTGATGCTTGGACACGACGAACTTTCGCAACGGTGCATACATGGGGAGAACACAGTTTTATCTTGATCTTTAAGTGAGGAATTATCTTATAATGCTACCGTCGCGATCTAAGCATAATAAGATACATAAAAGGATAAACATCACATGCATATAACTTTATGTGACATGGTATAGCCAATCTTCGCGCAATGATCTCCATCTTGTGCGTGCCGGCATGATCTCCATCACTCCACCATGATTGCCTCCACCACAAATAGCAACTACAACTATTGCTAACTACTTAGCGATAAAGTGAAACTATTACATGGCGCATAAGAAGTTGACACACAGGTCATACACAATTATAAAGACAACCATATGGCTCCTGCCGGTTGTGTACTCATCAACATGCAAGTCGTGAAACATTACAAAACATGATCATCGCATACAATATACACATCACATCTTGGGCCATACCATATCACAGAAAACACTCGCTGCAAAAACAAGTTAGACGCCTCTACTTTGTTTTTGCATGTTTTACGTGGCTTATGGGAGTAGCAAGCTAAGAACGATTCTTACCTACGGAAAGCCACAACGGTGATATTATGGTTGCCAAACTCCGGTGTAAATCCCATGACAACTATAGTGAGAGAAATTGGCATCCACCAGCCGCATGTGTGGAACAAGCCACACGTCAAGTGCGGAGCCGGTCTCGCGAACGGCGTCGCGTAAGGTTGGCCTGGACCGCTTCAATATCACTATCCCGAGTCAAAAGAAGAACACAAACAAGAGGCTTGCAACAGAAAACATCAACGCCCGCAACAACCATGTTGCGTTCTACTCGTGAAACACATCTACGCATAGATCTAGCTCTGATACCACTGAAGGGGTTTCGCAGCATAGTAAATCAAAAAAATTCTACGGATGCGAACGGGGAAGCCAAGATATAATCTAGGAGATGCAAACAACGAGAGATATTAGATGAGATCTTCGTACCCTTGAATATTCGCACAGCGGAACGTTCATCGGAACGTGGGTGATGTAGTCGTACTCGCTTCTCCTCCTCGCGATCCGCTCCGATCTAACACCACAAGTGGCGATGCCTCCGAGAGATGCACATGTGCGGAACCTCGACGTCTCCTCCTTCCTTGGTCCAGCAAGTATGGTGGAGAGACGGATTGGATCTACAACGCGACGGCGCGGTGCAAGTGGTGGAGAGTTTCTGCAGCAGGGCTTCGCCTACACGCAGTCGGGAGGGAGAGAGAGAGGAGGGCAGCAGGGCGGCTAGGCTTGAGGGGAAGGTGTGGGGGGGTGGTGCGCCCCCAGCCCTCTTTATATAGAGGGGTGGGCGGCAACCCTAGCCCCTCCCCCAAGCCTAGGCCGGCGGCCAAGGAGGGAAGAGTGGGGGGCAAGTTTCCCTCCCTCCTTCTAGAAGCTCCAATTAGGGTTTCCCCTTGTTTGCCGGCTGGGCCCTATGGGGCCTTGTGCCCCTGGCCCAATGCGGCCGGGGCACTCCCTCATAGGCCCATGCCCCCTCCCGGAAGGTGGGGCCACGTTGGTCCCCCTCCGGAAGGTTCTAGAAGCTTCCGGTACAATATCGATTAACCCGAAACAATTCCGAACTCCAAAAACTGCATTGCCTTATATGAATCTTATTCTCCGGACCACTCCGGAACCTCTCGTGATGTCCCGGATCCCATCCGAGACTCCAAACAAAAAACTCATAAACCAATTATCCAATCTATCCTAGCATCGAGACACGTTAAGTGTGTGACCCTTAAGGTTCGAGAACATGCAGACATGATCTTCTATCAATAATCAACAGCGGGGTCTGGAAACCCATATTGACCCCCACACATTCATCGATGATCATATCGGATGAACCACGATGCCAGGATTCAATCAATCCCATATATATATATTCCCTTCGTCTCGCGATATTTTACTTGCCCGAGATTCGATCGTCGGTACCGTCATACCTAGTTCAATCTCGTTCACAGCAAGTACTTTACTCGTTCCGTAATCCGATATCACTTTGTGATTAACTCCTTAACCACATGCTTGCAAGCGGTGTTGATATCGATTACCGAGTGGGCCCGAAGTATATCTCTCCGACTTGGGAGGGACAAATCCCATCTCGATACATACAACCCAACAGGTAATTTCCGATCACCTGAGAGACACCTTTATGATCACCCTCTCATAGGATGACGTTTGATGACCTCAAAGCTTTCTTCCGATACCAGGGAGTTGTATTATCTCATGGTCTAAGGAATACAATATTTGACATAAGAAAAGCGTCGCAAAGATGAACACGATGACACAATCTAATTGCCCCGCTTAGTTTGGGTCTGTCCATCATGTCATTCTCCCAATGATATGATCTCATTATTAATCTACAACTCATGTCCATGGTTAGGAAACCTTAACCATCATTAATCAATGATCTAGTCCATAGAGGCGTACTAGGGACACGGTGTTGTTCACAAACCACACAAGTATTAAAGTTTCCGCTTAATACAATTCTAGCATGGAATATAAACATTATCATGAACAAGAATTATAATAATAACATCTTTATTATTGCCTCTAGGGCATAATTCCAACAAGCCAACCAAGCGTCGGATCTCCAGTCTGGTTCTCGTCGATCTCGCCGGCGATGTTCTAGGACAGCCAGGCAAACCCGCGCCAGAGGTTCTCATTGTACCCCGAGTTCAAGGGCGGGTTCAACCGAATCTTCTCTTCCCCTGCCATGCGCCTCACCCATCCCGTTCGACGACACGGACGCCCGCAGCGTGTTCGACGAAATGTCGGGCACTCGTACATGGCGGAGATGATCGCGCCTGGCTCCGCGGAGACCAGGACCTCGTTCTTCACACAAAAGCAGTCTCGCACCGACGCTGATCATGGCTTGGAATCCCAGGATTTCGCTGATGGCCAAGGTGATGACCATATGCAGATTGAGGATGAGGAAGAGGCCAAAGAGGACGTTGCGGCGACGACCAAGGGAAAGGGGAAGAAGAAGAGGAAGGCAAGGACATCGGCACCGCCGGATCCCCGCGTCAAGTGGACACCCCTTGTGGACATGTGTCTGATACTTCATAAACGTATCTATAATTTTTGATGCTCCATGCTTGTTTTGTACCAACTATCTTATGTTTTGTCTACACTTTGAGACATTTTTATACATTTTATGGAATTAACAGATTAACAAGATGCCATGGTGCCAGTTCCCGTTTTCTGCTGTTTTTGGTTTCAGAAAATCTAGTAAGGAAATATTCTCGGAATTGGACGAAACCAAAGCCAAAGTTCCTATTTTTCCAAACACTACACGGAGTCTGAAGGGGAGACGAAGAAGCGCCACGAGGCAGCCGCACCAGGGGGGCACGCGGGTCCACCCTGGGTCACACCGCCCTATGGTGTGGGACCCTCGGGTGTCCACCGACCTTGCCCCTTCGCCTATATAAACACCCCGAGGAGAAAACCCTAAGTACCCGATCAGAAATCCACGAAAAAGCCCGTAGCCGTCGCCATTGTCCCTAGATCAGGAGGGATCTGAAGCTCTTCCTAGCACCCTGCCAAAGAGGGGAGATCACCCTGGAGGCCTTCTTCATCACCATGCCAGTCTCCGAAGTGATGCATGAGTAGTTCATCCTTGGACTATGGGTCCATAGCAGTAGCTAGATGGCCGTTTCTCCTCTTTTGTGCTAGCATGTTTAGATCTTGTGAGCTGCCTATCATGATCAAGATCATTTATTTGTAATCCTACATGTTGTGTTTGTTGGGATCCAATGGACATTGAGTACTACATCAAGATTGATTATTGATTCTATCATGTCTATGTTATTTGTGATCTTGCATGCTCTCCGTTGCTAGTAGTTACTCTGGCCAAGTATTGGCTTGTGACTCTAAGAGGGAGTATTTATGCTTGATAGTAGGTTCATGCCTCTAGTAATCTGGAGGAGTGACAGAAACATCTAAGGTTGTATATGTGTTGTTGCTACTAGGGAGAAAACAACAATCCATTGTCCAAGGGCAATTGTATTGTTTACTTTACACACTTTGCTTAATGCAATTATCTATTGCTTGCAACTTAATACTCGAAGGGGTTCGGATGATAACCTGAAGGTGGATTATTATTCATAGATGCAGTTGGATTACGGTCTATGTATTATGTTGTAATGCCCAAACGAATCTCATAGAAATCATCATGACATATACATGCATTGTTATGCATTCTCAATCTGTCAATTGCCCAACTGTAATTTGTTCACCCAACATGCTATTTATCTTATGGAGAAATCCCTTTAGTGAACTGTGGACCCCGGTCCATTCCTTCCCATTGATATTCAATCTACTCTCTACTGTTTACTTTATGGAATTACTACAAGCAATTACTTTCTTCCACACTATACATTAATCCTTTGTTTTTAGAAAACCGGTGAGGTTGACAACCTCATTATAAGTTGGGGCAAAGTATTGTGGTTGTGTTGTGCAGGTTCCACGTTGCTAGCAACACCTTGGGAGTTGTTTCCTTTCTCCTACTGGTTCGATAACCTTGATTTCACAACTGAGGGAAAACTTGTTGATGTGCTCATCACACCTTGCTCTTGGGGTCTCCCAACATGCTCTACAGTAACCGAGCCACATCAAGACTTTTTGGCGCCGTTGTCGTGGAGATACATGACAGCTTCAATCTCTTCCTCCCTGTCAAAAAGCTTTTCTAGGAGTAAGAAGATTTCTTCAAGGAGAGTCTCTCACAACCAATCTCTTTACTTTGATTTTGTTTTACTTAGTTTATCTACTTCATTTTGTTTGCTTATTTTTATCAAAAATACAAAAAAATCTACTATAGTTTTTATTTTTGTTGGTCTGTTATTGTCTTACTTTATCATGCTTTCTATCAATGGTTGGTTTCTTTGAAACTAGATCTTATTGGCAAGGTGGGTTCACGGAAGAACAAAAATATTATGAGGAACACAGCTTGTCACAAAAAGGGGAACACTTATGGGAACAAATTAATAAATTGCATACCATTACTAGAAACGTGTGCTCTACTTATAATGTTACTTATTGCTTTGATAAATCTTGTTGCTGTAGGAGGTATAAACACCTCCCTTTTCAATGTGAGTATAATGATAATGTTACCATATCTTCTTATGTTAAGGGAAATTATGACTTTTATGATGTGAAACAAATTGAAGAATTTATTCCTTGGAAGGGTGCATTAGAACTTGCTTATTTGCTTGAAAATACTGATGATGCACCTTATAAATATGAGGTTTATGATATACTTAAATTTTTATTTGATAATTATTAGGAAGAAAATGGCTATATTCTTAAATATCTTAATAGATGCTCTCCACCAACAGAAGAGATTAATGCCTTGCAGGAGACTATGGAAGAACAAATTGCTGAAACTGGAAGCTCGTTGGATGAAAAATAAGAGGGGAGTGATGATCAAGAGGAGGAAGAATGGAGCAGCTACCCATGTCTACCTACCAATAAGAGTAACTCTTTAACTAATATATTATTTGATTGTCCCACATGCTTACCAAAGGATGATGAATGTTATGTTCCTGTGGATTCTTTCGAAATATCTACTATGGCTAAAACTTGTGATAATAATTAAGCTCCTGTTATCTATGATAATCATGCTATTTTGATAAATCTTATGATAATCCTTTATTTGTGCCTAACTTCGAAATGCATGGTACTAAAGAGTTTTGCTTAGAAAATGTTTATGATAAAGCTCTAGATGATGGTCTTATATTGGTTGATAATATTAATTGTACTACTATTGAAAATGAGATTGGAGGGGTCTTGACTTTATCTTGGAACCCCATACCTCTTGAGAATGATCCGTCATCTTGTTATAAAATTGTTAAAAGTGGGTTTGAAGGTTTTAATCCCACTATTTTTGAGCTTGATAAAGATTATGTGTTTGTAGATCATGAAAAGCATACTTTATGTGATAGTTATATTGTTGAGTTTATTCATGAGACTACTGAAAATTATTATGAGAGAGTAAAATATGGTTGTAGAAGTTTTCATGGTACTGAAACACCTCTCTATGTGCTGAAAGTTTTGAAGTTACTCTTGTTTTATCTTCCTATGCATGTCACTTTGTTCTTTGTGAATTTATTTGCGTACAAGAATCCTATGCATAGGAAGTGGGTTAGACTTAAATGTTTTTTGAATTTGCTTCTTTATGCTCTCTTTTACTTCAATTCATATTTCTTATATGAGCATCTTCTCAAAATATCAAGCCTAGCTAAAAGGCATTAAAGAAAAGCACTCTTGGGAGATAACCCAAATTTTATTTTCAGTAAGTTTTTATTTTGTTGAGTCTTGGAAGTTATTGCCTCTGTAATAACCTCTTCTTATATTTTTTTGTTTGGTTTTTGTGCCAAGAATAGCCTCTAATGAGAGGGAAGTAAGATTTGGGGAAGTTGCTGTCCTGACACAGATTTCTATGATTCACTTTAAAAAGATCATGAAAAATATCAGTACGTCGGATTGAGCTGAATTTTTTTGTGTGTGTTGGCGCTTGGTTAACATGGGTGCGCTTCGTTGGGAAACCCTAAGAGCAAGGTGATGGTGGTTTGAGAAAATTAAACAGTAAAAGTGGAAGATGTATCAATGGTAAAGATTGGACCGGGGTCCATAGTTCACTAGAGGTGTTCTCCTTAGATAAACAAACATGGCATGCTGGGTAAACAAATTACAGCAGGGCAATTGACAGGACTAAGCAAGGCATAAGAATGCAATACTAGACATCAACATTCTATGAGATTCGATTGCACAATACAACAAGATACATAGACCGCCATCCAACTGCATCTATGACTAGAAATCCACCTTTGGGTTATCATCCGAACCCCCTCCAGTATTAAGTTGCAAGAAACAGACAACTGCTTTAAGCAAAGTGTGTAAGGTAAACAATCCACTTGTTCCATGAATAAGAGACCGTTGTTTTCTCCCTAGTAGCAACAACACATATACAACCTTAGAGATTTCTGTCACTTCCCTTAGATTAAATAGAGGCATGAACCCACTATCGAGAATAAATACCCCCTCTTGGAGTCACTAGCAACTACTTGGCCAAGATAGCTACTAACAACGGAGAGCATGCAAGATCACAAAGAACACAGACATGATAGAATCAATAAGACAAAAGCATTAATCAATCTGACATAGTAATCTCAATATCCATAGTATCCCCGCAAACACAACATGCATGATTACAAATAGATGAGATCGTGATCATGAACGGAGCTCACAAGATCTAGACATGAAATCACAAAGGAGGAGATACAACCATCTATCTACTACATGGACCCGTAGTCCAAGGTGGAACTACTCACGCTTCATACCGGAGGCTGGAATGATGAAGAAGAAGGCCTCCGGGATGATCTCCCCTCCGGTAGGGTGCCAGAAAGAGCTTCAGAACTCCCCAATCTAAGGACGATGGTGGCGGCGGCTACAGACGATTTCGTGGAATATTGATCGGGTCTTTAGGGTTTAGGCATCGGGGGCTTCTTATAGGCGAAGAGGCGAGGTTGGGAGGTGGCCAGGGGGCCCACACCCTGCCTAGGCGCGGCTTAGGGTGGGCCCGCACCTGGGGGGTGCGGCCTCCTTGTGGCTCCCCTCCGTCTCTCCTCTGGAATCCGTGTTCTCCTCGGTGAAATATTGACTTTGGCTTTTGTCAATTCCGAGAATATTTCCTTACTAGCTTTTCTGGAACCAAAAACAGCAGAAAACATGCAACTAGCACTGTGGCAACTTGTTAATAGGTTAGTACCAGAAAACATATAAAAACACCTGAAAGTGTGGACAAAGCAAAGCAAAGTAGATACTAAACAATCATGGAGCATCAAAAATTATAGATACGTTTCCGACGTATCAAGCATCCCCAAGCTTAACTCCTTCTCGTCCTCGAGTAGGTAAGTGATAAAAATAATAATTTTTGAGGTGACATGCACCATCAAAACAAAGGTCAAACCATTTGCAAGCATTGAAATCTAGGATCAAAGAAATCTAAACATGAGCATGAAAGGTGGATTTCTAACAGTAAGACAAAGTAACTATGCATGCAACATGAAAGCCTACAAACAAAGATCATGAGTAACATGCATTGAAAAACGTTTGTTTGTTTCACATACAGAAAACATGGCATAGTGGTGAAAAGATACAAATGTCGCCTAGAGGGGGGTGAATAGGTGATTAAAACTTTTCTGAGAGTGGCTCAACAAAGGCGGAATTAAACTAGCATTTACTTTGTTAAGCACAAAACCTAGAACAATCTAGGGTTCACATATGTGCACCAACAACTTATGCTAAGCAAGACAAACAATTATGTGATAACAAGATATATACTTCAAGCACGAAGGCTATCACAAAGTAAAGTACATAAGTAAGAGCTCGGGTATAGAGATAACCGAGACACACGGGGACGGTGATATTTTACCGAGTTCCTCCCAACATGGAGTAAGTCTTGTTTGGAGAGGGGTGGTATCTAACCAACTCCGCCACAAAAGGCCTCCCTTATTCTTCGGTGAATCTCACCCCAACGGGATCGATCCACACTTCCACTATCGGTGCACTTGTCGGTAGCAAACCAGAACCTCTCACAAGGTTGGCGCACTTCTCCACAACTTAATTGGAGGCTCCCAAAAAATTCCACCAAGGCCACAACCTGCAACACCAACAAACTTTCTAGGGTTCCAACAACCCAAGAGTAAAAAGCTTCTCAACTTTCACTCACCAAATCCTCCGAGGAGAACTCAAATCGATGCACCAAATGCAAGAGGCAAGAACACCACAAGATGCTCCAATCCCTCACTCTCAAGTTCCAACAAAGCTATATTGGTGTAACAAGAGAGGAAGAACACAAAGAGGGACACAAAATCCCCCAAAATCTAGATCCCAAAGATACACTCACAAAGAGATGTTTTGGTTTGGTCAAAACGTGGATCTCGATCTCCTCTCTCTTTCACTCAAATATGGGCAAGAATAATTGGAGGGTAAGAGATTAATCAAGCTAGAGAGAATAAGAACAATGTGCAAAGCTTGGGCAAAATAGAGGAAGAAGAAGCAGTCAAAACGCTAAAAGGACAAAGCTATTTAAAGAGCAGGGCAATATCTGTCCATTGGGGCGTTTTCCTGAATGGACACATCAGCGTATGCGAGCAAGGGCAAAGCGGCAGGTCAACGCGGGCAGCGGAGAGCCAGCCAGGCGTGCGCGAGCGAGGGAAAAAGGAGGCAGCGCGCGCGGGGTGCGAGTGGGGCCGGGCGAGCGCGAGGGATCTCGCGAGGCGATGGCATCGCGCGGGAAAAGCGAAAGTGCGGCACGCGTGAGTCGAGCGGGCGCACGCGGGCACAGCGGCAGATGATCGTTGTGCATGGGTCATGTGACATCCCAAAATTCTCCAAATTTTGAAATGTGAAAAAATAAATAAACAAAATAAACAATTGTTGAAATTTAGGGCGAAAAGAAACTTTTTGCTTCTAAATGGAAACATCAAAACCCTACTTAAACAAAATTTGAATTATAAAGCAATAAACAAATATTCCCAAGTCAAATGCATTCTTGCATGGAAGGAATCTTGAATTTAAAACACTTGGGAAAAATAAATCAAAACCCCAAATCTTAATAGAAGAAATCATTTTCAAATCTATCCAAGAATATGACTTTGATCCATATAAAATTTAGCAACAAACATTTATAAATGATCAAAAATGATAAACAAGAATATTATAAAACCATGGAAATTGGTTTCACTAAATTTGGAGCCATAGATAAGAACTTATGAATTTAATAAGTTAAAGAGAAATAATTTCCAAAGCCAATAAAGCTCCTCACTAAAAATCCATACCAAATTGTGAGCAAAGTAATCCTAAAAGGATTTAAAAAGATGAAAAATATTAAATAAATTATACAAATTGGTATCACCAATTTTTGAACTATAAATAAAAAGAAATGGATTTTATAAGACAAATAAATAAATAAATAAATAAATAAGAAATAATTGCAAAGACAATTTAAATCTTGGCCAAATCCGTAAGAAAATGGAATAAATATAATCCAAATAAAAATAAAGGAATAAATATTATTTAAATAAAATTATATGGGCTTTAACCATATTCATTTTAGTTGAATAAATACAAAATTTCCTAATATAAATGATTAGTTAAATCATGAGAAAAATAATTAAAATTTCCAAAATGGATTAAAAGTTATCTAATTAACTTAAAAAGAATAAAAGAATTATTTGAATAAAATAATATGGGTTTAAAACCATATTCAATTTTATTTGAATAAAGACAAAAGCCTCATTTAAAATAGATATTAAATCATAATAAAATGTTTGAAATAATTCAAAGTGGACTAATTAAACCCACTATTAAATAATATAAACCTACTGAAAAGGTTTGGTCAAAGTTTGAATTCAAACTGAAACTTAAATCAAAAGATTTGAATTAAAAATAGAAATGGAAAAAAGAAAAAGAAACAAGAGAAGAAAAAAATATAAAACAGACCCAACCCAGCCAGCCTAGAAACCCCTGGCCCAACAAAAGCCTAAAACCAACCCACCCGGGAAAAACTCTCTCCCTGCGAGCCCCTTTCTCACTCGCACCCGCACCCGCACAGCCACTGACTCCGTGACCCCACCACCGCCACCTCATCATCGTCTCCACCCCGCTGACCCCTCCCCTAACTCCTCCTTCGCTGTTTCGACCGTTGAATGATTCGATTAATTCGCGTTAATGGCTCAGTAATCCCTCCTCGCAACCACGCTCGTTAAATCCCCTCCCTCTCCTCTCTCTTTTCCCTCAAACCCTGCTGCCTGAGAGCCACCAGGCTGCGCTAATTACTCGCTCGAACCTCACTGACTCCGACGAGCCTCTGTGTCGATTCCGGCCAGCTCCGGCCACCTCCTTGACCCTGGTTTCCATTAGCTCACTCCCCATTGCCGTGCACACCTTCCAGCACCCTCTGCTTGCCAGCGCGCTTCCTAGAGCATCAGCTTCTTCCTCGTCTGAGCGCCACCGTCGTCTGCATCCACTCCGACAACTTCTCTCGGTGAGACCTGACCTCCCATCTCTCTCTCTGGATGATGCTCGTGTACTTGCGCATCTAATGACACCGTTTGTTTGCCTTAGCATGACCCGTAGCCTCGCCTTTGACAATGTCTGAGCACACCCGACGGTAGCAGGAACTCCGGCGAGCAATCCCCATCAAACCCGTGCGCCCCTTCGTCGATGACGACCACATTGAGCATCTACCCACCATGGAGAACTCGGTGAGCCCCTTCCCCCTCTTCCTTGCTTCCAGTTTTTGCCGGAACACCTCTGCCCGAGCACCGCCGCCGCGCGACGCCAGCCAACGCCGCCCATCTCTGGTTGATGCTCTCGGAGCCGTTAGATGTAGATCCAGTGGTAGTGATAGAATCACTTAATCGAAACGGTATGTTCAATCTGAGCTGTGCGATGTTAATTAGATCTTACGGTCCACGTTGCTTGATCCGAACGAATTGGTATGGACCAATAGAATCATTCCACGTGGCCAGTTCTGTCTGATTAAAATTCCAGAAAATGGTTTTGAATGATTAAACTTGCAAAAATCATAACTTTTATTCTTCTTGTCCAAAAATTACAAATTTTATAACAATGGATTCAGAAAAATGCAAAGTTTGCAATCATGGCCTTAGTTTAGTATTTTGCTTCCGGAAAATTTGATGTTTTATAGAAACATTATTAGGACTATTTGGGATATAAAAATTGTTTTAAAAATGATTTTTGGGTAAAATATTTTTCAAATGATTTGTTTTGAACTCTCTGACCCTAAACACTAACATTTGGATTTAGAAATGAATTTGTTTAACACAAGGAATTATTCCTTTGAATAAAAGCATTTCTAGTAAAACAAAAATGTTGCTATGATTTAAAAATGATTTTTGAGTGAAACCTTTTGCAAATGGATTTGTTTTAAAACATTATGACCATAAACACTAACATTTGTGTTTAAAAACATATTTGGCTAACACTAGAAATTATTCCTTTGGATAAAAGCATTTCTAGCAAAACAAAAATGATTTAAAAAGGTTATTTTCACTAACTTGTTTTCAAATGCTTTTCCACATTTTATAAATGACCAGTAGGTGTTTTAAAAAATTTATAGCCTTAGTAGAAACCACTTTTTCAATAAAACAATCTTTTGCATGCTTGCATGCATTTCTTTGTTTTTATTATTTTATGTGGTGAATTGTTTGAATGCTAGTTTGAAAGTGTGCTTGTTTGATTGAATTGTAGTGAACTTTGAAGAGTGTGACAATTGCAAGATCAAGGAGTGTACCTAGACTCTCTACTAAAAAGGCAAGTGGTGCTTCATATATTTTGTCCTATTATTTTGACTATGCATTAGTGATATTTTGAGTAGTACTTACATGGAATTTTCTAAGTATAAGCTATGCCATGGGAAATCCTAGTATATGATGTATTAGTAGAATTTTCCCTAAGTTAAGATTCTTGCCATGTTATCATGCAAGCTAATAGAAAAGAACGGTGGATTATTCATGCTATGAAATATTTCTAAGTCAAAGACTTGTGTTTTTTCTTAATAAAACAACTATGTGAATGAGTCACCTGGGTGGAATGGTGAGAATGGTTTATGTTGAGTGGTTAGACAAGGCCCATGATGATGGCTACCTTATGTATCACACTTGTGTAAAGCTACCCAGGAATAAAGAGATTTGAGATGTTAAGTGTTGAGAAGCTTCTAGTGCAGCTACATGGCAATATGGGCTCTGCCTTGATCATATAGGTTGCAATAACTTAACCAGATGGACAGATTGTGGTAGGGTGATAGGATGGAATGCGTCCATTTGGTCTAAGGGAATGCTTCTGAAAGATCTTGTCTTGATGCATGTCGAATCTTGTGGGGAAAGTGCACCACCTCTCGAGAGGGTAAAACCTAAGTACTTATCTGTGTCCCCGGCAATGGACAATTTGAGCATCAAGACATTGAAGCTATCAAGGATCTCCTCATCCCAATTTCTAAGTTAAAAAATTATGGTTGAACAAGGGTTAAAGGTTCACCAATTTCTATTGGTGGTTCCTTGGGTGATTTGTCAAACCAAAACTTAGTGTTTTCAACTAATAAGGAAAACCTTATTTTGAGCAAAGCAAGACTAAGCTACACTTACCCAAATGCATATAGATGTTAGATACCACTATTCTACCATAGTATCACTTGCCAATACAATTCAAATATATTTACCCTTGTGGCTGTAACTTATTATGTTGCAGGTTTGTTTGATGTTAGTGAAGTTTGTTGAGTAGGGATTACAAGTCTACAACCAACATGATTGCATGTGGCACTTGAAGATGAAGGACTCCATGCTATATAGATATATCCGCTGCATTGTAATAAGATAGCCAAATGAGCTATGTAAGATGTAATGAATTATTTAATTCCTAGTTATAAGTTATAATATGACCTTTGTTTCTTGATATTACATCTTAAACTGTGGATGCTAGCTATTGATCCAGGGACTAGCATTGTAAACACACGGATCTCTACCTTATCAGGTTGGGACCTCTAAAGATGGTATCAGAGCACTGTGTTGCATGTAGGATTGTAACCCTAGGATTAGACAAAAAAAACCTTAGAAAAATAAGAGCTGTATTTTGTTCAAACTTATTTACAAACAATCTTGTAAACTCTTTCCTCAACATTTTGTTTTGATTCTACATCTCTTCCTTTTTCTACTTGATGGACAAAACTTCAACATGAGCAAGGACTTCAACATCACCAATGACTTCAACTTTAGTTTCACCAAGGATTTCAACTTGAACATCACTAAGGACTACAAGTGAGACAAGAATATAACTCAAGACTTGGAGACTAAGGAAAAACAAATTTAAGAGGAACCATAATCACCTTTGAACTTGTGACCAAGATGCAAGAATTTTTCTTCCAAGGATACCATGATCTTATTCATGAAGAAACAACTAAGAATGGAATGATCTCAAGTGAATCCTATAGTTGGACCACCATACTAGTGTTTAGTTAAATCAATTTATTGATCACACCAACTTATGTGCAGGGCCGGCTCTATGTTCGGGAGGGCCCTAGTGCGAGATCGACGACATGGGTCCTTAAGGAAGTATATTGACGCTACTTAGTTACTCTTAGTTACTCCCTTGGATCTATATTAGTTGATTTAGATTTATCTACATATGGACGTATCTAGTCAAGATTTAGTGCTAGATACATTCGTATCTAGACAAATTTAAGTCAACTAATATAGGTCGTACAATATAATATGATCCAAGAATTGTTTATTGACATCAAGATCTCCATTTGAATCAGGTTCATCATCTTGTCCTGAACCAGATCCTTGCCTTTGATTATTATGGTTGACATCAACGCTACTTGTTGCTTGAAAATATACTTATTTAAAGCACCACTTTGTGTTTCAATAAATTGATCCCTCATTTTCTTTCAATCCTTTTCTCATCACGGGGACTTATGTTTTTGGGCAGAAAGGAACACCTACGATCATGAAGAAATTAAATACAACAAGAACCCAGAATCCATAATCTATCACTGGAACCAGTAACGATTGAACATACTAAGAGCAGAGTCGAGCTAGGCTGTAAGGAGCAGGACGAGGCGCAAATGGACTCCCTAATTTAAATGATCAACTCTGAATTTCCAAATAAATTATAGCGATGTCTAGAGTCTAGAGACACTCCCGGCAGAGGCGACAAGAGCAGTGTAACATGATTAGGAAGATGCTCCATCGCTGTTTGCTGTTTCGTGAGTTTTCACTCTACACTGGCCTTTTGTCTGCATTAGTTTTAGCCCAAAATTAAAACATGGCTGAAAATGGATATGAAGAAGCAAGCAATCATGGGCCCTCTTAAGTCGTGGGCCCTTGGCCATGGCACATGGTGGCCATGGGTTAGAACCGGCCCTGCTTATGTGGTGTAGAAAAAATATTTTGTTTGCCTAAAAATATGCTTGAATCTTGTTGTTTGAGCGAAATGCATGTTTGTGATTTCTTGCACATTGCTTTGCGTGATCTGTTGTGGTGAGTAGAATTCTTCCTTTAGGAATCTTTTGCCTAATCTAATCCCAATCCAACCCAAACAGATGACTTCTCCAAGGGACCCCAACATCAAGGATGGTGACAACAACCAAGATATGCACATGAGAGAACAACTGCTAGCAACCCAAGCCTAGTTGAATCAAGTGACAACTCAGGTTTTAGCCAACAACATTGAGTTAGACCCAGCCATGCTAAAGTTCTTGGAAACCCAATCTCAATTATTGCAAAGGATGACCAATCAGATGACCAACATGAGAAGCAACCTTTTCCAAAGAGATCGTGACAACAATGATATCAAGGATGATATTATAGAAGGAATTAAATCTTGCAAAATTTGTGGAGACATGGGACACACTTATAAAGAGCATAAGGACCAATGCCCTAATTGTGAAGAGAAACATCCAACTAGACAATGCCCCACATATCAAGTTTCTTGCTTCCTATGTGAAGGAAATGATCATGTCCTTATCCAATGCCCCACCTATCCTATAGTTCAACAGATGAAACAATATGGAATGCATCAAATGTTTGGAAACCTTCATGAAGGAACAACTTTTACCAAGAAGGATGAAGACAAAGTCAAGTATCAGTTTGCACCTCCATACATTGTGACTCACCATGGTGGACAAAAGAGGAAACATGGACGTATCCTAAGAATCGTTCAAAGAACCAAGGAAGTTTTCCCACGTTTGTGGTGAAGTATGAGGAACATGAACTAAGATCCCTCCTAGATTTGGAGAGACCCAAGAAGAAGAAGGATATTAGCCAAGTGATGTGCCACAAATGCAAGGAGCTAGGAAATTATGCATCACATTGTCCAGAAAAGGAGAAGGACAAGACAAGCAAACCTATGAGGGACATCAATCTTGTCACATGTTTCAAATGTGGAAACAAAGGACACTATGCAAATAACTGTGCATAGAAGTTACACCAAGACCTCAAGTAAGCCAAGATGTAATCTAGTTGAAAACCTTTTTAAGGGTGGTAGTACCCTAGTTGCCTTGAAGCCAACTTGTAACCTCTAGCCTTCCTGAATCTCGGGACAAGATTACTTTTAAGGGTAGTAGTCTGTCATATCCCAAAATTCTCCAAATTTTGAAATGTGAAAAAATAAATAAACAAAATAAACAATTGTTGAAATTTAGGGTGAAAAGAAACTTTTTTCTTCTAAATGGAAACATCAAAACCCTACTTGAACAAAAATTGAATTATAAAGCAACAAACAAATATTCCCAAGTCAAATGCATTCTTGCATGGAAGGAATCTTGAATTTAAAACACTTGGGAAAATAAACCAAAACCCCAAATCTTAATGGAAGAAATCATTTTCAAATATCTCCAAGACTATGACTTTGATCCATATAAAATTTAGAAACAGACATTTATAAATGATCAAAAATGATAAACAAGAATATTATAAAACCATGGAAATTGGTTTCACTAAATTTGGAGCCATAGATAAAAACTTATGAATTTAATAAGTTAAAGAGAAATAATTTCCAAAGCAAATAAATCTCCTCACTAAAAATCCATACCAAATTGTGAGCAAAGTAATCCTAAAAGGTTTTAAAAAGATGAACAAATATTAAATAAATTATATAAATTGGTATCACCAATTTTTGAACTATAAATAAAAAGATATGGATTTTATAAGACAAAGAAAGAAAGAAAGAAATAAGAAATAATTGCAAAGGCAATTTAAATCTTGGCCAAATCCATAAGAAAATGGAAAAAAGATAATCCAAATAAAAATAAAGGAATAAATATTATTTAAATAAAATTATATGGGCTTTAACCATATTCATTTTAGTTGCATAAAGACAAAATTTCCTAATATAAATGATTAATTAAATCATGAGAAAAATAATTGAAATTGCCAAAATGGATTAAAAGTTATCTAATTAACTTAAAAAGAATAAAATGATTATTTGAATAAAATAATATGGGTTTAAAACCATATTCAATTTTATCTGAATAAAGATAAAAACCTCTTTAAAATAGATATTAAATCATAATAAAATGTTTGAAATAATTCAAAGTGGACTAATTAAACCCACTATTAAATAATATAAACCTACTAAAAAGGTTTGGTCAAAGTTTGAATTCAAACTGAAACTTAAATCAAAAGATTTGAATTGAAAATAGAAATGGAAAAAGAAAAAGAAACAAAGAAGAAGAAAATATAAAACAGACCCAACCCATCCAGCCAAAACCCCTGGCCCAGCAGAAGCCTAGAACCAGCCTACCCGGGAAAACCTCTGTCCCCGCGAGCCCCTTTATCACTCGCACCCACACCCGCACAGCCACTGACTCCACGACCCCACCACCGCCACCTCATCGTCGTCTCCACCCGGCTGACCCCTCCCCCAACTCCTCCTTTGTTGTTTCTGTCGTTGAATGATTCGATTAATTCGCGTTAATGGATCATTAATCCCTCCTCGCAACCACGCTCGTTAAATCCCCTCCCTCTCCTCTCTCTTTTCCCTCAAACCCCGCTGCCTGAGAGCCACCAGGCTGCGCTAATTACTCGCTCGAAACTCACTGACTCCGATGAGCCTCCGTGCCGATTCCAGCCAGCTCCGGCCACCTCCTTGCCCCTGGTTTCCACGAGCTCACTCCGCATTGCTGTGCGCACCTGCCAGCGCCCTCTGCTTGCCAGTGCGCGCCCCAGATCATCGGCTTCTCCCGGTGAGACCTGACCTCCCCTCTCTCTCTCTCGATGATGCTCGTGTACTCGCCTTCTTCTCGCGCATCTAACGACACCATTTTTTTGCCTTAGCATGATCCATATCCTCGCCTTTGACGACGTCTTAGCGCACCCGACGATAGCAGGAACTCCGGCGAGTAATCCCCATCGAACCTGTGCGGCCCTTCGTCGATGACGACCATGTTGAGAATCTACCCGCCATGGTGAACCCGGTGAGCCCCTTCCCCCTCTTCCCTGCTTCCTGTTTTCACTGGAACACCTCTGCCCGAGCGTCGCTGCCGTGCGGCGCTAGCCAGCGCTGCCCATCTCTGGTCGATGCTCTTGGAGCCGTTAGATGTAGATCCAGTGGTAGTGATAGAATCACTTAATCGAAATGGTATGTTCAATCTGAGCCGTGCAATGTTAATTAGATCTGACGGTCCATGTTGCTTGATCCGAACGAATCGGTATGGACCAATAGAATCATTCCACGTGGCCAGTTCTGTCTAATTAAAATTCCAGAAAATGGTTTTGAATGATTAAACTTGCAAAAATCATAACTTTTGTTCTTCTTGGCCAAAAATACAAATTTTATATCAATGGATTCAGAAAAATGCGAACTTTTCAACCATGGCCTTAGTTTAGTATTTTGCTTCTATAAAATTTGATGTTTTTGCAGAAACATTATTAGGACTATTTGGGATATAAAAATTGTTATAAAAATGATTTTTGGGTAAAATCTTTTGCAAATGATTTGTTTTGAACTCTCTGACCCAAAACACTAACATTTGGATTTAGAAATGAATTTTGCTAACACAAGGAATTATTCCTTTGAATAAAAGCATTTCTAGTAAAACAAAAATGTTGCTATGATTTAAAAATGATTTTTAAGTGAAACCTTTTGCAAATGGATTTGTTTTAAAACACTCTGACCATAAACACAAACATTTGTGTTTAAAAACATATTTGGCTAACGTTAGAAATTATTCCTTTGGATAAAAGCATTTCTAGCAAAACAAAAATGATTTAAAAAGGTTATTTTCACTAACTTGCTTTCAAATGCTTTTCCACATTTTATAAATGACCAATAGGTGTTTTAAAATGTTTATAGCCTTAGTAGAAACCACTTTTTCAATAAAACAATCTTTTGCATGCTTGCATGCATTTCTTTGTTTTTATTATTGTATGTGGTGAATTGTTTGAATGCTAGTTTGAAAGTGTGCTTGTTTGATTGAATTGTAGTGAACTTTGAAGAGTGTGACAATTGAAATATCAAGGAGTGTACCTAGACTCTCTACTAAAAAGGCAAGTGGTGCTTCATATATTTTGTCCTATTATTTTGACTATGCATTAGTGATATTTTGAGTAGGACTTACATGGAATTTTCTAAGTATAAGCTATGCCATGGGAAATCCTAGTAGATGATGTCTTAGTAGAATTTCCCTAAGTTAAGATTTTTTCCATGTTATCATGCTTAGCTTAGCTAATAGAAAACAAGGGTGGATTATTCATGCTATGATAAATTTCTAAGTCTAAGACTTGTGTTTTTGCTTAATAAAAAAACTATGTGAATGAGTGACCTGGGTGGAATGGGGAGAATGGTTTGCGTTGAGTGCTTACACAAGGCCCGTGATGATGGCTACCTTGTGTATCACACTTGTGGAAAGCTACCCAGGAACAAAGAGATTTGAGATGTTAAGTGTTGAGAAGCTTGTAGTGCGGCCACATGGCAATATGGGCTCTACATTGATCATATAGGTTGCAATAACTTAGCCAGATGGATAGATGGTGGTAGGGTGATAGGATGGAAAGCGTCCATTTAGTCTAAGGGAAGGCTTCTGAAATATCTTGTCTTGATGCATGTCGAGTCTTGTGGGGAAAGTGCACCACCTCTCGAGAGGGTAAAACCTAAGTACTTAGCCGTGTCCCTGACAATGGACAATTTGAGCATCAAGACATTGAAGCTATCAAGAATCTCCTCATACCAATTTCTAAGTTAAAAACTTGTGGTTGAACAAGGGTTAAAGGTTCACCAATTTCTATTGGTGGTTCCTTGGGTGATTTGTCAAACAAAAACTTAGTGTTTTCAACTAATAAGGAAAACCTTATTTTGAGCAAAGCAAGCCTAAGCTACACTTAGCCAAATGCATATAGATGTTATATACCACTATTCTACCATAGTATCACTTGCCAATACAATTCAAATGTATTGACCCTTGTGACTGTAACTTATTATGTTGCAGGTTTGTTTGATGTTAGTGAAGTTTGTTGAGTAGGGATTACAAGTCAACAACCAACATGATTGCCTGTGGCACTTGAAGATGAAGGACTCCATGCTATATAGATATATCTGCTGCATTATAATAAGATAGCCAAATGAGCTATGTAAGATGTAATGAATTATTTTATTCCTGGTTATAAGTTGTAATATGACCTTTGTTTCTTGATATTATATCTTAAACTATGGATACTAGCTATTGATCCACGGACTAGCATTATAAACACAGGGATCTCTACCTTATCAGTTTGGGACCTCTACAGGTCAACGGGGCGGCGATGGGGCCCAGCGCGGCAGAGGATCAAGCGGGTGCGGCAACGAGCGAGCGGGCTGGGCGGTCGCGTGCGCGCGAGGCAAGCGCGGCAAGAGCGAGGCGTCACAGTGCTGCAGGGCGCCAATCTGGGCCGGCCGGTAGTACCAGCCCACACAGGCGGTACTACCGGGCCGGTTCGGTAGAACCGGATTCTGGTGCCGGGCAACACAAAAGTGGAGCGGGCTGGTTCAGACGCGTTCGGTACTGGGCCTGGTAGTACCGGACGTCCCAGAAGAGATATTTTTCTTTATCCTTTTCAAATAAAATCGGCAGATGATCAAACGACTATAACTTTTTATTGATAACTCCGATCGACCCGATTCCAATTGCGTTGGAAAGAGGACGACATGAGCTACCCTATAAAAAGATTGGTTATCACCAAGTGAGAAATTATCAAGTAGAATAATGTGAGATACCTCACTTGGTGAGAAACCAAAAAGATGCCAAGATCAAAATCGCAACAAGATACAAACGGAAGATCCGATTTTGATGAACAAGAGATTGTTATTGAGATTACCACAAGCTCTATATCCTCACATGGATAAGACCAAATAACAACCAAATACTATGATGCAATTATGCAAAGGTTTTGAGCTCTCTCCGAACGATATGATCGGGTTACTCATTCGAGATCCCCTCTTGATAGTACGGCTGTCTATCCTAAACCCGGTCTCCCACTAACAACATGAGACCGGAAAAAGGGAAACCTATCAAGATTATACCTTTGCCTTGAGCATTCCACTTGAGCTCGATGTAGACGATCTTGCCCTTCTCAAGATGGAACGTCTTTCTTGATTCCTCATCATCGATCCATGATCACCGAGGATGGCAAGCATCAAACATGAGATCTTATTTAGATGGCGCATATTTAGCTTGCAAACCATATCTTCTTCGCATTTCATCGACCTTGAAGCCAACACATGCTCCAAGCGATGCCAATGGACAAATCCTACAAGTACAACTTAATGCACACATTAGTCCATAAAGATTGTCATTAATTACCAAAACCACACATGGGGCCCACATGTTCTTTCAATCTCCCCCATTTTGGTAATTGATGGCAATCCCTTTTAGAGGGTTTATATAAGGAATATTAATGAATAAAATGGTAACACCAATATTAAATACTACGTAAGTATGTGATATTTTTACCACCACCATATATAGATCAAACTCCCCCACAATCTATGCATGTGTGATGAACTTGAATTTCATTGCATATATTGCCAATCATTATCATTGGTGGAGTTTTATCTATATATACCACATGCTAAGCAACAACAAAGATGCAAGATCATGAAAGGCAAGTGCTTAGAAACAAACTCAAAGCATAAACCATTTCCCTTAAACCCTCTAAAACTTCTCCCCCATTGGCATCGATTTCCGAAATGGGTGACAAGTCCTAGAAGGCCAATATAGTGATAAATCCTCCAACGATTTGTATTCACACATATCCAATGATGAATACTTGGGAGTATGTAGAACTATATCGAGGACCCAAGGATTGCCAAAAGAAATAAAATAAATGAAGCATCAACAAATGACACAAGCAATCACAAGGGCCGACAAAACAATTGAAAATAAGAAAAGAGTCCAAATGGAAACTACAACAAGGTGTTATGATATGAGTAAAAGAGTGTTTTAAATAACAAATAGAGAAGCTCCCCAAGATTTGTGCACAATTTTAAAATAAGTTCATTGGAATACATAACGCACAAATATGGATTCCTTGCTCCCCATAAGCATTTAAAAATGCCACAAATGAAAGTTAAAATAAATGCTTTAAATTAAATAGAGAAGCTCCCCAAGATTTGTGCACATTTTAAAATAGTTGTATTTCAATATAAAATGCACAAATATATAATCCTCACTCCCCCATAAACATTTAAGGCACAACGAATGAGAAAGAAGACACATGAGCATTATTAAATGAATTAGATGAGCTCCCTAAAGATAATGCACCAATTATGATAATTGCATTTGGGAAGAAAGTGCATAATCATGAAATCTTCATTCATCCAACTTCATTTAACAATACAATGCATGAGAGAACAAATATAAGTGCCAAAGATTCAAATAGGAGGAACAAGCACTTATAGACAAATAAATTTGGAATCCACCGAAGTATCAAAAGGAGTAAAAGGTGGTATCCAATGAATAAAATCTCAACTAAAATTATATTCACATATGTGTGTATGTTTCTAAATGGATAACATCACAAAGATATATGCCCATAACGAAACAAGCACACACAAGGAAGATATACAATAAATCACATGAAAGCAAAAATGAAGTCATAACATATACCAATAAGATTTTTGCTTCAAAGCATGGCCAAAGACTCAAATATATCTTATTGTACATTAATGAACTTCAAACACCAACACACTACATATATTACAACTATCACCAAGGGAAAAGGGATAAAGTTGGCATATATGGAGAAAGGCAACAAGTATCACAAGAAAAAATAAACTAGGAAAATCTCACTATTGCACATGAGAGAAGTTGAGGAAAGGATAGGCAATAAAATTGCTAGATTGACATATTTGGGATTAGAGGATCATTGTAACATTCCAAAAAAAATCAAATTTTGGAATGTTAAATAAAAATAATAATTGAATGAATTGTTTGTCTTTGTTGAAAATTCTCAAGAATTTTTTTTTGATGGTTGGATTTGAAATTTCTCAACCTTGATTCAAAACATTCCCATATGACTGGATTAACATGACTATCCAAATTATAAATCTTGGTTTGGAAAATTTTAAACAAATCCAACATGAGTATTTGATCTTGTTGCATTTTAATAATTGTCAAAACCACATGTAAAAAGATAAAAGAATAAAATAGGAGAGGATAAAATGACATTCTAAAATATTGAGTTGGAAATGATTTAGATATATATTACTTGTACGTCTGTTTTACAAATAACTTTTTTATATAAAACTAAACTTGGGTGTAAATTATATTTCCTATTTCCATAATAAGTATTTTGTTTTATTGAAAGTTCGTGGATAAGGTTTTGGTTCTATATAAAAATCAGAACCTACATCCTACATCTAAATAGAAATAGAGGAAAAAGAAAACAACAAATAAGAAGAAAACAAGACATCGTAGCTAACCTACTTGGCCCAACCAAATAGCCAAACGATGGCCACTCTATTCTCTTTTTTTTCTTTTTTTCTCTCATTCTTTCCCATCCTTTTTATTATTAAGCTATATTTTCTCTGGCCCATCTACCCGACCATACAAACAAGTCCATCTAGCAGAGCAATCATCTTCTTTGTTCTTCAGGCACATAAACTGGATCGAATCAAGTACAACATGGCAGCCAGGTTATCCCCTCCTTCTGTAGGACATTTTCAAACTTGAAACGGATAGTCTTAAACACGAAAATTATACCCCACTTCACTAGCATCCTATTCAGGGAATTAAAAACCAGCGTTAGTGCCCCTTAATCACAAGTAATGGCCATCATTTCTGAAACTGAACAAGGACAGCCATCCTCTTAGCTCCCACTCATCTAAGCTCTTCCTTCCCTAAAGAAATGGACTCAACGGGTCTTCCCCTTGACACACCAAACCTCCTCACCTATTCATGCCCTCAGGATGCCTCTTTGGAGGATGAAATTTCTCGCCGATGTTGCCGACCATCGTGAGGTCTAACGATCGTAGTAAGGTAATCATGGGAACCACGCCCCCGATTATTTCTCTTTTTTGTGTTATATCTCATCCATGTGCATGTCATAACTTCCTGATTTTCCTCGATTTCGTAGCCAAAGACGCACTGAATCGGACACCCGACGATGTCGCAGTTCCAGTCACTCGGCACTAACTCTAGGAGCACTTCCAAATATTGCCGAGGCTCTCGTCGTCTTCACCATGATCAGAATCAGTATGTCCTCAATTTAATTGACTTCACCATCATCGCGGCGGCGGCGTCAATCTCATCTGGTACAGAGGGAAACATGTCCCGGTTATTATTTTCTTTCTCTTTGCCGCTTACGTGCACCTTCCTGACCCGTCAAGTTGACGGTTTTCACAGCCGCAGATCACCGCACCGAGTACCACTGTACTCTTCTCCAAGACGAGCTTCACCAATTTATCCTATCCCGGAGTTCTAAGACAGTCGCATCGTCGTCTCCGTCAAGTTTCCCAACCGCAGTTGTCCCCGAGTATTTTTCTAGGGACTAAACTCTATCATATCGGTGAGGTCCTCCTCATTTTTTCTTTTCTCGTGAGCTGCACTCAGGAATAGATCACGTACGGAATGGTATTGACTGATAGGAACATGACTCATGTGCATCTTATTAATCTATATTTCCAGTCTCTGTTATTTTGGACGGATCGTATATGATCCTCTAAATTCCATATGTTTAGTTGTATTGGTTAAAAAATCAAATAAAATACCTATGGAATCCTTGGAAAAGGTAGAATGCAGCGATACCATGATTTCACCTTTAGGCTAATTTAATTTAGTCAATCTTGAACCAAAGAAATAGAGTGTCGTAGCTATAATTTAATTATATAATCTCTTCTCAATTGATTATTTCTGTAAATTGAATATATTAAACATGTCCATGTGTTAGTACTGTTTAAAAAATTCATTTCACCAATATTAATAAATTAGTTTGTTTGAACGCCTAGTTGGTTAAATTAGGAATTAGCAATTTATATGTTTGTCTTGTACTTGTAGTGTTTTATTGTTGTTGACCGTATAAGTGATTTATGCATATTTACATGCTTTCACGATTTGTTGAATATTTCTATTTTTTGGTATGTTTTAAGTGTGTGTGTGTGTGTTTATGTATATCGTTGTATTTCTTTTCTTGCGGTAGATTCTCGGAGAGAGCGCCAAGGATAAATTATTGTGGAATTAATATTGGTTTCTACTACTCAGAGGCAAGTTGCTTTGACCATGTAAAGTTTGTTTATTTATATTAAATTCATGGACGGTATGCATAGAGATAATAATGTGATTGTGTATTATAGTAATTATTGAGTGTTTGGATATTGCGTGGTAGACATGTGAATTGGTATGCGCCTATTCCGGGGTAGCATTGCAAAAATATTTTGGAAACAAAAATTAGATCAAACATGTTTATCCATGGAATAGAGTGAAGTCGGCGGAATCATCTACAAAAGGTGCATCCAGTGAGTGGCCCTGCAAGCTCGCGTCCCTTTGGAGCAAGGATTCTCTCATCCTTTTCAACAAAATCTCATAATTGTGTGTAATATCGATTCATGAGAGAAAAACCCTATGTTCATGTGTAACATCGTTCATAGGAGGGATTTTTTTGTGTCATATGGTGTGTAATATCCATATGGTCGGAAAGTAAACATGGTGTGTAATATCCATGTGTTACGATGAGAAACATGGTGTGTAATATCCATGTGTTAGAATGATGATTGGAAACATGGTGTGTAATATCCATGTGTTAGGTTTTGATTGGACACTCGGTGTGTAATATCCTTCTATGTCAATCAACCCTTCTCTCTTACTTGATCAATGAAACGATCTCAACTCCTCGTACTCTCAGTCTTCTTTTGCTATAACTTAGCATGCAATTTGTAACTTGCCAATACATTCAAATGTATTGACCCTTGTGGCTGTAACTTATCATGTTGCAGGATTACTTGATAATAGTGAAGTTTGATGAGTAGGATTACGAACATGTTTGCCTGTGGCACATGAAGATGAATGACTCCATGCTTTATAGTTATATCTGCTGCTTTGTAATAAGATAGCCATATGAGCTATGTAAGTTGTAAACTATTTTATTCCTGGTCATGTGATGTAATTTGACCTTTGTTTCTTGATATTACATCTTAAACTGTGGGTGCTAGCTATTCGATCCAGGTACTAGCACTATAAACACAGGGATTCGAACCTTATCGGGTTCGGTCCACTACAATCATATGCATGATTTTGTATAGTCCCAACTATATGCACTCATCTCAACTTATACACATATACAATAGATAGTTCTTTTAATACTATGGCTAGAGATACAACAATAAATATAATAACAAAAATTCATGCCAGGATGCAACCTACAAAAAGTTGGAAGAAAGATAAATATGCATGAGCAAGAGATACTTGTTACCGAGATATAATTGGTAGGATGTAGAGGATATGAATTTGTTGATCATCATATAGCTTGCCTCCAATTTTCATGTATGCATCATTTCTTCAAAATTGAGAGACAAGCATCCAATCTATCTCCAATGTACCTAAAACACATTTAAGTACAAAATGGTCCCCAAACTTATTGGATCCAAAGTAGTTAGTGCAACTACAATACATAGGAGAGACTCCACATAAATATGTGCATATTGATATGAAATTGAATTTCATGCACACCTTAGCCGATGGGATTTGGTGGAGTTTACCCTATATGTTGTATCAAAGAAAGCAAGCTTTCCATAATATAAACATATAGTAAATATGCATGCATAAAGCTTCAAGAACCAAAAAGTAGATACAATTTGAACAAAAACACCAAGTAAATCGAGATTGCACACACAAGGGTGTGACATGACAAATGATGTCCAAATTGTATCAAAGAACCAATTCAACACATGAAAGATCACAAGTTCAACAAATGAACTAGGCTAAAGCCAAAGAGCAAAAGATAGATAAAAATACAAATGCTCAAGGATTTATCTCATTCTAAAATGGTCAAAATGTGAAACAAGAAATGAGACAAAACCAGCTCCCAAAAAGAGTAAGGTTCCAACAAGTAAACCAAACTCTTCAAACTTTTCATGATGACACAAAATACCAAAATGAAAATATCAAACTTCCAAGCACATAAAACCCGATATAGATCAAACAAGGAAGCATAAAATGATTGTTCTAGATAATTGATACGTCGGAAACATATCTATAATTTTTGATGCTCCATGCTTGTTTAGTATCTAATTTGATTTACTTGTCTACACTTTGAGGTGCTTTTTACATGTTTTCTGATACTAACCTACTAACACGTTGCAACAGTGCCAGATGCCTGTTTTCTACTGTTTTTGGTTTCAGAAAAGTTAGTAAAGAAATATTCTCGGAATTGGACGGGACAAACTTTAAAGTCAATTAGTTTCCTTGGGGAACAAGAAGTCTAGAGGGGAGACGAGGAAGCGGGCCAGGGTAACCACCCCCTCCCAGGCACGGGTGGGCCCTGCCCCACGCCTGGGTAGGGTTTTGCCCTCCTAGACGCCGCCTCGGCCTCCCCCTTCGCCTAAAGAATCCCCCGATGTAGAAACCCTAAGCACCCGATCAAATTTCCACGAAACCGTCTGTAGCCGCCGCCACCATCGTCCCTAGATCGAGGGGGATCTGAAGTTCTTCCTGGCACCTTGCTGGAGGGGAGATCATCCCACAGGCCTTCTCTCCGGTATGATGCGTGAGTAGTTCCACCTTGGACTATGGGTGTATGTAGTAGCTAGATGGTTGTATCTCCTCCTTTGTGATTTCATGTATAGACCTTGTGAGCTCCGTTCATGATCAAGATCTAATTTATTTGTAATCATGCATGTTGTGTTTGCAAGGATCTGATGGATATTGAGATTATTATGTTGGTTTGATTAATAGTTTTGTCTTTATAACTCTATCATGTATGTGTTGTTTGTGATCTTGCATGCTCTCTGTTTTTGTTTTTAGTTTTCTTTTGTTTTGTTTGCTGCAATAAGTTGGTCGGACCCCAACACGCCTATTTTGGAGAAGTCACACCTAGTTCTTCATTGCCTAGAACACTCTAATTTTCACTCTTATTGTTCTGTGAGTGTTCTCTTTTGCTAGCACTACGTTTAGATTTAGTTTTCTTATGCTTTTTTCTTAGAACTTTTTAGTTCTTCTTTGTAGTTAGGTGAGACAAGCTCTCTGATCTTTATTGATTATTATCTTTGTGAGTTGTTTCAAATAAGTTGATTGGTGTTGGAAAAGAGTAGAAAATTTCATGCTTATAGTGGTACAAAAGGAAGATTTTTTGATTATGACTTAGACTTTATCATGTCATGTTAGATGTTGCTTTGACCATATGCTTAGTGATTATTGCTATAGCATGACTTGTTTCAAACAATTGAGATTGCTTAATGTGCCTTGAAAGAATCATGCGTTGTTTTAACATACAAAAGCATAATATTGTGGTATTCTCTTTTGATGCTTTATTTGGATTGACTTGGCACATGATTACACCATGTTAAGACTATGAACCAGTCACCTTAGCCTCTATGATCATTTAGTTTTTGACTTGTGATATCACTTTATGCTTTAATTGATAATGTTTTGTCGCTTTGCATGATTATGGCCATTATTGCTCTCTTAGTTGGTCGCTCCCAGTCTTTTGCTAGCCTCCACCTATACTGAGTATGAGCTCTACTCGTGCATCCAACTCCAAAGAAACCAAGTTATTCCAAAGAGTCTATTATAAATTCCTATGCATGGTGTGTTACACCATTCCAGGTATATTCATGTTTTTATCTATCTTCCAAATTAATTTTTTGTTATGTGTAGTGATTAAAGCTCTCACGAACTTGATGGCACACTTTATTTTCTTGCACTTAATAAACTTGAACCATTGTGCCCATCTATGTTGCTTATATGCTTGCAAATTATAAGTTGGGAGTTAGCAGAACCATGCTGTCATGGGGAACGCTTTCAACATCTGTACATATCTATCCATTTGATATCATGTTCTTTTGTTTATGGATGTCGGCGGTGTGAAATGAAAGGGGAACTTGTAAGTCCATGGAGTTTTGTATATGTGTTAGAGAAACGCCTGGGCGGCTAGCCTAAGCCATGACTAATCATGGTGGAAACTTGCAGCATAACCATAGTGAGCAATCTATGAAGCATCTTCAGAAAAAATAGAAAAAGAAAAAAAGGAAAAATCATGCTCATGGTAAATAAAAAGATCGCTGAGATGCTCATTATCTGTTGCCTTGTCATTTTGATATGGGATAGCTCCTGTGTCATGGGTGAAAGGGCATGTATGCCCCCATGTGTGGTTTTGGTAATTAATGACAATCTCTATGGACTAATGTGTAAATTGAGTTTCACTTGTAGGTTTGTCCATTGGCATCGCTTGGGCCATGTGTTGGTCTCAAGGTTGGAAGATGAAGAAATGTCCAAGGGCTTTGTGCCCAATGGAATCATGAAGAAAGGAGGAGCTTGAAGGTCGATCAAGGAATGTGCAAAGAGTTGCATCAAGATGGATCAACCTCAAGTAAGGATGAAGAAGGACGATCTCAAGATGCGCCATCTCTAGAAGATCTCATGCTTGAAGCTTGCCATCCTCGTGCTCATGGAATGATGAAGACAAGTTCAAAGAAGAGGTTTCCCCATGGAGTATGGGGGAGCATTTTGCAAGTCTTCATCAAGCAAGAGCGAGCAAGAGCAAACAAGAAAGGTGTTCCCACTATAGAAGAACAAGACGGTCTACATCAAGTTCAAGTGGGACGCTCAAGGCAAAGGTATGTTGATAGGGCTTCTCTTTTGCCGGTCTCGTGTTGTTAGTTGGGAGACCGGGTTTAGGATAGATAGCCGTACTATCAAGAGGGGCTCTCAAGCGGGTGTCTCGTTTGCCTCGTTCGGAGAGAGCTCAAACCTTTGCATTCATAGCATCATCTTTCTTGGTTGTTATTTGGTTCTTGTCCATGAGAGGATCTAGAGCTTGTGGTCATCATCATAACAAGCTCTAGTTCATCATCTAAGGATTTCACTTGCATATCTTATTGCGGTTTTTGATCTTGCAAGTTTTCCGGCTCCACACCTTGGGGGATACTTCACATATATATTTATGATATTTTCTCCCAAGGTGATACCCAATATTTAGCCTCTTTTGTTGGATTCTATTCGTCGTTATCTTTGCAACAAAATTGGTTTCATCCCATTTGGAGTTTGGATGCAAAAGTTATTGCGTTTCTGGTTTTCTGGTTTCTGGAATTTCCCTGACCGGAAGTTCCGGCTTCCCACCGGAAGTTCCGCTAGGGCATTTTTGCCGCCGAAAGTTCCGGTGGAAGTTCCGGGTCTTGTTCCGCTCACGTTCAGAAACCTTCTGTATTGAATATGTCTATTTGCCGGAACTTGGCCGGAACTTGATCGGAACTTGTCCTGGCAAAAGTTCTTGAGCGGAACTTCCGCCCGAGGGCCGGAAGTTTCGGCCATGATTCGTGTTTTCAGTTTCTCACTCCGCAGTTTTCGACCGTTGGCTGGGTGCCACCGGAACTTCCGGCCTCCCACCGGAAGTTCCGGCCAGGTGTCGCGAATGCCCATAACGGGCAGATCTGGGAGCCCTTTAAAAGGGGCTCCTCTTCCCCTTCGTGGGCACCAGCTTTTCTTCTTGGTTCTTGGCTTTCTCTCTCTCCTCCATTGTCAACCTTGAAGAAGCTTTCCTTCTCCCTTCCCCCTCCTATGATTCTTGCATCTTTTTGAGGGTTTTGAGAGAGGAGATCTGGATCTACAATCCCCCCAAGTCAAATCCCTTCTTTGTGAAGGAATCATTGGGATCTAGATCTTGGAGAGTTTTGTGTTCTCCTCTTGTGTTCTTCCTCCCTTATTCCCCCAATAGCTTTTGTAGCTTTGTTGGAATTTGGGAGAGAAGGACTTGCCCTTGCATTTGGTGCATAGGTTTGAGTTCTCCTCGGATATTCGGCGAGTTCAAGCTTGAGAGCTTGTTTCTCTTGGGTTCCTTGGAACCCTAGACGGTTGTGTGGTTGGTTTGTTGACCTTTTGTGGTCTTGTTGACCTTTTGTGGTCTTGTAGCCTTTTGTGGCGTTGTTGGCCTTTTGTGGCATTGTTGGCCTGTTGTGGCTTTGTTGTTGGGAGCCTCCAATTGAGTTGTGGAGTTAGCCCCAATCTTGTACGGGTTCGGTGACCGCCCTCAAGCGTCCCATAGTGGAGCAAGTGCCCGCCTTTTGTGGTGCGCACTTGGGAGAATAGGGTGAGCCTTTTGTGGCGTCGGTGAGTAGCGTGCTTCCGCATCCGGGGTGAGGCCTTGTGTGGCGTTGGGTGAGCATCGAGCCACCACACCTCGAGGTGAGCCATTTGTGGCGTTCGGAGAGCATTGCGCCATCGCACCTCTCCAACGGAGACGTAGCTTCTTTGGAAGTGAACTTCGGGAAACAAATCTTCGTCTCCGCGTCCATCGGTTATCTCTCAACCGAACCCTTTACTTATGCACTTTACATTGTGATAGCCATCGTGCTTGAAGTATTTATACCTTGCTATCACCTTGTTGCTTGTATTGCTTAGCATAGGTTGTTGGTGCACCTAGGTGAACTTAGTGGCTAGGTTTTGTGCTCAATAAATTAAACGTTAGTTTTATTCCGCATTTACTTGAGCCTAAACCGTAACAATTTTAAAAGCCTATTCACCCCCCCTCTAGGCGACTTCCTTTGTACTTTCAATGGGGCAAGGGGTACCCTGTTGGTGGTTCTCTATAATACACATATACTTACAATGACAAGAACTTGCTTATGACTAAAGTTGAGTAGCATGAGGAACGACCCTCGTACTCAAGGGGCATGAGACTATCAACTTATGATTTGTCAAGCATATAACTCATATTTGTCTCACTTTAACCTTAATCACTTCAAGATGCTTATAATAGGGGAAATGAGATCTCAAAGCTAGTAAGTACCATAATTTTTGGAAGCTCTTTATGAAACTTGAAATCCCTACTTCCCTTTGCGATGGGCCTTTCTTTTTTACTTTTTGTTGAGTCTCCAGCTTCTATCTTTATGCACCAATTAAGAGAGCATAGTTGTCATTCTTAGTTAAATGTGCATTGTCACGAAACTTGTTGATTGATTAATAATTATGGTATTGCTTGTTCTTAAATTATTTGTATCTAGTCACCCTTATGAACTTTGAAGGTGTCCTGTGCATTTATGTTTTGCTATTCCATGAAGGACAAGCTAATTACCACTCTTGTTATGTTTTCTATATGTGAAACAAACAAATGTCTTTCAATGCATTGTTATTAATGATCTTTTTTTATGTTGCCTTTCATGTTGCAACATAGTTTCGATGTCTTATTGTTAGAAATATATCTTTCATGCTTATGTTAGAGTACTTTGATCCCAGCTATCAATGCTTTACAATACCTTGATCAAGATTGTGATGGTGCATGTCACCTCATAAATTATTCTTTTTATCACTTACCTACTCGAGGACGAGCAGGAATTAAGCTTGGGGATGCTTGATACGTCGTAAACGTATCTATAATTTTTTATGCTCCATGCTTTTTTTGTACCAACTATCTTATGTTTTGTCTACACTTTGAGGCATTTTTATAAATTTTATGGAACTAACCTATTAACAAGATGCCATAGTGCCAGTTCCTGTTTTCTATTGTTTTTGGTTTCAGAAACTCTAGTAAGGAAATATTCTCGGAATTGTACAAAACCAAAGCCAAAGTTCCTATTTTTCCAGACACTACACGGAGTCCGAAGGGGAGACGAAGAAGCGCCATGAGGCAGACGCACCAGGGGACCACGCGAGCCCAGCCTAGGCCACGCCGCCTTATGGTGTGGGCCCCTCGGGTGTCCACCGACTTTGCCCCTTCGCCTATATAAAATTATAAACACCCCGAGGAGAAAACCCTAAGTACTTGATTAGAAATCCACAAAAAAGCTCGTAGACGCCGCCACCATCGTCCCTGGATCGGGAGGTATCTGAAGCTCTTTCCAGCACCCTGCCGGAGAGGGGAGATCACCCTGGAAGCCTTCTTCATCACCATGCCAGCCTTCGGAGTGATGCGTGAGTAGTTCATCATTGGACTATGGGTCCATATAAGTAGCTAGATGGTCATTTATCCTATTTTATGCTATCATGTTTAGATCTTGTGAGCTGCCTATCATGATCAAGACCATCTATTTGTAATCCTACATGTTGTGTTTATTGGGATCCGATGGATATTGAGTACTACGTCAAGATTGATTATTGATTCTATCATGTCTATGTTATTTGTCATCTTGCATGCTCTCCATTGCTAGTAGTTACTCTGGCCAAGTATTTTCTTGTGACTCTAAGAGGGGGTATTTATGATCGATAGTAGGTTCATGCCTCTAGTTATCTGGAGGGGTGACAGAAACCTCTAAGGTTGTAGATGTGCTGTTGCTACTAGGGAGAAAACAACAATCCTTTGTCCAAGGGCAATTGTATTGTTTACTTTACACACTTTGCTTAATGCAATTATCTGTTGCTTGAAACTTAATACTGGAAGGGGTTCAGATGATAACCTTAAGGTGGATTATTAGTCAAAGATGCAGTTGGATTACGGTCTATGTATTATGTTGTAATGCCCAAACAAATCTCGTAGGAGTCAGGATGTCTAGTATATGCATTGTTATGCTTTCTCAATCTATCAATTGCCCCGCTGTAATTTGTTCACCCAACATGCTACCTATGTTAAGGAGAACACCTCTATTGAATTGTCAACCCCGGTCCAGTCTTTATCATTGATACATCATCTACTGTTACTGTTTACTTTCTACAAGCAATCACTATCTTCCACACTATGCGTTTAATCATTTGTTTTTAGCAAACCAGTGAGATTGACAACCTCACTGTAAGTTGGGGCAAGGTATTAAGTTTGTGTTGTGCAGGTTCCAAGTTGTTAGCAACACCTTGGAGTTGTTTCCTTGCTCCTACTGGTTCGATAACCTTGGTTTCATAACCGAGGGAAAACTCGCTGATGTGCTCATCACACCTTGTTCTTGGGGTTTCCCAATGAGGCTCTACAGTCAACTGAGCCGCATCAAGATTTTCTCACGCCGTTGCCGAGGAGTTAAGGACAACTTCAATTTCTTCCTCCTCGTCATTCACCTTTTAGGGAGAAAGAAGATTCTCGCAAGGGGAGTCTCTCACAACCAATCTCTTTACTTTGTTTTTGTTTTGCTTAGTTTCTTTTTCTTGTTTATTTTTATCAAAAATACAAAAAATAGTTTTGTTTGGCTTCCTTTTTCTTATAAAAAACACACACAAAAATAGTTCCTGCTTTAGTTGCTACCGCTGTTGGCTTGCTTCACCTTTGGAAAAATGAACACTCCTGAAAACACCAAGTTGTGTGACTTCACTAGCACAAACAACAATGATTTCCTTTGCACACCTATTGGTCCACCTGCTCCTGATGCTACTTTTTATGAAATTAAACCTGCTTTGCCGAATCTTGTTATGAAAGAGCAATTTTCTGGTGCTAGTTCTGATGATGCTGCTGCTGCTCACCTTAATAACTTTGTCGAACTTTGTGAGATACAAAAATATAAGGATGTGGATGGAGATATTATTAAGCTTAAATTTTTTTCCTTTCTCTTTAAGAGGAAAAGCTAAAGAATGGTTGCTATCCTTGCCTAGAAATAGTATTGATTCTTGGATTAAATGCAAAGATGATTTTATTGGAAAATACTATCCTCCTGCTAAGATTATATCTATGAGAAGTGAAATAATGAAATTTCAACAACTTGATAATGAACATGTTGCTCAACCTTGGGAAAGAATGAAATCTTTGGTAAAGAATTGTCCCACTCATGGACTGACTGCTTGGATGATTATCCAAACTTTTTATGCAGGACTGAATTTTTCTTCAAAAAATTTGGTGGATTCTGCTGCTAAAGGTACCTGTATGACCATTACTTTGGGTGATGCAACAAAGCTCCTTGATAATATGATGGTTAACTATTTTGAATGGCACACTGAGAGAGATCTACAAGGTAAGAAGGTAAATTCTGTTGAAGAAACCTCCTCCTTGAGTGATAAAATCAATGTTAGTATGTCTATGCTTGTTAATGGAAAGTCTCATATCGATCCAAATAATGTTCCTTTAGCCTCTTTGGTTTCTCAAGAAGAGCAAGTTGATGTGAACTTCATTAGAAATAACAATTTCAGCAACAATGCCTATAGGAATAATTTTGGTAATAATAATTATAGGCCTTATCCTCCCAATAATGGTAATGCTTATGGAAATTCCTACAACAACAATAAAAGTGCACCCTCTGAACTTGAATTCATGCTTCAGGATTTTATTTGTAAACAAACTACTTTCAACAAAACCATGGAGGAAAAGCTTTTGAATGTTGAGAAAAATATTTCATCTTTGTCTGAAGCACAATCCTCTTTGATTAATAAAATGGCTGCTAAACCTGAAACCATGGAAAATCCCTTTGCTGCTACTCATGCCATACAAGTTAGAATTGATGAAAATGTTAGACTGTTAGCTAAATTGCATGCTAAGTGGGAGGGAGAATGTGAAATTGCTAGAAATAATAGTATTAGTACCATTACCACCACCAATGTTGATGCTAGCAAACCATAAGAAGTCCCCACTCCTAAACCCAATAAGAATGCTGAAATTTTTCAAAATATGGGAAACAATGGTGCTACTACCTTGGATGCTAAGTTTTATTTTGATCTTGATGGTCGCAATATTTCCGAAGTAATTATATTCCTACAAAAGCTTGCTCAAATTCCTAATTCTAGTGCTATGAATATGGCTTTTACAAAACACATTACAGATGCTCTCATTAAAATTAAAGAAGAGAAATTAAAACATAAAGCTTCTATTCCTAGGAAATTATAATATGGTTAGGCACCCATCATTAATATGAAAGTGAATGATTTTGATCTCAAAGCTTTATGTGACCTTGGTTCCAGTGTCTCTATTATGCCTAGAAAGATTTATGAAATGCTTGATTCGCCACCTTTGGAAGATTGTTATTTAGATGTCCAACTTGATGATAATGCTAAAAATAAACTTATGGGGAGTATTAATGATGTTCTTATTATGGTTAACAATGCCTTTGTCCCTATTGATTTCTATGTTTTGGATGTTGAATGCAATACTTCTTGTCCTATTAATTTGGGAAGACCTTTTATTAGAACTGTTGGTGCCATTATTGATATGAAAGAAGGCACCATTAAATATCAATTCCCACTCAAGAAAGTTATAGAACACTTCCCTAAGAAGATAGAGAATATACCTTTTAATTCTCCTATTAAATAAAAAATTGATCTTAATGCTTCTTCATTTTAAAATACTTTATTCTTGCTTTCTATGCCTAACTTAAAGGCGTTAAAGAAAAGTACTAACTGGGAGATAACCCAAATTCCGTTAGTTTTTTATTTTGTTGACTCTTGGAAGTTATTACTTCTGTAATAACCTATCCTTATCCTTTTTGTGTGGTTTTTGTGCCAAGAATAACCTCTAATGAGAGAGAAGTAAGATTTGGGAAAGTTGATGTCCCAAAACAGATTTTTGTGCTTCACCGTAAAAATTCGTGAAAAATCCCTGTATGTCATATTAAGCTGTAATTTTATGATCTTATGACACAGGTTATTATATAACTTTCGTTAGCTCAATACTTTTTGATTTGAGCAACAAAAGGTCTTCGAAAAAATCGGTTTTTACCTGCTGGTCTGTTTTGACAGATTTTTGTCATTATTTGCATTTGCCTCTTAATCAGTTTCTTTTTTAGTTCTGTTTAATCACTTGAGATTTTAAAAGGAATTGCTATAGTAGCTTATGTTCTAATGAAAGTTTTACTTGTGTTGAAACTAAACTCAAAGGTTTATTATCTTGAATGCACTAATGTTGCTAATGAAGATTGTGTGAAGTTTTGTATGAAGAAAATTTTCAAGTGTAGGGCAAGAATGATATAATGAGATGAAGAATGGACAAAATCTCAAGCTTGGGGATTCAACCCTGTGTCACCCCAAGAAATATTCAATAGGTACAAGCGTCAAAGCTTGGGGATGCCTAAGGCATCCCCTTCTTCATCAATAAAAATCTCAGGTCTCTTTCTAGACACTTCATTTTTATTGTTTCATGCACTGTTGTGTTGTTCTTGGAGCGTCTTAGTTTTAATTTTTAGTTTTCTTTTGTTTGGTTTGCTGAATAAATTAGTTGTACCCCCGCTTTCATATGTTGTTTCAAATAAGTTGATTGGTGTTGGAAAAGAGTAGGAAACTTTCATGCTTAAGTGGTACAAAAAGGAGCATTGTTTTGACCGTGGCTTATACTGTATCATGTCATGATAGATGTTGATTTTACCTTATGCTTAGTGATTATTGTTGTAGCATGACTTGTTCCAAAAAATTGAGATTGCTTAATGTGCCTTGAAAGAATCATGCGTTGTTTTAGCATACAAAAGCATAATATTGTGGTATTCTCCTTTGATGCTTTGTTTGGGTTGACTTGGCACATTCTTACACCATGTTATTATTATGAACCAGTCACCTTAGGCTCTATGATCATTTAGTTTTTGACTTGTGATACCACTTTATGCTTTAATTAATAATGTTTTGTCGCTCTGCATGATTATGGCCATTATTGCTCTCTTAGTTGGTCGCTCCCAGTCTTTTACTAGCCTCCACTTGTACTGAGTAAGATCTACTCATGCATCCAACTCCCAACAAACCAAGTTATCCCAAAGAGTCCACTATAAATTCCTATGCATGGTGTGTTACACCATTCCAAATATATTCATGTTTTATCTATCTTCCAAATTAAACTTGTTATGTGAAAATTAGTGATTAAAGCTCTCACAAACTTGATGGCACACTTTATTTCTTGCACCTAATAAACTTGAACCATTGTGTCATCTATGTTGTATATGATTGATGATGACTCCTTAACGGCAAGTCTGTTGGGAACCCCAAGAGCAAGGTGTGAAGCAGCAAGTTTTACCTCAGTAAGAAACCGAGGTTATCGAACCAGTAGGAGGAAGGAAACGTCACACAGGTGTTGCAAGCAAGGCGGAGACCTACACAACACAAACTCAAGACTGTTCCCCAACGATCAGTGAGGTTTTCAAGCTCACCGGTTTGCTGTAACAAAGGATTAAACGTATGGTGTGGAAGGTAATGGTTTGCAACAAGTAAACAAGTAATGGTGGAATATGTATCAATGTTAAAGATCGGACTGGGGTCCATAGTTCACTAGAGGTGCTCTCCTTAGATAAACAACATGGCATGAAGGGTAAACAAATTACAGCAGGGCAATTGACAGGAACTGAGCAAGGCATAACAATGCAATACTAGTCAAAAAGATCCTATGAGATTCGATTGGGCAATACAACAATATACATAGACTGCCATCCAACTGCATCTATGAATAGAAGTCCACCTTCGGGTTATCATCCGAACCCCCTCCAGTATTAAGTTGCAAGCAACAGACAACTGCTTTAAGCAAAGTGTGTAAGGTAAACAGTCCACTTGTTCCATGAACAAGAGACTGTTGTTTTCTCCCTAGTAGCAACATCACATCTACAATCGAAGAGATTTCTATCACTTCCCTTGGAAACTAAAGGCATGAACCCACTATCGAGCATAAATACCCCCTCTTGGAGTCACTAACAACTACTTGGCCAAGATAGCTACTAACAACGGAGAGCATGCAAGATCACAAACAACACAGACATGATAGAATCATAAGACAAAACCATTAATTAATCTGACATAATAATCTCAAAATCCATCAGATCCCAGAAAACACAACATGCATGATTACAAATAGATTAGATCTTGATCATGAACGGAGCTCACAAGATCTATACATGAAAGCACAAAGGAGGAGATACAACCATCTAGCTACTACATGGACCCATAGTCCAAGGTGGAACTACTCACGCATCATACCGGAGAGAAGGCCTCCGGGATGATCTCCCCTCCGACATGGTGCCAGGAAGAACTTCAGACCCCCCCCCCCGATCTAGGGACGACGGTGGCGGCGGCTACAGAAGGTTTCATGGAATATTGATCGGGTACTTAGGGTTTCTGCACCGGGGGCTTATTATAGGCGAAGAGGCGAGGCTGGGAGGTGGCCAGGGGCCCCACACCCTACCTAGACGTGGGGCATGTTGGATATATGCCCTAGAGGCAATAATAAAAGTGGTTATTATTATATCTTTGTGTTTATGATAAATGTTTACATTCATGCTATAACATATTAACCGAAAACATTAATACTTGTGTGATTTGTAAACTAAATTAGAGTCCCTAGTAAAGCCTCTTTTATAATACTAGCTTGTTGGTTAATAGATGATCGTGGTTTCTCGATCATGAACATTGAGATGTTGTTAACAACGAGATCATATCATTAGGAGAATGATATGATGGACATACTCCTATAGATAAGCGTAGCATAAATATCGAGTCATTTCAATAGTTCGTTTGCTATAAGCTCTCTGATATATATTAACCTAATTCCTTCGACCATGAGATCATGCTAATCACCATCACTGGAAGGATGCTTTGATGACATCAAACACCACACCGTAACTGGGTGGCTATAAAGGTGGCATTGAGTGTTGGGAAAGTATGGGTTGAGGCACATGGATCAAGAGTGGGATTTGTCCATCCATATGACGGATAGATATACTCTAGGCCCTCTCGGTGGAATGTCATCCAATTAGCTTGCAAGCATGTGACTGGCTCACAAGGGATCACATATCACGGGAACGAGAAAAAAGTACTTATCAGTAACGAGGTTTAACTAGGTATGCAGAGATACCGACGATCAAAACCTCGGATAAGTAAACTATCGTGAGACAAAGGGAAATTGGTATCGTATGTAAGTGGTTCATTCGATCACAAAGTAATCGTATAAATATGTGGGAGCCATATGAATTTCCAGATTCCTCTATTGGTTATTGATCGGAGAAGTGTCTCGGTCATGTCCGCATAATTCACGAACCGTAGGGAGACACACTTAAGGATTCGATGTTGTTTAGTAGATATGGAATGTTAGTAGGGATACCGAATGTTGTTCGGAGTCTCGGATGGGATCCGGGATATCACGAGGAGATCCGGAATGGTCCGGAGAATAAGATTCATATAAGGAAAGTCTGATTCCGTAGTTCGTGGAAACATTCCGATGTTTTCATCGGAGAGGTTCTAGAAGGTTCTAGAAGGTTCACTGGTCCGGAAGGAGAATGGTCCATGAATGTGTCATGGGTAAGTGTAATGATTAGATCATATCCTAGGTCACTTGGTGTGGTCATTTGTAAGAGAGAATTAAAGCTCTAAATTGAAAGTCAAACGGGAGGTTTGAAAAGTCAAACTGGAACAATAGTTTCCTAGTGGAAGTAGGAGTGAGTCCTTCCAACTTGGGTTTGGAAGTGGATTCAAACTCACCCCTCCCAAGGCTGCCCCCCCTTTCATAAATAGAGGGGAGGGGTGCCCCAAAGCACCAAGCCCAGCCCTTCTCCACCCGCGCCGCCGCCGCCAGTCGCTGTCGCCCTAGCCGCCGTCGACACCTCCTCCTCCTCCCGGTCTTCTAAACCCTAGACCACCGGAAAACCCTAGATCCACCCTAACTCGCACCGGATTAGGCGAAGCCCTGCGGGATCTTCCCTCTACTTCCGACACCACACCGTCGTGCTGCCGGAATTGCGAGGGGAGAACTACAACCGTCGTGCTGCTGGAACAAGGGAGAGGAAGGTCGTCATCGAGTACTTGGCGGATTTGAAGAATGGCAACATCAATAAGAAAGGTATATCCGATATACATGTTATTGATGTGTATCTCACTAGTACTCGTAGTAGTGCCTGGGTATTTGATACTGGTTCGGTTGCTCATATTTGTAACTCGAAACAGGTGCTGCAGAATAAACGGAAGCTAGCGAAGAACGAGGTGACGATGCGCGTTGGAAATGGATCAAAGGTTGATGTGATCGCGGTCGGCACGCTACCTCTTCATCTACTATTGGGATTAGTTTTATACTTAAATAATTGTTATTTGGTGCCTGCGTTGAGCATGAACATTATATCCGGATCATGTTTATTGCGAGACGGTTACTTGTTTAAGTCTGAGAATAATGGTTGTTCGATTTATATGAGTAATATGTTTTATGCACATGCACCTTTGATAGATGGTCTATTCTTATTGAATCTCGATTGTAGTAATACACACATTAATAATATTGAAGCTAAACATTTGAAATTGAGTGATAACTCGACCTATATGTGGCACTGTCGTCTTGGTCATATTGGAGTGAAGCGTATGAAGAAACTCCATTCCGATGGACTTCTTGAATCACTTGATTTTGAATCACTTGAAAGATGCGAAGCATGTCTGATGGGTAAAATGACTAAGACTCCATTTTCTGGTATGATGGAGCGATCTACGGACTTGTTGGAAATCATACATACCGATGTGTGTGGTCCAATGAGTGTAGCATCGTGCGGTGGTTATCGCTATGTTCTTACCTTCACGGATGACTTGAGTAGATATGGGTATATCTATTTCATGAAACATAAGTCCGAAACTTTCGAGAAGTTTAAGGAATTTCAAAGTGAGGTAGAGAATCAACGTAACAAGAAGATTAAATTTCTATGATCTGATTGTGGAGGTGAATATCTAAGTTATGAGTTTGGCGAGCATTTGAAGAAATGTGGAATACTTTCACAATTGACACTGCCGGGAACACCACAACGTAATGGTGTGTTCGAACGTCGTAATCGAACTCTCTTAGATATGGTTCGTTCCATGATGTCACTTATAGATTTACCGCCATCATTTTGGGGTTATGCATTAGAAACAGCTGCATTCACTTTAAATAGGGCACCATCTAAATCCGTTGAAACGACACCGTATGAATTATGGTTTGGGAAGAAACCTAAATTGTCGTTTCTTAAAGTTTGGGGTTGCAAAGCTTATGTAAAGAAGTTACAGCCCGACAAGCTTGAACCCAAAGCGGAGAAATGCGTCTTCATAGGATACCCGAAGGAAACTATTGGGTATACCTTCTATCATAGATCCGAGGGCAAAATCTTCGTTGCCAAGAATGGATTCTTTCTAGAGAAGGAGTTTCTCTTGAAAGAAGTGACTGGAAGGAAAGTAGAACTCGACGAGGTTGTTGAACCTTCTCTCGAACTTGCGAGTAACGCAGCACAGCACCAGAAGTAGTTCCTGTGGCGCCTACACCAATAAGAGAGGAAGCTAATGGTGTCGATCATGAAACTTCGGTTGAAGTAACTACAGAGCCTCACAGGTCAATGAGAACTTATACCACTCCTGATTAGTATGATCCCGTTATGAATGTCATGTTGGTGGACAACACCGATGACCATGCGACATATGAGGAAGCAATGATGAGCCCAGATTCCAATAAATGGCATGAAGCCATGAAATCCGAGATTGGATCCATGTATGAAAACCAAGTATGGACTTTGGTGGACTTACCGGATGGCCGGAAGGCTGTCGAGAACAAATGGATTTTCAAGAAGAAAACATATGCTGATGGTAATGTTACCGTCTATAAAGCTCGACTTGTCGCAAAAGGGTTTCGACAAATTCAAGGAGTTGAATACGATGAGACATTCTCACCAGTAGCGAAGCTAAAGTCTGTTAGGATTATGTTAGCAATCGCTGCATATTATGATTATGAGATATGGCGGATGGATGTCAAAACAGCGTTCCTCAATGGAGACATTAATGAAGAGTTGTATATGGTACAACCAAAGGTTTTGTCGATCCTAAAGATGCTAACAAGGTATGCAAACTTCAACGGTCCATTTATGGATTGAAGCAAGCATCCCGGAGTTGGAATCAACGTTTTGATAAGGTGATCAAAATCTTTGGTTTTATACAAACTTATGGAGAAGCTTGCATTTACAAGAAAGTGAGTGGGAGCTCTGTAGCATTCTTAATACTATATGTAGATGACATATTGTTGATTGGGAATGATGTAGACCTTCTTGATAGTATCAAGGATTATTTGAATAATAGTTTTTCAATGAAAGATCTTGGTGAGGCAGCTTACATATTAGGCATAAAGATTTATAGAGATAGATCGAGACGCCTAATATCATTGTCACAGAGTACATATTTGGACAAAGTTCTAAAGAGGTTTGGAATGGAAGATAGCAAGAAAGGGTTCTTGCCCATGTTGCCCAATACGACCTTGAGTAAAACTCAAAGTCCTGCAACGGCAGAAGATAGAGAAAGAATGACTAAGAATCCCTATGCCTCAGCCATAGGATCTCTTATGTATGCCATGCTATGTACTAGACCCGACATTGCATATGCTGTTAGTTTGACTAGCAGATATCAAAGTGATCCAAGAGTGGATCATTGGACAGCGGTCAAAAACATCCTTAAGTACTTGAGAAGAACTAAGGATATGGTTCTTTCTTATGGAGGTGATGAACAGCTCGTTGTTAATGGTTACACCGATGCTAGTTGGAACACCGATCCGAATGATTCTAAATCACAATCTGGATATGTATTTACTTTGAATGGTGCAGCAGTTAGCTGGAGGAGTGCAAAGCAAAGCGTTGTGGCGAGATCTTCAACTGAATCAGAATACATAGCTGCTTCGGAGGCTTCACAAGAGGCGATATGGATGAAGGAGTTCATTACAGAGCTTGGTGTGGTTCCAAGTGCGCTAGACCCAGTGTCTATCTACTATGATAACATGGGTTCCATAGCCAATGCGCAAGAACCAAGGGCACACAAGAAGCTGAAGCACATCAAGATACGTTTTCACGCTATTCGAGAGCATGTCCAAGATGGTGACATAAATATTTGCAAAGTACACACAGATCTGAATGTGGCGGATCCGTTGACTAAACCTCTCCCGAGGGCAAAACATGACCAACACCAAACCGCCATGGGTGTTCGGTATATTTCCATGTAATCTAGATTAGTTGACTCTAGTGCAAGTGGGATACTGTTGGAGATATGCCCTAGAGGCAATAATAAAAGTGGTTATTATTATATCTTTGTGTTTATGATAAATGTTTACATTCATGCTATAACAGTATTAACCGGAAACATTAATACTTGTGTGATTTGTAAACTAAACTAGAGTCCCTAGTAAAGCCTCTTTTATAATACTATCTTGTTGGTTAATAGATGATCGTGGTTTCTCGATCATGAACATTGAGATGTTGTTAACAACGAGATCATATCATTAGGAGAATGATATGATGGACATACTCCTATAGATAAGCGTAGCATAAAGATTAAGTCATTTCAATAGTTTGTTTGCTATAAGCTTTATGATACATATTAACCTAATTCCTTCGACCATGAGATCATGCTAATCACCATCACCGGAAGGATGATTTGATGACATCAAACACCACACCGTAACTGGGTGGCTATAAAGGTGGCATTGAGTGTTGGGAAAGTATGGGTTGAGGCACATGGATCAAGAGTGGGATTTGTCCATCCATATGATAGATAGATATACTCTGGGCCCTCTCGGTGGAATGTCATCTAATGAGCTTGCAAGCATGTGACTGGCTCACAAGGGATCACATATCACAGGAACGAGAAAAAAGTACTTATCAGTAACGAGGTTTAACTAGGTATGCAGAGATACCGACGATCAAAACCTCGGATAAGTAAACTATCGTGAGACAAAGGGAAATTGGTATCGTATGTAAGTGGTTCATTCGATCACAAAGTAATCGTATAAATATGTGGGAGCCATATGAATTTCTAGATTCCTCTATTGGTTATTGATCGGAGAAGTGTCTCGGTCATGTCCGCATAATTCACGAACCGTAGGGAGACACACTTAAGGATTCGATGTTGTTTAGTAGATATGGAATGATAGTAGGGATACCGAATGTTGTTCGGAGTCTCGGATGGGATCCGGGATATCACGAGGAGATCCGGAATGGTCCGGAGAATAAGATTCATATAAGGAAAGTCTGATTCCGTAGTTCGTGGAAACATTCCGATGTTTTCATCGGAGAGGTTCTAGAAGGTTCTAGAAGGTTCACTGGTCCGGAAGGAGAATGGTCCATGAATGTGTCATGGGTAAGTGTAATGATTAGATCATATCCTAGGTCACTTGGTGTGGTCATTTGTAAGAGAGAATTAAAGCTCTAAATTGAAATTCAAACGGGAGGTTTGAAAAGTCAAACTGGAACAATAGTTTCCTAGTGGAAGTAGGAGTGACTCCTTCCAACTTGGGTTTGGAAGTGGATTAAAACTCACCCCTCCCAAGGCTGCCCCCCTCTCATAAATAGAGGGGAGGGGTGCCCCAAATCACCAAGCCCAGCCCCTCTCCACCCGCACCGCCGCCGCTCGCCGCCGCCGCCGCCGGCCCGTCGCCTTCGCCCTAGCCGCCGCCGACACCTCCTCCTCCTGCCGGTCTTCTAAACCCTAGACCACCGGGAAACCCTAGATCCACCATAACTCGCACCGGCTTAGGCGAAGCCCTGTGGGATCTTCCCTCTACTTCCGACACCACACCGTCATGCTGCCGGAATCGCGAGGGGAGAACTACAACCTCCGCTGCCTGCTGGAACAAGGGAGAGGAAGGTCTTCATCGAGTACCGAACGTGTGACCGACTGCGGAAGCGCTGCCGGAATGCAGCGCCGGAAGGATCGTCTACGCGATCATGAGATTGGCAAGTGTACAACTACATCACCCACGAGAATCTACTCTCATTAACCGCTTTGGAATCTTCGATGGTGAGTGCTTCTATCGACTCGTTGCTACAATCTAGTAGATAGATCTTGGCTTGTTTGTGTGCATGCGGTATAAATTTTTTGTTTTCCATGCTACGAACCCCTACAGGGCAGGGCTCACCCGCGCCTAGGGGGGTCTGGCCGCCCTGGCTTGCGTCTATGTCTCGTCTTCTGGATTCGTGTCCCCCACGGTAAAATATTAACTTTGGCTTTTGTCCCGTCCAATTCCGAGAATATTGATTTTCTACCTTTCTAGAACAAAAAACAAAGAAAACTGGCAACTGGAACTATGGCATCTTGTTAATAGGTTAGTACCAGAAAACATACAAAAACACCTTAAAGTGAAGACAAAACAAAGCAAAGTGGATACTAAACAAGCATGGATCATCAAAAATTATAGATACGTTTCCGATGTATCAAGCATCCCCAAGCTTAACTCCTGCTCGTCCTCGAGTAGGTAAGTGATAAAAAGAATAATTTTTGAGGTGACATGCACCATCACAATCAAGATCAAACCAACTGCAAGCATTGAAAGCTGGGATCAAAGAACTCTAAACATGAGCATGAAAGATGGAGTTCTAACAGTAAGACAAAGTAACTATGCATGCAACATGAAAAGGCTACAAACAAAGATCATGAATAACATGCATTGAAAAATGTTTGTTTGCATACAGAAAACATGGCATAGTGGCATTCAACTTGTCCCTCATAGATTAGCAAATATATGCATAGGACACCTTCAAAGTTCATAAGAGTGACTAGATACAAATAGCACAAGAACAAGTAATATCAACAATATACATCAATCAATAAATTTTGGGACAATGCTTACAGAATGGCAACTATGCTCTCTTAATGGTGCCTAAAGGTAGAAGGTGGAGACTCAAATAATGGTGGAAGAAAGTCCCTTCACAAAGGGAAGCAGGTATTTCAAGTTTCAAAAAGAGCTTCCAAAAATTATGGTACTTGTTAGCTTTCAGCCCTCATTGCCCCTATCATAAGCATCTTGAAGTGATTAAGGTTAAAGTGAACAAACTATGGATTATATGCTTGACAAAGTATAAGTTGGCAATCTCAAGTCCCTTAAATACGAGGGCCACACCCCATGCTACTCAACTTCAGTCACCTGTAAGTTCTTGTCATTGTAAGTATATGTGTATCATAGAGAACCACCCACGGGGGGTCCCCTAATAGTTTCTGCAAGACCAACATACTTTCCTGGAGAACCGGTAAAAACTTCTGCAACAAAGAACGGTTGTGATAAGAAACGCTCTATTTTTCTTGCTCTTGCTACAGTTAAACGATCCTCTTCTGATAATTCATCCAACCCAAGAATAGCGATAATGTCCTGAAGTTCTTTGTAACGTTGTAAAGTTTCCTTAACTCTTTGCGCAGTTTCATAATGTTCGTTGCCAACGATCCGAGGCTGTAACATAGTTGAGGTTGAATCTAAAGGATCTACTGCTGGATAAATACCCTTGGAAGCTAATCCTCTGGAAAGTACGGTAGTAGCATCCAAATGTGCAAATGTTGTCGCAGGAGCAGGGTCGGTCAAATCGTCCGCGGGTACATAAACTGCTTGAATCGAAGTTATAGATCCCTTTTTAGTAGAAGCAATTCTTTCTTGCAAAGAACCCATTTCTGTACTAAGAGTAGGTTGATAACCCACTGCAGAGGGCATTCTCCCTAATAAAGCAGATACCTCCGACCCTGCTTGAACAAAACGAAAGATATTATCGATGAATAAAAGCACGTCTTGCTTATTAACATCTCGGAAATATTGTGCCATAGTTAGGGCAGTTAAACCAACTCTCATACGAGCTCGGCCTTCCCTATAAAGGACCCGTACCCCTTGCACATGGTACAGGATCTATCCCATAACCAAAATGACAAGGCAAGCAGACAATGAGCATCTCAGCAATCTTTTTATTTACTATGTGCATAGATTTTTATTGAGGATGCTTCATAGATAGCTCATTATGGTGATGCTGCAAGTTTCCACCATGATTAGGCATGGCTTAGGCTAGCGGCCCAGGCGTTTCTCTAACACAAAATACATAACTCTGGACTTACAAGCTTCCTCTTTATTTCACACCGGTGACATCCATAGACAAAATAGCATGATATCAACTGTGTACAAAGTACAAGTGCAATGTTGAAAACATTCCCCGTGACAGCACGGTTCTGCTAATTCCAACGTATAAGTGCAAGAATATACAACATAGATGACACAATGGTTCAAGTTTATTAGGGGCAAAGAATATAAAGTGTGCCATCAAGTTCGTGGGAGCTTTAATCACTAAGTTTTCACATAACAGAGTACTTTTTAATTGGAAGATAGCTGAAAACAAGAATATACTTGGAATGGTATAACACACCATGCATAGGAGTTTATAGTGGACACTTTGGAATAACTTGGTTTTTTGGGAGTTAGAAGCATGAGTAGATCTTACTCATATAAGTGGAGGCTAGCAAAAGACTGGGACCAACCAACTAAGAGAGCAATAATGGCCATAATCATGCAGAGCAACAAATACTAATCAAAGCATAGAGTGGTACTACAAGTCAAGGACTAGATGATCAAAGAGTCTATGGTGGCTTGTTCATAGTCATAACATGGTGTGATCATGTGCCAAGTCAACCCAAACAAAGCATCAAAGGAGAATACCACAATACTATGCTTTTGTATGCTAAAACAACGCATGATTCTTTCAAGGCACATTAAGCAGTCCTAATTATTTGGAACAAGTTATTCTACAGAAATAATCACTAAGAATAAGGTCAAATCAACACCTAGCATGACATTATAAAGTCTAAGTCACTGTCAAAACAAGCTCCCTTTTTGTACCACTTAAGCATGAAGCTTTCTACTCTTTCCAACACCAAACAACTTATTTGAAACAAATCATAGAGATAATAATCAACAAAGATCAGTGAGCTTGTTTCACAAATCCACAAAGAAGAACTAAAAAGTTCTAAGCTGAAAGCACAAGAAAACTAAGGCTAAACATAGTGCTAGCAAAAGAGAACACTCACAGAACAATAAGAATGAAAACTAGAGTGTTCTAGGCAATGAAAACAGAGTGTGTCTCTCTCCAAAAGAAGTGTGTTGTGATCAATCAACTTTGTTCAAGCAAACGAAAACTAAAAACAAAAACAAACACGCTCCAAGAACAACACAATTGTGCATGAAACAATAAAAACGAAGTGTCTAGAAAGACCTGGGATTTTTATTGATGAAGAAGGGGATGCCTTGGGCATCCCCAAGCTTTGACGCTTGTACCTCTTAAATATTTCTTGGGGTGACACCGGGGTGGCATCCCCAAGCTTGAGCTTTTGTCCATTCTTCATCTCATTACATCATTATTTCTCTACACCTGAATTTTTTCCTTCATACAAAACTTCACACAATCTTAATTAGCAATATTAGTGTGTTCAAAAGATAATAGACCCTTGGGTTTAGCTTTGGAACAGCAAAACTTTTCACTAAAAACACAAACTTCACGAATTTTTATGGTGGAGGACATAAATCTGTTTCAGAACAGCAACTCCCCAAATCTTACTTCCCTCTCATTAGAAGTCATTCTTGGCACAAAAAGAAAATAAAAAAAGATAAGGAGAGGTCATTATAGAAGTAATAACTTCCAAGACTCAAGAAAACTCTTGGGTTATCTCCCAACAAGTACTTTTCTTTAATGCCTTTAAGTTAGGCATAATAGTTTGAGAAGATGCTCACATAAGAAATATGAATTGAAGTAAAAGAGAGCATCAAGAAGAAAATTCAAAACACATTTAAGTCTAACCCAATTACTATGCATAAGAATCTTGTAAATAAACAAGTCATGAAAACACAAAGCAACAAGCATAGGAAAGGAAAACAAGTGCAACTTCAAGATTTTCAACATAAAGAGGGGAAACTTAATATTATTGAGATACATAAAACCATGTTTCCCTCTCTCATAATAGCTTTCAGTAGCATCATGAATAAAAGTAACAATATAACTATCACATAAAACATTCTTATCATGAGCCACATGCATAAAATGATTATTACTCTCCACATAAGCATGATCACTTTTATTAATTATAGTGGGAGCAAATTCAACAAGATAGCTATCACTATTATTCTCATCACCATAATCATCAAATATAGGAGGCATAGTATCATCATAAGCAATAGAATAGCTATCTTCCCAAGTGTGTTCATTTGTAAACATATCATCATTGGAAGGAACATGGATAGCACTAATAGCACAACAATTATTAATATCATCATTTTTAGAATTGGTGCCAAAGAGATTTTCAATATCAAAAGTATTATGATTTTTCCAATCATGATCACTAATATAGGTAACAGGCATAGGAACATCATCTAGTTCAGACTCATCAACAAAAACTATGATAGGAGCAACATGCTTAGGGGAAGATACCGTTTCCTCTCTCCTTCTACTCCTCTTCTTATTCTCCTCTTTAGGAGAGAGAAGCTTGAAAGGAAGCTTCTCCACATACCATGGTTTATTGTTAGAGACAATAGAAGAAACTTTGGAGGATTCCTCCTTTTCATTAATAAGAACAAAACTCATATTAGTCCTGTGATATTTTGGTAAAATATCATCTTTTATAAGATTTTGTATGTAAGTATTCGCGTGGCAATTATCAACACAATAAAGATGACACCCATGCAGGACGCAATTCATACCAAAAGCACTCATGTCTACCAAAGAAGTTTTCTTGATAACTCTTCACACCCCAAAAACAAAGTAAGTTCATCATGTTGATTATTAGTGATCCTGTTATCACAATACAAACTTGCAGAACTCATTGGATTAGAAAGGTCATTATTATGGCCTAAGCATTGAAAATTGAAATGACCCACTTCAAAGCAAAGTTCACAAATAAAAGGATAGAGGGGAGATTTTTTTTCCCAAGATCATTTAGAGCCTTATACCACGTTCTGGTTTTTTCATTCTAGTGGGTGATACAATATTCTTCTTCGATTTGATTATTCTCACAAGTTCTATGCATTCCACAAAAATTAACATGCTTATAAGAAATAGTACTTTCAGAAGTTTGAGCATGTTTATTGCAATCGTTAATTACATTTTCATTTTACATGCAAGTTTCTTTAAAAGGTTCATGATACATGTCCCACTTTTCTTTAGGAGCATTAATATGGGAAGCAAAGGCTCTATAATATTTAACAAGAATTTGAGGATCAATACCATATCTAGCACTAATCTCTTGAAAATTAGCAGTTTCAGCGAAAGATTTAATGCAATCATACTCATAGTTTATACCTGGTTCTTTACCTTTGTCGTTATCCCAACCTTTGGTATTTATTTGAATTGTTTCAATAAGATCCCACTTAGCCTTGACCTTCTTACTTGTGAAGGATCCCTCTAAACAGGTATCTAGATAGTCCTTGTAATGTCCTGAAAGCCATGCATAAAAATTATTGATAACAATATTACCGAGGAGCTCATGAATGGGACATTTGAGCATTAGTGACTTCAATCTCCCCCAAGCTTGGGCAATACTTTCTCCCTAATGAGGATGAAAATTATAAATATAATTCCTATCTTTATGAATTTCACGAGGAGGATAAAATTTAGAGTAAAAGAGAGATTCAAGTTCCTTCCACTCCAAATGATAAGTATCATCTAGTAGCTCATACCACTCCCTTGCTTTGTCCCTAAGTGAGAAAGGGAATAGATTCCTCTTAACTTGGTCCATTGAAATACCTGCACACTTGAACAACTCGCATAATTCATGTATAAAGAGTAAATGATCACTAGGATGGACAATTCCATCTCCAAAATAGCAGTTATTCATAACACTTTCAACAATTTCAATAGGTATTTTAAAAGGGACACTTTCAGTATGTGGATTTAAAACATCACAAGTATCATTAGAATTACCACATATGGGAGATAAAGTATCATCAGAGCAAATTTTCTTCCCTAAAGCTGGGGAACTAAAAAGATCTTTCTCATAAAAACTAGCTTCCCCAAGCTTAGACGTTTCCATACCATTAGTAACAATGGTGTTCAAAAAATTCATACTAATAACATTGCTATTAGCATGCAAAGAAGGTTCCATAGGTTTTTTAATTTTCTTTTCAAACCACTCAAGTTCTAACTTAGGAAAAATACTAAAAAAACTCTCTATTTTTGTTGTTGTTTTCCATTAAGCCTAACTAGTGAAACAAGAAACAAAAAGACAAATTTGCAGAATCTAAAGGAAATAACTTCAAGCACTCACACCGGAGGATGTGAGTACCTTTTACCTTACCTCCCCGGCAACGGTGCCAGAAAATAGCTTGATGTCTACGCATTTCGATTCTTGTAGACAGTTGCTGGGCCTCCAAGTGCAGAGGTTTGTAGAACAGCAGCAAGTTTACCTTAAGTGGATCACCCAAGGTTTATCGAACTCAGGGAGGAAGTGGTCAAAGGTATCCCTCTCAAGCGACCCTGCAATCAAGATACAAGAAGTCTCTTATGTCCCCAACACACCCAATACACTTGTCAGGTGTATAGGTGCACTAGTTCGGCGAAGAGATAGTGAAATACAAGTGATAACGGTGCCAGAAAATAGCTTGACGGTGAGGTAAAGACTAAAGGCAAAAGGATGGAAGCAAGCGAACATGCAACAAATCTAGTAGCTAACGGTGTTTGAATGTTTAGAAACAAGGCCTAGGGATCATACTTTCACTAGTGAACACTCTCTCATATAATTATCCTCTCTTCATGATACTACTCCTAACTACTCTCCGGTTGGACACTCTAATCCACGGTAGGGCCTTCCCCAATCTAGATAACCCCACACTATCACCTTGAGCGCTAGATGGTTCCAACAAACACCACAATTTCATAAAGACATCCAACTTCAAATATAACTCATAACAAATATATATGTAGTCTAGCTTAAGTGCCACACACGGCATGCACGCTGTCACTTTCACACACGTGGGGAAAAGCATAGATCTATTAAAGCACGATGAGTATTTATGTAGACTCTAGCCTAAGTGCCACCATGACGTGCACGCTATCACTTTCACACACATGGGGAGAGCAGAGATCTATTGAAGCACTTGAGTAGAAAGGTAGATCTACTTGATTACAAAGCTCATGACCACAACAAGATCATGCATAGAGAGAGATGAACACATAGCTACCGGTAGAGCCCTTAGCTTCGAGGAAGAACTACTCCCTCCTCATCATGGGAATCAGCAATGGTGATGAAGATGGTGGTGGAGATCGATGGATATGGCTCCGAGGGCACTTCCCCGTCCCGGCAGGGTGCCGGAACAAAGATTTTCTATCCCCCCGAATCTCCCCTTCGGTGGTGGCGGCGCAGCGGAACTTTTTCTAGAAGTATGATGCATGATTTAAGGTTTTATCCCTGGGGGCTTCTTATAGGTGAAGGAGGCAAGGTCGGTGGAGGGACAAGGGGACCACACCCCCTGTAGGTGCCACCAGGGTTTGCCCGCGCCGGGGGGGTGCGTCCACCCTGGTGCCCTACTCCATCACTGCTTCGTGGTTTCGTGTTGGTCCGGGAAAAATAATGACTTTGGCTTTTGTCCCGTCCAATTCCTATAATATTGATTTTCTGCCTTTCTGGAACCAAAAAACAGAAGAAAATAGGCAACTGGCACTGTGGCATCTTGTTAATAGGTTAGTACCAGAAAACATACAAAAACACCTCAAAGTGAAGACAAAACAAAGTAAAGTAGATACTAAACAAGCATGGAGCATAAAAAATTATAGATATGTTTCCGACGTATCAATGTCGCAGTGCCAGTTGTCTGTTTTCTGCTGTTTTTGGTTTTAGAAAAGCTAGTAAGGAAATATTCTCGGAATTGGACGGGACAAAATCCAAAGTCAATATTTTACCGGAACGAACATGGAGTCAAAAGGGCATCGAAGGGGGGCCACGAGGTGGCCACACCCTAGGGTCGCACGGCCCGGGAGGGGGGCGCCGCCACCAGGTGTGGTCCCCTCAGGCACCCACCGACCTTGCCCCTTCGCCTATAAAGTCACCCCAATGCATAAACCCTAAGCACCCGATAAAATCTCCACAAAAACAGTCCATAGTCGCCGCCACCATCGTCCCTAGATCGGGGGGGTCTGGAGCTCTTCCCGACACCCTGCCGAAGGGGAGAGATCATCCCGGACGTCTTCTTCATCACCATGCCAGCCTTCAGAGTGATGCGTGAGTAGTTAGCCCTTGTACTATGGGTCCATACAGTAGCTAGATGGTTGTTTCTCCTCCTTTGTGCTATCATGTTTAGATCTTGTGAGCTCCATTCATGATCAAGATCATCTATTTGTAATCATACATGTTGTGTTTGCGAGGATCCAATGGTTATTGAGATACTATGTCAGATTGATTATTGATTCTATCATGTCTATGTTATTTGTGATCTTGCATGCTCTCCGTTGTTAGTATCTATCTTGTCCAAGTAGATGCTTGCAACTCCAAGAGGGAGTATTTATGCTCGATAGTAGGTTCATGCCTCTAGTAATCTGGGGAAGTGACAGAATCTCTAAGATTGTAGATGTGCTGTTGCTACTAGGGAGAAAACAACAATCCTTTGTTCATGGAACAATCATATTGCTTACTTTACACACATTTCTTAATGCAATTATCTGTTGCTTGCAACTTAATACTGGAAGGGGTTCAGATGATAACCTGAAGGTGAATTATTAGTCATAGATGCAGTTGGATTACGGTCTATGTATTTTTTTTTGTAATGCCCAATCAAATCTCGGAGTCAAGATGCCTAGTATATGCATTGTTATGCTTTCTCAATCTGTCAATTGCCCCGCTGTAATTTGTTCAGCCAACATGCTACCTATCTTAAGGAGAACACCTCTAGGGAACTGTGGACCCCGGTCCAATCTTTATCATTGATACATCATCTACTGTTACCGTTTACTTTCTGCAAGCAATCACTATCTTCCACACTATACATTTAATCCTTTGTTTTTAGCAAACCAGTGAGATTAACAACCTTACTATAAGTTGGGGCAAAGTATTGATTTTGTGTTGTGCATGTTCCAAGTTGTTAGTAACACCTTGGAGTTGTTTCCTTGCTCATACTGGTTCGATAACCTTGATTTCATAACTGGGGGAAAACTTGTTGCTGTGTTCATCACACCTTGATCTTGGGGTTTCCCAACGATGCTCTACAGTCAACTGAGCCACATCATGCATCGCCGTCTCGAAGGCCCATGCCAAGAAGAGGGAGGAGAAGGCCGACGAGAGGTGGACCCAGCTGCTGCAAAACCAAGACAGGAAGCTTGACCTCCTCAAGGCCAACTTGCCGCCAAGAAGAGGAACACATACCTCCAGTTCCTCATGGGCGGCGAAGACACCTCGGCGATGATCCCCTAGGTCAAGTCCCGATACATGGCGTTTCGCAACGCCATTCTGGACGAGGGCATCCCTTCCACCAACACGTCAAGCTCTGCGCCGACCGTCTCTTCCACCACGTCGTCACCGAGCTTTGCCTCCACCTCCTCGGACCCAGCGAAGGGCCTAGTCGCAGCAGACCAGGCAGAGGAGCCCATCCCTGTCGATGAATGATCGCCGAATTTCATGCCTTTTTTATAATAATTTGATCGCCGAACCTCTTTCGGCGACTTTCTGTTGAACTGTTTTGGGCAATTTCTGTTGAACACCTTTTGATGAGATTTCGCTGGCAGGAACAATTTTTAAAAAAATATGGATTTGGTTGGAAACACGAGTGAAAAACTGGTCATTCCTAGACCGAAAGTTACATCTATCTAGCACTAAATAGCCTCAAGTTTTGGCCTAAGAATGTCGAACGAGTGGAAATGCTCTAATAAAGACGTGCTCAAATAGGCCAGGAACCGTGCCACGAGGTATAGCAACAGTAACGAATGTGGACGCACATCGTTTGTCCTATTGAGGAATGGGTACGCGTCTCCAGGAGATATTTCCCCGATCCCCAGTTGACATGTGTCCTCTAAAAAGCCATCAGATCCTGTTTTTTCTATAAACATATCTATTTACTATAAAAAATCTTGATTTTGCTACATGTAACAAAAATAGTTTATTCACGAGACAAAAAATAAAAAGATAGATCTCATCGGAGACCTCGCCGGAGATTTGTCAGAGACCTCGCCCAAAACTTTGTAGCAAAAAGTTTGTTCCAATGTAGCGAAACCGACTTCGCCGGGAGACCTCACCGAAGCCTCGCCGGAGACATTGTAGCAGAAAATTTGCGCCATTATAGCAAAACTAGAAAATAGATGTAGCAAAAATATTCAGCATCCGTAGCAAAAAAAACTGACTTCGCTAGGCAGAGTGTTTGTAATTTTTTTTTTTGCTACAATAGCATACCAATTTCTCCGGAGACTTTATAGCAAAATTCTAAAGCGGTTGTAGCAAAAAATAATAATAATTAGAGAAAAACGATATGTCGACGAAGAACACGATATCGCCTGAGAATATGTCATCGTGCCTCAATAGCAAGGTTGTTGTGCCCGTGTAGTAGGGCTTCATACCGGTTGTAGCAAAACACAACGCTCACTTGTAGCACTGTCGTAAATCCCTTTTAGCAAAACCTGACGCTGCTTATAGCGCTGCCGTCGACCGTATGTGCAAAGTCTTTGACGTCGTACGTATCAATGTTGGTAGCCTTCGGTAGCAATGCACTCGTCGGTGACCCGTCATCCTCAACGCCACCTGGATTACGTACGGTAGGCGAGACCCCGTTGTCCACGACACCGGCAGTACCCACGGCAGGCAATCCCTAGTCGTCACAGCGAGGCAGGGAGCACCGACGAGAGGCCAATGGCGGAGCGGCCATGGCTGCGAGCATCAGAGCAGCTGCGGGTGCATTGGGAGAGACACAGGATGCAGAACGCGGGGCGAGGCACGGAAGCAGAGGTGCGCGACAGCGGATGCGCGCGGGGTCGTGAGGAGGAGGGGCGCGGCGGCGTGGGATGCTATCTGAATTACGGACGGCGGGCGAACCCCCGTTTGTCCTCGGCGCCGGCTTGTAGCACGCACGACAGGCGATCCCCCGTTGTCCCGGCGAGCAGGCCATGGCGGCGCGGCCATGGCTGCGAGCAACACAGCTAGGGCGGCAGCGAGGCGCAACAGCAGAGGCGTGACAATGGAGGCACTGGCGGCTACGTGGGAGGTGCTGGCGGCGGTTGCATCTTTGAGTTGGGCGTTTTCGAAGACAGGACGACACAGAGGACTTGGGATGAAAATGATATGTATCATTTCCCATTGAAGAAGTTGTCACCTGCTCAAAGACACGTAAAGTCAACCAGTCGGTGGTCTGTTGTTAGAGCATCTCTAGGAGGAACCAGAAAACCGTCGCATCCATATAATTCTGACGGGTTTACGGGCCGAGCCGTGTTTTGGCCCGAGCAGACACCATAAACGGAGCTCGACCCAGAATTTTATTTAGGGGGCCGACAAATCCACACCCTCGAACTATATAATTCTGGTCCGAGGGCATTTTGTGGATCTCGACCCCTCTTTCCGCCACAGCCCCCTCCACACCTCCGCCGCACATTTTCCGCTCAAATCGCCAAACTCCAGCGAGAAATTCCTCGGCTCGCGCACTAGATCCGCCACCGGTAGTCGCTGATGGACCGTTGTGGACTCCGTCGCGGCCGTACGCCGCCTGCCTCCTCGCGCTACCGTGGCCTCACCCCCACCCAGGAGGAGGAGCGCCGTCAGTGCGTCCGCGCGGACGGCGCGCCGCCCTTCACTATAAAAGCACCGCGTGTCGGTGCCGGTCGCGCTTCTCCGCCGCGAGACGGAGGAGTTCGGCCGCCGCATGTGGGGGAGGGAAGCTCCTCGCGCGCACCGCCAACTCCTCTACCGCCGGTGAAGAAGGAGGAAGAGGAGGAACAACTCCCGGAGGGACGCGTCGTCACCATCACCAACTATGCCACCGACGAGGCATCCTTCGAGCGTTTGATGGAGGTCATCTAGCAGTGGAGCATCGCCGAGGCCGAGGTCGACGCCGCTCGAGCTCGCCGCGACGAGGACATCGACAACATCTTGCTCGAGCAGGGGCTTGCCCGCGACCGCGAAGACCACGCGAAGAAGCTCCAGGGCGGCCTCCTGCGGGCCGCGCAGGACGACAAGTACGTCGACCTCGGCTCCGACACCACCTCCACCCTCTCAGACCTCGTCCTCTCCGACGACGAGCTCTGAATCTACCGACGAAAGCGTCGCCGCCGCTCCATGAGGCTTTGGTGAGCCCGATTTTGGGTGCGGGTTAGGGTTTAGCGGCTACGACGGCAGATCTCCTTTAATTTAGTCTAATTTGTGCCTTTTGTACCTGCGATCACGACTATGTATATATGAATATCTAAAATCTCCCGTGAAGGTTCGAAATTCAAGTTTTTATAATTCGGATTTGTGGTTTCTGTTCTAGCCACAAGTAAACCCGAGTAAAACCGAGAAAAACAATACTTAAATGCCTTTTTATGGTTCGACAGACGTGTGTGCTAGAGTTGCTCTTATTTCCGCAAGTGTTTGTGTGTGCGATTCCAGATTTCCAAGTCAAATAATTGCTTCGTGTGTCATCGCACCCGAGAAAAAAAGTGTATCCGGTCTCCTGTGCTCCTTTTTCTTTGGACCGCGGTTGTCAAAACTCAACTCAAATAGAGAAGGGCGCAACCATTTCTCGGCCTACCATCTATGATGAGAAAACATTGGCCCGCGGCGCAGCCCAGGGCTGGCCCATGTCGCTCACTCTTGCCTTGGTCGACTGCGACGAAACCCTTCGGCCTCCTCTCGCTCGCTGACCGTGCCGGCGCTGCCACGCCCACGCCAGAGCAGGCCGCACCCGTACCCCGTCTCTCCTTGCCTGTCCGCCGCCACCCGCCCATCCTGCGCCGCCACACAACCCCCACCCCCCCCCCCCCCCCGCGCCGCCCGGGACGCCCGATTGCTGAGGGTTCTGCTCCAACCTTCGTCTCTGGTTGTTGCTGACGTTCTGAACTGCACTGCTGAATTGCTGATTGCGCCTCGCTCTGCTGAGGTTTCCCCTCAGGCCTCAGCTAGGTAATTCCTTCTCCAGTTCAATTGGATAGTTGGATTTATTTGTAACTGAACAGTGAACATATTTGTTGATTTAACATTTGTTTGTACTCTCTCCGTTCAGAAATAATTGACTTGAGTTTGTCTGTATACATTCGAATCTAGACAAACTCAAGTCATTTCTGGATGGAGGGAGTAATAAATTTCATGTTTTAGGAATAAAAGATAACAATGGATTTGAAAATATATGTTATCTTTGCAACCGTACCCATACAACTCGTTCTATTGCAGTGTTTTTTTTAGAAGCTTTTTTTGCCCTTAGTTTGTGGCCAGGGGCTTGCTCCAATCCTAGACCCGCCACTGCGCTACCACCAACCAGCCAGTCGCCGCTCCCCAGACTGCCCTAGTCCCTCCCTCCAGAACGACGCTCGGCTCTGTTGCAGCCAGCCGCCAGCCATGGCCATTGAGTGCCTCGTGCTAGGTGAGTGACCTACCAACCACAGCCCCTCCCCTTCACACTATTTGATCGATTGAAATCACACTGGATAATATTGTTTGTTTGTGTATGTGCCGTGTGTATGGCAGGGGCGGGGCAGGAGGTGGGGAAGAGCTGCGTGGTGGTGACCATGGGGGGGAAGCGCGTCATGTTCGACTGCGGCATGCACATGGGTCACCACGATTCCCAGCGCTACCCTGACTTCGCGCGCATCCTTGCGTCCGCCCCCGGCGCCGCCGACTTCACCTCTGCCATTTCTTGTGTGGTCATCACACACTTGTATGTAGGCAAATCGTTTCTATTTCCTGTGTTTTGATTTATTTCAACTGCTAGCAAGATTGGTTTACTTCTGAAGATTGTCTCTTGCAGCCATTTGGATCATATTGGGGCGCTGCCGTATTTCACCGAGGTCTGCGGGTACAATGGTCCGATTTACATGACGGTAAGCTGAACTTTGGTGACTTTTGCCAACTGTTCTTGTATGCCTGGCTTTGTTCATGTGGTTACTGGTCAGGGAATAGATGTTGTATTGGGGGTTGTTAAATTTTAGAGCTAGCTGGAATACCTTGCCGTGTAAATAGTGTTTGAGAAATAGGCCAAATGTTGCAACTGAGTGAAAATCGGGGGTGACGAAAGTTTTTGAAATTCTTTTGAAGTTACGAGATCGTGGATATCATGTTCATATGCACGTTAAACTGAATACTTGTCATTTTGGTATTTACATAAGTGATTAAATTTGTATTAGATGTTTCATGACTTCAATAATTATTATTTTCCAAGTGATCTTTATCTTATAAGTAAAACTTGTGTCTCAAACAGTACCCAACAAAGGCTTTAGCTCCATTGATGCTGGAAGATTATAGGAAAGTAATGGTAGATCACAGAGGAGAGGAAGAACAATATAGCTATGAAGACATTCAGCGCTGTATGAAGAAAGGTGATGTTAGGTTTCAACATTTCTTTAACTGGTCTACTTACAAATTAATGCAGCCACAAAAGTGTGCATGGCTGATAATCCTCATTTGCTTTTCATATTTGACCTTTCAGTCATACCTGTGGACTTGAAGCAAACCATTCAAGTAGATAGAGACCTTGTGATCCGTGCCTATTATGCTGGACATGTATGTTCTTATACCTATGTTTCTCTCGTATCTTGTACTCCCTCTGTCCCAAATTAATTGACTCAGCGTTTTCTAAATACGCAGGTATTTAGACAAAGCTGAGTCAGCTTTTTCAGTCATACCTATGTATCGACGTTTTCGTGTCTAGATACCTGCGTATTTAGACAAAGCTGAGTCAATTAATTTGGGACGGAGGGAAATAATATTTTTTATTTCTTAGATAAGATGAGTGTTCATCTCTGTTCTTCCTGATCTAGTTATTATTCCAAACTCAAGGTTTTGGGAGCTGCAATGATTTATGCAAAAGTTGGAGATGCTGCTATGGTCTACACCGGGGATTACAATATGACACCAGACAGACATCTTGGAGCAGCGCAAATTGATCGTCTGAAGTTGGATCTCTTAATAACTGAGTATGTTCTAACTCTAATTGCAATTTTGTTTTTCTATGCTATCTCCAAATTTCTTGGATTGTTGACCTAGTGTGTTGAGATATTATGCCCTATTAGAGGCCACCACATGGGGAGCAGGTTTTTTTTATCCCATTCTTTTTCGTGACATTACACTGCACAGTATCTTCAGTTATGCGATGTTTCCAAACTGCTACACCAGTCACCAGTAGCTGGTTGATGTATGTAAGTAAAACCACTGTGCTAACCTGAATATCAGTTGGCTACTGCTGGAAATCGCATCTAGTACTAAATAGTTTGTGTATTTGGCTAATGTTCAAATAAAAACAACAATTCTTCATTTTTCTTGGGTTTAGGGCCGTGTTGTCTTGATGTTCTTTCATTACAGGCAGACATTAACAGTACTGTTTGTTAGTATGGATATTTCTTTTCGTGTGTAAATACTAAGTTGAAGTTTCTATCTGCAGGTCTACGTATGCTAAAACTGTACGCGACTCAAAGCATGCTCGGGAGAGGGAGTTCTTAAAAGCGGTATAAAACCTCAATCTCGACACTTCCATTATATTCAACTTGTAGATATTATTTGCATGTTTACTATCTTGGTGGATCAAGATAATTATCAGTACTGATGGTTGTGGCCTCCCGACTTTCATGTAGCACAAATACCATCTAGGAAGTTAATATTCACCAAATTAAGTGCAATCTGCAATTCTCCAAGAATGTAAATTAACATCATTTGAATTTATCTTTGCTACTCAGTGATAGTATGTTTTCTGTAGGTCCATAAATGTGTTTCTGGAGGAGGTAAAGTTCTAATTCCAGCATTTGCTTTGGGAAGAGCTCAGGTACCCCCACTCCTTCTCACTTATATGTGCGGATGAAAGAAAATTTTGATGAACTATTATCGGTACTCGCTTAAATGAGTAGGTTCCCGTTGAAAATAAATTTCCTTGGGAATACACTGTTCAAAACTTTGATAAATAGCACATCAATTTACATGGGACGCACTGTTCTTATGTGTGCCAGGAGCTATGCATATTACTGGACGATTATTGGGAAAGGATGAATTTGAAGATTCCTATATATTTCTCAGCTGGTATGTGTGTTTTGGTCAAACTTACTTTTATGAATATATCTTATTTATTTGAGATTATATTTGTTCTGTAGGTTTAACCATTCAAGCTAACATGTACTACAAGATGCTTATTGGATGGACTAGCCAAAAGATCAAGGACAGCTACACAGTTCACAACCCATTTGACTTCAAGCATGGTATGGTCTTGAAATAGATTCTCAGCCAACCATATGCAAAATAAATAGAAAGCACATTTGATTAAGAATCTTATGTTCAGTTCATCCTTTATATGACTGCCTGCACTGTGATCTTTTGTGCTATAAGAAAAATTGCCCTGCTTATCAGAAAAAATAGAAATGAATCTACTGGATATTATGTCCATTCATCCACTAAAACTCGTCACCTAACTTAACTTGTGCACTCTTCAACCGGATGATTATTATTTTTGGCTTCATTCCAATTTCCTCAGTATTGAAGGTTTTCTCATTTTGCAGTTAGCCACTTTGAGCGTTCATTCATTAATGATCCTGGACCCTGTGTACTTTTTGCAACACCTGGTATGATAAGCGGTGGATTTTCTCTTGAGGTGTTTAAGAGATGGGCTCCATCAGAAAAAAATCTGGTTACACTTCCAGGGTATTTCTCTTAATAACTTTCAAATTTACTGTTTTTACCATGTTCGCTGATGGTGTAGGAACATGTATGCTTATTTATTGAATAAGTTGCTTATGTTGGGCTGTTAGTACTGCTGTAGTGGAGAACAGGGGAAGTCTACCATGCCTTCTGCTTTGGTGAATGCTTACCTGCTTGGACATGATGTCTTTCTGTCAGGAGTTGAATATATTGCTTTATAATTTATACACGCAGTCACATCTTTCTGCTTTGGTTTTGATTAAATTCTAATTTTCCTCATCACTGAAAGTACTCAAGTAGGGAAAACTTTGTGCTTGTTTACAATATGTGAGCTGTGATATTTGTGTTTAATGTTACCTTTATTTTTTCCATGCAGATATTGTGTTGCCGGAACCATTGGCCACAAGTTGATGTCTGGAAAACCTACCAAGATCGATATAGACAAGGATACCCATGTTGATGTCAGATGTCAGGTTACCCTTTCTTCATTTACAGTTCTCTCAGTCTACAGTAAAGTTACATAGGAAGTGCATATTGTCTTGACATTTGTTTGATAATATTCTTCAGCATCTTGTGTCATTACTCATTATTCACCACTTGCCCATCTTTAGTGCTTTACTGTCTTAACAACATTAGTTCAGGACTAGCATAATGAATCACTTTTCTTGAAATTTTGTCTGTTAGGCTTTATAGTCCGTATTTCCATTGTATAATCTTATCCTCTTTCTGATTATTATGCTTCTTATATCCTGTGATGATACCAGCGTTTTTTCTCGTTCTGTGCACAAGATCCATCAGCTGTCATTCAGTCCTCACACGGACTCCAAGGGGATCATGGATCTTACGGAATTTCTTTCACCCAGCCATGTGATTCTTGTCCATGGCGAGAAGCCTCAGATGGCCTTCTTGAAGGGCAGGATTGAATCCGAACTGGGGATGCCATGCTATTACCCGGCTAACAACGAAACTGTCTCCATTCCAACGACTCAGAACCTGAAAATAAACGCCACGGAGAAGTTCATCACGAGCTGCGCCGCTGCGCAAGCTAGAGATGGTCCGCAGAAGCCAAGCCTCATATGTGGTAACCATCTCTCAGGAGTCGACGACGGCGAGCAGAAGCCAGCCGAGGGCATTCTTCTGATGGAGAAGTCTAGGGCACCGAAAGTTGTGTGCGAGGATGAGCTCCTTCGGTCGCTGGGCACGGAGCGCCATTCCGTCCAGTTTGAGACGCTGCTTATTAGCTCGAGGATTGAAGAGGCACAAACCACCGTTGTAGATGATGTAGATCGTAGCCAATGAGTGAAATGTTTGGATGTTGCTTTAGTGTTTGCACCTTACGTTCGTTTTTGGCCCTCTAGCGCACCGCAAAATCTGACAGCCCGATGGTTTTATAAGGGCATCTCTTGGGTAATTCAGATGTCAGCCTGCCTAGCTTTGCAACCGGTTTTGAGAGCGCGTAGATGCACAACGTGGTAACACTTCCATAATATAACCAGGCTCTAAAAAACAAGGGCCTGCCTGGAAGCTAGTGGGGCCGTAACTGGGCTAGTTTCGATTGGGTTTTCCAGCTCTCCTCCTGGTAATACACTGACGTAACGAGTGACGCACTTGAGAAATCAGAGACCTGATGTACTCCCTCCATCCCATTGCGCATAATTTTGCGTGCTAGTCAAACTATACAAAGTTTGACCCAGATTATACAAAATAATATAAATTTATAAAATATAAAAATAATATTATTAAAATTGACTTAATGTATACTTTCATATTATATAAATTTTATATCATATATCATACAAATTTATATTATTTGCATAATCTTAGTCAAACTTTGTATAGTATGAGTAGCATACAAAATTATGCGTGACCTAATATGGGATTGAGGGAGTAGCAGAAGAGAAACTCCAGTCTCCACCATAAAAGCCACCAACCACGAAGCTCTGAATCAACAGAAGTCATTTCCATCCATCCTGTTCCGCCGCACCCAGAACAGCCCTGCCCCTGCTACTTCAGCAGCCTACCAAGAGCATGAGCGCCTCCGAATCCGACCCGCCGGTCGTCGTCCACAGCGGCGGCTGCCACTGCCGGCGCGTGCGGTGGGAGGCGGACGCGCCGGCGAGCCTGGCCGCGGGCACCTGCAACTGCTCCAACTGCGCCATGCGCGGGATCACCTACTTCACGGTGCCCAACGGCAGGTTCAGGCTCCGGGACGGCTCCGAGGAGTTCCTCACCACCTACACCTTCGGCACCGGCACGGCCAGGCACATCTTCTGCAAGGTGTGCGGGATCACCTCCTTCTACAAGCAGCGCGGGAACCCCGGCGAGGTCGCGCTGTCCGTGGCCTGCATCGATGCCGGCACCGTCGCGCGCGTCCAGGTCACGGAGTTCGACGGTAAGAATTGGGGCTAGTACTAGTCGAATTGGGGGTACTAGTACTAGTCGGACCTGCTGCCCAGGTCGGATGGCGAGGCGTATTTTATGCTTGGCGTGTATCTTTACTGGCAGTGTACCGGAATTCCGACTACGTGGAAAAATCAAATGAATCCTGATGTGTTCTCAAATGTTCCTTTTGAACGAGGCCAAAATAATTACGTTTCGGCCAACTCTCAATGATGTGCCTCCAAAAGATGAAGCTCGTATCCAGTAAACTTATGAATTTTTTCGTGAATTTTCTCACGAAATATGATAATGCTGAAGATGCATAATTTGGAAGATCTTGCACAAGGGTAGATAACAACCTATCAGTCTGTAGTAAACTCATGTCCCTTGCAAGAACGGTCTCTGAATCTAGAGTTACCTACGGCACATATTATGTAATCTGACCTTACAACTTCTTGGTAAACTTGAAGTCAAGAAATACATGTGTATTATTAGAACAAACATGCTATTTTTTTAAGAAACACAGTACAAATGCAGACCCTCACCCCTATAAACACACAGGGCACACCCTACCCCCTATGAGCACCTCCGAGAGACTGAGCCGGCGGGTCTTGAGATTGACGAAGTCACCACAGGCGTCTCGCTATCGACGGGAACGTCGCCTCTCACTGAAACAATATTTCGTCTTTATAAGACACCAAAGTGTTAAACCTAGGATTTAAACTTTGGTGGGCTAGGGGTACCACTGCCCTCCTAACCATCTAACCACGGGTTGGTTCTCTTAGAACAAACATGCTATTGAACTCCTATCATACGTAACATCTGGTGATATGATATATGGAAGTTGAATTTGCATGACGAAGACATAATTTTCATTGAACAACTATTTCTCAACCAGTTATCAGAGTAGTGTGGTAGTAGCAGGAGTCCTGAAGTGCGTCAATTAGGAGCTCGTCCTCTATGGAGGACGTTTTTTAAAATTTCTAAAAATTGACATTTTGAAATTTCGAAAAATTCTGAAAAAGTTCTTTGATGTAGATAATCATTATTTCTACCCGCGTGCAAAATTCATTGTGAAATATTTCATACTTTCGGCTGTGTAAAAATGACAAATTTCTAGATCTGGGACGGTGAACAGTATCAAATTCAAAATTGTTCAGACTTGTCAGAATTTGTCATTTTTGTGTAGGCCGGGATTCAAACTATTTCGTTCTTAGATTTTGCTGGAGCATAGAGTAAGTCATTGTTAACATCTAGAATTTTGTTTTAGATTTTTTAAAAAACTTTAAAATATTAATTTGAACGAAATTTAAAAACGGGCTCCATCCTCCAAACCCATTTTCCGCGGGAGGCCTGGCATATAATGGTTTTGAAGATGCTTTGAACTTGGGCCTAAAGTGCATATCCTTCTAATTATAACAGCTGATGCACGGCAATCCATATTTACAAAAAATTGAAGATGTAGATGAAATTAAGAGATAAGTCCATTAACTTGGAATACAAGTGATGGGTGTGCTCACTTATCTAATCGTATCAAGTAGAGAATGGGGCAGTAGCCTAGTGGTTGGGTCTAGTTGGCACATCCCAGCAATCGGGGTTCGATCCCTGTCAGGAACGAGTTTCCATAATTCTCATGCCGACCCGCTTCTTTTATATTAGAAAAGGTATCAAGCAGAAACATACCCTATGACCATCTCTAGTTAATCCAATTGGGCAAGTTTGATAGAGAAAGCCTTTCCTGTGGGTGGAGGGTGTTCTATGTACTGGACATCAACACTGACTTGTTTTAAATGGTCTCATGGAGCGCCACCAAACAAGATACTGACAAAAAATAGATGGTGAAAAATTGCAGTTCCCAAAATGGGGAATTTATGGTCTTAAAAGAATTTTTCAAATGATTTACTTCAGATATAATTGCCAGAAGTTAACGAAATTGCTTCACACACGACAAAATACTTACGATTTCTGTACGATACTTCTCCGCCACATGCCCGTTAGGACTCTGCTAATTAATTCACTCATGCATGCCAAGCCAGCCCAAACCCAAATTATCTCAGAACGTTTGATTTATTTTACCAAAAAAATAAGAGCGTTTCTCTCTCGTTGCCTTTGAGCATCTCCACTCATGGCCTCAAGCTCTAGCATACCTCCATCAAACCTGCATCCGTATAACCGCCGCTTTGAGGGTTTAGAGGCAAAAAAAGAGCCAGTCTAGACACCGCATGAGCCGTGTCCAAAAATATTTTTCCAGACCATCCAGTTCTGTGCCGCGGAAACCCTAAGTACCCAGTTTCGTGAGTCTGACCAAGCGCAAACCACATCACCACCCCCGCGTTGGCGCCAAGGAAGTTTCATGCTCCTCCCCTTCCCGCTTCCACCGCACCAGCCGCCGCACCCACTCTCTTTGGCCCCGCCGCGTCAGGCTCGCACCGCGATGGATGCCCCCAACCCGTCGGTGGTCGCTGACCAGGCCGCGCCGCGCGGATCGAACCAGCCCACCGCTCCCGGATCTCGAGTCGTCCCCCAACGACTATTGGGGGTGCCGTTGGTCAAAAATCTCCTAGCCAGTCTTCCCAATTCCTTTTGGCGCCGGTGTGGTCTATTTAGTTATCCGGTGACTCTAGGCCAAACCCAACCCATGGCGGGCTAGCAGGGGCCCCGGATAAGCGCGTTTTGGCGGGAAGGAGGGTGAGAGAAAGGCACGTGAAGCGGTTACTCGCAGTAGGCTAGCCCTGTCAGTGTTCACGGACCGGCCCTTCTGTCTTCCTCCTCGCCGACCGTGCTGCGTTAGTGGCGCTACTCGTCGCGGCAGCCTTTGCAGGCAACAGCGGGAGAGCAGACCGAGCCAACTGCGACGAACGAGTTTGTAGAGACGTGGAGTACCAGCAAGTGCAGACCGAGCCTGCGCGACACCTTGACCTCTTCATCGACCTCGACGGCAACGACGAGACCAACCCATCGTATCGGCGCAGCAACGATGGCTAGGGATGTATCAGCTGCCCAGGGCTTCATCGCCGTGGGAAATCTTCTTACACAGGTCAATGGCACAATTGCTACTAGAGCAGTCCAGGCTGAGCGAATGCGATAATAAGGTACTCCTTCTAACCCATATTAGTTCACTCGAATTTGTCTAGATTCGTATGTATCTAGACATGTTTTAGTACTAGATACATATGAATCTAGAAAAAATCAAGTCAAACTAATATGAATCGGAGGGAGCGGTAAAAAGAAAAATGTGTCACCCGTAACCTAGGTCCCAGCCCACGCCCAAACCCAAACCCAAACCCAAGGAACCTCCATCTCCCGTTGCCCCGTGTGTAGGAAGGTGCTACCAGGTAGCGTCGTACCCAAATCGGACAAGGTTTGTCGTATGTATAGCAGCGCCGAGAAGTTAAACACAGTAGCTGCAACATGTTGTTACACGACACTATTAGGAAGAAATATCATCAATAGGTTGCCATGTGAAGTCATGCCATTGCCACTTAGGGTTATGGAGCGCAACAATCGCCCATGACTTAGGGTCATGCCACTTATGAGAGGGCCCCACACGGCGAGCTAACCAGACCCGGCGGCGCGGCCGCGGAGCTAACCGTCCGTCGAGCGGAGCGGTGATGTTCTGTTGTCAGGTTCAGTTTGCAATTTGCATCGAGGGTGTTATACATACATGCTTTAGTTCTACTACATGTGGTTCACTACCGCAGTTTCCATCTCCAATGTGGTTTCAGTACTTCAGTGTCTATTTTTTTAGATTGTGTTATACATGCTTTAATTGTTGGATTTTCTTGCCATTTTTGTGCCGGACAGCTGCTAGATTGATCTCAATCGATCAGGGCCCAATGGCCCGATCATCCCTTGACTCGCGCCCTGATCGGAGGCATTCAACCGAATTATGCTTGGTAGGCCCCTGTTGTCGCGCTATATATAAAGGGTGGGGTCCGGCAGCGCACAATACGAGTTTGATCGTTGTGTCGTACACCCACCTACATCCCTACCGATCTAGGGTTAGCGTGAGCGACGGGAAGCACCACTGCCGCCGCCACTGCCTGCCCATTCCCATGCCGTCGCCCCTCCGCCATGGCCACCGGCTCGAGTTCATCGAGCCAAGGAGCAGATATACAACACCCTATCCCTCTTGGATCTCCATCTCCCTCATAATATCTTCTCAAGATTATGAACAGAGAAAGACTACCGTGATTGTCTAGGCTAGGTGATCCTATAGTGGTTTTAATATTGGTACCAGAGCATCTCTCTAGTCCTAGATTTTTCGGTAAAAGGCAATCACAGGAAAAGAAACCCTAGTTCATCCCCAAAAGAAAAGTCAAAAGATAAAACTCCGAATTAAAAGGAGGGGGAAAAAGTACTCACCGGCGTTGCCGACAAAGAGCGCCGCCGTCATGGCCGCGCCTGCCCCTCTCGATCCCGATGCGCACCTATGCAGGGGCATCTGGGAAGAAGGGCACAGACATGGAGGGGGCCACGCCACCGCCACTGCCGAAAGAGAGACCCTTTCGGGGGCAAAGGCGCATGCCGCGCAGCTCCAACATCATCGTCGGCGCGAGGAAGCAGGGGGGGGCATCGCGTCCTCTTCCAGATCTCGGCTTGGTGGCGGTGGTGGTGGAAAAGAAAGGTAAAGAAAAGGGGAAGAGGGAGTGCCGTCGAGCGCCGCCGCCACCAGTGGGCCGCCGGCATCGCGTGCCCGTCTTCTCTCGCACGGGTCGCCGCCGTCACGGGACAGAGCGAAGGGAGGATGACAGGAACAGAAAAGGATTAGGGTTTTTCCGTCGGGTTCGGTTTCAGGTCGTTTTGACCTGGCGAAACGCACGGACGGCCGTCGGATCTAATCCGACGGCCAGGGTTGGGCGGCGGAGAGCCTAGACGGTCTTTGGGCCACTGGCACAAAAGCTAGCAGGCCGCTATCTGCCGCCCAGAACGGCGCGCAAAGAGAAGCACGTTGACGGGCTATGGGCCGCTAGCATGACGGCCCGCTTTGTTATTTTTCCAGAGCAAAGTTTTTAACAGTTTTTGTTCAGTTTTTGAGCAAATTTTGTATAGTTTTTTCTATTCAAAATATTCCAACGAAAATTTTGTTTAGAGAAATCAAAAGTGACAGAAATATTTCTCTAAAGTTTGAGAGTTCATGAATTTTATTCATTTTTCCGCTGCAAATAGTTGAAGTAATTTCTTAAATGCAATAAAGTGACAATTAAATTTTTTAAAGATGTGATAAGATGATATTAAAGGTGATTATAATTCTGCTATTATATGACCAACATTGTTAATAGCATGATCATAATTTGTTTTACTATGTGTTAAAGGTGCATTTATCTCTATTTTTTTCCAACGATAATATAGTTTCAATTGCACAAACAGTTGTATGTTTAATTTATACCAATATTGGATTAATACATGCAATTGTTTTTGTTATCTCACATCTTTGTGGATTTTAGGAGGTTACAACTTGATGAGTTGCCTCAAAGATGTTTCGATGCTCAGGGGTGACAACTACACTGAGTGGAGAAAGAAAGTGGATCTGGCATTTGTGTGTGTCGAGGTTGACTAGGTTGTGGACACTCCATAACCAGTCAAGCCAAAAGATCCAGTTGAAGAGACATATGATGATGATGCTGCATGGGAGAAAAAGCAAAGGGACCATGCTCCAGTGGAGATGGCTTACACCCTTGAAAAGCAAAAGTGGCAGAATGCCATAAAGAGAACGCCATTGCGGGTTCAATCGAAGAGTGCACTTCCGTTAGGGAGTTTCTGGAAAACATAAAGAGCCAGTTCACTGGCTCTTCAAAGATGTATGCCACTCAGCTGCTCAAACAACTGGTCACAGAAAAGTACATAGGAGGTGCACATGGCATCAGGGAGCACATCCTGAGGATGAGCAACATGGCTGCTAAACTAAAGCCCATGGATGTTGATCTGGAGCTCAAGCCTGGTCTGCTTGTTCACCTTGTCATGGATTCACTGCCTCAATAGTTTGAGAACTTTATGATCAACTACAACATGTCCCCTAAAAAATGGGACATTGAAAAGACCATTGGTATGTGTGTGCAAGAGGATGAAAGGCTCAAGTCCGCTCATGGTGGTTCACTGAACTATGTGAGGGACAACAGGAAAAGAAACTATAACAACAACCAAGGTGGTTCCCCCTCCAAGCCACATGGCAAAGCTCCCCAACAGTATCATCAGCAGAGTCTCCCAGTGGATAGAGACCAGTGTCTCCACTGCAAGAAGTCCGGGCACTTCAAGAAGGATTTCCTAGATTGGCTCAAGGCCATAATGGCAAAGAAAGGTATAGATACAGTTTCTTTTGTAAATGAATCCCTGTATACATAGTTTTCAAAATCTACTTGGTGGATTGACTCAGGTGCAACTGTTCATGTTGCAAATTATTTATAGGAATTCCATTCGACAAGGACTATGCAAAGAAAAGAAAGATGCATTGAAGTCGCGAATGGAGTTCAAGCAGAAGTTGAAGCTGTTGGCGACATCCACTTGGAGCTAGCTGATGGTTTCATTATTCTGCTTAGAGATGTTTTATTTGTTCCCTCGCTTCACAGAAACTCAATAATTGTATCGCGTTTGAATAAACACAGATATGAATGTTATTTCGGACATGGCAAGTGTGCCATATGGTTTAAAGATGCTTGTGTGGGTATTGGTTTACTTCACGATGAGCTTTATTTGTTATCCTTACGTGAAAAAGTGCACTATGTGTGTAATGTGAGTAAGCAAATTTCCTTGTTGAACAAAGAACAAAAGAAAAGAAAGCAAACTCAGGACTCGTCGAAGTTATGGCACTGTCGATTAGACCATATTTCGAAGAGAAGAATAGAAAGCCTCGTTAAAAATGATATTCTTCCTCCGTTAGAGTTCTTAGATACTGAATAATGCATATATTGTATAAAAGGAAATTATGTAAAGCAAATTAAAAAAGGGTGCAAACCGAAGTATAACAACACTAGAAATCATTCACACTGATATTTGTGGACCATTTTTGTGAAAAGTATGGATGGCTATGACTCATTCATAACATTCATAGATGATTATGAAGGGTTTCGCGGCATAGTAAATCAAAATTTTCTACGGATGCGAACAGAGGGAAAGCCAAGATCTAATCTAGGAGATGCAATCAACGAGAGAGATTGGATTAGATCTTCATACCCTTGAAGATTCGCACAGCGGAACGTTCGTCGGAACGTGGGTGATGTAGTCGTACTCGCTTCTCCTCCTCGCGATCCGATCCGATCTAGCACCACAAGCGGCGGTGCCTCCGTGAGATGCACACGTGCAGCACCTCGACGTCTCCTCCTTCCTCGGACCAGCAAGTATGGTGGAGAGATAGATTGGATCTACAACACGACGGCGTGGTGTATATGGTGGAGAATTTCTGCTGTAGGGCTTCGCCTACAAACAGTCGGGAGGGAGAGAGGAAAGCTAGCAAGGCGGCTAGGGTTTGGAGGAGAGGTGTGTGGGGTTGGTGCGCCCCCACCCCTCTTTATATAGAGGGGGGGCGCAGCCCTAGCCCCTCCCCCAAGCCCAAAGGATAAGGAGTGGGGGGCATGGACTCTCCCCTCTTCTAGAAACCCTATCTCTAGTTTAAACGATTTAAACTCTCTAGGATCGGCTGTGCCCTATGGGGCCTTGTGCCCCTGGCCCAATGCGGCCAGGACACTCCCTCATAGGCCCATGCCCCCTCCCGGAAGGTGGGGCCATGTTGGTCCCCTTCCGGAAGGTTCTAGAAGCTTCCGGTACAATACCGATTAACCCGGAACAATTCCGAACTCCAAAAACTGCACTGCCTTATATGAATCTTATTCTCCGGACCATTCCGGAACCTCTCGTGATATCCCGGATCCCATCCGAGACTCCGAACAAAAATTCATAAACCAATTATCCAATCTATCCTAGCGTCGAGACACGTTAAGTGTGTGACCCTGCGGGTTCGAGAATATGCAGACATGATCTTCTATCAATAATCAACAGCGGGGTCTGGGCACCCATATTGACTCCCACACATTCATCGATGATCATATCGGATGAACCACGATGCCAGGATTCAAACAATCCCATATATATATTCCCTTCGTCTCGCGATATTTTACTTGCCCGAGATTCGATCGTCGGTACCGTCATACCTAGTTCAATCTCGTTCACAGCAAGTACTTTACTCATTCCGTAATCCGATATCACTTTGTGATTAACTCCTTAACCACATGCTTGCAAGCGGTGTTGATATCGATTACCGAGTGGGCCCGAAGTATATCTCTCCGACTTGGGAGGGACAAATTCCATCTCGATACATACAACCCAACAGATACTTTCCGATCACCTGAGAGACACCTTTATGATCACCCTCTCATAGGATGACGTTTGATGACCTCAAAGCTTTCTTCCGATACCAGGGAGTTGTATTATCTCATGGTCTAAGGAATACAATATTTGACATAGGAAAAGCTTCGCAAAGATGAACACGATGATACGATCTAATTGCTTCGCTTAGTTTGGGTCTATCCATCATATCATTCTCCCAATGATATGATCTCATTATCAATTGACAACTCATGTTTATGGTTAGGAAACCTTAACCATCATTGATCAATGGGCTAGTCCATAGAGGCGTACTAGGGACACGGTGTTGTTCACAAACCACACAAGTATTAAAGTTTCCGCTTAATACAATTCTAGCATGGAATATAAACTTTATCATGAACAAGAATTATAATAATAACATCTTTATTATTGCCTCTAGGGCATAATTCCAACAGATTACTCCCGATATGGTTATATTTATCCAGTAAAAGAAAGATCCGAGGCATTGGATAAATTTAAGATATTCAAAGCTGAAGTTGAAAATCAGCATGATAAAAGAATTAAAATAGTCCGGTCCGACCTGGGGGGAGTACTACGGTCGGCACACTCCATATGGTCAAGTACCTTGACCTTTTGCAAGTTTTTTATAGAAAAATGGTCGCCCAGTATTTTATGTCGGGCTAACCTCAGCAAAATGGAGTAGCTGAAAGACGTAACCGTACTCTTATAGATATGGTGCGCAGTATGACGAGTTATTCCACCCTACCATTGGTATTATGGATGGAGACACTTAAAATCGTCATTCACATTCTCAACAGAGTACCAAGAAAGTCGGTGCCCAAAACACCGTATGAGTTGTGGACAGGCAGAGTCCCCCCTCTGCGCCACTTGAGGGTCTGGGGGAGCCCAGCTGAGGCAAAAGTTTTTAATCCAAATATTGCAAAGTTAGACCCCAAAATAGTGACTTGCCACTTCATTGGATATCCCGATAGATCAAAAGGTTATCGTTTCTACTGTCCTGACAAATACACAAAGTTTGTAGAAACGAGACATGTAGTCTTCTTGGAGGACGAATTGACGAGGGGGAGCATGGTAGCTCGGGAAATTGATCTTGAGGAGAATAGGGTGCATGCACCTAATCCGATGACTCAGGAGCCATTTTCTCGCTACCTGTTGTGCCCCCATCGGCAACCCTCGAGGTTGTGGTGTTGGCACCTATTGTGACTCCACACGTGACAACAATATGAGAAGGTTCGGAACCTGTCCGTAAGGAGCCGTCAGAACCCACTGCTGAGCACGAAAGGGAGTCGGAATAGCCACACACAGAAAATATGTCAGAACCTGACGCATGAAATGAGCAAGAGTCGTAGGAACTCAGGAGGTCTAAAAGAGCAAAAAGACCAACCATTTCGAAAGAAATCTATAAAGTTTATAACATAGGAATAGTTCATATGGAAGGTGATCCCGCCTCATATGAAGAAGCCATGAGAAGCCCTCACTCATCCAAGTGGTTGGAGGCAATGGAAGATGAAATGAAATCGATGAGTTCCAATGATGTTTGAGACTTAAAATAAATTCCTAAAGGAGCCAAAACAGTAGGCTGCAAATGGATCTACAAAACAAAGTATGACTCCAATGGGAATATAGAAAAGTATAAAGCAAGACTTGTGGCAAGAGGATTTACGCAAATAGAAGGGGTAGATTACAATCAGACTTTTTCTTCGGTCTCATATAAGGTTTCTTTCAGAATCATAATGACACTAGTTGCGCATTTTGATTTAGAGTTGCATCAAATGGATGTAAAGACGGCATTTCTAAATGGAGATTTAAAAGAGAATGTTTACATGAAACAACCCAAGGGTTTTTCATGGAAGGGAAGGAACATATGGGATGTCGTCTAAAGAAATCCATTTATGGGTTAAAGCAAGCCTCTAGACAGTGGTATTTAAAGTTCAATGGTACAATCAAAAGATTTGAATTTAAAGAGAATGTTGAGGATAACTGCATTTATGCAAAGTTTAAAAGTGGGAAATACATTTTCCTAATTCTATATGTGGATGATATCTTGCTTGCTAACAGTGATGTCAGTCAACTACTAGAAACAAATAAGTTCTTGTCCTCAAATTTTGATATAAAAGATCTTGGTGAAGCTTCTTATGTTTTGGGCATAGAAATTCACCGAGATAGAAAGAATGGGGTGTTAGGTCTGTCGTATAAGGCATATTGTGAAAAGATTCTAAAAAATACAATATGCATGCGAGTAATGCAACACCTGCTCATATAGTCAAGGGTGACAGTTTTGGAAAATTTCAATGTCCAAAGAATCAATATGAGATCGATCAAATGAAAGCAGTACCATATGCTCCGGTTGTTGGAAGCTTACAGTATGCACAAGTGTGCACTCGTCCTGACTTAGCTTTTATCACCGGGGTACTCGGTAGATATCAGGATAATCCAGGCATGGAGCACTGGAAAATGGTAAAAAAAGCTTTGCGTTATGTGCACGACACAAAAGGCCTCATGCTAACATATAAAAGATCCGATTCCCTAGAAATAAGAGGGTATTCAGATACAGATTTTGCGAGAGACAGAGATGATAAAAAGTCCACAACAGAATATGTCTTTACTCTCGCAAGAGGTGCTATTTCATGGAGAAGCGTCAAACAGTCAATAGTTGCATCATCTACGATATATGCAGAATTTATAGCATGTTATGAGACCATGAGACAGGCGTTATGGCTAAATAAATTTCTACCCAACTTGAGAGTGGTAGACTGCATTAGCAGGCCACTAAAGATATACTGTGACAACGAGTCCGTAGTATTTTATGCTTACAACAAGTCGAGTAATGCTACAAAGACAATAGAAATAAAGTATTATGTTGTAAAAGATAAAGTCCAGGATCAAACTACAAGTCTCGAGCATATAAGGACAAAGGCTATGCTCGTGGATCCGCTAATGAAAGGCTTACCACCCAATATGTTCAAGGAACACTTAGCCGACATAAGATTAAGGGAAAGTCTATGATTCCTCGACTACATATGCTCAAAAGTAACAGGATTTGTTTCAAAACAGAAAAGTGTATAGTGGATGTCTGATTCTATCGGCAATTGAGTTGTGATGATAAAACATGCTCTATGTACTGATCCGTGATGAAACGAGTAAAGTACAAAGAATAAAGTTAAAAGTAAAATTGAGATCAAGGGGTAGAATGTTAGATTGATCTCAATCGATCAGGGCCCAACGGCCCGATCACCCCTTGACTCGCGCCCTGATTAGGGGCGCCCAACGATTTATGGTTGGTGGGCCCCTATCGCCGCGCTATATATAAAGGGTAGGGTTCGACAGCGCACGATACGAGGTTGATCACTGTGTCGTACACCCCACCGACATCCCTACCGATCTAGGGTTAGTGTGAGCGACGGGAAGCACCACTGCCGCCGCCGCCACTGTCTGCCCACGCCCACGCCGTCGCCCCTCCGCCATGGCCACCGGCTCGAGTTCATCGAGCCAAGGAACATGTATACAACGCTCTATCCCTCTCGGATCTCCCTCTCCCTCTGAGTATCTTCTCAAGATTTAATAACAGACATGGACACCGCGATTCGGATATCATTTATCTTTTTGTGTTGGCCACGTATTGTCGTATTTTCGGATGAAACTTTACAGATGTACCAGAAACAACATTTTCAGATGAAACTTTACAGATGTACCAGAAACAACCTTTTCAGATGAAAATTTACAGATGTACCAGAAACAACGTAACCAATGTCCAGGAGCGGATGCAACTAGTTGCAAAGTTTAGTTCCTGAGGCCAAACAAAGTACCGTATGCATTCGTTGATACCGATACACAGAGGGTCAAGCGTATACACCACAAGGAATTTAGCCGCTGGACACTTGAAAAACAAATGCTGAAGTGTTTCGCTCAAAGAACAGATGACAGTAGAAGTTTCCCCACAACTAACGTTTGAACTGGTTTTTTATGTCACAATAACATTACGGTGTATTATCCACAAAATGTCATATCTGTAAAGGGGATTTGCGCATTTGGCTTTCTGAATCATTTCATACGAGACTAGCCATCCTATTCACAAACTGGAATGAGGAGGCCCTGACAATCAGGAAAACACCTGCACGGGTTCACCATATAATATCTCTCGGACCTAGATTCAGAAAACAACGCAGAAACCAAACTATCATGTCATCTGATATCTTTGATCATTCATGAAAGAAACTATGCAGAATCCCTAAAAAAATACTTATACAAAATCTTCGACATTCTCTACCTACAATGTCACGCTTTTATTATTGAAAATGAATAGTTTGTACAATGTTATTTCTTAGTAGACCATACGCGTGGTATTTGCACCACCACATAGTGTGTTTTGATGACTGGGACCAACCACTACATAGGACCCATTACGAACAAGTGCCATTAACTTTGTTTAAAGAAATGCAGAACACTTTTTTTTTCAGTCACCCACAAGTTCTACACTGAGCGAGAAACCCTGCACTACAGGTGACCATTTGCTTTGTGAAGCATAAACGACAGAACCATAAAAGGGGTAAAGCCTAAAAGGACTCTACAAGTTTGTGCTCAAAGAATATGCTAAGGATATCCCTTCCATCAAGCCTACAAAAAGACTAATGCTCCCCTCTCGATCTCAAGCTGGTCTGTTAATACACCATTGCAACTCGTGGTATCACCATCTGAGAGCTGTATCATAGCTATTGAGCTTAGCATCCATTAGCCATGGCCTTCAACATTCGCCTGCTGCTCTCAAATCTTCTGTTGGAGAAGCCATGGATGATCGCCAGAACACCGTGCTGAAAAGCCACGAGCTCGTAGGGCAACCTGGCATCTTTGGCAGAGTCTCGGCATCTCTCCGTGGAGAGATTACAGATACTAGAAGCATCTCCTCAGTTCATCTCTTCATGTAAATTAACTTCTGTGTTGGAGAGTAACGGTCACCTGTTAAACTTAGTAAGTAATACTAGTATTTGTATGTTCACTTTCTTCCGTTTCAGTGTTGAGTATGAAGCTTATTAAGACATTGTTTCGAGTCAAATGAAAGAAAAACTCTGCTTCCAGTGCATGCGGTGCTTGAGTTCTGACCAAGATTTCAGTAGCACTTGACTAAGATCATGAGGACAGGTTAGACCAGTAGTATCATATCTCTGCCTTTCTAGGCAAAGCACAACTGAAAGTGTTGCAGTTCTCTGCGTGTTTAATCCTGAATTTTACTCAGATTGGAATATATACTCATCAAGTTCATCTTTTTTGGGCTCAATCATCTCATCTCATGGCCATTGAATTAAGCAGAAGAAAACTGAATCTAAACATCCATCAAGCGCAACGCACAGTGCACATCCAAGTGTGGATTATTGATTTATTCTCACAGAGTTTCCAAGGACAGGAATTCAAGCAGCAACCACTAACCAAACTGACCTGAAAAACCACCTGAACCGAACACTGACACTGACCAGGTCCTACTCGGCGGCGGGGGCGGGAGCCGGCTTGGAGAACTCGGATATGTCGCTCCCGGCGAACCACTTGTCCCAGTTCCTCCCGTCGGCCTTCCTGTACTCGACGTGCGCCAGGGTGCCCGGGTCGACGCAGGCCGCGGTGATGGCGACGCCGTCGGGGTTGGACCTCGGGATGTAGAAGGAGGTGATGCCGCAGACCTTGCAGAAGATGTGCTTGGCCGTGTGGGTGCCGAATGTGTAGGTGGTGAGGAACTCGTCGGCGCCGGGCTGGAGCGCGAACTTGCCGGCGGGCACGACGAAGTGGGTGTTCCCCCGCATGGAGCAGTCGGAGCAGTTGCAGATCCACGCCACCACGCTCGCCGGCGCCTCCACCTGCCACCGCACGCGACGGCAGTGGCACCCGCCGCTGTGGACGACGTCGGATCCCATCGTTCGTGGGGGTCACTTCTTGCTGAATGCCCCTGCTCCGGCTCGAGTGCTCGAGGAGAGAAGATTTGTCTGGACTTTGTGGAACGAAGAGGATGCTGAACAAACTTGTCGCTCGTCTGGTTGTTTAGCTTCGCTGTCGCTTTGGCTGATGCCACGTTCTCCTCGCAAAGCGAAACACTCGTCAGCGGTGACGACGAGCGGAAATGACTGGGAATATACGTACGTGGAAGGAGAACAGCGCCGGCGGCCGGGCATTGACCGTACCGGCGGCACTGGTTGACTGGTTGCCCCGGCGCCCAGCTTCAGTGACATTTTTTCGATAAACATTTTTGTCCAGCTTCCAATGTATCTAGAATTAAAATATAACTAGCTATATTCGAACTTAGTCAACTAATTTGGATTACAGACATAAGCAATATCCATAATTTATTTCAGATTTTCTAGACACACCCTGGTCTTAAAATATCTATAAAATTTGGATAAATCTAGACACTATTTAATATATAATGCGGATTTGCTATCTAGGATGCTACCATGCACGTAAGTGTTGACGTTGGATACAGGAAGTACGTGAATTAGCTGCCAAGATGAGAGAGAGCGAATATCTTGCATATAGTTAACGGTGTTATTGCCGTTTGTAGAATAGCATGACCAGACTTTATTGTAGCATATCGAACGGTCCCTACCGTTGCAAAAATTTCTACAAACTCGGATGCATGCGTGTATGCTAGTTGTACTTGCTGCGCTAGACCCTAACTAGTTGTACTACTTGACGAGATGTGTGCATGCTAAGTATCAATCCGAGCATGGAAACATACACGAATTTCGATAATAAATCCAACCATGAGAGTAGACCAAGATAGCAAGCAAGTTATCATGCGTTCCGGGTTGCACGAATTTCAGCCAAAATTTTCGCGTGTGGCTTTCGTTTTAGCGCGAGAGTGCTTCCCGTGTCCGTTCCCGCTAGATTTTTTCAGTATAAAACGCAAAACTCATTCCTTTATATATATATTCCAGATCTTTCGCTAAACTAGTACTCTGCTCTATATGAACAGAGGGTGTGTGTTTTTTCTATTCGATTCCCTGCGTCTAGATGATAACTAGTATTATGCTCTATATGAACCGCCGTGTGCTAGCGAAATTGTTTGATTGGGTTGCTTAAATATTGGTGGGTTTAATAGTCTATATGTAGTGCTAACATGCATGCTCGAAAATTGGTTTGTTCAATGGTCTATATGTAGTGCTAGAATACATGCTGAAATTTTGGCCGATTCAATGGTCTGAATATATTGCTAGCTTGCATGTTTAAATTTTAGGCGGTTCAATGGTCTACTAGTATTGCTAGCTTGCATGTGATACGTGAATTGTTGCTAGTTTGCATGCATATTCTAGCTTGCGTTTGTTACTTGCATATACTAGCAAGTACATGCAAATTATACTCTTGATGTAACGGAGGTAGTGTTTTCCGTTAGATATTTTGTTCTTCGGCTGCTCAAATCCATGCTCTCTATAGAATATCTAATGGTTGGATTAGTATGCATAGATAGCACCCTAGATAGCCCAGTATTTTTCATTTAATATATGCTATTAACACGTTGAGTTTCCTAGATTGGACAACTGGAACACACCGATGATGGCATTGTTGTACTTTTGGTCGTTTTCTACAAGAAGCAAAGTACCACTCAGGCTAAAGTGGGCTTGCATGTTGAATTTCTAAATCACCAACACTGAAGCAGGTGGGCTAACTAATCTCTTTATAACATATAATGTTTGAGGAAGAGTTGGCATTGCCTCCTCCGGGGGACCGCTCCCCTGGTGTCGCTTCTTCCAGGGCGACGGGGGGAACAAACCCTAGACCGCCGCCATCTCCCACCCCCATCTCCACCTCTCCCCTCGCCGTCCCCAGAGGCGGCTGCCAGCAAAGCCGCGCGCCTCGCCGGCGAAGGGGGCAGCGGGGATTCGCGCCTCGCGGCCAGCGATTAGGGCCTGGAGGGAACAACGCCCGACAGCGAGAGGCGCGGCGGAATGCGGCAAGCAGCAACGGTGGGGGTCCATGCCGAAAAGGTTGGAGGTGCTGGCTCGCGGCACAGAGCCTGGCGGCCGCCAAGCGACGGCGGGAACCTGGGTGCAGGCATGCCTTCCTCCTATGGCAGCGAGGACACAACAGCGTTGCGACGCGCGTGCAAGGGGTAGGCATTGATCCACCGTGCGGATGTGGGTGCTCCGGCGACGATGGTCCCTGCATAACCCCCTTCTTCCTCTAGAGGGTGGCGACCGAAGCTGGTCTAGCGGCGCCCCCCTCGGGCTACCGGCTGACTGGTGGGGACTATTGGCCCCAGACAGCATCCGTGGTGGAGGCAGGGAGGCGGGCAGGGCGGTCCGTCCGTCCCAAATCTGGTCCCATTTGGGCTTGATCTGGGTTGTGCGGGCCCTATCCTGTCGGCCCCTGCGTTGGGTGTGCGTGTGAGCCTTTCTCCACACAGGTTGGGTCATCTGGGCAACGCTGCTGGCAACAGCGACGACGTCGGTGGCTGGGTGTGCCCCCCACTTCCCCTTGGACGTCCTCCTCGGCCCCGAGCGCAAGGATATTGCTGCTTTGGTCGGGTCGAGTGGAGCGCAACGCCTTCTTGGTGTGGCGGCTCGAGGCGTTTTGTGACGCCAGCGGCGGGGTTGGTGGTGTTGGGTGACCGGCGATGCTTCTTTGAGGTGGCTGTGGGCAAACCTACCGGTGATCCCTCCAAGGGACAGCGCGGGGGTTCCATGTAAAGCATAGGGTGCTCGGTTGCGGGAACGAGGTACCGAGCTTCGGGCGAAAGCTCTGCCTTTGGGCTGGTGATGGCGACGCCGGTGGGTGTCGTGTCCTGTTGAGGCATCATCGAGGAGCTTCGACACCTTCCCTCGCCTAGGGCATTAGGTTCCGGGTGAAAACCCCAGATTTGGCTTGCCATATCAGGCGGCGGCGTCTTCGATGTCGTACCCTCCATGGAGGCGTCGTCTTGGAAACCTGATTCCCTGGTACGAGTCCTGGCTCATCGTCATGGTCCTCGGTGTTGGCCTCTTGCGGCGTCTTGATACGTCATAAACGTATCTATAATTTTTGATGTTCCATGATTGTTTAGTATCCACTTTGCTTTGCTTTGTCTACATTTTGAGGTATTTTTATACAATTTCTGGGACTAACCTATTAACAAGATGTCATAGTGCCAGTTGCCTGTTTTCTCTTGTTTTTGGTTCCAGAAAAGTCAGAAAATGAATATTCTCAGAATTAGACGGGACAAAAGCCAAAGTCAACATTTCACCGAGGAGAACACAGAGCCAGAAGACGAGATAGAGGAGGGCCACGAGGGGGCCACACTTCCTGGCCGCGCGGCCAGGCCTGGCCCGCGCCTGGGGGGTGCGGACGCCTTGGGCACCCCCTCGGTCTCCCCCTTAGCCTATAAGAAGCTCCCGATACCAAAACCCTGAGTACCCAATCAGATCTCCACGAAACAATCCGTAGCCGCTGCCACCATCATCCCTAGATCGGGGGATCAGAAGCTCTTCCCGGCACCCTGTCGGAGGGGAGAGATCATCCCGGAGGACTTCTTCATCACCATGCCAGCCTCTGGTATGATGCGTGAGTAGTTCCACCTTGGACTATGGGTCCATACAGTAGTTAGATGGTTGTTTCTCCTCCTTTGTGCTACCATGTCTAGATCTTGTGAGCTCCGTTCATGATCAAGATCATCTATTTGTAATCAAGCATGTTGTGTTTGCGGGGATCCGATGGATATTAAGATTACTATGTCATATTGATTAATGGTTTTATCTTATTGATTCTATCATGTATGTGTTGTTTGAGATCTTGCATGCTCTCCGTTTCTAGTAGCTATCTTGGCCAAGTAGATGCTAGTGACTCCAATATGGGGTATTTATGCTCGATAGTGGGTTCATGCCTCTATTGAATCTGGGGAAGTGACAGAAATCTCTAAGGTTGTAGATGTGATGTTGCTACTAGGGATAAAACAACGATCTTTTGTTCATGGAACAATTGTATTGTTTACTTTACACACTTTGCTTAAAGCAGTTATCCGTTGCTTGCAATTTAATACTGGAGGGGGTTCAAATGATAACCTAAAGGTGGATTACTAGTCATAGATGCAGTTGGATGGCGGTATATGTATATTATTGTAATGCCCAATCGAATCTCATAGGATCATGAATGTCTAGTATTGCATTGGTATGCCTTCCTCTGTCCTATCAATTGCCCTGCTATAATTTGTTTACCCAGCATGTTATGTTGTTTATCTTAAGGAGAACACCTCTAGTGAATTGTGGACCCCGGTCCAATCTTTACCATTGATACATCTTCCACTTTTACTGTTTACTTTCTGCAAGCCACCATCACCTTCCACACCATACGTTTAATCCTTTGTTTTCAGCATACTGGTGAGATTGACAACCTCACTGTTCGTTGGGGCAAAGTCTTGAGTTTGTGTTGTGCAGGTTTTCATGTTGCTAGCAACACCTTTAGGTCGTTTCCTTCCTCCTACTGGTTCAATAACCTTGGTTTCTTACTGAGGGAAAACTTATTTATGTACTCATCATACCTTCCTCTTAGGGTTTCCTAATGAAGCTCTACAGTGATCTGAGTCGCATCAAGACGTTTTTTGCCGCCGTTGCCGGGGAGGCTAAGGACGGCTTCACAAGGGGAGTCCTTCACAACCTTTCTCTTTACTTTCTTTTTGTTTTTCTTAGTTTATTTTACTCTGTTTTGTTTGCTTCTTTTTATCAGAAATTCCAAAAAAATAGTTTTATTTGGTTTGCTTTCTCTTATCAAAAACACAAAAAAATCAGTTCCTACTCTAGTTGTTGTTGCCGTTGGTTTGCTCCACCTTTGCAAAAATGAACTCTGCTGAGAAAACCAAGTTGTGTGACTTCACTAGCACAAACAACAATGATTTCCTGACTACACTTATTGCTCCACCTGCTCCTGATGCTACATTTTATGAAATTAAGCCCGCTTTGTTAAATCTTGTGATGAAAGAGTAATTTTCTGGTGCTAGTTCTGATGATGCTGCTGCCCACCTCGATAACTTTGTTGAACTTTGTGAGATGCAAAAATATAAGGATGTAGATGGAGATATTATTAATCTCAAATTGTTTCCTTTCTCCTTGAGAGGAAAAGCTAAAGAATGGTTGCTATCCTTGCCTAGAAATAGTATTGATTCTTGGATTAAGTGCAAAAATGATTTTATTGGAAAATACTATCCTCCTGCTAAGATTATATCTATAAGAAGTGAAATAATGAAATTTAAACAACTTGATAATGAACATGTTGCTCAAGCTTGTGAAAGAATGAAATCTTTGGTAAAGAATTGTCCCACTCATGGACTGACTGCTTCGATGATTATCCAAACTTTTTATGCAGGGTTAAATTTCTCTTCAAGAAATCTGTTAGATTCTGCTGCTGGAGGTACCTTGATGATCATTACCTTAGCTGATGCAACAAAACTCCTTGATAATATGATGGTCAACTATTCTGAATGGCACACTCAGAGTGCTCCACATGGTAAGAAGGTAATTTCTGTTGAAGAAACCTCCTCTTTGAGCGATAAAATTGATGTTATCATGGCTATGCTTGTTAATGGAAAGCTCTTATATATCCAAATAATGTTCCCTTAGCTTTTTTGGTTGCTCAAGAAGAGCAAGTTGATGTGAACTTCATTAGAAACAACAATTTCAACAACAATGCCTATATGAATAATTTTGGCAATAATAATTATAGGCCTTATCCTCCCAATAATAGCAACACTTATGGAAATTCCTACAACAATACTAGAAGTGCTCCCTCTGAACTTGAAGTCATGCTTAAATACTTTATTAGTAAACAAACCATTTTTAACAAGACTGTGGAGGAAAAGCTTTTGAATGTTGAGAAAAATATTTCCTCTTTGTCTGAAGCACAGTTCTCTTTGATTAATAAAATGGCTGCTAAATCTGAAACCTTGGAAAGTACCTTTGCTGCTATTCATGCCATACAAGTTACTATTGATGAAAATGTTAGACTATTAGACAAACTACATGCTAAGTGGAAAAGAGAAGCTGAAATTGCTAGAAACAATAGTGCTTGTACTATTACCACCACCAATATGGATGCTATCAAACCACAAGAAGTTCCCATTCCTCCTACCACAATGCCTAAACCCAATAAGTCTACTACCTGTGATGCTAAGTTTGATTTTCTTGATGGTTGCAATATCTCTGAAGTGATTATGTTCCTACAAAAGGTTGCTAGAAGTCCTAATGCTAGTGATATGAATTTGGCTTTCACCAAACACATTACATATGCTCTCATTAAAATTAAGGAAGAAAAGTTGAAACACAAATATTCTATTCCTAGAAAAGTAGAAGATAGTTGGGAACCCATCATTAATATGCAAGTGAATGACTTTGATCTCAAAGCTTCATGTGACCTTGGTTCTAGTATCTCTATTATGCCTAGAAAAATTTATGAAATGCTTGATTTGCCACCTTTGGAAGATTGCTATTTGGATGTCCCACTTGATGATAATGATAAAAAGAAACTCATGGGGAGTATTAATGATGTTCTTATTATGGTTAGCAATGCCTATGTCCCTACTGATTTCCATGTTTTGGATGTTGAATACAATGCTTCTTGTCCTATTACTTTGGGAAGACCTTTTCTTAGAACTGTTGGTGCCATCATTGATATGAAAGAAGGCACCATTAAATATCAATTTCCATTCAAGAAAGGTATTGAACACTTCCATATGAAGAGAGAGAATTTACCCTTTGCTCCTCCTTATAAAGCAAAATTTGATGTCAATGCTTCTTCATTTGAAAATACTTGATTCTTGCTTCTTGTGCCTAACTTAAAGGCGTTAAAGAAAAGTACTTCTTGGGAGATAACCCAATAGTTTTCTTGAGTCTTAGAAGTTATTATTTCTGTAATAACCTCTCCTTATACTTTTTATTTGATTTTTGTGCCAAAAATAACCTCTAATGAGAGGGAAGTAAGATTTGGGGAGTTGCTGTCCCGAAACAGATTTTGTGCTCCACTATAAAAATTCTTGAAAAATCTCTCTATGTCGGATTGAGCTTTAATTTTCTAAATAAAGCCCTCAGGTTGTTAGCTAACTCTCGTTAGTTCAACACTTTTTTATTTGAGCAACATAAGGTCTTCGAAAAAATCGGTTTTCACCTGTTGGTCTGTTTTGACAGATTTCTGCTATTATTTGCATTTGCCTCTTTATTGATTCCTTTTGGGTTTCTATTTGGGAAATTGAAATTTTTGAGGGGATTGCTACAGTAGATTGTGTTTTTAGTGAAAGTTTTGCTATTTTGAAACTAAACCCAAAGGTCTATTATCTTTTGAATGCACTAATGTTGCTAATGAAGATTGTGTGAAGTTTTGTATGAAGGAAAACTTTCAGGTGTAAGGGAAGAATGATGTAATGAGATGAAGAATGGACAAAATCTCAAGCTTGGGGATTCCACCCCGTGTCACCCCAATAAATATTCAAGAGGTACAAGTGTCAAAGCTTAGGGATGCCCAAGGCATCCCCTTCTTCATCAATAAAAATCTCAGGTCTTTCTAGACACTTTGTTTTTATTGTTGCATGCACAGTTGTGTTGTTCTTGGAGCGTCTTAGTTTTTGTTTTTGGTTTTTGTTTGCTTAGTTTGCTTGAATAAAGTAGTTGGACCCCGTTTTCGCCATGTTGTTTCAAATAAGTTGATTAGTGTTGGAAAGGAGTAGGAAGTTCTTGCTTTAGTAGTACAATAAGGAGCTTGCTTTGACTGTGAATTAGACTTTATCATGTCATGCTAGATGTTGTTTTTGACCTTATGCTTAGTGATTATTGTTGTAGCATGACTTGTTCCAAACAATTGAGATTGCATAATGTGCCTTGCAAGAATCATGCGTTGTTTTAGCATATAAAATCATAATATTGTGGTATTCTCCTTTGATGCTTTGTTTGGGTTGACTTGGCACATGCTCACACCATGTTATGACTATGAACCAGTCACCTTAGTCTCTATGATCATTTAGTTTTTGACTTGTGGTACCACTTTATGCTTTGATTAGTAATGTTTTGTCGCTTTGCATGATTATGGTCATTATTGCTCTCTTAGTTGGTCGCTCCCATTCTTTTGCTAGCCTCCACTTGTATTGAGTAAGCTCTACTCATGCATCCAACTCCCAAGAAACCAAGTTATTACAAAGTGTCCACTATAAATTCCTATGCATGGTGTGTTACACCATTCCAAGTATATTTTTGTTTTACCTATCTTCCAACTTAAACTTATTATGTGAAAGTTAGTGATTAAAGCTCTCACAAACTTGATGACACACTTTATTTTTCTTGCCCATAATAAACTTGAAACATTGTGTCATCTATGTTGTATATGTTTGCATTATACGTTGGGAATTAGCAGAACCGTGATGTCACGGGGAACGCTTTCAACATTGCACATGTACATTATACCCAGTTGATATCATGCTCTTTTGTTTGAGGATGTCGTCGGTGTGAAATAAAATGGGACCTTGTAAGTCCATGGAGTTATGTATGTGTGTTAGAGAAACGCCTGGGCTGCTAGCCTAAGCCATGCCTAATCATGGTGGAACTTGCAGCATCACCATAGTGAGCAAACTATGAAGCATTCTTCTTGTAAAAAAAGAGAGATAAAAAAAGATTGAGAAAAGGAAAAAAAGATGAGAAAAGAGGAAAGAGAGAAAAAAAGAACCATTTTCCCATGACAAATAAGAAGATTGCTGAGATGCTCATTGTCTGCTTGCCTTGTCATTTTGATATGAGATAGCTCCTGTGTCATGGGGCAAGGGGTACCCCGTTGGCGGTTCTCTATGATACATATGTACTTACTATGACAAGAACTTACCGGTGACTAAAGTTGAGTAGCATGAGGAGCGGCCCTCGTACTCAAGGGACATGAGATTGTCAACTTATACTTTGTCAAGCATATACTCCATATTTTATTCACTTAATCACAATCCTAGTTTTACTAAATAGACATTAGGGTTTGAATGTGCATTCATGAGCATCATCATTTTAAAATGCATGAAAGAAAATAATCACAAAAACCCTAATTAACTTCTCCCTTTGAAAACCTTCAAATGGTTTTAAAATATTTGAAAACTACCAAAAAAAAGTGAGCCCAAATGGATTATAAGGGTTCTACAGTATTTAAAGTATTTACAAAAGTTTTAGTATTTTGAAATAACTCAAAACATATTTGTATTTGAAAATACAAAGAGAAAAGGGAAACCAGAAATAGAAAATGTTTCTATAAATAAAAAACCCTACCCTAACCCTATCGGGCCTCAGCCCAGCTCCATGTCGCCAGCGCGCAGAAGCTAGTGGCCCAATCGCGGCCCAGTCTAGCCCATCCCTGGCCGTACCGCTTCAGCCTTCCTCTCTTCATCGTCTTCGTCAACGACGCATCAACGACAAGCACCTCCATGTTGCCGCAGGTGCCATTGATCCCCGTCGCCTACCCTCTGCCGTCCGACAAGCTCCAGGGCAAGGATAAGACTCATGCCGACCCCCTACCCCGTCCTTATCATCTCTCTCCCTCTCAGATGAAATTTCTCTCTCTTGTTCCCCTCACGGACCCAAAACCCTAGCCGCAGCTCGCTGCTTGTCGCTGTTGTGAGCCACCCCATGCCTAGCTGAAGGATCCCTGAGCTTTGCCTTGCCGTCACGATCTTCCTCGTCAAGGGAATCGACATGGGGCGCCCGCAATCGGCCGCTTCGACCTTGTCTTTTCCGCCACCGAAGACCACCGCCGTCGCCATTGACATCGCTGCCGATATCCTCTGGCCTCTCCAACCATCTCTTCATGCTGTTGGTGAGCATGCGGTGCTCAAGCAGCACCCTGCTCCTCTTCTTCCTCTCTGGTTCACCCCTGCTTGTTCGTTGTCGTCTCCTACCACCAGTCGTGTTGTAGTTCCTGTTCCGGTGACCCAAAATCAGCGGCGCCGCCACCCGTGTGCTCGTTGCTACACTAGTTCGAACTAGCTAGCCCTGGATCCCCTATCACCGGTGTTGGAGATATGCCCTAGAGGCAATAATAAATATAGTTATTATTATATCTTTGTGTTTATGATAAATGTTTGCATTCATGCTATAATAGTATTAACAAGGAAACATTAATACTTGTGTGATTTGTAAACTTAATTTGAAGTCCCTAGTAAAGCCTCTTCATAATACTAGTTTGTTGGTTAATAAATGATTGTGGTTTCCCTATCATGAACATTGAGATGTTATTAACAACAAGATCATATCGTTAGGAGAATGATATGATGGGCATACTCCTATAGATAAGCGTAGCATAAAGATCAAGTCATTTTAATAGTTCAATTGCTATATGCTTTCTGATACATAGTAACCTAATTCCTTCGACCATGAGATCATGCATATCACCTTCACCGGAAGGATGCTTTGATGACATCAAACACCACACCGTAACTGGGTGGCTATAAAGGTGGCATTGAGTGTTCGGAAAGTATTGGTTGAGACACATGGATCAAGAGTGGGATTTGTCCATCCATATGACGGATAGATATACTCTGGGCCCTCTCGGTGGAATGTCATCCAATTGGCTTGCAAGCATGTGACTGGTTCACAAGGCATCACATATCACGGGAACAAGAAAAGAGTACTTATCAGTAACGAGGTTGAACTAGGTATGCAGAGATACCGACAATCATAACCTCGGATAAGTAAACTATCGTGAGACAAAGGGAAATTGGTATCGTATGTAAGAGGTTCATTCGATCGCAAAGTAATCATAGAAATATGTGGGAGCCATATGAATTTCCAGATTCCTCTATTGGTTATTGTTCGGAGAAGTGTCTCGATCATGTCCGCATAATTCACGAACCGTAGGGAGACACACTTAAGGATTCGACGTTGTTTGAGTAGTTATGGAATGGTGAGTAAGATACCAAATGTTGTTCGGAGTCTCGGATGGGATCCGGGATATCACGAGGAGATCCGAAATGGTCCGGAGAATAAGATTCATATAAGGAAAGTCCTGTTTCGGTGTTGGAGAATGGTTTCGGTGTTTTCATCGGGAATGTTCTAGAAGGTTCCGAAATGTCCGGCACTTCGGAGGGGAAGGGTACATGAATGTGGCATAACAAGTTGGAATGATTGTATCATGTACTAGGTGTCATCGCTGAACAAAATAAAGGATTTAATCAAATCCTAGTTTGAAAAGTCAAACGCCAATTTGAAAAGTCAAACGGCTATTTTGTGAGGTGGAGGGAGAGTAGGAAACCTACTTGGGGAGGAGTTCCCTCCCTCCACCGCCGGCCCACTTGGAGACCGAGTTGGGGAGGGACTCCCCTCCCCTTGGCGCGCCCCCTCCACCTATATAAGGAGGGGCAGGGCTGCCCCTCCAAGGACACAACACACACCCCGCAAACCCTAGCTCCTAGCCGCCGGCGCCGCCACCTCCTGCTGCCGCCGCCTAGGGCAAGCCGCCGCCGCCTAGGCAAACCCTAGCCGTCGGCCTTGCTCCTCCTTGGTGCGTCTAAACCCTAGATCACCGAGGCTCTCTCTCATAGTCCACCATACTCGCTCCGGCTTAAGGCGAAGCCCTGCGAGATCTCCCCTCTACTTCCGGTACCACGCCGTCGTGCTGCCGGAATCGCGAGGAGAGTGCTACAACCTCCGCTGCCTGCTGGAACAAGGGAGAGGAAGGTCTTCGTCGAGTACCGAACGTGTGACCGACTACGAAAGCGCTACCGGAACGCAGCGCCGGAAGGATCGTCTACGCGATCTTGAGATCGGGAAGAGTACGACTACATCACCCACGAGAATCCGCTCTCGTTAAAAACTTTGGAATCTTCGAGGGTGAGTTATTCCATCGACTCGTTGCTACAATCTAGTAGATAGATCTTGGCTTGTTTGTTTTGTATGCGGTAGAAAATTTTGTTTTCCATGCTATGAACCCCTACAACCGGCCCCATCGTTGTTCTGCGGTTCACCGCCGCCGGTGACATCACCGTGACGTCAGCGCGCGCGGTCAGCCGGTCAAACCGCCCCCCAGCCCCACTTTGCTTGTGTGGCAGCTGAGGTGGCCTTGGGCCCTTCTGTCAGCCACTATGGCTAGCAGTGGCCTCGGTGTAAAGGTTGCCCAGTTTTGTTATAATTCCAGAAAATGTTTTAATATTTTTAGAAATTGATATAAACTTGTAAATTCAATAACTAATGATTTATAAGTCAAAAAAATACAAATAATATACCAAAATGATCGGAAAAATAAGATCCACCTCTTTAAGCTATAATCATGCATTGTTAATCAACTTTCATGACAAGTTAATTAGAAGAACTAAATGTACCCCTCTCATAAGAATCCGGAGTTTCCCCGAGTTAGGGTTTGTACCCCTCGGGACCACGATTAAATTGTTAAGCATGCCTTAGGGGTTTATTTCAATACAATTTAACCTGTGATATCGTCATCTCTGTTTGAGCATTGCATTGATGCCATGTGTTGATTGTTTCCCTTTCTTTCCGGTGTTTGGTTCTTCTCTGGTAGAATACGATATCGAGATCGAGATTGAAAACCGAGGTCAACACCATCGAAGATCGAAGATCAATACTTGACCAATTGTAACCAAGTCAAGTACTGTCGTGGTGGTCGCACGGCAGATGCCATGGGTAGGCTAAAGTATGGGGCCAATGGATGCTAGAGGGATCTGGGGAGGGAAGATGCAGTTGATTCTACACACAGAAGACTAAGACTAAGATCTTTATTCCTCCTTCCTTGGGCTACAAGTGCTCCTTGAGCTGTATACAAGGGGAAAGGAAGAACTTTACCAGCACAACGGTACTAAAAATGAGCCTCCTCCCCTCTCAGGGTCCAAACCTCTCCTTATAAAGGAGAGCCTTGGGTTCCTTTAGGGCTGACGTGGCAAGCATATTGGAGGAATATGCTTGTCCCAATATAGTAGTTCGGCGCCCCCCTTTCCCCGTCGCTCCCCTAATGACGGAAAAGTTCCAGAGGGCCCCTCTTATGCGCCTCGGGCTTCAGGACTGTCACCTCCGTGACCTCCTTCTGCCTCTCTGTCGCTCTGCGCCTTTATCCCTAGTGCTTGGCTCCGCTCAGATTCTCCCTAGCCTGCGGCTAGAGTTTGACTTTAGGCTTCTCCTTCTCCTGCAAGCTTCGTATCATTCGGCCCTGCCTCGCGTAACTCGGCTCGTCCCTCACCTGCATCTAGATTACTCGGGCTAACCCGGCCGACTTACGCAGTATCTCGGTCGGGTACTGCCTTGCCATCTTTATAAGGGTCCTGCCCTTTCTTATCTCGGCCGACTTCTACAGGATTCGGCCGATTCGGGCTGTAACTCGGAAACTAGACGGGGGACATCCTTTCGTCTTTCCCCGTATTTACCCTATCCGGGGTCACCTCCCCAACATTAGTCCCCGAAGCTGGTATGGCCCCGACGGTAACCTCGGCCGGGCCGTATCAGTTTCATGACACTCGTTCCGCATTGTTTCTGAGTTATTTCTTTCTCGTTCGAGGTATCCTCGTATCTTCTCGCGTACGCCCTGTCCTACGTGTCATCCCCATCATTGTTTATCTAGTTTTTTGTTCCTCTACAGTATTCACTGACAGGCTACAGTTACTACTGCGCCTGTCGCGCCGGCGCTGCGACGCCTCGTGTGGCGCTTCCGTTGGGGATCGTGTCCTTCTTTGCTACGGTGTGGCCCTTGGTGCGGTTCCGCTCAACGACGTGCGGTCGCGCGGCGCACACGATCTACACGATCAACCGCCACACCCACGATCCCACTACCTCGCTTGCGGCTCAATTATAAAGAGGGGCGCGGCGCTGGGGGATTCACTTTCCCCTTTTCGCTTGCCCGCGCCCTTCTTCTTCCTCTTGCTTCCGCGCCCGTTCGCAACTCCGCCGCCGCGCGTTCATCTGAATCTCCGACGGCGAGGGCTCCGCCGCGTTGCTCCGTCCGCCTCGTCCTTGTTCGCTAGCTTCGGTGTCGTCGCCGGTGAGTTCTTTCCGGTCCCGTCGCCTAGGCTTTCCTCTAGATTCCTCTGTCTCCCTTTCGTTTTCGCGCGGTGGTTCCTTTGCTGCTCCGCCGCCGTTTCTGTGTAGAATCACGACGAGGCCCTGTAGTTCTAAACTTTCCTCCGCCGCTAGTTCTTCCTCCGCTGATTTTTCCGGCGAGCCCATGTCTAGATCCTTCAGCGGTGCCCTGATAGAGGATGACGATGCTGGCTCTGGGCCCGAGCGAGGCTCGTGGCAGGGCTCCTTCGTTACTCACCGCGAGATCGAGTGGCTTATCCGGACCCAGAGGATTCCCGCCGAGGTCTCCTGTCGCTTACCCGGTAGCGAGTCCTCTCCGGATCTTAGGGAGGGCGAGTATGTAGTTTTCATGTCGCATTTCTCGCGCGGCTTTGGTCTCCCTCTTAGCGATTTTGCTAGGGAATTTCTCGACTACTTCGGCCTTCAGCCGCATCACCTTCCTGCAAACGCCATCGCCTCTCTCTCAGCTTTTATCTCTGCCTCGGAGGGATACTTCGGCCTATGGCCGTCCGTGCATGTCTGCTCGAAGTTCTTCCAGATTCATTCTAACGTTGTCCCTGACAAGTCTCTGCACTCTTCCGAGAAACTGCTTACTCAATGTGGAGCAGCGTCCATTACACCTCGGAGGAAATCCGTATTTCCTCGTGTTACAGGGCTAGAGTCGTGCAAGAAGTGGCACAAGTCCTTCTTTTATGTCAAGAACACGGGAACGGAGGACAAGATTCGGCTCCCTGCATTCTCCATAGGTACGCCCTCCAAGGTGAATTGGACTTATAATCCGAAGAAGAGTCACGCCTTGGCCGAGGCTTTTGAGATTCGGCTTAAAGAGCTGATCCGCGCCGGGTTACGCGGCGAGGATTTGATGGCTACCTTTATCAGTAGCCGAATCTGCCCATTCCAGAAACGGACGCATAAACTCTGCTACATGAGCGGTTTTCTTGACCCCAACCGAGTCTCGACCGTGGAGCTGGACAACTATCTCATCTTTAAGCGTGTCCGAGCTATCTTCAAGACGGAGATGCCTGAGGACTGGGCTTGGGGATTGAAGTCGTTCACCCGCGAGCGTCCCCCTCCCGAAGTAAGCTTAACCACTAACGCTTTTTTTCCAATTGTTTTCGTAACTGTTTTCGCTGATTTTTCTCTTTCTTGTCTTACAGAGGTTCGCAGAGCAGAAGGACGAGGATGCCGAAGTTTTGTTGCTTCCGTGGCCTGCGGACCGGAATACCCCGGACATTGGGGAGCCGGACTCGGAAGAGTTCGTCCCTAAGTCGGATCCCGCCTCGGCTCGTGCTCATGGCAAGACCTCGGCCCACGAGGAGGAAGGTGATTCGGACGAGGTCCAAGTTCTAGAGGTAGTTGCCGCAATGCCCATTTCTTATGCATTTCCGGCTTCTACTTTCCCAGCTAATCCGACCGGTCAGGTTCACGACGCCGAGCCTATTGCTTCCCGGCCCCCTGTTACCTCGGGGAAACGTGGGGCTCCTGCTGGTGCCTCAGAGGCGGCCCCCAAGAAACGAATGAAGAAATCCGCACCGAATCCTCCCAGGCGCAAGACCATGCCTGGAGTCGCAGGGTAAGTTCCTTTTGCTCATATTTCTTGTTTCTCTCTTTCTGCTTTTCAACCTGACGCCCTTCTTTCTTTTTTATTTTTGAAGTGCTCCACTTTCCGTTAAACCCGGCGGTCCTAGCATGACTAGCCGTGTGACTCGGCAGCCGTCTCCTCCGCCTGCCGAAGATACCAGGATTCCCAGTCCTGCTCGTGCCGCATCTCCTCCAGTTCCGAATCGATCGCCCCCTCGCCACGATGTGCCTGAGACTCCTCTTGTTGACGTTGACTCCACTCGGCCCTCCGAGATTTCCACCGAACCAGTTGCCTCCTCTATAAATCCGAGCGTCTCTACCGAGCCTCGTTCTACCCCCACGGTTTCTATAGTAGCTCTAGTTCCGGCCGAGGACGTCAATATCTCGGCGCCCTCTGCGACCGTGACCCCTCCGGCTCCTAAAGACATCGTTCCCATTGCCGAGGTATCAGCTCCTGCCGCTGCCTCTTCTAAAGCAAGAAAAGCTATCGCCGCCAAGGCTTCCACTTCCCAGAAAGGTCTTGTCGTCTCTTCTCAGCCGAGTATCGCCGATGTGCTGCGCAAAGGAATTGCTTCCACCAAAATCTCCGTTACTCCGGCCGCCGGCACCCAGCTCGCTCTTCATAAAAGTCCTGCGGCCGCGGTGGTTACATAGCACGTCCGGGGTAAAGTCCTAACTCGGACGGCAAGTGGGAATAGCCTCGGCTCACTGGTGGAGTATGCCAATAACTGGAATGCTGCCGATCAATTTGAGGGTAATCCCAGCAGTCAGCCGTTCCAGCTTTCCGACATTAGCAGCCGCTTGGATCAAGCCGCCAAGATCGTTCTTGATAGTAACAGGATGAATGAGGTAATTGCTGTTTTACGGAGTTTTGATTAATTCTCCAGATGCTACTATATATACTCTAGTCCCCGAAACTGGCAAGCGAATGGAAGTTTTATGATGCTTTACTTAATTCGATTTACCTTTGGGGTTCGAACCTATATCCGACTAGATCTGCCTTAAACTTTGCTTGATTTTTGTCTAGCTAATTTTTGAATATCCAGCCATCTAGATCCGGGTTAAATTTTGCTTGACTCGGATCTGTTTTGGCTTTGAATATCCAGCCACTTAGATCCGGGTTAAGTTTTGCTTGACTCAGATCTGTTTTGGCTTTGAATATCCAGCCACCTAGATTCGGGTTAAGTTTTGCTTGACTCGAATCTGTTTTGGCTTTGAATATCCAGCCACCTAGATCCGGGTTAAGTTTTGCTTAACTCGGACCTGTTTTGGCTTTGAATATCCAGCCACCTAGATCCGGGTTAAGTTTTGCTTGACTCGGATCTGTTTTGGCTTTGAATATCCAGCCACCTAGATCCGGGTTAAGTTTTGCTTGACTCGGATCTGTTTTGGCTTTGAATATCCAGCCACCTAGATCCGGGTTAAGTTTTTCTTGACTCGGATCTGTTTTGGCTTTGAATATCCAGCCACCTAGATCCGGGTTAAGTTTTGCTTGACTCGGATCTGTTTTGGCTTTGAATATCCAGCAACCTAGATCCGGGTTAAGTTTTGCTTAACTCGGACCTATTTTGGCTTTGAATATCCAGCCACCTAGATCCGGGTTAAGTTTTGCTTGACTCAGATCTGTTTTGGCTTTGAATATCCACTCATCGTTTTCTCTATTGCTCAGATTGCACATGACCGACGGACTGCTGAATTTCAAAGATTGCTTTTTTCGCATAGAAAACTGGAAGAAAAATATGAAAAAGTTATTCCCGTGGTGAAAAAAGCTGGAGAGTCGATAATTCTTTTCATCATCTCCGACATTCCTATTGTTTTGTATGCGAGATGTCGGCTCACTTTGTTGGTGAACAGGTAACATCAACAATCTCAACATCCGTCTTGAGAATAAAGTCAAGAACTTGGAAGGTTAGTTTCCCTTTTACCTTATACCTTTCCCTCTTTAAAATGTGCGCTAAGTTTATTTTATCTCGTTTGGCTTTGGTAAAGCCGAGTTACAAACCTTTGCAGCATCTCACCAAGATTGCACGCCCATGCCTGATGTGATGCTGCATTTTTTAGAACAAAGCGCTACTCACTCGGCGCAGCTAAAGGAAAAGGACGATGAAATAGCTCGCCTGCGCGCCGAGGTGGAAGACCTTAAGCTCTCTCAGAAATCCGCACTAGAAAAGGTCGACCAGGAGTTCTCCGAGGAGAAAAATCGGCTAGCTCTGCAATTGCAGAAAAATAAAGAGCTCCTCGAGGCTGCCGAACTGAAAACTCAGGGAATGAGCGAGGAGATCGCTCGCTTTGAGAAGAGCAAGATTGACTGGGCTAAAGACCTTCAGCAAATGATGAGTTATATTCATCGTAAGCTTCTTAGCACGGCCGGATTATCTTTTTCTTTTTCCCTACTTCCCTGTGACGCATTCGTGTTTTGCGCAGATCATTTTCCAGAAGCTAAGCTCGTGAGCTCTAAAGCGGTTCTTGCTGCTCGTGTGCGCCGAGGTGTCCCTGTTGACGCGGACTCGGAGTACTCGATGGAAGATTTCCTGGTTGCTGTCGGCGCTGCAGTTGGTCCGATGAAGATTATGGGCAGGGATTTGGTGCAGGCAGCTATCCGAGCGTACCATGTTCTCTGGCCGAATACTTCTGGGACTCCTGATATCAATGAGGTCCAATTGCTGGTGAAAAGATTAATGGCGTCCGAGAGGCAACTAAGTCTTTGGAGGGAATCAGCCGGACGAGTTGGCGCTGATATGGCTCTCACTGTTATTATGTCATGGTATGAAGATATTTCTCTTGATATCTTGAGAAATTTGCGCACTGGTTCCCGTTGGGTTGAGGACCCCACTTTCATCTCTCTTCGGCAAGCTCGCGCCTTCCAGCTCGTTGAGTATGCCGACGTGCATACCTGGAATGAAGGTCCGAGTTTCCTTCCGAATCCGGACGACGAGGTCGTAGTCGAGGATGCATCAGATAACAACTCAGCTGAGCAAGGGGAAGATGAGGATGACTCGGCTACTTCTGGTGATTCCAGTTCGAGCTCGGATGGCAACGGCGATGCGTGATCCTCCTCCAAAGGTACTGGTCATTCAACTGCACAAACTGATGCTCCTCAGCAGCCTCGGGCTTCCGCCGAAGTCGCACCTGGGTCTGTGGAGGGTGAGGCAACCTCGGCCGAAGCTCCGCCTACCTCGGAGTATCCAGCCCCCGACCAAGTTATTGCCTCTCCAGCTGAAAACCTTTAAGTCATTTCTTATCCCTGGTATGCCGGGCGTACGATGTACGTGGAACGTTTGTCCGTCTTCTGTATGGCATGAATTTCTTTTGCCGTGTGCTGCTGAGACATATATGTTTGTAGTTGTTATCACTTTTCTTAAGTGGTTTTGTTCGTCTGAATCCTTGCTTTGGTGGCCTGCGATTTCTTGAATTTTAGGATATATCTTTGCCTTTGTACTCCCGTGGTTTAGCCAATTAATCTGGGTGTGAGCTTCGAATATCATACGAGATTGAGTTGTTCTTACTCTGAGTGTCGAAGTTTGATACCTTCCTTGTATCAAAGGCTAACTACTTCGGAACAATATATGGCAGTCGCCGAGTCACTGCCTATAACGCCGAAGTCTAGTGTGTAAACCAAATTTCAGAAATAATATAAGACGGTTACCGAGTCGCTGCTCAAGGTGCCAAGGTTTTGTACATAACATAAAATTGGAGCAACATATGGCAGTCCCCGAGTCACTGCTCTGGATGCCGAGGTTTAATACATAAGATGAAATTGAAATAACATATGGCAGTCCCCGAGTCACTGCTCTGGATGCCGAGGTTTAATACACAAGATGAAATTGAAATAACATATGACAGTCCCCGAGTCACTGCTCTGGATGCCGAGGTTTAATACATAATCGGTTCTTGACCTTGAGATACTATGCTACGAGTAAAATGGACGAAGTAAAGCTACGTTCCATGGCCGCTTCGTTTCTTCGCCGGCTTTGTCTGCCCTGTTCTTTCCAGGGGATTGAGCATCGATTAGGTAATAGGCATCATTGTGCAATGCTTTGCTCACGATAAATGGTCCTTCCCATGGAGGTGACAGCTTGTGCATGCCGGTCGTGCGTTGCACCAGTCGGAGAACTAAATCCCCTTCTTTGAACACTCTTGGATTCACCTTCTTGCTGTGATATCGTCGCAAGTTCTGCTGATAAATAGCTGATCGTGATAGCGCCAGCTCTCTGGCTTCTTCTAGCAGGTCAACAGTATCTTGCCGAGCTACTTCATTTATCTCTGAAGTTGTATATTGAGTAACTCTTGGCGAGTCATGTACTATGTCGGCTGGAAGCACGGCCTCTGCCCCGTATGCTAGAAAGAATGGTGTATAACCTGTTGATCTGTTCGGAGTAGTCCTGAGGCTCCATAATACTGCTGGTAATTCCTCGATCCAACATCCTGCTGACCTTTGCAATGGTTCGACGAGTCGTGGTTTTATTCCGGACAACACTAGTCCATTAGACCTTTCCACTTGCCCATTAGACGCTGGGTGAGCCACCGAGGCAACATCTAATCTTATGTGTTTCTCTTGGCAAAACCTAGCGAAAGCTCCTTCTGCAAAATTTGTGCCGTTATCTATAATAACGCTGTGCGGGTACCCATATCTTAAGATAATATCTTTGAGGAATTTCACTGCTGTGGGCCCATCACATTTTTTATTGGTTTCACTTCAATCCATTTTGTGAACTTGTCCACCATAACCAATATGTGGGTCATCCCCCCTCGGGCCGGAATAAATGGTCCCACCATATCTAAGCACCACACAGAAAACGGCCAAGTAATGGGTATCGTTTTTAACTCGGACGACGGCATGTGTATCTTGGTTGCATATCTCTGACAACCATTGCATTTTTCAACCAGATCTTTGGCTTCCTTCAACGCCGTTGGCCAATAAAACCCATGCCTAAATGCTTTGGCCACTAAGGCACGAGATGAGGCATGGTGTCCACATTCTCCTTGATGTATATCGAGGAGGATCTCCTGGCCTTCTGCCGAACTTACACACCTTTGCAATACACTTGTGACGCTTCTTTTATATAGCTCATTATTTATGATTGTATAAGCTTTAGCTCTCCTTGTTATTTGTCTTGCTAACACTTCATTATTCGGCAAAATCGCATCTTTAAGGAAAGATAATATGGGTTGCGCCCATACCGGTGTGATTTTCTATGGTGTGGTCTCACTGTCTATTTCCATGTTTTCTGCCGACATAACTACCTCGGCTTTCTCCATAGTTATGCTTACCTCTGCTGTCCTCCTCTTGGGGAGTTCCGGGTTATATTGTTGGTCTAGTTCCATCGGCACATTATCTTCTGCTGAATTTGCCGGAATAAAGATGGATTCGGACTCTGGTGATGGAGTTATCGATGGTTTCCTGAGGTGCTCTAGGGCAATACCCGGGGGAATTGACTGCCTAGTTGATCCTAGCTTTGACAACGTGTCTACGGGATCATTTTCTGCCTGAGGTATGTGGTGAAATTCACACCCTTAAAGTATCCACTGATCTTTTGCACATGAAATCTATACAAAGCCATATTATCATCTAATGCATCCCAATTGCCTGAGACTTGCTGTACTACTAGATCCGAGTCTCCATAGCATAAGATTCGGCGTATGCCAATCTCTTTTGCTACTTTCAATCCATGGACCAGTGCTTCATATTCGGCTACATTGTTTGAGGCGGCAAAATGTATTTGCAACACATATTTCAGCTGATCTCTTTTGGGAGAGGTTAACACTATTCCAGCCCCCAAACCATTTCTTAGTTTGGAACCGTCGAAATGCATCGTCCAATAATTTTGGTCTGGTAATGGTGGCTCATACTGCACCTCGGCCCAATCTACGAAGAAGTCGGCGACCGCCTGAGATTTGATTGCATCTCTCCTATCGAATTGTGGAGCATACGGTGACAACTCAATTGCCCATTTTGCTATTCGGCCACTCGCATCTTTGTTGCTTAATATGTCGGCTATGGGTGCTTCACAGATCACTTTTATGGGGTGTTCCTCGAAGTAATGTTTAAGTTTCTTTGCCGACATATACACTCCATAAGCCATCTTCTGATAATGTGGGTAATTTTGCTTTGAAGCGGATAACACCTCGCTCAAATAATACACTGGCCTCTGTACCGACTTACCATCTTCGAGTCGTTCTACGACGACCACAGCACTCATTACTCTGTTGGTAGCTGCTATATAGAGTAACATAGGCTCTTTTGATAATGGAGAAGCCAGAATGGGTGTTGTGCACAACATCCTTTTCAACTCATGAAATGCACTATCTGCTTGTGGACTCCAAATGAACTTATCTGATTTCTTCATCAGTTGATAGAGTGGTAATGCCTTCTCTCCCAGCCGACATACAAACCGGCTGAGCGAGGCTAAACATCCTGTGAACTTTTGTACGTCATTTAGACACCTTGGCAACTCCATTCTTTCTACTGCCTTTATCTTCGTTGGGTTGGCCTCTATACCTCGGCTAGATACAATAAAACCGAGTAATTTTCCTGCTGGCACGCCAAATGTGCATTTTTCCGGGTTAAGCTTCATTCGGAACCTTCTCAGGTTCGCGAAAGTCTGTCGTATATCATCCAGCAGCGTTTTGCTTTCCTTGGTTTCGATGACCACGTCATCTACATATACTTGTACATTTTTTCCTATCTGATCGTGTAGACATTTTTGCATGCATCTCTGATACGTTGCTCCTGCGTTTCGCAGGCCGAATGGCATTGCGCGATAGCAATAAGCCCCGTACGGGGTAATAAACGCAGTATTTATTTGATCGGACGGATTTAACGGTATTTGGTGAAAACCAGAATACGCGTCTACAAATGACAATAACTCACAACCAGCGGTCGAATCAATGACTTGGTCTATTCTAGGTAATGGAAAAGGATCTTTTGGACACGCCTTGTTCAGGTTCGTGTAATCGATACACATTCGCCATACAATGGCTACATTCGGATCATCTTTCTTCTTCTCTACTAGCACCGGATTCGACAACCAATCCGGATACAACACCTCCATGATGAACCCGGCCGCGAGGAGCCGAGCTATTTCATCCCCTATTATTTTTCTCCTGTCTTCGGCAAAGCGGCGGAGAGTTTGCTTCATCGGCCTTGCTCCAGGCCTTACATTCAGAGAGTGCTTAGCCAACTCCCTCGGAACACCTTGCAGATCCTGAGTTGACCATGCAAATATGTCCCGATTCTCACGGAGGAAGTTGGTGAGCTCTCTTTCCTATTTAGCATCTAGGCCTGCACCAATAGTAACAGTACGCTCTGGGAATTGCTCATCTATCTAAAACTTCTTCGTTTATTTAGTCGGCTGAAAGGAGACACTTCCATGTGGATTGGCTAGTGCCAGCATATTCAGCTGTGCCGACTGAGCGAGGGCTGCTACCTCCTGAATCCTTCTTTTTTCTCTTGCTATAACCAATGATTCGGCCAAATTTGACCCGGCTGAAGCACATTCCATTGACTTCTTGTAATCCCCTGCTACTATTATCACTCCTTGTGGTCCGGGTAGCTTCATTTTCAGATAACTTGCATGACAGCTGCCCATGAATTTGGCCAATGCGGGCCGTCCGAGTAAAGCATGATAACAACTCTCTAGATCCACCACTTCAAACTCTAAGTTTTCTGCTCTGCAGTTATCTCTTGTGCCGAATAACACATCCACTCGGACCTTACCAATGGGTTCGCATGAAAGCCCTGGCACTATCCCATGGAAAGTGGTCCTCGTGGATTGCAGCATGTTCTGCGATATTCCGAATTTATGCATGGTATCTTTGTACATGATGTTGATACTGCTCCCATTATCAATGAGAACCTTTGAAAATTTCACATTAATGCTTGGTCCAACAAACGTCGGATCCAACACGAGTGCATATGACCCCAGATGTAACACCCTCAGAATCGGACCTATGCAAGTTTCAGCGATTCCCGCCAAAACCCGCATAGAAACGATTCAAAGGTGCCCACCAGGCACTTTCGTGCGGGTGGAAAACGAAGTAATAACATTACACAACAGTCCTCGATGGGACCCACAGAACAGATATATATAACAGCGACTCAAAGAGTCAAGAATACAGATATAATATACAAAGATCCAAATCACCTTGAAACGATAGAGCGTCCAGCTACGGACAAGATGCAAATGGGGCTAAGAGCCCTGAAGAATAACCAATGGCGTCCATAACCCTGCCCAGGCTAAGCCGGAAGGGTAACCCTGCTAACGGCGTCGATCTCAAAACCTGCTTAAACAAAAGGGGTGCCGACAAAGGGCAAAGAAAAAAAAAAGAAGGAGCGTCAGTACTGAGGCCAGTACACGGCGAGACTAGAATTCGGCGGTCCTCGCCTACATAGGTATGGTGGACTGAAGCGGCAGCGGCAGCATGCGCTAAACAACCTATAGAGACTCAGTACAACTAGAGGTTATCAGAGAGGGGTAAGAAAGATCTATTCGGAACCCACCTGATGCTACCATCAAAAAAAACCATCCTGGCGTTTCCCCCTCGTGACCAAACGAGGAAGTCAACCGAGGAACTCACACAGTTGGCAGTTTTATTTATTCAGTTATCGTTGCAGCAATTACTAGTCAGGTAAAGATAGTCGTCCTGATAAAATAAGCAGTGGGCACTTTGAGTTAACCATTCCGTTGTAGTTGCAACAATTACTAATCAGATACAGCTAGCATGAGATAAACCCAAAACCCAGCAGTTGTTGGTACTTTTATTTAGCCATTCCGTGATAGTTTCCATACCTACTAGTCAGGTACAATGGTCGCAAGCGACACTCCAAACAAGCAATTGTGGGCAGTATTATTTAGCCATTCCATTGTAGTGAAGCTGATTACTAGTCATTATAAAGTCAAATTTATAGCAATAAACTTTAGTTATGCTTGTCTATGGTCGAGATACTGTGCTCCAAGTCGTCCATAACCGCGGACACGGCTTTCAGAAAGTTTTAACCCGGCCGGGGTGCACCAATAGCAACACACACTCGATCAACCTCGGAAAAACCAAATCAAAACCCAACGAGGCTTTCACGACAAAGCAATCACAGGATTCAGAAATATTTCAGGGGGCCACCCCTTGGAGTACACCCGCAACGAAGTAAGCAAGCTCCGAGACGGACTCAAGGTTTGCGTCAGTGGCTGTAAACGACAGCAGATCCCCAAACGGGGACTGTCGATACCGCGAAAACACTCCGCTTCCAAAACAGTACAGCGTGCTCCTCACACAATCGTAAATAAAGCAGTAAAGCATGGCATAGGTACAGGATCGTAAATAAAACCTCAAACTAGTTTGTGGCCCCAAGAAATAAGACTGAATCAAGATCTGGCTAAGGGGGGTCCCATATACCTCCCGGATGTGGATAGCGCGATAAATCAAGGAACAGGTATCAAGTACTCGGGGTCCTACGGGACACAAGTGGGCGTTCGGAAACCAAATATTATCTATCACCCACCGATGCCTCTGCTTATTTCAATTTTAGTTGTTAAACAGGAATTAAAGTGAGCGATAAGTAAAACTATGATCATCTTCAACATCAACATGCGGCAATACATCAACAACTGTGGCACTTGACGACACGCAACAGCACTTGAGCAAGCGACTACGACGCGCAAGTCCAACTATCTACCAAACAACAGGTAATAGGATGTGTCCAAGGCAATATAAGGCTGCAAGTAATATCAAGGGTACGGAAACTAGAGCATCGCAACACAGATAGCAATAGATCAACAGGAGGGAATAAATACTATAAAAGTAAGATAGGTAGAAAGGGGGAGATGCTCGCCTGAAAAACATTGTCGAAGGTTCATCCGAAGATCGGGGCGAAGCTCACATCAACTCAACGGCCTTATCCGCGAAGAAGCAAAACACTAGAATAAACACCGGATGCACTATTTAATACAACGGCAGAAGATCGGCATGATGCATGTATGATGTATGGCATGGCAAGGATGCGATGCAATTAGGTCAATGTTAAGTGGAACCGGGGTCCCGACAATTTAATTAGATGGTTCAAGTTGTTTAGAACCCCGCCATTTTAAATGTTGTTTTAACAAGGCAAAAGATAGTACCGGGTTCGCTACTCAAATTTAAATGAGGCCGATATGAGACTGGTTTTGCTCGCATATGGGCCCCATATTTAATTATTAGGTGAATCGGCATAAGGCCCCCCAAACCACATGATATGCATGCGAGATAAATGATTTAATATGCGACAAGTTTATTATTTAGCATTTATAAAATAAGGCTCGAGAGAAGGTTCACACATTAGAGGGTCTCGACGAACTTGGGGTTCCGGGGTTCGGGGTCGGTCTCAGGGTTCGGATCCGGGGTTCGACGGGTTCGGGCTCGGCGGGATCGTTCTCGGACTCCGGGGTCGTTCTCGGATATCGGGGGTAGTTCTTGTCGCGTCCGGGAAGCAGGGCTTGGTTGGCGTCGGGGGCGCATCGGTCTCGCCCTGGTCGGTGTCGTGCTTGTCGCTGTGAAGATCTTGTCGGGCCCGCGCCATCAAGACGGTCTTGGCGTTCGGGATGGAGCACTTGGCGTTCGGCGCCGGGGTTCGGGGTGTCGAGGCTTGATCCTCGGGTCCGGGAAGAAACACTTGGCGCAACCGGGTTGGAGAGCTTGCCGTTCCGTGGCGAACTTGGCGTCCTCTAGGGAAGATCATGTCGAGCCATCGGGTTTGGTTTGGTCTTCGGGGTCTCGGTGTCCTGGCTCCTCGCGATACCCTGGTGGCAACACGATGTCCTTGCGGAGGTTGCGGGACATCTCGATGCGTAGTCATCGTCTTGGTCTCGCACCATCCTCAAGGGGGCCCTGACATCCAAGACAAGGGAAAAAAAACCAGCATGACTCGAAGGCGACGCGGAAGCTACAGGGCTCCTCAACAGGGACACGACACCCGCGATGGAGCTTGGTGCAGCCGGGGCGAACGTCAGGGGCAGGCCTCGCGCGAGGCAGAACCGAGAGGCGGAGAGGGCAGAGGACGCTGCGGCGGCGGTTGGTCGGAGGCGGGCCGAGGGCGGCGGGCGCAGCGCCGGCGACTCTGCCTCGGGGCGAGGGCGGGCATGCGGCGGTCGACGCGGAGGTCGCCGGCGACGAGGTGGGGCTGCTCGCGGTCGACGGAGGCGGGGAAGACGCGGGCCGGCGAGGCGGCGCTCGAGCAGAGGAGGCCGGCGGCACACTGAGCTCGGGGCGGACGCGGGCTGCGCGGCGGCGGCTCGTGTCGGGAACGCGCGCGGCGAGCGCCAGGGAGGAAGAGGCGCGGAGGAGGGGCGAGGCGACGCGCAGGCTGGGTGGTGGCAGACTCGGCCGCGGCCGGGCGACGAGGGTGCGGAGGAGGGAGGTCTAGGGCCGGCGGGGAGGAGGGGGTGAGGCGAGGCGGCGCGCCGGCGGTAGCCGGAGGGGAGAGAGGCGGCGAGCAGAGAGGAGAGGTGCGGCGCGTGCGTCGGGTGGGGAGCGGGGCTGCGCGCGGGGAAGAGAGAGGGAGAAGAGAGAGAGGGACGTGGGGGGCGTGCAGGGGGTGGGGCCGGGATGCTGCGTGCCTGCGTGTGAGTGCGTGCATGCGTGTGTTGGTTGGTGGAGGCAGGGTGAGTGGAGGGAGGTGGTTTAGCCTAGGTGGCAGCTCCCTAGTGGTGGGGATTTGGGGAGGGTGAGGTGTCATCTGCTGATTGGTCCGGGTGATGTGGCTGGGGTGTGTGGGTAGGTTAGTTGGTAGCTGTAGGATTTAGAAGGGCGGGTGTAGGTGGACCGTTTGCATTTTTCTGGGGTGGTCGTTCGGGTCATTCGGCCCGTTCGACTGCCCCACTAAAATAAATAAATGTTTTTATTAATTTCAAACAAGACTTTCGCAAACCGATATCAGACCCACAAAAATAATCCGGGGACCCGGTTTTGCATTTGAATATAAGACGGGGCGTTTATAAAAACAAAACCAGGCTTTTCAAAATAGTTTTATGCGAACAGTGCATGATGATGACGATGCAATGCACAAATTCAACGCAATTTTCTAGTAGTGGTTTTGCGGGATGCCACAATTCGACACCACTAACAATGGATCTCGCCCTCGAGATCCGCCTCATGGTACCGGAAGGAAGGTCGGCGTTCTGCGTCTTCTCGCTTCGTGTAGATCCTCGCGACACCACTAACGAGGGTTCCTTCTTCATCTGGAGATCAGCGACACCACCAACAATGGGTCGTTGTTCCTGATCGTCGGGAGAACACTCCGGAAACAAAAGGTCGAAGGCAGAGGCATCAACAAATAAAGCCACCCCTAACTTCCGTGGACGGAGTACAATTGCTGGATCCACTGATTCGGTGTACAAGAGCAAATGATAAGAGTAGTCGGATGGTGATCAGTCCATCGCGCACCCAAACCATTACTCTGCACACGAATAGGCGAATTATGCAACCAACTCTCGGAATTAGACTGAAGATCTCGACAAGCGAGGTTTGGAAATAAAGGAGTGATGCAGACTCTGCATCGGATCTGGCGTAGAGGATGTCGTCGCGTCGGAAAACACCGGAAGGCATAAACAAGGACAAAGAATGGTACCACAGTAGACGGATTCCTCAAGCAGCATGAACACCGGATGGTAGAACACCGTTATCAAAGAAGGAAGCGGAACCCTGAAGGGACGACGAGAACCCAACCACGAGAATTCCTGGACTCGAAGAAAGAGACGAGAGCGGATTCAAAACACGTAGAGATAAGAGGAGAATAGCAAAGGGGTAAGGAGTAAAATCAGACCTAATCAGAACTATCCAACCGATTTTGCAAAATAGTTTTGACACTCTACTTCGGCCGTTAGCAAGGTTATCCTACAGGCTGGACTTGTGGGGTATCGTAACTGCTGAGCTCTGATACCACTCTGTAACACCCTCAGAATCGGACCTATGCAAGTTTCAGCGATTCCCGCCAAAACCCGCATAGAAACGATTCAAAGGTGCCCACCAGGAACTTTCGTGCGGGTGGAAAACAAAGTAATAACATTACACAACAGTCCTCGATGGGACCCACAGAACAGATATATATAACAGCGACTCAAAGAGTCAAGAATACAGATATAATATACAAAGATCCAAATCACCTTGAAATGATAGAGCGTCCAGCTACGGACAAGATGCAAATGGGGCTAAGAGCCCTGAAGAATAACCAATGGCGTCCATAACCCTGCCCAGGCCAAGCCGGAAGGGTAACCCTGCTAACGGCGTCGATCTCAAAACCTGCTTAAACAAAAGGGGTGCCGACAAAGGGCAAAGAAAAAAAAAGAAGGAGCGTCAGTACTGAGGCCAGTACACGGCGAGACTAGAATTCGGCGGTCCTCGCCTACATAGGTATGGTGGACTGAAGCGGCAGCGGCAGCATGCGCTAAACAACCTATAGAGACTCAGTACAACTAGCGGTTATCAGAGAGGGGTAAGAAAGATCTATTCGGAACCCACCTGATGCTACCATCAAACAAACCCATCCTGGCGTTTCCCCCTCGTGACCAAACGAGGAAGTCAACCGAGGAACTCACACAGTTGGCAGTTTTATTTATTCAGTTATCGTTGCAGCAATTACTAGTCAGGTAAAGATAGTCGTCCTGATAAAATAAGCAGTGGGCACTTTGAGTTAACCATTCCGTTGTAGTTGCAACAATTACTAATCAGATACAGCTAGCATGAGATAAACCCAAAACCCAGCAGTTGTTGGTACTTTTATTTAGCCATTCCGTGATAGTTGCCATACCTACTAGTCAGGTACAATGGTCGCAAGCGACACTCCAAACAAGCAATTGTGGGCAGTATTATTTAGCCATTCCATTGTAGTGAAGCTGATTACTAGTCATTATAAAGTTAAATTTATAGCAATAAACTTTAGTTATGCTTGTCTATGGTCGAGATACTGTGCTCCAAGTCGTCCATAACCGCGGACACGGCTTTCAGAAAGTTTTAACCCGGCCGGGGTGCACCAATAGCAACACACACTCGATCAACCTCGGAAAAACCAAATCAAAACCCAACGAGGCTTTCACGACAAAGCAATCACAGGATTCAGAAATATTTCAGGGGGCCACCCCTTGGAGTACACCCGCAACAAAGTAAGCAAGCTCCGAGACGGACTCAAGGTTTGCGTCAGTGGCTGTAAACGACAGCAGATCCCCAAACGGGGACTGTCGATACCGCGAAAACACTCCGCTTCCAAAACAGTACAGCGTGCTCCTCACACAATCGTAAATAAAGCAGTAAAGCATGGCATAGGTACAGGATCGTAAATAAAACCTCAAACTAGTTTGTGGCCCCAAGAAATAAGACTGAATCAAGCTCTGGCTAAGGGGGGGTCCCATATACCTCCCGGATGTGGATAGCGCGATAAATCAAGGAACAGGTATCAAGTACTCGGGGTCCTACGGGACACAAGTGGGCGTTCGGAAACCAAATATTATCTATCACCCACCGATGCCTCTGCTTATTTCAATTTTAGTTGTTAAACAGGAATTAAAGTGAGCGATAAGTAAAACTATGATCATCTCCAACATCAACATGCGGCAATACATCAACAACTGTGGCACTTGACGACACGCAACAGCACTTGAGCAAGCGACTACGACGCGCAAGTCCAACTATCTACCAAACAACAGGTAATAGGATGTGTCCAAGGCAATATAAGGCTGCAAGTAATATCAAGGGTACGGAAACTAGAGCATCGCAACACAGATAGCAATAGATCAACAGGAGGGAATAAATACTATAAAAGTAAGATAGGTAGAAAGGGGGAGATGCTCGCCTGAAAAACATTGTCGAAGGTTCATCCGAAGATCGGGGCGAAGCTCACATCAACTCAACGGCCTTATCCGCGAAGAAGCAAAACACTAGAATAAACACCGGATGCACTATTTAATACAACGGCAGAAGATCGGCATGATGCATGTATGATGTATGGCATGGCAAGGATGCGATGCAATTAGGTCAATGTTAAGTGGAACCGGGGTCCCGACAATTTAATTAGATGGTTCAAGTTGTTTAGAACCCCGCCATTTTAAATGTTGTTTTAACAAGGCAAAAGATAGTACCGGGTTCGCTACTCAAATTTAAATGAGGCCGATATGAGACTGGTTTTGCTCGCATATGGGCCCCATATTTAATTATTAGGTGAATCGGCATAAGGCCCCCCAAACCACATGATATGCATGCGAGATAAATGATTTAATATGCGACAAGTTTATTATTTAGCATTTATAAAATAAGGCTCGGGAGAAGGTTCACACATTAGAGGGTCTCGACGAACTTGGGGTTCCGGGGTTCGGGGTCGGTCTCAGGGTTCGGATCCGGGGTTCGACGGGTTCGGGCTCGGCGGGATCGTTCTCGGACTCCGGGGTCGTTCTCGGATATCAGGGGTAGTTCTTGTCGCGTCCGGGAAGCAGGGCTTGGTTGGCGTCGGGGGCGCATCGGTCCCGCCCTGGTCGGTGTCGTGCTTGTCGTTGTGAAGATCTTGTCGGGCCCGCTCCATCAAGACGGTCTTGGCGTTCGGGATGGAGCACTTGGCGTTCGGCGCCGGGGTTCGGGGTGTCGAGGCTTGATCCTCGGGTCCGGGAAGAAACACTTGGCGCAACCGGGTTGGAGAGCTTGCCGTTCCGTGGCGAACTTGGCGTCCTCTAGGGAAGATCATGTCGAGCCATCGGGTTTGGTTTGGTCTTCGGGGTCTCGGTGTCCTGGCTCCTCGCGATACCCTGGTGGAACACGATGTCCTTGCGGAGGTTGCGGGACATCTCGATGCGTAGTCATCGTCTTGGTCTCGCACCATCCTCAAGGGGGCCCTGACATCCAAGACAAGGGAAAAAAACCAGCATGACTCGAAGGCGACGCGGAAGCTACAGGGCTCCTCAACAGGGACACGACACCCGCTATGGAGCTTGGTGCAGCCGGGGCGAACGTCAGGGGCAGGCCTCGCGCGAGGCGGAACCGAGAGGCGAAGAGGGCAGAGGACGCTGCGGCGGCGGTTGGTCGGAGGCGGGCCGAGGGCGGCGGGCGCAGCGCCGGCGACTCTGCCTCGGGGCGAGGGCGGGCTTGCGGCGGTCGACGCGGAGGTCGCCGGCGACGAGGCGGGGCTGCTCGCGATCGATGGAGGCAGGGAAGACGCGGGCCGGCGAGGCGGCGCTCGAGCAGAGGAGGTCGGCGGCACGCTGAGCTCGGGGCGGACGCGGGCTGCGCGGCGGCGGCTCGTGTCGGGAACGCGTGCGGCGAGCGCCAGGGAGGAAGAGGCGCGGAGGAGGGGCGAGGCGACGCGCAGGCTGGGTGGTGGCGGACTCGGCCGCGGCCGGGCGACGAGGGTGCGGAGGAGGGAGGTCTGGGGCCGGCGGGGAGGAGGGGGTGAGGCGAGGCGGCGCGCCGGCGGTAGCCGGAGGGGAGGGAGGCGGCGAGCAAAGAGGAGAGGTGCGGCGCGCGCGTCGGGTGGGGAGCGGGGCTGCGCGCGGGGAAGAGAGAGGGAGAAGAGAGAGAGGGACGTGGGGGGCGTGCAGGGGGTGGGGCCGGGATGCTGCGTGCCTGCGTGTGAGTGCGTGCGTGCGTGTGTTGGTTGGTGGAGGCAGGGTGAGTGGAGGGAGGTGGTTTAGCCTAGGTGGCAGCTCCCTAGTGGTGGGGATTTGGGGAGGGTGAGGTGTCATCTGCTGATTGGCCCGGGTGATGTGGCTGGGGTGTGTGGGTAGGTTAGTTGGTAGCTGTAGGATTTAGAAGGGCGGGTGTAGGTGGACCGTTTGCATTTTTCTGGGGTGGTCGTTCGGGTCATTCGGCCCGTTCGACTGCCCCACTAAAATAAATAAATGTTTTTATTAATTTCAAACAAGACTTTCGCAAACCGATATCAGACCCACAAAAATAATCCGGGGACCCGGTTTTGCGTTTGAATATAAGACGGGGCGTTTATAAAAACAAAACCAGGCTTTTCAAAATAGTTTTATGCGAACAGTGCATGATGATGACGATGCAATGCACAAATTCAACGCAATTTTCTAGTAGTGGTTTTGCGGGATGCCACACCGGATTCGACATTATCTTGGGGTGATCCTTTATGCTCCAAGTTACTTCCTGATCTGACCAAGGCACATATCTTGGCACCCCGGCATAACTGCATTTACTTCCATATGCCGGCGTTGCACACTCTACTTGTCTTGCTGTTCCGTTGTGAACACGCAATAAGACTGATGATGTTCTCTGTAATCATTGCGTACAGTATTTCCTGGATTTGTCCTTCCATCCTGGCCTTGGTTCATCACTTGATGTACCGCATCTCTCCGGTCCGAGTTATCGTATCTCGGGGGAGGAGGTGGTAACATCAGTTGCTGTGCATTTGCTCCAGTCAACTATGGTTGATGCTGTTGATGTACTTGAAGGGGCGCTGCCTGAATGCCTGCGGGGTTTCCCATTGCATTTTTCATCCATGCACATTGGCGGGTCGTATGGTTGGCTGGCCTTGATGGGTTTGACGTGTGAAATTTACACGGCTGATCTAACATAGATTCGAACGTGTACTTCGGCCTCTCCTGCCATTGTTTCTTTTGTTCTGGGGTCCACTGTCTTTTTCCTTCATTCCTTGGTGTCCACTGCTGAGGACCATTCTTTTGCCGTTGAGTCGTTCCGTGACTCGGCTGATCATGCGCTACCGCTGCCACTTGGGCCGAATTATATCTATAATCCGGCCTTTCTCTCTTCTTCTTCCTCTAAAGTCATTGCGCCTGGATGACCCGGCCAAATCTCTTGCATATTGGTCTTGTTGCTCCCGATGATCTGCCGACATTAATTCTGGTTGCGTTGGATCTCCTAATGCATAGGAGTCCGCTATTATGATAGTTTCTGCCAATGTGGTGGGCATATCTCTTTGCAGTCGTTGCCATAATACACTAGCATAACGGCATCCTTGAGCGAACCAAGCTATTGCTTGCGACTCTATAACTCCTTCACACAAGTTTCTCAGGTTACACCATCGATTTAAAAACTCTCTATCTGTTTCATTCGGCCTCTGTTTGCACATGGCTAACTGTTGCGGCCTGTTTGGCCTCTTGTATGTGCTGGTAAAGTTGCTGACGAACATTTCTTCAAAATCTAACCAACAGTTGATACTACCTGCCGGTAGATTATTCAGCCATACCCTAGCTGGTCCTTCCAACATTTGTGGGACATACCGTACTGCCCATCGTAAGTTTCCACCCGCTATCTTCACAGCAGTGGCATAATCAATCAACCAGTCTTGTGGTTTGGTACTCCCATTATATGTTTTGGTGCCTCTCGCTAGCTGAAAGTTCGGCACAGGTGGTTCGCCCATGATCCGTGGTCCAAAGCATGTCGGACCTGGTGGACTCTGTTCTTCCAGCAACTCGGACCGGTATAGCCGGTCTAACTTTACTCTTGCATCATTTGATGGCAAATCTCTGTACAGAACTATGTCTTGCATTCCATAGTGGTTATTTCCACCATGAATCGCATATTCCATCTCGGAATAACCATCATTGTACCTTTCATTCACTTGATTGTGGCGAGCTGGTCTTGCTTCTCTTTCCTGCCGAGGTTCATGTCTTGGCTGTGGGTTGAGCGGCGGTTCTCTCCTTACTTCCACCGGGGTATTGTTCTCATGATTTCCTCTTCCGAGTTCTCTTCTGCCGAGGTCTCCATTGCCTCAGCTTCCGCCGTCTTTCTCAATACGGCCGGGATTCCTCTCACCGCTGTTACCTCGGCTTCCATTGCCTCTGTTCTCGTTTGCTTTCCCGGCTATTGCCGGATCATACGGAACAATTTGCTTGTTTCTCTTTCCTAAAGTCACTGCTTTGTCCTTTCGTGCATTATTTCCGGGTGAGGACGCTGCTGCCACGGACAAGGCATGTGCTGCTCCTGCCGAGTGAACCATTCGCGAGGCCCCCGGCCTCGCCGGGTCTGCCCTTAGCATTTCTTCGTTTTGCTGGTTCGCGATGCGCACCAGCTCATTCACTCTTTCTTGCTGTTTCTGCCGGTCGGCCCCTCTAATTCTAATGCTGTGGCATTTGCCGCTCTTAGGTTCTTTGCCGGGGTACTGTACCTCGGCAAGCCCAAATCAACTGATTCTGCCTTATGAGCATCATGCTCCTTGTTGATATCATCTATGAGGTTCTTCCCTCTTAATCTTAACTCGTCCACCCATTCGGGCGCGACGTCAAGCTTATTAGCTTTGGCATATTCCCGCAGGGTCCTGTTTAGAGACTCCCACAAGGCCGACACCTTTTTTGCCTCTACCAGCACCTTTTGCCTGGTTTCTTCTAACTCTGCCTGAGCATTAGCCGGATCAAGTATCTGCGCTACAGGTGTAGTCAAGTTTTCTATAGTTGCCTGAAGAATGTTTTCTGGCCTTTCCAGAGGTGGCCCTCTTACTCTTGGTGCTTTTGGGGTAGTGTCCTGCACTTCGGCCTGGTTGGTCACTGGAGGGATTACCTTAGTGGGTGGTGCCGTCTGCTTGGGCGTGATCTGCACGCCTGCGGCGGGGTCTCTGGTTGATCCGGCACCCGCTACTCCCGCCTGCACCCCGGCTGCGACCATCACCTCGACGCTGCTCACCGGATGCGCTCCGCTCGGACGGCTTACAGCTAAAGGGGAGGCTCTCCTACAACAACAACTTGGTGAGGATAAATGCCGGAGATGTCGATGCCGACGTAGAACTTGTGCTCGCCCAAACTGATGAAGACACCGTTCCACGGGGGAATTTTTCCCCTGAAGCTGCCCGCGTTGTCGCTGACGTAGTCACAGAGATTGAATCTCCGGACCAGGCAGATGCCATGGGTAGGCTAAAGTATGGGGCCAATGGATGCTAGAGGGATCTGGGGAGGGAAGATGCAGTTGATTCTACACACAGAAGACTAAGACTAAGATCTTTATTCCTCCTTCCTTGGGCTACAAGTGCTCCTTGAGCTGTATACAAGGGGAAAGGAAGAACTTTACCAGCACAACGGTACTAAAAATGAGCCTCCTCCCCTCTCAGGGTCCAAACCTCTCCTTATAAAGGAGAGCCTTGGGTTCCTTTAGGGCTGATGTGGCAAGCATATTGGAGGAATATGCTTGTCCCAATATAGTAGTTCGGCGCCCCCCTTTCCCCGTCGCTCCCCTAATGACGACAAAGTTCCAGAGGGCCCCTCTTGTGCGCCTCGGGCTTCAGGACTGTCACCTCCGTGACCTCCTTCTGCCTCTCTGTCGCTCTGCGCCTTTGTCCCTAGTGCTTGGCTCCGCTCAGATTCTCCCTAGCCTGCGGCTAGAGTTTGACTTTAGGCTTCTCCTTCTCCTGCAAGCTTCGTATCATTCGGCCCTGCCTCGCGTAACTCGGCTCGTCCCTCACCTGCATCTAGATTACTCGGGCTAACCCGGCCGACTTACGCAGTATCTCGGCCGGGTACTGCCTTGCCATTTTATAAGGGTCCTGCCCTTTCTTATCTCGGCCGACTTCTACAGGATTCGGCCGATTCGGGCTGTAACTCGGAAACTAGACGGGGGACATCCTTTCGTCTTTCCCCGTCTTTACCCTATCCGGGGTCACCTCCCCAACAAGTACCAGGTGTCAGAAGCTCTACTTTTCTGGATATCAACCGGCAAAGGCAAGCGAAGCCCCACACATGATATAATCCTATGCTTTCAAGCATTTATATTCTTGCCATTTGCATGCGATTCCAAAGTCTTTTGTCAATATGTAAAGTAATCCTATTTGATGCATGTTACCTTTTGTAGCCTATTTTCCTTGATCCACCGCTCCTAGCATAACTAGGGTTTGGATTGTGAAGTGTTGCTAGAGCTGTTACATCTGTTGTGCTTAGCCATGCTTAGTTGTTATCGTTGGTCCATCCGTTTAATGAATCAGAGCTGCGAATGAACCTAGTATGACAGGATGACATGATAAGATCAGAGATGAAAGTTAAACATGCTAAGGCTTGTATGGGAGGCCATGGTGGGATGTGGTTTTCGCAATCCCATACTTGCCACTACTAGGACCTGAGTTCTTGCCTCTTGAACCAAGACGATCGTACAGCCACACGGGGGCCTGGAAACCCCGTCGACCAACTAACTTTCCTAGTAGATTCCATGAGTCACATAGTTCGGGCTTTCCATTCGACAGATGCATCTTGGTTGTTCTTGGATGAAGGTGAAGGAGGTGCATTCATAATAGGTAGGTAAGCGTGGCCCGGAACAAGAGATGCACGGCATTCGTAATCTTGAAGCCCACACACATCATTAGGGACCAGATTTAGGACTCGACCCATTACGACGGCATCTTCTTAGTGCGTGACTCATGGTCTCGGCGAAAGCAAGGTAAAGGTTGTGGTCAACCACTCTCTGTCGGCCTTCCAAGGAAGAGGGCTAATAACGTTTGGCATTAAGAATCGGTTGGTACGTGTGGGTAAAGTTATACACCCCTACAGGGTTAAATCTTTTTGAAAATCCGTGTCTGTGGTTATGGACGACTTGTGATCGGATTCTAAGATCATAAAGAACTTGAACCTAATCGTAAAACTTGGCAATTTGTGCAAGGTGTGCTTAAGGATGCTTCCTCATGGGTACGAGGGGGTGATCCTAGATAGGTCCAGCTGATGATGTTTTGGTAGATATCAAAAGATGATCAAAGATAGAGATACCGCTCACTTATCCCCTTTTAAAATATTCTGATTAGTCGAGATTCTTATCCCTCTTGTCTTACAAACAAAGATGGCTTTATGCAAAATAACTCCACCAGCCATAAGTCTTGCAGAGTACACCTTGTACTCACCCTTTCTTCATTGATACTTTTGCAGCTGAGTAAGTGTTACCATAGAGGATGAGTTCTTTACGGCATCGACATCGACGAGTAGCTTGGAGTTCCTAGTCGGCAGTCTGGGATCTATGGATTGGATGTCATCGTTATGCTTCAGGCCTCTTAGGTCATTTGTTAAGTTTGCTATACCTAATAGCATAATTTGCCTTCCGTTGTCTGATGTTTGTGGTTAGTGAACTCTGATTGTAATATTTTGGTTCTTCGCTCAGTTATGAGCTTACTGTAATAATTTTGTGTCGTAGGGTCACTGTTGTGTTATCAATTCTTTCTCTGTACGCTTTCGAGATTTAGGTTAGGCTTATATCAGACCGAGGTCTGGGATTTTTCTAGCCTTAATCCCGGGGGTGTCACAGGAGAGATCATCCCGGAGGCCTTCTTCATCACCATGTCAGCCTCCGGTATGTTGCGTGAGTAGTTCCACCTTGGACTATGGGTCCATATAGTAGCTAGACGGTTGTTTCTCCTCCTTTGTGCTACCATGTCTAGATCTTGTGAGCTCCGTTCATGATTAAGATCATCTATTTTTAATCATGCATGTTATGTTTGCAGGGATTCGATGGATATTGAGATTACTATGTCAGATTAATTAATGGTTTTATCTTATTGATTCTATCATGTATGTGTTGTTTGAGATCTTGCATGCTCTCCGTTTCTAGTAGCTATCTTGGCCAAGTAGATGCTAGTGACTCCAAGAGAGGGTATTTATGCTCGATAGTGGGTTTATGCCTCTATTGAATATAGGGAAGTGATAGAAATCTCTAAGGTTGTAGATGTGTTGTTGCTACTAGGGAGAAAACAACGATCTTTTGTTCATGAAACAATTGTATTATTTACTTTACACACTTTGCTTAAAGAAGTTATCCGTTGCTTGCAACTTAATACTGGAGGAGGTTCCGATGATAACCTGAAGGTGGATTACTAGTCATAGATGTAGTTGGATGGCGGTCTATGTATATTGTTGTAATGCCCAATCAAATCTCATAGGATCATGAATGTCTAGTATTGCATTGTTATGACTTGCTCTGTCCTGTCAATTGCCCCACTGTAATTTGTTTACCCAGCATGTTATGTTGTTCATATTAAGGAGAACACCTCTAGTGAACTGTGGACCCCGGTCCAATCTTTACCATTGATACATCTTCCACTGTTACTGTTTACTTTCTGCAAGCCACCATCACCTTCCACACCATACGTTTAATCCTTTATTTTCAGCAAACCACTGAGATTGACAACCTTACTGTTCGTTGGGGCAAAGTCTTGAATTTGTGTTGTGCAGGTTTCCAAGTTGCCAGCAACACCTTTGGATCGTTTCCTTCCTCCTACTGGTTCGATAACCTTGATTTCTTACCGAGGAAAAACTTATTGTTGTACTGATCATACCTTCCTCTTGGGGTTTCCCAAGGAAGCTCTACAGTGATCTGAGTTGCATCACATCTTAGCGCAGATGGAGTGTCGGCCTCTCGAGTGGTATTACGGATGGCCTACGCGACGGGCATCCTCCCCGGATGGCGCGAGCAAGCCTCCAGATGACCAGTGGTGGGCTGGCCTCTGTGGTTGTTGGCGGGTGAGTGAAGACTGCATGCTAATAAGTCTGTTGAGGTTGCAGGGAGGTAGCCATTGCGCAGACGGGGTACCCCGGATCCAGGTGGGACCCTTCTTGGCTGCGAATGGCATGCTCCTAGTGATATCGACGACGCGCGAGAACTGCGACTTTCATCGACAAGGGTTCTGTTCGCCGGAGGAGCTCACTCTGTGGCGTCTTGGAGAAGCACTCGAGGGATTTCGATGTTTGCCGTAGTCTTGTTTTGAGTGTTGGGTGTGTTGTATATATGGGTGTTTCGGCTTTTTCTTAAGCTTGTAAATCAAACTCCTTTTCTATCAATGAATCGAAACGCAAAGGTTTTTGCGTTTTCGTGAAAAAAAACACTACAGCAGGTGATGCCATTTGATGCTACTTAAATTGGAAAACAGTTGATGCCACTTTCTGCCAGAAGTTTCTCATGTCGGCTGCAATGAAAGACATCATGGTTGGTCGGCAATAATGTAGCATCGACGTTTCTCTTTGATGAATGCTAGAAAGGCTGCTAAATTCATTGATTAAAAATAAGAGTTTTGTACAGACGGACTGAAAGAAAAACTAAGGACGGATCACCAGAGAGACATGCCTCAGCCGGGATAAAGGGGAAGGAGGCCCGGACATCCAAAGAGTAACTTCGTCTCTAATACGCCTCTAGCAGATACTATAAAATTCAAAACCGTAAAATCGTTTGCGGTGAACCGGACACCTGTTTTGCGATAGGATTTGTGCCCCAACAGAACACACCTTGTATATTTAAACCGTAAAACAAAATATTTCTCTAGCAGATACTACAAATTTGGAAGCATAAAAATCGTTTGCAGTGAACCACAAACCTGTTTTGCGATAGGATTTGTGTCCTGACAGAACAGACCCGGTATATTTAGACCGCAAAACAGAATATTCCATGAATATTCGATCGTCTTCTTGGTAGGGTTATCTTCCTCGTAGGCCCCTGATGTGCTCTCCGTCCCTGTTTCGGGCGTCACTGCTGTGTTATGTGTCGCCGACTAGGCACGGTAGGGGTTGGAGGTCGTGGATGTTCACTGGACCGGTTGGACCATGGCACGCCTGCTCTGCCCGACCCCTTGGACCTCTTGATAACCTTGACAAGATCGGTTCACTGACCGTGGCGGCTGGAATCGACAACGAATGAACGATTTGTGGCCAGAAATTTCATAGAATTGAATCTCCTCGCTAGGAATCATAGATTCATAGTGGAATTGAGCTCCCTCGTCATGAAATTGAGCTCACGAGGTGCCGGTGCTTGCGCTGGCCAGAGTGGTTGGTGTTGAAATTTATGATCCGACAAGCATTGACTGCTTTCTAGTTCACCGCAAAAACAGACTCGAAAGCTGGATAGTTGGTGTACAGAGGTGTTGGTATGCGGAAAACTGCCAAAAAATTGCGGGTTTGATCACTTTTACTGGATCTGCTCAGTGCAATTGTTCAACTAAAACTGCAAAAGACAGTTATTTTTGCGGGTTTGACCATTTTTGAGATATTTGCTAGAGATGCTCTAAAAGTACCATCGAAAGATCTTCACAATGTAACTTACGCCGATCACACTCTAGCTAGATCTCCTAGTTCCACCGCACCAACGATGACGAGCCAAAGTCATTCCCTGATCGATGTGGCCTCATTCCATAAAGATGGGTCGAAGAACGGGAGGTGGAATAGCTGAGCAAGCTTGCTCCAAATCTGCCTAGCAAGTGCATTCCATAAGAAGGTGTATATATAGATGGAAGTGGGTCACTATTATGGTATCCTTTTCCTCTTTTTTAGTTCAGAAAGATGAACTAACTTTTTTAAAATGATGGTGTCATCATAAAAGTTATTTCACTTTGTTAAACTAAAGAGAGTGGATGTTACCCTATCGTTGACCCACTTCCATCACTAGATGCATATGCGTCTCTAGATTTCTAATACATAGTGGGCAGAAGTACTCATTTTCCTGGCACAAGTCATGAGAACCCTATTTTTTAGGAAACATTTAATATATTAAGCAAGCAAGACGCCTCATTAAAAATCTTCCAGTCTCCGTAGGTACCCTGGTAAGAAAAAGAGTGTGTCAGAAACTTGTCGCTGAAATCAAAACATAGTTACATCTTTTATTACAAAAGGCATGAACGCCTTAGGGGAATCCCCCTCCCAAATAAATCTCTCCTTTGATTCAAAGGCATGTCTAGCTAATTCATGAGCCAACTGGTTCGCCTCTCTTGGACAATGTTGGAAAGAAACATCACTCGTCACAAAAGTCATGAGAACCATATTTGTCGTTGCAGTCAAAAGGAAACGACACTTACCAGAGGCCCAACCAACCCAAATCACAGGGGCGACATTCAAGGCTATAGACTCCTCAAACTATAGCAAGTAGGCCGAGCTGGCCATATATCCCCCGAGGCTTCAAATCACCATCTGATCGTGTCCTGAATCTCTTCATCCAAGGATTCCACGTCCAGAAGCATAGACGAACTAGTAAGCTCACCAAATCGCAAAAGGAAACCCCACTGAAAACACATGAATAAAATTCTCGGACACGATACCCGAAAAGATGAGAACCATCCATCAAGCAGCTGCACACACCTTCTTTGTGGTGCCACTTTTCTTATTTTTCTCCTGGGATACTATTTCACCTTCTTGATTTTCCCCCTTATCCTTCCCAGATAGGAGGCAAGCAATACCTTTTCTAGATCTAGGGTTTTCCATCTCCAAACTACAAGAATGTCACAAAACTCTTTTGCAAAGAGGGTCTCGGAGTCAACAAAGACAAGCAGCTTGCTGGGCTCCAATGAGGATGGCATGGAAGCCACTGTCGTGGACCCAATTGAGTCCACCACTAGATGCACCACCGATAGGGGAGGTGTTGGGGTTCCGATGCAGAAAACAAAAAATTCCCACGTCGGATCGCCCTTCTGCCCAAGATCTATCTACTAGTAATGCAGTAACGGCCGAGAGGTTTCGAATACATACCCTTGAAGTCCAAAAGCGTTTAACGTTCCGAGGGTAACGTGGTTGAAGTAGTCGTGCTTGTAGCCGACCTCAAGATCGCGAAGCTCCTTAAAGGTCACCTCTTGCTCCATCACCATGCAGCAGTCCGTATCACGACATCCAAAGTGCCCCAAGTGTTGCACCTCGTGGATTCGTACACATACGGTGTACGATGAGACCTCCGTCTCCCTGATCCCCCGGGAGTGCGGAAGTAGATCTCTGGCTTGGAATCCCCACAGCGCGACGACGTGATGCAGATGCATCGTCTCTTGCGCGAACAGCCCTGGGCTGTGCCAACGCATGGAAACAACTAGAGAGAGAGAGAGATTGGAGAGGAGGAGAGCTCCCTCATGGGATCTGTTGTATTGGTGTGTTCCTCCAATGGGGGAGAAGGGGCCTCTTTATATAGGGTAGGAGGGGGCAGGCTTGCCCCTCCCCAAGCCATCCAGGTGACGGCCAAGGGGGGAGAGGTGGCGGCCAAGGGAGAGGGGCAGCCCTAGGGCACCCCCAAACCCTAACCCTAGCCGCCGGCCAAGGGAGGGGGCAACCCTAGGCGCCCACCAAACCCTTGGCGCATGGGCTAGGTCCCTCTCTCTTTGTTTTCCCTCATTGGCCCATTAGTGGAACAACCTTTTAAAATAGATTATAATATTATATTTAGTATTAATTACATCAATTAATATTTAAATACATATTACAAATCCGATTTGACCCGAAACACCTTTAGGTTCCTCTTCTATATCCTCCGAACAACTTTGGAACTTTCTGGAACTATTCCGGTCCTCTCACCAGAACTTTTCGGGTTTCCTTTATTTCTCCAAACAACTTCAGATCTATCTCCGCAGAATAATTCCGTCTTTCTCTACTATCATCCAACTTACGGATAATCTTCAGCTCACCGTACCCTTAAGTGGATCCCCTCACGGCTCGGGAATGGCACAAACATAATCTTTATCAATAATCAACAGCGGGACCGGGATGCCCATGATGATCCCTGTGCATTCGAGATGGCGATGTCGTTTAAACCGTAAAAGTCGAGTCCATTTCCCTTTGTTTCTTTGATACTACTTGTTCGAGATCCGATCGTTAGGTATCTCCATACCTTGTTCAATCTCGTTACCGACAAGTACGGTTTACTTGTTACCGCGATATTACATCCCCATGACCTAGTGACATGTTGCAACATTATGGATGTAATCTCACCAAGTCGGACTAACTGTATCTTACCCATCACTGGGTGAACAAATCCCAATCTTGATGCATAGGCCTCAACCTGTTCCTCCGGATACCCAACATACACCTTTATAATCACCATTTCACCGAGTGACGTTTGATGCAGTCAAAGCAGCCTCAAGAGACAGTGATTAATGTGATCTCACGGTCTAAGGAGAAGTAGACTACGTTTCTGACTATTGCAACGATGAATTTTGTGACTTTGATCGTGTCGCAATCTTTGAGGAAATGTCCATCACGGCATTCACCAATTATATGACCTTGTTGTCAACTTGGTGCCGAAGAACCAACATGACCAGGAAACCTTTGACCATCGATTGACCAACGAACTAGTATGAATAGAGGCTACTAGGGATATTTGTTTCATATCACACCTGTATCAATGTTTCCTCTTGATACAGTTATAGCATAATATGAAACTGTTACAAACTTATTGATATATGACAATAATAAACCTTTTACTATTTGCCTCTAGGGAATATTCCCTTCAGGAGGAACCGACTCCCACACAACTCTTGCAAGCATGATCGCGAAGCCATGATCTCACTCTCAGAAGAAGCCGACACATGAGGCTGCGACAACGGGCAGGTCATGGCACGGGGGAGAAATTTACATAGAGGCCTTCTTTCCCAACCTGAGCTGAATTTTGAGCTCGCCTAGGGCAGACGCTTCAGGAAAAACTAAGGACGTGCCAAGATCAACTCCGCCCTTGCAAGTGATAATAATCAAGTCCAATAGTAAGCTTTATCGGAGTATGACTGAAAAACTACCTCATTAGAACCAACCTATGGTTGGATCGTTAGGAGGGTAGTGACACCCTAGCCCACTAGAGTTCAAACCCCAGGTTTGACACTTCGGTGTCTCATAAAAAGGCAGAATATTCTTCAGTGGGAGGCGGCGTTTCCGTCGACAGTGAGGCGTATGTGGTGACTTCGTCAATCTTAAGACCCACCGGATCAATCTCGGTCTTTCGAAAGTGCTCATAGGAATAGTGTGTGTGTGCGCGCGTTCATATGGGTGAGTTTGTACTGGATTCCGCAAAGGAAAACAAACTACCTCACCATTCGTCAAACATCATCTAGATGAAAAACATCGGTAGCCCTAGGGCCTTCTCCAAGAATTTTGGAGCCCAATGCCAAATGATATACCAAGGAAAATAGTTTGGGCACTTTTTCAATATTTTCCCGTGGTATTATTAGGTTACATCTTTAAAAAGTTTCAAGTCACTTCCATGTATTTTGAGTGATGGTTAGGTGGTGTAACACAACTTGACCCTGTTTTTATAACTTGATCCACTTTGTGTTGTGGTGATGAGTCATTAGAATTTAGAACAAATAACTTCAGTATGCTTTGAGGATTTCTGTACAATTTGAGATGACAAACAGAATTGATGCTCTAGTTGATCTGTATGTTTTTTTTTTTTTTTAGTTGGTACGTAAGTCTCTGCTAGCCTCCTTTCCAACCAAACCAACAACTTTCTGGGAGTGTGTACGATGCCGGTGATTGAAAATTTCAAAATTCGGTCACTTTTGTGGTCTGTAAATTAACTTTTAGTTGCATAAATAATAGTATCTCATCCAAAAAAATTGCATTGTAACTGCAGAAAAAAATGCAAGTGCAACAAAAAAATATTGTCAAAGTTTAATGCAGCCCCAAAAAAGTGAAACTGTACAAAAACAATTGCAAGTACTCCCTCCGTTTCAAAATATAAGATGTTTTAGGTTTGTAAAAAAAATAATATCTAGACTTATTTTAGTGTGTAGATTCGTTTCAAACATAAATGGACCTACATACTAAAAGAAGTCTAAATACATTTGCTTCACAAAGCTAAATCATCTTATATTTTAAAACGGAGAGAGTGGTACTGTACAAAAAATGTGACTCAAACTTATTTTTTCTGAGTGAAAATGTGACAGAACCTCTACATAAGCTTTTTTGTAGTAGATCAAAGAATTAGTACACAAATAACCCAAACTTCACAACAATTTACTGAAATTTCACACAAAAATAACTGAAATTGTATTTTTAGGGGTGCAACGGGAGGGGGGCGGGGGGGGGGGGGGGGATCGCCCACCTAAACTCACGGCTCATTTATTATAAAAATAAAGGGGGTGTACAAAAGGTGCGGGGCCGCCGCGCACAGACGCGGAGCGCCACGGGGAAAGGACGACGACATTCCGCGCACCCAAGAGCACACAAAGGTGGGTGGGGGTAGGGGCGGTACGCACATAGGCATTTTCCTACACACTCGGTCACACCAGTCGAGGAGGAGGCCAAGGTCGACGCGGCGGGGGCACAGACCACCCATAGTCGCAGGTGGCTTACGGTGAGAGCGGTAATGCGGCCGGGTGGAGAAGGCCCCCCTCGAACACCATGCTATTTCGGGACTTCCACACCGACCATAGTATCACCGATGATCAACGTGTTGCTGGCGCGGAGGTGCATATCCGGGAGGTGCAGGGAGAGCCCATCTAGGAGCATGGCGACATCGGCATCCGAAGACAACCTCATCCCAAGGGCAACGCGCCTCCAGAATCCGTGCAAACGAGGGCATTGAGCTAACAAGTGCGGCACGTCCTCCTGGCGGTGGGGGCAGAATGGGCAGGCGAGGTAGCAACGCACCCAGCGTGGAACAAGTGCGCTCGGGTCCTAGTTAACTAAAAGTGTATTTAGCAAGAAGGTAAATGAATTTCTTATATTATCTTCATCTAGAAATAATTGATTTAAGTTTGTCTAGATTCGAACGTATTTTACTGTATAGATACATTTGAATTTAGACAAAATCAAATCAGTTATTTATAGACAGAGGAGTATGTATATAGACGCATTTTACCGTATAGACAAATCCAAATTGGAGGGAGTAAGATTATTGAGGCACCTGCATTTATTAGCGGTTGGATTCCAGAATTCTGCATTGTCGACTAACAACGCAACTCCGCTGTACTGTTTGACATTTTGGATTATAAATAACTAGGAGATCGATCTAGAGAACTGGGATGAATGGGGAACACGAGGCAGCACGAGCGACCGTCGCTCTGGAGAATCGGGATGAACGCGGAACATGAGGCAGCACGATCTAGTAGTATCGATTGCGCGGCCAAGGGGGGGAACATGAGCGATCGTGCGGGAGGACGACGACGCACGAACCATACCGACCCCAAGTAAAGAAACTTGTCTGGCCCGAATTAATCGCCCGATTCCGTGCCGTGCTCCACCCCCTCCTCTCCCCACCGGCTCTTGATCTCGCGCGGGCAGGACGCCAGAACCGCCGTACCGCTCCCATCCTCGCCCAGTCGCCGCTGCCGCCACCGCCATCTCCTCCTCGTCCAGCCCTCAGCCCCCGGCCGCTCCTCGCCCCCAAGACGCCGCGGCCTTCTCCCCCTCACTCCACGCCGCCTAGATACACATATCTCGCTGGGAGAAGGAGCCAGGGAAGGGGCGAGCGGACTAGCTCCGGCGGCTCCACACCTGACGTGTTCTTTCGCGGCCTCCGATGCTTGCTGCGCTGCGGTAGCTCGTCGCCGAATCAACGGTATGTACTAGTTGGTTTCAGTTTGTGCTGGCTCTGGGGAATTGAGCTCTGAGAATTCCAGGTTATTCTACGCGTTTAGGTTGTAGAAGAACATGTGGGGAAATGGATTATGGTTAAAACTTCGACGTGGGTAAATTATCAAAGATAACGTTTGTAGAGTGAGTGTTTATCAGATTATAATGGACTAAACTCTCTAGGTGTTGAGATTGTAAAAGCTGCAGACAACTTTAATTCTACGCGTATGGATTGAAGCTAACAGATCACTAAATAAAACGTATATTTCCTAAGTACTCTGCATATATGATGTACTGAAAGTACCCGGAGAATCCTGATTGTGAACTAGACTCTACTGCAAATCTGACAGCTCTTTGTCTGTAAAGTTCTGCCCTTTTTTGTCTCCTGCAAAATACGCCTGGTGCATTTCTGCTTCCTAGGGAAAATATAGTTGAGGCTCGTACATATACAGATGCAATCCCTCCTGAGGTCTGCTGACGAAATTCAGTCTATTGGTATGCTGAAAATATGTAACTGATCTCTAGCCTGGATTCAGACAAATCTCTTTTCAGAATTAGAAAATGAGCAACGTGAATGGAAACTAGGATCAAACAGTCCTCTTGCAGCATTCTAAATATGATTATTCTCCAACCATGAATCATTAATACATGCAACAAATAGGCCACAATGATCATTTGCTAGTATTTTTTTTTGCGGGAAGATCATTTGCTAGTATTGATCACGGAACATCTTAATTAAGATCTTTTTATATACGACTCCAAGATACCATCCACTGGGATAGTTGTAGCTACACATCTATTTAATCCAGCTAGATTAACTTGAGATACAATGCATAGAGTGCCCTTATAGAACATGCTCTGCTGCTGGCGTTACACGGAACCGACGCTCAGCTTTTGTCTCAATGGGATCTGGCCCGCACTTTGATTTGTGGTGCAGTCAGGGCTAATTTCTCTTTGAGGAAAATAGAAAGGTTTGGTTGATCCTGGTGTTAGAATTGCTCAGTGTCTCGAAATTTTATTACTCCCAAAATTGAACTAAAGCCCTGACACTTATTATGGATCGGAGGGAGTAGCAGAAATGGTTTTGTTGTCTAGTATCAGTACTACAAATTGGTGGTGGAAGGTAATTTCAGTACTCTTAAGTAGTTTCTAGCTCAGTGCTAATTCCTTACCTTGGCTGTCCTTGTACTGTTTGATGTGTCTTACATAGCCCATCATCTATGATGCTGTGTGGAACTTGACCACAGCATTTGTGCGTTGCAATCCGATTACACAATAGTATTGATCGCCAGTTTCTACTTAAATTGTTGTGCCTCGTACTGTTCTCATTTGCCGGGTATATTTTCATGTAGACGATTTTGAGCAATATCTGAGTTCCCTTGGAGGAGCCTGGTGAGGTCTTATGCTGCCTTCCTGGGATGAAAGGTGGTGTTCTGCATAGGCTTCTTGTCAACAAGCTATGCCTCGGCCTTCTGGTTCTCCTCGTTGTGCCGATTCTTTTGTTACTGGGCACAACGTCAGAACAGCTGAAAGTTTTTTCCCAAGGTATACCCTTTTAAGTATAGTCGCTATTGTGCTTTGTTTATTACTTTGATTGCCGATTCAGAATCTACTCTATGCTTCTTTTGCTGAATTCTTGTCTGTATCCTCCTCCTGGAATCAGGTTTCCTACAGCAGCAGGCACTGGAACATCTTGGAGATAATGTATCGACTGTAGTTGGGGCTGCAGGTCCAGCTTATAACAACCACACTCAGACAAGTATAACCAGACGGAACAAAGGTAACATCTTGTGTGATATGCTACTTAGTATTGTATTTTAATCATTTGCACAGTGTCGCTTTGTGCTTCTTTGTGTCTGTATCCTGAAAACTCTTACCCGCTTTCTGCTACTTAGTATTGTATTGTATTTTATTTTATTTTGCGTGGGAAGTTGATGTCTATATCCTGAAAATCTTACTCGTGTAACCTTTCGAACGGGGATAGTTGAGTTAATATTCCATGACCACACAATAACCACTTGCCTCATACTATATCCAGACATCTCGACCACAGTGAAATCAATTTATCTTTTCGTTCTCTCGATTAATCAAATGGTTACCTGTCTTAATTTTTAATGGACAATATACATCATGATATCCCGGCCCATTCACCTAGAGCACTGGAAGGCTGTTTCTGATGAGTTGTTTCCAAACATGGAATTCATCATCCGTAAATGTGCAGAGTTTGAAGCCTGAAGATTAATTTCTTATGCCTAATACAATACTGTTGTTACTTTGTAGACTGTAACTATGCAAAGGGAAAGTGGGTAGCAGATGAGAAGCGGCCTCTCTATTCTGGTAACGAGTGCAAGCAATGGCTGTCAAAAATGTGGGCTTGTCGAATGATGCAACGCACAGATTTCTTCTACGAGAGTTACCGGTGGCAGCCACATGGTTGTGAGATGCCTGAGTTTTCAGGGCCTAACTTTTTGAAAAGGTACTGTGTTATTTTTAACTGTGCATCACCTTACATGCTGGATTTCTTCTAACATACTAGCTTACAGGATGAGGCACAAAACTCTTGCTTTTGTGGGTGATTCGCTCGGTAGACAGCAATTCCAGTCCATGATGTGTATGGTGACAGGTGGTAAAGACAGCCCTGATGTTGAAGATGTTGGATGGAAATATGGCCTTGTCAAAGCTCCAGGTGCTTTAAGACCTGATGGGTGGGCTTATCGATTTCCAGAGAGCAACACCACTATCCTTTACTACTGGTCTGCTAGTCTATCTGAACTGGAACCTTTGAACACAACAAATCCAGCGACTAGCGTTGCATTGCATCTTGATCGGCCAGTAACATTCTTGAAAAAGTACCTCCCCTCTTTCGATGTTCTAGTACTCAACACAGGTCATCACTGGAACAGAGGGAAATTCACTGGAAATCATTGGGAATTGTATGCTGATGGGAAGCCCGTAGGGGAAGGCACACTTGCAGACCTCACCCGTGCCAAGAATCTTACGCTGTACAGCATCGCCAGATGGGTGGATTCACAGCTCGTGAGCCGGCCCCACCTGAAGGCGTTTCTGAGGACACTGTCTCCGAGGCATTTCGTAAACGGCGACTGGAACACCGGGGGAACCTGCGGCAACGCTGTCCCCTTCTCTAACGGAAGCGAGGTCCTGCAGGACCATTCGAGCGACCTGCAGGCGGAGCGCGCTGTAAACGGAACCCGGGTCAAGCTTTTGGATATTACCGCCATCTCAAAACTAAGAGACGAGGCGCATATGTCGAACCGTACTCTGAGAGCTCCGACGGGTATCAACGACTGCTTGCACTGGTGCCTTCCCGGTATACCAGATATGTGGAATGAGCTCCTCTTTGCACAGATTTAGTACTACCTGTATACTGCACTGGAGTAAGGGCATTTTTCTCCCAGAGGCCCAAGGATGTACAGGGGGAACTGCTTTCTACCAGCATTACTTGTGGACATTTTGTGCAGCCATGCCTAGGCGTTTTAGCAGTGTCAAGATGAATGCTCTATTTCCAGAGTTTGAATTGCAGTTCGGCTTCAGTTTCCTAGCTTCGTTTTTCAGACCAGATACGGAGTTCGCTGCTACAGAGCCATTCCCAGGCACGTCGAAAATTTTCATTATCTTTACTGTAACATGCTATTACCATATTTCCTCAGTTTACTCATGTGCAGCATATATATTCGATAGAAATGTTCATACAGGTAGACCGTAGTGCTATATGGTCTTCTGGATAGAAAGTTGGAACTTATTGATGTCTGTATCCTAATTTTATTTTTTGTTCGTGCCGGGGAAGTTACCACTATAACATTTCAAGCTGGTATATAGCTGAAGCTGAGTTAATATGGCCACATAATAACCAAATGATCAAGCTGTGGATCGATCGGTTAATTCCTCCATTATTGAAGAGATTAAAGTCTTGCTAAAGGACCGTCGGTGTTGCATTGCTCTATGTCAGGAGAATTCAGAATACTAGTATAGTCATTTGATAGCGAACTTTGGGTGGTACTCCATCCGTTTCAAAATATAAGATGTTTTAGGTTTATGAAAAAGATAAATCTAGACTTGTTTTAGTATGTAGGTTCACTCAACTTTGGGATGAATCTATACACTAAAAGAAGTCTAGATTCATTTTCTTTATAAACCTAAGACATCTTATATTTTGAAACGGAGGGAGTAGTAGGTTGAATGGTCATATGGCAGTTTGGCTAGCCTCTGGTCTGGATGGCTTAGTGGAAAACCTGCCAAGATTTTGTATCTCCTCATACTCTTTTAGTAATTCAATGATTATTCGCAAAAGAAAAAAAAAACACTTGCCCCATACTATATCCAGACATTTTGACCCTTGTAATCGTCCACACTTGAAATCAATCTATCTTTTCGTTCTCTCGATTAATCAATTGGTTAGCCGTTCATGTCTCGTCTTTAATGGGCATTATATTATACGGATTTGCTAGTTCTTAGGCGCATGAGAACTTCTTAGTTCTCGGTCACCTCTTTCGTCATTAGATTTACCTCGTGATTCGTGCAACATGAGACTTTCACATGAGTTGCAACTAGGTTGTAACTGGATTTTAATGAGTTGCAACTAGGTTGTAACTGATAATTAGTACGAATTATATAAATTGCAACTAGGTTGCAACTAGCACAAATAGTAGAATGATGTCAGCGACTTAGACATAAAAAGTTCTCTAGACACTCCCTGTATTATATACTTCATGATAACACAAAATACACCGGGCCCTGCTGTACCAGATTATTTACTTTATTTTCTGCAACGAATACTCGAAGATGCACAGAACTTTTTTTTTTTTGCGGGTACAGAACTTGACCAGGCGTCAAGATAAGGATTATGCAAAGGCTAGCCAGAGGTCCATCACTGTTATCTTAACACGGATTATTGTCCGTCCGTCCGTCCCCGGATGCCACATCCGTCCCGAAAAGAAGGGGTCAACCGCCCGCGCGAGCTGATCTCGCGCTGCTTATCCTCTCGTCCCTGTTGACAGTCGACAGACAACAACGACAGGTTTGGACGACGCTGGCCGATGCGCGCGCGCACCCCACACACACATCTGTAGGCGAAGGACGAGGACAAAGCCAGCCGCGTGCCTCCCCTTGGAAACGCCGACCTGCCCGAGCACGATAATGATATTAATCCGCAACGCGACGTCGCTGGCTGACCTGATCCACGATCCACCCGGGTCGTCGCGTCGCGACCGCTCGGTCGTCGACCACGCCAGCCAGACGAGATCTCTATCTCTATATCCATCCATCCCCGGGCCGGGCAGGGCAGCGATGATGCGGAACCAAGGATTTGTCCTCTGCGCCTACGAGTGACCTGCTCCCTGACGTGCCGCTTTCCGTCGCCGCCGAGGATGGAAGACCAGCATACGCTCCAAAACCTACCAGGTGCTCCGTGCCGGCCGAAACCAGCCGCCGTTGGGTTGCATCTATCTATCTATCCTGATTAATTAATTCCTAAATAAACAACCCCAGGCAACGGAAGTGGAGACGAGAAAGGCCTTGCTCTAGTTCGAATCAGGTAGAGGATCCCTTGCCACTTGCAGCACTAAACCACAGCATGGCGCCGTAGCCTATCGGATCATCTAGCAATGGCTAGTGTAGCGTGGATGATGATTAGTTGATTATCTTACCCATGGAGGCTTTGTTACCCCATATGGCATAAGACCATAAGCCCGGCCAACCACCTCTCCACCATTGTCATGTCACCACCCATCACTCCCCCTCGACGCTACAAATCTATCAAGGGGTGTGTTCGGTTCTGGAATCGGTTGGAATGGAATGGGTCCGTTCCGCACCTAGCACCCGTTCCTGTGTTCCTCTAATATTCGGAATGCACTCGTCCGACCGATTTGGCCGGATTGGGAGGAACGCCTCGCTAACCCACGCATAGTTTCGGCATGAAAATAATTAGGCTAGACTAAACCAACTTCTTTCCTCCCATCGCCGGAAATTAGGCACGCGCGGCGGCGGAAAATTAGGCACGCGCGGCGGCAGGCAGGCGGCGGCGCAGCGGCGGCTGGCCAGCACGCGAGCGGTGGCAAAGCACGGACGACGCGCGGCACAGCGGCGGCGGCTGGCCAGCACGCGAGCGGCGGTGAAGCACACGCGGCGTGCGGCAGCGGCCAAGCACGCGCAAGGCAACGGCGGCTGGCTAGCACGCGAGCGACGGCGATTGATTCCCCACGTGAGCAATTGATTCCTGATTTGCCTCTGATTCCGCATTCACGCCAGCACGTGAGCAGACTTCCGATTTGTCTCCGATTTTAACGTGCGGCCGCAATTGATTCCGATTTGCTCTGATTTTGACATGCAATTTTGGCTCAGATTAGTTATATTTTGAGAGAGGATTAAGTTTAGGCTCAAATCAATAGAATATTTAGCATTTTTTTGTCCTGCGTTCTGCTCTTTGGTTCCACCAACCAAACAAGAAATAGAACCATTCCGTTCTTCGATTATTTCTAAACCGAACATGGGTCGGAACCGTCCCGAGACGTCGGAACGAACCATTCCGTTCTATCCCCTCCGGTTCTAGAACCGAACACACCCCTAATCCAGTTATCTGAAACCCCACGCACGCACGCAGCAGCACTATGGATGGACGCACGGCGCACAGTAGCAGAGCACGAGACGGAACAGAGGAGGAATGTGTGTGAGCGAGCGCAAATTATTGGCGCCTCCACCAGCCGGCGAGGAAAGGTGGAAAGCAGGGCCAAGCAGCCGGCACCAACCAAACCCGTGCGCGACGGCCCACAAGAAGAAACACAACGTGCAGATTAGAAGCAGCGGCTCCAGCAGCCAGAGATCTTCGGGGGAGCAGCAGCAGCCGGATGGGCGGCGGCGAAATTTCATTCCAGAAAAGCAGGTTCGACAGACAGGGTTTATGTACATACACATCGGCTACGACTACGAGAGAGAGACAAATCGCAGGGCATGCACGCGATGTGGCGCGGTCCACCACGGCTGGGGAGCTGCAAGGGACGCTGATCCTCCCTCCTTTTTTCTTCTTCCCGAGATGCGGTCTTGCCGATCGAGGCCGGTGAACTCACCTCAACGAGGTGTCGGAGTCGGCGGACGAAGAAGAGGAAGAAGGGGGAGCAGCGCCCTGCGACGACTGGTCGGAGACGTTGGCCAGGGCCTGGATCAGCCGCACGATGTCCGCAGGGTCGTCCAGGTAGTACTTGGCCTTGCTGGGCTTGCGGCCGACCGTGCAGGCGAAGACCGTCGCCTCGGGGTCCAGGCACGGGCCGTCCACGGCCGTCGTGATCACCTCGAACATGTCCTCGTCCGACCGGTCGTCCCCGATGCACAGGATGAAGTCGGGCAGGACGCCTCGCTCCTGCATTGTCGACAGCAGCCGCTTCGCCACCAGGCCCTTGTTCACACCCTGCAAAATGCAAAGAACAGAACATCGATTGATTCATCAGTAGTGCTTCATTTAGTTACACGACTGCTGTAATGTGACACTAACACTGGTACTAAAGAAACGAAAATACCATTTTGGCACCTCATCAAACTCACCTGTGGCTTCACCTCGACATGGTTCACGTCAGCTTTGACCGAGACCGGCTCGTTCGAGAGGACGCTCTCCAGGTGGTCGTGGAGCTCCTTGGCCTGGCAGGATCCGAAATCAGGGTCCGCGTCCTCGTAGCACCAGACGATCGCCGTCTCCTTGTCCTCGATCGTTGACCCGTCTGTCGTCTCCGTGTAGGTTTTCATCACAGGCTCCACGATCTGCTTCCAGCTGCCGTCTGTTGCCGGGGCGCATGTCTCCCACTCTGCATCTCCTCTCAGCCTACAGCAAAAACACAATGATCAGCATGTGTACTACAGGTTAAATTTTCACTACAAAATCACATAGGACTACTGTATTTTCATTCCAACAGTAGAAGGTGTGTCAGCATTTCCAAAGAAGAACTGGGATTTACCTGAGGAAGTAGCCGTGTTCAGCAGCAAGCCCCAGGTTCTCACACGGCGAGAACCACTCACTCAGGGTCGCCCGAGTCTTCGTGCTGGCAAGCAAGACCATGTTGTTCTTGTCGCGGCAAAGGCTGTTCAGCATGTCTATCGTTTTGGAGCTTGGGTTCTTGCCGAACGATGTCTGAGGCATCAGCGTGCCGTCGTAGTCCAAGAGAATGGCGCGCCTGGTTGTCCTCCGGTAGGCCGAGACGAGTTGCTCGACCGCGAGCTTCTTGAAGCTTGTATCAAGGGCTACAACCCTGAACCTGAGCCCAAATCCTATGCCCCAACAACGCCTCTTGTTGTGGTCCTGGCAGGTCCTCTCCAGGTCTTGCAGGAAGCTGTTTGCCCAGTATCCGACGTCGTGTGTGCTCACAAATTTGTGGTGCTTCTCATGTCTAAGAACCTTCTCACCTTCAGGTATCTCCAAGGCAGAGTCCATTGCGTCGGCCACCGTATCAATGTTCCAAGGGTTCACCCGGATCGCGCCGCTCAGGGAGGGCGAGCAGCCAATGAATTCTGATACGACAAGCATGCTCTTCTTCCTTGTGGAAGGGCTGAGACCCAGGATCCTGTCGATCTTCTCATTCCCTTGCCTGGCAATGATGTACTCATAGGGTATAAGATTCATGCCATCCCTCACCGCGGTAACCAAACAGCACTCGGCAACGACATAATATGCCATTCTCTCATAGAACTGCAGCGGTCTATCGATCAGTATCACTGGCTGGTAATCTGGCTGCCCAAATGCCTCGTTGATGCGCTTCACCATTGCATAGCTCTCATCCTGCACCTCCTGTACATCCTTTCCCCGCCCCCTGGCCGGATTGGCGATCTGTACCAACACCACTTTTCCCCGCCACTCTTGGTGCTGAATCAAGAGTTGCTCAAATGCCAAAAGCTTCAAGCTGATACCTTTGAAGATGTCCATATCATCCACACCGAGCATCAGAATCCGGTCCCGATCACAGAACTGCTTGAGAAGCTCGGCGACCTTGACCCCGGTCTCCGGGAGGTTGAGCACTGACTGCAGCTGCACCAAATGTACCCCCACAGGCAATATTTTGATGGTAACAGTCCGTCCATAGTACTCCAGTGCAATGTATCCCCTCTGCGACTCATATTTCAGCCCGAGCATCCTGCTGCAGCAAGACAGGAAATGCCTAGCGTAGTCAAAGGTGTGGAACCCAATCAAATCGGCGTTGAGTAATGCTCGGAGCAGCTCCTCGCGAACCGGCAGTGTCTTGTAGATCTCTGACGACGGGAACGGGCTGTGCAGGAAGAAGCCGAGCCTGACCCGGTTGAAGCGCTTGCGCAGGAAGGTGGGCAGCACCATGAGATGGTAATCGTGCACCCAGACGAAGTCCTCGTCAGGGTTGATCACCTCGAGGATCTTGTCAGCGAAGATCTTGTTGGCGGACACGTAGGCCTGCCAGAGCGTGCGGTCGAAGCGGCCGCCGAGCTCTGGCGACAGTGGCAGCATGTAATGGAACAGTGGCCACAGCTGCTGCTTGCAGAAGCCGTGGTAGAAGCGGGAGCGGAGCTCGGCAGGCAGGAAGGTGGGCACGCACCGGAATCCCTCGAAGAGGTCGTGCGCGACCTTGTCCTGGTCGGCCACCGGGATGTCGTCGCGGAGGCCGCCGACGTAGACGAACTCCATGTCGGCGCGGCCGTGGTGCGCGCGCAGGCTCTCCTTGACCTGCCGCAGGAGGCTGTCCTCGTCCCACGAGAGGTCCCAGCCGCCGCCGGCGCGGCGGGAGGCGCGGATGGGGAGCTGGTTGGCCACGATGATGGTGCGCTCCCTCGGCGCGTGGGGGGATTGGTCTGAAGCCGCTGAGGCGGCGTCGTCATCGTCAGAGCAGTCGAGGTCGGGCACAATGCCAGGCGCCGTCACCACGCGCGGTATCCGGCTCCGGCCGAGCGATGGCAGCGGCGGCTCCTCGCCGCTGCCGGAGGCGAGCTCCACGAGGTCGGAGTAGGATCTCGACGCCATCCCGTCCACACCAAACCAAGATCCTCCGCCCCAGATGTGATCCTTCAGTGACAGAGTCACACACAACAGTCTCTCGCCAAAAAAAAAACTGGAAAGACTTGCAGAGAGCAGAGGAGGCGAGCAAGAATGGCCGGACAGAGAGGAAAAGGATCTGCTGCGAGTCCACCCCAAGGCGGAAGAAATCCTGGCGAGATTTAGCGAGGCAAGGAATCGAATCACGCGGTGGAACTCGCCAGAAGCACAGAAACAAATCTCCCCTTTCCGGAAAGGAGCGGCACCTTTCGGTCAAAGAGAACAACAACACGGCGGCAACGACATCTCTCAGGTGCTGCTCCTCCCGCCGCCCACACGGCCACTATACCGACAGATCGTCGCGGCAGGATAAGGGGTGAACGACGCGTCCAGTTCTTGGACCGGCATTAGCAGCGAGGAAAGATTGAAAGAAGAAACAGATAAAATTTTCTCTTAGCTTCGCACCCGGGATGAAATTTCAGGGGAAAGGAAGAAGAACTGGGCGGATTGGGAAAGCCGAACGCGGTGGTGGAGAGGGAGTGACGAGCGAGTGTGAAGCAGTGGCAGGAGGTGGGATTGATCCTCGGTTCCCGTGCGGCGGTGGCTCTTGAGGATCGCAAGGGCTGGGGATCTATGACTATAAGTAATGGGAGAAGGAGAGAGAACCAGCTCGGCAGGCAGGCAGGCTGAGGCTGCTCCTTTTCTTTCTCTATTTTTTCCCTTCCGAGCTGGCGGCGAGTGGTCGAGCGGAGCAGAGCAGGTCTGATGAGCTTGCAAATGCCAGGACGCGGCCCCTGCCTCGACACACACATGGATTGTAATAATCGGAGTTTTTCTGTAACAACCCCTGGATGATATACATATTGCACTTCCAGGGCTGCCGCCCTGCGTCTGCGTGCATGCCACCTAACAAACGCCAAAATATTCAAGATAAACCAGGTGACAGAAAATTAGTAGTATTATATACTCCATCAGGGATCAACATTATCCGTTTGCTAGTAGTATGAACTTTACACACCATCTACTGTATCTCTCTGCAAAAAGATGTCCCCTTTTGCGATTATATAAATGGAATGCTTTGCAGATTAATCTCCTTCTAGAAAAAGGTTTATCCCTTGCTCCGTTCATAGTTTTTGTCGTTATTTCGGTTTATATAAGTTTAAACAAGAACAAAATCATGACAAAAGCTATGAAACAAAAGAGTAATTTGATATTTCTTGCCCTGCATGGGGACTACCAAAGGTTTGCTTGCAGGACAAAAACTCCCTGGTTCCCAAATCCAACTTTTACTGTGCTATATTTTTCTATAGACTTTTACTATTTTCTGCCACGATGGCGACCTCCTGGCTTTAGATTATCCTCATCTGTAGCTATTGATAGAAATTAATGACGTGGTTGCATGCGTTAATACGATCTCATCCATCCATAGATCACATCACGCCTAGCCACATCCAACAAAAATTCCACGCTCCACAACAAAAGTCTTCTTCTTCCTACTCCCTCTGTTTCAAATTACTCCGCGCGCACGCTTACCTAGGTGGTCTAGTATTCTCTCATTTTTTATCAAAAAATTCTTAGAATTTTTGGTATACGTAGTACACATTTCATACTATCTATTTCAAAAATAACAGGATTTTTTTAAATAAAATATGAGGGAGTACTAGCCCACCTACGTAAGCGCGCCGGCGGAGTAATTTGAAACAGAGGGAGTATATAGGATAAGGGCCTCCCACCATCGTCCGCCTCGGCAATTCCGTGGAAACCCAGGGGTGCTGCCGGAGAAACGCGGACAGTACCGCGGGCGGCAGCAGCGGCAGCCGCGATCTTATCTGCGAATGAGCCAACGGCCGCTCTGGGCTCTCCCGATCCGTACTGTGTGGCTCCGGTGCTGGTGGCCGCTCGATCGGGATCGAACGGTGGGTGGAGGTTCCGCAGGGGAGGCGGCGGCGCAGAGGATCCGGGGGCTGCTCCTAGGAGATATATCCGGCCGCATTGGATGAGATCGGTGGGAGGGGGCGGGGCCCACTGGGGAGGGCGTCCTCTCGCGCACGTGCGAGGCCATACGTGTCGGGCGCTGAGGGCGCCTCGGCGCGTGCTGCGGCCCGGCTGTCGCTTCCGACAGGAGGGATACACGGCAGCGCGTTCACATCGCCCAAAAGTCCACGGAAAAAAGAACAAGGTGGAAACCACATTTTGTTGTGGTTTCGGGATTTCTCATACGGTATTTTGAAAAGAAAATCGGCAGTAGGACGGCCGACATGGGTTCGCGCAGTTGTTTCTGCTACGTATTTGTTCCCGGCGTAGAATATTCTCCCTCCGTTTCAAAGAGTAAGGAGTACGCATATTTCAAAGCAAAATTTGATCAAATAAATAGAGTAACTAAAATTTAATTATATTATATAAAATTAGTATCGTTGGATTCGTATTAAAACATACTTTTTAATAATATTATTTTGTACCAACATTTTTATATATTTAGAGTAAATCTTGATTAAAGAAAAAACACGCACAACGAAAACCCTGATTTCTTAGGACCGAGGTAGCGTTTACTTTTTTAAAATGGCCGCTTGAAGTTTCATTTTTCAATAACCAAAATGCCTATTTCTCACGGTGTATAATTGAGATGGCCCGCTTTCATGCATGTTCTCAACTATTATCTGATGCATAGTTAACACACAGAGGAGCGCAAGGAGTCAAGATTTTGTGGTTTTATTTGGATTGTGCTAAAACTCAACTATATAAGGATATATATGTCATTTTTTCGGTCTTGGTGAGTATTTTTCTTAGCCAAAGTTTGGATAATAAAGTTTTAGTTTTGTAAGACTAGGTGCAGAGGTCACCCTAATGATCATATTATTAGTTAACGAAACTTTACATGCATGGGTAAGTTTCAAATCAATATATTTGCGTGTTTTTATACAAATCTATTTTTTCTAAGTTTTAGAAAATAAGCACAGTGAAACATAGGTATATGTGATATTTTCCACCACGTACATTATATTTTTCAAGGTCTCACGTTGTTAAAGTGAATACATATTAGGTCTTGCCTAACGTGAAATTTTAGATCACTAGTTGCGAGAATTGACGAATTTGACTACCCTCAAAAAGTCCAGCAAAATAGTGTCTATATAGAAAGGACTCTAAAACAATATCATATTTCCTCCGATCCAAATTAATAAACTTAGATTTGTTTCCTCACTTTAAGACCGTTGCTAGCCGTCTCACTAAGGGTAGGGAGGAAGTTTACGTCTGGTTTATACACATACATCATCAATATAGGTGTGGCTAACCGTAGTTGCATACGACAATTAAGGTTGGATAAGATAAAGATGGAAAATAATTAGTACAAGCAAGCAAGAAAAATAATCAACGACATTTGGATGGTTCTGCTTAGTGCTTTGCGTGCGTGCCTTTGTTATCTCCACGCCTTTTCTCAATTTATATGGATAGCTGCGGTACCATTAGCAGGATCGATGTAGCTAAGAGCACACTGTGTTATCCAGTTTTATTTGGGTGCATTCAAATATAAGTATATTATTAGATTATTTTACACTTTAGCGGACGAACCAAGCTATCGTCCCTTTTTTTTAAGCTTCAAGCTATCATCCTTTGTCCCAGTTTTGACAACGACATCTTCTTGTTCATGAGTTATCTTCTTCGCATTTTTAAGCATTGTGCTTCCCACCATAGATGCTTTCTTTCATGTTGTTTAACAACTGAATTAAAGTTAGAGTTGGTTGAGGTTTTCACGTGTGTATGTACGTAATACTTGGTGATTTAGTCGTCACGATATGTAAATATTTGGGCTATCTCTGTACTCAATAATTATGCGTCAATAATATTGACAAAATACATAACAATACAAGTTAGATAATCGGAGGTAAGAGAATCTCCGAATTTAAAGGGCTACTGGGGGCGCCGGCGGGCGAATTCACACCCAGCCACCCCCGAATTAGTTTTGGCGCTGGCGCTGCCCGTTTTGTTATTCGGCGCCCCCGACGGAACCCAACCCGGGGGGCTAGCGGGGGCGTTGGATGCCGCGTTTCTGGCGGAAAGGCGCGCGAAACGGCTGGTCATCGCGGGCCACCGGCCGACGCGTTCGGTCCGCGATTGGCCCTTCTTCCTCCTCGCCTACCGCGCTCTAGTAATGGCGCTGCTGCCCACTGATTAGCCTTTTGTAGACGAGCAGCCGATGCATCATGTTCGCCTCCCACCTCGCTTGCCGCGCCACCACCCAGCGCATAACCCTCCCCCCTTCCCCGCGCCATCAACCTTGAGGGCGACGACGACGGGGCAGGTTATTCGAGCTAGGACGGCGATCCGGGCCAGGGCTGCAGCACCATGCCGCCACCGAAGCAGGAGCCCAGCGACGACGGCGACTATGCGACGGCGATGTACCATCGCCTTGGACGTGGTCGGGGCCGCCACTAGGGTCTAGTTTTTTTTAAAAAAAATATACAAACATGTTTGAACTGCAGTGATATTGATGTGTTTTCGTATTTTAAAATGTTTGAATATTTTGTATGGGGAGCACGACTAGGAAGCAACGCCCCCAATATCGTGAACGCATTTGACGCCCCCCATATGACCCAAAATCAAGGCGCGCCGAACGCTGTATGGGGAGAGGGGAGATGCTCTTAGGGCATCTCCACGAGCCCGACCCAAACGATACGTGCACACGGGAGGACAAAGCGTGCACGTGAACCAGACACTGCATGCGGGAGGACAAAGTGTGCACGTGAAACAGACACGGAGACAGGTCGACACATCCGGCTTGAGCCATTTCCTCATCAAATTTTGGCTGTGAATGTCTGCCCAAACACGCCGTGGACCGAATACCAGCGTCGTCCGCTGATGCCCATATGTATGTGGCACATTAACATAGATAATTGTTTTCATTAGATTGATAGCCAGTTATATCAAGACTTACATCTAATTAAACAAAATGACGATGGTGCATCTACTCCTCGCCGTCCCGCGACCCATGATCAGAGGGTTCGGCCCCGTCGATTATAAGGCCCGCTCTCGAGATGGTGTGTTCCTGCTGACGTAGCATGGTGGTGGTCTCTGCTACCATCACGACGTTCAGTTGCCGCAAACATCGTCCTCTCGTGTGTGTCGGCCTCGCGAGCCAATATCGTCTCCATCTCGGATGCCCATGTTGGAGATATGTCCAAGAGGTAATAATAAAATGGTTATTATTATATCTTTGTGTTTATGATAAATGTTTGCATAACATGCTATAATTGTATTAACCGAAAACATTAATACTTGTGTGTTTTATAAACATAAAAGAGTCCCTAGTAAGCCTCTTGTTAAACTAGCTTGTTGATTAATAGACGATCACGGTTTCCTGATCATGGACATTGGATGTTATTAATAACAAGATCATGTCATTAGGAGAATGATGTGATGGACACACTCTTATAGTTAGCATAGCATAACATCAAGTCATTTAGAGTTTGTTTGCTATAAGCTTTCAAATACATAGTAACCTAATCATGAGATCATGTTAATCACCATCATCAGAGGGAAACTTTGATGACATCAAACACCATTTTCATAGCTAGGTGGTTATAAAGGTGACATTAGATATGAAAGTATGTGTTGAAGCACATGGATCAAGAGTGGGACTTGTTCATCCATATGACGGATATATATATACTCTGAGCCCTCTCGGCGGATATCATCCAATTTGGCTTGCAATAGTCTTTGAGGGTAGTATAATCCAATTTATTGATTCGACACAAGGGGAGCCAAAGAATACTTATAAGCCTTAACAACTGAGTTGTCAATTCAGCTACACCTGGACATAATCTTGCACACAGTAGTTTATCAGTAGCAACAGTTTTGTAGTAGCAATAGCCAAGTAACAGCAGCAGTAAAACAAAGGCAATAGTAACAACAGTAGCAAACAGTAGGATATGAGTGCGGTAGGCATAGAGATGGATGGACGGGCGTTGCATGGACGAGACTATTCATATAACTTCAAGATCTAGGGCATTTGCAGATAAATAAGATAAAAAATCCAAGTACTAAACAATCATAGGCATGTGTTCCATATATAGTCATACATGCTCGCAACGAGAACTTGCACAACATTTTTTGTCCGCCAGCCCGTTGCAGCGGGGCCTCAAGGGAATCTACTGGCAATTAAGGTACTCCTTTTAATAGAGCACCGGAGCAAAGCATTAACACTCCGTGAACACATGTGATCCTCATATCACAACCATCCCCTCCGGTTGTCCTAATTTCCGTCACTTCGGGGCCTTTGATTCCGGACAATGATATGTGTACATAACTTGTAGATAAGATCACAAACAATACTATCATCATGAATCAATAACAAGTTCAGATCTAAGATCATGACATTCGGGCCCTAGTGACGAACATTAAGCACAACAAGTTGCAACAAAGTCAAATAGCACTAATAGAGATACTAGGCACCATGCCCTAACAATCTTATTCGATTACATGATAGAACTCATCCAATCCCTACCATCCCCATAGCCTACAGCGGAGGATTACTCACTCATGGATGGGGGAAATATGGATGGTTGATGGAGAGGCGTCGGTGATGATGATGGCGATGATACCCTCCAAATTCGCCGTCCTGGCAGGGTGCCAGAACGGAGTTTCTGGTTCCGAATCGTGGTTTCTGGTGGTGGCGGCGCAGCAGAACTCTTTCTCGAAAAACGTCGAACCCCCCTCGGTTTTTAGGTCAAGAGGCTTCTTATAGGCGAAGAGGGAGGCCGAGGGGTGCCCGAGGTGGCAACACACCTCCCAGGCGCGGCCTGGCCTGGACCGCACGGCCAGGGGGTGTGGGCCTCTCGTGGGCCTCCTCCGTCTCGTCTTCTGGCTCCATGAGTCTTCTGGTGAAATAGAATTTTTAGCATATTTTCCGGGATTTTTCCTGATAGTTGATTTTCTGTACAAAAACTAGACACCAAGGTAATTCTGTTGAAAATAGCGTCAGTCCGTGTTAGTTGTATCCAAATCACACAAGTTTAGAGGAGAAACAATAGCAAAAGTGTTCGGGAAAGTAGATACGTTTTGGACGTATCAACTCCCCCAAGCTTAGCTTATTGCTTGTCCTCAAAAAATTCAGTTGAAAACTGAATGCGATAAAAGAACTTTCACGAACAAATTCGTTTCATATGATGTAAATATTCTCAGCACATGAGTAGATACTTAGACAATTCATAATAAGGAGTATGCAACTAAGTCTACTTAATAGTCATTGCAAGCTATGAAGAGATTCCCACTCAATAATAATAAGTTTATGTTTATGTTTCATAATAAGTAGCATGCAACTAAGTCTACTTAATAGTCATTGCAATGCTCATAAAAAGATATGATAGAGTGGTATCTCGCTTGCCTTTGATGGTGGAGCAAAACATGAATGCCAAGACACCTTTGAAGTTCAAGTGAAGACTAGAAGTAAAGATATCAGAGATACAAGCATCAAAGTTATAACATAATTAACCAAGTTTTGAGACAAGCACATCACACTAAGAATGACAACTATGCCCTCAAGAAGGTACTCATAGAATAAGTGGTGACTCAATAAGGAAGTGAAAAGGTTTTGAAGAATTTGAAATGCTTCCAAATGCTGAAAGTATGATACTCATTAGCTTTGAGCTCTCATTGCCCCTATCATATGCATCTTTAGATGGTTAAGGCGAAAGTGAGGTCGAATATGAGTTATATGCTTGACAGACCATAAACTAGAAATCTCATGTCCCTTGAGTACGAGGGCCGCTCCTCATGCTACTCAACTTTAGTTACCGGTAAGTTCTTGTCATAGTAAATACATGTGTATCATAGAGAACCGCCAATGGGGTACCCCTTGAACATGATACATGAGCTAACCCATATCAAAATGACAAGGCAAGAAGACAATGAGCATCTCAACAATCTTTTTATTTACTATTTGCATAGGTTTTTATTGAGGATGCTTCACAGATTGCTCATTATGGTTATGCTGCAAGTTTCCACCATGATTAGGCATGGCTTAGGCTAGCGGCCTAGGCGTTTCTCTAACACATATATATAACTCCATGGACTTACAAGCTCCCCTTTTATTTCACACCGACGACATTCGTAAACAAAAGAGCATAATATCAACTGGGTAAATAATTATAGGTGTTGAAAGCGTTCCCCGTGACAGCACGGTTCTGCTAACTCCCAGCCTATAATTTGCAAGCATATAACTTTCATGGACATTCACAATGGTCCAAGTTTATTAAGTGCAAGAAATAAAGTGTGCCATCAAGTTCGTGAGAGCTTTACTAACTAACTTTCTCATAACAAGAAAATATTTTCTTTGGAAGAAAACAAGGCATAATAAATATGCACGGAATAGCAAATGATGCTAGTAGGTAGGTATGGTGTACACTTTTGTCAATATTGGTTTTGGGGAGTTGGAAACGCGAGTAGAGCTCATACTCGGTGCAAGTGGAGGCTAACAATAGAAAGGGAGCGACAAACGAGAGAGCAATACCTGTCATAATCATGCTTGTGACAAAACAGAACTAATTATGGCATAAAAGTGATACGAGAACTCCGAGGCAAAATAAATCATCAAGACTTAACTGACTATTGTTTCAGTCATATGCATGCGTGAGCATGTGCCAAGTCAATTCAAATGAAACATTTAGAAGAGGATACCACAATGCCATACCAAGTTATGAATATAACAATGCAAGCAAACATTCATGTGACATGCTACAAACTATTAGCAAGCTGGAGCTAATCATAAGAGAGCAAGAACTACTAAGCATCCATAAATACATATGCCTTACATGAACAGACTAAGCATGCCCACAATGTTGAGTATATGTACAAAAATGAAGACAAACAGGGTTCATTACCAGCCTATTACCACACCTCAAGTTGCCGTTAATCTTCATCATTTCCCTTCACTTGTGTGGCTTGAATAATAACATGAAACCAAACTCCACTGAGGACCGCTGAACCCTGCAACGAACTTCACAAAACCAAAGAAGAACAACAAATATTTTTGGTGTTTTCGATTTTTTAAAGCAAGCACTCAAAGCAAAAACAAACAAAGCAAAATCTTTTTGGATTTTTCCGAAGGCAAACCAAAGCAAAAAGGCGAAGAAACAAACCAAGAGAAACAACAAAAATATTTTTGGTCTTTTTGTGTTTTGGGAAAGGAGAAACAAAAACCAAAAAGAAATAGAAACATGGATATGCAAAGTACCGACGAAGCATGATATATAGATGAGTGTGATGTCGGTATACCTCACCCCAAGTTTAGGCTTTTGGCCTAAGTGGGGCTCAATAGCGCGGGTAGTAACCCCAAGCTGGTGGGTCATCGTAGGAATGATCATAATCAGACCCCCGCGAAGAAGAAGAAGAAGAAGAAGAAGAAGAAGAAGAAGAAGAAGCGCCCCAATCATAGGAGGGTTGCTGGTATGAAGACTCCCCCATGTTGGAGGGCTGAACCAAATCATCTTCGGCACCCTCTCCAACATTCTCCTCTTGCCGGGAGAGCTCCGACACATATGTTCCGTAAGTGACCATCCTTGCGTGTTATCAAAGTTAAACAAAGTAGGTACAGGCAAAGAGACTACTTTCTCAGATCTACCCCCTCTCCAACCACGCTTGACAAAGGATATTCCATACGGTAAATCACTCAAAGTATCCCAAGAGAAAACAAACTTATGCTGAACCATGGAATTGAGATCAAGTCTCTCTAAGGGGAACTAAAAATCTGAATGATGAGCCTCTAAACCATGAAAAGCTAGCAAACGAGAAGCAATGAGACCTCCACAAATTCGACCCTCCTCACGGTTAGTAGCAAGAAAGAAAGCAATTAGATCACCCAAGTTATAAGTTCTATCCCTATTCAAAGCAGCTGAAATAAAATCTAGATCAAATAAAGATAATTTTCTAGCAAGAACACACTTGGTAATGAAATAGGAAAAATATCTAATGGATGGGAACTTAATGTTCCGAATTTTACCACTTTCTTTTGAGAAGTCGCAACCTTGGGAAATTTCATCATATAAATCCATGAGTGGCTTAGTCCTCTCTCTAATCTTCTCACAAGAACCCCACTGTGGCACTCAAATAGATGCACAAAAATCAACGAAAGGGAGGTCAACAGCTATGTTGTAAATTTTATAGTGGACCATGGGATTAGACAAGGACCAACTAAACCGAAAGTGCTGCACCACAGCCATGGTTAGCCTAACATATTGATATGGTTCTTCTCCAACGAATTGCTCCAACCCTGCATTAGAAATCATAGTCTGGAAATCCTAGAAGATCCCCGCAGCTCGCATAAATTCAGGGCATGGATAAATGGAAGAGAAAACTTCCTCCTCACGATGGACTTTCATTGGATCAAGTACCATCAATTCATGTTGATTCAGTTGGTATGCACTCATCTTCTTTTCTGAAATTTTTAGACAAATATCAAACCAAGTGATTTCCAAGTTGATAAATGATGAGGAACTACTATAGGAACTTGCTAGAGGGCTAAACATGCATCAAAATGAAATCTCTAAGCATATAACAAGCATGCAAGCTCACACAACATGTCACCTACAGTAGCAAAATACTCAAGATACAAACTACCAATCAAAAATCTAATTGGACAAGGGGAGATGGCACATACCGGAGAGCAATTCCTCCAAAACTCAGCAACAAAGATGGGATGAGCAAGGAGATCGAAAATCGGGAGAAAGAACAGCAGGAACTCGAGCTTGAGAAAGTTTTTCGTTGTTTTTCGGGAGAGAGAAAGAAGTGGCTGGAAGGAGACAACTTGGAGGGCCACATGTGGGCCCCACCCAGGCCAGGAGCGCCTTGGGGCTAGCCGCGCCACCATGGGGTGTGCTGGCCTAGTGGGTCCCCTGGGCCATTCCAGGTGCCCCTTTTCCCCTTTTTCGAGGAAAAATTTAATATGATTTTTTTTGGAAATTTTTGGAAAACTTTATTTTTGGCCAATTTTAAGGCTATGAAAATTGATTTTCTCTCAAAAAAAGTTTTTTGAAAGACACAAAACGCAAACCAAAACCAAAACTACAGAAGTTCTAAGACACTTTAACAAGCAAACAACTAACAAAACTAAAGCTAACAAGAGGAAGAGCAAAGACCGGAGATGAGAAAAATAAAAGTGAGCAAGTATAACCATTGTGAAAGCATTGTTTTGTTCATTAAAATCCCTTTGTTAATAAGGTTGATCAAGTCTTGTTACCAAAACAATCTTATATGAAACAAAACTTTGCATTTCACAAAATGATTATGTTACCTCAAATTTGATAGCAATAGTCCCAATCATAATAGTTTCAAAACTTTCTTGTGGAATGGGACAATATATTTCTCCAACTTTGATGCTCTCAATATTTTCAATGGAATTCAGGCAATATCTCTTATCAATCTTCTTGGGGAAATAGACAGTATGCTCTTTGTCATTAATATTAAAAGTTACTTTTCCTTGATTACAATAATTAATGACAGCACCTGTAGTATTAAGAAAAAGTCTCCCAAGAATAATAGACATATTATCATCTTCAGGCATCTCAAGCACAACAAAATCAGTTAAAACCAAGCAATTATGGGCCACTTGAATAGGAACATCCTCACATATACCAACAGGAATAGTAGTAGACTTATCAGCCATTTGCAAAGATATATCAGTTGGTATCAAATTTTCTAGCTGGAGTCTCTTGTAGAGAGAAAAAGGCATAACACTAACTCCAGCTCCCAAATCACACAAAGCAGTTCTAACATAATTATTCTTAATAGAGCAAGTAATAGTTGGAATACTTGGATCACCAAGTTTCTTTGGAACCTTACCATTGAAGGAATAATTAGCAAGTAAGGTAGAAATTTCCTCATTAGGAATCTTACTTTTATTAGAGACAATATCCTTCGTATACTTTGCATAAGGAGGCAACTTAATAGCATCAGTCAAAGGAATTTGCAAGAATAAAGGTTTCATCCACCCACAAAACTTGTTATAGTGTTCTTCCTCCTTTGTCTTGTGTTTCTTATTAGGAAAAGGCATAGGTTTCTGCACTTAAGGTTCTCTTTCACTACCATGTTTATTAGCAATAAAATATTCCTTAGTGTACCTAGTGTTCTTAGTGTGCTTCTCAGGTTCTTCAATTTCTTCCTTATCAGGAGCATCATTTTTATCACCACTTTCAGTTTCAGCATCAGAGACAAATATACTATTAGGATCTACAACAGGTTCAGAGGGTTCCTCAACTGTTTTATGTTTATTTTTATTTCTCTTATGAGGACTACCACTATTTTTAGCTTGTTGAGAATCCTGCTCAATTCTTTTAGGATGTCCTTTAGGATATAAAGGATCTTGAGTGGCTGTACCACTCCTAGTTCCAATTCCATAAGCATGTTTATCTCTAGAAGCATCAACTAGCATATCTTTTTGTACCTTAGCAAGTTGATCAATTTGGGTTTGAACCATTTGGAAGTGTTTAACAAGCATTTTAACATCATTAGCAGTTCTTTCCACTATATCTTTCAACTCATTAATAGCTCTAGAGTTTTCCAATAAATGAATCTGAACTTGTTTATTAAAATTACCTTGTTTAACAATAAAAATGTCAAGTTCCTCTAAGCATTGATCAGGAGGTTTACCATAGGGAATATAACCTTCATCAAAGTGTTGGAGAGAGTGTACCTCAATAGTAGATGAGTGGGGAATTGGCTTACATAATTCTTCTATAGGAGGTAAATTCTTCACATCTTTAGATCTAATGGCCTTCTCCTTAAGACATTTCTTAGCTTCTTTCATCACTTCATTTAATTCAATCACTCCCCTCTTTCTTGGTGTTGGTGTTGGAGTTGGTTCAGGCACAATTGGTTCAGGAGTAGTAGGCTCAAGTGTAATTGGCTCAGTTGAAGTCCAATCATCATAATTCTTGCTTATTTTAGCCATTAATTCTTCAGCTTTTGCAGGAGTTCTTTTCCTGAAAACACAATCAGCAAAACTATCCAGGTATGTCCTAGATTCATCAGTTAGTCCATTATAATAGATATCAAGAAGCTCATTTCTAGGTAATGGACATCCAGGATGTGCATGAATCAAGGCACAGAACCTTGTCCATGACTCAGTCAATTTCTCTTCTTCTCCCTGCTTAAAATCAAAAAGTTTCTGCAAAGCAGCATGTCTAGCACTAGGAGGAAAATATTTCTGAAAGAAATTAGCAATCAGGGCTATCAATGGATCCAGGAGGTAATCTATTAAACCAAGCTTTTGTTGGAGATATGCCCAAGAGGCAATAATAAAGTGGTTATTATCATATCTTCATTCTTATGATAAATGTTTACATACCATGCTATAATTGTATTAACCGGAAACATTAATACTTGTGTGATTTGTAAACATAAAAGAGTCCCTAGTAAAGCCTCTTGTTATACTAGCTTGTTGGTTAATATATGATCATGGTTTCCTGATCATGAACATATAGATGTTATTAACAACAGGGTCATATCAATAGATGAATGATATGATGGACATACTCCTATAATTAAGCATAGCATAAAGATCAAGTCATTTAATATAGTTCATTTGCTATAAGCTTTCTGATACATAGTAACCTAATTCCTTCGACCATGAGATCATGTTAATCACCATCACCGGAAGGATGCTTTGATGACATCAAACACCACGCTGTAACTGGGTGGCTATAAAGGTGGCATTGAGTGTTCGGAAAGTATGGGTTGAGGCACATGGATCAAGAGTGGGATTTGTCCATACATATGACGGATAAATATACTCTTGGCCCTCTCGGTGGAATGTCATCCAATTAGCTTGCAAGCATGTGACTGGCTCACAAGGGATCACATATCACGGGAACGATAAAAGAGTACTTATCAGTAACGAGGTTGAACTAGGTATGCAGAGATACCGACGATCAAAACCTCGGATAAGTAAACTATCGTGAGACAAAGGGAAATTGGTATCGTATGTAAGTGGTTCATTCGATCGCAAAGTAATTGTAGAAATATGTGGGAGCCATATGAATTTCCAGATTCCTCTATTGGTTATTGATCGGATAAGTGTCTTGGTCATGTCTGCATAATTCACGAACCGTAGGGAGACACACTTAAGGATTCGATGTTGTTGAGTAGTTATGGAATGATGAGTAAGAGACCGAATGTTGTTCGGAGTCTCGGATGGGATCCGGGATATCACGAGGAGATCCGGAATGGTCCGGAGAATAAGATTCATATAAGGAAAGTCCTGTTTCAGAGTTCAGAAAAGATTCCGGTGTTTTCACCAGGCATGTTCTAGAAGGGTCTGGAAGGTCTGGCACTCCGGAGGGGAAGGGTACATGGATGTGTCATGACAATGTGAAATGGTTGCATCATGTACTAGGTCACTTGGCTGGGCAATATGGAGAGAGAAATCAAATCCAAGTTTGAAAGTCAAACACCAATTTGAAAAGTCAAATCTGAAGTTTGCTTGGTGGAGGGAGAGTAGGAAACCTACTTGGGGAGGAAGTCCCACTCCCTCCCACCCGCCGGCCATGAGGAGGAGTTGGAGGAGGACTCCCTCCTCCCCAAACCGCCTCTCCCCTCCTATATAAGGAGGGGTAGGGCGCCCCCTCTCCCTACACCTCAAAAAACCCTAGCCTAAGGCGCCACCACCACCACCAAGTGTTGTTGCCGCCACCACCTAGGGATCTCCTCCCAAGTAGCCGAGTTGGGGTTTCCCAAACCCTAGCCGCCAGCTACACATCTCCCCTTGGTGCCCTCTAAACCCTAGATCACCAAGGCCTCTCTCATACTCCACCATACTCGCTCCGGCTTAAGGCGAAGCCCTGCGAGATCTCCCCTCTACTTCCGACACCACGCCGTCGTGCTGCCGGAATTGCGAGGAGAGTGCTACAACCTCTGCTGCTTGCTAGAACAAGGGAGAGGAAGGTCTTCATAGAGTACCGAACATGTGACCGACTGCGAAAGCGCTGCCGGAACATAGCGCCGGAAGGATCGTCTACGCGATCTTGAGATCGGCAAGTGTACGACTACATCACCCACGAGAATCTGCTCTCGTTAACCGCTTTGGAATCTTTGAGGGTGAGTTCTTCTATCGACTCGTTGCTACAATCTAGTAGATAGATCTTGGCTTGTTTGTGTGCATGCGGTAGAAATTTTTTGTTTTCCATGCTACGAACCCCTACAGTGGTATCAGAGCCGTGTCTATATGTAGATCTGTTGCACGAGTAGAACACAATGGTCATTGTGGGCGTTGATGCTTTTGTTGTCGATTGCTTCTTGTGTACTTTGCATCTTGCGGGATGGTGGGATGAAGCGGCCCGGGCTAACCTTACATGACATCGTTCATGAGACTTGCTCCACGCTTGACATGCAACTTGTATTGCATAAGTGGCTTTGCGGGTGCCTGTTTCTCCCAACATTGTTAAGATTCAATTTACAACGGGTGATTGACAATACTAGTATCAACGTTGTGGTTCTTGTTCGTAAGTTAGAACGACACTTATTGAAAGCCCCAAACCACGTAAAACATGCAAAGAAAATTAGAGGCGTCTAACTTTGTTTTGCAGGGTGTGCTATGATGTGATATGGCCATGATTGTGATTATATATGATGTATGCAATGTTCCTTATTGTAAGTCGGCAACCGGCAGGAGCCATATGGTTGTCTTTTAAATCCGTTAAGACATGCGTATCTATTATTCAAAGTAGTTGTAATAGTTGATGCTGGTGGAAGACAACCATGAAGCAGCGCCATTGACCTTGACGCCACACCGGTGATGATGGAGATCATGTTCGTGCTTGAAGATGGAGATCGGAAGACAAGAAGAAAGGCCATATCATATCACATGTTATGAATTGCATGTGATGTTAATCCTTTTATGCATCTTGTATTGCTTAGTTCACGACGGTAGCATTATAAGATGATCCCTCAAGCACACAATTTCAAGTTTTAAAGTGTTCATCCTTATTAAGCACCGTTGCTAAAGCTCGTTGTTTTAAAGCATCACGTGATGATCAGTTGTGTTAGATTCTACGAGTGTATACAACGTGAGCAAGCCAGATTTGCTCATGCGGAAGCTAAGGTTTGATCTTTACGAGCCTAGCATGTATATACATGGTCTCGGAACACGGGATAACGAAAGGTAAAGCATGAGTCATATAGATGATATAATGAACATGTTGATTGTTCGCCTTTGAAGCTACATCATCTCTCGTGATGATCGGTTTTGATGTGGTGTATTTGGTTCGTGTGATCACTAAAACAATGTGAGGGATATTGTTTTGAGTGGGAGTTCAACAGCAATATGATTAAGAGTTGAACACTATTTATCATAAATTAAATCAACGTGAATTTGCATAGTTGTTGTAGTCATTGGCATCCGTTTACCACCTTGCGCTTAGTTTTAATTGAGATGATACAACTATAGAATTCTGGTTAGTTACTTTACGAACTGGTATCGTATTGTCTTTGAAGTGTTAATCTAAAGTTTAAAAGTCCCATTGCAAACTTTCAGTAAGTTTCGATTACTCCGTGAAGTTTAATAGTTGGTATTAAATCAAGAGTAACAATTCCAGTGTTAGTATATAAGTATCATGTTTATCTCCATGATTCTTGATATTCGAAAGATAGTTTCAATATCAAGGTAATCTAGGAGTTGAAATAGTTGTTTCAGAAACCATCATGTATGGAAGATATTGCGATATCTGAAATGATGTTTTGGTTACAACATGATAGAGTATAATATGGCAAAGTTTATGTTCTCATATCTGATGAGAATTTACAAAAGGTTGGAGACACTAGTTGTCATAATCCTCCAAAAGGTTTTGGAGAGCAACATTATACTCGCGATTCACTGTTATAAGCTAAAGTAGCTTGATCATGAATAATTCCATGATAAGGGTGAATATTTTATGTAGGTAAAATGTTTACTACACCAAGATATTACTAAAGAAAGGAATTTGAAAGAACACCAAACATTTGATGATGGTGATCTACTTCAAAGTACAAGTCCAAAGACATTGGTATTTAACTATACACGCTTTGGACTATGTGTCATGTGTATGGCTCCACTATTGATGATAGATTATTTCAAACAGAAAAGGAAATACTGAAAGAGAATCTCATAAATATATGGTAGAAAAGAAAAGACTAGAATTGTTTAGCTTAAGTATATAGAGGATATACGTGTTATGGCTGTATTCTTTGCTTGTTAAATAATGTGGTTCTTAAGTATTGGATACTGAATTTGTTGGTATGAATCGTCATACGAAACAACACAATTCATGAACCACAATGGCCTAAGTAACTAGCAAATGAATATGTGATGATGTTCATCGAGAACAAATAAAGGGTTATTGTGTTGCTCGTTAAACATCAAAGCTTTCCTTCAAGATTTGCTTTATCAGGTATTATGAGAACAAAAGGGTTGTTCAAATAATTGCCGTAATCCATAAAAGATGGATGATTTACAAATCTCGTTGGAGAAATCACATCCATAAAACTAGTGCTAAAAATGTCGAAAGACAAATTGATTGAAAGATCACTTAGGAAGTGACATCCCCGTTTAAATTATATTGGAAAGAAAACATGAAGAAATTCCATGTGGATGGAATTTTGGAGTCTTTTGATCTTTGATCAAATGACGCTTGTGGAACTTTCCTAGAGATAATTAAAACTTCGTCCATAGGCCAAAAGGGAACGAATGACTAGCTTATTGGAACTTGTACATATTGTTGTATGAAGTCCATTATGTGTAGTCAAGAGCGATGGATTTCAACTTCATATGCTTTCTCCGAAAATTTGAGTGAATATATGAATATTTACTTAATAAGGATGAAGTTAGAAACATTTGAAAAGTTCAAAGACTTTCAAGATGAAGTGAAAAATCATTGTAACAAGAATATAAATAGTTTATGATAAGATCATAAAGGAAGATATTTGAGTTACAAGTTTAGCATAATACCTAAGATTTAAGGAATAGTTCCGTGTATTTGCATTCCCCGAAACACCATAAGAGTATGGAGCGTTCGAGATATGTAATTAAACCTTGTTTGACATGGTAAGATCAAAGGTGTAATTCATAAAATTGCCATTATTTTTAAAGATTAAAAGCTTTAGAGACTACCGTTTTTCCACTGAAAAGAGCTCCATCATAATCCGTTGAAATGACACCATATAACGTTATGGTTTGGGATAAAACCCAAGTTGTCCTTTCTTAAACATTGGTATGCTATGCATAAGAAAGATGTTTGCAACCAAAGTCGGATGAACCTGTCTTTGTATGTTATTTCGAATAACTATTAAGTATTCCTCCATAACATCAGAGACAAAAGTGTTTGTCGCTTAGAACGTCAAGTTTCTTTGAGAAGGAATTTTTCGTGAAAAGATAAGTGGGAGGACAATAGAACTTTCATAAGGTTAAAAGAACCTTAGCTATATGATCAAAGTTGCGCAGCACCGAAAAGTGTTCCGGACGCAGCAACAATGCTCATGGATCACGTGCCTCAAAGATTGTGGTTACGGAGGTCAAAGTTTCTATTGAACCAAGCGGGCCGGGTAAACAATCAAATACTAAGATTTGAGAGTTGAATCATTATTTGAGAATAATGAATGGACTACATGCAAAGAAGCGATGATGGGCCCTGACTCCATAAAACGGCTTGAAGCCATAAAATCCGTGATAGTTCCATACACGAGAAATCAAGCTTTGAACTTGAAGGACCCTCGAGAAAGGTGTAAGACCTGTTGGAGATATGCCCAAGAAGCAATAATAAAGTGGTTATTATCATATCTTCATACTTATGATAAATGTTTACATACCATGCTATAATTGTATTAACCGGAAACATTAATACTTGTGTGATTTGTAAACATAAAAGAGTCCCTAGTAAAGCCTCTTGTTAAACTAGCTTGTTGGTTAATATATGATCATGGTTTCCTGATCATGAACATAGAGATGTTATTAACAACAGGGTCATATCATTAGGAGAATGATGTGATGGACATACTCCTATAGATAAGCGTAGCATAAAGATCAAGTCATTTAATATAGTTCATTTCCTATAAGCTTTCTGATACATAGTAACCTAATTCCTTCGACCATGAGATCATGTTAATCACCATCACCGAAATGATGCTTTGATGACATCAAACACCACACCGTAACTGGGTGGCTATAAAGGTGGCATTGAGTGTTCGGAAAGTATGTGTTGAGGCACATGGATCAAGAGTGGGATTTGTCCATCCATATGACAGATAGATATACTCTAGGCCCTCTCGGTGGAATGTCATCCAATTAGCTTGCAAGCATGTAACTGGCTCACAAGGGATCACATATCACGGGAACGAGAAAAGAGTACTTATCAGTAACGAGGTTGAACTAGGTATGCAGAGATACCGACGATCAAAACCTCGGATAAGTAAACTATCGTGAGACAAAGGGAAATTGGTATCGTATGTAAGTGGTTCATTCGATCACAAAGTAATCGTAGAAATATGTGGGAGCCATATGAATTTCCAGATTCCTCTATTGGTTATTGATCGGAGAAGTGTCTCGGTCATGTCCGCATAATTCACGAACCGTAGGGAGACACACTTAAGGATTCGATGTTGTTGAGTAGTTATGGAATGATGAGTAAGAGACCGAATGTTGTTCGGAGTCTCAGATGGGATCCGGGATATCACGAGGAGATCCGGAATGGTCCGGAGAATAAGATTAATATAAGGAAAGTCCTATTTCGGAGTTCAGGAAAGTTTCCGATGATTTCATCGGAGAGGTTCTAGAAGGGTCTAGAAGGTTCACCGGTCCGAAAGGAGAATGGTCCATGAATGTGTCACGGGTAAGTGGAATGATTGGATCATGTCCAAGGTCACTTGGTGTTGGCATATGCAAGAGAGAAATAAAACTTTAAATTGAAAGTCAAACGGGAAGTTTGAAAATTCAAACTGGAACAATGGTTTCCTAGTGGGAGAAGAAACAAGTCCTTCTCTCAATCCAACTTGGGTTTGGGTTTGGATTCAAACCCACCCCTCCCAAGGCTGCCCCTCCCTCTCATAAATAGAGGGAGAGGGTTGCCCCAAACAACACAAGTTCTAAGCCCTCTCCACGAGCCGCCGCCGCCGCCAGCGCTGCCGCTCGCCGTCGCCGCTTGACGCCGCCGGTCTGTCGCCGCCGCCTTAGCCGCCGCCGACACCTCCTCCTCCTCCCGGATCTCTAAACCCTAGTTTTCCGAGAAACCCTAATCCAACATACTCGCTTCGGCTTAAGGCGAAGCCCTGCGAGATCTCCCCTCTACTTCCGGTACCACGCCGTCGTGCTGCCGGAATCACAAGGAGAGTGCTACAACCTCCGCTGCCTGCTGGAACAAGGGAGAGGAAGGTCTTCATCGAGTACCGAACGTGTGACCGACTGCGGGAGCGCTGCCGGAACGCAGCGCCGGAAGGATCGTCTACGTGATCTTGAGATCGGCAAGTGTACGACTACATCACCCACGAGAATCTGCTCTCGTTAACCGCATTGGAATCTTCGAGGGTGAGTTCCTCTATCGACTCTTTGCTACAATCTAGTAGATAGATCTTGGCTTGTTTGTGTGCATGCGGTAGAAATTTTTTGTTTTCCATGCTACGAACCCCTACAGTGGTATCAGAGCCGTGTCTATATGTAGATCTGTTGCACGAGTAGAACACAATGGTCATTATGGGCGTTGATGCTTTTGTTGCCGATTTCTTCTTGTGTACTTTGCATCTTGAGGGATGGTGGGATGAAGCGGCCTGGGCTAACCTTACATGACATCGTTCATGAGACTTGCTCCACGCTTGACATGCAACTTGTATTGCATAAGTGGCTTTGCGGGTTCCTGTTTCTCCCAACATAGTTAAGATTCAATTTACAACGGGTGATTGACAATACTAGTATCAATGTTGTGGTTCTTGTTCGTAAGTTTAGAACGACACTTATTGAAAGCCTCAAACCACGTAAAATATGCAAAGAAAATTAGAGGCGTCTAACTTTGTTTTGCAGGGGTGTGCTGTGATGTGATATGGCCATGATTGTGATTATATATGATGTATGCAATGTTCCTTATTGTAAGTTGGCAACCGGCAGGAGCCATATGGTTGTCTTTAAATTCTGTTTAGACTCGCGTGTCTATTCAAAGTAGTTGTAATAGTTGAAGCTGGTGGACGACAACCATGGAGCGGCATCATTGACCTTGATGCAATGCCGGTGATGATGGAGATCATGTTCGTGCTTGAAGATGGAGATCGGAAGCCCAAAGAAGAAAGGCCATATCATATCACATATTATGAATTGCATGTGATGTTAATCCTTTTATGTATCTTGTATTGCTTAGTTTACGACGGTAGCATTATAAGATGATCCCTCAAGCACACAATTTCAAGTTTTAAAGTGTTCATCCTTCGTAAGCACCGTTGCTAAAGCTCGTTGTTTCAAAGGACCACGTGATGATCGGCTGTGTTAGATTATGCGAGTGTATACAACGTGAGCAAGCCAGATTTGCTCATGCGGAAGCTAAGGTTTGATCTTGACGAGCCTAGCATGTACAGACATGGTCTCGGAACACGGATCACCGAAAGGTAAAGCATGATTCATATAGTAGATATGATGAACATGTTGATTGTTCGCCATTGAAGCTACATCAACTCTCGTGATGATCGGTTTTGATGTGGTGGATTTGGTTCGTGTGATCACTAAAACAATGTGAGGGATATTGTTTTGAGTTGGAGTTCAACGGCAATATGATTAAAAGTTGAATACTATTTATCATAAATTAAATCAAAGTGAATTTGCATAGTTGTTGTAGTCATTGGCATCCGTTTACCACCTTGCGCTTAGTTTTAATTGAGATGATAGAACTATAGAATTCTGGTTAGTTACTTTACGAACTAGTATCGTATTGTTTTGAAGTGTTAATCTAAAGTTTAAAAGTCCTATTGCAAACTTTCAGTAAGTTCCGGTTACTCCATGAAGTTTAATAATTGGTATTAAAACAAGAGTGACAATTCCAAGAGTTAGTGTATGAGTATCATGTTTGTCTCCATGATTCTTGATATTCAAAGGATTGTCTTAATATCAAGGTTATCTAGGATCTGAAAGAGTTGTTTCAGAAACCATGATGTGTGGAAGATATTGTGATGTCTGAAACGAAGTTTTGGTTACAACATGATAGAGTATAATATGGCAAAAGTCATGTTCTCATATTTGATGAGAATTTGCAAAAGGTTGGAGACACTAGTTGTCCTAATCCTCCAAAAGGTTTTGGAGAGCAACATTATACTCGCAATTCACCATTATAAGCTAAAATTAGCTTGATCATGGATAATTCCATGATAAGGGTGAATATTTTATGTAGGTAAAATGTTTACTACACCAAGAGATTACTAAAGAAAGGAATTTGAAAGAACACGAAACATTTGATAATGGTGATCTACTTCAAAGTGCAAGTCCAAAGACATTGGTATTTAACTATACATGCTTTGGACTATGTGTCATGTGTATGGCTCCACTATTGATGTTGATAGATTCTTTCAAACAGAAAAAGAAATACTGAAAGAGAATCTCATAAATATATGGCAGAAAAGAAGAGACTAGAATTGTTCAGTTTAGGTATATAAAGGATATACGTGTTATGGCTATATTCTTTGCTTATTAAACAAAGTGGTTCTTAAGTATTTGATATTGAATTTGTTGGTATGAATCGTCATACGAAACAACAGAATTCATGAACTACAATGGCCTAAGTAACTAGCAAAAGAATATGTGATGATGTTCATCCAGAACAAATTAAGGGTTATTGTGTTGCTCGTTAAACATCAAAGCTTGCCTTCAAGATTTGTTTTATCATGTATTATGAGAACAAAAGGGTTGTTCAAATAATTGCCGTAATCCATAAAAGATGGATGATTCACAAATCTCGTTGGAGAAATCACATCCATAAAACTAGTGCTAAAAATGTCGAAAGACAAATTGATTGAAAGATCACTTAGGAAGTGACATCGCCGTTTAAATTATATTGGAAAGAAAACATGAAGAAACTCCATGTGTATGGAATTTTGGAGTCTTTTGTTTTTTGATCAAATGACGCTTGTGAAACTTTCCTAGAGATAATTAAAACTTCGTTCATAGGCCAAAAGGGAACGAATGACTAGCTTATTGGAACTTGTACATATTGTTGTACGAAGTCCATTATGGTGTAGTCAAGAGCGATGGATTTCAACTTCATATGCTTTCTCCGAAAATTTGAGTGAATATATGAATATTACTTAATAAGGATGAAGTATGAAACATTTGAAAAGTTCAAAGACTTTCAAGATGAAGTGCACAATCATTGTAACAAGAATATAAATAGTTTATGATAAGATCATAAAGGAAGATATTTGAGTTACAAGTTTAGCATAATACCTAAGATTTAAGGAATCGTTCCGTGGATTTGCATGTCCCGAAACACCATAAGAGTATGGAGCATTCGAGATATGTAATTAAACCTTGTTTGACATGGTAAGATCGAAGGTGTAATTCATAAAAATGCCATTATATTTTAAAGATTAAAAGCTTCAGAGACTACCGTTTTTCCACTGAAAAGAGCTTCATCATAATCCGTTGAAATGACACCATATAAAGTTATGGTTTGGGATAAAACCCAAGTAGTCCTTTCTTAAACATTGATATGCTATGCATAAGAAAGATGTTTGCAACCAAAGTCGGATGAACCTGTCTTTGTATAACTGTTAAGTATTCCTCCATAACACCGGAGACAAAAGTGTTTGTCGCTTAGAACGTCAAGTTTCTTTGAGAAGGAATTTTTCGTGAAAAGATAAATGGGAGGACAATAGAACTTTGATAAGGTTAAAAGAACCTTAGCTATATGTGCAAAGTTGCGCAGTGCCGAAAAGTGTTCCGGAGGCAGCAACAATGCTCATGGATCACGTGCCTCAAAGGTTGCGGTCACAGAGGTCTAAGTTTCTATTGAAACAAGTAGGTCGGGTAATCAATCAAATACCAAGATTTGAGAGTTAAATCATTATTTGACAATAATGATCCGACTACATGCAAAGAAGCAATGATGAGCCCTGACTCCATCAAATGGCTTGAAGCCATAAAATCCGTGATAGTTCCATACACGAGAAATCAAGTTTTGAACTTGAAGGACCCTCGAGAAAGGTGTAAGACCTTATAGTTGTGTTTGGATCTATAAAGAAATAGACATGGATGTTTCGCATCTATGAAATGGTCGACATGTTGGGAAAGAGTTCACAACAATGTTCAAAGGTTGACTATGACAAGATTTGATCTTTCATAGCGATATTTAGTCTAGACGGATTAATATAGCAACCACTACATATAATTTTGTTATGTGGTAGTTGAATAAACAAAACAAGTTCTTCTAATAGAATTTTTACCTATTACATGTGCATAACACGGTCCATAGGGTTTTGTTAATTCAAAGGATGCTAAAAGCATATGCAAACTTCAATGGTTGAAGTGAGCATTGCGGAGTTGGAATCTTCACTATGATGAAACTGTTAAAAGAGTTTAATTTCATCAGAGACAATGAAGATGCTTGCATTTGCAAGAAATTAAGTGGGAGCGCTAAGACATGTTTCTAATACATTATGTGGAAGACATATTGTTGATTAAAAATGATGTATCTTTTATTAACATATATTAAGAATTTCATCCGGATGAAAGACTTAGGCAAAACCCAAATATTTGGCATCAATAGACGCTAATATGGTTGTGCCGAAAGTACATAGATGATGTATTGAATAAGTTCAATATAGAAACTACAAGAAAGGTTCTTGTCGCACAGAAAGGATTGAATGAGTTCAATATTGATGATATATTCAAGTGTATTTATATCAATCATACTGTGATATGTACAAATCTAGATATGTCCTATGCTCTAAATGTTATGAGCATATATCAGAATGATTCATAAGATAATCATTGGACGATAGTAAAGATATTCTTATGATCTTGTAAAATAACTAAGAATATATTATTTTGTAGAAATGACAAATAGATGGTTAGTTCATTGTAAATGAATTACATTGATACTAGTTTTGTCACAAAGTACAAATTAAGTTTATCTCAATCTAAACTAACGGTTGCACAATATGATGGAAAGTAAGTTCCATAATGAATTTGGATGAATTCCAAAGTTAAGACATTGTGACAGATACTACAACAAAAGGCTAAGTATATGACTACTATTATAGCAGCAAAAGAGGGCATTTGTGTCAAGTAGTTTGTTATCAAACTAGGTGTAGTTCACAGTGGGATAGTACTATGAAGATATATTGTACGACAATATTATCAACATGTTTTAACCCCAAATAACTAAAGGTCACACCAAAGGACCAAATTTGTACGAAGCCATCTCATTAGAGAATGAGTGATGCGTAGAGACGCAAAGACATGCAATTACACACGGACCTGGAAGTGTCAGATCCAGAGATCAGTTGACCACTAGCAATCGTGTACATACGACACCAGAAAGCCATAGGTGTTGAATACACAAAGGTTTGAAACTAGATTATTGACTCTAGTGCAAGTGGGAGACTGTTGGAGATATGCCCAAGAGGCAATAATAAAGTGGTTATTATCATATCTTCATACTTATGATAAATGTTTACATACCATGCTATAATTGTATTAACTGGAAACATTAATACTTGTGTGATTTGTAAACATAAAAGAGTCCCTAGTAAAGCCTCTTGTTAAACTAGCTTGTTGGTTAATATATGATCATGGTTTCCTGATCATGAACATAGAGATGTTATTAACAACAGGGTCATATCATTAGGAGAATGATGTGATGGACATACTCCTATAGATAAGCGTAGCATAAAGATCAAGTCATTTAATATAGTTCATTTGCTATAAGCTTTCTGATACATAGTAACCTAATTCCTTCGACCATGAGATCATGTTAATCACCATCACCTGAAGGATGCTTTGATGACATCAAACACCACACCGTAACTGGGTGGCTATAAAGGTGGCATTGAGTGTTCGGAAAGTATGTGTTGAGGCACATGGATCAAGAGTGGGATTTGTCCATCCATATGACGGATAGATATACTCTGGGCCCTCTCGGTGGAATGTCATCCAATTAGCTTGCAAGCATGTGACTAGCTCACAAGGGATCACATATCACGGGAATGATAAAAGAGTACTTATCAGTAACGAGGTTGAACTAGGTATGTGGAGATACCGACGATCAAAACCTCGGATAAGTAAACTATCGTGAGACAAAGGGAAATTGGTATCGTATGTAAGTGGTTCATTTGATCGCAAAGTAATCGTAGAAATATGTGGGAGCCATATGAATTTCCAGATTCCTCTATTGGTTATTGATCGGAGAAGTGTCTCGGTCATGTCCGCATAATTCACGAACCGTAGGGAGACACACTTAAGGATTCGATGTTGTTGAGTAGTTATGGAATGATTAGTAAGAGACTGAATGTTGTTCGGAGTCTCGGATGGGATCCGGGATATCACGAGGAGATCCGGAATGGTCCAGAGAATAAGATTCATTTAAGGAAAGTCCTATTTCAGAGTTTAGGAAAGTTTCCGATGATTTCATCGGAGAGGTTCTAGAAGGGTCTAGAAGGTTCACCGGTCCGAAAGGAGAATGGTCCATGAATGTGTCATGGGTAAGTGGAATGATTGGATCATGTCCAAGGTCACTTGGTGTTGGCATATGCAAGAGAGAAATAAAACTCTAAACTGAAAGTTAAACGGGAAGTTTGAAAAGTCAAACTGGAACAATGGTTTCCTAGTGGGAGAAGAAACAAGTCCTTCTCTCAATCCAACTTGGGTTTGGGTTTGGATTCAAACCCACCCTCCCAAGGCTGCCCCTCCCTCTCATAAATAGAGGGGGAGGGCTGCCCCAAACAACACAAGTTCCAAGCCCTCTCCACGAGCCGCCGCCGCTGCTCGCCGCCGCTCGCCGCCGCTGTCGCTCGCCGTCGCCGCTCGCCGCCTTAGGCGCCGGTCTGTCGCCGTCGCCTTAGCCGCCGCCGACACCTCCTCCTCCTCCCGGATCTCTAAACCCTAGTTTTCCGGGAAACCCTAATCCAACATACTCGCTTCGGCTTAAGGCGAAGCCCTGCGAGATCTCCCCTCTTCTTCCGGTACCACGCCGTCGTGCTGCCGGAATCGCGAGGAGAGTGCTACAACCTCCGCTGCCTGCTGTAACAAGGGAGAGGAAGGTCTTCATCGAGTACCGAACGTGTGACCGACTGCGGGAGCGCTGCCGGAATGCAACGCCGGAAGGATCGTCTACGCGATCTTGAGATCGGCAAGTGTACGACTACATCACCCACGAGAATCTGCTCTCGTTAACCGCTTTGGAATCTTCGAGGGTGAGTTCCTCTATCGACTCGTTGCTACAATCTTGTAGATAGATCTTGGCTTGTTTGTGTGCATGCGGTAGAATTTTTTTGTTTTCCATGCTACGAACCCCTACAAGACCTTACAGTCGTGTTTGGATCTATAAAGAAATAGACATGGATGTTTCACATATATGAAATAGTCGACATGTTGGGAAAGAGTTCACAACAATGTTCAAAGGTTGTATATGACAAGATTTGATCTTTCCTAGCGATATTTAGTCTAGACGGATTAATGTAGCAACCACTACATATAATTTTGTTATGTGGTAGTTGAATAAACAAAACAAGTTCTTCTAATAGAATTGTTACCTAGGACGTGTGCATAACACGGTCCAAAGGGTTTTGTTATTTCAAAGGATGTTAAAAGCATATGCAAACTTCAATGGTTGAAGTGAGCATCGCGTAGTTGGAATCTTCACTATGATGAAATTGTTAAAAGAGTTTAATTTCATCAAAGACAATGAAGATGCTTGCATTTGCAAGAAATTAAGTGGGAGCGCTAAGACATATTTCTAATACATTATGTGGAAGACATATTGTTGATTGGAAATGATGTATCTTTTATTAACACAAATTAAGAATTTCATCCCGATGAAAGACTTAGGCAAAATCCAAATATTTGGCATCAATAGACGCTAATATGGTTGTGCCGAAAGTACATAGATGAGGTATTGATTATGTTCAATATAGAAACTATAAGAAAGGTTCTTGTCACACAAAAAGGATTGAATAAGTTCAATAGTGATGATATATTCAAGTGTATTGACACTTGATAAGTGAAACAAAGATTCAAGTATAGATAGATACTTGATGTATGAAATCACAAAGAGTATTTATATCAATCATACTGTGATATGTACAAATCCAGATATGTCCTATGTTCTAAATGTTTTGAGCATATACCAGAATGATTCATAAAATGATCATTGGATAATAGTAAGGATATTCTTATGATCTTTTGGAAGAACTAGTATATTATTTTGTAGAAGTGACAAATAGATGGTTAGTTCATTGTAAAAGTACTACATTGATACTAGTTTTGTCACAAAGTACAAATTAAGTTTATCTCAATCTAAACTAAGGGTGGCACGATATAATGGAAAGTAAGTTCCATAATGGATTTGGATGAGTTCCAAAGTTAAGACATTGTGACAGATACTACAATAAAAGGCTAAGTATATGACTGCTATAATAGCAGCAAAAGAGGACATTTGTGTTAAGTAGTTTGTTATCAAACTAGGTGTGGTTCATAGCAGGATAGTACTATGAAGATATATTGTACGAAAATATTATCAACATGTTTTAACCCCAAAGAACTAAAGGTCTCACCAAAGGACCAAATTTATACAAAGCCATCTCATTAGAGAATGAGTGATGCGTAGAGACGCAAAGACATGCAATTACACACGGACCTGGAAGTGTCAGATCCGAAGATCAGTTGACCACTAGCAATACTGTAAATACAACACCGGAAAGCCATATGTGTTGAATACACAAAGGTTTGAAACTAGATTATTGACTCTACTGCAAGTGGTAGACTGTTGGAGATATGCCCAAGAGGCACTAATAAAGTGGTTATTATCATATCTTCATTCTTATGATAAATGTTTACATACCATGCTATAATTGTATTAACTGAAAACATTAATACTTGTGTGATTTGTAAACATAAAAGAGTCCCTAGTAAAGCCTCTTGTTAAACTAGCTTGTTGGTTAATATATGATCATGGTTTCCTGATCATGAACATGGAGATGTTATTAACAATAGGGTCATATCAACAGATGAATGATATGATGGACATACTCCTATAGTTAAGCATAGCATAAAGATCAAGTCATTTAATATAGTTCATTTGCTATAAGCTTTCTGATACATAGTAACCTAATTCTTTCGACCATGAGATCATGTTAATCACCATCACCGGAAGGATGCTTTGATGACATCAAACACCACGCCGTAACTGGGTGGCTATAAAGGTGGCATTGAGTGTTCGGGAAGTATGGGTTGAGGCACATGGATCAAGAGTGGGATTTGTCCATCCATATGACAGATAGATATACTCTGGGCCCTCTCGGTGGAATGTCATCCAATTAGCTTGAAAGCATGTGACTGGCTCACAAGGGATCACATATCACGGGAACGAGAAAAGAGTACTTATCAGTAACGAGGTTGAACTAGGAATGCAGAGATACCGACGATCAAAACCTCGGATAAGTAAACTATCGTGAGACAAAGGGAAATTGGTATCGTATGTAAGTGGTTCATTCGATCGCAAAGTAATCATAGAAATATGTGGGAGACATATGAATTTCCAGATTCCTCTATTGGTTATTGATCGGATAAGTGTCTCGGTCATGTCTGCATAATTCACGAACCGTAAGGAGACACCCTTAAGGATTCGATGTTGTTGAGTAGTTATGGAATGATGAGTAAGGGACCGAATGTTGTTCGGAGTCTCGGATGGGATCCAGGATATCACGAGGATATCCGGAATGGTCCGGAGAATAAGATTCATATAAGGAAAATCCTGTTTCGGAGTTCGGAAAAGATTCCGGTGTTTTCACTAGGAATGTTCTAGAAGGGTCTGGAAGGTCCGGCACTCCGGAGGGGAAGGGTACATGGATGTGTCATGACAATGTGGAATGGTTGCATCATGTACTAGGTCACTTGGCTGGGCAATATGGAGAGAGAAATCAAATCCAAGTTTGAAAGTCAAACGCCAATTTGAAAAGTCAAATCTGAAGTTTGCGTGGTGGAGAGAGAGTAGGAAACCTACTTGGGGAGGAAGTCTCACTCCCTCCCACCCGCTGGCCATGAGTAGGAGTTGGAGGAGGACTCCCTCCTTCCCAAACCGCCTCTCCCCTCCTATATAAGGAGGGGTAGGGCGCCCCCTCTCCCTACACCTCAAAAAACCCTAGCCTAAGGCGCCACCACCACCACCAAGTGCTGTTGCCGCCACCACCTAGGGATCTCCTCCCAAGTCGCCGAGTTGGGGTATCCCAAACCCTAGCCGCCGGCTACACCTCTCCCCTTGGTGCTCTCTAAACCCTAGATCACCAAGGCCTCTCTCATACTCCACCATACTCGCTCCGGCTTAAGGCGAAGCCCTGCAAGATCTCCCCTCTACTTCCGACACCACGCCGTCGTGCTGCCGGAATCACGAGGAGAGTGCTACAACCTCTGCTGCCTACTGGAACAAGGGAGAGGAAGGTCTTCATCGAGTACCGAACGTGTGACCGACTGCGGAAGCGCTGCCGGAACGCAACGCCGGAAGGATCGTCTACGCGATCTTGAGATCGGCAAGTGTACGACTACATCTCCCACGAGAATCTGCTCTCGTTAACCGCTTTGGAATCTTCGAGGGTGAGTTCTTCTATTGACTCGTTGCTACAATCTAGTAGATAGATCTTGGCTTGTTTGTGTGCATGCGGTAGAAATTTTTTGTTTTCCATGCTACGAACCCCTACAGCTTTAGCTTCTCCTTTTAGTGAAAAAGGGAAGATTTTAGTAACAAAGTACTTGCGCATCTTAACATCATCAGAGAATAAGGCACTCATAGTGGAAAGCTCATTCATATGTGCCACAACCTTTTCATTCTCAATCCCACAAAAAGGTTGTTTCTCAACAATGTTTATATAGGATAAATCAAGAGAGAAATCATAATCCTTATCTTTAATATCTATGGGAGAAGTAGCAAACTTAGCATCAGGAGACAGTTTAGGTATAATAGTACGTCTCTCAAGGAGACTCCTAATAGCACTAGCACTATGTGTGTTTTGACACTCTTCAATAAATTCATTAGTCAACTAAATGTAACCATCATTAATATCATATCTCTCTCTAGACTCAAGTGAGCTAACAGGAGTAATAGTGTCTTCACTAGGAGTTCAGTGTTTCCCAAAATAGTTCTAACAATAGTAGCATCTAGGAAAGGACCTAATGAACCACTTGCATCAAGCACAGTAGAAGTAACATCATGAGTATCAGAAGCAATTTCAGATTCAGCAGTAGTAGTAGTGTGTGTAGCATGTGTATGTGGTGGTGGTGTAACAAGCTTACTTATAACAGATGGTGAATCAAGAGCAGTAGAGGTGTTTAGGACTGTACCTCTTCTTGTAGTGGATGGTAAAAAAGGAAACTTCCCATCACGAGACTTTCCCATGATGAAAAGGATAGCAGCAAACAATAGTAGATCCAAGTAAACTTACAATTAAAGCTATGCTCCCCGGCAACGGCGCTAGAAAATAGTCTTGATGACCCACAAGTATAGGGGATCACAACAGTCTTCGAGGGTAGTATAACCCAATTTATTGATTCGACACAAGGGGAGCCAAAGAATACTTATAAGCCTTAACAACTGAGTTGTCAATTCAGCTGCATGATGACCCACAAGTGTAGGGGATCGCAACAGTCTTCGCGGGTAGTATTACCCAATTTATTGATTCGACACAAGGGGAGCCAAAGAATACTTGCAAGCCTTAACAACTGAGTTGTCAGTTCAGCTGCACCTGGAAATAGTTCTTGCTCACAGAAGTTTATCAGTAGCAACACTTTGGCAACAGCAACAGCAAAACAGGAGCAATAGTAACAGTAACGGTAACAATAGGATTCGAGTGTGGTAGGCATAGGGATGGATGGACGGGCGTTGCATGGAAGAGCCTAAACATGTAACTTCAAGATCTAGGGCATTGTAGATAAATAATAACAAGCATCCAAGTACTAAACAATCATAGGCATGTGCTCCAAATATAGTCATACGCCCTCGCAATGAGAACTTGCACAACATCTTCTGTCCAGCCAGCCCGTGGCAGCGGGGCCTCTAGGGAACTACTGGCAATTAAGGTGCTCCTTTTAATAGAGCATCGGAGAAAATCATTAACACTCCATGAACACATGTGATCCTCACACCACAGCCATCCCCTCCGGTTGTGCCAATTATTGTCACTTTGGGGCCTTTGGATCCGGACAATGATATGTATACACAACTTGCAGATAAGATCACAAACAATACTATCATAATGATTCAATATAAGTTTAGATCTAAGGTCATGGCACTCAGTCCCTAGTGACAAACATTAAGAACAACAAGTTGCAACAAAGTCAAATAGCACTAATAGAGATTCTAGACACTATGCCCTAACAGATCTTATTCGATTACATGATAGAACTCATCCAATCCCTACCATCCCCAAGCCTACAGCGGGGGATTACTCACTCATGGATGAGGGAAACATCGGTGGTTGATGGAGATGCGTTGGTGATGACGATGGCGATGATCCTCTCCAAATTCCCGGTCCCGGCAGGGTGCCAGAACGGAGTTTCTGGATCCGAATCTTGGTTTCTGGTGGCGGTGGCGGAGCGGAACTCTTTCTAGAAAACTATCGAACCCCCCTTGGTTTTTAGGTCGGAAGGCAACTTATAGGCGCAGAGGGAGGCCGAGGGTGTGCCTGGGGTGGCTGCACCCCCTCTAGGCGCGGCCAGTGGTGGGCCCGCACCTGGGGTGGGTGTGGTCCCCCAGGCCTCCTCTCCGTCTCGTCTTCTGGCTCCGTGGATCTTCTGGTGAAATATAATTTTTGGCATATTTTCCGGGATTTTTCCTGATAGTTCATTTTCTGCACAAAAACAAGACACCAAGGTAATTCTGCTGAGAATAGCATCAGTCCGTGTTAGTTGTATCCAAATCACACATGTTTAGAGAAGAAACAATAGAAAAGTGTTCGAGAAAGTAGATATGTTTTGGACGTATCACTGCACCTAGAAATAATCTTGCTCATTGTAGTTTATTAGTAGCAATAGTTTTGTAGTAGCAATAGCAAAGTAACATCAGCAGTAAAACAAAGGCAATAGTAACAACAGTAGCAAACAGTAGGATATGAGTGCGGTAGCATAGAGATGGATGGACATGCATTGCATGGACGAGACTATTCATATAACTTCAAGATCAAGGGCATTTGCAGATAAATAAGATAAAGCATCGAAGTACTAAACAATCATAGGCATGTGTTCTATATATAGTCATACGCGCTCGCAATGAGAACTTGCACAACATCTTTTGTCCTGCCAGCCCATTGCAGTGGGGCCTCAAGGAAATCTACTGGCGATTAAGGTACTCCTTTAATAGAGCACCGGAGCAAAGCATTAACACTCCGTGAACACATGTGATCCTCATATCACAACCATCCCCTCTGGCTGTCCCAATTTCTGTCACTTCGGGACCTTTGGTTCCAGACAATGATATGTGTACACAACTTGCATATACAATCACAAAAAATACTATCATCATGAATCAATAACAAGTTCAGATCTGAGATCATGGCAATCGGGCCCTAGTGACAAGCATTAAGCACAACAAGTTGCAACAAAGTCAAATAGCACTAATAGAGATACTAGGCACCATGCCCTAACAATCTTATTCGATTACATGATAGAACTCATCCAATCCCTACCATCCCCATAGCCTACAGCGGGGGATTACTCACTCATGGATGGGAGAAACATGGATGGTTGATGGATAGGCGTCGGTGATGATGGCGATAATCCTCTCCAAATTTCCCATCCCGACAGGGTGCCAGAACGGAGTTTCTGGTTCCAAATCGCGGTTTCTGGTGGTGGCGGCGCAACGGAACTTTTTCTAGAAAAATGTCAAACCCCCCTCGTTTTTAGGTCAAGAGGCTTTTTATAGGCGAAGAGGGAGGTCGAGGGGGTGCCCGAGGTGGCCACACCCCTCCCAGGCGCGGCCTGGCCTGGCCCGTGCTGCCAGGGGGTGTGGCCCCCTCGTGGCCCTCCTCCATCTCATCTTCTGGCTCCGTGAGTCTTCTGGTGAAATAGGATTTTTGGCATATTTTCCGTGATTTTTCCTGATAGTTGATTTTATGCACAAAACTAGAGACCAAGGTAATTCTGCTGAAAACAGCGTCAGTCTGTGTTAGTTGTATCCAAATCACACAAGTTTAGAGGAGAAACAATAGAAAAAGTGTTTGGGAAATTAGATAGGTTTTGGACGTATCAGCAAGCATGTGACTAGGTCACAAGAGATGTCATATCACAGAACGAGTAAAGAGTACTTATCAGTAACGAGGTTGAACTAGGTATAGAGATACCGAAGATCAAACCTCGGATAAATAAAGTATCATGTGACAAAGGGAATCAGTATCATATGTAAATGGTTCATTCGATCACGAAGTCATCGTATAAATGTGTGGGAGCCTTTATGGATTTCCAGATCCGACTAATGGTTATTGATCGGAGAGGTGTCTAGATCATGTCTGCATAGTTCACGAACCATAGGGAGACACACTTAAGGATTCGATGTTGTTTAGTAGATATGGAATATGAGTTGGAGACCGAATGTTGTTCAGAGTCTCGGATTGGATACACGACATCACGAGGAGATTCGGAATTGTCCGAATAATAATATTCATATAAGGAAAGTCAAATTCTACGGTTTTGAAATGTTTTCGGTGTTTTGACCGGAAGATTCTTGAAGGTTCTGGAAGGTCCACCACCCTGGATGGGGGAACTTGGGATGCACCATGCCCTAGTGGGGCTGGAGGCATCAAGCCCTAGGTCAAGTCGTCCAAGACTAGGAAGAGAGATACAAACTCTAGTTTGAATAGAAAATCCTAGTTTGACTAGTCAAATCCTAGTGGAGGAAGGAAAGGAAACCTTGAGGGAAAAGGTTTCCCTTTCCCTCTCCTTGCCGCCGGCCATGAGGAGTTGGGGGTGGACTTGGCCAGGGCTGGGAACCCTGGTCGCTGCCACACCGCCCATATAAGGAGGGGTGGGGGCGCCCCCTACACCCTCACCCAAAACCCTAGCCACCGGCACCTCCCCTCTCTCCTCCATACACTGCTCTGGCTTAGGTGAAGCCCTACAGTAATCTCTTCTCCTCCACCACCACCACACCATTGTCATGTTGGGATTTCGAGGAGATCTACAGCCTCCGCTGCCCTGCTGGAACAAGGGAGAGGAAGGTCTTTATCGACTACCATATGTGTGAACGAATGCGGAAGCGCTACCGGAATGTGGCGCCGGAAGGATCGTCTATACGATCTTGAGAACGGCAAGTGATTGAATACATCAACCAACAGAATCCGATCTTGTTAAACACTTTGGATCTACAGGGGTTAGTTCTCTACAAACTTGTTGCACCGATCTCGTAGATTAGATCTTGGCTTTTGTGTATTCACGCAATAGAATTTTTTTTGTTTTCCATGCTGCAAACCCTACAGCCCAGTCGTCCCTCCCCTCCCGCACTACCCGCTCGGCCTCCCCAACAGCGCGCGCCTCCGTCTCGCGTGCCTCACTATATCGTGTCTCTGCCATTGCGCGTCTTCGTGTCCTCTCTTCGGGCCCCAAGAGGCTATCCAGCGCCTCTAATCTGGACACCCTCTCGACAACCATGAATGCATGACCATCAATGTTGTGGTGCATGGTATGGTAGGACTTGACGATAGTCCATTTCTCATCGTCCCTGATGACCCACAAGTAAGGGGGGTGTATTGCAGTACTTTCGATAAATAGGAGTGTCGATCCCAACGAGGAGCAGAAGGTGTTGACTAGTGGTATGGAGCAGGAACTCTCTGTAAATACTTAGCAAATGGATTTTTAGGGGTTTTCTGATAAAGCAACAAAACAAAGTGCAAGTAATAAAGACAACGAAAGAACGCAGCAAGTGGCCCAATCCTTTCTTAGCAAAGGACAAGCCGATGGAAATACTTATAAGGACCAAACGTTCTCGAGGACACATGGGAATTCTATCAAGTTCTTTCGCTTCATATAGCTGAGTAATCTTCTTTGGTGTTGTAAGTGTTGTGTGGCTGAACCTGTGCTAATGTACCGACCTTACTTGGACTAATACATACTTGTTATTAAACCCCCTACAAGCATCCGCAACTACAGGAAAGTAATTAAGATATAAACCTAACCACAGACTTAAACTCTGAGATCCTATGCCCCCTTGTGCAAAGGTGTCCTAACGGGGGTTCAGGTTTCTGTCACTCTGGCAACCCCACAATTAGTATCCAAATACACAATGCATTCCCCTAGGCCCATAAATGGTGAAGTATCATGTAGTCGATGTTCACATGACACCACTAGAAGAATAGAACCATAACTTAAATACTAAACAATTGAATAATAACTCAACACAAATCCACTACTAACAACATGACTTCTCCCATGTCCTCAAGAACTAAACGAACTACTCACGAGACATCATATGGATCAAGATAAAATATGATATGGTGATGAATAACAATCTGAACATAAACAATAATCCAATGGTTCCACTCACAAGCATCAACTACAATAGTAATTAACACCGGGAAAGTTTCTCCTAAGAACTAATGCAAGATTCAACACGATTGTTATAGAGGGACGGAGTGGTGATGATGGTGCTGGTGGAGATAATGGTGTGGATGATGATGATGATCCCGATGAAGCCTAGCTTGATGACGGTGTTGATGGCGATGATCTCCCCTCTTCGGGAAGGAGTTTCCCAGGCAGAAATCTGACTGCCGGAGAGATCTTTCTCTCTCAGTGTTTTCCGCCCCGCAGAGGCGGCAGAAATCTATCTGTGGTCACTCCCCTGGTGTTAGGGTTCCGTGAGGAAGATATAGGCGAGAGGGCGGAGTCGGAGGCCAGGCAGGTGGGCCACACCTGCCCTAGGCACGGGGCAAAGTGGGCCCGCGCCTAGGGGGTGTGGGCCCCCTGTGGCCCTTCTTCGCCTCCCCTTCTGGCCTCCTCTGTCTTCTGGAAAAATATAATTTTCCCATATTTTTCTGGTATTTTTCTGATCTTCGCGAAATTGCATTAAAACACCTCCTTTTCCATCAGAATCCAGACTCCGGCAGTTCATCCTCCAAGAATCATCCAACATGCAAAAACAGTGGAAAAACATAAGTAATACCTCATAATAAGATATATATCAATGAATAGAGGCAAATTATGATATAGAATGGTGATGCAAATTGGACGTATCAGTCCCTTGCTTGTAGGGCAGCCTCGTCCTCGTCGCCAAAGTCGTCTAGGACATTTTCATCGCCATTGTCTATGTTAGCCCACAATGCGATGACGACAGCCGCATCGGCCACATGGTTCATTTCTGTTGCCTCGTTTGTCGTGTGTTCTTGCACCTCGCGCGCCACTGTCTCGACTACCTCCCGGGCCATAGAGTGGCGTAGATCGCGCACCGCGGTTGTGGCCTCCTCACGCGCCACTGTCTCCATCATGTCCTCCAACGCCTTCTGGGCCTCCGCACCTTGGTTCTCGAAACCTTCCACTAACAAGGGGTGACCTTGGCAATGTCCATTGTTATGGACTTGGGTTTCTGGGAAATGGGGTGCGCTGATGATTTTATCGGCTTATTAGACAAACAAAGGAGGCAAGTTTACCTAGACTCGGGCCTCGTAGAGGAAACCCTACTTTCTACTTGTCTGATCTTTATTGATGGAGAATATAAAGTCGCCGAGTTGCTAGATGCGATCTAGCTTACAGCGAATTGATATGAGTAGATTATCCGTTGGCTCCTCCTAGCCTTTATATGATAGGATGGGTCTCAAAGTCCAACACGGGTCGGTTACAAAATAAAAGGTAAATTTGTGACTATGTCAGCTACATCTTGGGTTTTGCCTTGATTGTCATGTATGGTTCCCGGGCTTCGGTTGCTTCCAGAACCTTTGGCTATGTATGGGCCTTATGGGACTTGTCCTAGATCTGTACCAGGTATGCTAATAACAGAGACTCGACAAATCATACACATGTCATCCACCTCCTCCTCCGCATACTGACAAGCCAGCTCGGCGGCCTCCACCTCCACGTCGTGCTCGGAACACTCCAGAAAGCAGACATGCACCATCTCCTAGAGCTGGACCATGTGGTGATCTTACGAAGAGGCATAGATGGTGAGCTTTGGTTGGTGCAAATACCACGGCTATGTCCATATTTATAGCTCACGGTCTGTGTGGAAAATGTCCGGTCCGATATGGGAGATTTCTGGTCGTGGGAATGAAACCGCCACGACGCGGGCGGTAAACTAGAGCCAGCGAGGGCAGGAACCCTAAGGCCCGCAGGAAGCCGGCAGGGCGATTGGTGACGAGAAGTCGCCATTAACTCGGTCGCGTCAATCCTTGACACCGGGCTAGAGGATCAAAATGCGTCTGGCCACACCCGTGGCCCGAACGAACTGAACCGACACAAACAGACCATTTTGAACACATTGCCGTCCTAAATGGGTCGTGCCAGTGGAGATGCCCTATCATGCTCACACATAGTCGGACAAAGATACATACATATATGAGAGGAAACATGTGTACAAAGCAATTTTCTACAGGATATATATCAGTCAACCCTTCAAACTTACTACCAGGAACTATTTGGCGAGTTCTTGCTATAGATATCAATCAACCCTCCGTTCTAAAAAGACATACTACTAAGAACGTTTTGGACTGAATATAAGATGTCTTCGTTTTAGCCTATAAAAATATTTACATTTTAGAACAGAGCTAGTATACTACTCCCTTCGTTCAGAAATATAAGATATTTTAACTTTGTAAATTAAATGTATCTCGATGTCTTTTAATATATATGTTTGTAGACGTTCGGAGTGAATACATTAAAATTTCTAGATACATTTATTTTACAAAGCTAAAATGTATTCTACACAGAGGAAGTATTTGGGTAGAAAACTACTAAAGGCTAACTCAATTATTAAAATAATGCAATTCTGTTTTTGTACTCGCATGTGTAACCTATGTACCTAACGTCCTGTTAAGCTAGCTAGTAGCTAGCTAGCCTCGTTAGTTTCTCAAAGGACACCTGATAATGGCATCTCACTAACTCATGATTTCTGAACACTGATGTGTTGGAGATCATTGTCAGTGCTGCAACAGATGTGTCGGCACAATTATTTCTGATTATTTCAAACAATGAAACAAATTAGGATAAAGATGACGTAAATGATTGGCATGAATGAGATGGACATACAAAACTGGCGGATTTAGTTGGATGGTGGCACGGACACACTGACAACTTACCAAGCCAGAAACAATGAGACTTGATCATACATAGTGTATCTCGGTCTAAATATATGTGAATTGGGATATCATGTACATGCCTTGTGGATTTTTTTTAGAAATAGCAGTTTACAAACGCATGCGCTCATAGTTATGAACTCATATATGCACACCCTATCATAATGAGTACCTTTTAGAGGTTGAGCCGGCGGATCGGATTTAGAGATAGACGAAGTCATCACATGTGTTTTGCTATTAACTGGAACGTCGCTCTCCACTGAAAAAATATTTCACATTTTTGAGACACTCAACCACCCTCCTAGCATGTTGATTCTTATGTGGACTTATTATTAATTGTATTGGATATGTATTGCATTTCATTATTTTTTGGCAACCCTAGGGATCAGTTGGCGGAGATTAGTCCTGATTGGTACCTCCCACGCAGTTCGATTACACTTAAGTGTGAGATCTCAATCATGAGACCGTTGCAGCATAACCTCCTTCCATGCAACAACTTTGTATGTATGCAACATTGTTTTGTAGTAGTATTTTTGCGTATGGTATGCCAAATACACATAAAACATCACAACGATTCAAACACACCCATGTAGCAACCAATTATGTGTATGCAATAAATCTATGTTGGTAACAACCAGTTACCAAGAAAAATCATCTAAAACATGAAGCATGGAAGACAACACTTGATACTACTACAGAAAAGGTTTTCTTTCTTGTGAGCATACACTTAAATTAAGCTTTGGTATGTTCTTTTATAAGGGGTGATTTATTATTTAAATTTTTTAAGCATTGCACACAGCCTTTACATAACTAAGGGCGTGTTTGGTTGGCCCAATTGTCGATCCTCGCACCGGGCCAGAAGAAACAAGCCCGTTTGGTGTCTTGCGGCATGCCGCGGATTTGGCCCGCACGGTTCTTAAAGAACCTCTCATCTTGGCTCCGGAGGAATGCCAAAATTGAGCGTTTTCATCGGGACAGACCCTGGCGAGCACAAGGGGAGGAACAACATGCGCGAGGAGGCAACAGGGAGATGTCAGGAGCCGAAAGAATCGCAGCGCCAGATGGCGTGAAAATATCCCGCATGAAGAAAAATCCCTCCCCATTTTCCTCTTGTGCGGCGGCGGTAGCGATTTAGATCTCCGGCATCAGCTTCTAAGCACACTCCGGCTGGCATCTACAGCCCAACTCCGGGTCTGCTGGCTCACAGATCTGTGGCGCCGACTACTCCCCCGTGTTCTTCTCCGCTCGCGGCAGATCCTCGACGGCCACCAGCATGAAGGTAACAACCATGACTCCTCTCTACATTTTTTACCAAGGTAGTTAGCTCGACATTAGGGTAGTCCGTACACCGTGTTTACGCATTGCCACTCTGTTTAGGGCCAGCAACTGAAGCTTATCATCCAGGCAGTTGCTCTAGTCGTTGTGATTCAGGCATGGTGTTACCGATCTACCGAAGAGCGGCTGCTAGGCATAACATGCCGGCCGTGAAGTATGGTCCCCTGATGCAGCGGGACAGAGAGAGGATGGCAAATTTGAACCACATCCACAACAACAACGATGTGGATCCTATCGCCATGCTCAGGATGAGAAGATCCCCATTTAACCATCTTGTGCAGACTTTCAGGTCTAGGGGGCTGCTCAAGGACATCATCAACTGCTGTATCGAAGAGCAGGTGGCTCTGTTTCTTCATGTTCTAGGCCATAACCAGAAATTCCGAGTGATCCAAAACACATGGAGAAGATCAACCGAGACAATTTCCTGGTGTTTCCATCAGGTGTTGAATGTTGTTGGAGAACTGAGAGAGGAGATGATCATGCCACCATCTAGTCAAACCCCCACGAAGATACATGGAAACGGTCGATGGTTCCCCTTTTTCAAGGTGAGCAACTCTAGAATATTCTTCTTTAGATGATTGTACTGGATAGCCGGCTAACATTCTTGTAATGCCAAGATTATATTGGAGCAATGGCACTCATGTGATGGCTAGAGTGCCAAAATCTGAGCAAGCTGCATATAGGGAGAGGAAGCACTACCCTAGTCGAAATGTGCTTGCCTCCGTTCATTTTGACATGAAGTTCACATATGTGCTTCCCGGGTGGGAAGGATATGCCCACGATGTCACGATTATGGCAGACAGCCTTAGCAGACCTGATGGCATGAAGCTCCCTGACGGCAAATTCTACCTTGCAGATGCTGGGTACGCCTGCTAGACTGGAATTCTGCCACCCTTCTGTTGGAGATATTCCCAAGAGGCAATAATAAAGTGGTTATTATCATATATTCATACTTATGATAAATGTTTACATACCATGCTATAATTGTATTAACCGGAAACATTAATACTTGTGTGATTTGTAAACATAAAAGAGTCACTAGTAAAGCCTCTTGTTAAACTAGCTTGTTGTTAATATATGATCATGGTTTCCTGATCATGGACATTGATATGTTATTAACAACAAGTTCATATCGTTAGGATAATGATGTGATTGACATACTCCTATAGTTACGCGTAGCATAAAGATCAAGTCATTTAATATAGTTCACTTGCTATAAGATTTCTGATACATAGTAACCTAATTCCTTCGACCATGAGATCATGCTAATCACCATCACCGGATGGATGCTTTGATGACATCAAACACCACTTCGTAACTGGGTGGCTATAAAGGTGGCATTGAGTGTTCAGAAAGTATGTGTTGAGGCACATGGATCAAGAGTGGGATTTGTCCATCCATATGAAAGATAGATATACTCTGGGCCCTCTCGGTGGAATGTCATCCAATTCACTTGCAAGCATGTGACTGGATCACAAGGGATCACATATCATGGGAACGAGAAAAGAGTACTTATCGATAACGAGGTTGAACTAGGTATGCAGAGATAGTGACGATCAGACCTCGGATAAGTAAACTATCGCGCGACAAATGGAAATTGGTATCGTATATAAGTGGTTCATTCGATCGTAAATTAATCGTAGAAATATGTGGGAGCCATATGAATTTCCAGATTCCTCTATTGGTTATTGATCGGAGAAGATTCTCGGTCATGTCTGCATAATTCATGAACCGTAGGGAGACACACTTAAGGATTCGATGTTGTTTAGTAGATATGGAATATAAGTAGGGAGACTGAATGGTATTCGGAGTCTCGGATGGGATCCGGGATATCACAAGGAGATCCGGAATGGTTCGGAGAATAAGATTCATATAAGGGAAGTCCAATTCCGAAGTTCGGGAATGATTCCAGTGTTTTCACCGGAATAATCTAGAAGGGTCTAGAAGGTTCATCGGACCAGAAGGGGAAGGGTACATGAATGTGTCATGAATAAGTGGAATGATTGCATCATGTCCTAGGTCACTTGGTTGGGCATTTATAAGAAATAAATTGAGCTCTAAATTGAAAGTCAAAAGGCAAGTTTGAAAAGTCAAACTGGGAGAATGTATCCTGGTGGAGGAAGGAAAGAATCCTTCTTTCCCTCCATCACAAGCCAACAAGGAGAGGGAGTTGGGGAAGGATTCAAACTCCTGATACATCGTAAACGTATCTATAATTTTTGATGTTCCATGCTTGTTTTGTATCATTTGTCTTATGTTTTGTCTACACTTTGAGGTATTTTTATACACTTTCTGGAACTAACCTATTAACAAGTTGCCACAGTGCCAGTTGCCTGTTTTCTTCCGTTTTTGGTTCCAGAAAGGCAGAAAATCAATATTCTCGGAATTGGACGGGACAAAAGCAAAGTCATTATTTTCCCTAGAGCAACACGGAACCACGAAGCAGAGCCGGAGAGGGGGGGCACAGGGTGGGCGCACCCCCTCTAGGCGCGGGCAAGCCCTAGAGGCGCCCACAAGGGGTGTGCCCCCCTGGACCCCCACCGACCTTGATTCCTATGCCTATAAGAAGCCTACGACCCAAAAACCCTAGGGCATCCAGATGAAATCCACGAAAACCTCTGTAGCGCCGCCGCCACCGAAAGGGAGATTCTGGGACATAAAGTATTTGTTCTGGCATCCTACCGGGACGGGGAAGTGCCCACGGAGCCATCTCCATCGTTCTCCATCGCCATCTTCATCACCGTTGCTGATTACCATGATGAGGAGGGAGTAGTTCTTCCTCGAGGCTAAGGGCTCTACCGATAGCTATGTGTTCATATCTCTCTCTATGCATGATCTTGTTGTGGTCATGAGCTTTGTAATCAAGTAGATCTACCTTGCTACTCAAGTGCTTCAATAGATCTCTGCTCTCCCCATGTGTGTGAAAGTGACAGCATGCACGCCATGGTGGCACTTAGGTTTGAGTCTACATAAATACTCTTTGTGCTTTAATAGATCTATGCTTTTCCCACGTGTGTGAAAGTGACAGCGTGCATACCGTGTGTGGCACTTTGGCTAGATTGAATATTTGTTATGAGTTATATTTGGAGTTGGATATCTCTATGAAATTGTGGTGTTTGTTGGAACCATCTAGCGCTCAAGGTGACAGTGTGGGGTTATCTATATTGGGGAAGGCGGACTTTGAGGAGTGATGTTATAGCCCTACCGATGATTATAGTGTCCAACCGGAGAGTAGTTAAGAGTAGTATCATGAAGAGAGGATATTTATATGAGAGAGTGTTCACTAGTGAAAATATGATCCCTAGGCCTTGTTTCTAAATATTGAAACATCGTTTGCTACTAGATCTGTTGCATGTTTGCTTGCTTTAGTCTTTACCTCACCGTCAAGCTGTTTTCTAGCACCGTTACCACTTGTATTTCATTATCTCTTCACCGAACTAGTGCACCTATACACCTAACAAGTGTATTGGGTGTGTTGGGGACACAAGAGACTTCTTGTATCTTGATTGCAGGATTGCTTGAGAGGGAATACCTTTGACCACTTACTCCCTGAGTTCGATAAATCTTGGGTGATCCACTTAAGGGAAACTTGCTGCTGTTCTACAAACCTCTTCACTTGGAGGCCCGACAACTGTCTACAAGAATAGAAGTGCGTAGACATCAAATTCCCTCTCCCAAGCCGCCCTCCCTCTCATAAATAGAGGGGAGGGGGTGCCCCAAGAGACACACAAGGCCAACCCCTCCCCACCGAGCCGCCGCCGCCCCCCAGCACCGCCAACCGCCGCCTAGCACCGCCGGCCACGCCTCCTCCTCTCTGACCCTCTAAACCCTAGTTCGCCGGAAACCCTAGATCCACCATAACCTGCTTCGGCTTAGGCGAAGCCCTACAGGATCATCCCTCTACTTCTGACACCACGCCGTCGTGCTGCCGGAATCGCGAGGGGAGAACTACAACCTCTGCTGCCTGCTGGAACAAGGGAGAGGAAGGTCTTCATCGAGTACCGAACGTGTGACCGACTGCGGAAACGCTGCCGGAACGCAGCGCCGTAAGGATCGTCAACGCGATCTTGAGATCGGCAAGTGTACGACTACATCACCCACGAGAATCTGCTCTCGTTAACCGCTTTGGAATCTTCAAGGATGAGTACTCTAATCGACTCGTTGCACAATCTAGTAGATAGATCTTGGCTTGTTTGCGTGCATGCGGTAGAATTTTTTTGTTTTCCATGCTACGAACCCCTACACCTTTAGTTCAACAAGGTACCATCTCAACGAGTTCTCTGCTAGGAACTACCCAAGGAGTCACGGTTGAGAGGGTCTTCCATGCTCTGAAGAACATGTTTAAGATCCTTGATCATAAGACCTTCCACTCTTTCTCCACCCAAGTTAAGCTTGTTCTTGTCTGTTGCATTTTGCACAACTGGATCCTACAATTTGGCGCCTATGAGTACTTCTTGGAGGAGGAAGAAGTCATTCCTAACGACAATGACATTGACGGTGGCCATGGTGTTGCCCATAACGATTGTGCTGCTTGGAAGAGCAGGAGACAACGGTGGTCGCTCAACATGTGGGCGACCAGAGGAAACTATAGGATCTGAAGAAGATGAAGAAGCTGGTTTGTTGAAGTGTTGTACTTGTGTCCCATGAACAACTCCTGACGTGGGTGTAAAACATTCATTCGTAGTAGCTAGGTAATATTATGGTGAACTGTCATTTGCTAGTAGCTAGGTAACATTATCATGAACTCATATTTGCTAGTAGTTAGGGTGGTAATTTGGTACTACGAGTTTCATTTGCCTCTTGCTTGAAACTGCTAGTTCAGTTTGCTGCCTATGTGCTCTGTTACATGGTAACATCACCAGCTGTGAAAAGTGGTGATCACGTCACTATGGCATGCGCAACCAAACATGCAGAAATTTGCATCAAACGACACAAAATCAGTTATCTTGGCAACCAAACAACTTGCCAAAATTACAGAAAAACTAGATATGTGCAACCAAATGATCTGTCTAACTTGGCCCAAGCCCAGTCTCCCCCATGCAGCATCCACCGGTCCAAGTGGGAAAAACGAGATATTTGGACCCAAGCAACCAAACACGCCCTAAGATGCACAGCAACAAATCCAGACAAAAAGGGAAACAATATGAAATACGAGTAATCACCAAAAAACTGTAGACCGCTTAAGATGATAGAGGACTAATTCGTAAATCACACTGGCACTCATATTGGATAAAATTATTCCTCGTCGAGTCCTCCAACTGTGTAGAAACCCTCATAAACATGTTTCGATTCTCCACGCGTTGTGGAGACTAGTGGCGGAGCCAGGACGGCAAGTTTGTGGTGCCATTTTAACTCTATGATATCAAATACATGTATTTTCATTAATTTTATAATATATTTTTCCATGATATAGGGTTGTATACAAAGGATTTGTCAAAATCATGTGTGGTCAATTGACCACACAATTGACCACACATGTCACAACATGGCTCGGAAACAGATTGAGACGGCCATGAACGGAAAATATTGGTGCATCGGTAGACAATCCGCATGAGAGAAAAAAATCTTATCATTAAAAACTTTGTAATTTTAACATAGCCAAAGCGGCTAAATAACGACAAACGTTCTTACCATGATGAGAATTCTAGACCTGTAATTAATATACCATGTAACCGGTTGCTAAAAACTTTAAGAACCCCATGTGATTAATACAAGTTATAAACTTTAAGAACCCCATGTCATTTGGCCAATTCTTTTCTCTCTTTGACAGTACAAAACAATAAATAGGTGGAATAGATTAAATAAAAGCAGTTCATAAATATGAATAGTTCACAACCAGATAGTTTTACACAAACAACCAAACAAAATTTGAATTACATTAAACAAATAAGGGGATTAACCATGTTGCTTCCCTGCATAAGCCCATATATGCTCAATTAAATCGTTTTGAAGCCGGTCATGCATGTTTCGGTCACGCAAAGTATGATCCAGATGCATGAACTCTTTCCAAGATGCTAACTCTGACTCGGGGTCAACCAACTCACCCTAAAAATTCCAGCCTTGATCATAGATGTTGTCATCATGCTCGTCCTTAATGATCAATTTATGCATGATCACACAAACAATCATCATGTCCCACATCTTCTCGATGCTCCAGGTTCTAGCAGGATACCGAATAATAGCCCACCTTGACTAAAGCACACCAAATGCTTGCTCCACATCCTTCCTAGGAGGCTCTTTCTCTTTCGCAAACCTCTTACATTTCTCATCTTTAGGGTTGCATACTGTCTTCACAAAGGTGAATCAGGAATGATAGATGCCATTAGCTAGATAATAGCCCATATCATAAGAATTACCATTGAACGCATAGAAAACCTGAGGAGCATTGCCTTCTGCAAGCCTAGCAAATACCGGAGAGCGTTGAAGTACATTGATATCATTGTTTGATCCTGCCATGACAAAAAAAGGAGTTCCAAATCCATAGCTCATGTGATGCAACAGCCTCCGATATAACCGTGCACCCCTACCCATGCCCTTTGAACTACCCTTATCAACCAAAAGTATAGTTATTTCACTGCCAATGCATACAGTCTATAATGTCCAGCATCTCAGGAAAACCCCTACTCTCATTGATGGAAAAATACGGGCGACATCTTTGGTGTTTGACTCTCTCAGATAAACTCCGTCAAACACTGCAATAGATGCCCTACAAAACCGGTACATGGCCTCATGGTATGTGGACTTGCCATGCGCATGTAGTTGTCCGTGAGATCACCTAGTACTCCATATGCAAGATGACGAACGATCACGGAACATTTTTGGTAAGAGGAAAAACCAACCTTATTGGTACAATCAAACTTTGCCACGAATTAGTCAAAGTAATCCCTCAAGCCATTGATAATCTCCAGGAGCAGCTTTTTTGACATCCTATAGTGGCGACGAAATGCCTTCTCTTTAAATCGCATGTGGTCAGCTTCTCGCTCGCGATCTAAGTTGGTTAAGAGCTTCATCGGTGAGCCACCCCTACGCGGCGGCAGCGGTACTGGTCGCTCACCATGCTTGCAGCCGCAAGAAAAGGTTGGGTCTCACCATCCGACTCCTCTCCCGATGATGATCCTATGACATTTTTGTAAAAGAACTCGATTGCTCGACTGCTGGCCATCTGTACAAGCATAACACCCCCCCCTTCCCCGTCAATGTCCATGCTAATTCTGGTACGTACCTAGATAACTAAAATTGGCCGGCCAACATACCTCAAATGCTTCCGGCAAATGGACAAGCAGGTTGTGAGTACGGTCTAGTGCCCCACCCAAGCGTTTGGCATGCGTAGAGTACTGGCCACTGCTGGTGTCAGTATGAATCCGCACAATTTCGGCAACGCGTGCAGCTGCGGTGGTGATGGATATTAGGGGGAACACTCGCTACAATGACCCGGGTCGGAAACTGCCAACAATCTCTTCTAGCGATGGTGCAAGACGGCGACACGAAAAAGTGGCTGCTGGCCAAGCGGGATGTGGCGAAGGCAATGGCGATGGAGATGGTAGGCGAGGGTTTGGGGGCAGGGAGTGGCTTGGGTGTGCCTTATGTGCCATTGTGGGAGGGCCCATGGTGGCCAAGGAGAGGACAAGAGAGAACATGAGCTGACCGGGGCGACACAACCGTGACACGGATGGATCAATCCACGCGAGTTGGTCCATTTTGGTCGCCGGCTGGGCCGTTCTACAGCTGTCCTCCCATCCATAGGGATTGACTCAAACGCGGCAGACCATTTGGATCGGCCCGCTAGAAATGCCTTAATGGATACGTGGGTTGTGAGAATAAATTGGAAATGCCCTAATGCCCTAATGGCCTAACAGCTGTCCTCCCATGCAGGCCGTCCGGCCACCGGACCAGGCGGACAACCCACTCAAATTATGTATGGATCGCCGGACGAGGCAGACAACCCGCTCAAATTATGTATGGATCAAACTAATGAAGGACTAATGGGTACGTGGGTTGTGAGAATAAATTGGCATACACGCCTCCATGCATATACAGACGTTCGCCTACGTCCTTATTTCTAGGGATGAACACGGAGCGGAAACGAACGAAACTGAGTGATGCTATATATTTTTATATATTTTTTATGGATGCGGATACAAATGCAGAAACCCGGAAATATAAATGAAAAGAGATATTATCAAAAATAGATACAGACCGAATACAGTATGGACACGGAACGATGCAGATTACTAGAAACTAAGAGAAATATTGAATCATGCAAAATATCTTAAACATTCAAGCAAACTAACAAAATTGTCCCTAATTCTAGCAAGATGCTAGGTTTACAAGGAAACAGGGAAAAGTAAATCGTGAAAGCCTCATGGAATGCATATTACATGGTCGCCGGGTTTTGGGACGAGCCGCGGTACAAGTTTGGCTAGTTGGTTGGATTTGATCATGGATATCAACAGAAAACGACAATTCCATATTAGACGGAATAGAAATTCCATTTCCAAGTTTGTTGCATCGAAAAACGTTGTTTCCTTTTTTTATCCGTTTCCACTAAAAATTTTCAGTTTCTATTTTCCTTTTCCAAAATTCCGTTTTCGCTCTATTTTCATTCCTACTATTTCCGTGCATATCTGCAAACCCAAGCAACGGGCCAAACAAGACTGTCTATACATTTTTACACAGTGGAAAAGAAGACGAGGATTACATTTACATGCACGCACCCAAAGCTCGCACATTTTTCGTAGGGTTTGTTTGCCCGTACCTTTCACGACGAGGAGTACGAGTGGGAGAGAATCGGAGAAAGATCCGAGCTGACGCTGACCTTACCGGGGAGACGACGTCGACGACGTGGCCGCATGCGGCCGGAATATCCTGACGCGCGCAGGCGCGACGGCATGGCGCCAGCAGGGCATGCGTCGGTTGACTGCTGCCGTTGCCGACTAACAGTCGTAGTAAACCCTGCTCGCAAACAGCACCGCTGACAGAGATCTCGCGCCGGCGCACCTCGCAGTTGCATCGATGCTCCGCCTTTTCAGAGGGGAGGATAGAACGGCCGGTTTGAATTTCGGGCACCTACGTTTAACTTTTGCTCTGCCTATAGATTTGATTCCATCTCGAAGCTAAGATAGGGTGTTGCTTTTGCGTGTGGTGGAATTTCAGTTGGTTGGAAGAAATTTTTACTGCCTCAAACGTCTTATCTCCCGAGCCGTAGATATGGTAACAAAGGATTAAAACAAAGTCATCCTTGAGTATAAGAACAAGTTCAATAATATAGTCGACTGCTAACTATAAGACTCTATCATTTTATCTATAGTCAACACTATAGTCAACATGTATAATACTATAGTCAACATGTATAATAGTTAGTTACAAAAATATGCTACTACTTATTAACATATGGTCCACCTTCCAATCTCACAAAGTGTTTAGAAACATGTGCAAGAGTTGGCTCTTGCATGAGAGACCAATTCCTTTCTCTCTCATATTCTCTCTCTGCTAACTCAGAAGAAATATAGTATTTTAAATCTTATAGCCAATTGATTCACCCTTATTATACTTTCTCTAAGGGTTGCGCAAGGTTTTATCTCAATATTATCTTTCTCTTGCGGGTAATCTCAATATTGTCATGTAACACCGTTTAAAAAAAATATTGTCATGTAACATGACTACTGAGTTCAAGGAGAGGAAACCAAAAAAAAGGAGGAGGGGGTGTCTCCTCATAGTTAAGAGAAGATCTCTTATAAAATCGTAAACGTCCTTATATTTTAATTTTCTAAGTTTGAAAGGAGGGGAGGACACCGAACCACACCTCATCACATTATTTCTCCACGGTACGAGATGTTGTCTCTTATTCTTAGTCACACCTTTTAAGTCTAAATTTCACCGTGTAATAATTTTAGGAGGGGACAAATATTAACTGTTGTAAACGGTATCAAGAGATAACAAATTGTGTTACATGCTTTTTATCTTATTAACTTGTAACTTACCAAGCACTGTACATGTCCTAGTAGTACAACTGTTTTTCGAACCTAGTTCATTATCAGGTAATAGTATGCGATTAAGAGCATCTCCAGCAGGCGCGCTATTTTAGAGCGCTGAAAAAGTGGGATAGCGCGGCCGCTATCCTGTTTGCGCGCTGCATTTTAGCGCGACCTCCGCCGGATGCTCTAAAATGCAGCGCGCCGCTCGTCTGCGCCCCACCAGGCGCTGCATTTTAGCGCACGCAAACACAAATCCAACACTTGCACATATTCAACAAGATCAAACAAACACCAAAAAATGAACAATAAAATGTCTACATAATTTATTACAGTTTTGATAGATATAAAGTTTGATAGAACAACACACTACATCAAGACATAGTTTTACAACAATACAACAATGTAGACAAATACAATAATGGCACTAGTGGCCTCCATACCATTTCCACCACTCCTCCGTGAGATCATTTTGGAGTTCATCGTGTGCGTCATTGGACCGGATTGCATGATAAGAGGCCATGAACCGTGCAATCCTATGTTGTGATCGTTGAACTTGTACGGGCACACCCATCAAGTCGTAGTTGGCGGTTTGTTCTACATCTTTCCCACGGTCATCCTCTATAATCATGTTATGCATGATGACACAAGCATTCATGATATACCAAAGGCACTTTTGGTCCCAAAATCTAGCCGGTCCTCTCACAATAGCAAATTGGGCTTGCAAAATCCCAAATGCTCTCTCCACATCGTTCCTAGCTGCCGCTTGCGCTGCGTGAAAGTTGGTTTCTTTCTTACCTTTGGGCTTGTGGACTGGCTTCACAAATGTTTGCCACCTTGGGTAGATGCCATCGGCAAGATAGTAGCCATAGTTGTACTTACGGCCATTTTCTTCAATCTCCACTTGTGGACCTTCACGCAACGCGATCCTTGTCATGAGAGGAGACCGTTGGATGACATTGATGTCACTGCAAGAGCCAGGCATACCAAAGAAAGCATGCCAAATCCAAGTCTCCTGGTCAGCCACCGCTTCAAGGATTATAGTGGCATCCTTTTTGTGCCCTTTGAATTGTCCATGCCATGCCGCAGGACAATTCTTCCAACTCCAATGCATGCAATCAATGGACCCAAGCATTGCGGGAAATCCTCGAGCCGCATTCGCCTCCAAGAGCCTAGCCGTGTTCTGGGCATTGGGGGCTCTCAAATATTTGGCACCATACACTTGCACAATGGCCACAACAAACCGCTTGACGCACATGATAGCGGTGCTATCACCATGCCAAGTGGTCATCAACAAGATCCGCCGGTATACCATATGCCAACATCCTCAAAGCGGCGGTCACCTTCTGATAGGTGTTATGCCCGAGCTCTCCAGCGGCATTCCTCCTCTGCACAAAGTATATATCATACTTGTCCACCTCCTCGGCGATTTTCTTGAACAAATCCCTGCTCATTTGGAAACGACGACGAAAATAGCTCTCGGGAAATCTTGCATCGTCATTGAAATACATCCGCATCAATTTGTTGTGGCCTTCAATCCGTTCTCTCCATAATTTCTGCCTACCAAAAACCGAGCCACCTATCTTCGGCTTCTTGGTGGCTCGCCAAGCCAATACCATGGAAATGGCCTCATCTTCATCCATATCGAACTCCTCATCATCGGAGTCATCATAGGATGAATTCATCTACACATATGCAAAATAATTGAAGGAACTACCAACTAAAAATTCACAAAAATTTGAGCGCGGGCGCGGCGGAACGAACCTTGCGCGTGCGCCAAGTAGCCTCCCGGCTCGAGGAAGACATGGGCGCCGACGAGCTTGAGCGCCGCGGAAATCTGGCCGCGCCGCGCGGAAATCCGGCCGCTCCGCGGCGCTGCTCGGCGGGGGAGGGGTAGGTGGAGCACGGGCAGGCGAGGGGGCGGCGCTGGGAGGCGAGCGGAGCGCGTGCTCGGAGTTGGCGGCGGTGGGGTTGGTGAGCGCGAGCTGGGGAAGAGGAGAGAGTGAGGCGCGCGGGGGATTTTTCAGAGCAGTTGGTGTTCTTCGCGCGCGTCGCAGCGATAGCGCGCGCTGTAGCCGGAGCTGCAAATTTGACGCTCGGGATAGCGCAAAGTCCAGCGCCGCGCTAAATATTGGGCGCGCGCTCTATTTTAGAGCACCTGCTGGGGGAGGTTTACAGCGCGGCGCTACAAAAAAGCAGTTATTTTAGCGCTGCGCTATTATAGCGCGCCTGCTGGAGATGCTCTAACAATTAGCGGAATGTGTTACTATGGACTGCATGTATCTTGTTATTACGAACTATTTTGTCCATGGGGTAACTTGTTCAGGAAGTGTGTGCACGATAGCAACTCCATGTCTTACAATATTAGGCTTGCCTTTGCATAGTTTTAATGCACGACTTTGACTGCTAAAATACTCTATCAAGTATGTCGAAGCGTCAATTGAGCATGTGCATATAGGATAGTCACTACATGAACGAGAAGCTACGCCGACCCCGCCAAGCAGCCGTCGGCGTAGAATTTCCCTCGGCGTATCCTATGCTACGCCGACGGCTGCCCTCGGTGTAGCATACGCCGACGGCTGTCCTCGGCGTAGCTATTTTTTATTTTATCTTATTAAACTTTGAAAAATCATAACTAAATCATTCTAATTCAAAAAAATACAAATAATATATCAAAATTTGCAGAAAAATAAGATCTATCTATCTAAACTCAAATATTACCCATTTGTAAATAAAAATTGAGTAAAACATAAAACATTATATATAGTTTAAAACGGGCATAAAAAATTTAAAAATGATCGAAACAATGCGAAACCTTCGCGTGGTTATATTATGTGACATAGTTAGAAGGAAAAATATCAAACTTGGTATATTGATTATGTCTCAAAGAAATCTTCACAAATGACCAATCTCATTCGAGGTTTCTTGGCTTTCGGGTCAAATGACTAATGTTATGGCTAGAATCAAGACATAGTTTGTGATAATGTGCGCATATTGTGCATACATGTGCATCATAGGATGAAGAACAATGTTGTAGGAGGAAGCTTTCCTTTTTGTCGCACCAAAAAGCCATTTTCCATTTTCCGAGCATAAAAACAGACGGTTTTGTGAAGCAGTCACCAAATGGCTAATTCAAAATAGTACCACCACATTTTACAAAAATACTAGACCACCTTATATGGACAATGTACCAACAGGGGAATCCGAAACCTTTCCGTCCACCTTTGGTGAAAAAGACAAATTCCTGCCGAATCAGTAGGAAGTGAGTCAGATATGAACTACATGTACATGATCTGATCTTCATATTTTTTTACAAAAATCATTTTTAGGTTCACAATATGCTATTTTATCAAATATCCAATGCAAGTTTAGCGAGGCTCAGCCCCGAGGTAAGAATCTTCATGCCCGCTGTTTGACAAAGTTTGATGATAGTTTAAAACGGGCATAAAAAATTCAAAAACGATCGAAACAATGCGAAACCTTCGCGTGGTGTCATATTATGTGACATATTTATAAGTAAAAATATCAAACTTGATATATTGATTATGTCTAAAAAAACCTTCACAAAATGACCTATCTCATTCGAGGTTTCTTGGCTTTCGGGTCAAATGACCAATGTTATGGCTAGAACCAATGCATAGTTTGTGATAATGTGCCCATATTGTGTATACACATGCATCATGGGATGACGAACAATGTTACAGGAGGAAGTATTCCTTTTCGTCGCACCAAAAAGCCATTTTCCATTTTCCGAGCACAAAAAACGGACGGTTTTGTGAAGCAACCACCAAATGGCTAATTCAAAATGCTACCACCACATTTTACAAAAATACTATACCACCTTATATGGACAATGTCCCAACAGGGGGATCCGAAACCTTTCCGTCCACCTCTGGTGAAAAAGACAAATTTCTGCCGAGTCGGTAGGAAGTGGGTCAGATATGAACTACAGGTACATGATCCGGTGCTCATGTTTTTTTACAAAAATCATTTTTAGGTTCACAATATGCTATTTTATCAAAGATCTAATGCAAGTTTTCCTTTTTATCGCACCAAAAAGCCATTTTTCATTATCCGAGCGCAAAAAGGAAATTTTGTAAAGCAATCACCAAATAGCTAATTAAAAAATGGAGGGTTTGTGATTAGTTGATATGGATATCATATTTGGATTCCACTCATTTTTCTGATAAATTTAGACATATTATTTATTAAATTCCGATTTTCAGATTTAAAGATATTAATTATTCCATATTAAATAGAAAAATACAAAAAAGTAAAATTATTATATATTTATTTGAATTCAATAATATTTTTACTTATTCATTAATGTTTACTTAATAATTGTTTGTAATTTCAAAAAATATAAACATGTGACATGATGATATAAGAGTTAATAGGATTGATATCATAGTATTGACAACAATCTATGAATTACTTTGCAGAAACAGATTATGAAGGAACGAGGTAGTTAAGCGTGCTGGAGCTGGAGTAGTATTAGGATGGGTGACCGGCTGTAAAGTTTGACCAAGACTGCAATTTAATTAAATATTAAATATAATTAGTGTTAAAAATGTTCAAAGTGAGAGATTAACGAGTCAAACAATTCAAAGATTAAAAATTAAGAAAAAAAATAATTTTTTTTAAAAAAAATGTTTTTACAACATGTCGACAGGCTATGCCGACGGCCGCTACACCGAGGGCATTGCCCTCGGCGTAGCATACTCCGACGGTATTGTGATACGCCAACGGCTTCTATATGCTCCGCCGAGGGAGGCCTTTGCCGAGGAGGCTACGCCGAGGGTAGCCGTCGGCGTACCATACGCCGAGGGCATTTTGGCCTACACCGACGGCTTTTTGTCCTCGGCGCAGCGATCGCGTCCTGTAGTGAGTCGTGCTTTTAAATTTTATGTATTTGTATTAATATTGTATACATATAAAAAGTGAAAATCATAGTCAAGTTTAAACCTTCAAAACCAAAAAAAGGTCAACGGTGCCTTCTTATTTTAGGATAAAGGGAGGATGTGACTTTTTAATGTAATACTTGCATCTTAATTAAGCATATAATTTCCCTTCATTACAATAAGTAGGAGAGTGGACATACAATACCGTCAAGCTTATCCTCTTCGTGTCTATGAATGCTTCAAGATTGTGTTTGACATCATTAAATAAGTACAACATAATGAATTCCTGAGCAGCTCCAAAACAAAGTTTGTTGTCAAACTGATTGTGTTGTGGGAAAGGGGAGACAAAGATAGGGAGAAAATATCACAGGACCCATAGCTTGAGATGTGGGAGAGGTGTGAGAGGGAGTGATATGTATAGTCCCATGAAACATAGTTGTAGGAATTATTATTGTTGAAATTATAGAGCTTTTGAAAAGTGATAGGTACGTGATATACTATTAAAATATGCAGTAGAAAAAAGAGAAGGATCAATATGGATGATCTATTGGAGAAGAAATAGATACAAAAAAATGCATATTTGGATTATTAGCTATAAAAACATGGATGGCCAATTTTGGACCATCTCACATCTGCTAGAGATGCTATACAATATTTACAGGGCACTGTTTTTAATACTTTTTGTAAAGGGGTAGAGGAGGACTTCATAATTTTTAATAATAATAATTACTCAAACGCCATCAGTGATGCCTTGAACTGAGTAAGTTGCAGATCCACTCTCCTAACCAAGTGAGTGTTGAATTATTAGGCATAATTTTCATGATTAATTCCAGAATATAAATCATGACAGCAACAACTACAATCACGTGAACCTCTAACATACTAGATATATTGATCAACATAAACAGTAGCAGAGCATATGCACTAACAACCATAGTAAAGCAACAGATATGACGACGGTATACGTACTGATAGGTTGCCGATGAAGTCGTTGTTGGTGCAGCGTTTGCAGTAGGCTGTCAAAGAAGTCGGCATTGAAGATGAGTTCCGACTTGACGACCGGGAAGACGCGCCGTGATAACGAACTTGAGCAGTCGTGCGGAACTCTTCCCAAAAACCTTATTCGCCCTCTCCCGTACAGGATCGCAAAGGCGAGCGGTTCCGGAGACCTGCTCTCCCGACCGCCGGTGCACGCCGGCAAGCGGGATGAAGTATACTATGATGGCGGCGCAAGCAGAGAAGATGACAAAACCCTAGATTGGATTTCGGTGGTATTGTGTCGGTAGCCGCGCAGGAATTTATATAGAGCGGCTCAGGAAACCCTAATAGAGGAGAACGTGGGCCGAGTCCACGTTGCACACATTCGGGTCGGTTACAGTAGCCCACGATCCAGGAGCGACCCGAATAAGCTAACGATTTGACACGTCTATCAAACCACACAATTTTCCTGAGCAGCAAAATAAAGCTTGGCTTGGCGAGATTCCCGCAGCGCGCGCGCATCGTGACGAACGAGCGGGCATGCGAGCGGCGTCGTCGTCGGAGGAGGAGCGCGCGCGTGTATCTCTCTTATTGCCACTCACTTACAAAGTGGTGCAACACTCCACCTTATAAGGTGGTGCAACTCTCCTTCAAATTCCCATGTGAGACTAAACTTTAGCTCCCACTCCACTCTCATGTGAGCTGCCACAAGCATGGACCCAAACATATGAGCTGCCAAAAATTTGGGCTTTGAGATTTAGGGAAAATCTGAAATACACATGGGCCTAAACGGTTTGGCCTATTATCTCAAATGCCCATTTGAAGATTTGCCAATCCTCGCTACTTGTTTATATACCAGTGTTTCAGCAGAGACTGTTAAGTTGAACTTCCGCCTAGAATCTTGAACTACGTCTATCAACAACTTGAACAATGGACGAACCTTGAATTGCAAGTTTGGTGCCAATATATTTCACTCAAAATCATAACTAGTACCTGGCTGCTAGTAGCCTACCCCACGGGTTGGAGCATATGCGTCATACTCCCTGGTCTCTTCATGAGTTTACTAGAGATCACCCAAGTCTCATAGACCGCGACGTTTACAGTTGAGCTCATATAGGTGTGTTCTTTCAAGAATGCCCTATAGGACGACATCTTTGCTAATTAAAGCCAACAGAAACACATTAAGACATGTTGCCAACCTGCCTTACAGATTATGATAGTTATGCATCTTCACATAGAGAGGGTTATAAAATACTCTCCTCCGTCAAACCACTAGCTTGTTCTTCCCAGGTCCTAATTCACGGGATATCCGATCACATAGCTTGGGTTACCACTAAGGTGTGACATCCATGGGTCTCAACCCCATCTCCCTCGATGCACTTTCTATCACATTTCGTGATAGTCCCTTTGTAAAGAGATCTGTCAAGTTTTTGTCTGTTTGAATATACGTAACAGTTATTACTCCGGAGTTTCTCAATTTTGTGACAAATTTCAAACGTATCTTCACGTGTCTTGATGACTTCGCGTTATCCTTAGAATTGTTCACTTTGACAATCACAGTTTGGTTGTCACAATTCAAAAGGATTGCCGGCACAGGTTTCTCAACCACAGGCAAGTCCATCAAGAGCTCACGCAGCCATTCTGACTCAACAGTGGTTGTGTCTAAAGCAGTAAGTTCTGCCTCCATAGTTGACCTCGTCAATATTGTTTGTCTACGAGACCTCCATGACACTACGCCACCTCCAAGGGTAAACACATACCCGCTCATGGCGTAGAGTTCATCAACGTCAGAGATCCAATTCGAATTACTATATCCTTCAAGCACAGCAGGGTCCCCTGAATAGTGAATCCCATAGCTCATTATACCACATAGATAGCGCATGACCCTTTCAAATGCATGCCAATAATCAATACCCGGGTTAGACATGAACCTACTCAACTTGCTCACAGCAAAAGAGATATCTGCTCTTGTAGCGCTTGCTAAGTACATGAGAGAACCAACAACTTGTGAATATTTCAGCTGATCTGTTGGTTCCTTCTTATTATTTCGTAATGTCAAACTGGGATCATAAGGTGTTGGAGAAGTCTTGCCATCATTAAAGCCAAATCGTCTCAAGACCTTCTCAACATAATGAGATTGCGTTAAAGTAATCCCATTCTTGTTCTTAATAAGCTTGATGTTTCAGAATCACATCAGCCTCTCCCAGATCTTTCATATCAAAACTCTTTGATAGGAAAGACTTGACTTCATTTATCACTTTCATGTTTGTACCAAAGATCAGAATGTCATCGACGTACAAACACAATATAACGCTATCGCCCCCCACCATGGCGATAGTAAACGCACCTATCAGCCTCATTAATGACAAAGCCAACAGAAAGTAGAGTTCTGTCAAACTTCTCATGCCATTTCTTAGGTGCTTGTTTCATGCCATATAAAGATTTTAATAACTTACACACCTTTGTCTCTTCACCTTTTACCACAAACCCATCCGGCTGATCCATATAGATCTCCTCTTCCAACTCTCCATTAAGGAAAGATGTCTTCACATCCATTTGATGAATGATAAGACCATAAGAGGCAGACAGGGATAGTAGTACTCGAATGGTGGTCAGTCTAGCGATAGGTGAATATGTGTCAAAGTAATCTTCGCCTTCTTTCGATGTGTAGCCCTTAGCTACAAGACGCGCCTTATACATATCAATAGTACCATCAGGTCTTAGCTTCTTCTTGAACACCCACTTACATCCCACAGGTTTACAACTATAGGGTCGTTCTGATAATTCCCAAGTTCCATTAGAAAGAATCGAGTCCATCTCATTTTGGACAGCTTCTTTCCAATCATCTGCATAAGGGGATGCATATGCCTCAGTAATGGATCTGGGAGTATCATCCACAAGGTACACGATGAAATCATTACCAAAGGATTTGCAACCCTCCGTCTCTTACTCCTCGTGAGAGGTTCATCGTCATCCTTCTCAAGGAATTCCTCATGTGGTTGTTCAGAATTCTCAATAGATGCACTAGATTCAGGAAGTATTTCAGAAGAAATCCTACCAATGCTATGCATATCTTTCATAGGAAAAATATTCTCAAAGAATGTTGCATCACGAGATTCCATTATAGTATCAACATGCATATCAGGTACCTCAGATTTAACCACTAGAAATCTATAGCCTACACTCCGTGGAGCCTATCCTAGAAAGATACAATCCACTGTCTTGGGTCCGAGCTTGCGTTTCTTGGGGATCGGTATGTTGACCTTCGCCAAACACCCCAAAGTGCGCAAATACAAAAGTGATGGTTTTCTCCCAACCCACTTCTCATAAGGGGTCTTTTCTTTATTCTTGTTAGGAACTCTATTCAGGACATGACATGAAGTCAACAAAGTCTCCCCCCACAAGGCCTTTGATAAACCAGCAGTGGCTAACATAGAATTCAGCGTGCGGTTTTTCCTCTCGAGAACCCCGTTTGATTGGGGAGAGTAGGGAGGCATCCTCTCATGAATAATTCTGTGTTCCTCACAGAATTCGTCAAATATTTTGGGAAAATACTCACCACCACGATCCGACCTAAGACGCTTGATCTTTCTCTCTAGTTGATTTTCAAATTCGGCCTTATAGATTTTAAAGTAGTCTAAAGCCTCATCTTTAGTTTGCAACAAGTAAACATAGCAGAATTTAGTAGCATCATCTATCAATGTCATGAGATATCTCTTTTCACCTTTTGTTAACACACCATTCATCTCGCATAGATCAGAATGTATGAGTTCTAGAGGTGCCAAGTTTCTCTCCTCGGCAGCCTTGTGAGTCTTTCGAGGTTTCTTTGATTGCACACAACTATGGCACTTAGAACCTTTGGCAATAGTGAAATTTGGAATTAAACTCATACTGGACATCCGAGACATCAAACCAAAATTAATGTGACATAAACGAGAATGCCAAACACTAGTATCATCATTAACACCACCATAAATATGATTCACGGATTTATTACAAAACTCTGAAAGCGAAAAACCGGAACAAGCCTCCAAACTCATAACCTTTACCAATAAATTGTCCATGTTTCGAAACAACGACTTTATTAGACTCTAAGACAACCTTAAACCATCTCTGCATAGAAGGGATCCACTAACAAGATTCTTGTTCATAGTAGGGACATGCTGCACGTTCCTCAGTTGCACGATCTTTCCGGAAGTAAACTTCAGATCCACCATGCCAACACCATGAACAGAAGCATGTGATCCATTCCCCATTAGGACGTATGAATCCCGAGCGACCTGATAAGAAGTGAACATAGAGATGTCAGCACACACATGAACATTAGCACCCGTATCAAGCCACCAACACGATGATTGAAATACTGAAAGAACAGTAAATAAATTACCATACCCATCAGTATTGCTAGCGGCCACAACGTTGACAGTCTTGGACTTTTTCCCTCTGGGGTCTGCGTGTTCTAGACAGTCCTTGGAAAAGTGGCTGGGCTCTCCACAAGTGTAACAAGACAGTTCACTCTTGTCCATGTTCTTCTTCTTCTTCTTCTTCTTCTTCTTGAAGGTTGTAGTATTTACAGGCTTGTTAAAGGAGGGTTTGAAGTTCCATTTGTTCTTCCCTACGGGTTTGCCTTTGTGCACAAAGTTAGCAGTAGCATGACCCTCTCCTTTCTTAGTAGTGTCCTTAGCCCGAGCCTTCTCCTCAACATCAAGGGACGCTATCAGATATTCAACTGATATCTCTTGTCTCTTGTGTTTGAGAGCCGTGGCAAAGTTCCTCCATGAAGGGGGCAACTTAGCAATAATGCAACCCACCACAAACTTATCGGGTAAGGTACACTTAAGGAGTTTGAGCTCTTTGGCAATGCACCGTATCTCATGAGCTTGTTGAACCACAGGAAGGTCCTTTGTCATCTTAAAATCATGAAAGATCTCCATGATATACAGTTCACTGCCAGCATCTGCAGCACCAAACTTTGCATCCAGTGCGTCCCAGATCTCCTTCCCATCTTTTATGTGCATAAACACATCGCACAGACGGTCAGCAAGAATGCTCAGAATACATCCCACAAAGATAGTACTGACATCCTCGAACTTCTTCTGATCCTTGTTAGATATAGTTCCTTCAGGTTTGCCTTTACTGATATGGAACACTTTCATCGTGGTCAGCCAAAGCTCAGCCTTGTACTGCCACCTCTTAAAGTGCACACCGGTAAACTTATTCGGCCTTAGTGCATCGGTAAAACTAGCCATTGTTAATTCAGGAAATTTCCTACAATAAGGTTTTTGGATTGTTGGATTATTAGTCATAATTTCCACGATTAATTCCAGAATATAAATCATGACAGCAACAGCTACAATCACGTGAACCTCTAACATACTAGATGTATTGATCAATATGAACATTAGCAGATCATACTCACTAACAGCCATAGTAAAGCAACATATCTGACGACGGTATACGTACTGATCGGTTGCCGATGAAGTCGTTGTTGGTGTGACATTTGCAGTAGGCTGTTGAACAAGTCAGCGTTGAAGACAACGAGCACGAGCTCCGACTTGACGACCGGGAAGACGCGCCGTGATGACGAACTTGAGCAGTCGCGTGGAGCGCTTCCCAAAAACCTTATTACACCTCTCCCGTACAGGATCGCAAAGGCGAGCAATTCCGAAGACCTGCTCTCCCGACCGCCGGTGCACGCTGGCAAGCGGGATGAAGTAGACTATGATGGCGGCGCAAGCAGAGAGGACACTCGGCGAGATTCCCGCAACCCGTGGCGTGTGTGAATGCGTCGTGACGAGACGAGCGGGCGGGCGAGCAGCAGCGCCGTCGGAGGAGGAGCGCGCATGCATATCTCTCTTATTTCCACTCACTTACAAAGTGGTGCAACACTCCACCTTATAAGGTGGTGCAACTCTCCTTCAACTTCTCATGTGGGACTATACTTTAGCTCCCACTCCACTCCCATGTGAGATGCCACAAACATGGGCCCAAACACATATGGGCTGCCACAAATTTGGGCTTTGAGATTTAGGGAAAATCTGAAATACACATGGGCCTAAATGGTTTGGCCCATTATTTCTAACAGTGAGTTGGGATCACTTTTTTGCATTCTTACTAGTCCATATATTAGGTTTGGCCATCTATAAAAAAATCAAGCATCCAAAACATCAAAATGATATTAATGGATTTATCATGATATAGTTTGTAGGGCATAAATATTTGTATTTAAGGTAATATGTTTGCACATAAAGTAATTGTTAGAATATCATCTTGAATATTTATGTCAATGTCTTATATAAAATACCTAAACTGAATGAGGAAGTCTGAGCGTGTTGTTTATGAGTAAGTCCCATGTTTAAGATGGATTATTTTATAAAGACAAACCATACTATCAGTCCTTGATAGTAATGTTCCTAATCACATAGTGAGCCACGTCGCTAAAATTGGTGCACACCTTGGATTTGCTAGCTTGATTTACCAATTGCCATCTTATCTCAACGTTAAGAGTCTTACCATCATGCATTAACCAAAGCTTGAATTCTAAGTGGGCTTTTTCAGTCCAATTGCACTAAAGGGTGGTATGTTAAATTTATGCATTAAGAGGTTTGTTTCTAGATCTTACATGGGTGAAAGGACATTTATTTTCATAATCACTTTTGGTGTTCGTTAACAACAAGTAGATCACTTTACAGTTTGTTACTATCCACAGGTTGTTATAATGATAAGTGAAAAGCACTCTCACACTATGAAAAGATTCCTGCAAGATTGACACGGTTCTGGAAATTCCAGACCGGGGTCTCCGATGTGGACCGGAGTTTCCCCAGGAGTCCCCGGTGGAGGCATCAGGAACCTGTCTAGGACATTCTGTATGGGGGTTCGGAGCCATGTCCGCAGACTACTCCGGAGTCTCCGGTGTGGGACTCAGACCGGAGTCTCCGGGTCTGCTGGACCGGAGTCTCCGGCCCAAATAGCTCTTGACTGGGCCTGGTCAATCATAAGGCTGGTCCGGAGGGTGGACCAGAGATGGACCAGAATCTCCGGTGTAGACCAGGGTCTCTGGTGTGCAGACCGGAGTCTCCGGTCTAACTTTTCTCCAATGGTCAGAAAACGGTTCGTGGAGGGGGGCTGCTTATAAATAGTGACCCTTATCCCCTTCCTCCAGTTGCTCGACCTGCTCAAGAACACAAACTCCATTAGAGCCACCAAATCAACAAGATCTCTTCATCCAACCATCCAAAGTCATTGATCTTTGGAGAATCGAAGGAGGAGGCCTTGATCTATAGCTTCACCAAGAGAGATCTTCATTTCCCCCTCATTCACTTGAGGGCCCCCATGCTCTAGTGTTTCTTTGGAAACCCTAGCTTTGATTTGGCTCTTACAAGCTTGTCTTTGATTGTTTTGACAGCTTGCTTGTATTTGGGATCCTCCAATTTGGTTGTGGATGTGTGCCCTGAACTCGTTGTAAAGGTGTCGGCTTCCACCTTGAAGGTTGCCGATATAGTGGAAGGTGAATCGAACCCTTTGGGGAGAGGTTCATTGAAGAAGAAGGGAGGCCTCTCGTGGCGTTTGTGGTTTGAAACCACCCCCTCTCCAAACGTAGACGTACTTCCCCTCAAAAGGAAGGAACTACGGGAAACAAATCCTTGTGTCTCCGCGTCCACCACTTTGGTTACTTCTATCCTTTACCACACTTTACTTACTTGTTCTTGTTTAGTGTTGTGCTAGTTTGTGCTTGTTTGACATATAGGTAAATTCACCCTAGTTGCATAATCTAGAGAATTTACCTTTCTTGTCAAACCCTAATTTGAAAAAGAAGAAAATTTGAAGTAGCACCTATTCACCCCCCTCTAGGTGCTCATATGATCCTTTCAATTGGTATCAGAGCCTCGGCTCTTTATTCGGGCTTTACCGCCTAAGAGTATATGGGTAGCAAAGAAGAGGAAGTGGATGGCGGGACTACCGCCTCGGTGACCATGGAGTATCTCAATAACTTGGAAACAAGATTGAGCTCCACCATGGCCAACGAGATCAAACAATTGCACAAGTTACTTGAGCAACTTGTTAAAGATAAGGTTGGCTCATCATCCCCTTCTCCTCAAGAGGAACTACCACCATTATCCAAAGAGAATGCCCCGACATCTCCCACAGATAAGGTGGTGGGGGATAATCAAGGCAACATTAACTCCTCCACAAAAAGGGTTGGTGAGAAGGGAGAGCACCATGACTCTCATGGATGGTACACTCCCGACCCTCCAATTCCTCACCCTCATGTAAACAATAGAGGTTACCCACCAAAGCTTGAAGCATCTTCTACTTTTTCTCAATGGCAATCTCTAATGAAAACTCATGTGCGCAGATCTTGCATTGAACTATGGAACATCATTGAACAAGGACTCTATATTGGGGATCCAAACAACTTGACAAGAAGAGAAGTTGTCAATAGTCAACTCAATGCCACCGCCTTGCACATGATTCAACAAGGATTGGGTACAAAGGATTACCCACACATTGAGCACCTCAACACCGCCAAGGAAGCTTGGGATGCTCTCACAATGTTGTTTGTTGGGAATGAGAGCATGAGAATGAACCGGTATGATGCACTAAGCAATGAAGCTGAAGGCTTCTACATGAAAGAAGGTGAAGATCGTGAAGACATGTACCGTAGGCTCAAGACCACCGCCACCACTTTTAGGAATGTGGGTGCCTCACATGTGGATGATGCTTGGATAAAAAGGAAATATGTGAGTGCACTCATGCCCTTTGAGCCCACCGACTTGAAGAGCCTACAAGAAAGACACAACTACCACCTCATGACTTCCAATGAAGTTATGCAAGAGATGGCCTCTTTAAAGGTTGCCGCCAAGAATGCCAAATATGCCCGTGCCCTTGGAATGAGCAATGTTTTCAACCTTGCATTGAAGGCCAAAGTTGTGGAACATGGGGATGAAGATGATAGTGATGAAGGCCTCTCCATGAGCTACCCTGATGATGTCAAGATTGCTCATGGTCAATATATGGCTTTCTATGCAAAGAACTTTTGGAAGAACTCCGCCAAGGCCAAGATGGAAATGCAAAGAAGAAGCAATCCAAATGGAAGAAAAGAAAATGTCACTAGAACTTGCTTCAATTGTGGTGACCCATATCACTTTGTGGCGGGTTGCCCATATGAGAAGAGAGAAGATCATGGGGGCAAACTTGTGCCAAAGACAACCTCCAAAGATCCTTACAAGAAACCCTTCATCAAGAAGATTCCAATCAATAAGAAGAAGGGCGAAATTGTATTGATCACTCATGAAGAATTCTCCTCCGACAATGAAGATGATGAAGATAAGGAAGAGGAAACATCAAGTAGTGTGGCTGCTCTAGCCACTATGTCTACTCCGACATTTTCACTCTTCAATTATCCAAATGAGAATACTCCCAACAAGAACGTCACTTGCCTTATGGAAATAGGAACGGAGGTATCCTCATCATCTCACTCCACACCGTTAGCTAATGATGAAATTGATGATGAGATGTCTCTTGAAGTAAAAGGGAATTAATAGCTTTTGATGAGTTTGTGACTAACTTACAAGGGGAGGCCAAGATACATTTTGTGAACATCTTAGATCAACTTTCCCACACACAAGATCTTCTAGATGTAAGATGTAAACTTGGGAATGAACACATGATTGAGATAGAAACCCTAAATAATGCTCTAGAAGAAGAACAAGAGTCTAGAATGTCTCTTGAACTAAAACTTGAAGGGCTTGATGAGGCCAATGACGCAATTGTTAATAGACTCATCAAGGAAAGTGATCATGCTATTGCTAAATATAAGAGGGCTAAATAGGACAAGATTGAGTTTGGTGTGGTTCATGAAAAACTTGCTGATGACTTTAGTTCACTTAACAAGGCTCACAAGGCATTGGAAAGTGAACTCTTGTCACTCACAAAGTCCTATGAAACGCTTCAAACTCAATTGACCAATATTCCTTCACCTAGTAATTTCATTCCTTCTAGTAGTACAACTATTTTTGAAGAAAATGCTAGGTTGAAGGGGGAGCTAGCCAAGGCCACATTCCCACAAGGTAACAAGTCCATTGATGATCTTTTGAGTAAGCAAAGGCCTAGTGGTGAGAAAGGGGCATTGGTTTTGTCTCCAAAGCCAAGAAGAAGAACAACAACAAGAACAAGGCCAAGCCCGCACAAGAGAAAAACAAGGCCATTGTGGATAGTAAGACCACAAGTGGTAAAACTATGTCTCATGATGATTTTGCGGGAAGTGCTAACCCTCACTATGTTCTAATGCGTGATTATTATGGTGATGTGTATGCTCAATATGTTGGCCCATATGATGATTATATTGCTTGGTCTATTTGGGTCCCCAAGATCCTTGTTTCTAACAAAAGAGGACCCATTGAAAAATGGGTACCTAAACATTAGCTTGATCTTTTGTAGATATATGCTTCCGGAGGGTCAAAATGGGTGCTTGATAGTGGTTGCACAAGTCATATGACTGGAAGCTCTTCTATTGTCAAAGAATTAAGGCCAAATGATGATCAAATCTCCATGACATATGCCGACAAGTCAAAGTCTAAGGTAATGGGTTTTGGCAAGGTAGTGGTTGCCCACGATATTACACTCGTGGACGTCATGCTTGTTGAGACCCTTGGTTACAATTTACTTTCAGTCCGTGCTCTTGGAAAGATGGGCTTTGCCGTCTTTGTTGATGATGATATTGTGGTCCTCATGTGGAGCAAGTCTCTCAAGGTCGCTTTTGTTGGGTACGTCGAACATGACTTGTATTTGGTGGACTTTTCGGGGCAAACCACTACAAGTGTGATGTGCTTATTCGGAAAGGCTGATGTGGGTTGGTTATGGCATCGCCGACTAGCCCATGTCAATATGAGAACTTTGCAAAGTCTCCACAAGGAGGGACATATTGTTGGACTAAAATAAAATGTTTCCTTTGCCAAAGATCATGTTTGGAGGGCTTGCGTTCTAGGAAAGATGCATGATGCTCCCCACAAGCCAAAGAACCGCATCAAGTCAACAAAGATCTTGGATATCCTTCATGTGGATCTCTTTGGTCCTCCATCTCATGCAAGTCTTGGTGGGAAGAAATATTGTTTGGTGATTGTTGATGACTATTCAAGATACTCATGGGTTTATTTCTTCAAGTTGAAAAGTGAGACCCAAAAGACCTTCATCGACTTCATAAACTTGGTTCAACGTCAATACAATGTCCCTGTGTTGATAATAAGAAGAGATAGTGGCACCGAGTTCAAGAACTACACCTTGAATGATTTCCTTAGTGACGAGGGGATAAAACACCAATATTCCGCTGCATATAACCCTCAACAAAATGGTGTTGCCGAGAGGAAGAACCGGACTCTTATTGATATGTATAGGACCATGTTGGCGGAGTTTAAATCTCCATACAACTTTTGGGCCGAAGCCATCTCCACCGCTTGCCATACATCAAACCGGATCTACCTCCGCAAAGAAATTAACAAGACTCCATATGAAATACTTACCGGTAACAAGCCCAACATATATTACTTCCGGGTGTTCGGTTGTAAGTGTTTCTATCTCATAAAAGGTGTTCGTTTGTCCAAATTCGAGTCTAAATAATTAGAGGGTATTTTTGTTGTCTATGGTCTCGAATCTCACACTTATAGAATCTATGACAAGCTCTTCGGAGCCGTCATAGAATCTTGTAATGTGACATTCTAATAATATGATGGTCCCCAAGAAGGGCGTGTTGATGCTTGTGATGTAGATGATGAAATGCCTCAGGATGCCATAGGAAGAATGGGTGTGGGATATATCCGCCCCATTGAGGAACCCCCTGTGGCGGATCAAGAAGAACTATGCTCTACTCAAGTGAAGCCCTCATCTTCACAACAACAACAACATGTTCCATCTACCGAGGTGGACAATGAACCAAGCCAAATACAAGCTGTGGACCCTCAACATGTTGATCAAGGTGACATCTCTAGTGAGGAGGAGCTTGATTAATTCTCCAGTATGTCAAGTGGTGCCAAGTCAATTACTCAAGGAAGATCCATACAAACTGCCTTGAGACAAGCTCAAATCGATGCTAGAAGAGTTCCTGATCAATACCAAGGTCAATCTTTGCCTCTTAATGAAGAGAATGATTCCGGTGATGATCAAGGTCAAGTTGATGGTCAAGACGAGGACCAAAATGATGAAGAGGGTCCTCCAAGACAACAAGGAGATCCACTCTTATCGTGAAGCTAGAACAGATAGGATGTTGGAATTAAGAGACCACTCTCTACAAAATGTGGTTGGTGACCTAAGGAGAGGCATTTCCACAAGAGCACAATTGAAAAGGTTTAGTGAACACCAAGCACACATCTCCATGATTGTACCAAAGAAAGTATGGGAATCTCTTGAAGATTCAGACTGGTTGGAATCTATGCACAAAGAGCTCAACAACTTTGAGAGAAACAAAGTATGAAAGTTAGTTGAGAAGCCAAAGGATTGTCGCAATGTTATAGGAACCAAGTGGATATTCAAGAACAAGCAAGATGAGCATGGAATTATAGTAAGGAACAAGGCAAGATTGGTTGCACAAGGGTTCTCTCAAATTTAAGGCATTGATCATGGAGAGACATATGCACCCGTGGCTCGCCTTGAGTCCATCTGTATCCTTCTTTCTTATGCGGCACACCATAACTTCAAGTTGCAACAAATGGATGTAGAAAGTGCATTTCTTAATGGTCCATTAAATGAGTTGGTATATGTAAAGCAACCCCCGGGATTTGAGGATCCCAACTTCCCAAACCATGTCTATAAACTTGATAAGGAGCTCTATGGGCTCAAACAAGCCCCACACACGTGGTATGAGCACCTTAGAGAGTTGTTGTTTGACCGTGGGTCTGAGGTTGGGAAAATAGATCCCACTCTTTTTACTAAGAAGGTCAATGGGGAGCTTTTTGTATGCCAAATATATGTTGATGATATTATCTTTGGCTCATCTAACAAAGCTTGTAATAATGAATTCTCAAAGCTTATGACTAGTAGGTTCCGGATGTCTATGATGGGGGAGTTAAGGGTATTTCTTGGTTTTGAGATCAAGCAAGTTAGAGGAGGGACATTCTTCAACCAAAGCAAGTATACTCAAGATATGATCAAGAGATTCAATATGCAAGATTTAAATGGAGCTCCTACTCCCATGGCTACAAAGACTTATCTAGAACAAAATCCAAATGGTAAATATGTGGATCAAAAGGTATACCGGTCTATTATTGGTTCTTTGCTTTACCTTTATGCATCTAGACTCGATATTGTGTTGAGTGTAGGTGTGTGTGTGCAAGATATCAAGCGGCTCCTAAAGAAAGCCATTTAATGGCGGTCAAGAGAATATTTGGATATTTAGTTCATACCCCATATTATGGTCTTTGGTATCCTCGAGGGTCAACATTTGCTCTTTGTGGATACACGGATTCAGATTGGGCTGGTGATAAGGATGATAGAAAATCAACATCCGGGGCTTGCCAATTCCTTGGTAGGTCCTTGGTATGTTGGTCTTCTAAGAAGCAAAATTGTATCTCTCTCTCCACCGCCAAAGCCGAGTATGTGGCAGCTGCTAGTGCTTGCACCCAATTACTATGGATGAGGCAAACTTTAAAGGAATACGGTGTCCTTTGTGACAAAGTGCCTCTTCTATGTGACAATGAAAGTGCCATCAAGATTGCATACAACCCGGTGGATCACACAAGGACAAAGCATATTGAGATTCGTCATCACTTCATTAGGGATCATGTTGCTCGAGGTGATATTGATCTATTATATGTGTCAACCAAAGATCAATTTGCCGACATCTTTACGAAGCCACTTGATGAAGCAAGGTTTTGCTTTTTGAGGAATGAAATAAATATCATAGATTCAAGGAGCTTGACTTGATCACCTTGCATACTCACCTATATCTTGACTCTTATTTGGTTTCGGTGCAGGCATGGATATAGGGGGAGTGCAATTCTAATTTATTGGACTATCCATCCCCCCATTATGCCCAAAGCAATCAAAATCATTCCTCTTAATATCATTTTGTGATATGTGAGCTTAAATGACGAGTGTCGTTAATGGACCCAAGATATATATTCATGGTGCCAAGCCAAGTATGCTCAAATATGGTGGCCTAGGCCACCGCCCTCTCACATTCGAGGAGTTGGTGCTTACTCGTGTTTGTCATTTGTTGGTCCGTGTCTTTTTGGAGCTTTCTTGAACATCTTTGTGAATTCCTATGGCTCTTATTGATTCTTCACAGATTGATATCTCAACCCAAGCCTATACCCTGTCTTCAAAACTATCTATCTCTCATATATGTCCCTAAACACCTAACCTGGAGCTTTTGGTTGAGGAGGACCGGAGTCTCCGGTGCACCTGCACCGGAGTCTCCGGTCCAGACGGTTTCTGCCACTTATAGGGGAGGGACGGGGTGAACTGAAACAGCAGTTTCATTCTTCCACACCCATTCCCCTCCTTCCAACCCATCGCCCCCTCCTCCAAAAATCCTCCCCGGAGGTCAAGAAGCCCCCGAGATCCGCCGTGCTGCCGGCCAACCTTCTCTTCTCCTCCATTGGGTCATTCCCACCGGAGGAATCGATCCCATGGACAGATCTGGTACCTCTCCTCCCCTTTTTCTCCTAGGGTTGATCTCTAGATGTGTTTTTGAGGATTGGTGTTGATTTGTCCATTGGAATCACTTGTTTGCGTGCACTCTAGTACTTTAGCCTTGTTGAATTGCCCGATCTATTAGATTCACCCCCACCAGCACCCTCCTAGATCATGCCCAGGCCTCCCGACCGGAGATTCCAGCCCCTGGGCCGGAGACTCCGGTATGAGGTGCGGAGACTCCGGTGTAGGGTGACTCAAAACAGTTCAGAAATGCATCAAAGCTCTTGTACTACATCTTTGGGACATATATACTCATCTCCATGCTATCTCCCTCACTGCTGTTCACAGGTGATGGTTCTCGTCGTCCTCCTCGCACCAAGGCCAAGTTAAAAAGGGGCACTCCTCGCTATGATGAATCCCAGGGTCAGTTTATCGTGCCCCCTTCCAACAAGAGACAGCAGGCACATGATGCATGTTATTTGAGGAGGGAACAGGAAAGGACTGAACAAGAGAACCGCGCCAAGAAGGCCAAATATGACAATCTTCAGTCTTTGACCAAAATGTCAAAGGAGGAGTTCCGTGAGCTAAGGAAGACTGACTTCTATGAGCTGCCTCGTACCAGCGAGGATCCTCGTTACTGGAGGAAGGAGCAGGCTGTGTTCATGAAGGATGTGTATGGCGTGCTCACAAAATCACCTGTATGTCCTCAGAAGTTCATGAGTGTTGAGCAGATGAGGCCCATCCCCTACTTCAATGATGCTCTGTGGATCTGTGAGAAGTTGGGGCTGTTTAACTTGATGGAGCTCCGTGAAGACTACAATATCCACCTTGTACAGCAGTTCTACGCCACTGTAGTGTTTGGATCTGACCAAGACAGGACCATGACTTGGATGACTGGAACCACCCGCTGCAAAGCTACTTTCCATGACTTTGCCAGTATCATCTTTGAGACCTTCCATGGCGTATCCACTCCAGTTAGGCTGCGCATGCACTCTGCGGCTCTTAGTGAGAACAAGATGAAGCTTGCACCTTTGTATGGCAGCGAGGGTGTTATAGGGGGGTCCAAGGGACTCAAGCCTCTCTACAACCTGATGTTGAGGATATTCCGTCATACCATCGCACCAAGTGCTGGGAATGACGATGCTATTAGGGGTGGGCTAGTCAACCTTCTCTATCATACCCATCGGACCTACAATGCTGGCCTAGAGGTAGATGTTGATCCTATTGATGTGATGGATTTCATTTTTGAGGAGATGTTCCATGCCATTCGCTTCAAGAAGTCTCCTCCATATGCACATTTGGTTATGAGGCTCATCAACTCCAAGGAGCATGATTCCCCACTTGGCGTGGCACCCAATCTCACTTAGCACACTATGATATCTCTGCAGCAGAAGGGGCACATGGGGCCTCCCCCTAGACGTCGTTATGGCAATGATGACGATGTGAGGGATGAGACTGAGAGGGCTCCATCTCCCCCTACAGCCTGGAGGAAGAATGCCTCCAATGCACCTATGCCTTCCATGACTCGGGACTATCTACATGAGAGGGTCAAGAAGGCCACTTTCTGGGAGAGGACCCTATGTTGCATGAATGTTGACATCCGCAAGCAACAGCATGCCTCCTACCAGAGAAACCGGCGTATTGAGAAGCTCCTCAAGGAAATCAAGGCTTAGGGTGAAGCGGATGATGAGGAAGGAGAGGATGAGTACAATGATGAGCATGGTGCTCAGCCATCCACTAAGTCCGATCACACTCTTTCCTTTGGGGCATGGAATGCCCAGCAGGACAACCTAGTTGACTAGAAGACATTTTCTGATGTCACCTCAGGATACGGGTACCAGGGTACCTCCTCTTCTCGCCCTCACGGCAAAGGGCCTGCAGTCCCTGATGATGATGACTTTGATGAGGATGGTGAGGATGATGACGAGGATGCCGAGGATGATAAGGACTACTGAGTTGTTGGGGCGCTATTTGGCATTTCGATGCCAAAGGGGGAGAAGACAGTGTCATCGATTTGCATGGGCTTGGGCTTTGGATTCGCTGTTATTTGGCTTTATTTGCTATATTTGAACTTCTATGTGTTATTTGCCACTTATGTGTGTGACTATGTGCTTGTGCATCTATTATTGTAACTCATGTGAGAATTATGTGCTTTATCTATGATACCATCTATCATGTATAATTCACTTATTTACCTTACTGCACATAGTCAGGGGGATCTTCATACAAATTATTCCATGCAAATTCACTTGTTGTCATCGAACACCAAAAATGGGGAGATTGAAAGGACATTTATTGTCATAATCACTTTTGGTGTTCGTTAACAAGTAGATCATTTTACAGTTTGTTACTGTCCACAGGTTGTTATAATGATAAGTGAAAAGTACTCTCACACTATGAAAATATTCCTGCAAGATTGACACAGTTCTGGAAATTCTAGATCGGAGTCTCCGGTCTGGCTGGACCAGAGTCTCCGGTGTGGACCGAAGTTTCTGCAGGAGTCCCCGGTGGAGGCATTAGGAACCTGGCTAGGACATTCTATATGGGGGTCCGGAGCCATGTCCGGAGACTACTCCGGGGTCTCTAGTGTGGGCCTCAGACTGGATTCTCCGGGTCTGTTGGACCGGAGTCTCCGGCCCAATTGGCTCGTGACTGGGCCTGGTCAATCAGAAGGCTGGTCCGGAGGCTGGACCGGAGATGGACCGAAATCTCCGGTGTGCAGACCGGAGTCTCTGGTGTGCAGACCGGAGTCTCCGGTCTGACTTTTCTCGAATGTCAGAAAACGGTTCGTGGAGGGGGCTGCTTATAAATAGGGACCCTTATCCCCTTCCTCCAGCTGCTCGACCTGCTCAAGAACACAAACTCCATTAGAGCCACCAAATCAACAAGATCTCTTCATCCAACCATCCAAAGTCATTGATCTTTGGAGAATCGAAGGAGGAGGCCTTGATCTACAGCTTCACCAAGAGAGATCTTCATTTCCCCCTCATTCACTTGAGGGACACCATGCTCTAGTGTTTCTTTGGAAACCCTAGCTTTGATTTGGTTCTTACAAGCTTGTCTTTGATTGTTTTGACAACTTGCTTGTATTTGGGAGCCTCCAATTTGGTTCTGGATGTGTGCCCCGAACTCGTTGTAAAGGTGCCGGCTTCCACCTCGAAGGTTGCCGATATAGTGGAAGGTGAATCGAACCCTTTGGGGAGAGGTTCATCAGAGAATAAGGGAGGCCTATCGTGGAGTTGGTGGTTTGAAACCACCCCCTCTCCAAATGTAAACGTACTTCCCCTCAAAATGAAGGAACTACAGGAAACAAATCCTTGAATCTCCGCGTCCACCGCTTTGGTTACTTCTATCCTTTACCGCACTTTACTTACTTGTTCTTGTTTAGTGTTGTGCTAGTTTGTGCTTGTTTGACATATAGGTAAATTCACCCTAGTTACATAATCTAGATAATTTACCTTTCTTGTCAAACCCTAATTTGAAAAGAAGAAAATTTGAAGTAGCATCTATTCACTCCCCCTCTAGGTGCCCATACGATCCTTTCAATGGGGCTTTACTTTCTTCAAGAGTACCATATGGTAAGTAAATTTATACATGGCAATTTTGACAAAGATCTCTCCCGCTTCTTCTAGCAAGTGGCGGATGGACGCCAAAAGTACCATAAGGTAAGGTGGGCGGACATTTGCGCCCCCAAGGAGCTTCGGAGCATAGGTGAAAGGACAGGTATGCCGCCTAGAGGGGAGGTGAATAGGCAGTTTAAAACTTTTACGAGATGGGCTTAACAAATTCGAAATAAAACTAGCGTTTACTTTGTCAAGCACAAAGCTCCATTCAAAACCCTATCTTGCTCCATAGAATATTTTATTTCCTCTATAAGGTTAGCAACACAAGTACTAGAGGAAATATAAGCATTTTTATCATGGCAATAAAACAAAACACGCATATTATCATGAGATTTATTCAAGCCATTTCTACAAGATATGCAAGGACTTGTAACACAGGAATGTAAGTAATTATAAGTGTTAGAAGTGTTAAGTGCCAAAGATAAGACATTGCAACGATATAGAGAAGACAAATTGCCAATAGTACGCGCACTATCCATATTGCAATTTTTTATTACCACTCACCATATCATTACCTCGTGACAAATCACATGTTGGTGAAGTGGTAGAAGATGAGAACAAATAACGGCCGAAGGTAGAGGGAAAACAATCATCCTCAATAATTTTGGACACATTATATTTTTCTTGAAGCATGTTCCAAATCTCATGAGAACTCCGATAAGGCATGATTGAAGAAATAACTATATTGCTCACAACAAGTAAAAACACTTTAGTAGGTCGAGCATCTATATAAGAGTTTATCATCTCCTCTAAAGATTGATTTTGGGGATCCATAGGAGGATAAAAACCCATATCTAGAATTCCCTTATTATTTGGGTGTATACTCTAGAAATAATCAAGCATGCAAAATTTCCAAATATCATAATTTGTGCCATCGAATGTATAAAAGGAATTGTGCACTAATCTCCTAGTCGACATTTTTACTCTCAAGGCGGTGAAGCCTAACAACAAGAGACCTCACTCTAATACAAATTGAAAGAACACAAATGTTGCCTAGTGGGGGGGGGGGTGAATAGGCGGTTTAAAACTTTTATGAGATGTACTTAACAGACGTGGAATAAAACTAGCATTTACTTTGTCAAGAACAAATCCTATATATAGTATGGTTCACCTATGTGCACAAACAACTTATGCTAAGCAAGAAAAGCAACAAGGTGATAGCAAGATAGATAACTTCGAGCACTATGGCTATCACAATGTAAAGTTCATAAGAAAAAAGCTTGGGTATAGAGATAACCGAGACAAGCGGAGACGACGACGTTTTACCAAGTTCCTCCCTATAAGGGAGTATGTCATGTTGGAGGGGTGGGTGGTACTAAGATCACCAGTGCCACAAGAGGCCTCGCCCTATTCTCTCGAGCACCTGTTGCACAGCAAGGACTTGATCCATTATGGGACACTTGAGGGTGGTCACCAAACTTGTACAAGATTAGGGCAATCTCCACAACTTAATTGGAGGCTCCCAATAATCACCACCAAGGCCGCTAACTTGGGGAGAGGTCCACAACTTAATTGGAGGCCCCAATAACTCACCACAAAGGTCACAACACCGTTTAGGGTTCCAAGAACCCAAGAGAAATAAGCTTATTGATTTCACCAACCAAATACTTCGAGGAGAACTTAAACCGATGCACCTAATGCAATGCCAAGTCCTTCATTCTCAAATTCCATCAAAGCTACAAAAGCTATTGGGGGAATAAGAGAGGAAGAATACAAGAGGAAATCCATAAAAGAAACCCCAAGATCTAGATCCTAAGATGTTCCCCTAACATAGAGGAGAGATGGATTGGTGGAGCTGTAGATCTAGATCTCCCATTTCAAAACCCCCAAAAAGATTAAACTAATATTGGAGGGACTGAGAGTATTTGCAAGATCTTGAAGGAAGAAACAATGGAGGAGAGAGGGAGAGCAAGCAATCAGTCCAAAGAGGGAAAATGTGGCATTTTATAGGTCCCTCACGTCAACTAGCCGTTGTAGAGCACTTATCCCGGAGTCTCCCTCTTTAGGACCGGAGTCTCCGGGGTCCAGACTCTGGCTAGGACTCCGGACAAGTCTCCAGAAGTTCCTAGTACACCCCAAGAGTCTAGGCTGGAATTTGGGCCAGAGTCTCCTAGGTGCAACACCGGAGTCCCCATCCCCTTGAAAACTGACAAAAAAAACAATACGAAAATGACCATAACTTTTGCATCCGGACTCCGATTTTGATGATCTTGGTATCATTTCGAAGATAGTCCAGCAAGGTAGGATAGAATTAAATGATGAAGGGGTTAACCTATCTATAAATCAAAAACGATAAAACCTCCAAATCAAAAACGCAATAGAAAATGCATATGAAGGTTACTCACTCAAGAGCCCCTCTTGATAGTACAGTTATCTATCCTATAAACCGGTGTCCCAACTAACAACATGAGACCGTAAAAAGGCAAAACCTATCTAGATCATACCTTTGCCTTGAGCATTCCACTTGAGCTCAATGTATACGATCTCTTCTCCTCCTCAAGATGGAACATCTTTCTTAATTGCTTTCGCTCGCACTTGCTTGATGAAGACTTTCAAATTGCTCCCTCATACACCATGGGGAAACCACTTCTTTGAACTTTTCTTCATCAAACCATGATCACCGAGGATGGAAAGCTTCAAGCATGTGTTCTGCTAGAGATGGAGCATTTGACCTTGCGCTTCATTTCTTATAACTCCATTAGGATGATGTCTTGAAGAACTACATGCCGAACTCCATCTTATTATTCTTCAAGACACACTTGATCTTATTTTATTTATTCTTATTCTTCTTCTTCTCCAACATGATTCCAAAAGTCCCAAATTCCTTGGACATTGCTTCTTATTCTTAATTTCTTCTATCTTGAAACAAACACATGGTCCAAGCAATGCCAATGGACAATTCCTACAAGTGTAACTCAATGCACACATTAGTCCATAGATATTGTCATTAATTACCAAAACCACACATGAGGCACACATGCCCTTTCAATAGGTATCATGTCATCTCACCATATGAATGTGGCGCTGATGCTGCGTTGGGTATGGAGGATCCTGGCAGGGATGGGGGCTCTGTCTGCAGCTCATCTGAGATAAGTACTTTCGGGGTTGTCCACTTCTGGCCTACAAATGTCGGGAGTGATATCAGTTTTGGAGATCAATCAAGATATTAAACAGGAGATCAGGCTGGGAGCCACCTTCTCCACAGGGGATGGGGAGGGTACCCTCTTTTGGCTAGATCTCTGGCTTGGTGACCGTCCCATAACGTTTAAGTACCTCGCACTTTTTGCGATTTGCTCGGACCCGATGGTGTTGGTTGTTGTGCTTGCCCACGAGGGACATGGGACATCCAATTATGACGCCCCCTGAATCTGGTGGAGACCTTAGATTGGGAGGGGTTACAGAAGCTCTCCCTCATGTCGCCTCGAACACTCTGAATTCGGTTTCATGGTACCTGGACCCTTCGAGGGTCTTTATGGTTAGATTGGATTATAGAGCCCTCTCCAGAGGGGTCGCATTGTCATGAAAATCCCCTCTTTGGAAGCCCCCCTTGCCATTGAAAATCAAGATTTTTGTGTGGCAGTTGCTCAAGGATCGCCTTCCCTCGGGTGTGTAGGTTGCAAAACACAATAGCCTCAGAAATGTCCTTTGCCCTCTATGTGTGGTCCCTAAGACCGGGACCCACATCCTTTATACCTGTCCTGCTGCTCGCTTCCTATGGAGCTTTGCAGTAGAGGCTCGAGGGCCTAAGTGGTAGGCTTTGGACTTCGGGTATTTCTTTGAAGCTAACGCAAACCACAACGACAGGAGGAGGCGTCTCCTCTGGTTGGTGTTTGCAGCTATGACCTGGACCCTATGGAATATACGCAATAGCATGGTCATAGAGCTTGTTTTCTTGTGATGTGCCTCTGACTCGGTTTAAATTTCTGCCTTTCTTGCAGCAGTGGTACCCGTTGTAGGCAGCACGATAGGATTCGACTGGATGGCATGTTGGAGGATCTACTAGTGACAGAACGCCGCTTATCGTTGTCGTCTGGCCGATCAATCTCACTCCCTTGAGGAGTTGTATCCCCCTTTGTTTTTTTTCTTTTCATTTGGGCATACTTGTGATGGTGCCCCAATGTTTTCTCTGGTTTTTTCTTGCCTTTGGGCAATACTTGCGTCGTGGATCTTGTATGGATGTGGTTACTTTATATATAATGAAGGGCGAGAACCTATTTTGAGGAGAAGGAGGAGGTATGCCAAAATGTTCTATATTGATAAACAGATGACTAACATATATCTATCTCTATGGCCATAAGCAGGGGCGGGCCCACCTCAATTCAAGGGTATTCAAGTGAATACCCAAAGAAAATGACCAAAAACTAGTTATATATACTACCTAACATGTATATGAATAAAATAAAGGAAAAAATAGAAGATAAGACAATCATATTCAATGATTCAACCCGGCAGCCCACCTGCCTTTTCTTTGCTGCCTACTCTAAGTGGGCCAAATTGCCAAAGGGCCCATTACATCGATCGCTCACACCAGGTACGGGAGTAAAGGATTAGCGACAGCTACGTCTGTTCCTGGCGCCGCTCTTTCCCAATTCTCATCGATCGTAACTTCCCTGAAGGAAACCTAGACGAGATCAGTAGTAGGCGACGGTGGAGCACCGGTATCCTAACGCCGACGACAAGGTTATCTTCATTCTCGAACCTCGAATCGCCTCGCATCTCCTCGTTCGTGAGACCCTAACCCGTTGATCGCCTGCAGCTGAGAAGCTGAGCCTCGACGAGGACGTTCGCGGCTGCGCTTCCTGCTGCCACTGATTGATTCTTCGTCACCGACGACCGACCACCACTCCTCCTCCTTTCCATAGTTTCCCTATCCCTCTGATCAATTCATTCAGTTTCTAATCATAGTGGACTGAGGTACTGTATTACATAGAAATTCAGTAAATTTCACATATAGTTTGTCTGAAATTCTAAAGAAAATTTTTGTTTATGTTTTCAGATTGTATTTCTTACTTTTGGACTGAAAGATGAAGAGAAAGAATGGTCCTACTGTAGATTTGAAGGCATTTTTGGAAAGAGCTGCTGCAAAGAAGAGACAAACTGAAAACCAAACTGAAAATCAGAGCAATCAAATGCAATTGGTGGTATTCCAAGGACAAAGTGCCAGTGGACAAACATGTCATCCGAACCTGAAGTACACATGCCAGAGACAGGGAGAGCAGCTAGCACAGAGCCGGAGATTGGTGGAATATCAGAAGATGATGAATCTAGTGATGAATATGATGATGATGGCAATTATGACATTGAGCATGATCCTTAATTGAGGACTCCTATCTTAGGATATGCTGTCAATGACCAAGATTGCGGTGACCCAGCATACCACTGCATGATGTAGTATACTATAGTCGTTGACATAACACCAATGAAACACCGTTCACTAGTATTACATCCCTCAGAATGGCACAACAAAAACAGAGCGGGTCCAATACATGGCTAAAGGTTACAACTCACTCTTTACATAAGATCCAGAGAACACTCTAGATTAAAGAGAGAGAAAGAACTTCTTATGAAGAAGAATCAAAGATAAATAACGCAAAACTATTATACTATTAAAACTAGTATTTAACTAAGGAATTGGCATTGCTGCTATTACAATGCACTACTGAGATAGGTTTTTTGGCTAGAGATTATATTTCTATATAATCAGTAACTTCGTCTTCACTTGAGTTGAGTTATATGTTGTGTTCCTTGTCTTCATTGAAGCGCTTTAGCTGGTTTTGATAAGTCCTGGAGCATAACTTGATGAAGACATCGTTTTAATGGCTTCAGAATCTAGCAAGGGTTAAGAAGATACTTTGAGTACGAGCGTACTCAGCAAATTCACTAGAAAAGGAGTGTTTCATGCACTATAACTACAGCCACAGACCATAAGTCGTAGGCAATGCAAGTTTTCGTAAATATTTCTTCAAAGGTTTCTTTTATTCTGAAAAGCTATGTCCGTCAGCCTTCACGGGTTTACCAGAACTTTCATGGAGTTCCTTTCCCGCCGCGTTCGCAGCTCCTTCCCGGAACAGGGAGTAACAAGTTATAGTTCTTACACTCTGCAGAGGTGCGTTACTTTACCCATGAGAGATCAACTATTTGTTGCACAACCGGGCAGCTTATTCCCGTCCACAATTCCATGATGTGGGGCCCAGAAGATGATCCAAGCCAATCACTGCCCCCTTCGCGACCCCGCATGCCTCCTTGGTGTACACCATGCCCACATAATGAATTACGACAATGGTTTGTACAAATCGTTAGATGCTAGAACTATCATGGGACGATGAGGGTTATGCTGCATATCCTCTATGAAATTACCAATTAATATGCACGCTACAAGGATAACAGCCATGACCTGCACATCCGGCTTCATGCGAGAGGAAGAATATACAGCTGACTTCTCCGTCCCATTCCAAATCTCATGGTCAATGCATAATATACGTCGCAAGAATCACTGGCGACATTAGTTGTTAAGTCCTAGGTGATATAGTTCTGAACAGTGGTATTCCAACTGTCAGATTTAATAGATTAGCTGATCACCCTGAATCAGTAACCAATAGTTCACATTATTATCGAAAATAGTGTTTTTAGACCTTTTTCAAATGCAGGTGATAACAACAGTGGATTTGTAAAATAGTTTACAAAAAATAAACAAAGGACATGAGCAAGTGTGAAATTGCCTTTTGTGATTGCAAGATTATGCACTCACGGTCTTCGAGTCAGTATAAGATCCAAAATCTGAAATCAGCATCATTGGTCAGGTAAGTACTAATGTTTAAAGAAGCAATATTCCTTTATGCATAAGTAATGTGATGCATGTTCTACACGCAAGTCCCAGGGATAACATTGTCCTAGGGTTTGGATTCTGGAAATGATTACTTTGAAATGTGTGGTCCTTTTAGATAAGCTTCATAATTGTAGTTTTATTAGATTTTATGAGTGGTTCTAGACAGCACATATGTAGGAGTAAAGTATAAATACTTATGACATACTAGTTAGGATTTCTTATACAAGAGTTCTTATTTAAAGTGGCAAAAAGGATAACCTTCGAAATAAAGGTTTCCCTTCTAAGGTCTAAAAAACTTTGGGGTTAGTTAGTGGTGGTTGATGTTATTTGTTTGCTCAAATGGTTTGGCTTGAGTGGCTTTGTAGTTTAACTACTTCAGACCAAAGTTAACTATAAAACATATAATAATGCTTATAGTGTTGTATTAAGATTCTGTAGACTAAAGTTATCTTTAAAACAAAGATGATTTTGAGAGTATAATACTTATAGCATTTGTATATAGTGTATCTAACATGTTTTCTTTAGGTTACTTAAGAATGTTTATTCTTTTTACTTGGATAATGGTTTCTTGATTTGATTATGGAGTAATATCATTTATATTTTATAGATAAGTGAGTATAGTTGATATTCTAAAACATACTATTACTTAACTACTATGGTTTTATATAATGTTGTGGTAGTTTTTGCAATTCGGTAGTTAATATAGATAAAAAAGGTTTGGTGGATTCATAAGTTGTTCTTTAAGGTTTTTATCATGAATTGGAATCCTTTGAGAATCTAATCTTCACTTAGAGTTGAAGATAATTTAATACAAAGATGTTTATAATGTTTTAATCCACTATGGTTTCATATTATTAATATTTAAGACTAATATTATTTATTAGACTTAATTGATTTATTTTAAAAATATTAATAAATTTTATTTATCTTTATATGAATTATTAATGAAGTAAATAAGTTTATATTTGTGTTATTAAAATATTTGAATTTTCATTTAACTCAAAAGTATAATATTAGATTTTTATCATGTAGACATTATTTTTGTGATCATTTTAGTATATCACATTTATTTTTGTGATTAATAAATAATAAGATATGATTTTTATATTTCTTATTATTTTATAATTACTAAATAGATATCAAGTATTTGTTTAAGTGAAATAATAATACATAATTATAGTTCTATATTGAAATTATTACTTTTCCAAGATTTTTGGCATTTTATCTATATTTTTTTAATATTTACCATAATTAAAATATGAATTATCAAAGCTTTATTACTTATAAAACTTTTATTTAATAATATTTATTTAAATAATCATCATAATAATATTTGATAATAAGTTTAAGTTGTAGATTTTATTTTTCTACAAATTTTCATATATTATACACATTTTTCTGAATTATAAATCAAAAGTTATTAATTAAACAAGATTTAATTATTTATTTGATTTCTGGAATATTATTAATTGAATTATAACATTTTATTTATTTCTTAATAGAAAAATAATTTTTATACCACGTCTAGAGCTAGCCCTAGTCACTGACCTGTGGGCCATTGTCCACCTCAGCTCTCAAGTCTAGAAATGCTTTTGCTACTGACCTCCTCTCTACTCACTGTCGATGACATGTGGGCCCTGGGCCATGTCATCCACCACGCGAGGCAAAGACCAGTCAAACGAGCTGACGTGGCTCGATCATGAGGTAAGCATGGCGTCAGCATCACCACCGCCGCCAGAGGTTGGTCGCCGGCGATGATCCACTGCGCCCCAGCAAGCGAGATAGATCTAGTTCGAATCAGTGCAACCTAGTGAACCTAATAGTGGTAGCGCCGCTCGGAAATGGTCATTAGAGGGTCGTCGACGACGAGCTACTGTGGCGGCCAGCAGCGGTGCTCAACAAAACTAGACCTACGATGCGAATCCGCAAATGAAACTAGGGTCCAGAGATGCGTATGCTTACCCTGATGACGATAGTGTGGTCGACGAGGACATGCGCGGTCGGAATCGAGCTCCCCGACGAGGATTCCAACGAACTGCTGTGAAGGAGAACGACCAAATTCACCCGCTCCAGTGCTCCCCTTGATGCAAGCTTCTACCCAGAGGATCTACGGAGGAAGGCGCTTCTCCATGACGGCTTAGAATGGTGTGGGGAGACGTGGTTCGACGGCGAGAGGTGGCTCCGGTGATCTAGGGTTTCGGTCTCGTTCGTATCTGAGAGGATAAGGAGGAATTGGAGATAGGGATGGAGGCAATGCGTCGCGGTGGCATTCTTATCCCCTCCTGGCAATGGCGGCGAGTATCTTGGCGCAACGACGACGATGACGACATCGGGCGGCGGCGAGCACGGCCAGCGAGCTGTCTATGTGCGTGACGATGACGACGATGGTTGTTTTGCGGATAAACCCCTAACGATTTCTTTAGCTCAACCCGCGGTCCTCTCCTGACCCCACTTGTCAGTCTCAGATGGAAAAGGACAGAGCTGGTTACTGGGCTGTTATGGGCTGCACATAGGCGTCAGATAGGTGTAGGGTGTTGGGCTGCGGCCAGGTTTGGTTTTTATTTGTTTTATCCTTTTTCTATTTTCTGTTTTCTTATTCAGATTTGAATTTGATTTACATTTTGAATCTTTCTTTGTAGAATTTTTTTGCTGAATATTTACAACAATACAAAAATATATCTAGTCTCATTGGTGAATTCTTATTATATCCACTTTTTGTATTTCTTGTATTTACTTAATGTGAACCCCCTTGGTAATATTTTATATAAACTTTTCTTATTATTTTTCTCTACTTATTTTATTTAGAGATTTATTGAATGATATATTCTTATTTGCTTATCAACTCAATTTTAGTGAGCTCATAGTTTGAATAGAAACTTTATATATAAGTATAATGATTTTATACCATTATTTGATGCATGAAATATAAAGACATTGATATGGTGATTATTGCTCCCATTAATTTGGAAAATATCAATGTATGGGATAAACAAAGAAGTTTAGGGTTTTGAATTATGAGTACTACCCTTGGCTTTAGGTTTTTGTATAAGTTTAGGTTCCTTTTAAGAGTTAAGATTTAATGGCTGAGCATATTGCCTTATGTATATAGTATTTGATGAAATATTCCTTTTTAATAGGAAGTTGTAATTAGAGTGTTTTATAGAAGTGAGTATACTTAAGCACATATAGTTAGGATGTTTGGAATTAATAGAGATGTGCTTATGTAATTTGCTATAGGAAAATATTTCTATAAATGTTATAGACATCAGATGATGAATCAATGGGATAAGATGGATATTATGTTTGAGTTGAGATTCAGAGTTGATTGCTTACCAAGATTAAATAGGAAAATGATTTATAACATATAACTATATTTCACAATCTTGGATCTCTAATTAAGGAATTCCTTTCCTAGATATAATACCTCTTTCTATCCATCACCATGGTTAGTTTAATGGACTTACTTATTAAAATCTTATTATTCAATATATCATTCTTCTAACTTATGGATGAATTCAATGAGTTTGATACAAAGGCACTTCATAGCTTTATCATATCCTTGCTTGGTTGTATTTACTATTCTACTGTTGATAATCTTCCATCCAACCAGTAATTCCTTCAAACTCTACTCCCAAACTTCCTTAATCCTCCATCACTAATCTTTCTCTAAAGTAAACTATCCTTAAGGATGAATAACACCAATTTTATGACTCTATGCTACACTAGCTTTAGTTGAATAATACCATCTTATAAGTACTTAACCCTCATGACTTACACTTCAATCCCTGAATTATATTTATGTGGTTTGCAAAGACTTCTCTAGGATCACTTATCTTTACTAAGGTTCCAATCATGTTCTACCCACCAGTATTACCTATACTAAATATAAGCATTCCATGTTGGTGGCCAAAACATTACCATTATAATACTTTAATCATTTCTTACTGAAGTTTTTAGTTGGCTAAGCAGCGCTTTATCAATCCTATCTTTTAATGTCTGAAAATTAGCTTCTTAGTATCTTATATTGGATTAAGGTTATTAATGGAATATGCCCTCATTAGAAGATTTGAGTAGATATTCTGATAAGATCAAATAATAGATCAAAGACTAATAGTTAACGAAGTTGTGAATCAATGGGAAATCATCCAACATTGATGAACAACAGATATTGAGATAAGTTTCATAAAGATTGTATAGAAAGATATATATATATATATAGTGGATGATCTTGACTTAATCTCTTTCCAACTCCAACTCATCAAAAGAGTTTTTAAGGTTAGTTGTTACTATGATACTCAAAATGTATGCAGATGGGATTTAAGATATAGTGGTTACATTCTTATTATTTGTTTTATATCCTGAACTTGGTACTTATGAGTGATTATAATGAATTCTATAACATGATCACCTAATGATCAAGTATAATTCACATTATATTAAGGTTTAACTTACAGTACATTTGAGCTACCCTTAGATCAAATCTCTCTTACCCAAAATGAGATTTTAACAAAGGTCTTATTGAAACTTATCGCAGTCAACTTGATGATCTACTTCAATTCCATGAATGCAGTGCAGATATCTAGGTTCAACTTATTTCTAGGCTCTAATGCTGGCATGGTACAAAGATTCAGTTAGACGGGCATACATCGCATTGGGTCCTTGTCGACCAAAGATGAAGAAGGAGGATTTTCCCCAACATATGTGTGGAGGTATGCGCCGCTTCCAACCAAAGTGGTTTGATGAGTTTAAATGGCTTGAGTATAGTGTAGATAGAGATTATGCATATTGCTTTATTTGCTATTTATTTAAAGATACCAAAAAATTTACTGGCAGAGATAGCTTTGTCAATGGAGGGTTCAAAAATTGGAACATAAAAGCTAGATTTCGTAAGCATGCACGTGAAATAAATAGTGCTCATTCTGAAGCTGAAGAGAAATATAATATGTTCATAACACCTAAAGCGTCCATCAGTGATTCCATTACCTCAAGCAATGCACAATTCAAGGCTCGGTATCTAGCTCGCTTGAAATGATCATTTAAGTGCATAAGGTATATCTTGCGCCAGGGGTTGGCTTTTCGTGGTCACAATGAGTCAAGAGATTCAAAAAATAAAGGGAATTTCAAGGAACTTTTGCAATGTCTAGCAGGGAACTTTGAAGAAGTTAATAAGGTGGTTCTAGACAATGCTCCACATAATTGTCAAATGATAGACCACAAGATTCAGAAACAAGTCATTAATTGTTGTGCTCTTGAAACAACTAAATTTATCATCGAGGAACTTGGTGATGAGTGTTTTGTAGTTCTTGCTGATGAATCTAGTGATGCATATCAACAAGAACAGTTGGCTCTTTGCTTGTGCTTCGTCAATAAATCAGGAGAGCCAGTTGAGCGGCTTCTTGGTCTCGTACAAGTTGAAGATACTGCATCATTGACTCTTAAAGAAGCAATTCAGTCGTTGCTTATTAAATATCAGTTGCCCTTATCTAAGGTCCATGGGCAGGGGTATGATGGAGCTAGCAACATGATGGGTCACGTGAATGGTTTGAAAAAATTAATTATGGAAGATTCACCTTTTGCTTATTATGTTCATTGCTTTTCCCATCAGCTTCAACTAACCATTGTAGCTGTTGCTAAGGAGAATATTGACTGCTAATGGTTCTTTGAACAATTGTCATATTTGTTGAATATCCTCGGGATGTCTTGTAAAAAGATCTGCATGCTTTGGATAGCCCAAGCTGAGTACATGATTCAAGCACTAAAATTGGGAGAAATTGAAAGTGGCCAAGGTTTGAACCAAGAGATGGGTTTATCAAGGACAGATGATACACGGTGGGAATCTCACCATAGAACCGTAATGCATGTTATGTCTTTGTATCCTGCAATCAAGAAAGTTCTCTTCAGGGTTGGGAAAGAAAGTAAGGGGGCTAAAGCTTTAGGAGCTCAAACCATGCTTGAAGTATTTGAGTCATTTGAATTTGTTTTCTTGTTGCACTTGATGAATGAAATATTTGGATACACAAATGGCTTTTGCAATGCTTTGCAAAGGAGGGATCAGGATATTGTCAATGCCATGGACCTTCTTGCAGATACAAAGGTAGAACTGGATAGTTTGAGAGATGATGCTGGATGGAAGGAGTTCCTTGATAATGTCACTTCGTTTTGTGTGAAGCACCATCTCAAAGTTGTTGACATGGATGGGAAGTACAAGCCTATACAAAGAGCAAAGAGGTTCTATAAAGATGCCATTAATTACCACCGGTTACATGCTGATATGTTTTTGGGTGTCATTGATAGGGCAACTTCAGGAGCTTAATAGCAGATTTGATGAGGTAAACACAGAGTTACTTAGATGCATGGCATCATTCAGTCTAGTCAAGTCATTTGATGCTTTTAATGTTGAGAGCTTGGTCAAGCTTGAAGAGTTCTATCCTCAAGATTTTGAATTTGAAGAATTGGTCCAACTTTGTTTTCAGCTAAATCGCTATATTAATGATGTGAGTAAGGATGAAAACTTCAAAATTTTGACAAGTCTAGCTGCTCTATCTATGATGATTGTTAAAACAAATAGGGTCCTTCGGTATGACATTGTTTACAAACTTCTGAAATTGGTGCTAGTTCTGCCTGTTGCAACAGCTGGTGTTGAGAGGGTCTTTTCTTCAATGAACTTTATCAAAAACAAGCTCAGAAGTAAGATGGGACAAAGATTCTTAAATGGTTGCTTGGTTACATTAATTGAGAGGGAATTCTTCTTGCAAGTTAAGGACGAGGACATCATCACTAGTTTTCAAGCCTTGAAAAAACGGAAAGTTACCTTGTAACTTGTAAGCTCTGCTTTGCTATTTTCTATCCTCTAAATACTCCCAAATGTTTCTTCTTTGTTACGTTGAATAATTGGAACTTATATAAGTTGATCAAATTCATATTATGATCTATTCTATGAATCTGTGACATTATGCTCAAATTGTTTCATATCTTGTGTCATATCTTCTATCTATTATACACTTATAACTGTATGATGGTCTAGTAATAGTATAAATACCCAAAACTGGCTTTAGAGTTTAGACTGTCAATTTTTTTTTGCACCCTTAAAACTTTGAATACATACTTATAAAATCTTGGGCCCTCCGCTAGCCATACACTGGTGGAAAAGAGGCCTATAGCCCCGGTTCGTATGGGCCATTAGCCCTGGTTCTGGATCCGGGGCTAGCCAGGTGGGGCTATTGCTAGCCCTGGTTCTGCCCCGAACCGCGGCTAATGGTGCTCCACGTGGGCGGCTGGCGAGCGAGGGGCCTAGCAGGCAAAGGTCCCGGTTTTTAATAGGAACCGCGGCTATTTCTCCCCTGCCGCGGCAGGAAAACAACTCGTGTTTGTGCCGCGGCAGGATCCGTTTCCTGCTATTTTTCATTTATTTTTTTGGGCATTTTTTAATTTGTGTTTTGTGCTAAATTAGATGGCATAATTAATACTACATACAACAATGAAGGAACAACTATATAGTGCATATCATCGCCGTGAATATATTACACCATCTCATCCAATGTGCGTTGTCGAACATATTACAAAATATACGCACCACAAGTTATTACATGCACATTACAAAACATATCACACTCGCATATCCATCAGCGGGGAATAGTATTCTCCATTCAGATCTAGGACCTCGGCATCTATGAATCCGGCAATTTCCTCTTGAATTGCTCGTATGCGTTCTTGTAGTAGAAGACCGTCCCGCAACCATTTGACCTAATATAATTTAAAGAAGGGGTCAATATATATGAATTAATGAAAATGAACACAATTGATGGTAATAAACTAAAGTTATGAATATTGTTTATCGTACTTCAATTTTTTTAAGTCCCTCTTTGCGGCAGTATATTTGGTCGTCTGACGAATGAACTCGCATACATAGTAGCCACATAAGTTATTCCTGGGTTCCTGCCTCAAGCACTTTACGAGAACATATATAGTTCAATCAAAATAATATTCAAGCATGATATTGAAACTAGAATCAAAGAGATGCGCGGATCTAGCTAGTACTACTTACATTAAGTTGTTGAAATGTAAGCTTTGGCTTCCAAATGCCAACAGCCTTGGCAGTGAACCGTTTCCAAGCCCTGCCCGGCAAAGAAGATGAATAACGGAGTTCTATATTGATCACTTGCTATCAGCGAGGAAATAGTGCCGATATAGTGACATAATGATTGAAATTACCTCTGGAGGCATGCTTGCATGTCCGCCCACTCATTGAGGTCTTTGTGTTTCGAGTCCATGACTTTTACTATTCCATCGTCGGGCTTAATGATTAGTAGGATATAGTGGAAGCTGCGCACGCATAACGAGTCAATTATACACTTAACATCGAGTAAGCAAAATATAATGTGTACAAGACAATAACACTCACTCGTAGTTGTAAGGAAATAGTATTTCCATTTTGGTCTCGTGAAACCTTAACGCTTGTACCAAGTTGTTCTCTGTCACCTCGGGTCTCAGGTGGAGAACATTTTGATAAATGATATTTGGGTCAATGAACCCAATTTCATAAAGTTGTCCTCTTTTGCATTGGAGAATCCTCATTCTGCAAAATAAATATAGTGATGAGTAAGATTATACATGCAATGAACGATAGTTGAGCTAGAAAGACTTAATTACATAAATTAATAATACTTACAAACAATAGGCACTCATGATAGATTTCTCGAGGGCGTCTTGTTGGTATAACCGAAATAACTCATCAAATTCAATCTTACCACGCCATATCCATGCCCATAATGCTCGTTTCTATGTGCAATGTTGATCCAGTTTTCGTTAGCAGCAGATTGTCGCATGTACCACATATGCAATCTTCGCATTTTTGTTGGTACATCCTTGACTAACTCAGGTTGACGAGAGGGTGCCCGTGCCGATACTTGTATGCTATGTCAGCGAATTCATTTATATGGTTTAAGTACCTACGAATAGACATGCCTTGAGCCGCTGCCGCTTCTCCGTACAACTCTGCTAACTCCGGATCAGTTTCCGGATCATACCTATGCTCGGCCGCAGCTCTCCTCGACCGCACCTCGGCATCGGAATACACTTTTAGCGGGGGCACGATTGATTTTTCTGTTCTCCGAGCTGGGCAACTAATTTCTCGCTTGATTTTCCACTAGAGCTGATACTTTGCAACCGTTGTTCTTTTGCCTCAGCCGACTTGCGAATAGAGCGATCATAGTCTTCTGGGAGCGGCGGCGGGTACACGGCCATGAGCTTCACCTGGGCTATTGCCTTTGCTACATCTTCTTTGGTGCGCGGAAAAATTGGCTCTATCGGCTTCTTCTTGTTAGCTATGTGAATCTTCCACTTTTGATAACTGGCTTCTGAGGCCGCATCAAGTTGCTCGTTTGTCATCTCCCCAGGTCGGGGGATACTAAAATCTATATTTGCATGGGGTACTTTTGGGAGGGGCGATATCTTATGTTTCGGTGATATGAACCTCTTGCTACTGCCCCTCGTAGTCGTACGGCCCCTTTTTACTTCTCCTAGTTCAGTCAGCTCCCCATCTTCACCTGCGGGGTAGTCCAGCTTCAGCTCCTCATAATATGGCATGACTTGATCCACCATTACGACATCGTACCCTTTTGGAACCGGTTTTCAATGCCAAGTTGGTTTAGGTCTAATTGGTAGGGCCATGCCGAGCGCCACCGTCAACCTTAAGTTAGCAACTCTCACCTTTAACTCACAAGGTGTGCTCTGTGTGATATCATCCACTGGGTAATGATGTTCCGGAGCCGTTAGTGCATCATCATCACCATCATCCTGGAGCTGCGTGGAAGCGACGCTGCTTTTCTTATTCGATGGGGCGCCGGTAGCATCGAATGCAGGTTCTATCAGGTACCGCTGAGATTGGCCGCTACCTTGCTGGCTAAGTATTTCGATTTGATCCTGATGTCGCTTTAATACCTCTTCTACATTACGCAGCCGGTCTGCAGCAGCAGCTTTCTCAGCCTCAGCAGCAGCTTTCTCAGCTGCCTCCCTTTCCTTCCTCCTCTGATGGCTTCTATCAGGAAATCTCTTCCTTTCCTCGAGAAACGCAACTGTCCACGGCTTGGATCCTTCGGTGCCCCGTGATCGTCCTTTGTGTTCTTTATTTTTAAGGGTGCGTGCCAGCTCGTCCTTCTCTCTATCAGGAACGAACCGTCCCTCTTCAACATCTTGTACCGCACTTCTAATGTCGTCGATGGGTAGCAGGGGATTATCTTTGTGTCTTTGGTTATACACTGCCTTCCCTTCTTCGTTCAACGTTCCCCCATGCCCGTAAAACCAATTTCTTGCCCGTTCGATCCATGTTAAGAGCTTTGGCATGACCCCCTTGGCCAGAAATGGTGCCTCAAGTGCCTCCCACTTATGCTTGCTACCGGCGTAGCCAGCAGGCCCCATGGTATGGTGGTACTTCTTCTTAGCAGCATTCGCCTTATTTACTGTAGACTTTTGCAACGCGTCCGGATTCTTCGTCTTGTACTCCACAAATTTGACCCAGTAGTCTCTTATCTTCTCATAGCCCTTATCAAAATCCGGAGTCTTATCGAGCTCGATATAGTTATGGCATAATTTTTCTTCCAGTCCCTGAATAGTCCGCCCATCTTCGAAAGAGCCCACGCCTTGACTTTTTTCTCTAGGGCCTCTTTTCGACTCCTCATTTCCGCCTCATTTGGCACCTCTTCGTCTGGATCCACCTCTGGCGCCGACAGGGTGAAATTAAGCATGAGCTTTGTCCAAAGGTTTTCTTTGGCTGCTTGGCCGACATATGACACGGTTTCTTTCTTTGTCTGCCTCCACTCTCGAGTGGTGATAGGGATGTGGTCCCTAACGACAACTCCGCATGCCTTCACAAATTTCTTTGCAACATTATCAGGTTCAATCGGTTTCCCGACTTTATCGACCTTTTCTATTCTATACCGGACACCATCCTCCATCTTCTTGTTTGGGCCTCATTTAGTCCGTACTGACGATTTCCTCGATCCAGAGGGCTAAAAGAAGAAAGAGCTAGCGCGTTAATATATGTATTTCATATGTTCACTTGTTAAATACATTAGTGCACATCACATATAGATATACACCTCACCGGAGCCGTCGGCTTCTCTCTCTTCGACTTCTTGCTCGTCGTCTTCTCTCTCATCGGAGCCGCTGAGTCCTCCCTCGCCCGAGGCGTCGGCGTCTACCTCACCGGAGCATCTACCTCCTCGGCTGAGAGACTCATCTCCCTCTCCGGAGTCGTTCAGAAACTGCTTGGTGACATCGCCAACAATAACTTCATCCACGCGGATAAAACCCTCCACGATGTTCTCCTGATAATCGTCTCTGCCGAGTCCCGGATCCATAGTATCTGCAAACAAAAGAATACACAGAAATAGTTAACAGAAGCGGCGGACGGCCTTCCTACTCCGCCGCGAAACACGGCCCGACTCCACCTCCGCGGCCCCCGTGCTCCGCCACACCAAGCACGCCCCCGACGCTACCTCCGCCACGGGCGTGCATCTCTGACAGCACCCCAGCCCCTCCGCCTCCCACGCAGCAAATCGGCGCGGCGGCGAGCGATGCGTGCGCACGGCGGCGAGCGATGTGTGCACACGGCGCACGGCGGTGAGCGGTGCACGGCAGCGAGCGGCGCACGGCGGCACAGGCTCGCGCATGCACGGCGGCGGCGGCTCGGGCTCGCGCGCGCATGGCGGCGGCGGTGGCGGCACAGGCGCGTGCACGCACGCACGACGACGGCGGCGGCGGTGGTGCGCGCGCACGACGGCGACGGGCAAGAGATAGAAGAAAAAGGAGAGGGCGGCGGCGGCGGCTCACCTTGCGCTCGTGAAGCGGAGACCGGCGGCGGTGCTCGGGAGGAACGGGCTGGCGGCGGATCGAGCGTGCTCGGGGATGCACGCGGAGGCGCGGGCCGGTGGCGGCGGTGCTCGGGGACGCACGCGGAGGTGCGGGCCGGCGGCGGATTTGCGCAGCCTGACGGCGTCGTCTCTGCTCCTCGCGTGCGTGCATGGGGAGGAAGGAGGCGGCGGCGATCTATAGTAGAGGAGCATCGGCCCCGGTTCCTACCAAGAACCGGGGCTATTGCCCTATTAGCCTCGGGTCAGTGCCCGACCCGTGGCTATTGGCCCAGGAAAATCCGGCTGGCGCGCATCGTGGGCTATTAGCCCCGGTTCTTGGGCCGAACCGGGGCTAATAAGCCTTTTTCAAAAAAAGATTGATTTTTCTGGAGGTTCCCGCCTTTTTTCTAGATTTAGGAGCATTATTACATATGTATTTTTCAATGCAAATTTATTTTGAATTTCAAAAATCTGTATTCCATATTTTCATATGTAGTTTTCAATTAAAAATGCATTAACAAATATGTATTCCATATTTTTGAATTTGAAAACACTTTCAACATGAAAAGTCTTCAAATTTTAATAAATAATCCAAAGCCATTTTCTGTTTTCTAAAATAACTATTCTTACTAACAATTTTTGCAGGAGGAAGTTTCTGAATGGGCATTAAAAATTTAAAAATGGCCCACTGTTCTGTGAAGCAACCACCAAATTAAATGTGAAACCTTAATTACTTGGACAATTTCCCAACCAGTGTATCTGAAATGGGCATAAATAATTCAAAAATGATCGAAACAATGTGAAACCTTCGCGTGGTGTCATATTATGTGTCAAAGTTACAAGGAAAAATATTAAACTTAGAAGATTGAAAACATCACATAAGTTTTAATACATGAGGGCACACATAAGTTTTAATACATGAGGGCACACATAAGTTTTACATGAAAGTCATGAATCCTTCTTCGCGTATGTCGATCCCTTGCCTATGATCGCTTCTTAGGCCGTAACCATGGAGCATTTTCATTATTTAACGGGATGCTTGGGTCAGTTTTCACGGTGAAGGGCGGAATTTCATCAAACTTATCATAATCTGCTGACATGTCTGTCTTGTCCTTGATTCCCACGATGTTTCTTTTCCCTGAAAGAACTATGTGACGCCTGGTCTCATCGTCTGATGTATTCGTTTGCTTACTTTTTCTTTTTTTCGGTCTGGAGGACATGTCTTTCACATAGAAAAACTGAGCCACATCGTTGGCTAGGACGAATGGCTCATCTCTATAACCAAGATTCTTGAAATCCACTGTTATCATTCCGTACAGTTGGTCTACCTTTACCCCATTCATGTTGACCCAACTGCACCAAAACAGAGAGACCTTAAAAGAAGGTCCATAGTCAAGTTCTCATATCTCCTCTATGTAACCATAGTATGTGTCCTTTTTCCCATTCTCGCCTATTGCATCAAAGCGGACACCACTGTTTTGGTTGGTGCTCTTTTTATCTTGGCCGATCGTGTAAAATGTATTCCCATTTATCTCGTACCCTTGGAAAGTCAATACAGTCGAAGATGGTGAAGCAGCCAACAAGTAGAGCTGATCTCCAACGGTGTTGTCATTCAGGAGACGTGATCGCAACCAATTTCCGAAAGTCTCCATGTGTTTTTCTTCGATCCAGGAGTTAGCATTCCCCGAGAACTTGGAGCGTACAACATTCCTGTGTTCCTCGATATACGAAGCCACGAAGGTGGAATTTCGTAGAACTGTGTAGTGTGCTTGAGTGAAAGAACGCCCGTCCCTACATATCACTGCTTTCTTTCCTAGCGTGCCTTTTCCACTTAACCTCCCCTCATGTCGCGATTCAGGAACACCAAGCGGCTTAAGGCCAGGAACAAAGTCAATGCAGAACGCAATGACCTCCTCTGTTCCATAGCCCTTGGAGATGCTTCCTTCTGGTCTAGCACGGTTACGAACATATTTCTTTAATACTCCCATGAACCTCTCGAAGGGGAACATATTGTGTATAAATATAGGACCGAGAATGGAAATCTCATCGACTAGGTGAACCAGGAGATGCGTCATAATATTGAAGAAGGACGGGGGGAACACCAACTCAAAACTGACAAGACACTGGACCACATCCCTCTGTAGCCTTTCCAGACTTTCTTGATCGATTACCTTCTGAGATATTGCATTGAGGAATGCACATAGCTTCACAATGGGTACTCGAACATTTTCCGGTAGAAGCCCCCTCAATACAACCGGAAGCAACTGCGTCATAATCACGTGGCAGTCATGAGACTTCAGGTTCTGAAATTTCTTCTCTGCCATATTTATTATTCCCTTTATATTTGACGAGAAGCCAGACGGGACCTTGATACTGCTCAGACATTCAAAAAAGATTTCCTTCTCTGCTTTCGTAAGAGCATAGCTGCTTAAGTATTGACGCCCTTTATCACTATGCTTGTTGTATGGGTCTTTCATACGTTGCTGGTCCTCCCGTGCTTATGGTGTGTCTTTTGACTTCCCATACACGCCCAGGAAGCCTAGCAGGTTCACGCAAATATTCTTCGTCACGTGCATCACGTCGATTGAAGACCGGACCTCTAGGCATTCCCAATAGGGTAGCTCCCAAAATATTGATTTCTTCTTCCACATGGCCGCGTGTCCGGTAACGTTGTCTTTCGGAACAAATTGACCGCCAGGACCCTTTCCAAAGATTACTTCCAGGTCCCTCACCATACCAAATACATCAGCACCTTTAGGGAGCTTAGGCTTCTTCCGGTGATCTGCCTCACCGTTGAAATGCTTGCCTTTCTTCCCCACTTGATGATTGGTCGGAATAAACTGCGACACCCCAGGTACACAACCTTCTTACATTTCTCCAAATATATACCTTTAATATTATCTAAACAGTGTGTGCATGCATTGTATCCCTTGTTTGATTGTCCTGAAATGTTACTAAGAGCTGGCCAATCATTGATGGTTACAAACAACAACGCTCGTAGGTCAAATTCCCGCTGTTTATGCTCATCCCACACACGTACACCTGGTTCGGCCCACAACTGCAAAAGTTCATCGACTAATGGCCTTAGGTACACATCAATGTCATTGCGAGGTTGCTTAGGCCCTTGGATGAGCACTGGCATCATAATGAACTTCCGCTCCCTACACAACCAAGGTGGAAGGTTGTAGATATATAGAGTCACAGGCCAGGTGCTGTGACTGCAGCTATGCTCCCCAAAAGGATTCATGTCATCTGTACTTAGACCAAACCATAAGTTTCTCGCGTCACCTGCAAAGTTCGGGTACTCTCTCTCGATTTTTCTCCACTGCGACCCATCGGCGGGGTGTCTCAACTTCGACCCGTCTTTCTTACGCTCTTCTTTGTGCCATCGCAACAATCTGGCATGCTCTTTGTTTCTGAACAGACGTTTTAGCCATGGTATTATAGGAGCATACCACATAACCTTAGCAGGAACCCTCTTCCTGGGGGGATCATCATCGCCCTCAACATCACTAGGGTCATCTTGTACGATCTTGTACCGAGATGCAGTGCATACCGGGCATTTATCCATATTCTCGTACTCCTTACCGCGGTACAGGATGCAGTCATTAATGCATGCATGTATCTTCTGCACATCTAATCCTAGAGGGCAGATAGTCTTCTTTGCTTCATACGTTGTCTCGGGCAGCTCGTTATCCTTTGGAAGCTTTGGCTTCATTATTTTCAGTAACTGCTCAAATCTCTTATCAGACAAACCAGCCTCAGCCTTCCAGTGCAGCAGTTCGAGTGTTGTACCGAGCTTAGTGCTGCCATCTTCGCAATTTGGGTACAACAGTTTTTTGTGATCCTTTAGCATGGCGTCCAACTTTAGCTCCTCCCTTTCTGTATCGCATTGTTGTTTTGCATCAGAAATGACCCGACCAAGACCATCAACGATCTCATCTGATGTCCGGTGTTCTGCCGCCTCCTTCTTCATTGTTACCTCCTTATTCTTCATTGTCTTCCATTGCAGTATCCTCGTTTTCTTCATGGAACATACGATAGTTGTCATCATCCTCCTCTTCTTTATTGTCTTCTATCGTAACCCCTCTTTCTCCGTGCAAGGACCAACAATAATATCCGGGCATGAAACCTTGGCGAAGCAGGTGGAATTGAATGGTTCTCGAGTTGGTGTACTCCTTGACGTTCCGACAGTCAACACATGGACAAGGCATAAAATTATCCACCTTGTTATCCTCAGCCACATCGATAAATTTATGCAGGCCTGCAATGAAGTCGGAATCGCGTCGGTCGCCGTACATCCATCCCTTCCGTGCATTGATCTGCATCATAAATATATAGTCAAATGACTATCCTATATGCACAGATGCACTATTTTTGAATCAATTACAGATGAAAAGGACAAGATTGCTAACCTCGGACAAGGATACCATTTTTTTCAACTTAAGTGTGACTCGGGCATTTCACCGAACACCTTGTGTGCATAGGCAAAAATTCCTAGCATCCACCCCTCTCACAAATCCAGCCAGAAAAAAAAACTGGGCTATGCGCGCGAGCATTAGCCCCGGTTTTTGCCCCGAACCGAGGCTATTGCCCATAACCGAACCGGGGCTATTGCTCCTGAACGGCGACGCAAACCAAAACGGGGCCATTACGAGGCATTGGTCTCGGTTTTTTATGAAACCGGAGCTAATGGGAATATGGGAGCTGGGTCATTACCCTCTTTTCTACTAGTGATAAGGCGGTTCACATGGAAGCTAAGTAAGCTACAAGCACGTGCCCTAATACTCTGGTCCCTAATCAACCCAATGCCCCATGCATAAACGACGTAGGGTCGTCCTTCATCAATCAAAGCTAACCGTGCAATGTACACACTCATGGTAGGCCCTGTTCTTGAACTAGTGTGGGGAGCTATATATGGGTTTGTAGCGTGATTTCGACGTTAATCTATGCTTATCTGAACGTACGAGGACGGGAAAACTTGAGACACCACGGCACCTTGTTTTCAGATTTTAACTGAAACTTGAACGTTCTTAACAGCCCGCCGCATGCTCGAGATCATTTCGCACCTTGTTTGAGGTGCAAGAACATCCGCATGGATGTATCCGCCTCGCTTTAGTGTGCGGGAACAGGCATATCCATATTCCGAACTCGTACCGAAGAGCAACCTCCTACATACCGACCTAGACTGCAAACAATGAACATCATGAGGCCGCTATACGCACGGTCACTGGGCACCCATTTGCACATCATGCAGTAGCCGCATCCTCACCCCCATCACCCGGCCATCTCTTTCTGACAAATAATTGTCGCTTACTGTGACAACAGGAGCACCCGATCCGGCCGGCCTGATCGGATGTTATGTTAGGTTTGATTTGTGGCGAAAGTAACTCCAACTAGGCAACTAGGCCAGTGTGGTCGCCTCATCTACTACTGTACCGTTCTTGTTTTTTTGATCGAGCTGCACAGCACAGATCCACTGAACCTGCCCGGCGACTCCACCACATCCACATATAATCAGATGATTAGCCACATGATCTCCGGTGGATTGGGTGCCTGCTTCGTTTATAGGCTTCGTAGCCTTCTGTTCTGCAGCGGCCTTTACGGCGCCTTTGCTTGGAGATACCATACGCTTGCATTCATATGATATATGCATCCATCCATGGCACGCATGATTGGTCACAGCTTGCCTGAACGAGGCAGACAGTACGGGTAGGTTCAGTGGAGAGAACGCTTCTAGAAACAGAACTGTGCGTCTCCTGCCTCAGGTCGCCACGGCTCGGGTTTTGACCAGATCAGCATCCATTTGGTGCATCATCAAGTTATCGATCAGTGTGATCCAACAGAAGACGCCAACACGCGCAGAGCCGTGTAGCTTTTCTTTGCATGAACACACACGCGTGGATGGCCGGCCTGCCCGGCCATAGCTTCCCTGATATATCATCGTTCTGGCAAACCACCTGGCGAAAGGAGCCCGAACTGAACACTGCTCAGGAAGATACTGGACCGAATGTACGAATCATCAGCAGCAATAAGCTAGTTTAACGCGGGAAAAAAATCTAGATTGTCAGGTTACCATGAGATTTTATCTTTCAGGAACGAGTGATGGCATCTCGAATCAATCTTGTCGTAGATTAAAGATGAGAGTGCCGGCCTTTCTGATGAAAGTTGAAGCAAAATATAAGCATATCAAAGCATAAACCATTGTAGCGGCCAACAAGCACTCCGAATCTAACAGGAATATACTAATTAGTGGTGTCCACCATGAATTGAAATATCCACTGATTACCACCATTATCCGCCAACTCGGCAACTTGGAGTCAGGAAACGCTCTCTGTCCAACCGATGCTTTTGTCAGATGAATGCATGTCACAAGAAAGAAAAAGTCAGGGGTGATTCAACATACAGTATACTCCCTACACATGTATTAGCCCATAGTTCTTGCACGTACGCCGTGTTTAACCTTTTGCATTAACTTTTTCTTCTTAATTGTGTCCAACAATACCACTTCTGTCATGAATCTATTGCGGCCCCCCCTACCCCTACTAAACGTAAGCTCCATGGAATGTTTTATTTTCTTGACCCGTCGAAACCCATATCAAGGGCATGTATATCTTCATATACGTGTACTCGGTCGAATTGGATATAATTCATGTTCCGGTCGGCTGATCCCACCTCTTATTATCGCGATCTACGTCTTTGCATGTCATATTTTAATTTTTTTGTTGCTGTCATATAACTTTCGATTTTCGTCTTTCGCAGGAACATGAGTATACGTATATGGTGAGGACACGTCTAAGAAGATCATACGAACTTCGGGTGAGTTCGTACGGTCCTTTAAACAATCGGTATCGACTTTTTGTTTGTCAAAGTTTGAAATTTCTTCAATTGGAGGAAAGCTTCTGATTGGGCTGGGGGATTGATTGGTGAGGAAGTGTTGATCGTGAGCGCAATATCTAGAAACTCTATTGGCCGACGAAAGGTGAAATTCGCGGTTTAGTGCAAAGATGTAACGTCACATTTTATAACCCAAGCCTTTCCAAAGATCCGGACTAGCGTTTTTTTCAACTTTAATTAGATTTCCCTCTTATTGTAAGTATATAAATCAAGGTTGCGACAAGGAGGGATATGTGTACACCGTGGCAGGAGCCTGACCAAAATCATAGAAGGGGCCAAAGAAGATCAAATGAGAGGTGAGGGGGTGTCAAGACCTCACTCGTTAAATAAAGAAATAACGAGAACAAGACATGGCTTGCAAAGGAAGAAGAACATGAAAACTAAAGTTCTAGATAAAAGAGGAAGCAACACAAGGAATGGAATTTTAGGGTTTTGGGTACCATCCTACCTAGCTGTCCACTCTGCCTGGTTATGTAGTCTAGAGGAGCCACGGTTACCATTATTACATTGACATTTCTTTGTAGGAGTATATTAAGAGCACTTTTACAACTATGAACGTACATTTGTTAGAATCTTATAGGGACGATGTTTATTCGTACTCTGATGTAGACATACAGGAGTACCACATCAAAAAACCATGGAGTACCATGTGTTCAAGGGAAAAATTGTAATCAAGAGGTAAATTAGAGCTTGTTTGATTCATAGGATAGGAAAAGTATAGGAATAGGAAAAACATAAGATTAAAATGTCATGCCAACTTAAATCCTACGGAAAGGGGAATTCTGTTTGATGTAGCAAAGATTTTTTTTTCCATAAATTCTGATCTAATGTTTCTTTCCTATAGGAATTGCACTACAAGATTCCTATAGGATTAATTCCTATAGATTGTGTTCCTATGAATCAAACAATTACATAGAAAAATTCCCATAAGATTCAGATCCTACACAATTCTTATGCAATTCCTACGAATCAAACAAGCCCTTATTGTGTGATATAAATTTAAATTAAATTATATCTAATTTCTAATCCGTTCAATCGCGGGCAACCAGAGTGGCCCGACGATGATAGAAAGAACAGAACAAACGAACCCACGGGATTGTGTGGAGCTAAGGGTATGTTTGGTTCACGCCCGCGCACGTCCTGCCAATTCGCTGGCATGACCAATTTTTTGGCGAGCGATTCTGGTGCCCTCGGATGACCAACAATTGGCGGAAAAATACATGGCGTTGAACGGGGTGGGCTTGGGCTAGGCAAAAATTTTGGTAAGGCCAACGTTGGCCTAAAACCAAACATACCCTAACTATCAATCGGCATTGGCGCGGCCGGCCGGTTGCCTTTGAGGACGAAGTGAAGCCACTGATATAGCTATAGTCGCCACCTGAGGGTGCTATCTCTAGGGACGTCCGGTGAAAATTTTCACCAAATATGCTTTACTCCCTTTGGTTCATATTAATAGCATCAACTTTAGCTAGATTCATACATATTTAGTTAAGTATTTAGACTTGATGCATTCATATCTTGACAAAGTTAAGTCCATTAATATGGACAGGCGAAAGCAGTTATCCCAATTAATCCACGAGACATCACATCACTACTATGGCAAGATCTCGTCTTTCAACGAAAGTCTGAACAACTTGGAGACAGAGCACGATGCGCCCTTTGTACCCAGCCTCTTCGGAGCAGGATTTCATGGAATTTGGACAGCACGCTGCCTTGTCCATATGTAGGTGACTAGATCCTCGTCGTTCCATGCCGGCGAGGAAGCAAAGGAGTCTTCTCGATCAGACGCCGCGCGTGCCCAACCAGAGAGGCGGAGTACCACTACAATCTAACCGTCCATTTATTGAGAAATTTTTCCTGATAACAAAAGGGTTCCTCTCTGGTTTGGGCGGTACTCCAATCGCTCCCCGTGGAGTACCAGGGTACAATGTGGTATAGAACACAAGATAATAGATTTGAACCGACGCAGTGTACTTCTATTAACAAAAAAAATAGCTAGGGGGCACCCCCTTGGCTCCAACCGAACTCCACCACTGGAGGTACAGACCACAATAATATATGTTTGAACCAGGATGTCACGATAAAACACAACAAATCACATGATAAATGAGGAGCAGAAATTTCCAAGACACACAACCCACAGGGTTGTACATCTTTCTTGGGGAAGATATAGCCATCCTCACCACAGTTTTTTCCACGGAATTCCCGGTGATACAGAGGATCCACCTTTGTCCGGTCCATAATCTACCAATTAAAGGTTATGGTCCAGAGCCATACCGCAGGAACCCTCGAAGACGCCGTCTCTAGACTCCACAAAGACGTTAAGTTTGACGTAAGTAGTCATCAGTTTAGAAGGTCTATCAAGAATCATTGCATGCTCGTTGCAACTCTCCACTAACTCATATCCAGTGATTGTTGGAATTTTGGCCTAAATAGCCCAGCCCATTTTCTATTCCAATAATTCTTAAAAATCATAGAGGCCCATGTGGCTCATTCATGCATGGCAAGAGGTGGGAAAAATGTTTAATACCATATTGCTAGTTGAAGGAGGTTTGCACCAGCTTATAAGGGAGGCTCTCCTACCACTTGGTAAAAGGATGAGAAGGAGAAAGAGAGAGTCCCACATGCGCGCTCCTCCTCCGCCGCCGCCCGCCTCGCCTCGCCAACTCAGTGGAGGTTTAATTCAAACATAGTGGAGGTTGTTTGGCTTCAGTCGCTGCCTGTTCGTTTCCTCTTCCGACGCCGCCTGTTCGCTTGTCTACCCGTGCCTATAAGAGTGGAGGGTCGCTCCTCTCCTCAGATACACTATCAGAACCACCGCCTCCAAGTTCCAGAGCACTGAGCTGCCACCAGTTCTTCTCCATCTCGTCTTGCGGCGTGCACCGCGAGCCGGGACAGTAGTCCTCCGGAACCCCGCCTCTTTGAGTCCTGTACGGGAGAATGGCGATAAGGTTTTTGGGGAGCGCTATCGGCGCGACTACTGGATTCATCACAGACTCTTTCACCGACGCCGATGACATCTTCCCCAACGACGACTTCTTCCCCGCCATCGAGAACCTCTTCCTCGACGACATGGGTGACAACTCTAACGCCAACGCCGGCGCACTGCTGTATGCTTTCTTTCTTCATCTTGTTCAGATTACTTCGATCTCTATGCAACTCTCTGCATACTTTCTGTCAGATTTACTTGGCTAGTTTAATTTCGATTGTTCTAGTCATGTTTTACCTGCTGTTTATTTCTCATAAATCACTTGATAAATTGCTTATTTTTCCAACAATCCAAAAACCTTATTATAGGCAATTTACTCCAAGTGGTTTCGTGGCATCTGTGAAGCCACCTGTCTTTGAGGATACGCACTATAAGAGATGGCACGTGAGAGCAGTTCTCTGGTTTGAGAACATGAACTGCTATGAAGTCACTCTTGGCAAGCCCGAGGGAGATCTTACTCCTTCCCAGGAGCAAGTTTTCCAGAAAAATGACAAGCTGTTCAGGCTGCTTTGTTGTCTGTGCTTAGGGAGAACATCGTTGAACCCTATATGTCATTTGATAATGGCAAGGACATGTGGGCTGCTCTCGAGGCCAAGTTGGGGTCTCGGACGCTGGCAGTGAACTGTATATCATGGAGCAATTCTATGACTTCAAGATGTCTGATGATCGCTCCATCGTTGAGCAGGCTCATGAGATACAAGCACTGGACAAGGAGCTTGAGTACTTCTCCCGTGTGTTACCGAACAAGTTCGTTGTCGGGGGCATTATTTCCAAGCTTCCCCCATTCATGGAGGAACTTTTCTACTTCCCTGAAGGACAAGAGACAGGAGTTTTCCGTATCGGATCTCATTGGGACTCTTGATATGCAAGAGAAGGCGATAGAAAAAGACACACATGCTCGAGTTGCTGAGGGAGGTTCAAGTGCCAACTTGGTACAGAAAAAGAACTTCCAGTCCCACAAGTTCAAGAACAAGAGCAAGTTTAATGGCAAGGGAAAGTTCAATGGGAAGAACAAGCCCTCACAGTCTACCAATTTCAAGAAGAAGACTGATAAGAAGAAAGGTTCCTGTCATGTGTGCGGTGGTCCTGATCACTGGGCTCCTAGCTGCCCCAACCACTATGACAGGCGCCAGCATGGGAAGGGCGACAAGACTGCTAATGTTGTTATGAGCGAAGTTGAGATGAAGGATGTTGGATATGGTATATTACCTACTATTCTTTCATTATGTTATTCTCCTGATTGGTGGATTGACACGGGCGCTAATGTACATGTTTGTTCTGACATTTCCATGTTTTCTTCATATCAGGTCAGAGGGACTCAGTTTGTGCTGATGGGGAATGGCTCGCATGCTTCTGTTCATGGTGTTGGTACGGTCGATCTAAAGTTCACTTCGGGAAATACCATACACCTGAAGAACGTGCATCATGTTCCTTCAATAAATAACTGTCTTTTTAGCGGATCTCTTCTATGTCGCGATGGATATAAGATTGTTTTCGAGTCCAATAAGTTTGTATTGTCTAAGTTTGGTACTTTTATTGGTAAAGGATATGAGTGCGGAGGTCTGTTCCGCCTGTCATTGTCAGATGTTTGTAATAAAGTTGTGAATCATGTTTCGTCTGATCTTATATCAAATGTATGGCATTCATGTCTTTGTCATGTTAATTTTGGGTGCATGACATGGTTATCTAAAATAAATTTAATCCCAAATTTCACTACTGTCAAAGGATCTAAGTTCCTAGCCTGTGTGCAAGCAAAACAACCTCGCAAGTCACATACGACTGCAGAGGTGAGAAATTTAGCACCACTAGAACTCATACATTCTGATATTTGTGAGATGAATGGTGTGTTTACAAAAGGTGCAAAGAAATATTTTATGACGTTGATCGATGACTCAACGATATACTGTCATGTGTATCTTCTGAAAAAAGACGAGGGTTTGAGTTTCTTCAAAGTCTATAAAGCTAAAGCAGCAAACCAACTTGATCGAAAGATTAAGAGGCTTGGGTCTGATCGTGGTGGAGAGTATTTTTCCAATGAGTTTGACTCATTTTGTGTGGAACATGGTATAATCCATGAGAGGACGCCTCCCTACTCACCCCAGTCAAACGGGGTAGCCGAAAGAAAGAACCACACTAACATATTTGGTTAACGCCATGTTAGACATATCGGGTCTCTCCGAGGAATGGTGGGGGAGGCATTACTGACCGTGTGTCATGTCCTAAACCGAGTACCCACAAAGAACAAAGAAATTACTCCATTTGAAGAATGGGAGAAGAAAAGGTTAAATCTCTCTTACCTACGAACTTGGGGCTGTTTGGCAAAAGTTCATGTGCTAGTCCCCAAGAAGCGCAAGCTTAGACCAAAAACTATGGACTGTGTATTTCTGGGATATGCTTTTAATAGCATTGGCTATCGATTCTTGGTAGTAAAATCCGGAGTACCAGACATGCATGTTGGTAAAATCATGGATTCAAATGATGCAACTTTCTTTGAGGATATCTTTCCCATGAAGGATATGTCTAACTCATCAAGTCAGGAATTAGATACAATTTTGTTGGAGATATGCCCTAGAGGCAATAATAAATGTGGTTATTATTATATCTTTGTGTTTATGATAAATGTTTACATTCATGCTATAATAGTATTAACAAGGAAACATTGATACTTGTGTGATTTGTAAACTTCATTTGAAGTCCCTAGTATAGCCTCTATACATCACTAGCTTGTTGGTTGATACATGATTGTGGTTTCCCTATCATGAACATTGAGATGTTATCAACAACAAGATCATATCGTTAGGAGAATGATATGATGGACATACTCCTATAGATAATCGTAGCATAAAGATCAAGTCATTTCAATAGTTCAATTGCTATATGCTTTCTGATACATAGTAACCTAATTCCTTCGACCATGAGATCATGCATATCACCTTTACCAGATGGATGCTTTGATGACATCAAACACCACACCATAACTGGGTGGCTATAAAGGTGGCATTGAATGTTCGGAAAGTATTGGTTGAGACACATGGATCAAGAGTGGGATTTGTCCATCCATATGACGGATAGATATACTCTGGGCCCTCTCGGTGGAATGTCATCCAATTAGCTTGCAAGCATGTGACTGGCTCACAAGGGATCACATATCACGGGAACAAGAAAAGAGTACTTATCGGTAACGAGGTTGAACTAGGTATGCAGAGATACCGACGATCATAACCTCGGATAAGTAAACTATCGTGAGACAAAGGGAAATTGGTATCGTATGTAAGTGGTTCATTCGATCGCAAAGTAATCGTAGAAATATGTGGGAGCCATATGAATTTCCAGATTCCTCTATTGGTTATTGTTCGGAGAAGTGTCTCGATCATGTCCGCATAATTCACGAACCGTAGGGAGACACACTTAAGGATTCAACGTTGTTTGAGTAGTTATGGTATTATGAGAAAGAGACCGAATGTTGTTCGGAGTCTCGGATGAGATCCGGGATATCACGAGGTGATCCGGAATGGTCCGGAGAATAAGATTCATATAAGGAAAGTCCCGTTTCGGAGTTCGGGAATGATTCCGGTGTTTTCATCGGGAATGTTCTAGAAGGTTCCGGAATGTCCGGCACTCCGGAGGGGAAGGGGTACATGAATGTGTCATTGAATGTTGGAATGATTGCATCATGTACTAAGTGTTATCGCTGTTCCAAATAAAGGATTAAATTCAAATCCTAGTTTGAAAAGTCAAATAGCTAGTTTCAAAAGTCAAACGGCTAAAATTGGAAAGAGGAAAAGAGGAGGAAGTGGGAAACCGAGTTAGGGAGGGAATCCCTCCTCCAACCGGCGACGCCCCCTCCAAGCCGAGTTGGGAAGGGACTCCCCTCCCTCCCCTTGGCCGCCGGCCCCTCCACCTATATAAGGAGGGGCAGGGCTCCCTCCTCTAGACACACAAGTCCCTCACCTCAAACCCTAGAAGCTGCAGCCCTCCATAGCCGCCGCCACCCCCTAGGGTTTTTGCCCTAGCCGCCGACTTGGGGTCCCCGGAACCCTAGCCGCCGGCTCTAGCACTTACTCCTTGGTGTGTCTAAAACCTAGAACACCGAGGAGCTCTCTCATACTCCACCATACTCGCTCCGGCTTAAGGCGAAGCCCTGCGAGATCTCCCCTCTACCTCCGGTACCACGCCGTTGTGCTGCCGGAATTGCGAGGAGAGTGCTACAACCTCCGCTGCCTGCTGGAACAAGGGAGAGGAAGGTCTTCGTCGAGTACCGAACGTGTGACCGACTGCGGGAGCGCTGCCGGAACGCAGCGCCGGAAGGATCGTCTACGCGATCTTGAGATCGGGAAGAGTACGACTACATCACCCACGAGAATCCGCTCTCGTTAAACACTTTGGAATCTTCGAGGGTAAGTTATTCCATCGACTCGTTGCTACAATCTAGTAGATAGATCTTGGCTTGTTTGTTTGTATGCGATAGAAATTTTTTGTTTTCCATGCTACGAAACCCTACAAATTTATGAACCAATCATTCCAGTTGAACACCTAGAAAATCCTGAGGAGGAGGATAACGAAATTCCTAAAAGGAGCAAGAGAGAGAGAGAGAGGACTGCAAAGTCTTTTGGTGATGATTTCGTTGTATACCTCGTGGATGATACTCCCACTTCTATTTCAGAAGCCTATGCATCTCCTGATGCTGACTACTAGAAGGAAGCCGTCCGTAGTGAGATGGAATACATTTTAGCTAATGAAACATGGGAGATCAATGATCGTCCTTATGGATGAAAACCTGTAGGATGTAAATGGGTGTTTAAGAAGAAACTAAGGCCTGATGGTACTATTGAGAAGTACAAGATAAGGCTTGTGGCCAAGGGTTATACCCAAAAGGAAGGTGAAGACTTCTTTGACACTTACTCACCTGTAGCAAGGTTGACCATGATACGTCCAAAACGTATCTACTTTCCCGAACTGTTTCTCCTCTAAACTTGTGTGATTTGGATACAACTAACACGGACTAACGCTGTTTTCGGCAGAATTGCCTTGGTGTCTAGTTTTTGTGCAGAAAATCAACTATCAGGAAAAATCTCGAAAAATATGTCAAAAATCCTATTTCACCAGAAGACTCATGGAGCCAGAAGACGAGACAAAATAGGGGCCTGGGGGCCCCCACCCCCTGCCGCGCGGGCCAGGCCTGGCCACGCCTGGAGGGGGTGTGGCCTCCTTAGGCACCCCCTCGGCCTCCCTATTCGCCTATAAGTTGCCTCTTGACCTAAAAACTCAGGGGGGGTCGACGTTTTTCCAGAAAGAATTCCGCTGCATCGCCACCACCAGAAACTCCATTCTGGCATCCTGCCGGGACGGGGAATTTGGAGAGGATCATCGCCATCATCATCAACAATGCCTCTCCATCAACCATCCATGTTTCCCTCATCCATGAGTGATTAATCCCCTGTTGTAGGCTATGGGGATGGTAGGGATTGGATGAGTTCTATCATGTAATCGAATAAGATTGTTAAGGCATGGTGCCTAGTATCTCTATTAGTGCTATTTGACTTTGTTGCAACTTGTTGTGCTTAATGCTTGTCACTAGGGCCCAAGTGACATGATCTCACTTCTAAACTTATTATTGATTCATGATGATAGTATTGTTTGTGATCTTATCTGCAAATTGTGTACACATATCATTGTCCAGATACAAAGGCCCCGAAGTGATAGAAATTGGGACAACCGGAGGGGATGGCTGTGATGTATCACATGTGTTCATGGAATGTTAATGCTTTGCTCCGGTGCTCTATTAAAAGGAGCACCTTAATTGCCACTAGTTCCCTTGAGGCCCCGCTGTAACGGGCTGGCAGGACAAAAAGATGTTGTGCAAGTTCTCATTGCGAACACGCATGACTATATATGGAGCACATGCCTATGATTGTTTAGTACTTGGATGCTTTATCTTATTTATCTGCAATTGCCCTAGATCTTGAAGTTACATGTTTAGACTTGTCCATGCAACGCCCGTCCATCCATCCCTATGCCTATCGTGCTCATATCCTACTGTTTGCTACTACTGTTACTATTGCTCTTGTTCTACTGCTGATGTTGCTTTGCTATTGCTATGACAAACTATTGCTACTGATAAACTTCTGTGAGCAAGAACTATTTCCAGGTGCAGCTGAATTGACAACTCAGTTGTTAAGGCTTATAAGTATTCTTTGTCTCCCCTTGTGTCGAATCAATAAATTGGGTAATACTACCCTCTAAGACTGTTGCGATCCCCTATACTTGTGGGTCATCAGACCACCATTCGAGTAGTACTTTCTCTGGCTGCCTCACACGGTCTTCTCGTTCATCAAATGGACGTTAAGACGGCTTTCCTAAATGGAGAGTTGGATAAGGAAATTTATATGGATCAACCAGATGGTTTTGTAGTAAATGGTCAAGAAGGAAAAGTGTGCAAGCTGTTGAAGTCATTATATGGTCTTAAACAAGCACCTAAGAAGTGGCACGAGAAGTTTGACAAAACCTTAACCATTGCAGGCTTTGTTATAAACAAAGCTGACAAGTGTGTATACTATCGCCATGGTGGGGGCGAGGGAGTTATTCTATGTTTGTATGTTGATGACATACTAATCTTTGGGACCAACCTTACTGTAATTGAGGAAGTCAAGGATTTCTTATCTCGGTCTTTTGAGATGAAGGATCTAGGAGTAGCTGATGTTATCTTGAATATCAAACTGTTGAGAGATGATGATAGTGGGATCACACTGCTTTAGTCTCACTATGTGGAAAATATTTTGATTCGCTTTGGGTATAGAAGTTGCAAGTCTTCTCCAACACCGTATGATCCTAGTGTGTTACTTTGAAAGAATCGAGGCACTGTTAGAGATCAATTGACATACTCTCAAATAATTGGCTCGCATATGTACTTGGCTAGCGCTACAAGGTCTGACATCGCGTTTGCTATTAGCAAGCTCAGTCGATTTGTTTCAAATCCTGGAGACGATCATTGGCAAGCTCTTGAAAGAGTCATGCGCTATCTAAAAGACACTTCAAGCTATGGCATTCACTATATCGGGTATCTAGGGGTACTGGAGGGTTGTAGTGATTCAAATTGGATATCTGATGCTGATGAGATAAAGGCCACGAGTGGATATGTGTTTACACTTGGTGGTGGCCCTGTTTCTTGGAAGTTTTAAAAGCAGACCATCTTAACAAGGTCAACTATGGAAGCAGAACTCCCAGCGCTAGACACGACCACTGTTGAAGCAGAGTGGCTTCGTGAACTCTTGATGGACTTACCTATGGTTGAAAAACCTATACCCGCAATTCCAATGAACCGTGATAATCAAAATGTGATTATTAAGGTAAACAGTTCTAAGGATAATATGAAGTCCTCAAGACATGTGGAGAGGAGACTAAATCTGTCAGGAAAATGAGAAACTCTGGAGTTATTGCATTGAATTATATCCAAACATCTAAGAACCTGGCAGATTCCTTCACAAAGGGATTATCACGCAATGTGATAGAAAATGCATCGAAGGAGATGGGTATGAGACCCACACTATGAGTTTTCCATAGTGGCAAACCAATCTATGTGATCGGAGATCTCGTGAATTAGAATTGGGATACAAGCTGTTGGTAGACTGAGAGGAAAGTATCCCTACTTTAATGAACACCACTCTGTGATGATGTGATGTCTACGCACTTCTATTCTTGTATACAATTGTTTGGCCTCCAAATGCAGAGGTTTGTACAACAGCGGCAAGTTTCTCTTAAGTGGATTACCCAAGGTTTACGAACTTAGGGATGAAGTGGTCAAAGGTATCCCTCTCAAGCAACCCCGCAATCAAGATACAAGAAGTTTCTTGTGTCCCCAACACACCCAATACACTTGTCAGGTCTATAGGTGCACTAGTTTGGCGAAGAGATAGTGAAATACAAGTGGTAGCGATGCCAGAAAAGAGCTTCTAACTTGTTGTTGACGTGGGAGAGACTAAAGACAAACAGAAATAAAGATGGAAGCAAGCAAACATGCAACAGATCTAGTAGTAAACGGTGTTTTAATGATTAGAAACAAGGCCTAGGGATCATACATTCACTAGTGAACAATCTCTCATATAAATATCTTCTCTTAATGATACTACTCTTAACTACTCTCCGGTTGGACACTCTAATGCATGGTAGGGCTATAACAGCACACCTCAAAGTCCGCCTTCCCCATCTAGATAACCCCACACTATCACCTTGAGCGCTAGATGGTTCCTACAAACACCAAAATTTCATAGAGACAACCAACTCAAAATATACTCATGATAAGATTTATGAACTCTAGCCTAAGTGCCACCACGACATGCACACTGTCACTTTCACACATGTGGAGAAAGCAGAAATCTATTGAAGCACTTGAGTAGCAAGGTAGATCTACTTGATTACAAAGATCATGACCACAATATGATCATGCATAGAGAGAGAGATGAACACATAGCTACCGGTAGAGCTCTTAGCCTCGAGGAAGAACTACTCCCTCCTCATCATGGGAATCAGCAACGGCGATGGATTTGGTGGTGGAGATCGATGGAGATGGCTCCGGGAGCACTTCCCCATTCTGGTAGGGTGCCGAAACAAAGACTTTTTGTCCCCCGAATCTCCCCTTCGGTGGCGGCGGCACTGCGGACCTTTTCGTGGATTTTTTGGTCGATTCTCTAGGGTTTCTGAGTCGGGGTCTTCTTATAGGCGAAGGAGGCAAGGTCGGTGGAGGGCCAGGGGGCCCACACCCCCTGTGGGCGCGGCCAGGGTGGGCCCCGTGCTCACCTAGGGTGTGGCCACCCTGGTGTCCTCCTCCCTCTCGTCTTTGATTTTTTATATCGTTCAGGGGAAAATACGAACTTTGGCTTTTGTCCCGTCCAATTCCGAGAATATTCATTTTTAGCTTTCTGAAACCAAAAACAACAAAAAATAGGCAACCGACACTTTGACATCTTGTCAATAGGTTAGTTCCAGAAAGTGTATAAAAATACCTCAAAGTGTAGACAAAACATAGCAAAGTAGATACAAAACAAGCATGGAGCATCAAAAATTATAGATATGTTTCCGATGTATCAAGATGCAATACTTTCCTATTCTGCACGGCAGGTTGATTTTTATCTTAATGTGTTCTAAGTGGCTTAATCTTAAGCAGAGATGTTGTCCTGCAGAACATCTTTTGAAGAACACACCTATATTATTTTGACTGTCTAATGTCGCAGTCTATGAGAGTTGGTGCTCTCTAATAAATTCATGAAAGACCATGGAGTATGACGCATAAGCTCCACCCGTGGGAAAGTCCCACGGTAGCCTAGTATCGTTCAAGGCTTTGTGTGAAGCTAGGTTGTAGCAAACTTGCAGTTCAAGACATAGTCCACTGTACAAGTCACATCCTAGTGTAGCATAGAATTCTAGGTGGAAGTTCAACTTAACAGTCTCCACTTCAGTACCGGTATATAAACAGTGTTTTGGAACCAAAGGCAAATTACATGTGCCTCTGGGATCTGGTGGAGGATTGTTGGAATTTTGGCCTAAATAGCCCTGCCCATTTTCCATTCCAATAATATCTGAAAATCCTAGAGGCCCATGTGGCCCATTCATGCATGGCAAGAGGTGGGACAAATATTTAGTCCCACATTGCTAGTTGAAAGAGGTTTGCACCAGCTTATAAGGGAGGCTCTCCTACCACTTGGTAAAAGGATGAGAAGGAGAAGGAGAGAGTCCCACACACGCACTCCTCCTCCTCTGTCGCCCGCCTCGTCACGCACGCGCGCGCACGCCGCGGGTTGCGGGTTGCGGGAATCTCGCCGAGCCGAGTTCGTTTTTCCCACGCATGACTGGTATATGAACGGGTGTGCAGAATTTGAACAGTCTGTGCTAATGGGTTTTAAATACAAACTCAATCGAGGTTTAATTCGAACTTAGTGGAGGTTGTTTGGCTTGAAGGGAATATGCCCTGAGAGGCAATAATAAAATGTTTATTATGTGTATTCCAAGTATATGATAGACGTTTATTTTGCATGCTATAATTGTATTAATACGGAAACGTTAATACATGTGTGTTTAATAAACAAACAGAAAGTTCCTAGTTATGCCTCTCTCATAAACTAGTTCGTTGATTAACAAGATGATCACGGTTTCCTGATCATAGACATTGGATGTTGTTAATAACGAGATCACAACATTAGTGTAATGGTGTGATGAACATTCATCCGAAGTATAGCATTACGATCAAAGTCATTGAGTTTATATTGCTATAAACAAACTACGAAGTAGTCCTAATCCTTAGACCATGAGATCATGCCAATCACTAACACCGGAAGAGTTTCTTGTTGACATCAAACGTCACTCCGTAACTGGGTGATTATAAAGATGGCTTCAAAGCTAATAAAGTGTTATGTTGAGAATCATGGATCAAGAGTGGAATTTTTTCATCCCGATGACGGATAGATATGCTCTGGGCCCTCTCGGTGATATCACATTGGTTAGCTTGCAAGCAAGTGATTTGATCACTAGAATGTTATATCACGGGAACGAGAAAAGAGTGCATGTTAGTAACAAGATCAAACTAGGTATGGAGATACCAATGATCGAATCTCGGACATGTAATATATCGTGAAACAAAGGGATTAAGATACAAGCGTAAAAGGTTCCGACGATCACAGGAAAAGTCATCGTTGAATGTGTGGGAGTCAGTATGGATCTCCAGGTCCCGCTACTGATTATTGATTGGAGAAGGGTCTCAATCATGTCCGCATTATTCGCAAACCGTAGGGTGACACACTTAAGGGACACTGGCATCCAGTTGGAGCAAATGTTTCATGCCGAAAGAATAAACAAGCGCAGGAATTTATTTCACTAGATACCGAAACAGGTTTTCGGGTGAAATTGCATAAAGTGGTTATGCATGTGAAATGGAATTCTAGCAAGGGGTTATTTGTGAATGTTTGACATTAAAGTAATTTACAAAATTCTGAATAAAATAAAAGAGTTTTATTTAATGAGAGTTTGCATTAAATTTGGTGGAAATTTAATGAGAATTTGAGTGGAGAAAATTGAAGGGACATTTTGTGAGTGGAGTGTCCACCCACATGAATGAAGGAGGGGAGGGGGAAGCCCCCATGGCCGGCGTCCACCCCCTTGGGTGCCTCCTCCTCCTATAAAAGGAGCCCCTCCTCTCACTTGTCTCTCACACCTCCTCGTGAAGGATCTCTCTCCCCCTCTAGAATTTATCCCCCATGGTCTCGGACTAGCGAGATACATGTTCTCGGTGGCTATTCGGCAAGAAAGGGTTGTGCTTCCGCTGCATCGCTGGAGCGAGGAGGCGGAGGTTGCCCGGTGTCTTGTACGTGTGTGCGAGCACGGATGCACTGCTGCTTTGCGGCGCTAGGACTTCCTCTCGATCTTGAGATCGGCAAGAGATCGTCTACATCAACCACGAGTTGAACTTGTTAAGCTTTGTCGGTCTTCAAGGGTATGTTCTCTACGGATATACATCCGCCCGTTGTTTGTATCTAGTAGATAGATCTTGGTACATAGTTCCCATCGTAGGAAAATTTTTGTTTTCTATGATGCGAACCCTACAATGGTATCAGAGCCGGATCTATGCGTAGATACTTTACACGGGTAGTACACATATGAGTATGTGGGCGATGATGATCATGTTTTTGCTCCTTTGTTGTAATTTTGGATATTGGTGGCATAGTGGGATGAAGCGGCCCGGACAAACTTTACATGTCCTCGCACATGAGACCTGTTCCACGCTTGACATGCAAGTAGTTTGCATAAGTGGCTAGCGGGTGTCTGCCTCTCCTACTATAGTCAATATCTATTTTGCAAACGAGTTGTCAACAATTTGGTTATCCTCATTGTGGTTCATGTTCGTAGGTAAGAACGGTTCTATCTCGAAAGCCTTAAGCCACGTAAAACTTGCAATGGATAAATTAGAAGCGTCTAGTTTAGATTGTTGCTGACCTAGTGTTATGATATGGTGATGTTGTAAGTAGAAGTATGAGATGATACTCTTACAACACACATAGCGTGTAAACTCCATAGACCTTGGATTTACACATATAGGTATGATAGTGATCATACCACGGTGCACATGATAGAGATCATATGCGGGAGCCATATCATTTCACTAATAAACATGTGATGTTTGATAGCATCTTATATTGCTTGTTTAGCGCTTTGTTAGCATAATAAGATGATCCCTCTTTTAAATATCAAGATAAGAATGTGCTCTTCCTTTAGTATGCACCGATTATGTTTTCGTCGCTCCAAGACATCACGTGATGATCGGGTGTTCTTGGATCCACGACCATATTTCGGGTATAAAACATTTACACACGCGAATACTAAGGTTCTAACTTGGCGAGCCTAGCATGTACATACATGGCCTCGGAACACGGACCGAAAGGTTAAGCATGAGTCATATAGTTGATATGATGCCCATTTGATGCTCGCCTTTGAAGCTACACCGACTCACGTGATGATCGGACTTGGTGTAGTGGATTTGGTTCATGCAATCACCAAAAAGGCACGAGGGATGTCATTTTTGAGTGGGAGTTCATTCGTAATATGGATTAGTTGAACTCAATCTATCATACACTTAGTCTAAACTTTACAAATTCTGTTGTAGATGGCACCACCTGCTTTTAATTTCAATGTGTTCATGGAGAAAGAGAAACTTGCAACGAACGGTAGCAACTTTACTGAATGGGCCATGAATTTGAGGATTCTCCTCTCTGCTGCACAAAAGCAATATGTGCTAGAAGCGCCGTTAGGCCCCCCACCTTTAGATGATGCCCCTGACAAGGAGAAGAATGTCTATCAGACTCGTCAGGAGGACCACAACTTAGTTCATTGCGGCATATTGTATGGGCTAGAGCCGGAACTTCGAAGGCGTTTCGAAAATGGCAATGCTTTTGATACAATGGGTGAGTTGAAAATGATTTTCGACACACATGCTGCTGTAGAGAGCTACAACGCTTCAGAAAAGTTCTTTAGCTGCATGATGGAAGAGCACAGCTCTGTTAGTGAGCATGTACTCAAGATGTCGGGTTACGCCGATAAGCTTGTGTCCTTGGGAATATCGATTCCCATTGACTTAGGCATCCATCGTGTTCTGCAGTCTCTGCCACCTAGCTATAAGAGCTTCGTGATGAACTATAATATGCAAGGCATGAAGAAGTCTCTCCCCGAGCTTCTGTCAATGCTTAAAACTGCAGAAGTGGAGATCAAAAAGGAACATCAAGTGTTGATGATCAATAGGAACACTGGTTTCAAGAAAGACAAGAAGGGAAAACGGAAGGGAAGTAAGGGCGGCAATCCTGTTGCCGTGCCTGAAAAGAAACCTCGAGTTGGACCCAAGTCTGATACCGAGTGCTACTATTGTAAGGGGCTGGCCACTGGAAGCGCAACCGCCTCAAGTATTTGGCAGACAAGAAAGCCGGCAAGGCAAACAAAGGTATATATGATATACATGTTATTGATGTGTACTTGACTAGTGCTCGCAGTAGCACCTGGGTATTTGATACCGGTTCAGTTGCTAATATTTGTAACTCGAATCAGGGGCTGCGGAACAAGCGACCGCTAGCAAGGGGTGAGGTCAAGATGCGTGTCAGCAATGGATCAAGCGACCGCTAGCAAGGGGTGAGGTCAAGATGCGTGTCAGCAATGGATCAAGCGTTGATGTGATCGCCGTCGAAACGCTGCCTCTCCACTTGCCGTCGGGATTAGTTATAAACTTGAATAATTGTTATTTGGTGCCTGCACTAAGCATGAACATTGTATCTGGATCGTGTTTGATTCGAAGTGGTTATTCATTTAAATCCGAGAACAATGGTTGTTCCATTTATATGAATGAAATCTTTTATGGTCATGCACCGATGATGAATGGTTTATTTCTTTTAGATCTCGATAATAATGTTACACATATTCATAATGTTGATGCTAAAAGGATTAAACTAAATGATGATATATCCGCATATATGTGGCACTGCCGTCTAGGTCATATTGGCGTTAAACGCATGAAGAAGCTCCATTCGGATGGACTTTTGGAATCACTTGATTATGAATCATTTGATACATGTGAGCCATGCCTTATGGGCAAGATGACTAGAACGCCGTTTTCCGGTTCAATGGAACGGGCGACAGATTTATTGGAAATCATACATTCTGATGTATGCGGTCCAATGAGTGTGTCGGCGCGAGGTGGATATCGTTATTTTGGTACTTTCACGGATGATTTGAGTAGATACGGTTATATCTACTTGATGAAACACAAGTCTGAAACCTTTGAAAAGTTCAAGGAATTTCAGAATGAAGTGGAAAATCATCGTAATAGAAAGATCAAATTTCTACGGTCCGACCGTGGAGGTGAGTATCTAAGTTACGAGTTTAGCACTCACATGAAAGAGTGTGGAATTGTTTCACAACTCACACCTATCGAAACACCACAGCGAAATGGTGTGTCAGAACGTCGTAATCGTACTTTATTAGATATGGTTCGATCTATGATGTCTCTGACGGACTTGCCATTGTCATTTTGGGGCTATGCACTAGAAACTGCTGCATTCACTTTAAATCGGGCACCATCTAAATCCGTTGAAAAGACACCGTATGAATTGTGGTTTGGAAACAAACCTAAGCTGTCATTTCTTAAAGTTTGGGGATGCGATGTTTATGTGAAGAAACTTCAACCGGATAAACTCGATCCCAAAGCGGAAAAATGCGTCTTCATTGGATACCCTAAGGAAACTATTGGGTATTCCTTCTATCACAGATCCGAGGGCAAGGTTTTTGTTGCCAAGAATGGATCCTTTCTAGAGAAAGAGTTTCTCGCGAAAGGTGTGAGTAGTCGGAAGGTAGAACTCGAAGAGGTTATTGAACCTTCTCTTCAAAGTATGGCGAGTAGCGCAGCGCCAAAAAGTTGTTCCGGAGTTGGCTCCACCTGTTGAAGAGGGAACTAATGATAATGATCATGAAACTCCAAAAGAGAGTACTACCGAACCTCGCAGGTCAAGCAGGACGCGTGCAGCTCCCGAGCTTTACGGAAATCCTGTCATGAATTTCATGGTTGATGAAAATGATGAACCTGCGATGTATGAAGAAGCGATGATGAGCCCGGATTCCAACAAATGGTTAGAAGCCATGAAATCCGAGATGGAATCCATGTATGAAAATCAAGTTTGGAACTTGGTGGACTTACCTCACGACCAAAAGGCCGTGGAGAAAAAATGGATTTTCAAAAGGAAAACTGATGCTGATGGTAATGTAACCGTCTATAAAGCTCGACTTGTCGCAAAGGGGTTTCGACAAATTCAAGGAGTTGACTACGATGAGACATTCTCTCCCGTAGCGATGCTAAAGTCAGTTAGGATTATGTTTGCAATTGCTGCATATTTCGATTATGAGATATGGCAGATGGATGTCAAAACCGCGTTTCTCAATGGTAATATTGAAGAAGAGTTGTATATGATACAACCAAAGGGTTTTATCGATCCTAAGGATGCTAACAAGGTGTGCAAGCTTCAGCGATCCATCTATGGATTGAAGCAAGCATCACGAAGTTGGAATCTCCGCTTTGATGAGGTGATCAAAGAGTTTGGATTTGTCCAAACTTATGGAGAAGCTTGTATTTACAAGAAAGTGAGTGTGAGCAATGTGGCATTTCTGATATTATATGTGGATGACATATTATTGATCGGAAATGATATAGATCTTTTAAACGGTGTTAAAAGTTATCTAAACAGCAAATTTTCAATGAAGGACCTAGGTGAAGCGTCATACATATTAGGCATAAAGATCTATAGAGATAGATCTAGGCGCCTAATAGGGCTATCGCAAAGTACATACCTTGATAAGATTTAAAAGAAGTTTAAAATGGAAGATAGTAAGAAGGGGTTCTTACCTATGACACAAGGCACGACATTGAGTAAGACTCAAAGTCCGGCTTCGACGGAAGAAAGAGAGATAATGGACAAGGTCCCCCATGCTTCAGCCATAGGCTCTATAATGTACGCCATGCTATGTACAAGACCGTATGTGGCACATGCTATTAGTTTGACTAGTAGGTACCAATCGGATCCAGGTTCAGAACACTGGAAAGCGGTCAAGAATATCCTTAAGTACTTGCGAAGAACTAAGGAAATGTTTCTTGTATACGGAGGTGAATAATAGCTCGTCGCTAAGTGTTATATCGACGCTAGCTTTGACACCGATCCGGATGACTCTAAGTCTCAATCCGGATACGTATTTCTCATGAATGGCGGAGCGGTTAGTTGGAGGAGCTCCAAACAACCTGTGGTGGCGGGATCAACAACGGAGGCCGAATATGTTGTTGCTTCAGAAGCGGCTCAGGAAGCAGTTTGGATGAAGGATTTCATATCCGAACTAGGTGTGGTTGCAAAAGCGTTGGACCCAATGGTGATCTATTGTGACAACAATGGTGCCATTGCCAATGCCAAAGAGCCAAGGTCTCACAAGCATTCCAAGCATATTAAGCGCCGGTTTCACTCCATCCGCGAGCATGTCAAGGATGGAGATATAAAGATTTGTAAAGTACATACGGATCTCAATGTAGCAGATCCGTTGACTAAAACTCTCCCTAGAGCAAAACATGATCTACAACAGAACTCCATGGGTGTTAGATACATCACAATGTAACTAGATTATTGTATCTAGTGCAAGTGGAAGACTGAAGGCAATATGCCCTGAGAGGCAATAATAAAATATTTATTATGTGTATTCCAAGTATATGATAGATGTTTATTTTGCATGCTATAATTGTATTAATACGGAAACGTTAATACATGTGTGTTTAATAAACAAACAGAAAGTTCCTAGTTATGCCTCTCTCATAAACTAGTTCGTTGATTAACAAGATGATCACGGTTTCCTGATCATAGACATTGGATGTTGTTAATAACGAGATCACAACATTAGTGTAATGGTGTGATGAACATTCATCCTAAGTATAGCATTACGATCAAAGTCATTGAGTTTATATTGCTATAAACAAACTACGAAGTAGTCCTAATCCTTAGACCATGAGATCATGCCAATCACTAACACCGGAAGAGTTTCTTGTTGACATCAAACGTCACTCCGTAACTGGGTGATTATAAAGATGGCTTCAAAGCTACTAAAGTGTTATGTTGAGAATCATGGATCAAGAGTGGAATTTGTTCATCCCGATGACGGATAGATATGCTCTGGGCCCTCTCGGTGATATCACATTGGTTAGCTTGCAAGCAAGTGATTTGATCACTAGAATGTTATATCACGGGAACGAGAAAAGAGTGCATGTCAGTAACGAGATCAAACTAGGTATGGAGATACCAATAATCGAATCTTGGACATGTAATATATCGTGAAACAAATGGATTAAGATACAAGCGTAAAAGGTTCCGACGATCACAGGAAAAGTCATCGTTGAATGTGTGGGAGTCAGTATGGATCTCCAGGTCCCGCTACTGATTATTGATTGGAGAAGGGTCTCAATCATGTCCGCATTATTCGCGAACCGTAGGGTGACACACTTAAGGGACACTGGCATCCAGTTGGAGCAAATGTTTGATGCCGAAAGAATAAACAAGCGCAGGAATTTATTTCACTAGATACCGAAACAGGTTTTCAGGTGAAATTGCATAAAGTGGTTATGCATGTAAAATGGAATTCTAGAAAGGGGTTATTTGTGAATGTTTGTCATTAAAGTAATTGACAAAATTCTGAATAAAATAAAAGAGTTTTATTTAATGAGAGTTTGCATTAAATTTGGTGGAAATTTAATGAGAATTTGAGTGGACTTTTGAGTGGAGAAAATTGAAGGGACATTTTGTGAGTGGAGTGTCCACCCACATGAATGAAGGAGGGGAGGGGGCAGCCCCCATGGCCGGCGGCCACCCCCTTGGGTGCCCCCCTCCTACTATAAAAGGAGCCCCTCCTCTCACTTGTCTCTCACACCTCCTCGTGAAGGATCTCTCTCCCCTCTAGAATTTATCCCCCATGGTCTCGGACTAGCGAGATACATATTCCCGGTGGCTATTCGGCAAGAAAGGGTTGTGCTTCCGCTGCATCGCTGGAGCGAGGAGGCGGAGGTTGCTCGGTGTCTTGTACGTGTGTGCGAGCACGGATGCGCTGCTGCTTTGCGGCGCTAGGACTTCCTCTCGATCTTGAGATCGACAAGAGATCATCTACATCAACCACGAGTTGAACTCGTTAAGCTTTGTCGGTCTTCAAGGGTATGTTCTCTACGGATATACATCCGCCCGTTGTTTGTATCTAGTAGATAGATCTTGGTACATAGTTCCCATCGTAGGAAATTTTTTGTTTTCTATGCTGCGAACCCTACATGGCTTTGGTCGCTGCCTGTTCGTTTCCTCTTCCGACGCTGCCTGTTCGTCTATCTACCCGTGCCTATAAGAGCGGAAGGTCGCTCCTCTCCTCAGATACACTATTAGAACCACCGCCTCCAAGTTCCAGAGCACTGAGCTGCCACCAGTTCTTCCCATCCCATCTTGCGGCGTGCACCGCGAGCCAGGACAGTAGGCCTCCGGAACCCCGCCTCTTCGAGTCCTATATGTGAGAAGGGCGATAAGGTTTTTGGGGAGCTCTATCGGCGCGACTACTGGCATCATCACGGACTCCTTCACCGACACCGACGACATCTTCCCCAATGACGACTTCTTCCCCGCCATCGAGAACCTCTTCCTCGGCGACATGGGTGACAACGCCAACGCCGGCACACTGTTGTATGCTTTCTTTCTTCATCTTGTTCAGATTACTTTGATCTCTATGCAACTCTCTGCATACTTTCTGTCAGATTACTTGGCTAGTTTAATTTCGTTTATTCTAGTCATGTTTTACCTATTGTTTATTTCTCATAAATCACTTGATAAATTGCTTATTTTTTCAACAATGATAGTATCTCCGTCGCATCGAAGCATATTAGAGTTGTAGCGCCTGCACTAGCATGTCTGTTTTTATAAATAATAAGAGGATATATTTATTACAAGTGGCTATAATAGAATACTGGTATTTTAGGGGCGACTAACCTTTGACTCCCATGTAGGGTAGTCAGTCTTTCTCCTCCGTTATATATGATCCATTGTAGAGCCTGATCAATGTGACACCCTTGCAAGTTGCAATCATCGTGAGAGAGCTCCTAGTCCACTAGATGTTGCTCCAAATAGATAGAAAGAGCTTCCAATCACTATGTAATAGAAACCAATATATTTACACAATGGCGGAGCTTTGTTGGGGCTAAGGGGGCAATGGCCCCCTTACTCGAATAATTTTTCATGCGCCATTTCAATGTAGATATCCCCTATCAGTAAATGTGAGGCATTGTGCTACTTACTAGAAGGCACATGTATGCGATCCGGCTCCGTTCTAGGATTTAATATTCTGAGATCTACACTATTACAAGTTCTTGTTAATTTCACCCACAATAAACATTGATTATAAAATCCTGTAACATCTCCTGGTTGACCTACATGTCCAAGAAAGCAATGAACTATGTAGTGGAAATTCATTCATACGTGTAGTAGCAGTTTCGTTTTTAATCAAGGCACATGTAGGAGATCCGGCCCCGTTCTAGGATTTAATATTCTGAGATCTACACAATATTTTATGATTTCTTGTTAATTCCATCCACAATAAACATGAATATAAAATAATGTAACCTCTCCTAGTTGAGCTACATGTCGAAGAAACATATGAACTATGTTGTGGAAATTCCTTCATATATGTAGTAGCCGTCTCGTTTTTAATTAAGGCTTGGGTCACCGTCATTTACGACCGTGAAGTAGATATCCAATATAGCAACATCAAATCTCCTTTTTGCTATGAAAAGAAACCACCTGGCCCCGGTGGTGATAGCGCCCCTTGGTATAACATTTTTTTGTAGATGCCCCTTGATGAACCTGAGAGGCTTAAATCAAATCGCTAACCTAGTCTAAAATATTGTGACCGTTCTTTAATCTTTACTAGCTACATATACTATAGATCCAGTCATTCACTGGGTAGAGTAGAAAAGGCGAGAAAGGAAAACCACTCTGAGATTGGTGCTTGGAAGGCCTTCCACTCAATATTTGGAGCCTCTTTGTGTTGTTTTGGACCATTCTGATCTAAAATTTTGTTTTTTGACCTTTTGGAGGTAATTTGATGACAGGACTAATGCTATTATCAATTGATTTACTCAAAATTAATGTTTCTTCTATTGTTTTCACAGTTGATAATGATATGTGCATTCCCACATTTCATAGTTCTTAGTACGTTACTACTGAACTGAGAAGAACCACTCCAAATTTAAAAGGAGGTGATCGCATCACGAGTCAACAAAGTAGCAACATGTGTGCAAACTAGCGACTGAAGTTGAATTCGAAAGAAAAAAGGTGCCTGAGGTTGAAAAGTGCTTATCCGCTACACAAAACGTGGCAAAGTGAGCACTCAATGTCACAAACGGCCCACGTCGAACCAGTTTCGCAGTTGCCACGCTGACTAGGCTAAAAAAAATTTAGCAAAAAGAACACCCTATCATTGTTGAAATTTTAACAAAGAAGTCCTGCCTCGTGAAGGCGTGTCTCGTCCTGCACCGCGACCTTTCCCTCCACCCTCTTGAAAGCATTGTGAGCTTGAAGCATGAAAGCGTGTCTCGTGCTGGTGCTACTCCCTTCCCTGATAGTGTGAAACAGTTCTAAACACCAGAAACCCGAACTCTCTGCGGCTGTAAAAACTTGATCACGGGTTTTCATGTTGATCGGAACCGGGCAGGGTTCCGGCTGTTAAACTCTGTCGCCACCATTGCCAGCCAAGACATCGTGAAATTTATATCTGGTAATGTTGCAATATTTTTTATTTGCATAATGTTACTACTATTATTCAGTAACGTGAGCGTTCACGGCAAAACAAAAAAATTTGTCAGAATGAATTCAGACAAACGAGCTCACTTGAGAAACGCTAGTTGGGCCTCCACTAGAGGATTCTGCAGCTGAATACCAGAAACCTGTACGTTTTTTTGAGGTTAAAAATGTGGCTCATAGTTGTGCCAAGTTTGCTTGCACAAACGGTGTGTCATAGTAATGGCCGACGGATTGTCCTCCCCGTTTTTGGCTGATTGTAACTCTGTGTTTTCTGATTAATAAAGCTCGTGTTTCTCCAAAAAAAAAAAGACAGCCGATCTACCGTCCGACTAGATAGAAAGAACAAATTTATATACAAGAGGTTCATGCCATAAGCCAAGCCATCTTACAAACCCGTGCGCTTTGCGACTGTAAAACTCGATGAGAGTGTTTCATGATGATTGGAACCGGGGCAGGGTTCTGTCGCGGTAAAAAAAGTGTCTCGCATGTTTGTTGACTCTCACACCACCATGGCCGACGAAGATACAACCAAGATATCGGTACATTTATATCTTATATACTCCCGCTGTCTCAAACTAGTTATCTTAAACTCGTCTTGGATACTGATGTATCTAGATATATTTTATTATATAAGATACGTATCAATTTAAATAAATATACGACATCTAATTGAGACAAAAGTTACTCACTGCAGAAACACTAGTTGAGCTTCCGTTTAGAGGATTCGGCAGCAGATTCAAAGCCCATCACAGTTACTTGCTTTCTTCTGAGGGGATACACACAGCAAAAACTATGGAGTATGGATGCACATCATCATTACACTTAGACCATCCACACCGTTGCGTCGGTTCAACAAAAAAATTGTCAGAGTTATGAACCGATGTGATCTTGCTGCAGTGTATGGAATCGATGGTAGGACCCACTCTTTACATCATTTGCATGCATGCATGTCGATTTTGTCTCACAATTCTGCAACTAGGTCCCACACTGCATGCAAAAAGCGAATCAAACTCTTGAGCCGCTTCTCACATGAGATCGTACGAACCGATGCTGTATGGAACCGGTTCAATAAGAGGTGAGAGAAGGTTAGGAATCGCTTTTTACATACAGCGTGGCTGGTCTTACCAGATCGAACACTAGCGCCTGACACGTACAGCTACCAATAGACTATGGCAACATTTACATTTCATACAGTACACAGGTAGGTAGCTAGCTACACTTATTTTTTTTGTTCTTGGCACATATAGCCCGGTTTCACAGAGCGAGCTCGATGAATCAATCAGACCGCCTGGACGGCCTTGGCCACCCCGTAGGCGCCGGAGGAGGCGAGCGCGCCGCGGTCTGGATGGCGCTGAGGAAACGGGCGGTTCCCGGTAAAGCGTCCCATGACGTAGACGGAGAATAGCAGTGCGGCGAGCGCGGCGTGTTCGACCGACGGCACGAACATGCTGGTTTTGTTGTTAGGAGGTAGGTCTGGCCAGCGACAAGAACGACTTGTGCTGTTTTTTCTTTAATATTTTCCACAGAATTCGCTAACATAAACGGACAGATTCGGGTCTCTAGCCATCTCGTGTCTTTTGGCTTCAGGAATGCGTTGCAGTAGCGAAGTGCTCCTCCTGGAATGTGGTCTTCCAGTGATGCTGCCAGAATTTGGGTAGAGTTGAGCTGTGCCCGGCGGAGGCTGGATTCATCGGCTAGCATTTTTCCTCTCATCTAGAAATATTTGGAGTCGAAGCAAGTCCCTTGTCTTGTGGTGCAACTGATACTGATAAGCCATCAATTCTTCTCGCGTGGCATCCGTTGTCATTGGTACCGTACCCGAAACGGCGTCTCGGGCCTTCTGCCAGGTTGCCGAAGGTAGCCGAAATGTTATGCGCTCGCCTTCGCGGTCTCCTTCTCTTGGTATAACGCGACGGTCGCCCACGGGGCGGGTCATGTCTATCCTCGCGACGCCCTGCGTTGTCATCCGACAAAATATCGTCAGGGTTAAGGATCGGGTTACCATTGAAGTCCACGGGTCCTGAGGTTTCTCCTTCTTCCAGGATCGCGCACACTTGGTGGTGCATGATGCATGATTGGCTGTCATCGCTACCGTACCCATAGGAGACACTGATTTGTGAACCAGTGAAGTCCCAGTGATCTTGCTCTGGGTATGATTCGCCCTTCCTGATTCCGGAGTCGATGCTTTCTTCAACTTTGTTAGGAACGATGATTGATGAACTTGGGTTGCGCTGCAGTGTTGACTGTGAGTCTGGGACAAAAGAGAGAGACCGTCGTATAGATCAGCCAAATCTTTCAGATCTGCGGAGTTTCCATGGTTTTTGTCGACGTCTGTCGGGTTGGTTGCGGCCTTTCTAGTTGATCTGATGGAGGATGCGGGCGTAGGCGATGCACATGTGGCCAACGGATCCGAGTAGATCGGAGCTAAAAGGCAGAGGTCTTCAGATTCCCCCTCGCAAAAGTGGGAACTTCCGATAATGAGATCGGTCTCCTAGTCGAAATCGACAGGAGCCGATAAAGGGGTGGGTGGGAATGGATCAATGAGATCGTAATGGACCTCGCCGACCTCGATTGTTGGGTTGTTGCTTGGTGAAGGGGAAGCCGCCGAATTCATGGCTCCAATGTTGGAATTTTTGCCTAAAATACGCCCAGCTATATGCCAATAAATTCCTGAAATCCTAGAGGCCCATTTGGCCCATTCATGCAAGGCAAGAGCTGGGACAAATATTTAGTCCCACGTTGCTAGTTGAGTGAAAGTTGGACCAGCTTATAAGGTGAGCTCTCCTACCACTTGGTAAAAGGATGAGAAGGAGAAGGAGAGAGTTCCACACGCGCGCTCCTCCTCCTCCTCGCTCGCCTCGCCACGCCTCGACGCGCGCGCGCCGCGGGTTACGGGAATCTCGCCGAGCCGAGCTTTATTTTGCCACGCATGAATGGTATATGAACAGATGTACAGAAGCTGAAACGTTTGCTTTGAGTGGACTTTTAATACGAGTTAAATGAATACGAAGAGGCTGTCCGGTGGGCTGCCGCCTGTTCGCTTCATCTTCCGTCCATTCGTTTCATCTTCTGCGCAGTCTGTCTACCTTCCCCTCTGTGCCTATAAGAGAGATAGGTCGCGCCTCCTCTCAGACACACTGCCACACATCCTTTGCGCCTCCAGTTCCAGAGCACTGCGCTACCTAGATCTTCCCCATCCCGTCTTGCGGCGTGCACCGCGAGCCGGGACAGTAGGCCTCCGAGACCCCGCTGCTTCGAGTCCTGTACGGGAGAAGGGCGATAAGGTTTTTGGGGAGCGCTATCAGCGCGACTACTGGCTTCGTCACGGACTCCCTCACAGATAGCGACGTCTTCCCCGACGAGGAATTCTTCCCCGACATCAGCACCCTCTTCCTCGATGACATGGCCAACGACGGTTCTAACACCGGCGGTTCCACTTCTGCTACTGCCGTGTATATCTTCTGTCTCAATCTTGTTCTGATCATATCCAAAGTTTTATGCCTTGAAGTTTGTTTGGTTATATGCCTTAATATGTATTCGCTTTTCACATGATTAGTATATTGCCTATTATTCTAATCATGTTTTATCTAGCGTTTATTATGGATAATTCGCTTGGTAAATTGCTCTATTATTCAACAATCCAAAAACCTTATTTCAGGCAATTTGCCCCAAGTGGCTTTGTTGCTTCTATGAAGCCACCTGTGTTTGAAGGTGTGAATTACAAACGATGGCGTGCGAGAGCAGTGCTCTGGTTTCAGACCATGAGCTGCTATAACGCCATCTATGGCGCACCTGAGGGGGAACTTAATCCCGCTCAGGAAGAGGCGTTCCAAAAACTTGATACCACTTTCAAGGCTGCCTTTATTAGCATCCTTGGCGACAATATTGTCGATTCATATCTGTCATTTAGCAATGACAAAGATATGTGGGATGCGCTCGAGAGAAAATTTGGAGTCTCCGATGCTGGCAGTGAACTGTATGTCATGGAACAATTCTATGACTATAAGATGGTTGATGACCGCTCCATTGTGGAGCAGGCTCATGAGATATAGTCACTTTCCAGGGAGCTTGAGCACTTCACTTGTGTGTTACCGGACAAGTTTGTTGCCGGAGGCATCATTGCCAAACTTCCTCAGTCATGGAGGAATTTTGCTACTTCTCTGAAGCACAACAGACAAGAGTTCTCCGTGACGGATCTCATTGGGACTCTTGATGTGGAAGAGAAGGCGAGAGCAAAAGACACACGTCCTCGAGGTATCGAGGGAGGTTCTAATGCCAACCTGGTACAGAAAAGGAACTTCCAGCCTCACAAGTTCAAGAACAAAGGCAAGTTTGATGACAAAGGAAAGTTCGATGGAAAGAACAAGGTCTCACAGTCCACCAGCTTCAAGAAGAAGACTGATAAGAGGAAAGGTGCTTGTCATGTGTGCGGTGATCCTAATCATTGGGCTCCTACTTGTCCCAACCGCTTTGACAAGCGCCAGCATGGGAAGAGCAGCAAGACTGCTAATGTTGTCATGAGCGACGTTGAGATGAAAGATGTTGGGTATGGTATATTACCTACTGTTCTTTCATTATGTCATTCTCCTGATTGGTGGATTGACACGGGCGCTAATGTACATGTATGTTCTGATATTTCCATGTTTTCTTCATATCAGGTCAGAGGGACTCAAGCCGTGCTAATGGGGAACGGCTCGCATGCTTCTGTTCATGGTGTTGGTACGGTCGATCTGAAGTTCACTTCGGGAAAGACCGTGCGCCTGAAGAACGTGCATCATGTTCCCTCAATAAATAAAAATCTTGTTAGCGAATCTCTTATGTGTCGAGATGGCTACAAGATTGTATTCGAGTCCAATAAATTTGTAATTTCGAAGTATGGAACCTTTGTTGATAAAGGCTATGAATGCGGAGGCTTGTTTCGCTTATCTCTGTCAGACATTTGTAATAAAGTTGTTAATCATATTTACACGAATTTTGAATCAAATGTCTGGCACTCTCGTCTTTCTCATATTAATTTTGGTTGTATGACGCAGCTAGCCAAAATGAATTTAATCCCTGATTTCTCAACTGTTAAGGGATCTAAGTGCCAAGTCTGCGTGCAAGCTAAACAACCTCGCAAGTCACATACGACTGCAGAAATGAGAAATTTAACACCACTAGAGCTCATACATTCTGATCTTTGTGAGATGAATGGTGTGTTGACAAAAGGTGTAAAGAAATATTTCATGACTTTGATCGATGACTCTACGAGATATTGTCATGTGTATCTTCTGAAATCAAAAGATGAGGCTTTGAGTTTCTTCAAAATCTATAAAGCTGAGGTAGAAAATCAACTTGATCGAAAGATTAAGAGGCTTAGGTCTGATCGTGGTGGAGAGTATTTTTCCAACGAGTTTGATTCCTTTTGTGCGGAACATGGCATAATTCATGAGAGGACGCCTCCCTACTCACCCCAGTCAAATGGAGTAGCCGAAAGAAAGAACCGTACTCTAACAGATTTGGTTAACGCCATGTTAGACACATCGGGTCTTTCTAAGGAATGGTGGGGGGAGGCACTATTGACCGCGTGTCATGTCCTAAACCGAGTTCCCACAAAGAACAAAGAAATTACTCCATTCGAAGAATGGGAGAAGAAAATATTAAAACTCTCTTACTTACGTACTTGGGGTTGTTTGGCAAAGGTTAATGTACCAATCCCCAAGAAGCGCAAGCTTGGACCAAAAACCATTGATTGTGTTTTTCTGGGCTATGCTTTTCATAGCATTGGTTATAGATTCTTGATAGTAAAATCTGAAGTACCTGACATTCATGTCGGTACAATCATGGAGTCGATTGATGCGACTTTCTTTGAGGATATCTTTCCAATGAAGGATAAACCTAACTCATCAAATCCGGAGATACCTAGTTCATCTAATCAGGAATTTGCTATATTCTCTGAACCTACCATTCCGATTGAACACTCTGAAAGTCCTAAGGAGGATGATAATGAAATTCCTAAAAGGAGCAAGAGACAAAGGACCGCAAAGTCTTTTGGTGATGATTTCATTGTGTACCTTGTGGATGACACTCCCACTTCCATTTCAGAAGCTTATGCATCTCCTGATGCTGACTACTGGAAGGAAGTTGTTCATAGTGAGATGAATTCCATCTTAGCTAATGAAACATGGGAGATCACTGACCGTCCTTATGGGTGCAAACCTGTAGGATGTAAATGGGTGTTCAAGAAGAAACTAAGGCCTGATGGTACTATTGAGAAGTACAAGGCAAGGCTTGTGGCCAAGGGTTATACCCAAAAGGAAGGTGAAGACTTCTTTGACACTTACTCACCTGTAGCAAGGTTGACCACCATTCGAGTACTACTTTCTCTGGTTGCCTCACACGGTCTTCTCGTTCATCAAATGGACGTTAAGGCGGCTTTCCTAAATGGAGAGTTGGATGAGGAAATTTATATGGATCAACCATATGGTTTTGTAGTAAATGTTCAAGAAAGAAAAGTGTGCAAGCTACTGAAGTCTTTGTATGGTCTTAAACAAGCACCTAAGCAGTGGCACGAAAAATTTGATAAAACCTTAACCGCTGCAGGCTTTGTTGTAAACGAAGCTGATAAGTGTGTATACTATCGCCATGGTGGGGGTGAGGGAGTCATCCTTTGTTTGTATGTTGATGACATACTGATTTTTGGAACCAACCTTAATGCAATTAAGGAGGTCAAAGATTTCTTATCTCATTCCTTTGAGATGAAGGATCTGGGAGTAGCTGATGTCATCCTGAACATCAAGCTATTGAGAGATGACGATGGTGGGATTACACTGCTTCAGTCCCACTATGTGGAAAAGATCTTGAGTCGTTTCGGGTATAGCGACATCAATTTTCTCCTACACCGTATGATCCTAGTGTGTTGCTTCGAAAGAATCGAGGAAATGCTAGAGACCAACTAAGATACTCTCAAATCATTGGCTCGCTTATATATTTAGCTAGTGCCACGAGACCTGACATCGCCTTTGCTGTAAGCAAACTCAGTCGATTTGTCTCAAATCCAGGAGATGATCACTGGCATGCTCTTGAGAGAGTTATGCGATATCTAAAAGGCACTGCGAGCTATGGCATACACTATACCGGGCATCCGAGGGTACTAGAGGGTTATAGTGATTCAAATTGGATATCTGATGCTGACGAGATAAAGGCCAAGAGTGGATATGTTTTCACACTTGGTGGTGGCGCTGTTTCTTGGAAGTCTTGCAAGCAGACCATCTTAACGAGGTCAACTATGGAAGCAGAACTCACAGCACTAGACACGGCCACTGTTGAAGCAGAGTGGCTTCGTTAACTCTTGATGGACTTACCTTTGGTTGAAAAACCTATACCCGCAATTCCAATGAACTGTGATAATCAAACTGTGATTATTAAGGTGAACAGTTCTAAGGATAATATGAAGTCTTCAAGACATGTGAAGAGGAGACTGAAATCTGTCAGGAAAATGAGAAACTCCGGAGTTATTGCATTGGATTATATCCAAACATCTAAAAACTTGGCAGATCCCTTCACAAAGGGTCTATCACGCAACGTGGTAGAAAATGCATCGAAGGAGATGGGTATGAGACCCACAATTTGAGCTTTCCACAGTGGTAAACCACTATATGTGATCGGAGATCCCGTGAATTAGAATTAGGAGACAAGCTGTTGGTTAGCTGAGAGAAAAGTATCCCTACTTTAATAAACACCACTCCATAAAGATGCAATACTTTCCTATTCTGCACGGCATGTTGATTTATTATCTTAATGTGTTCTAAGTGGCTTATCCTAAGCAAAGATGTTGTCCTGCAGAACATCTTTTGAAGAACACACCTATATGAGTCTGACTGTTAAAACGTCGCAGTCTATGAGAGTAGGGTGCTCTCTAATAAACTCACGAAAGGTCATGGAGTATGACGTATAAGCTCCACCCGCGGGGAAGTCCCACGGTAGCCTAGTATCGGTCAAGACTTTTTGTGAAGCTAGGTTGCAACAAACTTGCAGTTCAAGGCATAGTCCACTGTACAAGTTGCGGCCTAGTATAACATAAAGCTCTAGGTGGAAGTTTAACTTAACAGTCTCCACTACAGTACCGGTATATAAACAATGTTTTGGAACCAAAGACAAACTTCATGTGCCTCTGGGATCTGGTGGGGGATTGTTGGATTTTTTGGCTAAAATAGGCCCAGCTATATGCCAATAAATTCCTGAAATCCTAGAGGCCCATTTGGCCCATTCATGCAAGGCAAGAGCTGGGACAAATATTTAGTCCCACATTGCTAGTTGAGTGAAAGTTGGACCAGCTTATAAGGTGATCTCTCCTACCACTTGGTAAAAGGATGAGAAGGAGAAGGAGAGAGTTCCACACGCGCGCTCCTCCTCCTCGCTCGCCTTGCCACGCCTCGACACGACGCGCGCGCGCCGCGGGTTGCGGGTTGAGGGAATCTCGCCGAGCCGAGCTTTATTTTGCCACGCATGAATGGTATATGAACAGATGTACAGAAGCTGAAACGTTTGCTTTGAGTGGACTTTTAATACGAGTTAAATGAATACGAAGAGGCTGTCCGGTGGGCTGCCGCCTGTTCGCTTCATCTTCCGTCCATTCGTTTCATCTTCTGCGCAGTCTGTCTACCTTCCCCTCTGTGCCTATAAGAGAGAGAGGTCGCGCCTCCTCTCAGACACACTGCCACACATCCTTTGCGCCTCCAGTTCCAGAGCACTGCGCTACCTAGATCTTCCCCATCCCGTCTTGCGGCGTGCACCCGAGCCGGGACAGTAGGCCTGCGAGACCCCGCTGCTTCGAGTCCTGTACGGGAGAAGGGCGATAAGGTTTTTGGGGAGCGCTATCAGCGCGACTACTGGCTTCGTCACGGACTCCCTCACAGATAGCGACGTCTTCCCCGACGAGGACTTCTTCCCCGACATCAACACCCTCTTCCTCGACGACATGGCCAACGATGGTTCTAACGCCGGCGGTTCCACTTATGCTACTGCCGTGTATATCTTCTGTCTCAATCTTGTTCTGATCATATCCAAAGTTTTATGCCTTGAAGTTTGTTTGGTTATATGCCTTAATATGTATTCGCTTTTTCACATGATTAGTATATTGCCTATTATTCTAATCATGTTTTATCTAGCATTTATTATGGATAATTCGCTTGGTAAATTGCTCTATTATTCAACATCCAACACTCAGATTTTCCACAGACGACGCCAATTGACATGGGGTAACTTCGGCAATGCCCATGGTTATGGAATTAGAGTTTTGTGGAAAAGAGAACGCTGGGGATTTTGTCGACTGATCAGACAAATAAGAAAGTCGATGCAGTCTGATTACGGAGAAAGCTTGGTTACAGAGTCACCGATTTACTAGTTTCGATCTAGCTTATGGCGGATTGCTGGAAAACTAAGGTGCCCTCTCCGTCAGGGTCTTCCCAGCCTTTATATGAGAGGCTGGATTCTAGAGTCGTATCCGGAGAGGTTACATGTTTGAAAGTACAATACAAACTCTATGTCGATTCATGATTCTTTCTTGATTGTCAAGACAAGTTTTTATTCCGCCGGATACTTCTTGGATTTCTTTGGGCTTCATGGATTGTAAGCCTTTATGACCTTATGGTAACTAATCATAGAGACCCGATAGGTCATACCCATGTCAGTTGCCGACTTGGTGCTTGCGTTACGGACAGACTAGCGACATGGAGATCCCGATTGTATCCTTCATGGGGCAGTTGACAGAATATTTGAATTTGGCAGGAGTGGGATGAGTTTGCCTTGAAATGGGCCCTCTCAGTGTTTGGCAGCCCAACTTTGCAAAATCCGGCAATTACAGGTAACTTGGACCCCGTGATGCATTCACAGGACAACTTGGACCCCGCATGTTGACAAGCCCTTTGGAAGGCCCCTTTGCCCCTGAAAATCAAGATTTTCACGTGGCAGCTGTCGAGGAATCGCCTTCACTCAGGCGTGGACAGTGCAAAACTCAATGGCCTCAGAAATATCCTTTGCCCTCTTTACGGTCTCCTTTGATTTACAGGATTCGTAAAGGAAAAGTGTAGGATTCATGTTTCTATAGGATTTTGTACTGTAGCCGTGTTTGTTTCATAGGAATGCATCAAAGGAAATTTGGAGGAACTATTCCTTTGTAACCAGATTCCTTGGGAAAACATAGGAACGAAAGAATTCAGTCTGAGCTCTTTTTTCCATTCCTTTGAGAGGAACGAGACAATAAAAGGTTAATACCGCTGCAGCACTGCCAGTCAACACCACTTAATAATGTTGCTTTGCTTGTTATTCACTTAATCAAGTTGCTTACCACAACATGCTAAATCCTCTACTTTTCCTTTCCTGTATCTCAAAGGACCATGAAAGGAAACATTCCTATACACTTAGTTTACCACATGCATTCCTATCTAGTTCCTATTCCTATTCCTATTCATGTGTCTTTGGTTCCTACGAATCAAAGAAGGCCGTAGTACATATCGTGCTGCCCGCTTCCTATGGAGCTTTGTAGGAGAGGCTCTAGAGCATGAGTGGCAGGCTTTGGACCTCGCAGAGTTCCTGGAAGCTAAAGAAAACCACAACAGGAGGAGAAGGCGCCTCTTCTGGTTAGTGTTTGCGGCTATGACCTAGACCCTTATGGAATATATGCAATAGCATGGTCATAGAACATGTTTTCTTGCGACGTGCCTCTGACCCGGTATTCAAATTTCTGGCTTTCTTGCAGCAGTAGTACCCGATGTAGGCGAGCGATAGGGATTGGTTGGATGGCATGCTGGAGGATCTACTAGTGGCAGTATGACACTTATCATCGCCGTCTGGCCGATCGGTCTCACTCCCTTGAGGAGTTGTATCCCCTATTGTTTTTTCTTTTCTTTTTGTTTGGGCATACTTGTGTTGGTGCCCTGGCATTTTCTATGGGTTTTTCTTGCCTTCGGGTCGTACTTGTGTCGTGGATTTTGTATGGACGTGGTTGCTTTATATATCAAGCGGGGCGAAAACCTATTTCAAGAAGGAGGAGGTTTGCCAAAATGTTTTATTTTAATGAACATATGACGTAACATATATATATCTCCCTGGCCATAAGGCGGTTCACATGGAAGCTAATTAAGCTACAAGCACGTGCCCTTATCCTCTCGTCCCTAACCAACCCAGTGCCCCATTCAATTTTAAATAGATAAAAAGGACTAAAAATCTGAAAAAAGAAGGACATATGTCAGGCATAGGAGAAGGTCTATCAATAGATCCGGTAAGATTTATTCCTACATAAACGAGCGTAGGGTCCTTCATCAATCAAAGTTAACCGTGCAATGTACACTCATGGTAGGCCCTCTTCTTGAACGAGTGTGGGGAAGTGATGGGTTTGTAGCGTGATTTAGACGTTAATCTATGCTTATCTGAATGTACGAGAATGGCGAAAATTTTCAGACTTCGATTGAAACTTCAACATTCTTAACAGCCACCTTTGTTTGAGGTGCACGATAATAAGCAAATAACATCCGCATGGATGTATCCTCGCTTTAGTGCGGAAATAGGCATATCTATATTCTACTGAAGAGCAACTTCCTATACATACGACCTAGACTGCAAATGAGAGTGAAATTTCAGAACCTGGTACTCCTGATCATGATTATACTTATCTTATTCTTAACTTACGTATCTTTCCGAAAACTTAAGCTCTCTTTTATATTGTTCATTTGAAACTTTGTCATTTCCAAGTAAACTACTCCCTCCGTCCAAGAATAGATGTCTTAGATTTTTTAAATATTGGATGAATCTATATACTAAATAGTGTCTAGATTCATTCAAATTTTGACAAATTTGAGACGTCTATTTTAGGACGGAGGGAGTACATACTTTTGATTTTCAGTATAAAATTTAGCATGCACATACAAATGTGCGTTCTCTGCATGCAAAAATTTATTTCGTAATTTTTAACTTCGTTTTGTATTTTTTTATTTTACTATAGAAAGCAGGATCATGATGACACATATCGATTGTTAATATTCACTACGTTTCAAAATAGATTTTGATAAATCTAGACACTATATAGTACTATATAGGTTCATTTAACTTTTAAAAAATTTAAGACATCTATTTTAAAACTAAGGAAATAGTATTTTGCACATCATGAGACTATACGCACGGACGCACGGTCACTGGGCACCCATTTGCACATCATGCAGTAGCCACATCCTCACCCCATCACCCTATCCCCGCACGGACATCTCTTTCTGACAAATAATTGTCGCTCACTGTGACAACAGGGGCACGCGATCCCCGGCCGGCCAGATCGGATGTTATGTTAGGTTTGATTAATTTGTGGCGAAAGTAACTCCAACTAGGCAACTAGGCTAGTGTGGTCGCCGCCTCATCTACTACTGTACCGTTGTTGTTTTTTGACAAGAAGGGCAAGCCGAGAGAGTGTTCGTTCGATCCACTGAACCTGCCCATAAACGGGCGAAGGAGATGAGACCCAGGATTAGCCACATGACCTCCGGTGGATCGGGTGTCTGCTGCGTTTATAGGCTTCGTAGCCTTCCAAAGCAGCCTTTACGGCGCCTTTGCATAATATGCATCCAAGGCACGCATGATTGCTCACTTGCCTGAATGAGGCAGACAGTACGGGTAGGTTCAGTCGAGAGAACGCTTCTAGAAACAGAACTGTGCGTCTCCTGCCACAGGTCGCCACGGCTCGGGTTTGACCAGATCACCATCCATGAAGTTATCGGTGTGATCCAACTAAAAACGCCAACACGCAGAGCCGTATAGCTTTTCTTTGCATGAACACATACGCGTGGATGGCCGGCCTGCCCGGCCATAGCTTCCCTGATATATCATCGTTCTGGCAAACCACCTGGCGAAAGGAGCCCAAACTCAACGCTGCTCCGGAAGATACTGGACCGAATCATCAGCAGCAATAAGCTAGTTTAACGCGGAAAAAATCTAGATCCCCAGGTTAACACGAGATTTTATCTATCAAAAACGAATGATGGCATGTCGAATCTTACCTTCCGTAGATAAAGATGAGAGTTTCGGCCTTTCTCCGATGAAAGTTGAAGCGAAATATAAGCATATCATACTAGCATAAACCATTGGCACGGCCAAGCACACCTCCAAATATATCCACTGATCACCGATATCCGCCAACTCGGCAACTTGGAGTCAGGAAACGCTCTCTGTCCACCCGATGCATTTTTTTTACAATCAATACCATAATATATTAATGGTAGCATATAGTATATGATAGAGATACATAGTCTGTCTCAAGCGATTACAAACTAAAGTCTAAAAAAAACTAGTAAAACATGAAAGTCTTCAAACTCTTTCTTTTTTCAAGACATCATCTGAAGGCAGCCAAAAACTGAATGATTTCAAACCACAACCTGCAAATACCAACGAGGGTTCTTCCATAATTTTATTTTAAGCCGTTGTGCCAAGGCTGCGTGTACGCACACAACCATTAAAGTAATTAATCAACATCAGCAAGAGTATCAACACCAGTATTTCAGTCAAAAGTAACCGAATAGCCTGGTCGACATCGCTGGCGAACCAATAGTACGAACCACCATTGTCGAGGACGTAGTAGACGGAAAAATATTGCGAGGGTAATCCTCGTGACAACCATGAAAAAAACTCTAAAATCGACTTGGCCAATTAAGATCTGAAAGACTGTATGAAAGGGCAAATAACCCTTATCTAGTGTTTTGGTTAACTGTGACATCGAAGCTAGAGAGCGGACTAATGTTTCTACTAGCTTCTCTACAGGTGAGAGTTCGCAGGTTGTTGGTGAAAGGCGATGTGTGACCCCCCATTCGTTTCTATATGAAGAGCCGGTGGTGTTATTTATTATTCTCTCTTATTTACTCTTGAGTCAAATAGGAGACACCACACTATTAAGAGGGGTGATCTCGATGCGCTCTTTAGGGTTTTTCTACACCAAATATACTTCTCATTATCCATCGCCACACACCCTTTCGAAGAGAGAGAGAAAAATAGCCCTGAAAAATGAGTCCAAAGGGTCTACTGCGAAATTGGCAAAAGTGCCGGCAGTGCCGGTGCTGTCATCGGAATTTCTAGTCGCCGCCGGAAATTCTCGGTGAACGTCAATATGGCTTACTGCATGCACTTTCGGTTGTTCGCCGAGAATTTCGGCCGCCGCCGAAATTTCCGGCGAGTGGTCCGGTCCGCCGGAGCTGTCGTCGAAATTTCCGGCGAGCAACTCGGTCCAACCGGACTTATTGCCGGTTCTGTCGCAGGAACTCCCAAACGGCTCTTTCTCTCCCCATACTATATATACCCCTTTCTTCTCCACTAAGAGGTTAGGCATTTTCAGCAAACATTCATTCTTGACTTCTCTCTCTCTCCATTATTAAAACACTAAAACTTGAGGATCTCCCATTCTACCCAACCAAATCCAAATCCCTTTGGTAGAAAGGAAGAGGAGGTCCCGATCTATGTTTCCACCAAGCCAAAGTTCATTCCCCCTTGAGTTCATCGAGTTAGCTTATTACTCTTGGGTTTATGGGAAACCTTAGGCGGCTAGGGTCGCCCGGAGGCATTCGGCTTGTGATTTGCTCCGTGGAAAGTTTGTGAGGGTTTGGAGACTATCTTAAAGTCTACCACGAGAGAGTTATTCCTTCGTGGGATAGGCTCGGATAAGAAGGTGAGCCTTTTGAAGGGTTTCGCGGCATAGTAAATCAAAATTTTCTACGGATGCGAACAGAGGGAAGCCAAGATCTAATCTAGGAGATGCAAACAACGAGAGAGATTGGATTAGATCTTCATACCCTTGAAGATTCACACAGCGGAACGTTCGTCGGAACGTGGGTGATGTAGTCGTACTCGCTTCTCCTCCTCGCGATCTGATCCGATCTAGCACCACAAGTGGCGATGCCTCCGTGAGATGCACACGTGCAGCACCTCGACGTCTCCTCCTTCCTTGGTCCAGCAAGTATGGTGGAGAGATGGGTTGGATCTACAACGCGACGGCGTGGTGCAATTTGGTGGAGAGTTTCTGCAGTAGGGCTTCGCCTACACGCAGTCGGGAGGGAGAGAGAGAGGAGGGCAGCAGGGCGACTGGGCTTGAGGGGAAGGTGTGTGGGGTGGTGCGCCCCCAGCCCTCTTTATATAGAGGGGTGGGCGGCAGCCCTAGCCCCTCCCCCAAGTCCAAAACCGGCGGCCAAGGAGGAAGAGTGGGGGGGCAAGGAAACCCCCCCTTCTAGAAGGTCCAATTAGGGTTTTACCCTTGCTGGCCGGTTGGGCCCTATGGGGACTTGTGCCCCCTGGCCCAATGCGGCCAGGGCACTCCCGCATAGGCCCATGACCCCTCCCGGAAGGTGGGGCCACGTTGGTCCCCTTTCGGAAGGTTCTAGAAGCTTCCGGTACAATACCGATTAACCCGGAACAATTCCGAACTCCAAAAAACTGCACTGCCTTATATGAATCTTATTCTCCGGACCACTCCGGAACCTCTCGTGATGTCCCGGATCCCATCCGAGACTCCAAAAAAACACTCATAAACCAATCATCCAACCTATCCTAGCGTCGAGACACGTTAAGTGTGTGACCCTTCGGGTTCGAGAATATGCGGACATGATCTTCTATCAATAATCAACAGCGGGGTCTGGAAACCCATATTGACTCCCACACATTCATCGATGACCATATCGGATGAACCACGATGCCATGATTCAATCAATCCCATATATATATTCCCTTCGTCTCGCGATATTTTACTTGCCCGAGATTTGATCGTCGGTACCGTCATACCTAGCTCGTTCACAGCAAGTACTTTACTCATTCCGTAATCCGATATCATTTTGTGATTAACTCCTTAACCACATGCTTGCAAGAGGTGTTGATATCGATTACCGAGTGGGCCCGAAGTATATCTCTCCGACTTGGAGGGACAAATCCCATCTCGATACATACAACCACGGTGTTGTTCACAAACCACACAAGTATTAAAGTTTCCGCTTAATACAATTCTAGCATGGAATATAAACATTATCATGAACAAGAATTATAATAATAACATCTTTATTATTGCCTCTAGGGCATAATTCCAACAGTCTCCCACTTGCACTAGAGTCAATAATCTAGTTTACATTTGGCAACAATCTCACACCCATGGCACTGAGGTGCTGATCATGTTTTACACGTGGAAGAGGTTTAGTCAATGGATCTGCGACATTCAGATCTGTATGTACTTTGCTAATCTTCAGATCTCCATCTGCTATATAATCTCGGATTATATGAAACTTGCGGTTGATATGCTTGATCTTTGGATGATATCTTGGTTCCTTAGCGAGTGCTATGGCGCCAGTGTTGTCACACAATATCTCCAGTGGGTCCAATGCACTTGGAACCACGCCAAGCTCAGTGATGAAGTTTCTGATCCAAACTCCTTCACTTGACGCTTCTACAGTAGCCATGTATTCCGCTTCTACTGTAGATCCCGCGATCACGATTTGCTTGCAGCTTCTCCAGCTCACAGCTCCTCCATTCAAAATATAAACGTATCTTGTCTGAGATTTAGAATCATCCTTGTCGGTGTCGAAACTAGCGTCGACGTAACCTTTTACGACGAGCTGTTCATCACCCCCATAGACTAAGAACATTTCTTTAGTCCTATTAAGGTACTTTAGGATGTTCTTCACGGTTGTCCAGTGTTCCACTCCTGGATCACTTTGATATCTGCTTGTCAAACTAAGAGCATTGGACACATCCGATCTAGTACACAGCATGGCATACATGATAGAACCTATGGCCGAGGCATAAGGCACTTTGCTCATAGCTTCCCTATCATTTACCGTAGCTGCACACTGAGCCTTGCTCAATATCTTACCTGACAACATAGGCACTGAACCTTTCTTTGCCTTATCCATTCTGAACCTTTTCAGAACTTTGTCTAGGTATGTACTCTGGCTTAAAGCTATCAGGCGTCTTTGTCTATCTCTATAGATTTTGATGCCCAATATATAAGCATCTTCACCTAGGTCTTTCATTGAAAAACACTTGTTCAAATAACTCTTCACATCGTTAAGCATGTTAATGTCATTTCCAATAATCAATATGTCATCCACATATAGTACCAGAAATGTCACCGAGCTCCCACTCACTTTCTTGTAGATGCAAGCTTCGTAGCAATTTGGAACAAATCCAAAGCTCTTGATCACTTGATCAAAACGAAGGTTCCAACTCCGAGATGCTTGCTTCAGTCCATAAATGGAACGCTGAAGTTTGCATACTTTATCAGCATCCTTAGGATCGACAAAACCTCCGGGTTGCATCATATACAACTCTTCATCAATGTTGCCATTGAGGAACGCAGTCTTGACATCCATCTGTCATATTTCATAATCATGAAACGCAGCAATTGCTAATAAAATCCGAATGGACTTAAACATCGCTACGGGAGAGAAAGTCTCATCGTAGTCAACACCTTGAACTTGTCGAAAACCTTTCACGACAAGTCGTGCCTTATAGACGGTAACATTACCATCCGCGTCCGTTTTCTTCTTGAAGATCCATTTGCACTCAACGGCCTTTCGGTCGCTAGGAGGGTCCACCAAAGTCCATACTTGGTTTTCGCTCATGGATCCCAATTCAGATTTCATGGCTTCTAGCCATTTCTCAGAGTCTGGGCTCATCATCGCTTCCTCATAGTTCGTAGGTTCACTGTCTTCTACCAATAAGACAGTCAAGACAGGGTTGCCGTACCACTCAGGAGGGGCACGCGACCTTGTCGACCTGCGACGTTCAGTAGCAGCATCGTTCGAAGCTTCATGATCCTTGTCATTAGCTTCCTCTATTGTTGGTGCAGGCGGCACTGGAACAATTTCAGGTGCTGCGCTACTCTCCAATTCAAGAGAAGGTTCAACAACCTCGTCTAGCTCTACTTTCCTCCCACTCACTTCTTTCAAGAGAAACTCCTTCTCAAGAAAGGAACCGTTCTTTGCGACAAACACTTTGCCTTCGGTTCTGTGATAGAAGGTATACCCAATAGTTTCCTTAGGGTATCCTATGAAGACGCATTTCTCCGCTTTGGGTTCGAGCTTGTCCGGCATCAACTTCTTGACGTAAGCTTCGCATCCCCAAACTTTAAGAAACGACAACTTAGGTTTAGCACCAAACCATAGTTCATACGGTGTCGTCTCAACGGATTTAGATGGTGCCCTATTTAAAGTGAATGCAATGGTTTTTAATGCATAACCCCAAAATGATAACGGCAAATCAATAAGAGACATCATCGATCGGACCATATCTAATAGGGTTCGATTCCGGCGTTCAGACACACCATTGCGCTGTGGTGTTCCGGGTGGCGTGAGTTGCGAAACGATTCCGCTTTCTTTAAGATGCGTGAGAAAATCATAACTCAAATATTCACCTCCACGATCGGATCGTAGAAACTTAATCTTTCTGTTACGATGGTTCTCCACTTCATTCTGAAATTCCTTGAACTTTTCAAATGTTTCAGATTTATGTTTCATTAAATAGATATACCCATATCTACTTAAGTCATCGGTAAAAGTGAGAAAATAGCGATATCCACCGCGCGTCAAAACACTCATCGGTCCGCATACATCGGTATGTATGATTTCCAACAAGTCCGTTGCTCGCTCCATCATACCGGAGAACGGGGTTTTGATCATCTTGCCCATGAGGCATAGTTCGCATGTGTCAAATGATTCAAAATCAAGAGACTCCAAAAGTCCATCAGAATGGAGTTTCTTCATGCGCTTTATACCAATATGACCTAGACGACAGTGCCACAAATAAGTAGTATTATCACTATCTACTTTGCATCTCTTAGCCTCAATGTTATGGATGTGTGTTTCATCCCTTTCGAGATTTAGAAGAAATAAACCATTCACAATAGGTGCATGACCATAAAAGATGTTACTCATATAAATAGAACAACCATTATTCTCCGATTTAAATGAATAACCATCTTGCAATAAACAAGATCCAGAAATAATGTTCATGCTCAACGCAGGCACATAATAACACTTATTAAGGTTTAAAACTAATGCCGAAGGTAAAACTAAGGAGAGCGTGCCGACGGCCATCACATCAACTCTTGATCCGTTGCCAACGCGCATCGTCACCTCATCCCTCGCAAGCCGCCGTCTATTCCGTAGCTCCTATTTCGAGTTACAAATATTAGCAACTGAACCTATATCAAATACCCAGGCACTACAACGAGGGCTAGCAAGGAAAACATCAATAACATGTATATCAAATATACCTTTGATGGTGCAGCCTTCTTGTCCGCTAAGTACTTCGGACAGTTGCGCTTCCAGTGACCCTTGTCCTTGCAATAGAAGCACTCAGTGTCCGGCTTGGGACCAGACTTGAGCTTCTTCTCAGCAGGGGCAGCGCGCTTGCCGCCGCCCTTCTTGAAGGGCTTCTTTGCTCCCTTACCTTTCTTGAAGGTGGGGGGCTTGTTGACCATCAACACATGATTATCCTTTTTGATGTCCACCTCCGCAGCCTTCAGCTTTGCGAAGAGCTCGGTGATCATATCAGTGGAACCAATCTGATTATGAGTCACTACAAAACTCTTGTAGCTGGGAGGGAGTGATTGCAGAACCCTGTCAATCTTGAGCTCCTCTGGAATCTTGCAGTCCAGTTGCTCAAGGCGTTGAGTGTAGCCCGACATCTTAATGGCGTGCTCACTAACGGAACTCCCTTCCTCCATCTTGCAGTTAAAGAACTTCTCGGAGATCTCATATCTCTCAGAACGGGCCTGAGTCTGAAACATGGTTTTCAGCTCCTCGAGAATCTCAAAGGGCCCGGGATAGTCTTCAAAACGATTTTGAAGGTCCGATTCCATAGCAAACAACATGGTGCTCTTAATCACACCATAATCATCTTTGCGCGACTGATAAACAGCTTTCTCATCAGCCGGCGCAGTAGAAGCAGGGGCGTCACCTAACGCATTCTCAAGGACATAGTCCTTTTGACCGCCAGAGAGAATGATTCTCAGATTGCGGAACCAGTTGGTGAAGTTAGACCCATTGTTTTTAAGCTTTTCCTTCTCAGCAAAAACGTTGAAGTTGAAGTTGGACTTAGCCATTTGATCTACAATATTTGCAAGTACAAATTAGACTATGTTCATGATAACTAGTTCAACTTTTAATCAAATTACTAGATGAACTCCCACTAAATTCAACATCCCTCAAGTTGTTTAGTGAACACGATCCAAATTCACCACACCTAATCCGATCTTCACGAGAAGAGATGTGGTTTCAATGGTGGACAACGAAGTGTCGATCATATCATTCATATGACTCATGCTTAACCTTTCGGTTCATGTGTTCCGAGGCCATGTCTGTACATGCTAGGCTCGTCAAGTTAGACCCAAGTATTTCCGCGTGTGCAAAAACTGGCTTGCACCCGTTGTATGAGAGCGTAGAGTCTATAGCACCCGATCATCACGTGATGCTTGGACACGACGAACTTTCGCAACGGTGCATACATGGGGAGAACACAGTTTTATCTTGATCTTTAAGTGAGGAATCATCTTATAATGCTACCATCGCGATCTAAGCATAATAAGATACATAAAAGGATAAACATCACATGCATATAACTTTATGTGACATGGTATAGCCAATCTTCGCGCAATGATCTCCATCTTGTGCGTGCCGGCATGATCTCCATCACTCCACCATGATTGCCTCCACCACGAATAGCAACTACAACTATTGCTAACTACTTAGCGATAAAGTGAAACTATTACATGGCGTATAATAAGTTGACACACATGTCATACACAATTATAAAGACAACCATATGGCTCCTGCCGGTTGTGTACTCATCGACATGAAAGTCGTGAAACATTACAAAACATGATCATCGCATACATTATACACATCACATCTTGGGCCATACCATATCAGAGAAAACACTCCCTGCAAAAACAAGTTAGACGCCTCTACTTTGTTGTTGCATGTTTTACGTGGCTTATGGGAGTAGATGCTAAGAACGATTCTTACCTACGGAAAGCCACAACGGTGATATTATGGTTGCCAAACTCCGGTGTTAATCCCATGACAACTATAGTGAGAGAAACTGGCATCCACCAGCCGCATGTGTGGAACAAGCCACACGTCAAGTGCGGAGCCGGTCTCGCGAACGACGTCGCGTAAGGTTGGCCTGGACCGCTTCAATCTCACTATACCGCGTCATAAGAAGAACACAAACAAGAGGCTTGCAACATAAAACATCAACGCCCGCAACAACCATGTTGCGTTCTACTAGTGAAACACATCTACGCATAGATCTAGCTCTGATACCACTGAAGGGTTTCGCGGCATAGTAAATCAAAATTTTCTACGGATGCGAACAGATTGAAGCCAAGATCTAATCTAGGAGATGCAAACAACTAGAGAGATTGGATTAGATCTTCATACCCTTGAAGATTCGCACAGCGGAACGTTCTTCGGAACATGGGTGATGTAGTCGTACTCGCTTCTCCTCCTCGCGATCCGATCCGATCTAGCACCACAAGTGGCGATGCCTCCGTGAGATGCACACGTGCAGCACCTCGACGTCTCCTCCTTCCTTGGTCCAGCAAGTATGGTGGAGAGATGGGTTGGATCTACAACGTGACGGCGCGGTGCAATTTGGTGGAGAGTTTCTGCAGCAGGGCTTCGCCTACACGCAGTCGGGAGGGAGAGAGAGAGGAGGGCAGCAGGGCGACTGGGCTTGAGGGGAAGGTGTGTGGGGGTGGTGCGCCCCCAGACCTCTTTATATATAGGGGTGGGCGGCAGCCCTAGCCCCTCCCCCAAGTCCAAAACTGGCGGCCAAGGAGGAAGAGGGGGGGCAAGGAAACCCCCCCCCTTCTAGAAGGTCCAATTAGGGTTTTACCCTTGCTGGCCGGTTGGGCCCTATGGGGCCTTGTGCCCCCTGGACCAATGCGGCCAGGGCACTCCCTCATAGGCCCATGCCCCCTCCCGGAAGGTGGGGCCACGTTGGTCCCCTTCCGGAAGGTTATAGAAGCTTCCGGTACAATACCGATTAACCTGGAACAATTCCGAACTCCAAAAAACTGCACTGCCTTATATGAATCTTATTCTCCGGACCACTCCGGAACCTCTCGTGATGTCCCGGATCCCATCCGAGACTCCGAACAAAAACTCATAAACCAATCATCCAACCTATCCTAGCGTCGGGACACGTTAAGTGTGTGACCCTTCGGGTTCGAGAATATGCGGACATGATCTTCTATCAATAATCAACAACGGGGTCTGGAAACCCATATTGACTCCCACACATTCATCGATGATCATATCGGATGAACCACGATGCCAGGATTCAATCAATCCCATATATATATTCCCTTCGTCTCGCGATATTTTACTTGCCCGAGATTTGATCGTCGGTACCGTCATACCTAGTTCAATCTCGTTCACAGCAAGTACTTTACTCGTTCCGTAATCCGATATCACTTTGTGATTAACTCCTTAACCACATGCTTGCAAGCGGTGTTGATATCGATTACCGAGTGGGCCCAAAGTATATCTCTTCGACTTGGAGGGACAAATCCCATCTCGATACATACAACCCAACAGATACTTTCCGATCACCTGAGAGACACCTTTATGATCACCCTCTCATAGGATGACGTTTGATGACCTCAAAGCTTTCTTCCGATACCAGGGAGTTGTATTATCTCATGGTCTAAGGAATACAATATTTGACATAAGAAAAGCTTCGCAAAGATGAACACGATGACACGATCTAATTGCTTCGCTTAGTTTGGGTCTGTCCATCATATCATTCTCCCAATGATGTGATCTCATTATTAATCGACAACTCATGTCCATGGTTAGGAAACCTTAACCATCATTAATCAATGAGCTAGTCCATAGAGGCGTACTAGGGACACGGTGTTGTTCACAAACCACACAAGTATTAAAGTTTCCGCTTAATACAATTCTAGCATGGAATATAAACATTATCATGAACAAGAATTATAATAATAACATCTTTATTATTGCCTCTAGGGCATAATTCCAACACCTTTGTGGCGCGTGAGGAATTCTTCGTGGAACCTCACACCTCTCCAACGTGACGTATCCCCCTTCCCAAAGGTGGTGAACATGGGAATACATCTTCGTCTCGTCGTGCTTCGGTTATTCCTTAACCGATCTCTTACTTGTGTTGTTTACCTTGTGATAGCCTTCGAGCTTGAAGTATCGTGTTTCATCATCTAGGTTGCCTCACCTAGTTTGCACTTAGGCTCACTTATATTCCGCAAAGCCTAAAACTTGCAAAATATAATAAAGTATTTTGTAGAAACCTATTCACCCCCCTCTAGGTTAACCATCTTACACTTTCAATTGGTATCAGAGCAAAGGGCTCTTTTAAGGGCTTTACTGCCTAAGAGAAAAGATGGTTTTCTCCGATGATGAGGAGGATAAGACTTATTCGGTCAAGGAGCTTTGCGAAATCTTAGCCAAGGGTGTAACACCCTCGCCTGATAAGGCTGAGTTCATGTGTATAGTGCCAATCCCTGGATCGGTTCACTGACACACACAGTACAGATGAATACCAAAGAATTTAACAGTGCATCATAAATAACGAATTGATCCAGAATTTGCAATTATTACAATAATGCTTAGCTCAATATCAAGTACCATACGGAAGCATAAACAAATGATAGGCTCCATATTCAATTGTGCCACAGGCGAACAACTATTGAGTGGAGTATCGCAACCTAGTCGATCACTCATAATCGGAATCAACCTGCAACATAAAACGTAGCAGCCCGGAAGGGTCAATACTTAGAATGTATGGCAAGTAGAGCTATTAAAGGAGACAATAAAACTAGCATCTATATGCATATTTGGCAAGTGGAGTTGTGGCTAGCTTGCATTTTCAAATACCTTTGTCCTACTTTCATAATCAGTTTTTGATTTTCTTTGAAAAGATCCCAATTAATTTAACCCATCAACATTAAAGCAATTAAGAAATTAGAATGAGCGAGAAACATGTCATGAACTCAATATCAAGCAACTCAGATGCCCATAACCGGGAACACGGCTAATCGATTAGTTTATACACCTTGCAGGGGTTAGTACACTTTACCCCATGTGACTTGGCCAGCCTAGCCCGTACCACCACTCTCATATTGGGAGATGATAGGGAGAAGTACAAGAAGGGACCGTTCGGGAAGTAGCTCCTGATACCCGACACGCACCGGTTCAACCTACCAAAATTCTACATCTCTGGATACGTGGGTTCGAGTTACCACAACCTACTGAGTCCAACCAACCGCTCATTTCATTATTGGCACATGGTTGTACACGTAAGCTACAAAATAAAGAAGCCAATCATTTTCTCTTGATACCTGGGTGCCTTTCCGCAATGATACCACCAAAATTTTCAATCCCATCACACCCAGGAGATTCATTGATTAAGTTTTATTAGTTTTCGTAAACCAACACATTTAGAAACAACCTTCAGCGATGTACCACAGCCCTCGTTCATCATAGCATGGCTAAGCACATCTACCAACGGTGGCTCATCTACAGGAAATCCCTACCACATAGTAGGACATAGCATAGCGATAGTAATTTCCTACACATGCATCTACAAAATACACGACAATGCATTAAAAATAGTAGGACAACATCATGAACAAAGTAGCATCTACTTGCCTTGATAGTTGGTGGAGTCGTTCAAGCACTCGTTGCAATCACACACGTTGCACTCCTCGCAATCTATCGATCAAACAATTGCATACAACATAAACAATAGCACATAGAGATCAAATAAATGCAATAAATGCATGCATGACAATTTAATAAGTAACAATGGTTGTTACTTTAATTCTCTAAACAATACTGAAGTATATGATGCATGCAAGAGGCCAATTAATACAATGGAGTACTTGTTATTAATAATTACTTGCCAATATAGGGTTTTTAATAGTTCTATTGTAACGCCTGTTCTAACTGTCGAATTAAATTTCTTTCATGGGTTTACTAGATAGAGGACGTTAATACGAACCAGTAGGCGTTGGATTCACCCTAATCGGAGTTATAAATCTTTTCTTATAATTTAAATAGTATTTAGCGGGTTTTAAATCATTTATATAGTTTCCTTTGCCTAAAAATAAAATTATATCTGTAATCTCCACGGAATTGTGATTCCAGGGACATATTATTTGTAATTTTCTCAGCAGTACTCGAATTAATATGATTTTAATACTCTAAATAAGACATTAATCTATTTATCTAATTGCTGCGAAACCTTACAATATTTGTCTAAACCATTTGCATATTGATGATCTACATGGAACCAGCTTTCCATCGTTATATCATTTATATTTTTGTGATATGCAAATAATTTACTATGAATTTAATGATTTCTAAAGCCATTAAAACTAATTAAATAACTACGGGGTAAATAATCCGCAAAGGCTAGATACAACCAGATATTATTAATATACATTATAGTAGCTTCAATTTGATATATTATTCATATTTTTCGGAGTTACAGATAATTTCCTATGAATTTATTAACCTAAAAGACCATTAAAACTAATTAAGTTACTGCAGTAAACGCATACTGTAAAGGTTGAATCTAATGTCATATTAATATTCTACATGTTTTTTTGAATCCATTGATATATTATTTACTATTTTTGGATCTATGGATCTTTTTGTATGATTTTTGCAAGTTTACACAATTTTCTGCAAATTAAATTCAATTTCAAATCTAGAGGGAACATTCCCTGGGAATATTCTATGCTGACTGGGACGCGGGGCTGACCTGGCGTTGACACGTGGTGAGATCCGGTTGGCTCGTACCCCTTCGCGGAATCGATCTAATCCTGGACGTTGGGATGAGATCCAGTGGTTAGGAGAGGAGATTGGCCCGATTTTAGCTCAGAATAGACAAGAAATAGATCTGTGTTAGAGAGACAAATCCATAGGTCAAATTAAAAAACTTACAACATGAAAGTTATGGGGAATCATTAGTCCTACCTTCTCACCAAAGAAATTTGGATTTGAAGAAACGAGCACGAGTACATCTTGGATTTACACCGTCATATCTGAAATATTGCGGTGCGAAATTCTCCGGCTGTGGTAGATGAAAAGAGGTGAGGTTTGTCGGGATTGAAAGATTTCGACGAGATCTACAACTTTTGGTTTTTGATCGAATGCAAACGACGAAGTCTAGATGGGTGAATAAACGAAATAAGATTCGGGCATGTGTAGATTCAGGATTTCGAGAAGGTAAACTCGTACAGCTGTGGATCCACGAGTTTATATGGAGATTTAGGATGGTGTAGAGATAGGACTTGGAGTAGGGAACACGTAGAAACAAACGGAATTCGATTCGGAGTTGTAGATCAAAAGTTATAAGAATTTGAATAGAGATAGGTTTGATAAAAACTGGTTTGCACGGAAATTAAAGCATACATGGGATCGATCCCTTCTTCCTGTATGTGGCTGGCTGGTTCGGTCTGCTGGGCCGGCCCGTTAGTTTCTTTTTTATTTTTCTTTTTCTATTTATTTGTTTTCCTCATAACTTTCACATACAAACTCCAAATGACACGATTCTTGTTTCTAAAATTTTCTAAAATCAAATAGATCAATGTAGGATCATATTTATAATCTTTTTACTAGTTTGAAAGTAGTAGATTTATAAATCTTTGTATATTTCATTTTATCTGTATCTTTATTTGTTTGTATTTATTCCATAACTTTTTCATAATAGCTCCAAATAAGCTCAATTTTGTTTCTGAAATTTTGTAATATTAGTTGGATCTTTTTAGGCTATAATTTAGCAATAATCGCTGCCTTAGCAACAGTGGGTTTTTATAAAGCCAATTTAATTCCCTTTATGAGCAAAGTGGCATATACTATTTGGGGTCTTAGTCATTTATTTCTATCTAGGAATTTTTCTTGATGCAATGCAATGCAATGCAATGATTGAAGGGTTTCGCAGCATAGTAAATCAAAAAAATTCTACGGATGCGAACAAGAAAGCCAAGATCTAATCTAGGAGATGCAATCAACGAGAGAGATAGATGAGATCTTCATACCCTTGAAGAAATCGCACATCGGAAACGTTCAATAGAACGTGGGTGATGTAGTCGAACTAGCCTTCTCCTCCTCGCGATCCGATCCGATCCAACGCCGCAAGTGGCGGCGCCTCCGAGAGATGCACACGTACGGTGCCGCGACGTCTCCTCCTTCCTTGGTCCAGCAAGTGGAGTGGAGAGATGGATTGGATCTGCAGCACGACGGCGTGGTGCTATGGTGGAGAGTTTCTGCAGCAGGGCTTCGCCTACGCGCAGTCGGGAGAGAGAGAGGTAGAGGGGCAACATGACGGCGGCTAGGGTTGGAGGAGTGGGAGGGGGAGGGTGCGCCCCTGCCCTCTATATATAGGGGGCTGGCCGGCCCCCTTGTCCCCTCCTCCAAGCCCTAGGGTGGCGGCCCCAAGGGTTGGAGTGGCGGGCAAGTTTCCCCGCTCCTTCTAGAAGATCTCCCCTAGGGTTTCCCCTAGGCTGGCCGGCTGGGCCTTTGGGGCCTTGTGCCCCTGGCCCAATGCGTCCAGGGAACTTCCCCTTAGGCCCACGCAGGTCCCCGACAAGTGGGCCCACGTTGGTCCCACTCCGGAACCTTCTAGAACCTTCCGGTACAATACCGATAAACTCCGAAACGGTTCCAAAATCCAAAACTGCTTTCCTTTATATGAATCTTATTCTCCGGACCATTCCGGAACCTCTCGTGATGTCCTGGATCTCATCCGAGACTCCGAACAAAAACTCATAAACCAATTATCCATTCTATCCTAGCGTCGAGGCACGTTAAGTGTGTGACCCTACGGGTTCGAGAATATGCAAACATGATCTTCTATCAATAATCAACAACGGGATCTGGAAACCCATATTGACTCCCACATATTCATCGATGATCATATCGGATGAACCACGATGCCAGGATTCATTTAATCCCATATATGTATTCCCTTCGTCACGCGATATTTTACTTGCCCGAGATTCGATCGTTGGTATCGGCATACCGAGTTCAATCTCGTTCACAACAAGTACTTTACTCGTTCCGTAATCCGATATCACTTTGTGATTAACTCCTTAACCACGTGCTTGCAAGTGGTGTTGATATCGATTACCGAGTGGGCCCGAAGTATATCTCTCCGACTCGGGAGGGACAAATTCCATCTCGATACATACAACCCAACAAGTACTTTCCGATCACCTGAGAGACACCTTTATGATCACCCTCACATAGGATGATGTTTGATGACCTCAAAGCTTTCTTCCGATACCAGGGATTTGTATTATCTCATGGTCTAAGGAATACAATACTTGACATAAGAAAAAGCTTCGCAAAGATGAACACGATGACACGATCTAATTGCTCTTCTTAATTTGGGTCTGTCCATCATATCATTCTCCTAATGACATGATCTCATTATTAATCGACAACTCATGTCTATGGTTAGGAAACCTTAACCATCATTAATCAATGAGCTAGTCCATAGAGGCGTACTAGGGACACGGTGTTGTTCATAAACTACACAAGTATCAAAGTTTCCGCTTAATACAATTCTAGCATGGAATATAAACTTTATCATGAACAAGAATTATAATAATAACATCTTTATTATTGCCTCTAGGGCATAATTCCAACAGTCTCCCACTTGCACTAGAGTCAATAATCTAGTTTACATCTGGCAACAATCTAACACCCATGGCATTAAGGTGCTGATCATGTTTTGCTCGTGGAAGAGGTTTAGTAAATGGATCTACGACATTCAGATCCGTATGTACTTTGCTAATCTTGAGATCTCCATTTGATATATAATCTCGAATTATATGAAAACGGCGGTTGATGTGCTTGGTCTTTGGATGATATCTTGGTTCCTTAGCCAGTGCTATGGAGCCAGTATTGTCGCACAATATATCTAGTGGGTCCAAGGCACTTGGAACCACAGCAAGCTCAGTGATGAAGTTCCTGATCCAAACTCCTTCACTTGACGCTTCTGAAGCAGCCATGTATTCCGCTTCTGTTGTAGATCCCGCGATCATGCTTTGCTTGCAGCTTCTCCAGCTCACAGCTCCACCATTCAAAATATAAACGTATCCTGTCTGAGATTTAGAATCATCCGGTTCGGTGTCGAAACTAGCGTTGACGTAACCTTTTATGACGAGCTGCTCATCACCTCCATAGACCAAGAACATTTCTTTAGTCCTATTTAAATACGTTAGGATGTTCTTTACGGCTGTCCAGTGTTCCACTCCTGGATCACTTTGGTATCTACTCGTCAAACTAAGAGCATTGGACACATCCGGTCTAGTACATAGCATGGCACACATGATAGAACCTATGGCCGAGGCATATGGCACTTTTCTCATAGTATCTCTATCGTTTACCGTAGCTGGACACTGAGCCTTGCTCAATATCTTACCTAACAACATGGGCAATGAACCTTTCTTTGCTTTATCCATTCTGAACCTTTTCAGAACTTTGTCTAGGTATGTACTCTGGCTTAAAGCTATCAGGCGTCTTTGTCTATCTCTATAGATTTTGATGCCCAATATATAAGCATCTTCACCTAGGTCTTTCATTGAAAAACACTTGTTCAAATAACTCTTCACATCGTTAAGCATGTTAATGTCATTTCCAATAATCAATATGTCATCCACATATAGTACCAGAAATGTCACCGAGCTCCCACTCACTTTCTTGTAGATGCAAGCTTCGTAGCAATTTGGAACAAATCCAAAACTCTTGATCACTTGATCAAAACGAAGGTTCCAACTCCGAGATGCTTGCTTCAGTCCATAAATGGAACGCTAAAGTTTTCACACCTTATTAGCATCCTTAGGATCGACAAAACCTTCGGGCTGCATCATATACAACTCTTCATCAATGTTGCCATTGAGGAACGCAGTCTTGACATCCATCTGCCATATTTCATAATCACGAAATGCAGCAATTGCTAATAAAATCCGAATGGACTTAAACATCGCTATGGGAGAGAAAGTCTCATCTTAGTCAACACCTTGAACTTGCCGAAACCCTTTTGCGACAAGTCGAGCTTTATAGACAGTAACATTACCATCCGCGTCCATTTTCTTCTTGAAAATCCATTTGCACTCAACGGCCTTATGGTCGCTAGGAGGGTCCACCAAAGTCCATACTTGGTTTTCGCTCATGGATCCCAATTCGGATTTCATGGCCTCTAGCCATTTCTCAGAGTCTGGGCTCATCATTGCTTCCTCATAATTCGTAGGTTCACTGTTGTCTAATAACAAGACGGTTGAGACATGGTTGCCGTACCATTCAAGAGTGGCACGTGACCTTGTCGACCTGCGAAGTTTAGTAGTATCATCGTTTGAAGTTTCATGATCCTCGTCATTAGCTTCCTCTCTTGTTGGTGCAGACGGCACTGGAACAATTTCAGGTGCTGCAATACTCTCCAACTCGAGAGAAGGTTCAATAACCTCGTCCAGCTCTACCTTCCTCCCACTCACTTCTTTCGAGAGAAACTCCTTCTCAAGAAAGGATCCGTTCTTTGCAACAAACACGTTGCCTTCGGATCTGTGGTAGAAAGTATACCCAATCATTTCCTTAGGGTATCCTATGAAGACACATTTCTTCGCTTTGGGTTCAAGCTTGTCTGGCATCAACTTCTTGATGTAAGCTTCGCATCCCCAAACTTTAAGAAACGACAACTTAGGTTTAGCACAAAACCATAGTTCATACGGTGTCGTCTCAACGGATTTAGATGGTGCCCTATTTAAAGTGAATGCATTGGTTTCTAATGCATAACCCCAAAATGATAACGTCAAATCTGTAAGAGACATCATTGATCGCACCATATCTAATAGAGTTCGATTCCGGCGTTCAGACACACCATTGCGATGTGGTGTTCCGGGTGGCGTGAGTTGCGAAACGATTCCGCTTGCTTTAAGATGTGTGAGAAAATCATAACTCAAATATTCACCTCCACGATCGGATCGTAGAAATTTAACTTTCCTGTTACGATGGTTTTCCGCTTTGTTCTGAAATTCTTTGAACTTTTCAAATGTTTCAGATTTATGTTTCATTAAATAGATATACCCATATCTACTTAAGTCATCAGTAAAAGTGAGAAAATAGCGATATTCACCGCGCAGCGAAACACTCATTGGTCCGCATACATCGGTATGTATGATTTCCAATAAGTCCGTTGCTCGCTCCGTCATACCGGAGAACGGGGTTTTGATCATCTTGCCCATGAGGCACGGCTCGCACGTGTCAAATGATTAAAAATCAAGAGACTCCAAAAGTCCATCAGAATGGAGTTTCTTCATGTGTTTTACACAAATATAACCTAGACGGCAGTGCCACAAATAAGTTGGATTATCACTATCTACTTTGCATCTCATAGCCTCAATGTTATGGATGTGCGTTTCATTGCTTTCGAGATTCAGAAGAAATAAACCATTAACAATAGGTGCATGACAATAAAAGATGTTATTCATATAAATAGAACAACCATTATTCTCCGATTTAAATGAATAACCGTCTTGCAATAAACACGATCCAGATATGATGTTCATGCTCAACGCAGGCACATAATAACACTTATTAATGTTTAAAACTAATCACGAAGGTAAAACTAAGGAGAGCGTGCCGACGGCCATCACATCAACTTTTGATCCATTGCCAATGCGCATCGTCACCTCATCCCTTGCTAGCCGTCGTCTATTTCGCAGCTCCTGTTTCGAGTTACAAATATTAGCAACTGAACCAGTATCATATACCCAGGTACAATGAGCGCTAGTAAGGTAAACATCAATAACATGTATATCAAATATACATTTAATGGTGCCAGCCTTCTTATCCGCTAAGTACTTCGGACAGTTGCGCTTCCAGTGACCCTTGTCCTTGCAATAGAAGAACTCAGTGTCCGGCTTAGGTCCAGACTTGAGCTTCTTCTCAGCAGGGGCAACGCGCTTGCCGCTGCCTTTCTTGAAGGATTTCTTTGCACCCTTACATTTCTTAAAGCTAGGGGTCTTGTTGACCATCAACACATGATTATCTTTCTTGATATCCACCTCTGAAGCTTTCAGCTTAGCGAAGAGCTCAGTGATCGTATCAGTGGAACCAATTTGATTGTGAGTAACTACAAAATCTTTGTAGCTAGGAGGGAGCGATTGCAGAACTCTGTCAATCTTGAGCTCTTCTAGAATCGTGCAGTCCAGTTGCTCAAGACATTGAGTGTAGCCCGACATATTAATGGCGTGCTCACTAACAGAACTCCCTTCCTCCATCTTGCAGTTAAAGAACTTCTCAGAGATCTCATATCTCTCAGAACGGGCCTGAGTCTGAAACATGGTTTTCAGTTCCTCAAGTATCTCAAAGGGCCCGGCGAACTCCTCAAAACGATTTGGACTTAGCCATTTGATCTACAGAATTTGCAAATACAATTTAGACTATGTTCATGATAACTAGTTCAACTTAATCAAATTACTAGATGAACTCCCACTAAATTCAACATCCCTCAAGTTGTTTAGTGAACATGATCCAAATTCACCACACCTAATCCGATCTTCACGAGAAGAGATGTGGTTTCAATGGTGGACAACAAAGTGTCGATCATATCATTCATATGACTCATGCTTAACCTTTCGGTTCGTGTGTTCCGAGGCCATGTCTGTACATGCTAGGCTCGTCAAGTCAAACCCAAGTATTTCCGCGTGTGCAAAACTGGCTTGCACCCGTTGTATGTGAACTTAGAGTTTATAGCACCTGATCGTCATGAGGTGCTTGAACACGACGAACTTTCACAACGTTTCATACATGGGGCACACAATTTTATCTTGATCTTTAAGTGAGGAATCATCTTATAATGCTACCTTCACGATCTAAGCATAATAAGATACATAAAAGGATAAACATCACATGCATATAATTTTATGTGACATGGTATAGCCAATCTCCACGCAATGATCTCCATCTTGTGCGTGCCAGCATGACCTCCATCACTCCATCATGATTGCCTCCACCATGAATAGCAACTACAACTATTGCTAACTACTTAGCGATAAAGTAAAGCTATTACATGGCGTATAAGAAGTTGACATGCAAGTCATACACAATTATAAAGACAACCATATGGCTCCTGACGGTTGTGAACTCATCGACATGCAAGTCGTGAAATATTACAAAACATGATCATTGCATACAACATACACATCATGTCCTGGGCCATACCATATTACAAAACACTCCCTGCAAAAACAAGTTAGACGCCTCTACTTTGTTGTTGCATGTTTTACGTGGCTTATGGGAGTAACAAGCTAATAACGATTCTTACCTACAGAAAGCCACAACGGTGATATTATGGTTGCTAACATCTGGTGTAAATCCCATGACTACTATAGTGAGAGAAACTGGCATCCACCAGCCACATGTGTGGAACAAGCCACACGTCAAGTGCGGAGCCGGTCTCGCGAACGAGTTAGCGTAAAGTTGGCATGGACCGCTTCGATCTCACTATGCCGCGCCATAAGAAATACACAACAAGAGTCTTGCAATAGAAAACATCAACGCCCGCAACAAGCATGTTGCGTTCTACTCATGAAACACATCTACGCATAGATCTAGCTCTGATACCACTGAAGGGTTTCACAGCATAGTAAATCAAAAAAATTCTATGGATGCGAACAAGAAAGCTAAGATCTAATCTAGGAGATGCAATAAACGAGAGAGATAGATGACATCTTCATACCCTTGAAGAAATCGCACAGCGGAAACGTTCAACAGAACGTGGGTGATGTAGTCGAACTAGCCTTCTCCTCGCGATCCGATCCGATCCAACGCCGCAAGTGGCGGCGCCTCCGAGAGATGCACACGTACGGTGCCGCGACGTCTCCTCCTTCCTTGGTCCAGCAAGTGGGGTGGAGATATGGATTGGATCTGCAGCAGGACGGCGTGGTGCTATGGTGGAGAGTTTCTGCAGCAGGGCTTCGCCTACGCGCAGTCGGGAGAGAGAGAGAGGTGGAGGGGCAGCAGGACGGCAGCTAGGGTTGGAGGAGTGGGAGGGGGAGGGTGCGCCCCTGCCCTCTTTATATAGGGGGCTGGCCGGCCCCCTTGGACCCTCCTCCAAGCCCTAGGGCGGCGGCCCCAAGGGTTGGAGTGGGGGGGCAAGTTTCCCCCTCCTTCTAGAAGATCTCCCCTAGGGTTTCCCCTAGGCTGGCCAGCTGGGCCTTTGGGGCCTTGTGCCCCTGGCCCAATGCGGCCAGGGCACTTCCCCTTAGGCCCACGCAGGCCCCCGACAAGTGGGCCCACGTTGGTCCCACTCCGGAACCTTCTAGAACCTTCCGGTACAATACCGATAAACTCCGAAACGATTCCGAAATCCAAAACTGCTTTCCTTTATATGAATCTTATTCTTCGGACCATTCCGGAACCTCTCGTGATGTCCTGGATCTCATCCGAGACTCCGAACAAAAACTCATAAACCAATTATCCATTCTATCCTAGCGTCGAGGCACATTAAGTGTGTGACCCTACGGGTTCGAGAATATGCAGATATGATGTTCTATCAATAATCAACAGCGGGATCTGGAAACCCATATTGACTCCCACATATTCATAGATGATCATATCGGATGAACCACGATGCCAGGATTCAATTAATCCCATATATGTACTCCCTTCGTCACGCGATATTTTACTTGCCCGAGATTCGATCGTTGGTATCGGCATACCTAGTTCAATCTCGTTCACAGCAAGTACTTTACTTGTTCCGTAATCCGATGTCACTTTGTGATTAACTCCTTAACCATGTGCTTGCAAGCGGTGTTGATATCGATTACCGAGTGGGCCCGAAGTATATCTCTCCAACTCGGGAGGGACAAATTCCATCTCGATACATACAACCCAACAAGTACTTTCCGATCACCTGAGAGACACCTTTATGATCACCCTCACATAGGATGATGTTTGATGACCTCAAAGCTTTCTTACGATACCAGGGATTTGTATTATCTCATGGTCTAAGGAATACAATACTTGACATAAGAAAAAGCTTCGCAAAGATGAACACAATGACACGATCTAATTACTCTGCTTAATTTGGGTCTGTCCATCATATCATTCTCCTAATGACATGATCTCATTATTAATCGACAACTCATGTCTATGGTTAGGAAACCTTATCATTAATCAATGATCTAGTCCATAGAGGCGTACTAGGGACACGGTGTTGTTCATAAACCACACAAGTATGAAAGTTTCCGCTTAATACAATTCTAGCATGGAATATAAACTTTATCATGAACAAGAATTATAATAATAACATCTTTATTATTGCCTCTAGGGAATAATTCCAACAATGCTCATGAATGAAATGCAAATGCAAATTTTTTTCTAGTCCCAATTTCTAAAATCTTGGGATGTGACAAAGGGTGCCCTTGAAAAGGCCAATGCTGATTCCGATCTCCTTGTTCGAATGAGTTACCTAGAAGGACAACTTAAGGCCATTGGCGATGGGGATTTTCTTGGTAACCCATTGGTAGTACCTCAAGGGAGACCAATGGACACCGGAAAGGATAAGGATTCCGAGTCCGCTCATGAGAGAAGCTCGTCAAAAACCTCCATGCCCCATAATCAATTTCCTTATGTTTATCCTAAGCAAAAGAACATCATGCCGCATATTAATGGTTCGGGTCCTGCACCTCGTTATGATGGAATTCATTTCTCTCATTGGAAAGATTCTATGGAATCTCATCTTCGCAGCTGCAACGTTGAGCTTTGGGAGATTGTGTGCACCGGTTTCCACCCTCATGATCCCAGCAACCTCACTCCGGGAGAGTACTACGACCGTCAACTAAATGCAATGGCTTGTGACAATATAAGGAGTGCCATTCACCGCACTCTCCATGATCAAGTCAGCGACATCCCCATCGCAAAGGATCTTTGGGATAGGATTGTCATTCTCCAAGAGGGAACGTCTCTTATCCAAAAATCCAAGTATGAAGCTGCCAAGTCAGAGATGAACATGTTCATGAACCATGATGGTGAGACTATCGTACAAGAGACTTGTTGCCCTTCGCGTGAAGATTGGTGGACTAGGATGTGAAAAGTATGATGATGGATTCAATTTGAATGATGAGATTATCAAGTCCAGGATTGTCTCTATGATCGCGGTCACTGATAAGAAGCTTGCCTTGAACTTGCAACTCCTTGATAGAGCTAATCAATTCACTCCCGATGATCTAGTCTCTTATCTTGTTGCCATGGATAACTTGGCGGATGAAGGGCAAAAGATCAAGGAGATCAACCGTGCTATTGGGTCTTCTCACTCTCTAGCACTAAAGGCCAAGCATGTGCAAGAAGGTGTCGCTAGTGATGAAGAAAGCGATGTTGATGGAGTTGATGATATGCTCTCTCAACTTGATCTCTTCACCAAGAACATGAAGTTCCAAAGAAGGAGAATTTCAATGGGATCAAGTGAGAAGAAAAGGACGTGCTACAATTGTGATGAGTCGAGCCACTTTGCCGATAAATGTCCATATGAGAAGAGGCTTGAAAAACCCAAGTATGAAGAGGGTGCCAAACCAAGATTGAAGCCCAACCCCATCAACGAAAGATACAAGAGTAACAATAGGCGTGATGGAAAGGGCTTCCTAGTTCAAGAATACATATCCGACAAGGAGGAAGAGGATCAAGAGAAGGTTGTTGGAGTGGCCGGTTTGGCCTTCGCCGAACCCGGGTCTCTCTTCACCTACGACTACACCATGGACTACACCGACAACTCTCCTACTCCCAAGGTCACCGCCACTTGTCTCATGGCAAGGAGCTCCAAGGACGAGTCCGACATGGAGTGTGGGGATGAGGATAAAGTGGTGAGTGTGACCGGTTTGGCACATGTCGAACTTGGATCACCTCTCACCTACGACTACTCCAAGGACTACATCGAGAGTTCTCCTATTCCAAGATCACCGGCTCTTGTCTTATGGCAAGAAGCTCCAAGGTAATCGTCTCTCCTCCATCCCTATCTAGCGTCTTGGATGATCTTGAGAGTAACCATGATAGTGATAGTGATAGTGATAGTGATAGTGATAGTGATAGTGATAGTGATAGTGATAGTGATAGTGATAGTGATAGTGATAGTGATAGTGATAGTGATAGTGATGAATTTGGTGAAGAATATATAAAATAAATGTATGCTATCATGAAGTCTCTTCCTCCCATTGCTCGTGCTAGAGTCAAGTAATTAATGGAACTTGTTAGCTCACGTGATGAGGCCATTGATAGCTTGGAATCTCATATTGATGATGAGAAACGAAGATTCAATCTTATTGAGCAAGATATTTGTGAGGAAAAGAACATCAATTCATTTCTTAAACTACAAATTGAAATTTTTGAAATTGATAAAGCAAAAGACATGGACACTATTGATAAGGGTAACTCTTTGTCCCAAGAGCTTGATGCCTCAAAGAAAGAGCTTGAGGTTGCTCATGATTATCTCAGCAAGGACCTTGAGCACCTTGAAAAGTCTAGTTTGCTTATCAAGCGTGAGCTCATAAAACTTGGAGAGAACCATGACCAACTTCGGGTGTCCTATGAGAAGGCTCTTGGTACATTGAAGGATCCAATTATTGTTGAAAATGATTCTTGTACCTCTAACTCTACCTTTGATAAAACTCTCCTCATTGAGGAAAATAAGAAGTTGAAAGAGCAACTTGAGAAAGAGCGCCGTGCACCTACCTCCAAGGGAAAGATCCTAGATGAGATTTTATCCCGTCAAAAGACGAAAATTTCCAAGGAAGGTGTCGGTTTTGATCCAAAGAACAACACGAGCAATGCCATTCCACCAAAGAAGATAACCTTTGTAAAATAAGGTGGCAAGGTGGTTGACCAAGTCAAAAGAAATGTTGTGAATGGGGGAGCCATGAGGGGCAATCCCAATCATAAGTATGCAGGAAAGTCTAATCCTTCCTATGTGCTATGTAAGGGCACTCAAGGAGATGTATATGCCAAATATGTTGGCCCTCGAACTGGTTATGCTTATAGATGGTACTAAATTTGGGTACCAAAGGATCTTGTTGCTAATGCTAGGGGACCCATTACTCAATGGGTTCCTAAATTAAAGAATTGATTTTGTAGGGTTATGCCTCCGGTGGATCAAAATGGGTGTTTGATAGTGGATGCACCAATCACATGACCGGAGGTAGAAGTGGGCTTGACAAATTTATTCACGATGTCAACTCAACGTCAAGCATCACTTTTGGAGACAACTCTAAAGGAAAGGTACTAGGTTATGGTAAGTTTGTGATCTCCAAGGTCTTGTCTCTAGAGACCGTTTTACTTGTTGAAAACCTTGGTTACAACTTGCTTTCTATTAAACATCTTGCGGATGCCGGCTATGACTCCTATTTTTCTAGAACTTTTGTGAACGTCTTTAGGGGTGATGATCTCAGCTTGGTTCTTATTGGACATGTGGAAGACGACCTTTATGTGGTCGACCTCTCGAAAGAGATCCAATCTCTTCCTACATTTCTAATTTCCAAGGTGGACAAGGGATGGCTTTGGCATCGTCGCCTAGGTCATGTCAACATGAGAAATCTCAATCAATTCCTAAAGGGTGAGAATATTACTGGACTAACCGGTGTCTCCTTTGAGAAATATCGTGTGTGTAGTGCTTGCATTTCAGGAAAGAAAATTGGGAAGCACCATCCTTCCGTAACCAAGGTGGCCACATCAAGACCCTTGGAGCTTCTCCATTTGGATCTCTTCGGGGCTTCAACGTATGACTCTCTTGGTGGAAGAAGATATGGTCTTGTCATTGTTGATGATTACTCAAGGTATACTTGGGTATTTCTTCTCAAGTCAAAGGATGAGACCTACAAGGAATTCATGATCTTTGACAAGCAAGCTCAACGCACTCATGGAGTGGAGATCAAGACCATTAGAACTGACAATAGCACCGATTTCAAGAACTACACCATGCAAGAATTTGTTGAAGATGAGGGGATCAAGCATGAGTTCTCAGCTCCCTATACCCCTCAAAAAATGGTGTTGTTGAAAGTAAGAACCGGACAATCATTGAGATGGAAAGAACAATGTTGAGTGAGTTCAAGTCACCCCACAACTTTTGGGGAGAAGCCATTGCTACCGTGGTCCACTACACGAACCGGCTCTTCCTCCGAGCTCCCTTTGACATGACTCCATACGATATTCTCACAAGTAAGAAGCCCAATGTTAACTACTTTCGTGTCTTTGGATGTAAGTGCCTCATCAAGAACAAAAAGGAAAAACTAGGTAAATTCGAATCTAGAACTATAGAGGGTATCTTTGTTGGTTATGTGGAAAACTCTCATGCCTGTAGATACTGCAACAAAACTAATGGTTGTGTTGAAGTATCTTGTGACGTGGAGTTTTTGGAGAATAATGGCCCCCATGAGGGGCAAGTTGTTCACGTGATGTAGGTGATGGTGATTCCTCTCAAGTCATCAAGTTGATGGGCATTGGGCATATCTTGCCTACCGAGTCTTACATTCATGTTCAACAAGATGATAGGGGAGAATCGATCTCAACTCAAGAAGAGCCAAGCTATACCCAAGTTGAGCCATCAAATGCACCACAAGATCAACATCTTACTCAAGATGCCATGCAAACCGAAGAACAAGAACCAAGCCATCAACCCTTTGAGCAATACCAAGTAGAAGATAAAGATCCATCCCAATGTAAAGCTCAAGATGGTGTCAATGATCAAGGCCCCTCAAAATATGAATTCTTTGATCATGAAGGCACAATTCGGAAGATCAAGGCCGCCTCCATTGCAAGTGGACTCCAAGTCAACAATATCCTTGGAAGCATATCAAGAGGGACCGAGACCCGTGCCAAGAAGAAGAACCTCACAACCTTTTGTGGGCATCATGCTTTTGTGTCCAACTTTGAGCCCCTCAAGGTTCATGAGGCTTTGGAGGATCCGGATTGGGTCATTGCCATGCAAGAAGAACTCGAGTGTTTCACCCGCAATAAAGTTTGGTCTCTAGTGGAGAGGCCTAAAGATCATCGCATCAATGTCATTGGGACCAAGTGGGTATTCAAAAACAAGCAAGATGAGAACAGGGTCGTCACAAGAAACAAGCAAGGTTAGTGGCGCAGGGGTATGCCCAAATAGAAGGTATTGACTATGAGGACACCTTTGCACCCGTTGCTCGTCTTGAAGCTATTCATCTCTTGTTTGCTTATGCATCTTTCCATAACTTCAAGCTTTATCAAATGGATGTGAAACGTGATTTTCTTAATGGTCCCTTGAAAGAGGTTGCATATGTAGCTCAACCCCTGGGTTTCGAAAACACACGCTATCCCAACCATGTGTATCTACTCCATAAGGCTCTCTACGGACTAAAGCAAGCTCCTCGTGCTTGGTATGAGCACCTTAGGGATTTTCTACTCATGGATGGGTTTACCGTGGGTAAGGTCGATTCCACCCTTTTCACCAAACGGGTTAAAGGGGGTGGCTTATTTATTGTTCAAATTTATGTTGATGATATTATCTTTGGTGGAACTAACGAATCTCACAACAAAGCTTTTGCCGAGTTGATGACTATGAAATTTAGGATGTCCATGATGGGGGAGTTGAAGTTCTTTCTAGGCTTCATTATAAAGAAACTTCCTCATGGAACTTTCATCTCTCAAGAGAAGTACATTAAGGACATGCTCAATAAGTTCGAGATGGCCAAGTCTAATCCCATGAAGACTCCCATGCCACTAAATGGACAACTTGGTCTTGGAGTTGGTGAGAAGGACGTGGGTCAAAAGGTATATCCTTCTATGATTGGTTCCTTTCTCTACCTTTGTGCTTCTAGGCCGGATATCATGTTAATTGTTGGAATGAATGCTTGTTTTCAATCCGCTCCCAAGGAGTGCCACTTGATGGTGGTCAAACGAATTTTTAGGTACCTTGTTCTCACTCCTACTCTCGGGCTTTGGTATCCAAAGGGGTCAACCTTTGAGCTTGTTGGCTACTCGGATGCCGATTGGGCAGGTGATAAGGTTGACCGGAAATCAACCTCCAGGGCTTGACAATTCATTGGTCGGTCGTTGGTGAGTTGGTCTTCCAAGAAACAAAACTCCACAGCCCTATCCACCGCCGAAGCCGAATACATATCCGCGGCATCTTGTTGTGCTCAATTGTTATGGATGAGGCAACCCTTGAAAGACTATGGTGTGTCTCTTGGTACGGTGCCTCTTCTATGTGACAATGAAAGTGCAATAAAGATCGCCAATAACCCCGTCCAACATTTCCGCACCAAACATATTGACATTCACCACCACTTCCTACGTGACCATGTCGCAAATGGTGATATCAATCTCACTCATGTGGGAACGATGTTCCAATTGGCCGATATCTTCACGAAGCCTTTGGATGAATCCCGGTTTGTCATGTTGAGGCGAGAACTCAGTATCCTAGATCCTCAAAACTTGAATTGATTTGCTTCTTGCACTATATTCTTGCTCTTACCGTGCTATGTAGCTTAGTTGCGCAGCACATGTAGGGATGGTCATTTTACCATGTCCTGGTTTGATGCTTACCTATGTGTGCAACATAAATGTAACATCCCAAAAATATTGATCATGATTATACAATTCCAATCACCAAAATTAGGGTTAACAAAAACTTTTGTTAAATAAAAATCAAATGAATGCATGTGTGTATGTGATGATTGTATGAATGCATGTATGGACTTGTGTGATTGATCTAAATAGAAAGGAATGGTTTAAAGATGAAAACAACATCATCTAAAACATTTCCAAGCATAAACAAATCAAGAGAAAATAAAAAACAAACCAAATAAAGCAAATGGTCATTTTTGCCAATCTTGCTCACTAGGCCACTTTGAGTGTTCCTAGTCCAAGATTTCAAACAAACACATTTCCATTTCTTTTCACCCCTTGCTAGACCAAGTAAAAGTGAACCCAAGCCCACCTTTCAAACTTACAGAAACATTTGGCAACTTGATTCAAATGACAATTCAAAATTGAATCTTTAACATATGTGAAGATCACCCATGTTCAAAAACCAACCAAACCAATTCACCTTGACCTTTCCAACTAACCAGAGACTTCTTAGTATGTAACTAGTACACCCACCAAATTTGAACCAAAAATTCAAATTTAAATCTCTTTCGGCCATTTCATCAAACACCTTGCAAACACAAAACAAACAAACCATAAATACTATAGTGAGCAGTGAATGGAGCCTAACTTGTTCCCTATCTAGCTCACACTACATCCTCAGTAGATCATCCAACTAAATTAACCCCTCTAGCTCACTGTTAAACCGACCACACCATCAATGGCAAGCATGCCGAGAGCACCCTTGCCACCCCAATGTCGCCATCAAGCTATGAGAAGCTCTAGCCTCGCCAACCTTTTCTGGAGAACTAATCACCGTCCACCACCACCCCCTGTCCAAGCCTCGAGCCCTACCAGCCCCTGGACCACTCAGCCCGAGCGTGCCTAGCCTCTCTGCGAGCATGCCGAGAGAGCGCCAGAGCGCCACCCACGACACACGCCCACAGACCGCGCACCGCCCTCACTGCTCGCAAGCGTGATCACCACCACCTCAGCAACCCCGCAGACACGCCCGTTCGTTGCTGCGCGACCAGGAGAGCTCGTGCGCCATTAAAACAGCCGTCGGTGCCGCCCAGAGCGTCAATGTGTTCCGACCGTCTCGCACCGCCCCACACCGCGTAACCATGCCGTTGAGATTCGCCAGGGAGCACAGCACCTCCCCTACCGTCGCCCATGCCAGTAGCTGGTTGTGCTGACGACCACGACGAGCTCCACCCGCGCCCTTCGGTCCCCTTCTGGCACTATAAATAGAGGCCACCCCCGCTCGAATTCTTCACACCATCTCACTCCCCTATCTCTCAGAACCAGCCCACCTCATTCCCGGAGCAAGGAGAGCAGCACATCACCAGAATTTTGCCGGAGTCTGTCGCAGAGGAGGAAGAAAGGAGCCGTTGATTGGAGCCACCCCAGGAGAAGCCGTCGGTACCAGGAGGTTCGCCGTCATCGACTTCATCGTTCACCCCCATCGCCGACCCTCGACTGAGCCCCGGTGAGCCCCCGTAGACCCCCACTGGCCGCGCTAGGGTTCTGTCTCGCCGGCGTTGCCCGACGGAGACGATAGGTCCCAGCCGTTCGATTAGAGTTTAATCGTGCGGTCTAGATCCCCCTGTCTTGCTGAGTGGTGGGGTCATTCACTTAAACCCACCCGCACGTGCTGTGCGAAGTGGGCCGGCCCAGTTAACATCCCGCGCAACCCAGTTAGTTTGAATTTATATTTTCTAATTTAGTTTCAAACCTAGTTCTGTACCTAGATTCAAAAATCAACCCAGGTCGATTCACTGTACCAAAATGCATGAAACTAATTTTGTTAGAAAGATACTGGAATGATTAATCCAAGCCCGTTTGATTCAATTCATTTGGAATTGTATATCACCTATAGTAAATATAACAAGTCAGAAGATTTTATGCATTCAAACATTTTTCAAAATTCAACCACAAAAGCTTTTGAGTTGATTCCAACTCTCAAAAATCACATTTAACTAGACCTTTCTGAACGTATAAAAATATCTAGGTTTACTTGCAGAAATATTAGTCAAGCAATAAAAGAATGCCTCATAGGCAATTCTAATCACTTTAATTAATTAAAATAAAAAAGGTTAAACCTTATTAAAGTGTGACACCACTTTAAATCACATTCCCATGTACTGAAATATGTGGTGATGACATGTGTCAACATGATCCCATGTTTTAGTTGGAGAATATTAAATCTTAAGTAATTTTTCAATGAGTAGAAATTACTTTTCCAAAATAAAATAAATAATACAAGTGCTTTGATGATGATAATGTGTGTGATGATACTAGATCATCTAGTGAAAATCTTGGTGTGATAAATAAAAGTAGTTAAGTATTGTTTGGTGATTGTGTACCTCCTATTTATTTATAGACGCTAGTACCGACCAAGGATACGTGGAGGAGGGAGAATACTACGAGGAAGAAGTCGAGGTGAACTTCAACCACTGCTCTGCACAAGGCAAGCTATTAACTGAGCAAGCTAACACTTGCAACTGTGAAAACTATATTATCTATGCACTGCATTAAGCATGCCTTGATTACACCACTTGATAACCAATCCTAGTTTTATTTGCAAGCTTTATTTTATTTCTTTATCAAAGCTTTATATCAGAGTTTACTTAGTGACTTATAGATTTTAGAAAGATATTTAAAGGTAGCATAAAGAGCATAAAACTTGGCCTAAGTTAGATAATCTTGATGCCATCCCGAGGCATGAGATTGAACTTATATAAGATACACTTGATTACCACCCATCTTTAGTGTTTACCTCACTTGTAGTTGCTAGTTCTAAGCATAAAACTTGATCAACTTTAGATGGGAATACTTGGTGAAAATGGTTATGAAAACCTTAGAATGATGAGTCATTCTACTGAAATGTTTTGACATGTGTTCTTGAACACCAGATGATTTTGATGATGAAAATGTTAAGGATGAGCCTTAGCCCTTTATAAAACTGATGGTTGTCTGGATGCGATACCATTCCAATTTTACCGTACAACCACAATACCCGAAAATTGGGTAGGGCTTGACTGGAAATTTATATACCTTAGTATGGGTTCCCTTGCGGCCAAGGTTTGAGCTGAGGCTACCTTGTGAAGATTGTCCACCTGTGTAGTACCCAAGATGAAAGTTGGTCATGGTTGGGAGGCCAAACTCACAGGAGAGGTGCCTATACTAGAGCATGTAATTGAAAGGTTAGGATTGATTATCCACATACTGAGTATGGTGATTCAGGATTGTTTCTGATGGATGTATCAAATGTTGTGGTGAAAGTGTACCACCTCCGCAGAGTGTCAAACTATTCGAATAGCCGCGTCCGCGGTTATGGATAGTTGGAGTGGCCATACTGTTCCGTCGTCAGATGTTTTCAAAATGACTTATGAAATGATTCATGACTTTGACTTGACCACAACAGGGTTGTGTTATGAAATTCAAGTTCCCACTTAGGTGGTATAAAACTTTCAACTAGCTTTATTTGCTTCTGAATTTAGTTAAGGTAAATCTGGCTCTTTGCAAAACAACCTAGAGCCTAGTACTTCCTACTTAAAACCACTTCAATTGCTAGTATTAGTTTGCGAGTACTTAAGGAGTACTCATGGCTTTGTCCCTGGCTATTACCGTGGCCAGACTATGAAGAGGACTATCAGGAGGACGGACAGCAGGAAGGTTACGACAACTAGGATCATCTCCCATCATCAGCATTGCCTGTGACCATGAAGATGGAGCTTCACCTACGCTACCGTTATTATTACGTTATTCTGCTGCTTGAATTGTACTAAGACTGGATCATGTGATCCTTTATTTGTGTAAGACCTTATGTATGGTTTGTAATGGATGATGTACTGTGATATCCAATCTGTTATGTCTCGCAAAAATGGTAATCCTGGGATTGCGATGTATGGCATAACATGTATCTTGGATTAAAAATCCGGGTGTTGACAATAAATTGATCTCGTGTCATGATATGGGTCCAAGCATCTATCTTTGAGGTGCCATGAAATGTGTGCTTAAACATAGGGGGAGAAATCCTCCGCCAAATGGTTGGTTTGTGTATTGGGTGCCTTGTTGTTCAAAGCTAAATCCGATGTCCATGGTCGCTCTTCGTTTTTCTTCATGACCTTGTCAAATGGACAGTGCTTTATCTGGTTTCCATTTGGATCTTGTGTATATGCTCATATGATTTCTCACAATTCATCATCTCCAGAAAAATTTCCTCATACGCTCTCTCCAGAAAATTTCCGGAAAAAATTCCGGTCCGCCGGCCTGGCGACCGAAAATTCCGGCGACCGCCGAAAATTCTGGCAGCAGACCGAAAACCCTTCCAGTACACGGTTTCGGTTCTCTGCCGAAAATTTCGGTCGCCATCGGAAATATCGGTCATGGGGCCGGTTCGCCGATGCTCTCGCCAGAAATTCCGACGTGGGCGCCGGTTCGACCGGACTTACTGCCAAAAATTTTCTGAGATGGGTATTTATAGCCCGCGCGTGGGGCAGTTCCACCTTCTTTCTTCCTTCTTCCCCATGCCCTCCCCTCCTCCATGCCTACCGCCCCAAGCTTCCCCACCCCCACCCCATAGGCCCTTTCCTCCACCCAAATCCCTCCCCACTCAACCAATTTGTAGATCGGGCCTCTACAAGTCTTCTCACCAAAGGTTTTGCTCTATCCTTGCCCGCATTGGGAGATCGGGGAGTGCTCTCCCTCTTTCTCGTGTGGTGCTTTCTTCTTGCCCATCTTTGGCAAGGGGGGGGGCATGGCTTCTTCTTTGGCATCCGAGGGTATTTTGCTCTTTCATCTCCTCTTTACCTTTCTTGTTGGTGGTGAAACCCTAGTTTTCTTAGTCAAGCTTGTGCTCCCTTAGTTCTTGCTACCCCCTAGTAGAGTAACTAGGCTAGTGCCATTCTAGTTTCACCCTTGTTCTCCCACATGTTGTTGTTTGCGCAAGTACTAAGTCATGGACAGTTCCCCAATCGAACGCCTTGAATTTTCGGTCCCAGGCCCGGTCCCGCCGATACCGTCGCCGAAATTTCCGGTCGACCGTAATGCTCACCGGAAATTCCGGTCGAGCTTCCGGTTCGCCGGAACCGTCGCCGATCCTTTCGGTGACCGTATCGATTGTGCTGGACCTGGGGCCGAAACTGCTTTTTTTTGTCCATGCGCTTGCCCAACTTTCAATTTGTGTTCTTGTGAGTTCCTTTTGTGGCATATACACTCATTTGATTTTCTTTGCCTTGCGTTCTTGTGTGCTTCTTGTGCAGTGTTTGACCACAGCGATTTTGAGCCAGACACCGGCAAAAAGAGAAAGGTTACTATTCAACAGGCTCCTCCTTCTGCTCCTCGCCTCACTCAGCATCAACAAGCAGCTGCTACCGCAGGGGGTTCTGGTTCTACAAGTGGCAGAAGAAGAAAGCATCTGCTGGAAGATCAGATTCCAAGGGAAAGTCCAATCTTGGTCCTACTGAAGAAGAAGATCCTCCCAACTACAATACCGCTTCGGATATCTCTGTGAATCAGTGGCAGGACTTGAGGAGACAGAATCCGTACCGCTTTCCCAACCGCACCTATCTTGCTGCTGACAGAATGTTTTGGACTGACACTCAGAAGTGCTTTTGGGATGACTTCTACAATGAGCCATCTCGTATGCGGCGGGGTTTCTTTGTTCCTCCTAGGTATCTCAATGAGGACCACTATGCTCACTACCTCTCTTCAGATTTCGAGCATGTGGATATGGCCCTAAAGCAGATGGATGTCTTTGGTCTTGACACTATCAAGGTTAAGCTCATGCCAGATCTCATTCGCCAGTTCTTCTGCACTGATTATTTTCACACTGATGATGCTCGTACTATCACTTGGATGACCGGCGCCAAGCCGTACTCGGCTTCCTTTTCTGACTTCTGCAATGCCCTGGGTTACCCTCCTGACCGTGTTTCTGGTTTCTGCATTCACTCTGAGAAGGCCTTCAGTGACAACCAGATCCTTGCATGCTACCCCAGTGAGCCCAGCCATGCACCTCCCAGCTTGTCAGACATGTACTACTACTATATGGTCCTTGCTCGGTTCTTCCACTACAATCTTGTGAGCAAGGCTGGTGATGAAGTTGATGTCCGTGGTCATCACAAGAACCTGTTGTACTACTGTGATCCCCGTCGCATGTGGAAGATCGATGGGTGTGATTTCATCTACTATGAGATTCAGAGGTCCATCAAGAAGCGCATGACTCCCAACTTCTGCTAGTATGTTCAACGTCTGATTGAGGCCACCGTCCCTGCGTCTACTATCCCCAAAGGTCCGCGTGAAGATATGGAGGATTTCACCTTACCTCGTCGGGGCTCTCATGTGGATCTCCCTCAGATGATGTCGTCTGAGCGCCAGACCAAGCTTGCTCATGGCCCTCTTTCTGCTGGTTCGCGCTCCCGTCGGGACCTTCCCCGTGCTCTTCCTCGCAAGAAAGGACTTGCCCGTTTCTTCAACAGCTTGTGGGATATGTGTCGCTCCTCATATGATATTTCCCATCGCAGCTTGGAGCTCAGTCAGGAGAATAGGAAGCAACACAATGCCTTCTTGACAGAACGTGGTCGCCCAGTGCCAGACTTGGGCAATGCTTTAGCTCATGTTCCTTATGTCAACTTTGAGAAGCCCCCGCTGGATGAGGACATGTTTAGGGGTTTTGATCCATCTATGTTCCCCGAGTTTGCCACTTCCAGTTCCTCTCAGCGTCATGCTACACCTACAGGGAATGATGATGAGTATGAGGACGAGTACGAAGAGGAGGGTGACGAAAAAGAAGAAGAGGAGGAAGAAGCCTATGATGATGATGACGATGAGGACAACTTCACTGGCTAGATCGTTTTCTCCACTCCTTTCTTCCTTTTTGGTCTCGATGCCAAAGGGGGAGAGGGAGTAGAGTCGCTTCCTTCATGACTTGCCTCTTGCACAAGCCCTCCTTTGTTCGTTTGCCTCTCATGGGCTTGTGCTTTTATTTGCTCTATCGAACTATTTGTGTGTGTGTCTGGACAATTATGCATTTATCTTATTGTACTTGGATTTCCTATCACTATGTGCTTGCTATTATGTGCTAGATATCTGTGTATCTAATCGTATCATAATATCATCTTTTGACACTAGCTCGGTTTGTCATCGTTAACCAAAAAGGGGGAGATTGAAAGGGAAAATAGCCCTTATCTAGTGTTTTGGTTAACTATGACATCGAAGCTAGAGAGCGGACTAATGTTTCTACTAGCTTCTCTACAGGTGAGAGTCCGCAGGTTGTTGGTGAAAGGCGATGTGTGACCCCCCATTCGTTTCTATATGAAGAGCCGATGGTGTTATTTATTATTCTCTCTTATTTACTCTTGAGTCAAATAGGAGACACCACACTATTAAGAGGGGTGATCTCGATGCACTCTTTGGGGTTGTTCTATACCAAATATACTTCTCATTATCCACCGCACACACCCTTTTGAAGAGAGAGAGAGAAAAATAGCCCTAAAAAATGAGTCCAAAGGGTCTACTGCGAAATCGACAAAAGTGCCGGCAGCGCCGGTGCTGTCGCCAGAATTTCCGGTCGCCGTCGGAAATTCTTGGTGAACACCGATATGGCTTACTGCATGCACTTTCGGTTGTTCACTGAGAATTTCGGTCGCTGCCGAAATTTCCGACGAGTGGTCCGGTCCGCCGGAGCTGTCGCCGGAGTTTCCGGCGAGAAACTCGGTCCGACCGGACTTATTGCCGGTTCTGTCGCAGGAACTCCCAAACGGCTCTTTTTCTCCCCATACTATATATACCCCTTTCTTCTCCACTCATATGTTAGGCATTTTCAGCAAACATTCATTCTTGAGCTCTCTCTCTCCATTATTGAAACACAAAAGCTTGAGGATCTCCCATTCTACCCAACCAAATCCAAATCCCTTTGGTAGAAAGGAAGAGGAGGTCCCGATCTACGTTTCCACCAAGCCAAAGTTCATTCCCCCTTGAGTTCATCGAGTTAGCTTGTTACTCTTGGGTTTGTGGGAAACCCTAGGCGGCCAGGATCGCCCGGAGGCATTCGGCTTGTGATTTGCTCCGTGGAAAGTTTGTGAGGGTTTGGAGACTACCTTAAAGTCTACCACGAGTAAGTGAGCTATTCCTTCGTGGGATAGGCTTGGAGAAGAAGGTGAGCCTTTGTGGCGCGTGAGGAATCCTTCGTGGAACCTCACACCTCTCCAACGTGACGTAGCCCCCTTCCCAAAGGTGGTGAACACGAAAATACATCTTTGTCTCCGCGTGCTTCGGTTATTCCTTAACCGATCTCTTACTTGTGTTGTTTACCTTGTGATAGCCTTCGAGCTTGAAGTATCGTGTTTCATCATCTAGGTTGCCTCACCTAGTTTGCACTTAGGCTCACTTATATTCCGCAAAGCCTAAAACTTGCAAAATATTATAAAGAATTTTATAGAAACCTATTCACCCCCCCCCCCTCTAGGTTAACCATCTTACACTTCCACTGTACCTATAGAATTGTAATCTTACAACACTGTCATTGACGCTGGGAAGAAGATCTCGTCATCAAACGAAAGTCTGAAGATCACTTATTGACGATATCATTTTCATTAATGTAGAGATAAAAAAATGACTACTTAAAGTCCAATCTAATCTCTCAAAACATTAATTTTACTAAAAACTCCACCCATAGATCGGGTTCCCCACCCCTCCTTGCGCCGGCGGGGCCGAACAAAGAAGGGAGAACCAATCTATGGAGGAGGTGGAAGAGTGGCGACGGCTAGGTCAGGAGGAGGCGATGGCTGAGAGGTTGAAAGGGTACCTGTCCACCTGATGCTTTTGTCGGATGAATGCATGTCACAAGAAAGAAAAGGTAGGGGTGATTCACCATCCAATATACTCCCTACACATGTAGTAGCCCACAGTTCTTGCACGTACGTCGTGTTAACTCTTTTTTTTTGCATTAACTTTTTCTTCTCTTCATTGTGTCTAACGTTACCACTTCTGTCCCGAATCTCTTGCAGGGGAAACAAGAAGAGGTAAATCTATTAAATTGGAGGAAGCTTCTGATTGGGCTGGGTGAGATTGATTGGTGAGAAAGTGTTGATCGTGAGCGCAATATCTAGAAACTCCGTTGGCCGACGAAAGGGGAAGTTCACCGTTTAGTGCAAAGATGTAAAAGTCACATTTTATAACTTAGGCCTTTCCAAAGATCCGGACTAGCTTTTTTTGAACTTTAATCAGATTTCCCTCTTATTGTACCCCCCCCCCCCCCCCCCCCCCCGGCTCCCTCGTCCTAAAAAGTATTCCGCAAATTTATCTATGAATAAATCTAGACACGTTTTAGTGTGGAAATACATCTAAATTTTACCAAATATAAGAAATCCTCTTTAGGATGTAGGGAATGTATATCATGGTTGCAACAGAGAGGGACATGTGTACACTGTGGCGGGAGTTTGACCAAAATCATAGAAAGGGGCAAAGAAGATCAAATGAGAGGTGAGGGGGTGTCAAGACCTCACTCGTAACTGAACTGGAGGCTAAGTACAAAATTCTGAAGCTAAATAAAAGAATAACGAGAACAAGACATGACTTGCAAAGGAAGAACAAAATGAAAACTAAGGTTCTAGATAAAAGAGGAAGCAAGACAAGGAATGGAACTTTAGTCTTGGGTACCGTCCCACCTAGCTGCCCACTCTGCCTGGTTATATAGTCCAGAGGAGCCACGATTACCTTACATTGACACTTTTTTAGTAGGTGTATCTTAAAGTTGAGCACTTTTACGGTACCCTAAAGAAACTATGAACCGTCCATTTGTTAGAATCTTATAGGGACGATGTTTATTCGTACTCTGATCTAGACATACAGGAGTACCACATCGAAAAACCATGGAGTACCATGTGTTCAAGGGAAAAATCATAATCAAGAGGTAAATTATTGTGTGATATAAATTTAAAATTAAACTATATCTAATCTTCTAATCTCTAATCCGTCCAATCGCCGGCAGGCAGAGAGGCCAGACGACGATAGCAAGAACAGAACTGACGAACCCACGGGATTGTACGGAGATGACAACCAACCGGCCTTGGTGTGGCCGGCCAGTGCCTTTGAGGACGAAGTGAAGCCACCGATATATGGTAGAGTCGCGACCGGGGGGAGCTATCTCTGGATATGTCCGATGAAAATTTCCACCAAAGATGTATTATTCCCTGTGGTTTATATTAATGGCATCAACTTTAACTAGATTTGTATATATCTAATTAAGTATTTAGACTTGATGCATTCGTATCTAATCAAAGTTAAGCCCATTAATATAGACCGGGGAAAGTATTTGACATAGATGAATTAAACTTATAGTTTGTGCAGTTATCCTAGTTAATCCACATGAGACATCACATCACTACCATGACAGATCTCGTTTACCATCGGAAGTCTGAACAACTTGGAGACGGAGCACAATACGCCCTTTGTACCCAGCCTCTTGGGAGCAAGATTTATGGAATTTGGACAACACGTTGCCTTGTCCATATGTAGGTGCCTAGTCCTAGATCCTCGTCGTTCCACGCCAGCGAGGAAGCAAAGGGGTCTTTCTGTACCAGACACCCGCGCATGCCCGACTAAATAGGAATCCTTTTGTTATCAGGAAAAAGTCCTCAATAAATGGACGGTTAGATTATAGTGGTACTCCAATCTCTCTCCGTGGAGTACCAGGGTACACTACAGGACTGGGAAGCTACGCCGACGGCCAGTCGCTACGCCGACGGCCAAACGTCGGGGCCGTCGGCGTAGCCATCGTCCAGGCCAGCCCCGCCAAGCAGCCGTCGGCGTAAAATTGCCCTCGGCATATTCTATGCTACGCCGACGGCTGCCCTCGGCGTAGCATACGCCGACGGCTGCCCTCGGCGTAGCTATTTTTTATTTTATCTCATTAAACTTTGAAAAATCATAACTAAATCATTCTAATTCGGAAAAATACAAATAATATATCAAAATTTGCAGAAAAATAAGACCTATCTATCTACACTTAAATATTACACATTTATAAATAAAAATTAAGTAAAATATAAAACATTATATATAGTTTAAAACGGGCATAAAAAATTGAAAAACGATCGAAACAATGCGAAACCTTCGCGTGGTGTTATATTATGTGACATAGTTAGAAGGAAAAATATCAAACTTGGTATATTAATTATGTCTCAAAGAAACCTTCACAAAATGACCTATCTCATTCGAGGTTTCTTGGCTTTCGGGTCAAATGACCAATGTTATGGCTAGAATCAAGGCATAGTTTGTGATAATATGCCCATATTGTGCATACACATGCATCATGGGATGGCGAACAATGTTGCAGGAGGAAGTTTTTCTTTTCGTCGCACCAAAAAGCCATTTCCCATTTTCCGAGCATAAAAAACGGACGGTTTTGTGAAGCAACCACCAAATGGCTAATTCAAAATACTATCACCACATTTTACAAAAATACTATACCACCTTATATGGACAATGTCCCAACAGGGGGATCCGAAACCTTTCCGTCCACCTTTGGTGAAAAAGACAAATTTCTGCCGAATCGGTAGGAAGTGGGTCAGATATGAACTACAGGTACATGATCCGATGCTCATGTTTTTTTACAAAAATCATTTTTAGGTTCACAATATGCTATTGATCAAAGATCTAATGAAAGTTTAGCGAGGCTCGGCCCCGAGCTAAGAATCTTTATGTCCGCCGTTCGACAAAGTTTAACGATAGTTTAAAACGGGCATGAAAAATTGAAAAATGATCGAAACAATGCGAAACCTTCGCGTGGTGTTATATTATGTGACATATTTATAAGGAAAAATAGCAAACTTGATATATTGATTATGTCTCAAAAAACCCTTCACAAAATGACCTATCTCATTCGAGGTTTCTTGGCTTTCGGGTCAAATGACCAATGTTATGGCTAGAATCAAGGCATAGTTTGTGATAATGTGCCCATATTGTGCATACACATGCATCATGGGATGGCGAAAAATGTTGCAGGAGGAAGTTTTCCTTTTCGTCGCACCAAAAAGCCATTTCCCATTTTCCGAGCATAAAAAACGAACGGTTTTGTGAAGCAACCACCAAATGGCTAATTCAAAATACTACCACCACATTTTACAAAATTACTATACCACCTTATATGGACAATGTCCCAACAGGGGGATCCGAAACTTTTCCGTCCACCTTTGGTGAAAAAGACAAATTTATGCCGAATCGGTAGAAAGTGGGTCAGATATGAACTACAGGTACATGATCCGATGCTCATGTTTTTTTACAAAAATCATTTTTAGGTTCACAATATCCTATTGATCAAATATCTAATGAAAGTTTAGCGAGGCTCGGCCCCGAGCTAAGAATCTTTATGTCCGCCGTTCGACAAAGTTTAACCATAGTTTAAAACGGGCATAAAAAATTGAAAAATGATCGAAACAATGCGAAACCTTCACGTGGTGTCATATTATGTGACATATTTATAAGGAAAAATAGCAAACTTGATATATTGATTATATCTCAAAAAACCCTTCACAAAATGACCTATCTCATTCGAGGTTTCTTGGCTTTCGGGTCAAATGACCAATGTTATGGCTAGAATCAATGTATAGTTTGTGATAATGTGCCCATATTATGCATACACATGCATCATGGGATGGCGAACAATGTTGCAGGAGGAAGTTTTCCTTTTCGTCGCACCAAAAGGCCATTTTCTATTTTCCGAGTATAAAAAACGGACGGTTTTGTGAAACAACCACCAAATGGCTAATTCAAAATACTACCACCACATTTTACAAAAATACTATACCACCTTATATGGACAATGTCCCAACAGGGGGATCCGAAACCTTTCTGTCCACCTTTGGTGAAAAAGACAAATTCCTGCCGAATCGGCAGGAAGTGGGTCAGATATGAACTACAGGTACATGATCCGATGCTCATGTTTTTTTACAAAAATCATTTTTAGGTTCACAATATGCTATTTTATCAAAGATCCAATGCAAGTTTTCCTTTTCATCGCACCAAAAAGGCATTTTTCATTATCCGAGCGCAAAAAGGGAATTTTCTAAAGCAACCACCAAATAGCTAATTCAAAAACAGAGGGTTTGTGATTAGTTGATATGGATATCATATTTGGATTCCTCTCATTTTTCTTATCAATTTAAACATATTATTTGTTGAATTTCGATTTACAGATTTAAAGATATTAATTATTCTATATTAAATAGAAAAATACAAAAAAAATAAAATTATTATATTTTTATTTGAATTCAATAATATTTTTACTTATTCATTAATATTTACTTAAATAATTGTTTGTAATTTCAAAAAATACAAAATGTGACATGATGATATAAGAGTTAATAGGATTGATATCATAGTATTGACATCAATGTATGAATTACTTTGCGGAAACGGATTCTGAAGGAACGAGGATGTTAAGCGTGCTGAAGCTGGAGTAGTATTAGGATGGGTGACCTACTGGGAAGTTTGACTAAGACTGGAATTTAATCAAATAGTAAGTATAATTAGTGTTAAAAATGTTCAAAGTAGGAGATTAACAAGTGAAACAATTCAAAGAATAAAAAAATTAAGAAAAAAAAATAAAAAAAATATTATTTTTCAAAAAAAATTCAAATTTTTTTTTTTTTGCAACCGGTCGACAGGCTACGCCGACGGCCGCTACGCCGACGGCAAAGCCCTCGGCGTAGCATACGCCGACGGCATTTTGATACGCCGACGGCTTGAGTGTGCTCCGCCGAGGGAGATCTTTGCCGAGGAGGCTACGCCGAGGGCAGCCCTCGGCGTACCATACGCCGAGGGCATTTGGCCTACGCCGACGGCCTTTTGCCCTCGGCGTAGCACGCGTGTCCCGTAGTGGTACAATATGGTATAGAACACAAGATAATAGATTTGAACCGACGCAATGTACTTCGATTTAACAAAAAAATAGCTAGGGGGCAAGGGCCCCCCTGGCTCCAACCGAACTCCACCACCGGAGGTACAGACCATACTAATAAATATTTTAACCAGGATGTCATGATAAAACACAACAAATCACATGATAAATGAGGAGCAGAAATTTCCAAGACACACAACCCATAGGGCTGTACATCTTTCTTGGGGGAAGATATAGCCATCCTCACCATAGTTTTTTCCACGAAATTCCCGGTGATACAGTAGGATCCACCCTTGTTCGGTCCATAATCTACCAATTGAAGGTTATGGTCCAGAGCTGTAACACAGGAACCCTTGAAGACGCCGTTGCTAGACTCTACAAGGAATGTTAAGTTCAACGTACATAGTCATCAGTTTAGCAGGTGATATGGTCATACCCTACGGGTACGTGACTTCAGCATACCTGGTTCAGCCCAAGGAAGGCCCACAACAGATATACGCTGGCCCACGACGATTTTCGGGTGGCCAAGACCCATGACGCCTTCGGATCCTTGGAGAGCAAGACTAGCATAGATAGGAAATTCAAAGGGGTAAAACCCTAGAACTTGTAACCGACTAGGACTATGCCCGGGACCTGTCTAAGTCTATATAAAGGCCAGGAGGGCACGTCCTAGATCTCTCGACTCATACTTTCGCACGCACCTCCACGCCAGATCGAATCTGCGCACCCTGTAACCTTCGGTTCCGCCGTAATCAAGAGCAGATAAGTAGGAGTAGGGTTTTCCCTCCGAGGGCCTGAACCTGGGTAAATCTCGTGTCCCCTGGTTGCTTGTCTGTTAACCGTGCCACGATCTCCAGCATCCCCATCTTCTCCAAAACCCAAGTCCATAATAATGGGCATTGATGAGATTAAACCTCGTCAATTGGCACCGTCCGTGGGAATCGGGGCTGCTGATTGTGCGATCGTGACGGTCCCAACCCGATCGATCTACAACTCCGCGACGACGGAGAACCACCTCCTCTTCGGGACCTTCGACTTCACCGCCCACTCGCCGGCCACCATGAAAGATTTCGAGCCCGTAGGCGACGGACTCGAGATTTTGTTCGGGAGCTTCTGCTTCCAGGTGGGACAAACTGGCACCCTCCGCCTTCCTGAGCGGGTGCCCGTGCCATCAATCAGGCCCGCCTCGTGGGCTCCACACCCCGTGCTACGCACGTCACCATCGACAGATGAGTTCTACAGCAGCAGCTGCTGCAACTCCGATCTATGTGATCCACCTTCGGATGAAGGGACCTACGGTTCCGGACCTGAAAGCTGCGGCAGCAGCGAACCAATCTACGAGCGCTACCTATGCGCCGCGGTCATCCAGGATCAACAAACGCCTAACCCGCCACCCAACACGAACCCCAACCCGCAGGACGGAAACGGCAGGAAAAGAAGAAGCCAATCCCCCCCACCCGAAGGGGAGAACAACGGCCACGTCATCCAACTTAGCAAAGAAGGATGGGTACAGGCACGTCGTGCCGTCGCAGGCGACATAGTCCTGCCTGTGGATTCACCACGCGACCTACTGATGGCGTACCACTACCTCCTCATCGAGGAGCACAAGAAGCAAGTCAAGATGCAGGAGACGCTCGATAAACGCAAGCAAGCAACCTCCGAGTCCAGCACGCGACGAGCTGCGCTCTCCGCCATGGCACCCGGCTCTAGCACGAACGGAAATCAGGGAAACAAGCATCGCTCGCGGGTGGAGAACATGGATCCCAAGGAACGTCGTGATGTGACCCGAACTCTCCACACGTCGTTCATGGATATGGATGCCGATAGCAACATCATCCCGAAGACACCACAAGCTGCGATCCTGGCAGCCACCGCGTATCTCGCGGCCCACCAACCTTCGGAAGGGGACCCGAAAAGAGCCATGCATAAGTCCGCACTCACCAGACTCGGACTCGTCAGAGCTGCGCTCCACGAAGACGCTCCTGCGGAGCCGAAGAAGAAAGCTCCGGTCAGGCGCGACCGTAGCCCCACCCCTTCATCCGAAGAGGAAGAGGAACACGACCTTCCTCGAAGGAAGAAGAGCTCGCATCGCCATAAACGCGACTACGACGCCAGAGACGCGCTTACACAGCGCAAAATCGACAAAGCGCGAGCCAAACGCGCATGCTCGTCCGAGTCCGAGATGGATGAAGATGAAGGAGAACTTTGTGGAGCTCGATGCTTCAGCAGATCTGTTTGGCGAACAAATATGCCATGCAATTTCAAGCTTCCTTCGGATACTCCGAAGTTCAACGGCACGCAAGATCCAAAATCTTGGCTCAGCGATCATCTGTCATCCGTCAAGCTGCACGGCGGTAACAAAGAAACCGCCATGCAATGCCTCCAGCTGCAGCTGACAGGCGCGGCGCGGGTCTGGCTCAGCAGCCTATCATCAGGATCCATCCGAAGTTGGGAGGAGTTAGCTTATAGCTTCATCCAAAATTTCAAGGGCGCCAGCAAGAGGCCCGCCTCAATCGAAGAGTTGCGAGCCTGCACTCAGAGAACGGGGGAATCTATTCGCTCGTACATATTACGCTGGTCTACCACCAAGAACTCCGCAGCGCATATCTCCGAGGAGAGGGCCATCGACGCCTTCAGAGACGGCGTCAAGCGCCAAGATTTCAAGGAAGAACTTGGGCGTGTCAAGCCCAAGACACTCGACCACCTCATGGAAATTGCCAACAGTTGGGCAGACGGCGAAGATTGCATCCAGCGAGCGCAATCAGATGAAGAGGACGACTACGGCCGAAGGCAAGAACGCCGCAGCAAGAGGAGATCGCATGTCTACGAAGACCGCGACGGATCCGACATGGTCGCGGCTGGCTACGCCGACCGCCGCAACGACAACAGTCGCAACAACGGAGGTTACCGCGGAGGAGATCTTCGAGACAGCGGACGATCATCACAATCGTGGCAACGCCGCGATCGCGACAACGGACCCTCAGCATTCGAAAAACTTTCGGGTCCATGCACTATCCACTTCTACATCGACAAGCAAGATGGCAAAAAGAAAGCTAGTCACATGCTCAAGGACTGTCGCGAGTTCCAGAAACTCAGCGAAAGCATGGCGCAGATGAGGCAACAAGCCCCAATCCCTGCGTTCGGAAACGCACCCGCGCCAGGAGAAATAGCACACGGAGCTCCTCCACCGCCACCTATTGGAGGCCCAAACCAACCAGTCGCACCAGCGCAAAACAACGTCGGGGTCGTATATCCCCCACCAAAGGGAGCACTAAATATGATCCAGAAGGGACGCCCAACAAACAGGGTGCAGAAGAAAATCACCCGACAAATCAACTTGGCCGTGGCAACTCCACCTGCAATCCCTGAGTACCTCAGCGGATCGGAGTCCTGCATCACGTTCACTCGCGCAGATCACCCCTGCCAGATCCCCCGCCCAGGTCATGCTGCCCTGGTGCTCGAGGCGCAGATCGGAGGCTTCGAGATGAGCCGCGTCTTCATGGAAGGTGGCAGCGGCATCAACCTAATGTTCGCAAGCACCCTAGCAGCTATGCGAATCCTGCAATGCAGCCTGGAACAATCAGACACAACATTCCACGACATTGTACCAGGAAAGGGCATATTCCCTCTGGGCAAAATAGGGCTCGACGTCATCTTCGGGAAGCCGGACAACTTTCGGCAGGAGCGACTCGAATTCGAAGTGGTGGACTGGCCGTCACAATACCACGCCATCCTGGGGCGTGTAGCATTCGCAAGGTTCCTGGCCGTCCCACACTACGCATACCTACTACTCAAGATGCCAGGACCAAGGGGTGTCATCACAGTACATGGGAGCTTCACCCGATCGGACCAATGCGACAGGGACTTCAATAAAATCTCCCAGTCTTTCGGCATGCAAGACGAGCTTGTAAGGCTCCGCGAGGTGACAGACAACGGGCTACCCCCAGTCACAAGGCAGAACGCACCTGACATGTCCTTCGACTCCACCGTCAACACCAAGAAAGTGCAGGTCCATCCGACGGATGCCTCCAAGACGGCCTTGATCGCCAATGACCTCAGCACCGCATAGGAAGGCGCGCTCGTCGAATTCCTCCGTGAGTGCTGGGAAATCTTCGCCTGGTGTCCTGCGGACATGCCAGGAGTTCCCAGGGAATTCGCCGAGCACGCACTCAATGTCTTTCCAGACACCAAGCCAGTCAAGCAGTCCATCCGAAGACTATCGGAGCCACGAGCCGAAGCTATCGGCAAGGAAATCAATAGACTGCTCGCTGCAGACTTCATCAGGAAAATCAAAGAAAGCGAGTGGCTTGCAAACACGGTGATGGTCCTGAAGAAGGACACGGACATCCTGCGGATGTGTGTGGACTTCACGTCAATAAATAAGCATTTCCCAAAGGACCACTTCCCTCTTCCACGGATCGACCAGATCATCGATTCGACTGCAGGTTGCGAGAAACTCTCCTTCCTCGACGCCTACTCAGGCTATAACCAGATTCGGCTCAAGGTCGAAGATCAGGAGAAAACGGCGTTTATCACACCGTTCGGAGTATTCTGTTACAACACAATGCCCTTCAGGCTAAAGAACGCGGGTGCCACGTACCAGCGATGCTTGCAGGCCTGCCTCAAGGACCAGATTGGTTGCAACGTCCAAGTTTATGTCGACGACATAGTAATAAAAACCAGAGAGGCAAGGACACTTATCGACGATCTCCGCGAGACGTTCGACAACCTCGATCGCTACAGGATCAAGCTCAATCCCGAAAAATGCGCCTTCGGCGTCCCATCAGGTCAGCTTCTCGGGTACTTCATCTCTCAACGAGGGATCAAGGCGAACCCAAAGAAAATCAAAGCCATCATGACGATGGAGAAGCCGAAAAACCTCAAGGGCGTCCAGCAGCTCGCAGGACGAGTAGCGGCGCTAAGCAGGTTCATCAGCCGTATAGGCGAGAAGGCCCTACCATTCTACCAGCTGCTGTGTAAAGCAGACAAGTTCGAGTGGACACCAGAAGCCAACGACGCATTCGAAAGCCTCAAGCGGCTCCTCTCCACCTCGCCCGTTTTGGTCACACCAAAGGAGCGCGAGCCCCTGCTGCTGTACATAGCAGCCACACACCAGGTGGTCAGCACTGTACTCGTGGTCGAACGACCCGAAGAAGGCAAGACCCACGGGGTCCAGCGCCCAATTTACTACCTCAGCGAGGTACTGACACCAACAAAGCAGAGGTACCCTCACTACCAGAAGCTAGCCTATGGCGTGTTCATGACGGCTCGACGGTTGAGCCATTACTTCCAGGAGCACCAGGTGATGGTCGTCAACGAAGCACCCTTGAACAGCATCCTGAATAATCCAGAGGCCACAGGACGGGTGGCCCTGTGGGGCATCGAACTATCACCCTTGGACATCGTCTACGAGAAGCGACACGCAATCAAATCTCAAGTCCTTCCGGACTTCCTGGTGCACTGGATGGAGCTACAGCTGCCAGACACCCCAGACATGTCGCAATCCTGAACAATGCATTTCGACGGCTCCAAGCACGAAGCCGGAGCAGGGGCAGGGGTCATACTGACCTCCCCGCAAGGTGACAAGATGAAGTATGTTCTTCGGATGAAATTCAGGGCCTCCAACAACGAAGCCGAATACGAAGCCCTCATCCATGGCATGAGGATGGCAAAGATATGCGGCGCAACGCACCTGGTCATCTACGGTGACTCCAACCTTGTCGTCCAGCAGACGATGAATGAGTGTGACGCACACGCCGAAAACATGATCGCGTACCGCGCGCTCTACAACGCACTCGAAGGAGAATTCGACGGCTGCGAACTTCGGCACGTTGGAAGAGAGAGCAACGAGGAAGCCGATAGACTCGCCAACATCGGCTCCACCTGCGCAAAGGTGCCACCAGGTGTGTTCCTCGAACAAATCTGCGTGCCATCCATCAAGCGTAAATTCCCCAAGGGATCACCCGAAGAATCAGAGCACTCGGGAGCTACGCTACCCGAAGGACACGAAGGACCCGAGAAACTGGACACAGAGGTAGCCATGGTCAACCTAATGCAGGTCATGGCAGTCGAAGAATCCTGGACACGACCGTACCTCTAGTTTATGATAACCGGAGAATTGCCTGACAGCCCAACAGACGCCCGACGCATATCTCGCCGGTCAAAAGCCTTCACCGTCATCAACGGCGAGCTGTACAAGCGCAGCATCACGGGTATACTTCAACGGTGTGTCACCATCGACGACGGCAAGGCCATACTCCAAGACATCCACGAAGGCATCTGCGGCCACCACGCAGGGAGCCGCTCCCTTGTCGCTAAAGCTCTACGAGCAGGATTCTACTGGCCGACGGCCATGAGTGACGCAAAGGACATCGTCCGAAGATGCAACGGATGCCAACGGTTCGCTGACAAACCGCATGCACCTGGGTCCGAGCTCAGGCTCATACCTATAGCTTGGCCTTTCGCTCAATGGGGCCTCGACATGATCGGCAAACTGCCAAAATCCTCGAAAGGAGGACACGTCTTCCTCCTGGTTGCGGTCGACAAATTCACCAAGTGGATCGAGGCCATGCCGGTCACCAACCAGAAAGGCAAAACTGCCGTTAAGTTCTTTGAATCCATTGTCTACAGGTTCGGCATACCACACAGCATCATCACCGACAACGGATCGAACTTCATCTCCGAAGAATTCCAGGACTTCTGCGAAGGCCTTGGGATCAACATCACATATGCCTCAGTGGCACACCCGCAAACGAACGGGCAAGTGGAAAAGGCCAACGGCCTAATCGGCGCCGGCATCAAGAAGCACCTCATGATCTCACTCGAACTTAAAGCTAGAAATTGGACGAAGGAGCTACCCTCCGTCCTGTGGAGCTTACGAACTACGCCAAACAGCTCCACCGGCTACACACCGTTCTTCATGGTACACGGAGCTGAAGCCGTGCTACCAGCCGAAGTACGCCACCAGGCCCCACGGGTCGTCGCCTATAGTGAAGCTGAATCCACGGCTGCACTCGAAGAAGCTGTCGATACATTCGACGAAGCACGGGATATAGCAGCAGCTCGATCAACGGTGTACCAGCAGAGTCTCCGCAACTACCACAGCCGCCGGCTGCGCCCAAGGTCCTTCGTCGAAGGAGACCTCGTCTTGTGACTCAAGCAAAAGCGACCGAATAAATTTGAGTCGCCATGGAAAGGACCCTATGTCATCACCGAAGTCATCCCAGGTGGCGCCTATCGCCTCAAGCACGTGGAGTCTGGAGTCTCATACTCCAACCCATGGAATATCTCGCACCTGCGACGGTTCTATCCGTAGCAACCTACCCCCTTATTTTACTTTCAATAAGGCTTTCAGCCAAGGCTACTCAGCCGAACAATGTATCTCCTCCATTACGATATAAATAAAGCTAAGTGTCTCGCCCCAAAACTTCGTTTCACTATTTTCTGCAACCATACTATATGCTACAAACGCACTCGGGGGCTCCCCCCACCTCACGATTTCATCGACTGAGGGCCAAACGTGTACACCTGAGTAGCTGACAACGTCAGGCAAACGAAAAGGACACGTATCCAATTAAAGCACTGCGTGCTCACATACAAACAAACCTTTACAACAAAGGGCACAACACGCCCAGCCGAAATATACAAATTTTACATCTCTCTCTTTTTACAGGTACTACCTATGTTGAAGAATAACCTGGGCACGCTGCTCAAACAAATCTACAATCTGTTCGGCATACTGCCTCACAGCTGCGTAATGCGGACGCATGTCCCACTCGCTACCATCAGGGCGAAGAGGTGGCCCAGCAGCCACGACAGCCAAATCCACATCAGGCCGGTGCAGCCTCACAAGCTGCTTCACTCCTGCGACAAGCTGCTGCCGCACCAACTCCTTGACATTGCTTACATTCCGAAATTTCGACAGAAGACCCGCAAGGTTTATTGGCGCGGCATCCAAAGGGAACATGACGTGCAGCACCGAGGAAAGCGATGTCTGTACTTGGCGGAGCACCCGCAAAACTTGATGAACACGATCCTGCACCGTCGCCAGGGCTATGGCGCGATCACGATCCATCCAGAAGAAGCCGCCAGCCTCCATGTCCTGTTGAGTCAAGCAATTGACCCGAACAGCGACACGCTCTTTTTCTTCCCTCGGAGCAAGATTTGCACCTGCAGCAATCGGACAAAATAAGAGTAAGGCCAACAGGCTCACCCGAAGACCAGAGCTATAGCTCGACCAATGAACAACTTACATTGCAGCTGCTCAGACAGACGGACCAACTCCGCCATCAAGTACTCCTCTCTGGCTGCGCCACGATCCGCCTTGGACTTCCAAACGTCGGCATGACCGCGTAGCCCGAGCAACTCCCTCTACAGACTGCGCACACGATCCCAAAGGAAAGTAAGCTGCGAGGAATCATCCAAGGATGGGCGCAACGGCGTTGCGGATGGGGCGTCAACAGGGTCAGCACCCGAAGGAACCTAGAGCGGCAGCAAAAGAAAGGAACACAAACATTCAGCCAAGAATGGAGCACAACTCAGAGAAATTCATTGAATATATAAAGCCACTACGTGGCACAAGGATGGTGTTCTTCAAGATATTTACAACAAAAACAAACTACAAACTAGCCTACATTTACTACGCCTAAGATGCAGGAGCCTGAGTCGCTTCGAGCCAGACTGCCTAGCTTTGGCCCCACCCTGCTGCCGCGGTGCATACTCAGACAGCAAATCAATGAGATTGGGCCCATATCGCCTGCGGCGAGCAGAATAGGCAACAAAGGCTACCTCGGATTCATCTGCAGCCGTCGGCATCCGAGAAGTGATCTGGGGCAGATCCAGCTCCGCTCCAGCCGCCATGGACATCGCCAGCCCGACGGATGCGCCGATGCCTTTCTGCTTGCGTTCATACACCACAGGCGCTTCGGCTGACAGAGCCTCCGTCAGAGCATCCACATCGTCAAGGGCTGTGCCCTTCGGGACAAGCTCCTTGTAGAAGCGACCAAGGACCTCTTTCGCCTTGGCAAGGGAGTTGACGATGGTGCTGCAGCGGTCTTCGACCGCCGCAGTGGCATCATCTAGAGCACTCCCGTGCTCCAGAGCACCGCGGTCGAACTCGATGCCTGCGGCATCTGAGACAAAAAGAAGAAAGACATGAAGAAAAGCCGCATAAAAGAAGACCCGAAGGAAAAGAAAAAAGTACAAAACTAGTACTCACCCGAAATAGCCTTGGCAGCAGCCATGAGCTTCGCCGCCACCTCTTTTTCGCGAACAGCCGCAACCGTGGCCAGCTGCTCCTCATGATCTGCGGCTTCCTGCTGCAGACGCTCTTTCGCTTCGGCTGCCTTAGTCAGCTCTAGATCAAGGCGTTCTTTCGCACCAACGGCGGCTCCGGCCTTCTGCTCCGATTGACCAAGGCTCTTCTTGAGAGCGTCAACCTGACGGAGAGACTTGTTATGCTCCTTTGCATTCAAAACAAACAAATGTCAAAGAACTAAACCAGGATACATAAGAGAAAAGTCAGATAGATACCTTGAAGCTGCCGAAGGTTCGCCTCCAGCACCAGGCGCTCTTGCACAAGCTGCTTGGCCTCTTGCACAAAAGGCTGCAGAAAAAGAAATGTCAGTAAGAAAAGGGCTTGGGGGCTACGCCCAACACAAAGGAGTAAAAACAAGATTCGCACACGAAGACACTCGGGGGCTCCCCCCCATGAGGCAGGAAAAACTTACATGCTCTGATGACGACCCCGAAGGACCGCCTGCGAAATTCTGAGGCGCAACCACCTGCACCTCCTGCAACGGAGGATCCGGAGGCGCGCCACCTGAAGTGAAGGGAATATACCCTGAGAGGCAATAATAAAGTGTTTATTATGTGTATTCCAAGTATATGATAGATGTTTATTTTGCATGCTATAATTGTATTAATACGGAAACGTTAATACATGTGTGTTTAATAAACAAACAGAAAGTTCCTAGTTATGCCTCTCTCATAAACTAGCTCGTTGATTAACAAGATGATCAAGGTTTCCTGATCATGGACATTGGATGTTGTTAATAACGGGATCACAACATTAGTGTAATGGTGTGATGAACATTCATCCGAAGTATAGCATTACGATCAAAGTCATTGAGTTTATATTGCTATAACAACTTACGAAGTGATCCTAATCCTTAGACCATGAGATCATGTCAATCACTAACACCGGAAGAGTTTCTTGATAACATCAAACGTCACACCATAACAGGGTGATTATAAAGATGGATTCAGAACTAATAAAGTGTTATGTTGAGGCTCATGGATCGAGAGTGGAATTTTTTCATTCCGATGACGGATAGATATACTCTGGGCCCTCTCGGTGATATCACATTGATTAGCTTGCAAGCAAGTGATTTGATCACTAGAATGTTATATCACAGGAACGAGAAAAGAGTGCATGTCGGTAACGAGATCAAACTAGGTATGGAGATACCGATGATCGAATCTCGGACATGTAATATATCGTGAAACAAAGGGATTAAGATACTAGCGTAAAAGGTTCCGACAATCACAAGAAAGTCATCGTTGAATGTGTGGGAGTCAGTATAGGTCTCCAGATCCCGCTTCTGATTATTGATCCGAGAGGGGTCTCGATCATGTCCGTATTATTCACGAACCGTAGGGTGACACACTTAAGAGACACCGACATCCAATTGGAGCAAATGTTTCATGCCGAAAGAATGAACAAGCGCAGGAATTTATTTCACTAGATACCGAAACAGGTTTTCGGGTGAAATTGCATAAAGTGGTTATGCATGTGAAATAGAATTCTAGCAAGGGGTTATTTGTGAATGTTTGTCATTAAAGTAATTGATAAAATTCTGAATAAAATAAAAGAGTTTTATTTAATGAGAGTTTGCATTAAATTTGGTGGAAATTTAATGGGAATTTGAGTGGACTTTTGAGTGGAGGGATTTTAAAGGGCATTTTGTGAGTGGAGTGTCCACCCACATGAATGAAGGAGGGGAGGGGGCAGCCCCCATGGCCGGCGGCCACCCCCTTGGGTTCCCCCCCTCCTCCTATAAAAGGAGCCCCCCTCCTCACTTGTCTCTCACACCTCCTCGTGAAGGATCTCTCTCCCCCTCTAGAATTTATCCCCCATGGTCTCGGACTAGCGAGATACATGTTCCCGGTGGATATTCGGCAAGAAAGAGTTGTGCTTCCGCTGCATCGCTGGAGCGAGGAGGCGTAGGTTGCTCGGTGCCTCGAACGTGTGTGCGAGCACGGATGCGCTGCTGATTTGCGGCGCTAGGACTTCCTCTCGATCTTGAGATCGGCGAGAGATCGTCTACATCAACCACGAGTTGAACTCGTTAAGCTTTGTCGGTCTTCAAGGGTATGTTCTCTATGGATATACATCCTCCCGTTGTTTGTATCTAGTAGATAGATCTTGGTATATAGTTCACATCGTAGGAAATTTTTTGTTTTCTATGATGCGAACCCTACAGTGGTATCAAAGCCGGATCTATGCGTAGATACTTTACACGGGTAGTACACATATGAGTATGTGGGCGATGATGATCATGTTGTTGCTCCTTTGTTGTAATTTTGGATATTGGTGGCATAGTGGGATGAAGCGGCCCGGACAAACTTTACATGTCCTCGCACATGAGACCTGTTCCACGCTTGACATTGAACTAGTTTGCATAAGTGGCTAGCGGGTGTCTGTCTCTCCTACTATAGTCAATATCTATTTTGCAAGCGAGTTGTCAACAATTTGATTATCCTCGTTGTGGTTCATGTTCGTAGGTAAGAACGGTTCTATCTCGAAAGCCCTAAACCACGTAAAACTTGCAATGGATAAATTAGAGGCGTCTAGTTTAGATTGTTGCTGGGCTAGTGTTATGATATGGTAGTGTTGTAAGTAGAAGTATGAGATGATAATCTTACAACACACATAGCGTGTAAAATCCATAGACCTTGGATTGACACATATAGGTATGATAGTGATCATACCACGATGCACATGATAGAGATCATCTGCGGGAACCATATAATTTCACTAATAAACATATGATGTTTGATAGCATCTTATATTTCTTGTTTAGCGCTTTGTTAGCATAATAAGATGATCCCTCATTTAAATATCAAGATAAGGATGTGTTCTTCCTTTAGTATGCACTGATTATGTTTTTGTCGCTCCAAGACATCACGTGATGATCGGGTGTTCTTGGATCCACGACCATATTTCGGGTGTAAAACAGTTACACACGCGAATACTAAGGTTCTAACTTGGCGAGCCTAGCATGTACAGACATGGCCTCGGAACACGGACCGAAAGGTTAAGCATGAGTCATATAGTTGATATGATGCCCATTTGATGCTCGCCTTTGAAGCTATACCGACTCACGTGATGATCGGACTTGGTGTAGTGGATTTGGTTCATGTAATCACCAAAAAGGCACGAGGGATGTCGTTTTTGAGTGGGAGTTCATTCGATTAGTTGAACTCAATCTATCATACACTTAGTCTAAACTTTACAAATTCTGTTGTAGATGGCACCACCTGCTTTTAATTTCAATGTGTTCATGGAGAAAGAGAAACTAGCAACGAACGGTAGCAACTTTACCGAATGGGCCATGAATTTGAGGATTCTCCTCTCTGCTGCACAAAAGCAATATGTGCTAGAAGCACCGTTAGGCCCCCCACCTTTAAATGATGCCCCTGACGAGGAGAAGAATGTCTATCAGACTCGTCAGGAGGACCACAACTTAGTTCATTGCGGCATATTGTATGGGCTAGAGCCGGAACTTCGAAAGCGTTTCGAAAACAGCAATGCATTTGATACAATGGGTGAGTTGAAAATGATTTTCGACACACATGCTGCTGTAGAGAGCTACAACGCTTCATAAAAGTTCTTTAGCTGCATGATGGAAGAGCACAGCTCCGTTAGTGAGCATGTACTCAAGATGTCGGGTTACGCCGATAAGCTTGTGTCCTTGGGAATATCGATTCCCATTGACTTAGGCATCCATCGTGTTCTGCACTCTCTGCCACCTAGATATAAGAGCTTCGTGATGAACTATAATATGCAAGGCATGAAGAAGTCTCTCCCCGAGCTTCTGTCAATGCTTAAAACTGCAGAAGTGGAGATCAAAAAGGAACATCAAGTGTTGATGATCAATAGGAACACTGGTTTCAAGAAAGACAAGAAGGGAAAACGGAAGGGAAGTAAGGGCGGCAAGCCTGTTGCCGCGCCTGAAAAGAAACCCCGAGTTGGACCTAAGTCTGATTCCGAGTGCTACTATTGTAAGGGGACTGGCCACTAGAAGCGCAACTGCCCCAAGTATCTGGCAGACAAGAAGGCCGGCAAGGCAAACAAAGGTATATATGATATACATGTTACTGATGTGTACTTGACTAGTGCTCGCAGTAGCACCTGGGTATTTGATACCGGTTCAGTTGCTAATATTTGTAACTCGAATCAGGGGCTGCGGAACAAGCGACCGCTAGCAAGGGGTGAGGTCAAGAGGCGTGTCGGCAATGGATCAAGCGTTGATGTGATCGCCGTCGGAACGCTGCCTCTCCACTTACCGTCGGGATTAGTTATAAACTTGAATAAATGTTATCTGGTGCATGCACTGAGCATGAACATTGTATCTGGATCGTGTTTGATGCGAAGTGGTTATTCATTTAAATCCGAGAACAATGGTTGTTCCATTTATATGAATGAAATCTTTTATGGTCATGCACCGATGATGAATGGTTTATTTCTATTAGATCTCGATGATAATGTTACACATATTCATAATGTTGATGCTAAAAGGATTAAACTTAATGATGATATATCCGCATATATGTGGCACTGCCGTCTAGGCCATATTGGCGTTAAACGCATGAAGAAGCTCCATTCGGATGGACTTTTGGAATCACTTGATTATGAATCATTTGATACATGTGATCCATGCCTTATGGGCAAGATGACTAGAATGCCGTTTTCCGGTTCAATGGAACGGGCGACAGATTTATTGGAAATCATACATTCTGATGTATGTGGTCCAATGAGTGTGTCGGCGCGAGGTGGATATCGTTATTTTGTTACTTTCACGGATGATTTGAGTAGATACGGTTATATCTACTTGATGAAACACAAGTCTGAAACCTTTGAAAAGTTCAAGGAATTTCAGAATGAAGTGGAAAATCATCGTAATAGAAAGATCAAATTTCTACGGTCCGACCGTGGAGGTGAGTATCTAAGTTACGAGTTTAGCACTCACATGAAAGAGTGTGGAATTGTTTCACAACTCACACCTGCCGGAACACCACAGCGAAATGGTGTGTCGGAACGTCGTAATCGTACTTTATTAGATATGGTTCGATCTATGATGTCTCTGACGGACTTGCCGTTGTCATTTTGGGGTTATGCACTAGAAACTGCTGCATTCACTTTAAATCGGGCACCATCTAAATCCGTTGAAAAGACATCATATGAATTGTGGTTTGGAAACAAACCTAAGCTGTCATTTCTTAAAGTTTGGGGATGCGATGTTTATGTGAAGAAACTTCAACCGGATAAACTCGAACCCAAAGCGGAAAAATGTGTCTTCATAGGATACCCTAAATAAACTATTGGGTATTCCTTCTATCACAGATCCGAGGGCAAGGTTTTTGTTGCCAAGAATGGATCCTTTCTAGAGAAAGAGTTTCTCGCGAAAGGTGTGAGTAGTCGGAAGGTAGAACTCGAAGAGGTTGTGGAACCTTCTCTTCAAAGTATGGCGAGCAGCGCAGCGCCGGAAGTTGTTCCGGAGTTGGCTCCACCTGTTGAAGAGGGAACTAATGATAATGATCATGAAACTCCGAAAGAGAGTACTACCGAACCTCGCAGGTCAAACAGGACGCGTGCAGCTCCCGAGCTGTACGAAAATCCTGTCATGAATTTCATGGTTGATGAAAATGATGACCCTGCGACGTATGAAGAAGCGATGATGAGCCCGGATTCCAATAAATGGTTAGAAGCCATGAAATCCGAGATGGAATCCATGTATGAAAATCAAGTTTGGAACTTGGTGGAATTACCTCACGACCGAAAGGCCGTGGAGAACAAATGGATTTTCAAAAGGAAAACTGATGTTGATGGTAATGTGACCGTCTATAAAGCTCGACTTGTCGCAAAGGGGTTTCGACAAATTCAAGGAGTTGACTACGATGAGACTTTATCTCCCGTAGCGATGCTAAAGTCAGTTAGGATTATGTTAGCAATTGCTGCATATTTCGATTATGAGATACGGCAGATGGATGTCAAAACCGCGTTTCTCAATGGTAATATTGAAGAAGAGTTGTATATGATACAACCAAAGGGTTTTATCGATCCTAAGGATGATAACAAGGTGTGCAAGCTTCAGCGATCCATCTATGGATTGAAGCAAGCATCACGAAGTTGGAATCTCCGCTTTGATGAGGTGATCAAAGAGTTTGGATTTGTCCAAACTTATGGAGAAGCTTGTATTTACAAGAAAGTGAGTGGGAGAAATGTGGCATTTCTGATATTATATGTGGGTGACATATTATTGATCGGAAATGATATAGATCTTTTAAACAGTGTTAAAAGTTATCTAAACAGCAAATTTTCAATGAAGGACCTAGGTGAAGCGTCATACATATTAGGCATAAAGATGTATAGAGATAGATCTAGGCGCCTAATAGGGCTATCGCAAAGTACATACCTTGATAAGATTTTAAAGAAGTTTAAAATGGACGGAAGTAAGAAGGGGTTCTTACCTATGTTGCAAGGCAAGACATTGAGTAAGACTCAAAGTTCGGCTTCGGCGGAAGAAAGAGAGATAATGGACAAAGTCCCCTATGCTTCAGCCATAGGCTCTATAATGTACGCCATGCTATGTACAAGACCGGATGTGGCACATGCTATTAGTTTGACTAGTAGGTACCAATCGGATCCAGGTTCGGAACACTGGATAGCGGTCAAGAATATCCTTAAGTACTTACGAAGAACTAAGGATATGTTTCTTGTATACGGAGGTGAAGAAGAGCTCGTCGCTAAGTGTTATGTCGACGCTAGCTTTGACACCGATCCGGATGACTCTAAGTCTCAATCCGGATACGTATTTCTCATGAATGGCGGAGCGGTTAGTTGGAGGAGCTCCAAACAACCTGTGGTAGCGGGATCAACAACGGAGGCCGAATATGTTGCTGCTTCAGAAGCGGCTCAGGAAGCAGTTTGGATGAAGGAGTTCATATCCGAACTAGGAGTGGTGGCAAACGCGTTGGACCCAATGGTGATCTATTGTGACAACAATGGTGCCATTGCCAATGCCAAAGAGCCAAGGTCTCACAAGCATTCCAAGCATATTAAGCGCCGGTTTCACTCCATCCGCGAGCATGTCAAGGATGGAGATATAAAGATTTGTAAAGTACATACGGATCTCAATGTAGCAGATCCGTTGACTAAAACTCGAAGGAACCTAGAGCGGCAGCAAAAGAAAGGAACACAAACATTTAGCCAAGAATGGAGCACAACTCAAAGAAATTCATTGAATATATAAAGCCATTACGTGGCACAAGGATGGTGTTCTTCAAGATATTTACAACAAAAACAAACTACAAACTAGCCTACATTTACTACGCCTAAGATGCAGGAGCCTGAGTCGCTTCGAAGCCAGACTGCCTAGCTTTGGCCCCACCCTGCTGCCACAGTGCATACTCAGACAGCAAATCAATGAGCTTGGGCCCATATCGCCTGCAGCGAGCAGAATAGGCAGCAAAGGCTACCTCGGATCCATCCGCAGCCGTCGGCATCCGAAAAGTGATCTGGGGCAGATCCAGCTCCGCTCCAGCCGCCATGGACATCGCCAGCCCGACGGATGCGCCGATGCCTTTCTGCTTGCGTTCATACGCCGCAGGCGCTTCGGCTGACAGAGCCTCCGCCAGAGCATCCACATCGTCAAGGGCTGTGCCCTTCGGGACAAGCTCCTTGTAGAAGCGACCAAGGACCTCTTTCGCCTTGGCAAGGGAGTTGACGACGGTGCTGCAGCGGTCTTCGACCGCCGCAGTGGCATCATCTAGAGCACTCCCGTGCTCCAGAGCACCGCGGTCGAACTCGATGCCTGCGGCATCTGAGACAAAAATAAGAAAGACATGAAGAAAAGCCGCATAAAAGAAGACCCGAAGGAAAAGAAAAAAAGTACAAAACTAGTACTCACCCGAAATAGCCTTGGCAGCAGCCATGAGCTTCGCCGCCACCTCTTTTTCGCGAACAGCCGCAACCGTGGCCAGCTGCTCCTCACGATCTGCGGCTTCCTGCTGCAGACGCTCTTTCGCTTCGGCTGCCTTAGTCAGCTCTAGATCAAGGCGTTCTTTCGCACCAACGGCGGCTCCGGCCTTCTGCTCCGATTGACCAAGGCTCTTCTTGAGAGCGTCAACCTCACGGAGAGACTTGTTATGCTCCTCTGCATTCAAAACAAACAAATGTCAAAGAACTAAACCAGGATACATAAGAGAAAAGTCAGATAGATACCTTGAAGCTGCCGAAGGTTCGCCTCCAGCACCAGGCGCTCTTGCACAAGCCGCTTGGCCTCTTGCACAAAAGGCTGCAGAAAAAGAAATGTCAGTAAGAAAAGGGCTTGGGGGCTACGCCCAACACAAAGGAGTAAAAACAAGATTCGCACACGAAGACACTCGGGGGCTCCCCCCATGAGGCAGGAAAAACTTACATGCTCTGATGACGACCCCGAAGGACCGCCTGCGAAATTCTGAGGCGCAACCACCTGCACCTCCTGCAACGGAGGATCCGGAGGCACGCCACCCGAAGTGAAGGGAATATACCCTGAGAGGCAATAATAAAGTGTTTATTATGTGTATTCCAAGTATATGATAGATGTTTATTTTGCATGCTATAATTGTATTAATACGGAAACATTAATACATGTGTGTTTAATAAACAAACAGAAAGTTCCTAGTTATGCCTCTCTCATAAACTAGCTCGTTGATTAACAAGATGATCAAGGTTTCCTGATCATGGACATTGGATGTTGTTAATAACGGGATCACAACATTAGTGTAATGGTGTGATGAACATTCATCCGAAGTATAGCATTACGATCAAAGTCATTGAGTTTATATTGCTATAACAACTTATGAAGTGATCCTAATCCTTAGACCATGAGATCATGTTAATCACTAACACCGGAAGAGTTTCTTGATAACATCAAATGTCACACCGTAACAGGGTGATTATAAAGATGGATTCAGAACTAATAAAGTGTTATGTTGAGGCTCATGGATCGAGAGTGGAATTTGTTCATCCCGATGATGGATAGATATACTCTGGGCCCTCTCGGTGATATCACATTGATTAGCTTGCAAGCAAGTGATTTGATCACTAGAATGTTATATCACAGGAACGAGAAAAGAGTGCATGTCGGTAACGAGATCAAACTAGGTATGGAGATACCGATGATCGAATCTCGGACATGTAATATATCGTGAAACAAAGGGATTAAGATACTAGCGTAAAAGGTTCCGACAATCACAAGAAAGTCATCGTTGAATGTGTGGGAGTCAGTATGGGTCTCCAGATCTCGCTTCTGATTATTGATCCGAGAGGGGTCTCGATCATGTCCGCATTATTCATGAACCGTAGGGTGACACACTTAAGAGACACCGACATCCAATTGGAGCAAATGTTTCATGCCGAAAGAATGAACAAGCGCAGGAATTTATTTCACTAGATACCGAAACAGGTTTTCGGGTGAAATTGCATAAAGTGGTTATGCATGTGAAATAGAATTCTAGCAAGGGGTTATTTGTGAATGTTTGTCATTAAAGTAATTGACAAAATTCTGAATAAAATAAAAGAGTTTTATTTAATGAGAGTTTGCATTAAATTTGGTGGAAATTTAATGGGAATTTGAGTGGACTTTTGAGTGGAGGGATTTTAAAGGGCATTTTGTGAGTGGAGTGTCCACCCACATGAATGAAGGAGGGGAGGGGGCAGCCCCCATGGCCGGCGGCCACCCCCTTGGGTGCCCCCCCTACTCCTATAAAAGGAGCCCCCCTCCTCACTTGTCTCTCACACCTCCTCGTGAAGGATCTCTCTCCCCCTCTAGAATTTATCCCCCATGGTCTCGGACTAGCGAGATACATGTTCCCGGTGGCTATTAGGCAAGAAAGATTTGTGCTTCCGCTGCATCGCTGGAGCGAGGAGTCGGAGGTTGCTCGGTGCCTCGAACGTGTGTGCGAGCACAGATGCGCTGCTGATTTGCGGCGCTAGGACTTCCTCTCGATCTTGAGATCGGCGAGAGATCGTCTACATCAACCACGAGTTGAACTCGTTAAGCTTTGTCGGTCTTCAAGGGTATGTTCTCTACAGATATACATCCGCCCGTTGTTTGTATCTAGTAGATAGATCTTGGTATATAGTTCACATCGTAGGAAATTTTTTGTTTTCTATGCTGCGAACCCTACACGAAGTCGCCACCGTTTGAGGTGGAGGAGACGCAATTTTCGACTCCCCCATCATCTCCCGTTCACCATCACTGGAGGAATCATGGGAGGATTTCCTGCATACAAACCAATCAGCACAAGTGCAAAAATCACGAAGGAACAAGGACAACAGTATAACAAGAAAACTTACGAGCCCAATGCGCTCAGGTCAAAGATGGGAGAAGCCCTTCGGCCCCTCTTCTCCTCTTTCTTCTCTTCCTTCTTCTCCTCCTTCTTTTCTTCCTTCTTCCGCTTTGCTGGCGGGTGCGGCGCTGCAGCCCACACAGGAATGGCAGGAATAGGAGAGGAAGAGCCTCCATGACCATCATCATGACGCTCAAGGCCCAGAGGGTTTCTGGGAGTCGGAGGAGTCGAGGCATCCGAAGACTCGCTGGAGCTCCGTGATCACTTGCGCGTATGATCCTCACTCGACTCGTCGGCATCCTCCGCTGGAGATCGCGCTGACGGTAGATCGGACACAGAATCAACCACTTCATTATCCGGGGCATTCGGATACCTTTCGGGCAATGGTGGTACCATGCCCGGCACCTTGAAGTTCTGCAAGATGAGAAGGAACTTTGTTAGCAAACAAAGGAAACAAATACACAGCCGACAAAAAAAAGGGGAGCACTACATGCACAAATCTACACCTTCGGTACGACCAACGTCGAAGAAAAGGGAGGAGTCAGCGACTTCCCCGGGATTTCTTCTCCGGCCTTGAACTTCAGCAGCGTGCGAAGGGCCCTGTCAAGATCCCCCTCGAAGATTTTTTCACTCGAAACCCTCGTCGGATCACGGCGCCCAGAATAAAGAAACATCGGGTGCGCCCTCGCTTGGAGAGGCTGCACCCGACGCTCAAGAAACGTCCGGATGATGTCCACACCGTTCACCTCCTTCTCAGGAATCAGTTGGAGATCCTCCACCCGACGATACAAGGCCTCTATCTCCGCCACCTCACCGTCTAAGATTTGCTTTTTCCAAGACCTTTTCTTCTCAATCATTTGGGAGGGGTCAAAGGGAACAAGACCAAAATCTTGCCCGGGCACTACGGAGTCGCGGATATAAAACCATCGCCTCCGCCAGTACTGGACAGATTCGGACATGGAAAAGGAAAAGAAGAGCAGATTGGGACTAAGAGAGATGATGAAACCCCCAATGGGATACACACCATTCGAACCAGATTGCCTCTTCACGGAATAGAGCTTCCGGAAGAGGCCAAAGTGCGGCTCAATGCCAAGCCAGCACTCGCAAAAAGTGATAAAACAAGCAATGTGGAGAAGAGAATTGGGAGACAGATGATGCAGCTGAATCCTATAGAAGAAGAGTAGTCCACGAAGGAAGTCATGGACTGGATATGAAAACCCACGCAAAACGAAGGCGAGAAACATAACCCGGTACCCAGATGGGGGACGGGGGATTACCTCATTGCCGGGTAGTTTGACGGCCTCCGTATCTTGCGGGATCAGGCCCCGCTCGCGTAGCTTGCGGAGATCGCTCTCCCGCGTCTCTGATCGCCGCCAGCCACCATCGGTGACGCGAGCAGCGGCGGTGCCCTTCTTTTCACCGGCGGCGCTGGTCCCAACCGCAGATGAAGACTTCTTTGGTTTCCCCATCACGCTACGGCGGCGCCGGCGGTGAAAACATACAAAGGACGACGGAATGTGGAAGGAAATCCCAGCGCGAAGCAAGAATTGCTCGAGCGCAAGGAGGCAGTGAAACACAAGAACTGGTGCGGTAAAAACAAACCACGGTTTCCCTCAATGATTATAACAGCGAAGACGACGCATGGCAGCCATTCATCCAGAAGACCTAATGCCAAAGGCAGATATGGCCGTACACGTGTCAACATCACAACGAACCGTCGTTACCACGCCGTCCACTACACGCGGAAATCGAGGAGACGCCGTAATTATCTCCACGCCCCGCATGCCCGGTCAATTCAGAGTCAGCAAGTGGGACCCATGTTCGTCCAGTCAAGTCATCTCTGACGTAGCAGACGCCTGAGGTCATCGATCGTCAGCACTGATGTCATCAAAAGCTATACTAGCACCAATTACGATTCTTCGGCTCCACAGCTAAGAGCTAAGAGTACTCACTCGAATCTTCGATTCGACTAAATACTCGGGGGCTACTCCTATCAGGAGCGCTGACCGCGCCCCTAAAAGATGAATAACAACAAAGTATTTCTTCGAGTCCTACGTCGAGTCTGCGACTCCACTATGGACTCGGGGGCTACTCCCATAGGGAGGATGGATTTAATCATCCAAAATTTTTTGAGTCCCACGGACCTAACAACCGAACAAATGCTTGAACTAAAGTCTCTGCTCGAGTCTACGACTCGAACAGACACTTGGGGGCTACTCCCATAGGGAGCGCTGGTCGCGCACCCTATGAACTCTTCGACTGTGATCTTTCGGATCAGCACGCAAAAACTTTTTGGCATCTCTGTCCCAACAAAACGCTGAGTGAGCAACGATCTCCTTGGCCACCCGAAACACCTCTGCGGTGACGAACATTCAGATGTTGTGTCTGCGACACAAAGATAAGACCTGCAGATATCATCTAACGGCCTGGCAACGTACATGACTACGCTCTACTAGTACAAATCCATGTCAACAGGCGTGATGAAAAATCCCGACGGACGCGTTGGGTACGTTAATTAAAATCACTGGAATTCCACTCCTGTAAGTCCTCCGCGGCCTGAGTCGAATTACCCCAGCATATGTTCCAGGTTCGAGTTGAGGAACTCGAACTTGAAGAAGATCGTGTTGTTTCGTCCTAAGACAGTTAACTGACCCTGATCCGTCGGGTGAGTCAGACACACGCGTCAACAATCCCTACACACATATATTATTAATACATAATTGCACCCGAAAATGGAAGAGTACTCAGCCGAATCTACGATTCGACTGAACACTCGGGGGCTACTGACATGGTCATACCCTACGGGTACGTGACTTCAGCATACCTGGTCCAGCCCAAGGAAGACCCACAGCAGATATACGCTGGCCCACGACGATTTTCGGGTGGCCAAGACCCATGACGCCTTCGGATCCTTGGAGAGCAAGACTAGCATAGATAGGAAATTTAAAGGGGTAAAACCCTAGAACTTGTAACCGACTAGGACTATGCCCGGGACCTGCCTAAGTCTATATAAAGGCCAGGAGGGCACGTCCTAGATCTCTCGACTCATACTTTCGCACGTACCTCCACGCCAGATCGAATCTGCGCACCCTATAACCTTCGGTTCCGCCGTAATCAAGAGCAGACAAGCAGGAGTAGGGTTTTCCCTCCGAGGGCCTGAACCTGGGTAAATCTCGTGTCCCCTGGTTGCTTGTCTGTTAACCGTGCCACGATCTCCAGCATCCCCATCTTCTCCAAAACCCAAGTCCATAACAATGGGCATTGATGAGATTAAACCTCGTCAGCGGGTCTATTAAGAATCATTGCATGCTCATTGCAACTCTCCACTAGCTCATATCCAGTGATAGTATCTCCACCGCACCGAAGCATATTTGAGTTGTAGTGCCTACACTAGCATGTCTTTTTTTATAAATAATAAGAGGATATATTTATTACAAGCGGATATAATAGAATACTGGTATTTTAGGGGGGACTAACCTTTGACTCCCATGTAGGGCCAGTTAGTCTCCCTCCTCCGTTGTATATGATCCATTGTAGAGTATGCTCAATGTGACACCCTTGCAAGTTGCAATCATCGTGAGAGAGCTCCTAGTCCACTAGATGTTGCTCTAAATTAGGGATGCAGAAATGGAACAATTGAGACAAGTGGAATACTATTTTTAGACTACTAGACTAATTTAAAGTAAATGTGAGGCATTGTGCTACTTACTAGAAGGCACATGTATGAGATCCGGCTCCATTTTAGGATTTAATATTTTGAGATCTACACTACTACGGGCCTGTTTGTTTGGGCTGTATCTGGCTGGCTGTGCTGCTGTGTAGGGAAAGCTGCTGTGCAGAGAAAGCTACTTCTCTGAGTTTGACTGTTTGGCAATTTGGCTAGCTGCCTGGCTATATGCTAAGAAATTATCTGTAATGCCACTGTAATTCATATAACATGATATTTGACTACTGAAGTGTATAAACGCACAGGGGTGGAGGACCTTGTGTGGCAAGCTATGGCGCCTGCCATACCTTGATTCCGGTGCTCATAGACCCGATTAGTGTTTAAGTGGTATGTCTCGGTTGCCTTATCTCTTCTCTTTTCATCTGTTTTGCCTTGCATAAACTTATTCTGAAGTAATATTTTCATGTTTTTTGATAGGTTAAGTCTATATATTTAATAAATTCATTGCAAACTATTGTCTTAAGTTCCATTTAATTAAAGAGGTAAAATTTATCCTAGTTATGTACGAACAAGCATATTATAGTTACCGCGCAATATTTATTATGGATTATCGTATATTTTATGAGAATATATATAGTAAAAAAATATTATGATGCTATTAGTTTCGCCACACCAAAAAATATTTTCGTCCTCCGCCACTGTAAACGCATATGTCATTATTAAAATACCATATGCCGCATAGTAGTTTGTCCAAAATACATATCCGACCATTACACAAAATAAGATAGCATCATAATGAACATTGATACATCCACACCGATAGCATTGTATAATGCGGTAGCGATACGATCGCGTGTTGAGTTCATGTCTACCGTGTGTAGTCCACTCAGAGCGGTATCACCGGCTGATGTTACAGATTGCCTTTGGACCTTAGGAAGGTAGTTCTCATCTGCTTCACACCGATCAAACTACTTATCTCGTAGGTTGGAGTCTCTAATAAAATTATGAAGCGCTATGCAAGCAAGAATAATTTTTTCTGTGTAACCAGACCATAAAAAGGAATATACTTCAATATGCGCCACTTGTTTTTCAAGATACCAAAGACATGCTCGATAGCATTCCCGACCAAATAAAAAGGAAAGGAATAATTCATGGTACACACAAGTTATGCAATGATAAAAAATAAATGGTGCACACACTACTTGTTCATCTCATCGTGTGTCCTCTGGAGCCAATCGAGCCTGCCCTCGGTTGTTGTAAATGCTGCAAACACCTCTTTTTGATCCTTGTTCATAGCTAGCTTGCCCGCAGTGTACATGATATCAGTTCCTTCAAGCACTTCACAATCTCGAACCATCCCTAAAATTCCTTCATAGTTGGGACCTCATCATGTTTGCTACAAGAACTGCCCTCGGTGTGCCTTGAAACAATTGTGCTCAGTGTATTGTTGTAAGCCGAGAAACTCTACATGCTTGTGCTTCCCTGTTTTCTTTGAGCTAGCTTGCCCGCAGGTATCATCATCAAGCATTATTGGAGCTTCATTGCCAGTTTCTTCTTCCTCACCTGCAATAGCAGCTGATTCTCCAGTGACATGAGCTTTCCTAAACATAACATCCTGCTGTTCCAAGTTGGCAGGTGGACCATTCCTAAACTTTGCATGGTCAAGGACGAATCTGAAAATAAAAACATTACAAAGATATCAGTCCAATGATTATAATAACAATACAAAAGAAAAGGCAAGTAAAGACATGATAACTTACAGCTAGGTGATTCTTCCACCAATCATCATCTGCATCCATAGTTTTTGATATAGGATCCCAACCTAGCCCGATCGCATTTTGCAATTCCATCCATCCCGTGTAATCCTTCTTCATAGCATCCCATTTGTTCTTGAATTGCTTCTGCGTTCTTCTATCTCCTATTTTCTCAGCAAATTTGTCCCCAAGATTCTTGTAACCCTTTCTACTCAAGCAACCCCCTCCCTATTGTTGCCGTTTACTTCCTCCATACAAATGTCACAGAAAACTCTAGTGTAGTATGCATTCCAAACCGCCTTCGACATTGCAAATGAATTTCAAGCTATAACAGAAAAAATTACGAAAGATAGCTTTTTATTTCCACCAAACAACATAGCAATACAAGCAGTATCATAGCAAGCCACATAATTTCTAGCAGTATCATGTGAACCAATATTTCTAGCACATCAACACATCAAGCCTGACCATAGCAGTATCATGTGAACATCAACACATCAAGCCTGAACCAAAATACAAGTAGTACCATAGCAAGCCTGGCCATGGATGTATCATGTGAACATCAACACATCAAGCATGAACCAAAATACAAGCAGTATCATAGCAAGCCTGAACCAAAATACAAGCGGTGCCATAGCAAGCCTGAACCAAAATACAAGCAGTACCATAGCTGTCCTGAACCAAAATATAAACTGGGCATGTCTCGTCACATATAAAATTGTGAAACGTATCTCATCTAGGAGGTTCATGGTCTAATCATATATATTTTCTCCGATCAAAGCAAATAATAAAATTAATGAATGAACAGTGTATTGATAAGCTAGTATGTTACCAGCAAATAATAAAATTAATGAATGAACAGTGTTGCACCATGCATGTTGAAGATGTGAAAAATCTTCAGAAAGTAGATTCATTGCTCATGATATTTACAAAACCATATGTTAGAAACAGGTATATATGTGCATTCAGAGGAAACTAAAAATTTCATATATTGGTCATATTAAGATTACGTAGAAAATATATGTATTATCCCTGCGTACAACACAAGGCTTCCTGGTATCTATAAGCAGTACCTACTGATATCAACCGACCAGCAATGATAGAACAACGAACAATTACACCGTTTATTTCCAAAATTGACATTGTTTGAGCATTCACAAATCACAAGGCAAGGTAGTCTCGAGCTCACAAGGCAAGGCAGTCTCAAGCATTGACAAATCACAAGGTAGGGTCATCTCCGTCTGATTTTAGCTCTAATTTTGTGAAACGTTTCTGCAGGCAGGTTCTCCCCCCCCCCCCCCCCCCCCCCCCCAAAAAAAATAATCAAAAACATGACATCGTGGCGGGTAGTCTGCAACACTCGAAGCCTTGTCCGCACTCACGCAAGCACAATACCACAAGATACAGACACGAAAGCGGCAAGTCGAGGTTCGCCAGAGCCACCTCATGTGCCTTGGAATTTCTTCCATTGCTCTGCACATATACACATACCATGATACCGAAGCAACCTTCCATACTCGATTCTGGCATCCTAGCTCAACTAGGAAGTCCTCTAAAACACAATACAAGATTATGACTAGACTTGCACGCATCTACTACAAGCAGTACAAGCAGTAGCGGAGGCAGAATCAAAATTTAGGTGTGGCAGGAGCCAGAGCTTGCCAGATTGCTAGCTCCGCCACTGTGAACGAGTGGAGGAGGCCTCACCTATGCCTGTGATGACGTTGGCCAGGGAGGATGTTTGCCGCGAGACGAGCTGGGTGCTCCGACGACCTTGTCCCTCTTCGGTAGATCTCGAACAACAACCGGAAGGAAGAAAAGAGCTCGGCAGCGGGAGGTATGGAGGCGGGGAGGAATAGGAGGAGCTCGGCGGCGGCGGGGGATAGGGCGGCGGCGGGAGGTAGGGCGGCGGCGGGAGGAGCTCGGCTACAGGGCGAGTAGGGCAGCGGCGGGAGGATACCTGGCGGCGGCGACTAGAATCGCCAGGTCCGGGTCGGGGGAAGAACGGGTCACGTGGGGTATGAGTTTGTCCTCTTTTTTTTTCAAGTTTGATCTCTCACGCTGGCCGGTGGCATTTGGCTAGTAATTTTGACAAAACCGGTTCGTTGCCTCGCGGGAAGCCGCGGGAAGCACCTCGGACGTGCTTCTCGGTATAGTCTATTTCGCAACCACTTCGGCCTACCGTACAGCTACTCCGTTTGGTTCGATTTTTTTACTTTTTCTAGTGGAAAGCCACCAAAAACCCAAACAAACACCCCCTACGAGTTCTTGTTAGTTTCACCCACAATAAACATTGATTATAAAATCCTGTAACATCTCCTGGTTGACCTACATGTCCAAGAAAGCAATGAACTATGTAGTGGAAATTCATTTATACGTGTAGTAGCGGTCTTATTTTTAATTAAGGTACATGTAGGAGATCCGACCCCATTCTAGGATTTAATATTATAAGATCTACACAATATTTTACAATTTCTTGTTAATTCCACCCACAATAAACATGACTATAAAATCATGTAACCTCTCCTGGTTGAGCTACATGTCGAAGAAACAGATGAACTATGTAGTGGAAATTCCTTCATACATGTAGTAGCTGTCTCGTTTTCAATTAAGGCTCGAGTCACCGTCATTTACGACCGTGAATTAGATATCCAATATAGCAACATCAAATCTCCTTTTTGCTATAAAAAGAAACCACCCGGCCAGTTGATATATAGCGCCCCTTGGTATAACATTTTTTGTAGATGCCCCTTGGTGAACCTGGAAGGCTGAATCAAATCACTAACCTAGTCAAAAATATTGTGGCCGTTCTTTAATCTTTACTGGCTACATATACTATAGATCCAGTCACTCACTGGGTAGGGTAGAAAAGGCGAGAAATGAAAACCACTCTGAGACCAGTGCTTGGAAGGCCTTCCACTCAATATTTGAAGGCTCTTTGTGTTATTTCAGACCGTTCTGACCTAAAATTGTGTTTAAACCTTTTGGAGGTATTTTGGTGACAGACTAATGCTATTATTGATTTTCTCCAAATTAATGGTTTTTTCTATTGTTTTCACAGTTGATAATGATATGTGCGTTCCGACAATTCATAATTCTTAGTACTCCCTCCATTCATAAATATAGGACGTTTTAGCTTTGTGAATCGAATGTACCTAGATGTCTTTTAGTGTATAGATTTGTAGAGATTCGGAGTGAAACTATATACTAAAAAGTGTCTAGATATATTCATGTCATAAAGCTAAAATGTCTTATATTTCTAAATAGAGGGAGTATGTTACTACTGTATTGAGAAGAACCACTCCAAATTTAAAAGGAGGTGCTCGCATCACGAGTCACAAAACTAGCAAGATATGTGCAAAGTGGTGACTGAAGTTGAATTCGAAAGAAAAAAAAAGATGCCTGAAGTTAAAAAGTGCTTATCCGCTACACAAAACATGGCAAAGTGAGCACTCAATGTCACAAACGGCGCACGTCGAACCAGTTTCACAGTTGTCATGCTGACCAGGCTAAAAAAATTTGGCAAAAAGAACACCCTATCATTGTTGAAATTTTAATAATGAAGTCCTGCCACGTGTGCGGGCGCACTGCGACCTCTGCCTCGACCCTCTCGAGCGCAGCAATTTAAAGAGGCAACAATTGTGTGAGCTTGAAACTTGGAAGCCTGTCTCGTGTTGGTGCTACTCCCTGGTAGTCTGAAACAGTTCTGAACACTAGAAACCTGAATTCTGTGCGGTTGTAAAAACTTGATCACGGGGTTTCATGATGATCGGAACCGGGCAGGGTTCGGGCTGTAAAAACTCTGTCACCACCATCGCCAGCCAAGGTATGGAGTACTATTATATTCAGTAATATGAGAGTTCGCGGCAATTTTTTTGGTCTGAATTACGAACTGTTAGCATCCACTTGGCCAGTCCAGCACTCAGCCCACGTTCTGGACGTGCATGCGCTCACCGTCCAACACTAAGAAGAAAGCTCACTCTATCCTAAAAGCCCGGACTGAAAGGAGAAAGGAATCTCTCCCTTATAAGCTGGGTGTGGCCTCCTCCTATAAACGAGGTGAGACTAAACTTCGTGTAGCCTTCACCGGTCAACAGCAGCCTAACATCCCATCCAATGAGAAGCTCCTCAGAAAGGCATGGCGATCGCTAACTCTGATACCAGATTGCCGGTCCGATCCACCCCATCCCACAAATCCCCTTTCCCAACAGGCTGGAAACTCGCAAGCGCGCCAACGATCGCCGCCAACTTCTCAAATCAATGGATCCAGCACTACGGGAGTAGTTGGACCGCATGGAGCTCAACGCCAACGCTCGCTCTGACGCAATCATGGCGACCCAACAAGGGCTCTCGTAGTAGATCGCGGCGCAGACGACGCGGCTGCGTGATCTGGCCGAGTGGCATCCTGATCTGGAAGCACGCCTCGCCAACCTCCAGGAGGCGGTCGCGGATCTCCAGCGAGCCCGCTCTGCTTCACCTGCGAGCGATGGAGGCACGGCGGCGGCCCATATCGCCGCCCATACTTCACCAACACCAGACGGGGTGTTATTTGGGCAATCCAGCCACGGCGACCACACAAAATTCGGGAGTTTTCCTGCGATGAACCATGTTTCATCAATGGAACTCCCGGTCACGGGTATGCATTCGCTACAATCCCCGCCACCTACTACTGATGATCCCACACTTCTTACCAATCAATTGATGACTGCTATGGGAAACACTGCACCATCTATGATTTTTCCACCATTCACGGGAGAAAATCCAAACCTATGGAAAACTCTAGCAGAGCAATATTTCCACATGTTTTCTACGCATGAGTCCTATTGGGTACCAATGTCCACTTTGCATTTTAAGGGAGAGATTCCTTCCTCTCTTTAGTTCGGACTTTTGGGATGGAGTGGGCTCTTTTCTTATTGTTGGGTTGTGAGCGCATGAACGTCCAGAACATAGGCTGAGTGCTGGGCTGGCCAAATGGACGCTAACATCTGGTATCAGAACTAGCGATCGACATGCCTTCCTGAGGGGCTTCTCAGGGGGATGAGATGTTAGGCTGATGTTGACCGGTGGAGGCTACACGAAGTTTAGTCCCACCTCCTTTCAGTTCGGGCTTCTGGGATAGAGTGGACTCTCTTCTTATTGTTGGGCTGTGAGCGCATGAACGTCCAGAACGTGGTTGAGTGCTGAGCTGACCAAGTGGACGCTAACATCTGGTATCAGAGCCAGCATCGCCATGTCTTTCTGAGGGGCTTCTCGGGGGGAAGGGATGTAAGGACCCCTCTTTTGATCGGTGGAGGCTGCTTGGTTTAGTCCCACCTCGCCTACGGGATAAGGCCACATCCAGCTTATAAGGGAGTGATTCCTTTCTTCCTTCAGTCCGGGCTTTTGAGATAGAGTGGGCTCTCTTTTTATTGTTGGGCTGTGAGCGCATGAACGTCCAGAACGAGGGCAGAGTGCTAGGCTGACCAAGTGGACGCTAACATCTGGTATCAGAGCTAGCGATCGCCATGTCTTCCTGAGGGACTTCTCAGGGGGATAGGATGTTAGGCTGCTGTTGACCGGTGAGGCTACACGAAGTTTAGTCTCACCTCGCCTACGAGAGGAGGCCACACTCAGCTTATAAGGGAGAGATTCCTTACTCTCTTCAGTCCGGACTTTTTAAATGGAGTGGGTTCTCTTCTTATTGTTGGGTTGTGAGCGCATAAACGTCCAGAACATAGGCTGAGTGCTGGACTGGCCAAGTGGACGCTAACGCGAACTCAGTTAGAAATGCTAGTTGGGCCTCCCCTAGAGGATTCTGCTGCTGACTACGGAAAAGGCATTTGAAAACGGGACAGTGTTCTGTTGCTGTAAAAAAATGTGTCTCGCATGTTTGTTGACTCCCTCACCACCATTGTCAACAAAGATACGGCCAAGACATCGGTTCATTTATATCTTATGTACTCCCGCTTTAATTAGTTATTTAGATTTGTCTAGATATTAATGTATCTAGATATATTTTATTATATAAATATATATGAATTTTAAATAAATGCGCGATATCTAATTCGGGTCATGGGGGTATTATTATGCAAGCGGCAAAAAAAAATATGCGAATGAATTCAGACAAACGCTACTCACTTCAGAAACGCAAGCTGGGCCTCCGCTTAGAGGATTCGGCAGCTGATTCAAAGCCCATCACAGATACAGCCGCATCTAAATAATGCGACCTGTGCCTTACAAATAGTACTGACTTGCTTTCTTCTGCGGGGATTACAAACAGCAAAAACTATGATCGAACACTTGGGCTAGCAGTACACTTACCAGATCGAACACTAGAGCCTTGCACGTGCAGCTACCAATCGACTACGGCAACAATACATTTCTTACAGTACACAGGTAGGTAGGTAGCTAGCTGCACTTATTTTTTTTTTATCTTGGCACGTAGCCCCGTTCCACAGCGCGAGCTCGATGAACCAATCAGACGGCCTGGACGGCCTTGGCCATGCCGTAGGCGGCGGAGGAGGCTAGCGCGCCGATGACGGCGGTCTGGATGGCGCTTAGGAAGGGGCGGTTCCCGGTGAAGCGGCCCTTGACGTATCCGAAGAAGAGCAGCGCGGCGAGCGTGACGACGACGGAGGTGAGCATGGCGCGGTCGACCGACGGCACGAACATGTAGGGCGAGAGCGGCACCAGCCCGCCGACTACGTACGCCAGCGCGATCGTCGCCGCGCTCGTCAGCGCGCGCCGCGGGTCCGGCTTCTCCAGCCCCAGCTCGAACCTGCGCGCGTATACACACAGTTCCCCGGCGGTCAGTCGCGTGATTATATAATTGGAAAGAGGAAAAAAAGTAGTGGGCTGGGTGGGCTTTGCTGATTTACGTACTTCATCATGAACTCGAGCCAGGCCTTGGGGTTGTTGCGGAGGGAGGTGACCACGGGCCCGTACTCCTCGGGGCCCAGCCCGTACTCGGAGAGTATCTCCGCGATCTCGGCGGCCTCTGCGCATGGGAATCCCGTTTCAGTCGTGAGATCCGATCAGATCATATCAGATTAGATTAGACAAATCAAATTTTGTGTCTGTCATTCTTCAAAACAATAAATTTAATGCCAGTGTCGTCACGGAGAGAGATGGGCCGGGCGCTCTCACCAGTATCGGGAACGGTGTCGATCTCGTCCTGCTCGCGCTGCTGCTCCCGGTAGTAGTGGTCGGCGTCGCTCTTGGCGGCGAGGTACCTGACAATCAGAGAGCGAGCGAGTGCACCTTTAGCCCCTGTATTTTACTGCGTTAATTCTGTTAGCTTACAGAAGTGCTTACTAATACAAGCACTTAGGCATCAGACTGAATACGAATTCCGCTATAAAACAAAAGGCCTTTGATCTTAGTACATGCAATTTGCATCAGCTGAAACAGTTTGCTTCAAGAAAATTTGCTCATCTGGTTGCGGAAAAATGCATATATATGTGGCTGAAAATTTGCCAGTATTCTAAATGCGTGTTTTGAAAATAATCTCAGTTTTTCTCCGTAGCTGTGCGTGTCAATGTGTGGTGAACGGTATTAAATCTTTTTGGCGGGGCACTGCCACACTGGCACATAACTCTTTTAGTATTGTTTTCTAAATTAACTGTTCAATTCCCTAGTCAGCTGTTACTGTACTGGCACAAAGACAGAATAGTACTACAAGTACTAATAAATAAATTAAATAATGCAGGAAAAATAGGGTACTACGTACCAAAATTAGCACTTACTCCGGCACGATGTATTTTTTTACTCGACAGAAATTAGGAAACTATTCACATGCAGGATGTATTTTTTTACTCAAGAGTCAAGAATCATAGTGGTGACACCGTGCAGAGCTAGTGGAAGTTATCAAGAGTTTACTTTTCTTTCCTTTCTCTGCCAAGGGCATTATTATGAGTAGTCTCTCCCTTCGATTCTTGGCATCAAGAACAGTAAGCAACTTTCGCTAATTTTCCATTTGAGAAAGAGAAACTACAACTGAAATCTACTGAGATCTACATGCACGCACCAACCCTTTGCAAAAAGTAGCAAAGACAAAAAATCCAGAATGGGCTAATTAAGCATCCAGCACAGCACCATGCATGCAATTAATGAGTATAATCGCCGGAGAAACAAATGCCATTAATTAAAGGAAACGTATGCTACACCCAGAAAAACGAAGAAGATTTTGTTCTCTCTCCTTACCCTCCGAGCCCCATGGAGATGGCGCCGGCGGCGACCTCGGCGAGCCCGGCGGTGAGCACGAGCGCGGAGGACGCGTTGGCGCCGGACAGGCCGGCGGCGAGGGCGAATGGCACGGTGAGGCCGTCGGACACCCCGATGATGATGTCCCGGACCACCTCGCCGGAGGTGAAGTGCTTCTCCTTGTGGTCGTCCAGGAGCAGCCTCTGGTTCTCCTCGTCCTGCACAAGCTTCACCATCTTCTCGGTCGGCGTGCGTGCGAATAGGCGATCCGAGGATTGTACTGGGAGTAGCTCGCGGTGGTATGTTGCGACTTGGGAGCTGTGAGGTTTTGGTGGGGGTTGAGGGGGGGATTTATAGGGGGATTAGAGGCCTGGTGAAATGTCGTGTTTGGACATGGGAAAGTCGGGGTAATCTGGGGATTTTCTCCCGCGTGGTCTTGTGTGAATGTGTGGTGAGTCTGCGTGATTCTGTTGGTATTTATTTTCGTGCTTGTAGGGAGAAAAAGGAGTCTGCCTACACAGCGGCAAAGCAGTTCAAAATCTTGTTTGCCACTGCATATTCCTTCTATACAGAGTATGCTAGTGCTATGTGAATTTGGTTGGTAAATATTATCGTCATGGTGCTCCTTTGGAAAAGACCGCTCCCTCGCGTCGCTCCCTCCAGGGCGACGGGGGGAGCCAAACCCTAACCCCCCACTGCCGCCGCCCCCACTACCACCTCCCCCCTCGTCGCCCTCGGAGACGGCCATTGGACGCCGTGCACGCCGCCGGTGAAGGGGGCGGTGGGGTTCGTTTTCTCGTCGTCTGGCGCGGCTCGGAGGGACGCGGCGCCTCGCGGTGAGCGGCTTTTTCCTCGCCGGCGCGCGGGGGAGCTTGGCGGCGCGGTGGCCCTCGGGCAGCAGCGGGCGGAGGCGTGGGCCGGCGTACCCTGGGCGGCGGCGCGGGCAGCCAGGGCCCCTGGGCAGCGGCCGGCCGTGGTGGTCCTGGCGGCGTGCTCCGGGGAGGCCGTCGAGGAGCGGGCCACGGAGGGGCTGTCTGGGCCCGCCCATGTCGGGTATAGACCTCCGGGTCTGGGCCCTTCCTGGCCCTGCTCTTGGATGAAGATGGTGGGCTGCGGCGAGGCCATGTTCGCGGATCCCCTCGCGGCGGTGCTCTTCGGCAGGCGGCGCTCCGGCGGTGGTCTGGATGGCGGCGGGGCGAGGGGGCTACTGGTTGGTGGCGATGGTGGCAGGGACGAGATTGGCGATGGCCCCAAACCCTAGATCTGGGCTCTTTGGGCCTGGTCTGGGTTAGGGCGGGCTAGCTCATACTCAGGCCGCTACCCTGGTTGGTCTGGGAACTCTTCGGGACAGGGGGAGCGGCGACGCCACTACGTCTGCTGCAGCGCGGTGGTGGGAGCTTCATGGGCCCGCTTTGGGCCCAGCCGGGCCTAGATTGGCCTGGTATGCTTCTGCCGCTGTGTCCGGTCTGCTACTGCTATGGCGGTGGAGGTTGGTCCCTCCTACGTGGCAGCGGCGCCGTTGTCCCTTGTCTTCGGCGGGGTTTCTTCGTCCGGCCAACCTCGCGGTGTTTGCCATGGCGAGACGCCGATAAAGACTGCAAGACCGTTTTGGCGCATGTTGGTGGGCGGCAAGCTTGGTGGAGTGCAAGGGTTGGCCGGGGTTGTGGTTTGGGGGGCCTGGAGAAATCTTGGCCGGCTCGGCTGGCTCCGACGCGGTGACATCTGCGGATGCCACCTTCCTTCTTGAAGGGTGTCGGATGTACCTCCCCCCACTCCCCCACGTGTACCGGGAGAAATCCTAGGGGAATTCCGGGCAGCAGCGTCGTCATCGTCGCCATCCTTGTTGAAGGTGTTGCTTGGTACATGACAATTCAGAGGCATAGGATCGGGGGTGGGTTTTCTTCGGGGGGCACAGCGATCAAGAGTCTTTGTCGGTTGTCGATCCGGCGTCGTTGTGCATTTTTCTCTCTTTCTTTCTTTTGTATTTTCTCTTGGGCTTCTGCTTGTGCTGTTCGGCCCCAACTGTGTTCGGTCATCCTTTGGGCGATGTGCTGTCTGGCCCAGCAGCGGTCTCACCTATGTGCTTTATTTATAAAGCGGGACGAAAGCCTATTTCGAGAATATTATCGTCATTGATTTAGGTGCCAGAAAAGAGGAATCTTGCCCCTGGTTTTGCTTCAACAAGTATTCAAAAGGCATGGAACCATCCTAGTTTAGGTATGATGATAAATTAGGCAAGCAGCAAGCTGGCCGCAACGTGTATTACACACAAATATAAACCATTGTTGTATTTAGGAAGTTTTTTGTTGTTGTTTAGAAATGCTAATCTGGTTCTAGGTACGTTTAATCCCCTTTGAGAATGTGTGTCAATAAACTACGTATATATAGGTTAGAGTGCACACCTTCCTACGCCTTCGACAAACACTATATGTTTCATATTTCTATACCTTTTCTTCCTGCGAATCAAAGGACCGCTTCTAAGTTAGAAAACGTGTGACGTAAGTTTGATACAAGTTTGACGTAAGCGGTGTAGACTGTGAAGTTCCTCTTCTCGAATCACGAGTTGTGTAGTAATTTACTACAACCTCTGTCCTAGAGATAATGTCATAGATTTGTCTAAACTTTTATAGATTTGTCTGCAGGAGCGACACATTATGGATCGAAAGGAGTACTTCTTTTGAGCACGGGAAGAGTACATGGACAAGCGGGTCTCAATCGTTTGTCATTCAGTGGAGAAGGTTTTCACTCCTTACTACGATGAGAGTGTGTGGTAGTGCTCTCTAGTCACTCTAGACCATAAACACGACTTATAATCATAACCCAAAAATATCGGTGCTAGCATCTAGCACTAGCGGCGACGCGGATTTGCTAGCTACTAGCTCGTATAAAGATGAACACGGCATACCCGCACCCTAGCCCAACTTTTGGGTCTGAATGTACCACATGTTGACATGGTGATCCCATCTGCTGACAGGAGCGATCACGGTAAAACTACTTTGATTCATGGGAATGGTGCAAGAGAAAACTAGAGAAATTTTCCTTTGGATCTCATTTTGAAGGCAGATCCTTCTATCCCTTTTCCATTCCTTTGATTTTCCTACCCCAAGAATCAAAGAGGTCCTAGTTGTAAATTTTATAGAAATATAGCATTAGCTGAGACCTCATGTAAAATTCCTTCGCTACAATGAAAAAAACTTTCTCTTTCCATAGGATTTTAAGTAGACATGACATTTTTAGCCCTATATGTTTCATATTTCTATACTTCTTCTTGTTAGGAATAGGCAACGTGTATTCCTCTGGGGCCAAAGTCTACAATATATAGTACATGTACAGGTGGAAATATGCAGGAAAAACCCCTAACAAGTGGGGACATACAATATACAAATATACATCTAACACCACCACCCCCTCCCCCCCCTCAAACTCATGGTGGCTCGACAATAATGAGTTTGGAGATAAACAAAGTATGCTGCGCAATGGTTTGTGCCTTCGTAAAGAAATCCGCCAACTGTAACTCTGAAGGCACATACTGAAGCGCAACAACCTGAGCCTGCACCTGAGCACGTGTATAGAAAGCATCAACACCAATATGCTTGGTAAGCTCATGCTTGACTTGGATCACGTGCAATACTAATAGCACATGTACTGTCAGACAAAACCAGAGTGGGTGTGATAATAGAGACCCCAAAATCCGCAAGCAACCACCGTAACCAGGTCACCTCAGCAGTCAACAAGGCCATAGCACGCAACTCAGCCTCAACACTCGAACGGGAAACCGCTGTCTGTTTCTTCGTCTTTCAAGCAATGAGCGAACCACCAAGAAACACACAGTAAGCAGAAAGTGAACGGCGATCCGTAGGATCACTCGCCCACGTAGCATCCGAATAGCACTGGAGCTGGAGGGAGCTGGAACGACGAAATAAAAGGCGACGAGTGATCGTGCCACGAAGATAACAAAGAACACGAAGAAGATGACTATAGTGAACAGTGGTAGGAGCAGAAACAAACTGACTCAGAATATGAATAGGATAAGATATGTCAGGACGAGTGACAGCAAGATAAACAAGACTCCCAACAAGATGGCGATAACGCGTCAGATCAGGAAGAGGATCACCATCAGTAGGACGAAGCTTGACATTAAGCTCCATAGGGGTCTCAACAGTGCGCTCATCCCCAAGAGCAGCACGAACAAGAAGGTCCTGAATATACTTTTCCTATGAGATGAAAAACCCATCAGAAATGGAGGAAACCTCAATCCCAAGAAAGTATCGAAGAGGACCAAGATTAGTCATAAGAAACTGATCACGAAGACGAGCCTTAACAAAGGCTATATACTCAGGATCATCACCAGTAATGATCATATCATCAACATAGAGAAGAAGAAGAGTGCGTCCACGAGAAGAAGTGTGAACAAACAGCGCTGGATCATGAGCACTAGGGGAGAAACCAGCAGCAGTCACTACAGAGTCAAAGCGCTCAAACCAGGCACGAGGGGCCTGTTTGAGGCCATAAAGAGAACATCAAAGACGACAAACCATCCCCGCGAGAACAGAATACCCAGGAGGAGGCTGCATATAAACCTCCTCACTCAACTCGCCATTGAGAAAGGCGTTCTGAACATCAAGCTAGGACACAGACCAGTGACGAACAGAAGCAACAACAATAAGAGTACGCACAGTGGTCATATGAGCCACAGAAGCAAAGGTCTCATTATAGTCATGACCGTGCTCCTGCTGAAAACCACGAGCCACAAGACACGCTTTATAGCGCTCAAGAGATCCATCAGAGCGGGTCTTAATTTTATAGACCCACTTACACGTGATAGGACGAACACCGGGAGGGGAGAAACAAGATCCCAAGTGCCAGTGCGCTCAAGCGCAGCAAGCTCCTCAGCCATGGCCAGATGCCATTCATGATGATGCTCAGCATCCCGATAAGAAGTCGGCTCAGAGACAATAGAAAGACCATACTGACTAGGAGAGTAACGGTTGGGGGAACGATGCTGATGAACAGGACGAGTAGAGGGAAGCTCATCAGAGGAAGACGACTCATGAGACGACTATGAAGAAGGAATAGCAGAAGAAGGCTCCGGAGAACAAGGAGAACTAGGGGAACTAGACGGAGCAGAGGAGGATGGTGTCGAAGAAGAGACATCAGGGGGAGGGGGTCCTGAAGAATACATAATAGGAGTAGAAGAAGGTGTGTCAGGAAAAAGAAGAAAAGAGATATCTTCCACCGGGTAGGTATCAACGGTGGGACGAGGATAGAAAGGGCGCGTCTCATCAAAAGTAACGTCGCGAGAGATACGCATCCGACGACCAACAGGGTCCCAACAACGATAGCCCTTATGCTCATCACTGTATCCAAGGAAGACACACTCAACAGGCTGAGAGGTCAGTTTGGTGCGTTCGCGGGGGGCAAGGAGAATATAGCAAACACAAACAAACAAGCGAAGCATAGATTAGTCGGGAGAATGACCAGATAAGCGCTCAAGAGGGATACCACCCTGCAGAGCAGCAGAAGGCTGAATATTGATGAGGTAAGCCGACGTAGTGACAGCCTCAACCTAGAAATGCGGCGGAAGAGAAGAAGCAATCATCATGGCACGAGTGGTCTCAAGAAGATGGCGATGCTTACGCTCAGCAACGCCATTCTGGTCCTGTGCGCCGGGACAGGAGAACTGAGCAAGGGTACCCTACTCAGCAAGAACACCTCGCAACATCTAGGAGATATACTCACTAGCAGAATCAACACGAAACACAGTAATGGGTGTAGAATATTGAGTACGGACCATGGCCGCAAAACGCTGATATATGGAGAGCTAGCACTTCACTGCGAGAGCGCATAAAATACAACCAAGTGTACCGAGACAAATCATCTATGAATAAAATATAGTAGCTATGGCCCCCTTTTGAAGCGAAAGGAGCCGGACCCCAAACATCGGAATGAACTAAATCAAAAGGTCGCTGAGATACAAACGCGCTAGTAGGATAGGGAAGCTAAATCTGTTTGCCCAACCTACAGCCCTGACAATGTAAAGACCCATCTCCTAAGATAGACCCAGAAGACCACGATGAACTAATGACGACAGGCGAGAGTCACAAAGGTGACCAAGACGATGATGCCACTACTGAAAAGAGATAGTAGTGGAGGCAACGACTGAAGAAGAACTGGCAGATGAAATGGAAGCGGAAGGAACACGAAGCCAGTCTAACTCCCAAATTCCTGAAGAGTCACGGCTGCGAGGGCCAGCTCCAACCAGGGCCTGTGTGCGACGATCCTGGACAACACAAGAATCAGCATCAAGAATGAAGCGACAACCAGAGTTAGTAAGCTGACTAGCAGAGAACAGATTCATCTTAAGACGAGGAACATGAGAAATATCAGGAATAGAAAAAGAAGAAGTAGAAAGGGTGCCCCGACTAGAAACAGGAAGAGAGGTACCATCAGCCGTGAGAACACGGACAGGAGAAGGGAGAGAACGAAGAGCGGACAGTAAAGAAGACTTAGAGGTCATATGAAAAGAAGCTCCAGAATCCAGATACCACGGGGACGTACCTGACTGTGTAGAAGGTGGTGGTCGAGCAGTGCCTGAAGAATTAGTCACAGAACCAGCAGTGCCCGTCGAAGAAGAGCCTGTAGCAGCAAGCAGACCACGAAGACTCCTAATAATGTCCTGATCAGAGAGAGTAACTGCTGAAGATCCTGAAGGAGCCGACTGCCCACGAGCCTGGTGCTGCTGACGTAAACTAGGATCCCGTGTATAACAGGTGGCCCAAGTGTGGCCATCCCTGTTACAGTAAGTGCAATGACGAAGAGAACCACGACGACCCTGACCACGAGTCTGCTAGTGCTGACTCTGACCCCGAGACTGCTGGTGCTGACTCTGACCCTGACCTGGAGGAGTGGGTAATATCAGCGGCGGCACAGAGGACCACGGCTGAGTCGAGGGAGCAGACGGCAGAGGAGGACCACGAGTAGCAAGCACAGACGGAACCGCAAGAAGACCAGCACCACAGAGACGAGTCTCCTAAGCCCGAAGCTCAGACAACACCTCAGAGAGCGGAACACTGTTGGAGATATGCCCAAGAGGCAATAATAAAGTGGTTATTATCATATCTTCATACTTATGATAAATGTTTACATACCATGCTATAATTGTATTAATCGGAAACATTAATACTTGTGTGATTTGTAAACATAAAAGAGTCCCTAGTAAAGCCTCTTGTTAAACTAGCTTGTTGGTTAATATATGATCATGGTTTCCTGATCATGAACATAGAGATGTTATTAACAACAGGGTCATGTTATTAGGAGAATGATGTGATGGACATACTCCTATAGTTAAGCGTAGCATAAAGATCAAGTCATTTAATATAGTTCATTTGCTATAAGCTTTCTGATACATAGTAACCTAATTCCTTCGACCATGAGATCATGCTCATCACCATCACCGGAAGGATGCTTTGATGACATCAAACACCACATCGTAACTGGGTGGCTATAAAGGTGGAATTGAGTGTTCGGAAAGTATGGGTTGAGACACATGGATCAAGAGTGGGATTTGTCCATCCATATGACGGATAGATATACTCTGGGCCCTCTCGGTGGAATGTCATCCAATTAGCTTGCAAGCATGTGAATGGCTCACAAGGGATCACATACCACGGGAACGAGAAAAGAGTACTTATCGGTAACGAGGTTGAACTAGGTATGCAAAGATACCGACGATCAAAACCTCAGATAAGTAAACTATCGTGAGACAAAGGGAAATTGGTATCGTATATAAGTGGTTCATTCGATCGCAAAGTAATCGTAGAAATATGTGGGAGCCATATGAATTTCCAGATTCCTCTATTGGTTATTGATCGGAGAAGTGTCTCGATCATGTCCGCATAATTCACGAACCGTAGGGAGACACACTTAAGGATTCGATGTTGTTGAGTAGTTATGGAATGATGAGTAAGAGACCGAATGTTGTTCGGAGTCTCGGATGGTATCCAGGATATCACGAGGAGATTCGGAATGGTCCGGATAATAAGATTCATATAAGGAAAGTCCTGTTTCGGAGTTGGGGAATGATTCTGGTGTTTTCACCGGGAATGTTCTAGAAGGGTTCGGAAGGTCCGACACTACGGAGGGGAAGGGTACATGAATGTGTCATGACAATGTGGAATGGTTGCATCATGTACTAGGTCATTTGGCTGGGCAAAATAAAAGGAGAAATCAAATCCTAGTTTGAAAGTCAAACGCCAATTTGAAAAGTCAAACGGCAAGTTTGCTTGGTGGAGGGAGAGTAGGAAACCTACTTGGGAAGGAAGTCTCCTCCATCCACCCGCCGGCCAAGGAGGAGGAGTTGGAGGAGGACTCCCTCCTCCCAAGCCGCACCCTCCCACCTATATAAGGAGGGGCAGGGTTGCCCCTCTCCCACACACCTTGCCCCACCAAAACCCTAACCCTAGCCGCCGGCCCTCCTGCAGCCGCCGCCGCCCTAGGGTTTTCTCCCAAGCCGCCGAGTTGGGGCTTCCCCTTGCCCTAGCCGCCAGCCTAGCCCTCTCTCATTGGTGCCTCTAAACCCTAGATCACCAAGGCCTCTCTCATAGTCCACCATACTCGCTCCAGCTTAAGGCGAAGCCCTGCGAGATCTCCCCTCTACTTCCGGTACCACGCCGTCATGCTGCCGGAATCGCGAGGAGAGTGCTACAACCTCCGCTGCCTGCTGGAACAAGGGAGAAGAAGGTCTTCATCGAGTATCGAACGTGTGACCGACTGCGGGAGCGCTGCCGGAACGCAGCACCGAAAGGATCGTCTACACGATCTTGAGATCGGCAAGAGTATGACTACATCACCCACGAGAATCCGCTCTCGTTAAACACTTTGGAATCTTCGAGGGTGAGTTATTCTATCGACTCGTTGCTACAATCTAGTAGATAGATCTTGGCTTGTTTGTTTGTATGCGGTAGAATTTTTTTGTTTTCCATGCTACGAACCCCTACAGTGGTATCAGAGCCGTGTCTATATGTAGATCTGTTGCACGAGTAGAACACAATGGTCATTGTGGGCGGTGGTGCTTTTATTATCAATTGCTTCTTGTGTACTTTACATCTTGCGGATGGGATGAAGCGGCCCGGGCTAACCTTACATGACATCGTTCATGAGACTTGCTCCACGCTCAACATGCAACCTGTATTGCATAAGTGGCTTTGCGGGTGTATGTCTCTCCCATTATAGTATAGATCCAATTTACAACGGGCACTTGATAGTTCAAACATCAACGTTGTGGTTCTTGTTCATAAGTTAGATCGACACTTATTGAAATCCCCAAACCACGTAAAATATGCAAAGAAATTAGAGGCGTCTAACTTTGTTTTGCAGGGGTGTGCTGTGATGTGATATGGTCATGATTGTGATTATATTTGATGTATGCAATGTTCCTTATTGTAAGTTGGCAACCGGCAAGAGCCATATGGTTGTCTTTAATTTCTGTTAAGACCCGCATGTCTATTCAAAATAGTTGTAATAGTTGAAGCTGGTGGACGACAATCATGGAGCAGCGTCATTGACCTTGATGCAATGCCGGTGATGATGGAGATCATGTTCGTGCTTGAAGATGGAGATCGGAAGCACAAAGAAGAAAGGCCATATCATATCACATATTATGAATTGCATGTGATGTTAATCCTTTATGCATCTTGTATTGCTTAGTTAACGACCGTAGCATTATAAGATGATCCCACATGCACATAAATTTCAAGATCTAAAGTGTTCATCCTTAGTAAGCACCGTTGCTAAAGCTTGTTGTTTCGAAGCACCACGTGATGATCGGTTGTGTTAGATTCTGCAAGTGTATACAACGTGAGCAAGCCAGATTTGCTCATGCGGAAGCTAAGGTTTGATCTTGACGAGCCTAGCATGTGCAGACATGGTCTCGGAACACGGATCACCAAAAGGTAAAGCATGAATCATATAGTAGATATGATGAACATGTCGATTGTTCGCCATTGAAGCTACATCAACTCTCGTGATGATCGGTTTTGATGTGGTGGATCTGGTTCGTGTGACCACTAAAACAATGTGAGGGATATTGTTTTGAGTGGGAGTTCAACAGAAATTTGATTAAAAGTTGAACACTATTTATCATAAATTAAATCAAAGTGAATTTGCATAGTTGTTGTAGTCATTGGCATCCGTTTACCACCTTGTGCTTAGTTATAATTGAGATGATAGAACTATAGAATTCTGGTTAGTTACTTTACGAACTAGTATCGTATTGTTTTGAAGCGTTAATCTAAAGTTTAAAAGTCTTATTGCAAACTTTCAGTAAGTTCCGGTTACTCCATGAAGTTTAATAATTGGTATTAAATCAAGAGTGATAATTCCAGTGTTAGTATATAAGTATCATGTTTGTCTCCATGATTCTTGATATTCGAAAGATAGTTTCAATATCAAGGTAATCTAGGAGTTGAAAGAGTTGTTTCAGAAACCATGATATGTGGAAGATATTGTGATATCTGAAACGAAGTTTTGGTTTTAACATGATAGAGTATAATATGGTTTTTTCAAAAGTCATGTTCTCATATTTGATGAGAATTTGCAAAAGGTTGGAGACGCTGGTCGTCTTAATTCTCCAAAAAGGTTTTGGAGAGCAACATTATACTCGCGATTCACCGTTATAAGCTAAAGTAGCATGATCATGGATAATTCCATGCTAAGGGTGAATATTTGATGTAGGTAAAATGTTTACTACACCAAGAGATTACTAAAGAAAGGAATTTGAAAGAACACCAAACATTTGATGATGGTAATCTACTTCAAAGTGCAAATCCAAAGACATTGGTATTTAACTATACACGCTTTGGACTATGTGTCATGTGTATGGCTCCACTATTGATGTTGATAGATTCTTTCAAACAGAAAAGAAATACTGAAAGAGAATCTCATAAATATATGGCAGAAAAGAAAAGACTAGAATTGTTCAGTTTAGGTATATAAAGGATATACATGTTATGGCTATATTCTTTGCTTGTTAAATAATGTGGTTCTTAAGTATTGGATACTGAATTTGTTGGTATGAATCGTCATACGAAACAACAGAATTCATGAACTACAATGGCCTAAGTAACTAGCAAAAGAATATGTGATGATGTTCATCGAGAACAAATAAAGGGTTATTGTGCTGCTTGTTAAACATCAAAGCTTGCCTTCAAGATTTGTTTTATCAGGTATTATGAGAACAAAAGGGTTGTTCAAATAATTGTCGTAATCCATAAAAGATGGATGATTCACAAATCTCGTTGGAGAAATCACATCCATAAAACTAGTGCTAAAAATGTCGAAAGACAAATTGATTGAAAGATCACTTAGGAAGTGGCATCGCCGTTTTAAATTATATTGGAAAGAAAACATGAAGAAAATCCATGTGGATGGAATTTTGGAGTCTTTTGATATTTTGATCAAATGACACTTGTGAAACTTGTTGGAGATATGCCCAAGAGGCAATAATAAAGTGGGTTATTATCATATCTTCATACTTATGATAAATGTTTACATACCATGCTATAATTGTATTAACAGGAAACATTAATACTTGTGTGATTTGTAAACATAAAAGAGTCCCTAGTAAAGCCTCTTGTTAAACTAGCTTGTTGGTTAATATATGATCATGGTTTCATGATCATGAACATAGAGATGTTATTAACAACAGGGTCATATCATTAGGAGAATGATGTGATGGACATACTCCTATAGATAAGCGTAGCATAAAGATCAAGTCATTTTAATAGTTTAATTGCTATATGCTTTCTGATACATAGTAACCTAATTCCTTCGACCATGAGATCATGCATATCACCTTTAACGGATGGATGCTTTGATGACATCAAACACCACACCGTAACTGGGTGGCTATAAAGGTGGAATTGAGTGTTCGGAAAGTATTGGTTGAGACACATGGATCAAGAATGGGATTTGTCCATCCATATGACGGATAGATATACTCTGGGCCCTCTCGGTGTAATGTCATCCAATTAGCTTGCAAGCATGTGACTGGCTCACAAGGTATCACATATCACGGGAACGATAAAAGAGTACTTATCGGTAACGAGGTTGAACTAGGTATGCAGAGATACCGACGATCAAAACCTCGGATAAGTAAACTATCGTGAGACAAAGGGAAATTGGTATCGTATGTAAGTGGTTCATTCGATCGCAAAGTAATCGTAGAAATATGTGGGAGCCATATGAATTTCCAGATTCCTCTATTGGTTATTGTTCGGAGAAGTGTCTCGATCATGTCCGCATAATTCACGAACCGTAGGGAGACACACTTAAGGATTCGATGTTGTTGAGTAGTTATGGAATGATGAGTAAGAGACCGAATGTTGTTCGGAGTCTCGGATGGGATCTAGGATATCACGAGGAGATCCGGAATGGTCCGGAGAATAAGATTCATATAAGGAAAGTCCCGTTTCGGAGTTGGAGAATGGTTCCGGTGTTTTCATCAGGAATGTTCTAGAAGGTTCCGGAATGTCCGGCACTTCGAAGGGGAAGGGTACATGAATGTGTTATATCAAGTTGGTATGATTGCATTATGTACTTGGTGTCATCGCTGTACCAAATAGAGGGTTTATTCAAATCCTAGTTTGATAAGTCAAACGGCTAGTTTGAAAGTCAAACGGCTAGTTTTGGGAAAGAGGAGAAGGAGGTTTGAAACCGACTTGGGGGAGGAGTTCCTCCTCCCACCGCCAGCCCACCTTGGGTCCGAGTTGGAGAGGGACTCCCCTCCCCAGGCGTGCCTCCCTCCACCTATAAGAGGAGGGGCAGGGCTCCCCTCCTAGACACATAAGTTGCCTCCCTCTAAACCTAAACCCTAGCCACAGCCTAGGGATTTCTCCCAAGCCGCCGAGTTAGAGCTTCTAATTGCCCTAGCCGCTGGTTTAGCCCCTTCTAATTGGTGTGTCTAAACCCTAGATCACCAAGGCTCTCTCATAGTCCACCATACTCTCTCCGGCTTAAGGCGAAGCCCTGCGAGATCTCCCCTCTACTTCCGGTACCACGCCGTCGTGCTGCCGGAATCGCGAGGAGAGTGCTACAACCTCCGCTGCCTGCTGGAACAAGGGAGAGGAAGGTCTTCATCGAGTACCGAACGTGTGACCGACTGCGGGAGCGCTGCCGGAACGCAGCGCCAGAAGGATCGTCTACGCGATCTTGAGATCGGAAAGTGTACGACTACATCACCCACGAGAATCTGCTCTCGTTAACCGCTTTGGAATCTTCGAGGGTAAGTTCCTCTATCGACTCGTTGCTACAATCTAGTAGATAGATCTTGGCTTGTTTGTGTGCATGCGGTAGAAAATTTTTGTTTTCCATGCTACGAACCCCTATAGTGGTATCAGAGCCGTGTCTATATGTAGATCTGTTTGCACGAGTAGAACACAATGGTCATTGTGGGCGTTGATGATTTTATTGTCGATTGCTTCTTGTGTACTTTGCATCTTGCGGTATGTTGGGATGAAGCGGCCCGGGCTAACCTTACATGACATCGTTCATGAGACTTGCTCCACGCTTGACATTCAACTTGTATTGCATAAGTGGCTTTGCGGGTGCCTGTTTCTCCTAGCATAGTTAAGATCCAATTTACAACGGGTGATTAACAATAATAGTATCAATGTTGTGGTTCTTGTTCGTAAGTTATAACGACACTTTTTGAAAGCCCCAAACCACGTAAAATATGCAAAGAAAGTAGAGGCGTCTAACTTTGTTTTGCAGGGGTGTGCTGTGATATGATATGGCCATGATTGTGATTATATTTGATGTATGCAATGTTCCTTATTGTAAGTTGGCAACCGGCAGGAGCCATATGGTTGTCTTTAAATTCTTTTAAGACCCGCGTGTCTATTCAAAGTAGTTGTAATAGTTGAAGCTGGTGGACGACAACCATGGAGTGGCGTCATTGACCTTGATGCAATGCCGGTGATGATGAAGATCATGTTCGTGCTTGAAGATGGAGATCGGAAGCACAAAGGCCATACCATATCACATATTATGAATTGCATGTGATGTTAATCCTTTTATGCATCTTGTATTGCTTAGTTCACGACGGTAGCATTATAAGATGATCCCTCAAGCACACAATTTCAAGTCATAAAGTGTTCACCCTTAGTTAGCACCGTTGCTAAAGCTTGTTGTTTCGAAGCACCACGTGATGATCGGGTGTGTTAGATTCCGCAAGTGTATACAACGTGGGCAAGCCAGATTTGCTCATGCGGAACCTAAGGTTTGATCTTGACGAGCCTAGCATGTACAGACATGGTCTCAGGAACACGGATCACCGAAAGGTAAAGCATGAGTCATATAGTAGATATGATGAACATGTTGATTGTTCGCCATTGAAGCTATATCAACTCTCGTGATGATCGGTTTTGATATGGTGGATTTGGTTCGTGTGATCACTAAAACAATGTGAGGGATATTGTTTTGAGTGGGAGTTTAACAGCAATATGATTAAAAGTTGAACACTATTTATCATAAATTAACTCAAAGTGAATTTGCATAATTGTTGTAGTCATTGGCATCCGTTTACCACCTTGCGCTTAGTTATAATTGAGATGATAGAACTATAGAATTCTGGTTAGTTACTTTACGAACTGGTATCGTACTGTTTTGAAGTGTTAATCTAAAGTTTAAAAGTCCTATTGCAAACTTTCAGTAAATTCCGGTTACTCCATGAAGTTTAATAATTGGTATTAAATCAAGAGTGACAATTCCAAGTGTTAGTGTATGAGTATCATGTTTGTCTCCATGATTCTTGATATTCAAAGGATTATCTTAATATCAAGGTTATCTAGGATCTGAAAGAGTTGTTTCAGAAACCATGATGTGTGGAAGATATTGTGATATCTTAAACGAAGTTTTGGTTACACCATGATAGAGTATAATATGGCAAAGTTCATGTTCTCATATTTTGATGAGAATTTGCAAAGGGTTGGAGACACTTGTTGTCCTAATCCTCCAAAAGGTTTTGGATAGCAACATTATACTCAATTCATCGTTATAAGCTAAAAGTAGCTTGATCATGGACGATTCCATGATAAGGGTGAATATTTGATGTAGGTAAAATATTTACTACATCAAGAGATTACTAAAGAAAGGAATTTGAAAGAACACCAAACATTTGATGATGGTGATCTACTTCAAAGTGCAAGTCCAAAGACATTGGTATTTAACTATACACGCTTTGGACTATGTGTCATATGTATGACTCCACTATTGATGTTGATAGATTCTTTCAAACAGAAAAGGAAATACTGAAAGAGAATCTCATAAGTATATGGCAGAAAATAAAAGACTAGAATTGTTCAGCTTAAGTATATAGATGATATACATGTTATGGCTATATTCTTTGCTTATTAAACAAAGCGGTTCTTAAGTATTTGATACTGAATTTGTTGGTGTGAATCGTCATACGAAGCAACAGAATTCATGAACTACAGTGGCCTAAGTAAATAGCAAAATAATATGTGATGATGTTCATCGAGAACAAATAAAGGGTTATTATGTTGCTCGTTAAACATCAAAGCTTGCCTTCAAAGATTTGTTTTATCAGGTATTATGAGAACAAAAGGGTTGTTCAAATAATTGCCGTAATCCATAAAAAATGGATTCGCAAATCTCGTTGGAGAAATCACATCCATAAAACTAGTGCTAAAGATGTCGAAAGACAAATTGATTGAAAGATCACTTAGGAAGTGACATCGCCGTTTAAATTATATTGAAAGAAAACATGAAGAAACTCCATGTGGATGGAATTTTAGAGTCTTTTGATTTTTGATCAAATGACGCTTGTGAAACTTTCCTAGAAATAATTAAAACTTCGTTCATAGGCCAAAAGGGAACGAATGACTAGCTTATTGGAACTTGTACATATTGTTGTACGAAGTCCATTATGTGTAGTCAAGAGCGATGGATTTCAACTTCATATGCTTTCTCCGAAAATTTGAGTGAATATATGAATATTTACTTAATAAGGATGAAGTATGAAACATTTGAAAAGTTCAAAGACTTTCAAGATGAAGTGCAAAATCATTGTAACAAGAATATAAACAGTTTATGATAAAGATCATAAAGGAAGATATTTGAGTTACAAAGTTTAGCATAATACCTAAGATTTATGGAATCGTTCCGTGGATTTGCATTTCCCGAAACACCATAAGAGTATGGAGCATTCGAGATATGTAATTAAACCTTGTTTGACATGGTAAGATCAAAGGTATAATTCATAAAACTGCCATTATATTTTAAAGATTAAAAGCTTTAGAGACTACCGTTTTTTCCACTAAAAAGAGCTTCATCATAATCCGTTGAAATGACACCATATAAAGTTATGGTTTGGGATAAAACCCAAGTAGTCCTTTCTTAAAACATTGGTATGCTATGCATAAGAAAGATGTGTGCAACCAAAGTCGGATGAACCTGTCTTTGTATAACTGTTAAGTATTCCTCCATAAACACCGGAGACAAAAGTGTTTGTTGCTTAGAACGTCAAGTTTCTTTGAGAAGGAATTTTTCGTGAAAAGTTAAGTGGGAGGACAATAGAACTTTGATAAGGTTAAAAGAACCTTAGCTATATGTGCAAAGTTGCGCAGCGCCGAAAAGTGTTTCCGAGGTAGCAACAATGCTCATGGCTCACGTACCTCAAAGGTTGTGGTCACGGAGATCCAAGTTCCTATTGAAACAAGTAGGTCGGATGAACAATCGAATACCAAGATTTGAGAGTTAAATCATTATTTGACAATAATGATCCGACTACATGCAAAGAAGCGATGACGAGCCCTGACTCCGTCAAATGGCTTGAAGCCATAAAATCCGTGATAGTTCCATACATGAGAAATCAAGTTTTGAACTTGAAGGACCCTCGAGAAAGGTGTAAGACCTTACAGTCGTGTTTGGATCTATAAAGAAATAGACATGGATGTTTTACATCTATGAAATAGTCGACATGTTGGGAAAAAGTTCACAACAATGTTCAAGGGTTGACTATGATAAGATTTGATCTTTCATAGTGATATTTAGTCTAGACGGATTAGTGTAGCAACCACTACATATAATTTTGTTATATGGTAGTTGAATAAACAAAACAAGTTCTTCTAATAGAATTGTTACCTAGGACATGTGAATAACATGGTCCATAGGGGTTTTGTTAATTCAAAGGATGCTAAAAGCATATGCAAACTTCAATGGTTGAAGTAAGCATCGCGGAGTTGGAATCTTCACTACGATGAAAATGTCAAAAGAGTTTAAATTCATCAGAGATGATGAAGATGCTTGCATTTGCAAGAAATTAAGTGGGAGCGCTAAGACATGTTTCTAATACATTATGTGGAAAACATATTGTTGATTGGAAATAATGTATCTTTTATTAACACAGGATAAGAATTTCATCTCGATGAAAGACTTAGGCAAAACCCAAATATTTTGGCATGAATAGACGCTAATATGGTTGTGCCAGAAGTACATAGACGAGATATTGAATGAGTTCAATATAGAAACTACAAGAAAGTTTCTTGTCGCACAGAAAGGATTGAATGAGTTCAATATTGATGATATATTCAAATGCATTGACATTTGGTAAGTGAAACAAGATTCAAGTATAGATTGATACTTGATCACAAAGAGTATTTATATCAATCATACTGTGATATGTACAAATCCAGATATGTCCTATGCTCTAAATGTTGTGAGCATATACCAGAATGATTCATAAGATGATCATTGGACAATAGTAAGAATATTCTTATGATCTTTTGGAAGAACTAAGAGTATATTATTTGTAGAAGTGACAAATAGATGGTTAGTTCATTGTAAAAGTACTACATTGATACTAGTTTTGTCACAAAGTACAAATTAAGTTTATCTCAATATAAACCAAGGGTAGCATAATATAATGGAAAGTGAGTTACATAATGGATTTGGATGAGTTCCAAAGTTAAAGACATTGTGACAGATACTACAACAAAAGGCTAAGTGTATGACTGCTATTTTAGCAGCAAAAGAGGGCATTTGTGTCAAGTAGTTTGTTATCAAACTTGGTGTAGTTCACAGTGGGATAATACTATGAAAATATATTGTACGACAATATTATCAAGATGTTTTTAACCCCAAAGAACTAAAGGTCACACCAAAGGACCAAATTTATACAAAGCCATCTCATTAGAGAATGAGTGATGCATAGAGACGCAAATACATGCAATTACACACAGACCTGGAAGTGTCAGATCTGGAGATCAGTTGACCACTAGTAAACGTGTACTTACAACACCGGAAAGCCATAGGTGTTGAATACACAAAGGTTTGAAACTAGATTATTGACTCTAGTGCAAGTGGGAGACTATTGGAGATATGCCCAAGAGGCAATAATAAAGTGGGTTATTATCGTATCTTCATACTTATGATAAATGTTTACATACCATGCTATAATTGTATTAACAGGAAACATTAATACTTGTGTGATTTGTAAACATAAAAGAGTCCCTAGTAAAGCCTCTTGTTAAACTAGCTTGTTGGTTAATATATGATCATGGTTTCCTGATCATGAACATAGAGATGTTATTAACAACAGGGTCATATCATTAGGAGAATGATGTGATGGACATACTCCTATAGATAAGCGTAGCATAAAGATCAAGTCATTTTAATAGTTCAATTGCTATATGCTTTCTGATACATAGTAACCTAATTCCTTCGACCATGAGATCATGCATATCACCTTTACCGGATGGATGCTTTGATGACATCAAACACCACACCATAACTGGGTGGCTATAAAGGTGGCATTGAGTGTTCGGAAAGTATTGGTTGAGACACATGGATCAAGAATGGGATTTGTCCATCCATATGACGGATAGATATACTCTGGGCCCTCTCGGTGTAATGTCATCCAATTAGCTTGCAAGCATGTGACTGGCTCACAAGGGATCACATATCACGGGAACGAGAAAAGAGTACTTATCGGTAACGAGGTTGAACTAGGTATGCGGAGATACCGACGATCAAAACCTCGAATAAGTAAACTATCGTGAGACAAAGGGAAATTGGTATCGTATGTAAGTGGTTCATTCGATCGCAAAGTAATCGTAGAAATATGTGGGAGCCATATGAATTTCCAGATTCCTCTATTGGTTATTGTTCGGAGAAGTGTCTCGATCATGTCCGCATAATTCACGAACCGTAGGGAGACACACTTAAGGATTCGATGTTGTTGAGTAGTTATGGAATGATGAGTAAGAGACCGAATGTTGTTCGGAGTATCGGATGGGATCCGGGATATCACGAGTAGATCCGGAATGGTTCGGAGAATAAGATTCATATAAGGAAAGTCCCGTTTCGGAGTTGGAGAATGGTTCCGGTGTTTTCATCAGGAATGTTCTAGAAGGTTCCGGAATGTCCGGCACTCCGAAGGGGAAGGGTACATGAATGTGTTATATCAAGTTGGTATGATTGCATTATGTACTTGGTGTCATCGCTGTACCAAATAGAGGGTTTATTCAAATCCTAGTTTGAAAAGTCAAACGGCTAGTTTGAAAGTCAAACGACTAGTTTTGGGAAAGAGGAGAAGGAGGTTTGAAACCGACTTGGGGGAGGAGTTCCTCCTCCCACCGCTGGCCCACCTTGGGTCCGAGTTGGGGAGGGACTCCCCTCCCCAGGCGCGCCTCCCTCCACCTATAAGAGGAGGGGCAGGGCTCCCCTCCTAGACACATAAGTTGCCTCCCTCTAAACCTAAACCCTAGCCACAGCCTAGGGATTTCTCCCAAGCCGCCGAGTTAGAGATTCTAATTGCCCTAGCCGCTGGTTTAGCCCCTTCTAATTGGTGTGTCTAAACCCTAGATCACCAAGGCTCTCTCATAGTCCACCATACTCGCTCCGGCTTAAGGCGAAGCCCTGCGAGATCTCCCCTCTACTTCCGGTACCACGCCGTCGTGCTGCCGGAATCGCGAGGAGAGTGCTACAACCTCCGCTGCCTGCTGGAACAAGGGAGAGGCAGGTCTTCGTCGAGTACCGAACGTGTGACCGACTGCGGGAGCGCTGCCGGAACGCAGCGCCAGAAGGATCGTCTACGCGATCTTGAGATCGGCAAGTGTACGACTACATCACCCACGAGAATCTGCTCTCGTTAACCGCTTTGGAATCTTCGAGGGTAAGTTCCTCTATCAACTCGTTGCTACAATCTAGTATATAGATCTTGGCTTGTTTGTGTGCATGCGGTAGAATTTTTTTGTTTTCCATGCTACGAACCCCTACAAAACTTTCCTAGAGATAATTAAAACTTCGTTCGCAGGCCAAAAGGGAACGAATGACTAGTTTATTGGAACTTGTACATATTGTTGTTTGAAGTCCATTATGTTTAGTCAAGAGCGAAGGATTTCAACTTCATATGCTTTCTCCGAAAATTTGAGTGAATATATGAATATTTACTTAATAAGGATAAAGTATGAAACATTTGAAAAATTCAAAGACTTTCAAGATGAAGTACAAAATCATTGTAACAAGAATATAAATAGTTTATGATGAGATCATAAAGGAAGATATTTGAGTTACAAGTTTAGCATAAAACACCTAAGATTTAAAGAATCGTTCCGTGGATTTGCATTTCTCGAAACACCATAAGAGTATGGAGCATTCGAGATATGTAATTAAACCTTGTTTGACATGGTAAGATCAAAGGTGTGATTCATAAAACTGTCATTATATTTTAAAGATTAAAAGCTTTTAGAGACTGCCGTTTTTCCACTGAAAAGAGCTCCATCATAATCCGTTGAATTGACACCATATAAAGTTATGGTTTGGGATAAAACCCAAGTTGTCCATTCTTAAAAATTGGTATGCTATGCATAAGAAAGATGTTTGCAACCAAAATCGGATGAACATATCTTTGTATGAATCGTTGAGTGTTCCTCCATAACACCAAAGACAAAAGTGTTTGTCGCTTAGAACGTCAAGTTTCTTTGAGAAGGAATTTTTCGTGAAAAGTTAAGTGGGAGGACAATAGAACTTTGATAAAGTTAAAGGAACCTTAGCTGTATGTGCAAAGTTGCTCAGCGCCGAAAAGTGTTCCGGAGGCAGCAACAATGCTCATGGCTCACGTGCCTCAAAGGTTGTAGTCACGGAGATCTAAGTTCCTATTGAAATAAGCAGGTCGAGTAAACTATCAAATACCAAGATTTGAGAGTTAAATCATTATTTGACAATAATGATCCGACTGCATGCAAAGAAGTGATGTTGGGCCCTGACTCTGTCAAATGGCTTGAAGCCATAAAATCCGTGATAGTTCCATATACGAGAGATCAAGCTTTGAACTTGAAAGACCCTCTAGAAAGGTACAAGACCTTACAGTCATATTTGGATCTATAAAGAAATAGACATGGATGTTTCATATCTATGAAATTATCGACATGTCGGGAAAGAGTTCACGACAAGGTTCAAAGAGTTGACTATGACAAGATCTGATCTTTCATTAAGCGATATTTAGTCTAGACGGATTAATGTAGCAACCACTACATATAATTTTGTTATATGAAAGTTGAATAAACAAAACAAGTTCTTCTATAAGAATGGTTACCTAAGACGTGTGCATGACACGGTCCAAAGGGTTTTGTTAATTCAAAGGATGCTAAAAGCATATGCAAACTTCAATGGTTGAAGTAAGCATCGCGGAGTTGGAATCTTCACTATGATGAAACTATTAAAAGAGTTTAATTTCATCAGAGACGATGAAGATGCTTGCACTTGCAAGAAATTAAGTGGGAGCGCTAAGACATATTTCTAATACATTATGTGGAAAACATATTGTTGATTGGAAGTGATGTATCTTTTTATTAACAAAGGATAAGAATTTTATCTTGATGAAAGGCTTAGGCAAAACCCAAATATTTGGCATCAATGTTTATATGGATAAATTGTGACGTCAATATGGTTGTGCCATAAGTACATAGACGAGATATTGAATGAGTTCAATATAGAAACTATAAGAAAGGTTCTTGTTGCACAGGAAGGATTGAATAAATATTTAAGTATTTTTGATACTTGATAGATAAAATAACAAAGAGTATTTTATCAATCATGCTGTGATGTGTACAAATCCAGATATGTCCTATGCTCTAAATGTTATGAGCGTATACCAGAATGATTCATAAGATGATTATTGGACGATAGTAAAGATATTCTTATGATCTTGTAAAAGAAATAAGAATATATTATTTTGTAGAAGTGACAAATAGATGTCTAGTTCATTGTAAATGAATTACATTGATACTAGTTTTGTCACAAAGTACAAATTAAGTTTATCTCAATCGAAACTAAGGGTGGCACAATATAATGGAAGTTTCATAATGGATTTGGACGAGTTCCAAAGTTTAGACATTGTGACAGATACTACAACAAAAGGCTAAGTATATAACTGCTATTATAGCAGCAAAAGAGGGCATTTGTGTCAAGAAGTTTGTTATCAAACTAGGTGTAGTTCACAACAGAGATAATACTATGAAGATATATTGTACTACAATATTATCAACATGTTTGAACCCCAAATAACTAAAGGTCACACCAAAGGACCAAATTTGTACAAAGCCATCTCATTAGAGAATGAGTGATGCGTAGAGACGCAAAGACATGCAATTACACACGGACCTGGAAGTGTCAGATCCGGAGATCAGTTGACCACTGCAATCGTGTACATACGACACCAGAAAGCCATAGGTGTTGAATACGCAAAGGTTTGAAACTAGATTATTGACTCTAGTGCAAGTGGGAGACTGTTGGAGATATGCCCAAGAGGAAATAATAAAGTGGTTATTATCATATCTTCATACTTATGATAAATTTTTACATACCATGCTATAATTGTATTAATCGGAAACATTAATACTTGTGTGATTTGTAAACATAAAAGAGTCCCTAGTAAAGCCTCTTGTTAAACTAGCTAGTTGGTTCATATATGATCATGGTTTCCTGATCATGAACATAGATATGTTATTAACAACAGGGTCATATCATTAGGAGAATGATGTGATGGACATACTCCTATAGTTAAGCGTAGCATAAAGATCAAGTCATTTAATATAGTTCATTTGCTATAAGCTTTCTGATACATAGTAACCTAATTCCTTCGACCATGAGATCATGCTTATCACCATCACCGGAAGGATGCTTTGATGACATCAAACACCACACCGTAACTGGGTGGCCATAAAGGTGGCATTGAGTGTTCGGAAAGTATGGGTTGAGACACATGGATCAAGAGTGGGATTTGTCCATCCATATGACGGATAGATATACTCTGGGCCCTCTCGGTGGAATGTCATCCAATTAGCTTGCAAGCATGTGACTGGCTCACAAGGGATCACATACCACGGGAACGAGAAAAGAGTACTTATCGGTAACGAGGTTGAACTAGGTATGCAGAGATACCGACGATCAAAACCTCGGATAAGTAAACTATCGTGAGACAAAGGGAAATTGGTATCGTATGTAAGTGGTTCATTCGATCGCAAAGTAATCGTAGAAATATGTGGGAGCCATATGAATTTCCAGATTCCTCTATTGGTTATTGATCGGAGAAGTGTCTCGATCATGTCCGCATAATTCACGAACCGTAGGGAGACACACTTAAGGATTCGATGTTGTTGAGTAGTTATGGAATGATGAGTAAGAGACCGAATGTTGTTCGGAGTCTCGGATGGGATCCGGGATATCACGAGGAGATCCGGAATGGTCCGGAGAATAAGATTCATATAAGGAAAGTCCTGTTTCGGAGTTGGGGAATGATTCCGGTGTTTTCACCGGGAATGTTCTAGAAGGGTCCGGAAGGTCTGGCACTCCGGAGGGGAAGGGTACATGAATGTGTCATGACAATGTGGAATGGTTGCATCATGTACTAGGTCACTTGGCTGGGCAAAATAAAAGGAGAAATCAAATCCTAGTTTGAAAGTCAAACGCCAATTTGAAAAGTCAAACGGCAAGTTTGCTTGGTGGAGGGAGAGTAGGAAACCTACTTGGGGAGGAAGTCTCCTCCCTCCACCCGCCGGCCAAGGAGGAGGAGTTGGAGGAGGACTCCCTCCTCCCAAGCCGCACCCTCCCACCTATATAAGGAGGGGCAGGGCTGCCCCTCTCCCACACACCTTGCCCCACCAAAACCCTAACCCTAGCCGCCGGCCCTCCTGCAGCCGCCGCCGCCCTAGGGTTTTCTCCCAAGCCGTCGAGTTGGGGCTTCCCCTTGCCCTAGCCGTCGTCCTAGCCCTCTCTCCTTGGTGCCTCTAAACCCTAGATCACCAAGGCCTCTCTCATAGTCCACCATACTCGCTCCGCCTTAAGGCAAAGCCCTGCGAGATCTCCCCTCTACTTCCGGTACCACGTCGTCGTGCTGCCGGAATCGCGAGGAGAGTGCTACAACCTCCGCTGCCTGCTGGAACAAGGGAGAGGAAGGTCTTCATCGAGTACCGAACGTGTGACCGACTGCGGGAGCGCTGCCGGAACGCAGCGCCGGAAGGATCGTCTACACGATCTTGAGATCGGCAAGAGTACGACTACATCACCCACGAGAATCCGCTCTCGTTAAACACTTTGGAATCTTCGAGGGTGAGTTATTCTATCAACTCATTGCTACAATCTAGTAGATAGATCTTGGCTTGTTTTTTTGTATGCGGTAGAAATTTTTTGTTTTCCATGCTACGAACCTCTACAAACACGACCACGGGCATTCAACTGGGCACGACGGGGCTCGAACTCCTGGCGAAGCCGAGACAGAAACTCATAGATGCGATGGAACTCCAAATCCGAGCGCACAATCTGACAGCATGGACATGTGCCACAAACAGCGGTACAAAGAGAATCAAGCTGACGCTAGATAGCAGCACTCTGAGTATAGAACTCATCAATAGTGGAATCACCCTGCTGAAGAGCATGCTCCTGGAAAACCACGGACAGGTAAAGAGCGTCCCCAGACGGCTGATAGTGCTGACGAAGATGTGCCCACTAAGCGGCAATAGTAGGGAGACTCATGAACTCAGCAGCAAACTAGGGCAGAACACTGGAGGTGAGAACAGCAGCAACACGAGCATCCTCATCAACCCACTGAGTGTAGGCGGTCAGATCGTGGCGATAGGTCTCGAGATCAGCAGAGTACTGTTTGAACTTCAGCTCATAAGCAGCGACAGCACTATCATCGGCACTCTGAGCATCATCCTTGGCCTCCTGAGAAGCATCAGCACCGAGAACAATCGGCGTTAGCGGAAGAGGAGCCACAGGAGCAGGGGGCCACGACGGACAGGAGACCTCGCCAGAGAGCACACCCCAAAGACGGAGACCGCGCATGTGAACGCGCATAAAGGCAGCGAAATCAGGATAATTCACGCCATCGAAGATCACCGGGCAGCGAGGAATCGCAACATAGCCCGATGCAGAAGACATCTCTCTCTCTCTCTCTCTCTCTCTCTCTCTCTCTCTCTCTCTCTCTCTCTCTCTCTCTCTCTCTCTTAGATCTCAGATCTCAGATCTGATCGGAACTGCAGCCGGATGGATCACTCGATCCCGATCGAGACACAGAGGGCCGGCGGGAGGCACGGCGACGGGAGGCCGACTGAGGAAGACCGGCGGCAGGGGAAGTCCGGCGGCCGACGGTGGGGGAAGACCGGCGGGGCGCGGCCGGCGGCAGATCCGAGGCGCGGCGGCGGCGACCGGTCGGGGCGGCGGGCAGACCAGGCGGGTGGCAGCAGCCCACGACGAAGGAGGAGCGGCGGCGGCGACCGGCGGTGACGACGACGGCAAGCCGTCGGCGACAGGGACGGTGGCGGCTACAGCGACGAAGTTGCGAAAAAAGGCTAACCTAGGTCTGATACCATGTTAAGCTTCATGCACTAGCCAACGCAACCAAAAGTCCGAATTAATGTAAAGGGCTAGTGCAATCCACTTATACACTTCAACACCCTTCTCACGTGTGACGGAGATAAGTCAGCACGTGCAACCGGAAGATAGCGACAGCGCGCGAAACTCATGTATGACTCAAGAGGCCTATACATGGACACCGAGGGGTCAACAGCAATTTTAGGATAAATTGCGAAAGCCGGGACTCGAACTCGAGACCTTAGGCTCAGATACCATGTTAGGAATAGGAAACTTGTATTCCTCTGGAGCCAAAGGCCACAATATATAGTACATATATAGGTGGAAATATGCAGGAAAACCCCCTAACAAGTGGGGACATACAATATACAAATATACATCTAACACTTTTATCCAACGAATCAAAGAAGCCCCTACAAGTCAATATGTGTGTGACACAAGTTTGACGTAAGTGATGTAGGCTTTGAAGTTTCCCTTGTCGAATCACGAGCCATGTAATAATTTACTACTCTCTCGGTTAAAAAGGATGTTATAGATTTGAATAGATTCATAAGCATCTAGACACATTTTTATTTAAAAAGATTTATATCTATCTAGACAGGGGCGGAGCCGGAAACAGCTTCTGTCTGGTGCTAATACTAGCTTAGTGGTGCTAATTACCAGGCCTTTTGGAGATGGCGGTCCTCTCCTCTGATCTGGGCGCTTCGGTGGAGCTTCAGGCCGGATCTGCTGTCTCGGGCGTGATCGTGGCTCATTGTAGCTGCGGTGCGCCTCCCCCCCGCGCCGCTGTCCGAGTGTTGGTGACGCCGGATCTCTAAGACCCCGACGATGTTGGTGCGGTTGTCCAAGCTGGCGGCATTCATGGAGTTGGATGGAGGTGCTCCGGTGCCGATGAGCGTCGACTTCCTGGACGTCTGGGGGCTCCTCCCAGTCCAGGCTTGAAGTGGTGGAGCGACGGCAGGTTTCGCCGGCGCAGCGTTCGACTCGACGTTGACGAAGCTGGGGATCAGAAGGACCTCTTTGTAATTTTCTTTGTTTCTGGGCTTGTTTGTAAAACTCTTGGATAATGGCATCAATCTCGTTCCAATTTTTTTTACCTAGACCGATCAAATTTATAGCCTTGAAATGTAGCACATACTTGTTGGAGTCGGCCGCTGGACCGGTGCTACAGCACCATTAGCACCACAGCCGGTCCGCCCATGTATCTAGACACGCATAAGAATCTAAACAAATCTGTGAAATCATTTTTAGAACGAAAAGTATTGCACCTGCCATTCTTTTTCCATTCCTTTGATTTTCCTACCCTAGGAATCAAAGAGGCCCTGACTATAAATTTTATAGAAATATAGCATTCCCTGAGACCTCGTGTAAAATTCCTTTGCTACGATAAAAACAACTTTATCTGTCCATAGGATTTTAGGTAGACGTGACATTTTAATCCTATATATTTCATACTTCTATACTTTTTCTTCATGTGAATGAAAGGAGCGCTTATAAGTTAGTACACGTGTGACGTAAGTTTGACGCAAGTTTGACGGAAGTGGTGTAGTTTTGTTGAAATTTGATGAGTTTTGGGCTGCTGGCTCATTAGACAAATTCTGAAATTCTTTTTGCCCCACTTATATATGGCAGCATATGGTTTTCCTAGTGGTGCTAAAGTTTAGTCCCACATTGTTAGTTGAAGGGGAGTTGGACCACCTTATATAGTAGAGTGTTGCACCACTCAATAAGGTGTGATAAGGAGAGAAGCCCTCGCGTACTCCTCCTCCGACGCCGCCCGCCACGCCTCGACCCGACGCGCCCGCGGGGGTTGCGGGTTGCGGGAATCTCGCCGAGCCGAGCTTTATTCGGACGCGTTAATTACAGCCCATCCATAATTGCAGTCGCTGTAAGTTAGTGAAGTCTTTGTATGGTCTTAAGCAAGCTCCTAAGCAGTGGCACGAGAAGTTTGAAAAAACTTTAACTGCTGAAGGCTTTGTTGTAAATGAAGCTGACAAATGTGTGTAGTATCGTCATGGTGGGGGCGAGGGAGTTATTTTGTGTCTCTATGTTGATGACATATTGATATTTGGGACCAACCTCACTGTTATTGAGGAGTTCAAAGAGTTCCTATCTCGCTATTTTGAGATGAAGGACTTGGGAGTGGCTGATGTAATCTTAAACATCAAGCTACTAAAGGATGACAATGGTGGGACTACATTGCTTCAGTCTCACTATGTGAAAAAGATATTGAGTCGCTTCGGGTATAGCGACTGCAATTCTTCTCCAATGCCTTATGATCCGAGTGTGCTACTTCGAAAGAATCGAAGGACTGTTAAAGATCAATTGAGATATTCTCAAATTATTGGCTCGCTCATGTATTTATCCAGCTCTACTAGACTCGACATCTTCTTTGATGTAAGCAAACTGAGTCGATTTGTGTCAAATCCTGGAGATGATCATTGGCATGCTCTTGAAAGAGTTTTGCGCTATTTGAAAGGCACTGCGAGTTATGGTATTCACTATACTGGGTATCCTCGGGTACTTGAGGGTTATAGTGATTCAAATTGGATATCTGATGCTGATGAGATTAAGGCCACAAGTGGTTATTTGTTTACACTTGGTGGTGGCACTGTTTCCTGAAAGTCTTGCAAGCAGACCATCTTAACGAGGTCAACAATGGAAGAAGAACTCACAACATTAGACACGGCCACTATTGAAGCAGAGTGGCTTCCTGAGCTCTTGATGGACTTACTTGTGGTTGGAAAACCAATACCCGCCATCCCGATGAACTGTGATAATCAAACTGTGATCGTCAAAGTAAACAGTTCTAAGGATAATATGAAGTCATCAAGGCATGTGAAGAGGAGATTGAAATCTGTCAGGAAACTGAGAAACTCCGGAGTTATTGCGTTGGATTATATCCAAACATCTAAGAATCTGACAGATCCCTTCACAAAGGGTTTATCACGCAATGTGATAGATAATGCATCGATGGAGATGGGTTTGAGACCCACGCTATGAGTTGATCCCAGTGGCAACCCACTCTATGTGATCGGAGATCCCGTGAATTAGAGCTGGGAGACAAGTTGTTGGTCAGCTGAGAGGAGAGTATACCCATATTATATTTATATCTCCATAAAGATGCAATACTCTCTTAATCTGCATGGCAGGTTGATATTTATCTTAATGTGTTCCAAGTGGCTTTTTATAAGCAGAGATGTTGTCCTGCAGAACATCTCTTGAGAAACACACCTATATGAGTCTGACTGTCAAACGTCGCAGTCCGTGAGAGTTGGGTGCTCTCTAATATACTCATGAAAGGCCCTGGAGTATGACGCATAAGCTCCAAACCGTGGGGAAGCCGACGGCAACCCTGTACCGGTCTAGATTTTGTGTGAAACTAGCGCGCAGAAAACTTATAGTTCAAGGCATAGTCCACTATTCAAGCTGCTAGCTAGTGTAGCATGAAGTTTAACATAGAAGTTCAACTTAACAGTCTCCACTACACACCGGTAAATAAAACAATGTTCTAAAATAAAAGTGATGTGATGTGCCAATGAGACTTTGTGGGAGATTGTTGGAATTTGATGAGTTTTGGGCTGCTGGCCCATTAGACAAATTCTGAAATTCTCTTTGGCCCACTTGTATATGGCAGCATATGGCTGTGCTAGTGGTGCTAAAGTTTAGTCCCACATTGCTAGTTGAAGGGGAGTTGGACCACCTTATATAGTAGAGTGTTGCACCACTCACTAAGGTGTGACAAGGAGAGAAGTCCTCGCGCACTCCTTCTTCGACGCCGCCCGCCTCACCTCGCCTCGTCACGACGCGCGCCCGCCGCGGGTTGCGGGATGCGGGAATCTTGCCGAGCCGAGCTTTATTTTGCTGATTGGGAAAACTGATTATGAGTCATTAACGGACTCGTTAATTACAGCCGTTTCCAGATTTTATGGACGTGGACTGTTACCGACTCGGACTTGGGCTGATCCCACAATCTTCCTAACCTGCACTATATAAGCATCTGCGCTAAACCTAATCGGTGAATCAATCCACACACTCTCCTACCTCTAGAACCTTGCGCCGCCGCTTTCGTCTTCCCTATCCCGGCTTGTGGCGTGCACCGCAGATTGGGACAGTAGGCATCTGGAACCCCGCCTCTCGTGAACCTGTACGGATGAGGGGTGATCAGGTTTTTCGGGAGCGTTCAAGCGCGACTACTGGCAACCACGACGTCGTCCGACGGCGAGTTCCCGAACGATGACTTCTTCCCGGACATCAGCGACCTCTTCGACAATCTCAACATGGGTGACGCTGCTGCAACCGCTACGGCTGCTCTTCAGCCTACACTGTATGTGATCTTCAACTGTCTCTTTCGGATTATGTTAGAGTTTTTTGTTCTAGCGTTTGATGTAGATGTGATAGGTTTATCTTGTATAGATGTAATCTGTTCATCTACTTTATTGATCTGCATGATTGGTTTTACTACTGTCTGTATGATCATGATTTATCAGTTTATTATTCGGATTAAATCATATGGATTATTGCTTATATCTCCAACAAGTTTGACGCAAATTTGATGTAAGCGTTGTAGACCTTGAAGTTCCTCTTCTAATCACGAGGTGTGTATTTACTACTACCTCTGTCCTGGAAATAATGTCATGGATTTGACTAAATTTGTATACATCTAAACACTTTTTTCGATAAAGGGCGCTTTTATTACTTAGACAGTAACTTACACCCGGCCTCTGCATATAGATGCACACAGCCGACACCAATCCATATGGTCCAAACATAAAATGGAAAATACAGGCGAATTACATATCAAACTGAGAAATTGTAAAACGCCTAGGGTGTAGAGGACAGGTCTATCCGAAGAATATGCTGCCATCCATGTCTGGTAAAAAAGTCCCGTGCCGTATCCTCCAGCCACGTGCACACCTTCATGAAAAGATCGCGATATTCCGCACGATGCAAAGTCGACCAGGCCCGAAGGGTATGAGTACACCTGTAGAGAACCTGCAGAAGAGAGCAGTTTATATCATTAAAAACCTTATTATTTCTACATAGCCATAGCGACCATATAATGGCTATCGCTCCGACCCTAAGAAGATTTTTGTACTTGTTATCAATAACATGTAACCAATTCCCAAAAATGTTGGCAATATTACGTGGTGGATACAAGCCTAAAGCTGCTTGGGTGATTGACCATATAGACCGGGCAAAACTACATTGGAAAAATAGGTGTTTGATTGTCTCATCATGGTGACAGAACACGCACCCAGGATTTCCATGCCAATTTCGCTTAATAAGGTTGTCCTTTGTAAGGATAATCCCACGACAAAGATACCAAACAAAATTTTTATTTTTAAGAGGTATCTTCATCTTCCAGATCATCCTATTATCTACCGCCGGAATAGACGGCTGGATTAAAGCATCATACAAAGAGCTAACAGAAAACGACCCGGTCTTAGTTAGATTCCATCGGAATTTATCTGGCTCGTCCGACAGTTGTACATGTGCCAGGCGATGTAGCAACATGATCCAAGAGTCAAGTCTAGAACCAATTAGATCCCTTCTGAACGTTATATTAGGCAGGAATGATTCGAGCACTATGGCAACCGTTTCCTCCTTGTAACGAACAATAGAATATAACGAAGGATATTGTTCTCGAAGGGTAGCATTATCTAGCCATTTATCCTCCCAGAACCTTATCTGTGTCCCATTATTAATAGAGAAAGTCCCGAAGCGTAAAAAATGTTTTTTTGACGCCATTAGACCAGCCCAAAAGTGAGAGTCACCAGGTTTCCAAACCATTTGGGACAATGCCCTTGAACCAATATACTTACTTTTAATAATAGTTTGCCAAATCCCTTCCTCATTTAATAACTTGAAGAGCCATTTACTAAGGAGGGCTGTATTCTTAACCTGTAGATCATGAATACCGAGCCCACCCTGTTCTTTGGGTCTACACAAAACACTCCATTTAGCCAGTCTATACTTATTTTTCTCATTATCTCCCTGCCAAAAGAATCTTGATCGGAAATAATCCAACCTTTTTAAGACACCTTTTGGAAGTTGAAAAAAAGAAAGCATAAACAAAACCATATTACTAAGGACTGAGTTGATGAGCACCAGTCTTCCCCCTATAGAGAGAAGTTTGCCTTTCCAACTACTCAAACGTATCTGTAATCTTTCCTCGACAATTTTCCACTCAGTATTTGTAAGCCTTCGGTAGTGTACCAGAATGCCCAAATATCTGATCGGAAAAGTGCCATGACAACAGCTGAAGAGTTCATTATAAAGGCCAACCTCCTCTTGAGCCTCGCCGAAACAAAACAATTCACTTTTATGGAAATTGATTTTTAATCCCGAAAGCTGCTCAAAAGCCGAAAGTATGAGTTTCAGATTCTTGGCTTTTTCAAGATCATGTTTCATGAAAAGAATTGTACCGTCTGCATATTGAAGTATAGATAACCCCCCATCTACAAGATGAGGGATCACACCTTCAATCTGGCCATCAGACTTAGCACGCTCAATCAATATGGATAACATATCAGCCACTATATTGAAAAGCATGGGCGATAATGGGTCTCCTTGTCTTAGCCCCTTCTTAGTCTGAAAGTAGCTGCCAACATTGTCATTGACTTTGATGGCAACACTACCTCCGACTACAAAGCTTTTGATCAAGGAGCACCAATTCGCTGAAAAACCTTTCATTCTGAGAGCTTGTTGTAGAAAGGACCAATTAACTTTGTCATAAGCTTTCTCAAAGTCAATTTTAAGAATTACCCCATTCAATTTCTTTCTATGGAGTTCATGAACCGTTTCATGTAAGGTAGCCATACAATCCAGAATGTGTCTACCTTGCATGAAGGCGGTTTGTGAAGGCCTAACAACATGATCAGCCACAGAGTTCAACCTGATAGTGGCAACATTGGTAAAAATCTTAAAGCTAACATTAAGAAGACAGATCGGTCTATATTGTTGGATCCGTTCTGCTTCATTAACCTTAGGCAGTAATATGATTTCACCAAAGTTCAACCGAAACAGATCTAGTTGACCCTCATGTAAAGCACTAAAAATGTTCAAGAGATCTAGCTTGATTACATCCCAAAAAGTTTGGTAAAACTCAGCGGGGAAACCATCCGGACCAGGTGCCTTATTATGCTCCATTTGGAAAACAGCTAATTTGACTTCCTCCTCAGAATAGGGAGCAGTCAGATATTTGTTTTCCTCCACAAAAACTTGGGGTATATCATTAATTTGGGATTCATCCATTGAGAAAGTGCCTTCCTCCGGATCCCCAAACAAACCCTTATAATAATTCGTAATGTAAGACTTTAGTTGCTCATGTCCTTCAATCAGCTCGTCATTATGCTTTAAGGAATGAATACGTTTCTTCTTGTGTCTGCCATTGGCAACACTGTGGAAGTATCTAGTATTCGAATCCCCATGCAAAATAAATTGTGATTTAGAGCGTTGATACCATTTGAGTTCCTCCTCGCGCAGTAACCGGGCAATCTCCGCATTTGATTGGCTTTTTAGCTCAATTTCCTGTGGAGTGAGCAATCGGGTTTCTGCTAAAGCTTCGAGGTCATCAATAGTAGCTGAAAGTCTAAGTTTTTCTTTTTTGAGAATACCATCAGTGTGACGCGCCCAACCCCCGAGATGTTTTCGTGTCAAACACACTTTATTATTCCATCTCTGGATTGAGGTAGCACCAGCAACCGGCCTTTCCCAAACTGCTTTCACCATATCATGGACACCATCCCGAAGCAGCAATCCAAGCTCAAATTTGAAAGGACGGCCACAACGTGGTAATGGTAAACCAGTGGTTAGCAAAATGGGAGCATGATCTGACAGAAACTCAATACGTTCTAGAGCGCGTACCGAAACTAGAGGAAAGTGCTCTTCCCATTCTGAGTCCATCAGTACTCGATCAAGTTTTTCGTATGTTGGTTCCGCCAAAGAATTAGCCCAAGTAAATTGTCGACCAATCATGTTTACTTTCTTCAAATCAAGACTGTCAATGACAGCATTAAAAAGGAAGGACCAATGATCGTCGAAGCGGCCTTTGTTCTTCTCAAATGGAAACCGAAGCAAGTTAAAATCCCCCCATAAGGATAGGGTACGGATTATCTTTTGCTAAGTTCACCAATTATCGAAGGAAATCGGCCTTGAAAGCCTCTTGAGCCACACCATATACAGCAACCAGAGTCCACACAAAATTATCAGCTTTGTTACAGATGTATAGTTTAATATGAAACTCCCCGTCCGCAACAGCTAATATATCCATTGTGTCTGCCCGCACGCCAAGTAAAATGCCCCAAGATCGTCCCCTGGGTGGATGAGAATGCCACATAAAATCTATACCGCCTGATAGGCGATCTAGTATAGTCTGTGAAAATTCTCGTCTACCTGTTTCGGAGATAGCCACAAAATCCAAATTGTGTTCCCTAGAACATAGTGCAATGCGTAAATGTTTAGCCAAGTCTCGAAGACCTCTGCTATTCAAAAACATGCCATTCATTAGAAAATAATATAGATTTAGGCGCAAGTTCTCGTTTACGAGATTTATTACATTTTTTTTCAGAAGTTGATTTACGACCGGAAGCAGTTAGCTCATAAATTAAGCTTAATCTATCTTCGTCCAAACCAACTTCAAGAACTTCACCTACTAGATGAGATAGGATCAGACACATCTAAACACTAAAATCTATCTAGATATATATAAAAATTTAATTAGATCTGTCACTTCTTTTGAGCACGGAGGGAGTATATGGACAAGCAGGTCCCAATCGTTTGTCATGCTCTGGAGAAGGTTTTCACTCCTTGCTACGATCAGAGCGTGCTTACCACACGCTTAATGCTCCCTACTGACTCTAGACCAGAAACACAACCTATGACCCTCACCCGAAAAATATCGGTGCTAGCAGCAACCTAGACTAGCGGCGAGACGGATTTGCTAGCCACTAGTATAAAGATGGACACGACATACCCGCATCCTAGCCTAACTTTTGGGTCTGAGTCTGAATGTACCACATGTTGACATGGTGATCCCATCTGCTGACAGGAGCGGTCACGGTAACAGGACAGCAGAAAAGTTAAGCGAATGTGCTAAGCTTCACGAGCAATCAATTAACGCATGGATCAAAAGGGCAACCGAACAAAAGGGTTTCAGAAGTTAACGCATGCGTCCAGGCATCCAGCAGACGCCCATGTGCGTCCAAGAGGCCAAGAGGGTGGTGACTGGTGATGGAGGCCGCCGATCGCGATCGGGCGCCGGAAGCCGGGCGCGTGGGCGCGGCGGTGACACGCAGGCGGGCTGTCGTGTGCCGGGCACGAGCCGCGACGACAAAAGGCGGAGTCCGGAAAGGCGGGGGGCGGGGGGTCGCTAGCAGCTGCCGCCGCCGCACGCGCCACGCGCGCCGTGGGGTGGGCGCACTGACTCTGGTTATCTCCCCGCACTAACGTTGCCAAACTTTCGGCTGGAAATCTGGGATAAATCTCCACTTAAAATACATTGCACCTAGACAGGCAGAGATCCCAAACAAGGCTCCAAATTGAACTTTTTGTCCTGTTTAGCCCCCTCGCGCCGGAGGGATGGACTGAATTGAACCGTGCCACAGTTTTAGTTTTGTGTACTAATCGTGTCTGTTTTAATCGCATGAATGCACTCCAGTGAATGAAATGGTTAATGCCTTTTGGAAGAACCGGAAGGGCATCTTTTGTTGAGCTGGGGTTTCAACTTTTTGCAATCTCTCCTTCTGTTATTATATGAGCACATGGCAGCTCATGTTTTAAACTAGAGGCCGAAGCCCTGCCTTAAATTAATAACGCCAAAACGGCACGTAGATTGTGATAAGAGATCAGCTTACAGGCAACAAACAACAAGCAAACACATGAAAACAAAATTTTACAGCTTGGGCTTCGAGGCCATTGATCATCGGCATGATCGGGAGATAGGAGAGAGGACACCGTGCAGATAGACCCGTCACCGGAGAAAGTACCGCCATCGTCAACATCCGTCACCACCTCCGAAGAAGGCCCCTGCCTTCTTGCCCTGGTTCGAAGGGCGTCGTACCATCAAGAGGCGGAGTAGCTCACCCTAGTTGCTAAGAAAGATAACATCGAGCACAAACACCCACGACATTCGTGGGCCACACCACCAACCATCTGAAAGACGCAAGCTTTAGGAAAAGGTCACCAAAGAAGACACGTCAAGAAGATGGCAATCAGCGCCTTAAAAGTCGACATTTCCTCCGGGAGCACGCCGCTACAGGTAGGGAGACACAAAAATGAGCCCAAAAGAAGAGAAGAAACAAAGTGGAGACCGAGGAGGATCAACTAAGCGACGGTGACCCGCAATTGCTGCACCCTCCAACGATGTTCCAGCATGCTCCTAGCATCGAAGCGTCAAGTACCAAGCAGCACCTTCAATAAGAGAAGCGATACATTTCTAGTTAGACCAACTGATCCTAGGTTTCCCCCGTCGCACAGAGGGGGAGCATACATAAGGTAGCCACGACGTCCTCTAGAAACGAGTAGTGCCAGCCGAAGGCGTCACCACGTCGTCGGTCGAGACGACAAGGATTTGTCCCGAAAAAACACCACCACAACCCCCAGACAATCTCATGCAAAGCAGCCCTGCGAGGTCGAGGCCTCGACACCACCAAACTGGTTGCCAACCAGCATACGCCACTACTGTCATGAAACTGCCATCATCATCTCATCTAAGCTACCGTCACTAGGCCTGCATGATGGCGGTGTAAGGAAGCTTAAATCAGGGCCAATAGTGTTGTAGCCGAGCGGGAGGAAATAACCTTCACCCCTGAGGGGTACTCGACCGGACACGGCAACTAGGCATACCAGTCCTAATTGGTCCAACCAAACCCAGCGGACCGTAAAGCCCCTGCGAGGGCACACGAGTCCCAAGAGGATCCGGTTGGACCTAGATCGGGCCCGTAAAGCTTGCCGCCATCCGCTGACGCCACCGTCCCCAATCCTCGATCTCAATGCAGCATGACTTTGTATTTTCTCTTATGAGAAAACTGAGTAAACCTTGCTAGCACAGAATCGGTATAACTAACATGTGTCTTTTGCACCACCGTTGGTTTGTTAGTAGAGTTACGATCTAATTATTGTTTTGTTAGGGGTTGTGTTTTACATTGGGATTGTCACTACAAACATGGCAAAGCTGCAAGAAAAACTGTATTTCCAATTCCCCGGCATTCAAATATCACATCAAAATCCTTCAATTCTTCCGAGGTATGTTGCATGTGGCAAGGATGGCTATAGATAGGCAACCAGTCGATCGTCCTTGTACGATCTCGAGAAACAAATGCCATTTGAAGACAACAAGAGCCAACATGTGTGAAAGTTAAGGTACTCATTTTCTAAGAGAAAAAAAATGCAAAGTAGTAAACCAAGAGCAACCCTCTGGTCCGAAACTCCAAAATAATGTGAGTGAGTCACCATGCGCGCGGTTGTTGCAGCTCATCTTTCAGATGTCCCGCCCGCCCCTTATAGCTTTGCGTGTGCCCGCCACAGGCCGGCCTAATTAGTCCAGCTGCTACTGGATTACCGTGAAGAACTAGTAGACAAAATTACTATCTTTATATGTGCTCACGCCATGGCGTTTGTTTTGATGTGCAGGTCACGGGGGGAAGCTAGAGACGAATGCCTAGGTCATGCGTCTGAACGGACACCTGTAAGTGGTATTCGGTGGCTATCCAATTTTGCTTAGTCAGTCATGTAAGGGTCTTCAGATTACTTCTTGCAATTAAGAAAACAGGGTTTGGTTGATCAGAAATCGGTTAGAGGAGTAAATGGAGGAGTAAACATGTACTCCTCTAAAGGTGGTCAGCACCTAATCAAACCCCTATTTTTAGAGGAATAAACTATTTTTCATCATTTGCAATATAAATAGGTTGATACAAACACATATATTATTATAGGTTTTGATACCGATACACCTAAAATAGACACCGATACAATTGATACATAAAGAGTACATACTTCTCCCAATAGATACCAATACAACCCGATAGAAACCGGCACAAACCAAAGTGTTCTTGTTATGTATTAGAATGCATAACAAGAATGCACCATCTATTTAACATCGATGAGCGATCTACCATCTCCGGTTGTCTTTTTATTGAAATTCTTATGAATTTTCTCCCAAAAAAGTTGCAATGGCGGACGAACACCACTCGCTTTGTATATTGCGCCATCTACAAGAATTTGATGTTGCCATGCAAAATACAACTCATTGTCTTCATCCTCGGTCCATGTAGAAGTCCTAGTAATTCATTTATAACTAAAATCAAATAAGCCACGGCTTCTTGTGCTCCAATTTTATATGATGAAAAAGAGGGAAAATTCACCTTTTCCGTCTTGTGTTGGTTGCGGCCGGCGGTGCCGGCGATCCATCTCCAGCAGCAGCATCGACGGACGTCATCCCTGCATCCTCCAACTTCGGCCAGAGGTCCCGCGCGCAGACGAAACCCGTCGTGGGCAGCGGGGAAGGCGGGATCTGTGGTGGGCTAGGAGGAGGGGGCGAGCCGCATCGCGACATCGGTGGTGGCCGGACTCCTGGGAGCTAACTCCTAGTTGACGTGGTCATCGGAGGCCACACCGGCTCTGTCTTGCGACGAATCGACGCCGACGGAGCCCGATTTGGAGCAAATCGGGGCGGCGGCCGGCGAAAACTAGGTCTCCCCGTCGATTTCGGCGATGGCGAGAGGCGGCAGAGGGACCGGGTTGGGGGCGGCAGGGTATGGGGGTCGCCGGCGGCGACGCCGGTGGGAATGGGTGTGGCGGGTCGGGAGGCGGGATGTTTTTTTGGAAGTGGCCTCAAAGGAGTAAATTTAGGAGTCGGACGACATATTTACTCCTCCAATGAGTATAATTTTACTCCTCTAACCATTTAGAAGTTCGGTTAGATGCGGTCGCTGCTTATTTTTTACTTCTCTAACCGATTTTAGAAGATTGGTTAGAGATGCCCTAAACATCCAGTCCTGCTTATACATCCACATATCACAACTGATATGCTCCATGAAGATATAGCTAGCTAGCTAATCATACTCCACCTGATTTCTTCCTCTTCGCGGACCCAAGGATGAACACAGATCACTACTACAAGAAAGATAAAGACCAAGGGATCACAAAAGGGATTTGAATTATTTGGGTGGGGGTGGGTGCCGTTGCTAGCGACGAGGGGACAGGGGACGTCGGAGCTGATCTAGGCCAGTACAGTAGGGGAGTGTGGCAACCACACGCGCGCCTTCACGCCCTTGTCCTCCTGCATATTATCTTCTTTTAATTTGGTGATGAGGTGACCGGACCTGCCCACCGCCGCTTTTGGGGAGGAGAAAGAGCAAGCCAACAACGCGAAACGGACGAGCGACGCTGAGCTGGAGGATTTGGAAGCGTCCGGCTGGCTCCAAAGCGGCTTTCTTTCTCGTCTCGGCAAAGTCCCACGTACTCCACCGAACGTTGACGCCCACTTGCCACTGCCGCACTGCAGATTCCACTGTGATCGTGGCGAGAGTTTATCTCTTTGATAGATTATCATTGCAACAATTTTTTCGCATGTTTGTTTGAGACATGCATGGATATCCAGCTCACGGCCGGCCGCGCGCCTTGTGCTGTACATGTTGACATCTGAAAGGAACCCACACGAGAAATGGCCGTGCATCGGAGTCACAGATCAAGCAGGGAATTATTAAAGCTACCGGAGCGAGCGAGTGACCACTGGCCAACTACAAGTCTAAACAAAAGGCTACGGATATGTGTCTCGCCTTTGCGTGTGCCGGGCACAAGCTGGCGGGGCGCATGAGGCCAGGATCCGGCCGTGACATGGCCGCACGGCAATACTTTTTCTTCCTCAATTCTTCCCGCTTTTTCGCGATCGCGGCATGATTCATGGCGCGCGTGGAGCAGTTGGCCCGAGCGAACCAGTCATCGTGGCTGGCTTAGTATATCTGTTCGGCGCGTGGTGTACTGCTTAAACAATGCACGATCGAAGATGGCTCGGTTGGCACGGTTTGGATGAACGCATGGCAGCGAGGTTTGTCCGCTATCGCGTGTACCGTTGTGGTCTGGGGATCTTCTGGCGGGAGAGTAAGTGCCACAGTGGGGCTACCTCTAGCGTGATCGTGCTATCCGGTAAGTTGTGGGTCTGTGAACAGGAGGTGTCGACATGGTTTGCTCACGTACGTACGCTTTAGTCGATGATGACTCGATCGAAGAAAGAATTCGTCTCGATCCAGACATGCTTCATCTTGCTTGGGTAGTTGGGTGAACTGATCCAGTCAGTGATGTGTTAAGTGCTATGGTAAACTAGTAGGACATGTACTAGAGGAGTAAGTAATGATCTGCCCTCCTGTGCCAATTTTACAATTACTGAATATATAATATGGGGCTAGCATTTCCAACACCAAGCGCATCTGGTGTAGTGGTATCATAGTACCCTCCCACGGTACTGACCAGGGTTCGATTCCCTGGATGCGCAATTTTTTGTCAGCTGACATTTTCGTTTTGTCACTTTTTGACTAATTTCTCCTGTTGCACGTGAGTAAATCGCATAGGCACAGTTGCCACTTCCACTCTTCTAGTGCAGATGATGATGACATATCATTCAGAGTGTATTACTGTGCCGGTATGTTCAGGCCCTCCGTCGCAAGCCGAACCTTTGCGCCATCAGTTGGAAGATTCATGTGATTCCAGCGGGAAATCTGGAAGCAGTGTGGCCGGATGTTCACTGACGATAGTGCAGTTGTGATTTAGTGGGTTTGTATTATTTTTTGAGGGCAACAAGACTCTGTTGTACTAACATCATTAACAAGTTTGCTAAGAATAAAGCCACGAGTTCATCGACCAAAGTAGAAGAAATCATGAGCAGCAACTTCGTTGGCTTCTCCCAGATAATGCTTGAACTTGACCTTCCCAATAAGTGAGACCAAATCAACACAATCAACAAAAAAGGCAGAGGATTCATCCCACCATGCTTCTTGACCTGAGCAAGCTGCAACGGTGTCGGTTGAGTCAGATTCCGCCTGAATGTTGTTAGCAAGAGCCAACCCCTCTCACGTGGCCATCGTTTCAGCCATTGGCACCGATGCTAAGTTCGATCGGGATGAAAATGGTTGACGCCGCAATGAAGCGTTCATCTGAATCGCGTAGCACTGTTCCCACTGACCCACATTTACTTTAATTTGTCGAGAAGTCGGACTACTCCAACGGGGCCGTGGAATGGTTGGTTTAGACATTTGCCTTGGCCGCATTAGCCGTCATAGCTAGTATTGGCATTCTGCATTGGTGCAACGTTGGAACTGGTTCATCCTTAGTGTGCCGCGGACGGATCCACCACAAGTACCAGCATACGACAGATATAATTTCTTAGTCTGATGCTATCAAAACAATGGAGCAACGAGTGGCTTCCTATCATAGCAAGAACTCCTGAATCGCTGAACCCGAATGGTCGAATGATGTGGCCTCCTCGGTTACATGAGGCTTCACCAAGATGGATTTCAATGGTACAGTACCATGGAGTGCACGCCATACCAACAACTTTTATTTTTCCTGGATTTTTCAACTGCCACAGAACTTTCCAAACCGGATTACTCGCTGATGAATACTACTGGCAAGACCTATTGGATACACACGCACGAACATCACTGCGTTCTTGATTTGTTCTCAGCTTATGGGCCCAAAGGCTGCGAAATTGGCGGCCCGTGCTAACATGCAAGCTGGGTCGAATGATAATAAGCCCATAAATGTTGCTGAGGAAAACTCATCGAATGAATATCAGAGTCACACGGCATTTTCATCATCATGCAGGCAGATGATGACATATTATTCAGATTTCAGAGCGTAGTACTGCATACGCACAGGTTCTTTCTCACGGCAGTTTCATCGAGTCATCATGCGACGCTTGGGTAGTAAAGTTCTTTTTCACCTCGAGGCCCAGTCCAAGCTCCCTGCCCTGGGCACTGGGCAGCATCGCTAGCGAGGCAAGAACTCGGCAGCTTGCAGGGGAATTCGTCACGGATTGCATATGCAGGATGTAGCACGCGGCGACGGCGTGCAGCTCCACTAGCCAGTATCCCTACTACCCTGTGCGGCTGTGCCCCCGCCGCAAGTTTCAAGCCAAGATTTGCTTCTGTCGCAGCTGCCAATCCTGATGCTGAAGAAGGGGTGAGGTGGTATGTGGTGGGTGTTGCCATGATCTACTTGGGGATAGTTTGTTACTCCAGTCCAGCAGTTTATCTGAAGCCAAAAAAAAAAAGCGCCATTTCATTTCAGGCCATCGATCGATCGAGTACAGATATCATCATGATCTAAAGCTTGGAACCATTGGGACCCTTTTGTCCGTGTACATACGCGGATGATCAGCACTCGATGGAACAGACGTCATTGGCCATCCACGAGAAGGTACACGATATCTGAAATCATGACCAGAAGAAGGCGTGGCACTCGATTGCCATCCCAACGTATCATTGCTGTTGGAATGATGCCATTTCACCTTGGTAACCATATGGTTACATACACTCAATAGTATGTGGATAACTTAGCTAGCAGGGCGGGTAAACACCAAGTAAACAGGATGGCAGAACAGTGCGAATGGGCACAATCGACCGAGTCATTTCTTGCAGAAACGACTCGTGCGCAGGAATGATCATAGGATCCTGCTGCAACCTCACTCACAAGCTCGCATCGCTGAATACTAAGTTGTACTCCGTAGAAATCAGCGGATCTCAATCTATCCCCTTGCGCCTGATCCCATTATGACATTGTCCGAATGAATCAGTTGATCACGTGGACTCTTAGCATCATGTCTTAATAAAGCGGTGCACGTCAGAGACCAAGGTCCCGGAAAACGGAAAGCTATCGTCCTCTTTTATGTGCCCGCATTTGATTACTCACACAGGTGCGCATCCCGTAGTTAATTATAGAATCTAAACACATGAACCTTTGCGCTAGACTGAACTAGTAATATAAATATTGCTACTGTCTAGTATCTAGGTTGTTTAGACGAGTATATTAGCGACATCATTTCCTTTGGCTGGTCTATATAATATAAGAGTGCACCTAATCAGAGTATTGACTTCCTGTTGGATATCTAGTCGATATTTCGTCGGCATTCTGGGGAGCTAAACCTCAAGAACTCGAATACAGACATACCCTCATCTGATTATGCAGGGGGGAGGGGGGGGGGGGGGGTGATACACTGTACATGATAGAGAAATGTATATACGGAACCGACACATGTACAGCACCAACACTTACCGACCTACTGCTGGCCTCTACGCATCACGAGCTGTATCATGCATCGAAGTGACAGGACAGGATCAGTGAGAAAAACCCATTGTCAAGTTTCATCAATCGAGATCGATGATAAATAAAGAAATGAGGCGGTACCAAAAGCTATAGCAACCAATGCTTACAAACTGGGCTGCGTCCACGGGCCTTTCGGGCAAACTTAGGATTTTGAATAGGGCAGTACCACGGGTTCTCCGGGGGATTTGTGTTTTTTATCCCCCGGGTTCCCAGCCAACCACGTGTTTTTTTTTTGGGGTCAAAATTTCGTTGTAGCAAAAAATGTTTGACCCAGAAAATAGAAAACTAGACTAGACCTCGCCGGAGAGTTCGCCGGAGACATCGCCGGCGACCGTGCAGCAAAAACGTTGTGCTAATGTAGCAAACCCGACCTCGCCGGAGACCGTGTAGCAAAAAGTTATGCTATTGTAGCAAAAACACAAAACGTATGTAGCAAATAAATTATCATATTATAGCAAATCCGATCTCATTGGACACCTCGCCGGAGATCTCGCCGGAGATAATGTAGCAAGACCCAAAATACGCTTGTAGCACCGCCGCCGGTCGCATGTAGCAGCGCCCCCAACCACATGTAGCAAACCTCGACGTCATAGGTAGAAGCAACGGTAGCAGTAGGCAGCAGCGTCGCCAACCCTATGTAGCAAACCTCGACACCGTAAGTAGCAGCGTCGGTGGCCTTCGGTAGCAACGCAGGTGGCCTTCGTCATGGAGGAGTTGGGGGCAAAGGGGTGAGATCACTCCGGTGAGAGAAACGGCGAGGACGAGGGAAGCGGGCGTGCAGGGAATCTACTCCGGCGAGGGTAACAGCGAGAGGAACGGCGTGGCGCGCGCGGCTGAGCGGCGCAGCGGCTCGACGAGCTGGACGGCGCGTGAAAGTACAAAGGAAGTCGCCTAGAGGGGGTGAATAGGCTTTTAAAATTATTACGGTTTAGGCTCAAGTAAATGCGAAATAAAACTAATGTTTAATTTATTGAGCACAAAATCTAGCCACTAAGTTTACCTAGGTGCACCAACAACCTATGCTAAGCAATACAAGCAACAAGGTGATAGCAAGATATAAATACTTCAAGCACGATAACTATCACAATGTAAAGTGCATAAGTAAAGGGCTCGGTTGAGAGATAACCGATGGACACGGAGACGAAGATTTGTTTCCCGAAGTTCACTTCCAAAGAAGCTACGTCTCCGTTGGAGAGGTGCGATGGCGCAATGCTCTCCGAACGCCACAAATGGCTCACCTCGAGGTGTGGTGGCTCGATGTTCACCCAACGCCACAAAAGGCCTCACCCCGGATGCGGAAGCACGTAACTCACCGACGCCACAAAAGTCTCACCCTATTCTCCCAAGTGCGCACACAAAAAGCGGGCACTTGCTCCACTATGGGACGCTTGAGGGCGGTCACCGAACCCGTACAAGATTGGGGCTAACTCCACAACTCAATTGGAGGCTCCCAATAATAAAGCCACAACAGGATACAATGCCACAAAAGGCCAACAACGCCACAAAAGGCAACAAGACCACAAAAGGTCAACAAGACCACAAAAGGTCAACAATCCAACCACACAAACCGTCTAGGGTTCCAAGAAACCCAAGAGAAACAAGCTCACAAGCTTGAATTCGCCGAATCTCCGAGGAGAACTCAAACCTATGCACCAAATGCAAGGGCAAGTCCTTCTCTCCCAAATTCCAACAAAGCTACAAAAGCTATTGGGGGAATAAGGGAGGAAGAACACAAGAGGAGAACACAAAACTCTCCAAGATCTAGATCCCAATGATTCCTTCACAAAGAAGGGATTTAGCTTGGGGGGATTGTAGATCTAGATCTCCTCTCTCAAATCCCTCAAAAAGATGCAAGAATCATACGAAGGGAAAGGGAAAGATTCTTCAAGGTTAGCAATGGAGGAGAGAGAGAAAGCCAAGAACCAAGAAGAAAAGCTAGTGGCCACGAAGGGGAAGAGGAGCCCCTTTTAAAGGGCTCCCAGATCTGCCCGTTATGGGCATTCGCGAATCCTGGCCGGAACTTCCGGTGGGAGGCCGGAAGTTCCGGTGGCACACAGCCAACGGTCAAAAACTTCGGAGCGAGAAACAGAAAAAGCGAGTCCTGGCCGGAACTTCCGCCGGTCCACCGGAACTTCCGGTGGAAGTTCCGACAGAAGTTCCGTCAAATAGACATATCCAAAACAGAAGGTTACTGAACGTGAGCGGAACAAGAGCCGGAAGTTCAACCGGAACTTTTGGTGGCAACTAGGTCTGAGCGGAATTTCCGGTCCCTGGCCGGAACTTCCGGTGGGAGCGAAACTTCCGGTTGAAATTCCGACAGAAGTTCCGTTAAATAGCACATCCAAAACAGAAGGTTACTGAACGTGAGCGGAAGAAGACCCGAAACTTCCACCAGAACTTTCGGCGACCAAGATGCCCTAGCGGAACTTCCGGTGGGAAGCCGGAACTTCCAGTCAGGAAATTTCCAAAAACCAGAAAACCAGAAACGCAATAACTTTTGCATCCGAACTCCAAACGGGATGAAACCAATTTTGTTGGAAAGATAACGACGAATAGAATCTAACAAGGTGTGGAGCCGGAAAACTCGCAAGATCAAATAACCGCAATAAGATATGCAAGTGAAATCCTTAGATGATGAACTGGAGCTTGTTAAGATGATGACCACAAGCTCTAGATCCTCTCATGGACAAGAACCAAATAACAACCAAGAAAGATGATGCTATGAATGCAAAGGTTTGAGCTTTCTCCAAACGATGCAAACGAGACACCCTCTTGAGAGCCCCTCTTGATAGTACGACTATCTATCCTAAACCCGGTCTCCCAACTAACAACACGAGACCGGCAAAAGAGAAGCCCTATCAAGAACATATCTTTGCCTTGAGCATCCCACTTGAACTTGATGTAGATTGTCTTGATATTCTAAAGTGGGAACACCTTTCTTGGATGCTCTTCCTTGATAAAGATGAAGACTTGCAAATTGCTCCCCCATACTCCATGGGGAAACCTCTTCTTTGAATTTGTCTTCATCATTCCATGAGCACGAGGATGGCAAGCTTCAAGCATGAGATCTTCTAGAGAAGGCGCATCTTGAGCTCGCCCTTCTTCATCCCTACTTGAGGTTGATCCATCTTGATGCAACTCTTTGCACATGTCTTGATCAACCTTCAAGCTCCTTATTTCCATGATTCCAATGGGCACAAAGCCCTTGGACATTTCTTCATCTTCCAACCTTGAGACCAACACATGGCCCAAGCGATGCCAATGGACAAACCTACAAGTGAAACTCAATTTACACATTAGTCCATAGGGATTGTCATTAATTACCAAAACCACACATAGGGGCATACATGCCCTTTCAGCGCGGCTGGACGGCAAGGGTCCGGGGCGGCGTCGCGGCGAGGGGGCGGCGTCGCGGCAAGGACGCGGCGAGGGCATGGCAGCGCGGCTCGGCTAGACGGCGAGAGCGCGCAAACAGCGGCGCTGGCTGTTGACGGTTCCGTGAGATCGAGAAAATCAGATCGAGAAAATAAGGAAGATGAAGTTTGGTGGGGCCTAGCACGACCGTGCGGTAAAGCGACCCAGGGGATCGATCCCCGGGGGAGTCCTATCATTTTCCTTTTGAATAAGGGAGGTGTTCAAATCGGAACCCCCTTCTTCACAAGAGAGTGGTTAAATCTATTGCCTATCCATCAACACATATGGTTCTATGCTAGTCCGAGGTTAGGAGAGGATTGTCAATCTAAACTACATTCACAACTTGAACGATGTAGAGGATGTCCAAATGCTTCGAATGAAATATGACATTTCTATGAACTTATCTAAAAGTTTAGAGAGGGAAGATTGTTGTAGGATAGCATCCGCACCTCTGTGGAAGAGCAACTAGCTATGTTTCTTCATGTTGTAGATCACAAGCGGAGGTTTAAAGTGATCTACATCATATTGAGAAGATTCATAGAGACAATATCTTGCTATTTCAAGCAAGTGTTCTGTACAAATTGGGAGCTCAGGTAAGAGATGATCAAGCCACCATGTGGTCAAACACCACAAGGAAGATACACACCAGCGGGAGATGATATCTAATTATTGTATTTTCATTTTATCAGAATGCCACACTGAACATAAGCATGCTTTTATGTTCGTGTCATAACATGCTTGTATTGGCCCAATCGATGATACTCATGTGACCTCTAGAGTGTCGAAAGTACAATCTCCAGCATACAAAGCAACAAAGCACCATACCAACCATAATGCTTCATGCTATCTCAAGTTCATATTTGTGTTACCTGAATGAGAGTCAAATCCCAAGCACATGTTCTCATTAGGAGGGATTACGATAATCTGGCTATTGAGCCACATTTACATGCTTTCCCTCGAGTACTATTCACTTAAGTTTTGTATCTATGTCACAAATGGTCACATTTTTTTGTATGAGTTTACATACATGTGTATGCCATCTCAATTGTTTTTAAAATATATAGTATGGTTTTCACGGGCACCTAGTTACACAAACTCCTTTCCAAATATGGATGTTGCTAGTTACATTTTTTTAGCATATGCTTTGTTATAAAATACGTGAAACTCGAGAAATTTGCTTTGGAGCTCAAGCAACATTTAGTTTTTTTTTCAGTTTTAAATTTTTTATTTCGACTAGAAAAAACAAAACTAGAAGTACGTAAGCATGTAATCTACTCTGACCTACACAAAAATGACAATACTTTTGGATTTGAAAACGTGTATCATTCACTTTACTCATATCGACATTTTTGTCATTTTTGTATATCTCATTCTATAAGGTAATTCGTATTGAGATTTTACATGTTTGTGAACTAAATATTTAATTACATCCGGACAATTTCATGAATTTTTAGCTCACTCTATAAGGTATTTCGTATTGAGATTTTACATGTTTGTGAGATAAATCTTTAATTACATCCGGACACTTTCAGGAATTTTGAAACTCTGAATGTTGTTTTCGAATTTTTCAAAAAACTAAAGATACATGTAGCTCGAGCTAAAAAACATCACACTCGTGAAACTCTTAACTCTCCGTTGTTTCTTTATCAATACGACAACAAAGAATGTGATTTCCTTTTTTAATATATCTAGTGACTATTATTACCAACCAGAAGAAAATGATTCAAAGATGTAAAAGTTTGACCGCCCGTATTGCAAGCACTACAGGAAAGAACGAAGGTGCCGACGGCCAGCCGGCTACGCCGACGGCCAAATGTCGGGGCCGTCGGCGTAGCTACCTTCCCTGGCCAGCTGACCAGCCTGGCCGTCGGCGTAGGTGACGGTGCCGAGGGTAGCCGTCGGCGTAGTACAGAGGGTTGTGCCGACGGTGGCTCTCGACATAGGTACAACCATCGGCATAGCCCTAGTTTAGACACGGCGATGGAAACGGCGTTAGGCAGACAGGCTGTGGCGACGGCCTGGCCGTCGGCACAGTTCTTTAAAATTTTTTGTTTGGTCTATGCCGACGGCTTAGCCGTCGGCGTAGGCCTCCAGATTTTTTCCTTTTATCTCATTATTTTTGTAAAATCATAACTAAATCATTATAGTTCAGAAAAATACAAATAATATATCAAAATTTGTAGAAAAATAATACCTATCTATCTACACTCAAATATTAGACATTTATAAAAAAAGTGAAACATAAAACATTATATATAGTTTAAAACGGGCATTATAAATTCAAAAACGATCCAAACAATGTGAAATCTTCGCGTGGTGTCATATTATGTGACATAGTTAGAAGGAAAAATATCAAACTTGGTATATTGATTATGTCTCAAAAAAACCTTCACAAAATAATCTATCTCGTTCGAGGTTTCTTGGCTTTCGGGTCAAATGACCAAAGTTATGGCTAGAATGAAGGCATAGTTTGTGATAATGTGTCCATATTATGCATAAGTGTGCATCATGGGATGGAGAACAATGTTTCAGGAGGAAGTTTTCCTTTTCGTCGCACCAAAAAGCCGTTTTCCATTTTCCGAGTGCAAAAAACTAACGGTTTTGTGAAGCAACCACCAAATGGCTAATTCAAAATACTACCGTCACATTTTTCAAAAATACTAGGCCACCTTACATGGATAATGTCATAACAGGGGGATCTCAAACATTTCCGTCTATCCCTGGTGAAAAAGACAAATTCCTGCCGAATCGGTAGGAAGTGGGTCAGATATGAACTACAAGTACTGTAGGGGTTCGTAGCATGGAAAACAAAAATTTTCTATCGCATACAAACAAACAAGCCAAGATCTATCTACTAGATTGTAGCAACGAGTCGATGGAATAACTTACCCTCGAAGATTCCAAAGCGGTTAACGAGAGCAGATTCTCGTGGGTGATGTAGTCGTACTCTTTCCGATCTCAAGATCGCGTAGACGATCCTTCCGGCGCCACGTTCCAGCAGCGCCCCCGCAGTCGGTCACACGTTCGGTACTCGACGAAGACCTTCCTCTCCCTTGTTCCAGCAGGCAGCGGAGGTTGTAGCACTCTCCTCGCGATTCCGGCAGCACAACGGCGTGGTACCGGAGGTAGAGGGGAAATCCCGCAGGGCTTCGCCTTAAGCCGGTGCGAGTATGGTGGAGCTTATGAGAGAGGCTATTAGTGGTCTAGTAATTAGACACACCAATTAGAGGGCTCTAAACCAATTAGAAGGCTCTAAACCAAAATAGCTCTAAACCGGGGTTTAGATCTAGGGTTTAGTTTAGAGGGTAGGAACTTGTGTTGTGTAGAGAGGGGAGCCCTGCCCCTCCCTTTATAGGTGGGAGGGCCGGCGGCCAAGGGGAGGAGTTCCTCCCCAACTCGGCCTTGGGAGGTGCGCCGGCCAAGGGGAGGAACCCTCCTCCAACTCGGCCTCCACCTCCTCTTTCTCCTCTTTCCGAAAACTGGCAGTTTGACCGAAAACTGGCAGTTTGACTTTTTCAATTAGGATTTGAATTAACCCTTTATTTCGGACAGCGAGAACACTTAGTACATGATGCAATCATTCCAACATGCAATGACACATTCATGTACCCCCTTCCCCCCTCCGGAGTGCCGGACATTCCGGGACCTTCTAGAATGTTCCCGATGAAAACACCGGAACCATTCCCCAACTCCGAAACGGGACTTTCCTTATATGAATCTTATTCTCCGGACCATTCCGGATCACCTCGTGATATCCCGGATCCCATCCGAGACTCCGAACAACATTCGGTCTCTTTCTCATAATACCATAACTACTCAAACAACGTCGAATCCTTAAGTGTGTCTCCCTACGGTTCGTGAATTATGCGGACATGATCGAGACACTTCTCCGAACAATAACCAATAGAGGAATCTGGAAATTCATATGGCTCCCACATATTTCTACGATTACTTTGCGATCGAATGAACCACTTACATATGATACCAATTTCCCTTTGTCTCACGATATGTTACTTATCCAAGGTTATGATCGTCGGTATCTCTGCATACCTAGTTCAACCTCGTTACTGATAAGTACTCTTTTCTCGTTCCCGTGATATGTGATCCCTTGTGACCAAGTCACATGCTTGCAAGCTAATTGGATGACATTTCACCGAGAGGGCCCAAAGAATATCTATCCGTCATGTGGATGGACAAATCCCACTCTTGATCCATGTGTTTCAACCAATACTTTCCGAACACTCAATGCCACTTTTATAGCCACCCTGTTACGGTGTGGTGTTTGATGACATCAAAGCATCCATCCGGTAAAGGTGATATGCATGATCTCATGGTCGAAGGATTTAGGTTACTATGTATCAGAAAGCATATAGCAATTTGAACTATTGAAATGACTTGATCTTTATGCTACGCTTATCTATAGGAGTATGTCCATCACATCATTCTCCTAATGATATGATCCTGTTGTTAATAACATCTCTATGTTCATGATCAGGAAACCATGATCATATATTAACCAACAAGCTAGTTTAATAAGAGGCTTTACTAGGGACTCTTATTTTAGTTTACAAATCACACAAGTATTAATGTTTCCGGTTAATACAATTATAGCATGGTATGTAAACATTTATCATAAGTGTGAAGACATGATAATAACCACTTTATTATTGCCTCTTGGGCATATCTCCAACAGTCTCCCACTTGCACTAGAGTCAATAATCTAGTTTCGAACCTTTGTGTATTCAACACCTATGGCTTTCCGGTGTTGTATGTACACGATTGCTAGTGGTCAACTGATCTCCGGATCTGACACTTCCAGGTCCGTGTGTAATTGCATGTCTTTGCGTCTCTACGCATCACTCATTCTCTAATGAGATGGCTTTGTATAAATTTGGTCTTTCGGTGTGACCTTTAGCTCTTTGGGGTTAAAACATTTTGATAATATTGTCGCACAACATATCTTCATAGTATTATCCCACTGTGAACTACACCTAGTTTGATAACAAACTTCTTGACACAAATGCCCTCTTTTGCTGCTATAATAGCAGTCATATACTTAGCCTTTTGTTGTAGTATCTGTCACAATGTCTTAACTTTGGAAATCATCCAAATCCATTATGGAACTCATTTTCCATTATATTGTGCCACCCTTAGTTTAGATTGAGATAAACTTAATTTGTACTTTGTGACAAAGCTAGTATCAATGTAGTACTTTTACAATGAACTAACCATCTATTTGTCACTTCTACAAATATTATACTCTTAGTTCTTTCAAAAGATCATAAGAATATCCTTACTATTGTCCAATGATCATCTTACGAATCATTCTGATATATGCTCTCAACATTTAGAGCATAGGACATATCTGGATCTGTACATATCACAGTATGATTGATATAAATACTCTTTGTGATTTCATACATCAAGTATCAATCTATACTTGAATCTTTGTTTCACTTTACCAAATGTCAATACACTTGAATATATCATCAACATTGAACTCATTCAATCCTTTCTGTGCGACAAGAACCTTCTCTTGTAGTTTCTATATTGAACTCATTCAATATCTTGTCTATGTACTTCTGGCACAACCATATTAGCGTCTATTGATGCCAAATATTTGGGTTTTGCCTAAGTCTTTCATCGGGATGAAATTCTTAATATGTGTTAATAAAAGATACATTATTTCTAATCAACAATATGTCTTCCACATAATGTATTAGAAACATGTCTTAGCGCTCCCACTTAATTTCTTGCAAACGCAAGCATCTTCATTGTCTCTGATGAAATTAAACTCTTTTAACAGTTTCATCATAGTGAAGATTCCAACTCCGCTATGCTCACTCTAACCATTGAAGTTTGCATATGCTTTTAGCATCCTTTGAATTAACAAAACCCTATGGACCGTGTTATGCACATGTCCTAGGTAACGATTCTATTAGAAGAACTTGTTTTGTTTATTCAACTACCATATAACAAATTATATGTAGTGGTTGCTACATTAATCCGTCTAGACTAAATATCACTATGAAAGATCAAAATCTTGCCATAGTCAACCTTTGAACATTGTTGTGAACTCTTTCCCAACATGTCGACTAGATGTGAAACATCCATGTCTATTTCTTTATAGATCCAGACACAACTATTAGGTCTTACATCTTTCTCGAGGGTCCTTCAAGTTCAAAACTTGATTTCTCGTGTATGGAACTATCACGGATTTTATGGCTTCAAGCCATTTTACGGAGTCAGGGCCCATCATCGCTTCTCTGCATGTAGTCGGTTCATTATTCTCAAATAATGATTCAACCCTCAAATCTTGGTATTTGATTGTTCATCCGACCTACTTGTTTCAATAGGAACTTGGATCTCCGTGACCACAACCTTTGAGGTACGTGAACCATGAGCATTGTTGCTGCCTCCGAAACACTTTTCGGCGCTGCGCAACTCTGCACATACAGCTAAGGTTCTTTTAACCTTATCAAAGTTCTATTGTCCTCCCACTTAACTTTTCACGAAAAATTCCTTCTCAAAGAAACTTGACATTCTAAGCGACAAACACTTTTGTCTCCGGTGTTTATGGAGGAATACTTAACAGTAATACAAAGACAGGTTTATCCGACTTTGGTTGCAAACATCTTTCTTATGCATAGCATACCAATGTTTAAGAAAGGACTACTTGGGTTTTATCCCAAACCATAACCTTATATGGTGTCATTTCAACGGATTATGATGGAGCTCTTTTCAGTGGAAAAACGGTAATCTCTAAAGCTTTTAATCTTTAAAATACAATGGCAGTTTTATGAATTACACCTTTCGATCTTACCATGTCAAACAAGGTTTAATTACATATCTCGAACGCTCCATACTCTTATGGTGTTTCGGGAAAATGCAAATCCACGGAACGATTCCTTAAATCTTAGGTATTATGCTAAACTTGTAACTCAAATATCTTCCTTTATGATCTTATCATAAACTATTTATATTCTTGTTACAATGATCTTGCACTTCATCTTGAAAGTCTTTGAACTTTTCAAGTGTTTCATACTTTATCCTTATTAAGTAAATATTTATATATTCACTCAAATTTTCGGAGAAAGCATATGAAGTTGAAATCCATCGCTCTTGACTACACATAACGGGCTTCGTACAACAATATGTACAAGTTCCAATAAGCTAGTCATTCGTTCCCTTTTGGCCTATGAACGAAGTTTTAATTATCTCTAGGAAAGTTTCACAAGCGTTATTTGATCAAAATCAAAAGACTCCAAAATTCCATCCACATGGAATTTCTTCATGTTTTCTTTCCAATATAATTCAAACAGCGATGTCACTTCCTAAGTGATCTTTCAATCAATTTGTCTTTCGACATTTTAGCACTAGTTTTATGGATGTGATTTCTCCAACGAGATTTGTGAATCATCCATCTTTTATGGATTACGGCAATTATTTGAACAACCCTTTTGTTCTCATAATACCTGATAAAACAAATCTTGAAGGCAAGCTTTGATGTTTTAACGAGCAACATAATAACCCTTTATTTGTTCTCGATGAACATCATCACATATTCTTTTGCTAGTTACTTAGGCCATTGTAGTTCATGAATTCTGTTGTTTCGTATGACGATTCATACCAACAAATTCAGTATCAAATACTTAAGAACCACATTGTTTAATAAGCAAAGAATATAGCCACAACATGTATATCATCTATATACTTAAACTGAACAATTCTAGTCTTTTCTTTTCTGCCATATATTTATGAGATTCTCTTTCAATATTTCCTTTTCTATTTGAAAGAATCTATCAATATCAATAGTGAAGTCATACATATGACAAATAGTCCAAAGCGTGTATAATTAAATACCAATGTCTTTGGACTTGCACTTTGAAGTAGATCACCATCATCAAATATTTGGTGTTCTTTCAAATTCCTTTCTTTAGTAATCTCTTGGTGTAGTAAACATTTTACCTACATCAAATATTCACCCTTATCATGGAATCGTCCATGATCAAGCTACTTTTAGCTTATAACGATGAATTATGAGTATAATGTTGCTATCCAAAACCTTTTGGAGGATTAGGACAACAAGTGTCTCCAACCTTTTTGCAAATTCTCATCAAATATGAGAACATGACTTTTGCCATATTATACTCTATCATGTTGCAACCAAAACTTCGTTTCAGATATCACAATATCTTCCACACATCATGGTTTCTGAAACAACTCTTTCAGATCCTAGATAACCTTGATATTAAGGGAATCCTTTGAATATCAAGAATCATGGAGACAAACATGATACTTATATACTAACACTTGGAATTGTTACTCTTGATTTAATACTGATTATTAAACTTCATAGAGTAACCGGAATTTACTGAAAGTTTGCAATAGGACTTTTAAACTTTAGATTAACACTTCAAAACAATACGATACCAGTTCGTAAAGTAACTAACCAGAATTCTATAGTTCTATCATCTCAATTATAACTAAGCGCAAGGTGGTAAACGGATGCCAATGACTACAACAACTATGCAAATTCACTTTGATTTAGTTTATGATAAATTGAGTTCTAATTAATAATTAAATTAATCTAGGTGAACTCCCACTCAAAACAATATCCCTCACATTGTTTTAGTGATCACATGAACCAAATCCACTACATCAACACCGATCATCACGAGAGTTGATATAGTTTTCAATGGCGAACAATCGACATGTTCATCATATCTGCTATATGATTCATGCTTTACCTTTCGGCGATCCGTGTTCCTGAGGCCATGTCTGTACATGCTAGGCTCGTCAAGATCAAACCTTAGCTACCGCATAAGCAAATCTGGCTTGCTTACGTTGTATTCACCCGTGGAATCAAAGACACCCGATCATCACGTGGTGCTTCGAAGCAACAAGCTTTAGCAACGGTGCTAACTAAGGGCGAACACTTTAGACTTGAAATTTATGTGCATGAGGGATCATCTTATAATGCTACCGTCGTCTACTAAGCAATACAAGATGCATAAAGGATTAACATCACATGCAATTCATAATATGTGATATGATATGGCCTTTCTTCTTTGTGCTTCCGATCTCCATCTTCAAGCATGAACATGATCTCCATCATCACCGGCATGGCATCAAGGTCAATGACGCTTCTTCATGGTTGTCGTCCACCCGCTTCAACTATTACAACTATTTTGAATAGACACGCAGGTCTTAACAGAAATTAAAGACAACCATATGGCTCCTGCCGGTTGCCAACTTACAATAAGGAACATTGCATACATCAAATATAATCACAATCATGGCCATATCACATCACTGCACACCCCTGCAAAACAAAGTTAGACGCTTCTACTTTCTTTGCATATTTTACGTGGTTTCGGGCTTTCCATAAGTGTCGTTCTAACCTACGAACAAGAACCACAACATTGATACTAGCATTGTTGATTACCCGTTGTAAATTGGATCTTTACTATGCTAGGAGAAACAGGCACCCGCAAAGCCACTTATGCAATACAAGTTGCATGTTAAGCGTGGAGCAAGTCTCATGAACGATGTCATGTAAGGTTAGCCCGGGCCGCTTCATCCCAACATACCGCAAGATGCAAAGTACACGCAAAGCAATCTACAATAAAAGCATCAATGCCCACAATGACCATTGTGTTCTACTCGTGCAACAGATCTACATATAGACACGGCTCTGATACCACTGTAGGGGTTCGTAGCATGGAAAACAAAAATTTTCTATCGCATACAAACAAACAAGCCAAGATCTATCTACTAGATTGTAGCAACGAGTCGATGGAATAACTTACCCTCGAAGATTCCAAAGCGGTTAACGAGAGCAGATTCTCGTGGGTGATGTAGTCGTACTCTTTCCGATCTCAAGATCGCGTAGACGATCCTTCCGGCGCCACGTTCCAGCAGCGCCCCCGCAGTCGGTCACACGTTCGGTACTCGACGAAGACCTTCCTCTCCCTTGTTCCAGCAGGCAGCGGAGGTTGTAGCACTCTCCTCGCGATTCCGGCAGCACAACGGCGTGGTACCGGAGGTAGAGGGGAAATCCCGCAGGGCTTCGCCTTAAGCCGGTGCGAGTATGGTGGAGCTTATGAGAGAGGCTATTAGTGGTCTAGTAATTAGACACACCAATTAGAGGGCTCTAAACCAATTAGAAGGCTCTAAACCAAAATAGCTCTAAACCGGGGTTTAGATCTAGGGTTTAGTTTAGAGGGTAGGAACTTGTGTTGTGTAGAGAGGGGAGCCCTGCCCCTCCCTTTATAGGTGGGAGGGCCGGCGGCCAAGGGGAGGAGTTCCTCCCCAACTCGGCCTTGGGAGGTGCGCCGGCCAAGGGGAGGAACCCTCCTCCAACTCGGCCTCCACCTCCTCTTTCTCCTCTTTCCGAAAACTGGCAGTTTGACCGAAAACTGGCAGTTTGACTTTTTCAATTAGGATTTGAATTAACCCTTTATTTCGGACAGCGAGAACACTTAGTACATGATGCAATCATTCCAACATGCAATGACACATTCATGTACCCCCTTCCCCCCTCCGGAGTGCCGGACATTCCGGGACCTTCTAGAATGTTCCCGATGAAAACACCGGAACCATTCCCCAACTCCGAAACGGGACTTTCCTTATATGAATCTTATTCTCCGGACCATTCCGGATCACCTCGTGATATCCCGGATCCCATCCGAGACTCCGAACAACATTCGGTCTCTTTCTCATAATACCATAACTACTCAAACAACGTCGAATCCTTAAGTGTGTCTCCCTACGGTTCGTGAATTATGCGGACATGATCGAGACACTTCTCCGAACAATAACCAATAGAGGAATCTGGAAATTCATATGGCTCCCACATATTTCTACGATTACTTTGCGATCGAATGAACCACTTACATATGATACCAATTTCCCTTTGTCTCACGATATGTTACTTATCCAAGGTTATGATCGTCGGTATCTCTGCATACCTAGTTCAACCTCGTTACTGATAAGTACTCTTTTCTCGTTCCCGTGATATGTGATCCCTTGTGACCAAGTCACATGCTTGCAAGCTAATTGGATGACATTTCACCGAGAGGGCCCAGAGAATATCTATCCGTCATGTGGATGGACAAATCCCACTCTTGATCCATGTGTTTCAACCAATACTTTCCGAACACTCAATGCCACTTTTATAGCCACCCTGTTACGGTGTGGTGTTTGATGACATCAAAGCATCCATCCGGTAAAGGTGATATGCATGATCTCATGGTCGAAGGATTTAGGTTACTATGTATCAGAAAGCATATAGCAATTTGAACTATTGAAATGACTTGATCTTTATGCTACGCTTATCTATAGGAGTATGTCCATCACATCATTCTCCTAATGATATGATCCTGTTGTTAATAACATCTCTATGTTCATGATCAGGAAACCATGATCATATATTAACCAACAAGCTAGTTTAATAAGAGGCTTTACTAGGGACTCTTATTTTAGTTTACAAATCACACAAGTATTAATGTTTCCGGTTAATACAATTATAGCATGGTATGTAAACATTTATCATAAGTGTGAAGACATGATAATAACCACTTTATTATTGCCTCTTGGGCATATCTCCAACAAGTACATGATCGGATGCTTATGATTTTTTACAAAAATCATTTTTAGGTTCAAAATATGTTGTTTCATCATAAATCCACTTCAAGTTTAGTGAGTCTCAGCCCCGAGCTAAGAATCTTCATGCCCACCCTTCGACAAAGTATAACGATGGTTTAAAACGAGCATTATAAATTCAAAAACGATCCAAACAACATGAAACCTTCGCGTGGTGTCATATTATGTGACATAGTTAGAAGGAAAAATATCAAACTTGGTATATTGATTATGTCTCAAAAAAACCTTCACGAAATGACCTATCTCGTTCGAGGTTTCTTAACTTTTGGGTCAAATGACCAATGTTATGGCTAGAATAAAGGCATAGTTTGTGATAATGTGTCCATATTATGCATAAGTATGTATTATGGGATGGCGAACAATGTTTCAGGAGGAAGTTTTCCTTTTCGTCGCACCAAAAAGCCGTTTTCCATTTTCCGAGTGCAAAAAACTAACGGTTTTGTGAAGCAACCACCAAATGGCTAATTCAAAATACTACCGTCACATTTTTCAAAAATACTAGACCACCTTACATGGATAATGTCATAACAGGGGGATCTCAAACATTTCCGTCTATCCCTGGTGAAAAAGACAAATTTCTGCCGAATCGGTAGGAAGTGGGTCAGATATGAACTACAAGTACATGATCGGATGCTTATGATTTTTTACAAAAATCATTTTTAGGTTCAAAATATGTTGTTTCATCATAAATCCACTTCAAGTTTAGTGAGTCTCAGCCCCGAGCTAAGAATCTTCATGCCCACCCTTCGACAAAGTATAACGATGGTTTAAAACGGGCATTATAAATTCAAAAACGATCCAAACAACATGAAACCTTCGCGTGATGTCATATTATGTGACATAGTTAGAAGGAAAAATATCAAACTTGGTATATTGATTATGTCTCAAAAAAACCTTCACGAAATGACCTATCTCGTTCGAGGTTTCTTAACTTTTGGGTCAAATGACCAATGTTATGGCTAGAATAAAGGCATAGTTTGTGATAATGTGTCTATATTATGCATAAGTATGCATCATGGGATGGCGAACAATGTTTCAGGAGGAAGTTTTCCTTTTCGTCGCACCAAAAGGCCGTTTTCTATTTTCCGAGTGCAAAAAACGGACGGTTTTGTGAAGCAACCACCAAATGGCTAATTCAAAATGCTACCGTCAAATTTTTCAAAAATACTAGACCACCTTATATGGATAATGTCATAACAGGGGGATCTCAAATATTTCCGTCTATCCCTGGTGAAAAAGACAAATTCCTGCCGAATCGGTAGGAAGTAGGTCAGATATGAACTACAGGTACATGATCGGATGCTCATGATTTTTTATAAAAATCATTTTAGGTTTAAAATATGTTGTTATCCACTTCAAGTTTAGCGAGTCTTAGTCCCGAGCTAAGAATCTTTATGCGTGCCGTTTTAAACTGGCAAATGAAATTATGATAAGAATCACGGCATAGTTTGTGATAAGTTTATATTGATGTCATATTTGGATTCCTCTCATTTTTCTAATCAATTTAGACATATTATTTGCCGAATTCCGATTTACAGATTTAAAGATATTAATTATTCCATATTAAATAAAAAATACAAAAAAATAAAATCATTATATTTTTATTTGAATTCAATAATATTTTTACTTATTCATTGTTGTTTACTTAAATAATTGCTTGTAATTTCAAAAAATATAACCATATGACATGATGATATAAGAGTTAATAGTAATGATATCCTAGTATTGACAACAATAAGTAAATTGCTTTGCGGGAAGAGATTCTGAAGGAACGAGGAAGTTAAGCGTGCTAGAGCTGGAGTAGTACTAGGATGGGTGACCGAACGGAAACTTTGACTAAGACTGCAATTTAATCAATTATTAACTATAAATAGTGTTAAAATGATTAAAGCGGGAGATTAAGGAGTCAAATAATTCAAAGATTTAAAAAAATAAAAAATAATAATAAAAAATATTTTAGGCTATGCCGACGGCCTGGCCGTCGGCGTAGCTCCATTCCTGTGCCGACGGCTTGGCCGTCGGCGTAGCTCCAGACTGAACCGTTAGCCAAAACGGCCGTTGACTGACACGCGGGACCCGTTGGAAGACGCTGTGCCGAGGGGGAGGGGCTGTGCCGATGGCCACAGAGCTGTGTCGACGAGGACGTACGCAGACGGCAATTTGTCCTGTAGTGAAGGCGCCAAAAATTTGAAGGCGCCAAAAGTTTGGAACGGAAGAAGCACATTATAGTAGCTAGCTACCGAAATTATAATCTGCTTTAATAAACATGCCACTAGTTTCTGCACAGCATCCTCGCAGAAGTACATAAAGTAAGTTTTTTTAGTAGAATCCATAGAGTAGTAAGTTAAATGGAGTACAATTCAGTAGCAAACTGGCCGATCCTGTATCTTCCAGCCTTCACTACTTAAGCGCCGGGATATCATTTGGATTGCGTGGCACCATGTCTCGCTGGCCGTGTTATGAATTAGCACTAGCTTCATATATCTTGATAGTAGCAGAACAACTATTAAGAGAACACTCAGCACACGATGACGCTGAAGTAGTTATATTTGTATTACTCCGCATAGTCGCAGAATCCATTGTTGCACTTCTTATTGCACTGGTTGGAGCAGGTGCCGCAGTTCTTCTTGTCCGAGAGCACATCGACGCAGTGACCGCCGCAGCATGTTCGGCCGTGCTTGCACGCCTTGTTGCAGCCGCCGCAGTGCTCGGCGCTGGCGACGGTGTCCACGCACTGGCCGCTGCAGCACGTCGTCCCGGCGCTCCCCGGCGTGAGGCATGCCTCCGCCGACTTCTTGGAGCAGTCGTAAGTTGGCAGAGGAGGGCGGACAGTGCCACCAACTAGCAGGAAACGGCTCCTCCTCGCCGGTAACGCTGGGCTGTTGCTGATGGTGGCCGTGGCAGAGACGATGACGGCGGCCGTGGCCAGCACCGTGAGGAAAATGTGGGCGGCGTTCGCCATTGCTTTTTGAGAGAAGGAAAAGAAAAGATTGGCTCGTGTCTTCTCGTGGTTTAGGTGCTGGAGAATGTGATCGTGTGGAGTGAAATGTATCTGCAGGGTCGCGCTTATATAGAGGAGAGCATGGAAGGAAGTCTGCTCTCTCGTCAGGTTGACTTTTGATGGCAAGAAGACTTCAAAACAACGCAAATATGACACTTTTGTAGGTTTTAAGTGGAGTGTAGAGTTCAGCAATATTAATTGCAGGTTGATCAATCAACCAGTTCAATTCGCAGCAATGTTCGGAACTGATAATGGCGGGAACACTGTCCCTTTTTTGAGATTGGCGGCGACACTGTCGTAACCAGGATTTTGGCATAATTAACGTACACATCATTCAATGAACCAAATGATGGCCGTCTTCGCGTGCTACATATGCTAATTAATGAAACTAAATAATTAAGGTGCATATATTACTCCTCGTGACTGAGTGAAATGCATGAGGTGGTGCCTTAGCTTCATAGTATGCCCTCATATCGTCCCAGGACAGGAGCAGCCCATAGAGTTTAAGCACGCTTATGATCTACCGATTCATCGTACTTAGCCGGGATGCAAAACATAAACCGTTAAAGAGACGTAAACTGTGAGGCCGGTCATTCATCCGTTGTCTTCTTTTTTAGTCCTCCTTTGATTTAGAAGAATTTTTTTTTGCGAAATTGATTTAGAAGAATTGTGCAAGGTTTTAGAGGATTTGGATACTTAGACTTTTTCCCTATAGAAGTCGTTTGATTCAAAATGATTGCAATCTTTAGAGATTTCTTCAAATGATTTCTTTGCACTCACTTTGGAGATTTTTTCCATCCACAATTTTTTCAACACCGGGGCAAAAACTTTGCCCCAATCAATTAATTGAGAAGAAATTTTACAAAAAATGTAGCGATTCTAAAATTATAAAAGTGTACTCTCCCGGTATAATTTCACTCAACTGCTTAGTGCCCGCTAAGACCCACAAATGGGTTTCTTTCTTAATTTTATCTACAAGCACAAATGGAGGTGCGTGCTTGTTGTGGAAGACCATTTTTTTCTTTCATTCCATATTTCCCAATAAGTCAAGTAAGGGAGGAAATAGCTCCGTGGTTTGGGCTTGGATGCTCTGCCATAGTTGACCACCAACTTTTGATTATGAGGCCTTCCCATTGGGTCGGTTGAATTGAATGAATACTTGGATATTCAGCTCACGGGAGCATTTGAACTCATTGTGAGAAAACATATTTTAAAATGTTAAAAATTTGAAAAAAATGTGTACATGTATATTTAAACATTTTATGTTAGTTCACAAGTTTTAGGAATGAAATAACATTTTACGTGTCCCATGCAAAAAAGACAAAAAAATGTTATGTGAATAGTCATACTCACATGACATTTTTTGTCTTTTTTATACATGACACATAAAATGTTCTTTTATCCTAAAAAATTGTAAACGGACATGAAATGTTTGAATGTATATGTAGACATTTTTTCTGATTTTTTAACATTTTAAAATATGTTTTCTCACAATGGGTGCAAATGCACTCGTGAGAAAAAAGAGATTTCCGGAATATTCATCTAATCTTTATGAGTCCCCAAACCAAAGCTTTCTAGTGAAGCGACACTTGAAAAATAGGTGAGTAACCGACTTTGTGGTTTTCTTGCATAAAGGGCACATCCCACAATTGTGCCATCCCGTTTCTCAAGACGGTCCGCCGACCATAATCTATTTTGTATTGCAAGCGAAGCAACGAATTTTGTATTTGATGGTACATACGTCTTCCATACTATCTTGTTCATGTTAGAGGCTATTGCTCTTGTTAATTTCTTATCCACTTCAACCTCATGTTAGTTTTTTTATTGTTCTTGTGATTTAGACACAAACTTTATCCAAACCTGTAGCTCTCTAATATCATAGGACATAAAAGATTTTTTTATAATGGGCACTTTATTACTTAAAGGGTTATATACAAGAGAATACATCATCCGATTCCGGTGGTTTTCCTAATTCCTCCTTTTCGAAAATCATGCAAATAAAAAGTACCTTAATTTTAGAAGTCACATTATGCGTCAACCGTGACACGGCCATGCAAGATATTGATCAGTGACAACATCGATAGGAGAAGTCTGGGAGCAACAATACAACGTATTCTAGGGTCGTGGGAGCGAAGACAGAATTGCCAACCTGAGCGGGGAGAAAACGCTCTCGTCTTACGTTCGTCTATCTGGTGTGATGGTAAAATGTAGGAGACTTCGTGCAAGGACACATTTATGTGTGATACTATGTTGACGGTTTCACACCATCCTGGATAATTGCTAGGGCATACTCGGAGGAAGCAACAACTTTCCAACACTTGGTGGCCCATGCCACAATACACGATCATGCGAAGAAAAGGAGAAACATATGCGGTGTATAACTCAACTAAGAATACTATCACAAAGTAAAATGTATAAGTAAAGATCTCTAGTCTAGAAATAAACTAGTCAAATGAAGACGATGATATACCTCGAAGTTGAATTCCCCATAGAATTTAATCTACATTGGAGCAGTGTGGAGGCTAAAGCTCCCCAAGCGCCACGATTGCTCACTGTATTCTCCTCGCGCTCACAGACAATGCAATATGTAGAGATCCAGTAAGAGAGGATGGTCACCGAACCCGTACAAATTTGCGGCAATCTTCGTTACTTAATTGGAGGCTACGAAGAAATCCACCAAATTTTACACCATAATGATTGAGCTCGTGTAGGGTTCGCAGCATACAAAAACAAAAATTTCCTACGATGGGAACATCTAAGTACCAAGATCTATCTTCTAGATACAAGCAACGCGTGGATATACATCCATAGAATACATACCCTCGAAGACCGAATAGCGTTAACGAGGTTGTACTCGTGGATGATGTAGACGAACGCTTGCCGATCTCAAGATCGTGATGAAGTCCATCTGGTCCAGCCGGTCCAGCACGATCAAGTCCAGCACCTCAAAGCAGTGGTGCATCCGTGATCGCACACACGTACGGGTACCCCGAGAACCTTCGCGCCCTCGCTGCAGCGAAGCAGCGGAAGCAACAAATCCTTCCAGAAAAAGCCACCGGGAACATGTATCTCGCTGATCCGAGACCATGGGGAAATTCTAAAAGGGAGAGAGATCCTTCGCGAGGAGGTGTGTGAGACAAGTGAGAGGAGGGGGTCCTTTTATAGGGGAGGGGGTAGCCCAAGGGGGCATGGCCGCCGGCCATGGAGGGTGCCCCCACCTCTCCCTCATTCATGTGGTGGAAGCTCCACTCACATAAAAACCTCTCCACTCACATGCATTAATTTTACACCAATGCAAGCTCTCATTTAAATAAAACTCTTTTATTTATTTATTCAGAATTTTGTTAATTACTTTAATTAACAAACATTCACATAAAACCCCTTGCTAGTATTCCATTTCACATGCAGAACCAGTTTCAGCAATTTCAACCGAAACAGTTCCGGTGTCTAGTGAAATAAATTCCTGCGCTTTCCTTTTCTTTTTCTGACATATCATTTGCTCCGAATGGTGTCGGTATCCCTTAAGTGTGTCACCCTACGGTTCGCGAATAATGCGGACATGATCGAGACACTTCTCTGATCAATAATCAGTAGCGGGACCTGGAGATCCATACTGACTCCCACACATTCAACGATGACTTCTGTGATCGTGTGAACCTTTTACGTTAGTATCTTAATCCCTTTGTTTCACGATATATTACATGTCTGAGATTCGATCATCGGTATCTCCATACCTAGTTTGATCTTGTTACTGACATGCACTCTTTTCTCGTTCCCGTGATATAACATTCTAGTGATCAAATCACTTGCTTGCAAGCTAATCAATGTGATATCACCGAGAGGGCCCAGAGCATATCTATCCGTCATCGGGATGAACAAATTCCACTCCTGATCCATGGGTCTCAACATAACACTTTAGTAGTTCTGAAGCCATCTTTATAATCACCCAGTTACGGTGTGACGTTTGATGTCATCGAGAAACTCTTCCGGTGTTAGTGATTGACATGATCTCATGGTCTAAGGATTAGGATCACTTCGTAAGTTGTTATAGCAATATAAACTCAATGACTTTGATCGTAATCCTATACTTCGTATGAATGTTCATCACATCATTACACTAATGTTGTGACCTCGTTATTAACAACATCCAATGTCCATGATCAGGAAACTTTGATCATCATGTTAATCAACGAGCTAGTTTATAAGAGAGGCATAACTAGTAACTTCCTTTTTGTTTATTAAACACACATGTATTAACGTTTCCGTATTAATACAATTATAGCATGAAAAATAAACATTTATAATAAATAAGGAATACGATAATAACCACTTTATTATTGCCTCTCGGGCATATTCCCTTCAGTCTCCCACTTGCACTAGAGACAATAATCTAGTTTGAAAACTTTGCGTCTTGAACACCTATGGCTTTCTGGTGTTCCATATACGCAATTACAAGTGGTTAACATAATCTATGGATCTGATACTTTCAGGTCCGTGTGTATTTACATGTCTTTGCGTCTCCACGCATCACTCATTCTCTAATGAGATGGCATTGTATAAATTTGGTCTTTTGGTGAGACCTTTAGTTCCTTGGGTTTTAATCACGTCGATACTATTGTCGTACAATATATCGTCAGTGTTAGCCCGTTGCGAACCACACCTTAGTCTGATAACAAACTACTTGACACAAATTCCCTCCTTTGCTGCTACTATAGCAGTCATATACTTAGCCTTTTGTTGTAGTATCCGTCACAATGTGTTAACTTTGGAATTCATCCAAATCCATCATGGAAACTTTCTTTCTATTTCATTATGCCACCCATAGTTTAAATTGAGATAAACTTAATTTGTATCTTGTGGCAAACCTAGTATCAATGTAACGCTTTACAATGAAATATTTGTAATTGTTTGTCACCTCTACACAAATATATTTTTAGTTCTACCAAAAGATCATAAGAATATCCTTACTATCGTCCAATGATCATTTTATGATTCATTCTGGTAATGCTCATAACACTTAGAGCATAGGACATATCTGGATGTGTACATATCATGGTATGATTGATCAAAACATTCTTGTGATTTCACTCATCAAGTGTCAAAACACTTGAATCTTGTTTCACTTATCAAGTGTCGATACACTTGAATCTTGATTCAATTCCTTTCCATGCGACAAGAACCGTTTCTAGTTGTTTCTATATTGAACTCCTTCAATATCTCATATATGTATGTTTGACACAACCATATTAGCGTCACATTCTATCCACTATAGACATTCATGCTAAATATTCGGGTTTTGCCTAAGTCTTTCATCGAAATGAAATTCTTAACCTTTGTCAATAAAAGATACATCATTTCTAATCAACAAGATGTCCTCCACATAATGTATTAGAAATATGTCTTAGCGCTCCCACTTAATTTCTTGCAAATGCAAGCATCTTCATCGTCTCCTGATGAAAAACTCCTTTTTCATCATGGTGAAGATTCCAACTCCGCGATGCTTACTTCAACCATTGAAGTTTGCATGCCCTTTTTAGCATCCTTTGAATTAATAAAACCCTTTGGATCGTGTCATGTACATGTCCTAGGTAACCATTCTATTAGAAGAACTTTGTTTTGTTTATTCATCTACCATATACCAAATTATATGTAGTGGTTGCTACTTTAATCCGCCCAGACTAAATATCGCTATGAAAGATCAAATCTTGTCATAGTCAACTCCTTGAACATTGTCATAAAATACTTTACGACATGTCGACTATTTCATAGATGTGAAACATCCATGTCTGTTTCTTTATAGATCCAAATACGACCGATAGGTTTTTACACCTTTTCCGAGGGTCTTCCAAGTTCAAAACTTGATTTATCGTGTATGGACTTATCACGGATTTTATGGCTTCAAGCCATTTGACAGAGTCAGGGCCCATCTTCGCTTCTTTGTATGTATTCGGTTCATCATTGTCAAACAATAATGATTTACTCTCAAATATTAGCATTTGATTGTTTAACCGACCTACTTGGTTCAATAGGAACTTAGATCTCCGTGACCACAACCTTTGAGGCACATAAGCTATGAGCATTATGGCAGCCTTCAGAACGATTTCCGGCGCTGCGCAACTCAGCACATATAGCTAAGAATCATTAACCTTATCAAAGTTCTATTGTCCTCCCACTTAACATTTATGAAAAATTTCTTCTTCAAGGAACTTCACGTTTCAAGTGACAAACCCTTTTGTCCTTGGTGTTATGGAGGAATAACCAATTGTTATTCAAAATAACCTACAAAGACATGCTCATCCGACTTCGGTTGTAAACATCTTACTTATGTTTAGCATACCAAAATTTAAGAAATGACAACTTGGGTTTTACCCCAAACCATAACTTCCATGGTGTCATTTCAACGGATCAAGATGGAGCTCTTTTCAGTGTAAAAGCGGAAGTCTCTAAAGCTTTAATCTTTTAAAACATAATGGCAGTTTTATAAATAACACCTTTGATCCAACCATGTCAAACAAGGTTTCATTACAAATCTCAAACACTCCATACTCCTATGGTGTTTCGGGAGATGTAAATCTAGGTGTTTTGCTAAACTTGTAACTCAAATAAATCCTTTTATGATAAAATTATAATTCATTTATTTTCTTGTTACACTTGTAACTCAAATAAATCCCTTATGATAAAATCATAAACCATTTATTTTCTTGTTACAATGATTTTCACTTCATCTTGAAAGTCTTTGAACATTTTCAAATATTTCACACTTCTTTCTCATTAAGTGAATATTCACTCAAATTTCCGGAGAAAGTATATGAAGTTGAAACCCATCGCTTACGACTATACATAATGGACTACATACATCGATATGTATAAATTCCAATATTTTAGTCGTTCGTTCTTCTTTGGCCTTTGAACAAAGTTTTAATTATCCCGAGGAAAGTCTCACAAGCGTCACTTGATCAAATCAAAGACTCCAAAAATCCATGAATATGGAGATTCTTCATGTTTTCTTTCCAATATAATTTAAACAGCGATGTCACTTCGTAAGTGATCTTTCAATCATTTGTCTTGCGACATTTTAGATTAGGTTTTATGGATGTGATTTCTCCAACTAGATTTGTAAATCATCCATCTTATATGGAATACGGTAATTATTTGAACAACCTTTGTTCTCATAATACCTGATTCAAATAACAATTATTAATACAAATCTTGAAGTCAAGCTTTGATGTCAACGAGAAATACAAACAACGGTTTGTTTGTTTTCGATGAACATCATCACATATTCTCTTGCTAGTTACTTAGGCCATTGTGGTTCATGAATTGCGTTGTTCCGTATGAAATTTCATACCAACCAATTCGGTATCCAATACCCAAGAACCACATTGTTTAACAAGCAAAGAATACAACCATAACACGTATATCATCTATATACCTAAATTGGATATTTCCAATCTTTTCTTTTCTACCAAATATATTTTATAGATTCTCTTTCAGCATTTCCTTTTCCTTTTTAAAAGAATCTATCAACATCAAAAGTGGCGCCATATACATGACACATAGTCCAAAGCGTGTATATTCAAATAATAATACCTTTAGACTTGCACTTTGAAGTAGATCACCATCATCAAAATGATCGGTGTTCTTTCAAAATCCATTATTTAGTAATCTTTTAGTGTAGTAAACACTTTACATACATCTTCTATTCACCCTTATCATGATGACATTCATGATCAAGCTACTGTAGCTTATAAAGACGAATCGTGAGTATAACATTACTTTCCAAAACCCTTTTTGGATGATTAGGATGTCTAGCATCTCCAACCTTTGTAAATTCTCATCCAATATGAGAACATATATTATACTCTATCATATTGCAACCAAAACATTATTTCAGATATCGTTATATCTGCCACACATGATGGCTTCTGAAACAATTCTTTCAGCTCCTAGATAAACTTGATATTAAAACAATCAAGAATCATGGAGACAAACATGATACTTATATACTAACACTTGGAATTGTTACTCTTGATTTAATACTAATTATTAAACTTCATGGAGTAACCGGAACTTACTGAAAGTTTGCAATAGGACTTTTAAACTTTAGATTAACACTTCAAAACAATACGATACCAGTTCGTAAAGTAACTAACCAGAATTCTATAGTTCTATCATCTCAATTATAACTAAGCGCAAGGTGGTAAACGGATGCCAATGACTACAACAACTATGCAAATTCACTTTGATTTAGTTTATGATAAATTGAGTTCTAATTAATAATTAAATTAATCTAGCTGAACTCCCACTCAAAACAATATCCCTCACATTGTTTTAGTGATCACACGAACCAAATCCACCACATCAAAACCGTTCATCACGAGAGTTGATATAGCTTCAATGGCGAACAATTAACATGTTCATCATATCTACTATATGACTCATGCTCTACCTTTTGGTAATCCGTGTTCCTGAGGCCATGTCTGTACATGCTAGGCTCGTCAAGATCAAACCTTAGTTTCCGCATGAGCAAATCTGGCTTGCTCACGTTGTATACACTTGCAGAATCTAACACACCCGATCATCACGTGGTGCTTAGAAACAACAAGCTTTAGCAACGGTGCTAACTAAGGGTGAACACTTTATGACTTGAAATTCATGTGCATGAGGGATCATCTTATAATGCTACCGTCGTCTACTAAGCAATACAAGATGCATAAAGGATTAACATCACATGCAATTCATAATATGTGATATGATATGGCCTTTCTTCTTTGTGCTTCCGATCTGCATCTTCCAGCACGAACATGATCTCCATCATCACCGGCATTGCATCAAGGTCAATGACGCCTCTCCATGGTTGTCGTCCACCGGCTTCAACTATTACAACTACTTTGAATAGACACGCGGGTCTTAGCAGAAATTAAAGACAACCATATGGCTCCTGCCGGTTGCCAACTTACAATAAGGAACATTGCATACATCATATATAATCACAATCATGGCCATATCACATCACTGCACACCCCTGCAAAACAAAGTTAGACGCCTCTACTTTCTTTGCATATTTTACGTGGTTTGGGGCTTTCAATAAGTGTCGTTCTAACTTACGAACAAGAACCACAACATTGATACTAGTATTGTTAATCACCCGTTGTAAATTGGATCTTAACTATGCTAGGAGAAACAGGCACCCGCAAAGCCACTTATGCAATACAAGTTGCATGTCAAGCGTGGAGCAAGTCTCATGAACGATGTCATGTAAGGTTAGCCCGGGCCGCTTCATCCCAACATACCGCAAGATGCAAAGTACACAAGAAGCAATCGACAATAAAAGCATCAACGCCCACAATGACCATTGTGTTCTACTCGTGCAACAGATCTACATATAGACACGGCTCTGATACCACTGTAGGGGTTCGTAGCATGGAAAACAAAAAATTTCTATCGCATACAAACAAACAAGCCAAGATCTATCTACTAGATTGTAGCAACGAGTCGATGGAATAACTTACCCTCGAAGATTCCAAAGCGGTTAGCGAGAGCAGATTCTCGTGGGTGATGTAGTCGTACACTTCCGATCTCAAGATCGCGTAGACGATCCTTCCGGCGCTGCGTTCCGGCAGCGCTCCCGCAGTCGGTCACACGTTCGGTACTCGACGAAGACCTTCCTCTCCCTTGTTCCAGCAGGCAGCGGAGGTTGTAGCACTCTCCTCGCGATTCCGGCAGCACAACGGCGTGGTACCGGAAGTAGAGGGGAGATCTCGCAGGGCTTCGCCTTAAGCCGGAGCGAGTATGGTGGAGTATGAGAGAGCTATTAGTGGTCTAGGGTTTAGACACACCAATTAGAAGGCTCTAAACCGAAGGCTAGGGCAATTAGAAGCTCTAAACCAAAACGGCTCTAAACCGGAGGCTGTGGCTAGGGTTTAGATTTAGAGGATAGGAACTTGTGTGTCTAGAGGAGGAGGCCCTGCCCCTCCTTTTATGGGTGGAGAGGGCCGGCGGCCAAGGGGAGGGAGGGGAGTCCCTCCCCAACTCGGCCTAGATGGTGCGCCGGCTTGGAGAGGAGGGACTCCTCCCCCAAGTCGGTTTCAACCTCCTCTTGCTTGTTTCCCTCAGTTTCCTGTTTTAGCCGTTTGACTTTCAAACTGGCCATTTGACTTTTCAGTTTTAGGATTCAATTTAATCCTTTATTTGGAACAGCGAGAACACTTAGTACATGATGCAATCATTCCAATATGTAATGACACATTCATGTACCCCTTCCCCCCGGGAGTGCCGGACATTCCGGAACCTTCTAGAACATTCCCGATGAAAACACCGGAATCATTTCCAAACTCCGAAACGGGACTTTCCTTATATGAATCTTATTCTCCGGACCATTCCGGATCACCTCGTGATATACCGGATCCCATCTGAGACTCCGAACAACATTCGGTCTCTTTCTCATAATACCATAACTACTCAAACAACGTCGAATCCTTAAGTGTGTCTCCCTATGGTTCGTGAATTATGCGGACATGATCGAGACACTTCTCCGAACAATAACCAATAGAGGAATCTGGAAATTCATATGGCTCCCACATATTTCTACGATTACTTTGCGATCGAATGAACCACTTACATACGATACCAATTTCCCTTTGTCTCACGATAGTTTACTTATCCGAGGTTATGATCGTCGGTATCTCTGCATACCTAGTTCAACCTCGTTACTGATAAGTACTCTTTTCTCGTTCCCGTGATATGTGATCCCTTGTGAGCCAGTCACATGCTTGCAAGCTAATTGGATGACATTTCACCGAGAGGGCCCAGAGTATATCTATCTGTCATATGGATGGACAAATCCCACTCTTGATCCATGTGTTTCAACCAATACTTTCCGAACACTCAATGCCACCTTTATAGCCACCCAGTTACGGTGTGGTGTTTGATGTCATCAAAGCATCCATCCGGCAAAGGTGATATGCATGATCTCATGGTCGAAGGAATTAGGTTACTATGTATCAGAAAACATATAGCAATTGAACTATTTAAAATGACTTGATCTTTATGCTACGCTTATCTATAGGAGTATGTCCATCACATCATTCTCCTAATGATATGACCCTGTTGTTAATAACATCTCTATGTTCATGATCAGGAAACCATGATCATATATTAACCAACAAGCTAGTTTAACAAGAGGCTTTACTAGGGACTCTTATTTTAGTTTACAAATCACACAAGTATTAATGTTTCCGGTTAATACAATTATAGCATGGTATGTAAACATTTATCATAAGTGTGAAGATATGATAATAACCACTTTATTATTGCCTCTTGGGCATATCTCCAACACCCTCCATTGATTCTTGCAAATATTTGAGGGGTTGTTGGAGGAGATCTAGATCTACATTTTGACCAAACCAAAACATCTCTTTGTGAGTGTATCTTTGGGGATCTAGATTTTGGGGGATTTTGTGTCTCTCTTTGATTTCTCCTCTCTTGTTCCCCCATTAGCTTTAGTAGCTTTGTTGGAACTTGAGAGTGAGGGATTTGAGCATCTTTGCGGTGTTCTTGCCATTTGCATTTGGTGCATCGGTTTGAGTTCTCTTTGGAGGATTTGGTTTGAATTGCTCATTGGAGCTTGTCCCTCTTGGGTTCTTGGAACCCTAGACGGTTTTGTGGCCTTGGTGGCATTGTGGACTTTTGTGGCATTTGTTGGGAGCCTCCAATTAAGTTGTGGAGTTGTGCCCCAACCTTGTGAGAGGTTCCGGTTGCCACCGACAAGTGCACCGATAGTGGAAGCGTGGATCGATCCCATTGGGGTGAGATTCACCGGAGAATAAGGGAGGCCTTTTGTGGCGTTGGTGGTTTGATACCACCCCCTCTCCAAACGAGACGTACTCCATGTTGGGAGGAACTCGGTAAAATATCGGTGTCCCTGCGTGCCTCGGTTATCTCTATACCCGAGCTCTTTACTTATGCACTTTACATTGTGATAGCCTTCGTGCTTGAAGTAATATATATCTTGCTATCACTTTGTTGCTTGTATTGCTTAGCATAAGTTGTTGGTGCACATAGGTGAACCTTAGTTGTTCTAGGTTGTGCTTAACAAAGTAAACACTAGTTTTATTCCACCTTTGTTGAACCACTCTAGGAAAAGTTTTAATCGCCTATTCACCCCCCCTCTAGGCGACATCCGTATCCTTTCAACCCTAAGTGAAGAACCCATAAAATCTCCAATATAAAAAACTCAGTAAGTTTTTCATTCGAAGTCCCTTTTTTGATGAACTTGGGCTTGTTCTGAATATAACCACAAGATCTAAATCCTCTCATGTGTAAGATTCAAATAGAAACCAATAAATATGATGGCAAGGACGCAAATGTTTGATCTCTCTACAAACGATGAGATTAGGATACTCACTCTGAGATCTCCTCTTGATAGTACATCTAACAATTATATAACCCAGCCTGTGAAATAACATCATGATACAACTAACATCATATGACAGGTAAAATGGGAAACCTATCAAGATCATACAATAGCCTTGCGTATTCCATGCGAGCTAGATGTTTATGATCTTGTCTTTCTCAAGATGGACCATCATTCTTGATTGTGTTTGGTTGGTGAAAGCTCGCAAATTGCTTCTCCATAATCCACTATGGGAGAGCCTCTCTTAGGAACATATTCACATGTCCATTGTCCCCAAATGGACGACAAGATTAAATCATATATGATCTTTGTGGGATTCCCTCCTTGAACTTGCAATTTGTCTAGATCAACCCCATATCTTATCTTCTCTATTAAATATGATGTCTTGAGGGTAAACATGACTGCTCACTCAACTTCTTCTCCAAGACATACTTGCAATAGGCTTAAGTCTCACTTGACCATTTTTGGATATCCTTTTGAATATTACCATGTTAATCACTTGATCTTCTTTGCATTCTTCATCTTTTTACCTTGCATTCAACATATGGTCTACAAGCATTGCATATGGACAAAACTTCAACTATTACTCAATGCAAACATTAGTCCATAGTGATATTCAATAATTACCAAAACCACATGTGGGGACACCCATGCTCTTCCGGTGTTGCTTGAGAACCACCACGATTCAGTTGATGATACAAGACATCTTGTTTGTGTTTTACATGCATTGTTTGAAAATGGAGAATGAGACATTAGGAGATCCCTATATTCGATAATCACCTGAGTCATCTTTGTTGGAAATATAGACACTTGCTACAACACTCCACGATTGGAGTCTCAACGAATTGGTACATGTAGTGTGATGCCATCAAGGCCTATATTTGGCACCTTTGTTGGGATCTCTATTACGCCTTGCAAACATCCATCACCGAGGATTTTCTCATCATCTTAAGCCCCTCGTCAACGTCTTTTGTTGCGTGTGGCTTGGTGCTATCGTTGATGCTAGAGAGGGGAATCTAAGATTTTAGTTTCACACAAGAAGTGCATGGACCATTTTACAAGAAAGAAGGACACCATCAAGATAAGGAATAGCTCTTAGGATAATGGATTCACAAAAAAGAAGGGATCAAGCCTAACTATATGACTGTAAAAAAAGGCTTTCGGCATGCTACATATGTTAGTCCCTTCCATGCTCAAAAAATTTAGACTTTTCAGTCATTTTAAGTTGCCCCCAAAAATACGTTTTCCCGTTGCTCTTTTTGAAAACACAGAATGTATTTAATTGTAAGAGTGTGTCTTTGAGCTTAAATATTATTCTGTTTTGGTCTTGAAATATTTTTGGATGATACTCACTTAATCAATCCTTATGGATATTTGAACAGAAGTGGTTTTGAAGTTTGTCCAGTAGCTTAGAAATATACTATGGCACTAAGACCAGCCACAACGTGGTATCGATTCAAAGGAAAATATGTCAGACATTGGAATCGCTTCAATTTTGCCGTAGTGTTGCAAGAGATTTTGATGCGGTTCCATGCTAGGTACATCTGACATGCAAACATACTTTATTTATCTCAAAGCTAGGATATTTCCTTTCTTTTCTCCCTTACATGTGGGGTTACTTTGCATGCTTCTGACACACTATTCCATTGAACCGCATCAAATGTTTAGTTCGCTTTTACCTCTGACACAAACTGGAATCGCTTTTTGGGTGAGCTGCACCGTATAGAACCGATTCAAACTGGTCTTTGAACCGCTTTTTCTATACAGTGTGGCTGGTCTAATATCTCCCGCAGAGAAAAGAATGAGAGGTTCTTTTTGGTGGAGTTTTTTCATAGGGAACAAAAAAAACTTAACTAAGAACAGTCCGAAATAAGTGAAAACCATAAGTTTGGGATGCCATGTATTCCCTTCTACATCACCAACACTTCAGTCTGCAAACCCTTTTACACTTGTTTTTAGCTCCATGGAAACTCACATGAACTTGGAGAGTCAAGTTTTCTTTTTGCTCTGGGCACCAGTGCCCTGGTGTACAGAGATATTGTTGTAACAAATTCTTACACAAAATTTTCTGAAGAAATCATGCATGCAATGAATGTTCATTACCAGAGGAAAAGGTTTTAAAAATATTGTTGGACGTGTCCGTAAAAATAAGGATTAGGGGTTGAAAAAGCAAAATAAGAAAGTGTAGAAACACACCTAAAATTCTTATTTTTTCCTCAGGTCACATTGTTTTGAATTATTTTACACATATTTACGGTGAAATACACATGCAGATTACTATGTGTGTGGATTCTTTTAGCGATTATGTCGATAATGATTAAATTTTGAAATATATTTCGTCACCAGAAGCTCTGGTGCCCGAGACCCGAACTGATTTTTCTACTTTCATACTATTTCAAATACAGTACAAGCTTTTTTTTTTTGAAGTACCGTGCGAGCCGGAGGGCACTTCTCGTTTCAAAGTTGGTCTCGAACAAATGCGAGTAGAAGTAGTATTTTACTGCGGCGGCACATATACATCTCCTCGATACTCTGTCGTGTACCACCAGTACCCCTCTTAAACCTACCTCTCCTGGCAAAATAAAAATCAGTACAGAGCAGTACTGTACAAAAATGTTTGGAATTTTTACCTCGAGGTTCCGTTCGCACGTAACTCAATGGACCCAGCTAGCGACCGCAAGTGGCACACTGGCACGGCGTAGTACGTCCAAGAGCAAGCAGCCAACCCGAGGCCGAGGCCGTGTCCCGTCTGTGTCCGCAGTTAAGAAAAAGGCACTCGCTTTCCCACAGAGGGCAAAGAACGGTACGTAGTACAGAAAATTGGAACGGGGAGGACACGAGAATTATATGTGTTGCTGATAATAAACGCTTCGATCGCTTTATGCTGAGAATAATCACGTGAAGCTGCCGGAGTACCGTGTAACTGGATTTCCGAGTTACTCATGAACTATTGTAACTATTTCAGTAGGCTGTCATGGTGCTAAATAACTTGAACCAGTAACATGTCTATGTTATTATTTTTATAATGGACAATAATATTTATGTACTGTCATACAAGGTCTATTTAGTTAGGTTATAGACTCATGTTGTATATATATGTGTAATGTTATGATGACTAACTAAGAACAACTCCAATAAAATCCGGCATCGTAAAAGCCATATGCAGCAGACTGCGTATAGATATAGCACGCGGCGCTCGTCAACTCTTCACCGGAAGCAGTATTTAGCAGCGCCCGACAAATAGCGAAATGTAGCAAGGTGTGACATGGTTATACCCTGCGGGTACACGACATTAGTATACCCGGTCCAGCCCAAAGAAGGCCCGGAAAAATATACGCGGCCTGTGGAGATTTTCAGGTGGCCCAAGCCCATGACGTCTTCGGATTCTTGGAGAGCAAGACAACACTAGATAGAATATTCAAAGGGACAAACCCTAACTTGTAACCGACTCGATATGTGTCCGAGACCTGCCTATCTCTATATAAAGGCTAGGAGGACACGCCGAGGAGGGCAACTTTTTACCGCATACACACCTCCACACCAGATTGCATCTGCGCATCCCTGTAACTTTCGGTTCCGCCGTAATCAAGAGCAGACAAGCAGGAGTGGGGTTTTCTATCTGAGGGCCTGAACCTGGGTAAATATCGTGTCCCCTAGTTGTTTGTCCGTTAACCGTTCCGCGATCTCCAGCACCCCCATCTTCTCTAAAACCCAAGCTCATAACAATGGGCATTGACGAGTCGGAACCTCGTGAATTCGCGCCGTCTGTGGGAACTGGGGGCGCTGATTGTGCGATCGTGTCTGTCCTGACCAAAGCGATCTACAACTCCTCGGCGACAGAGAGCCATCTCCTCTCCGGCGCTTTCGACTTCACCGCCCACTCGCTAGCCACCATGAAGGATTTCGAGCCCGTAGGCGATGGGATCGAGATTCTATTCGAGAGCTTCTGCTTCCAGGTGGGATAGACCGGCACTCTCCGCCTCCCAGAGCGGGTGCCATTGCCATCAATCAGGCCCGCCTCATGGGCCCCGCATCCTAGCGTGCTATGCACGTCAACGCCGACGGATGAGTCATACGACAGCAGCAGCTGCAACTCAGATCTGTGCGGCCCTCGTCGGACGAAGGAATCTACGGTTTCAGATCCGAAAGTTGCGGCAGCAACGATTCAATCCGCGGGCGCTACTAGTGCGTCGTGGTCATCCAAAGCGACGTGGAACAACAACCACCAGGTTCGGGTGCCCACGTACCGCCACCCAACCCAGAGGGCGAAAACGGAGGAAACATGAGGCAGCCATCCCTCCCGCCCAACGAGGGCGACGCTGCCGCCTACAATCGGATCAACCACAACGAGGACGGCTGGCGCCAAGCACGCCAAGCCGTGGCGGGCAACAAGATCCTGCCCGTGAATTCTTCACGGGACCTGCTGATGGCATACCACCTCCTCCTCATCGGCGAGCACAACATGCAGGTGAAGCTGCAGGAGGAGCTCGACAAACGCACGCAAGCAGCCTCAGAGTCTAGCGCGCGGCGAGCTGCGCTCTCCGCCGCTGGTGGCTCCAGCTCGCACGACAATCAAGCTAACAAGCATCGCTCTCTCACGGATAACATGGACCCCGCTGCACGTCGCGAGGTCACCCGAACCCTCAACACGTCCTTCATGGAGATGGACGTCAACGACAACGTCATACCGAAGACGCCACAAGCTGCGATCATGGCAGCCACCACATATCTCGCGTCCCATCCACCTCCGGTGGGGGACCCGAAGAGAGTTATGCACAAGTCCGCACTAGCCGGACTCAGACTCGTCGGAGCAGCGCTCCACAATGAGGCTCCTGCGGAGCCGAAAAAGAAAGCTGCAGTCAGATTCAACCGTAGCCCCACGCCCTCATCCGACGAGGAGGAAGACGAGCACGATCTACCTCGACAACGCAAGAATACGAGAGATCACAGCCGCGACTACGACGCTCGAAGCGACCTCGCTCAGCGCAAGGTCGACAAACATATCGGATATACTTCACATAGGTGCATCAAACAAAGTTCAACATAGTACAACCCTACATACTACTATGCTTCGCCCTGTCAGAGGTGGTCATGTCAATGTGTACAAGTCGTAATCAGATTCATCCTACGTCGAGGACTCCACCTGTGTTGACTAGAACTGGTCTAGCCAGTGTTTGTGTCGCCATTGATTGTTTGTGGGCCCGCTAGCTGCGCCGAACACCCAGCGGCATGCCTTACACTCCTCCTTCCTCTGCGCATAGAAGGCGACCTCAGTGTGATGTCCTCTAGGAAGTGGGCAACCCACTCCGCCCTTAGACGCTCGTCCTCCTCGGCGTGGTAGAGGTGCCGGAGCTATGCGGCGTGTGGCGCCGCTTCTCCTCCTCGGTGACAAGGCGCGACAGCGGTGCGAGCATCTCCGCCTCTGCTCGCGCGTCCACATGTGTTGGAAGTTCATCTGTGCGAGCGGGCGGCCGAGGCACCACGCCGCCGGGTCGAATGCGTGCACCACCCGGTGCGCCATCTCAAACATGCCGAGGACGATGAGGTCGCCGTCGCCACGGATCTCGACATAGAACATGCAGTTGGGGCGGGCGTGCACCCCACGGAGTCGGGCGACGATAGGGCGGGAGGGGCTCTGGCGAGGCGGCTATCGAGCGGTGCGTGGCAAGCGCGCGAGATGGGTGTGGGAGTGAACCTTCAGCGGCGTTGAGCAATGCGCAAGCATCCGGTTTATAGCGCCCAAAAGATGACATCCAAAATACCCTACTCCTGAATGTCACGATATACTGCGCGTGCAAGAACTTTTAAGCGCGCACAATTTTAACACTACTTATGGAGTTGTGCGCATGAGCTCCCGCGCTAAAATCGCCGTATTAGGCGTAGCTGTTGAAGTTGCTATAAGTTATTATCTCTCTCCCTTTCTTCATTAATCAACGTACCATGTTATTATTTTATTTATTTTTTCTATCTTTATTTATAATATAAGATGTTTTAGCTTCTGTGAAACGAATATATCTAGATTATTTTTAGTGTGTGGTTTACTTCGAACCTATACTATAAAAGATGCCTAGATACAATTACTTACAAAGTTAAATCATCTTATGTTTTGAAACGGAGAGAGTAGAATTGTATGGATTTGTCAGAACCGTGAAACGTCGGTGTGTCTATGCCCTACAGGGTGATACCGAAGATAATTTCCCGCGGCATGACACGCTCAAGGACTTGGAACAGCGATGCATAATACTAGTCCCCAACTATCTGAACACCACCACAGAGTGCAAGCACTGGTAGGATTATTTTTTCAATGTTGCTGCATGGAAAGAAAATGGTCGCGTACGTCGATGCGTAGATAGAGGGCCCACGCCCCAGGAATCCAAGACACGGGACGCTGGGCCCGCCCGGACCGCAAGGACTGATTCAAACGTTTCTTTCGCAGCTCGCGGCCCGAGGAAAAGGCGCTCGCGAGAGAGAGAGAGAGAGACCTGACGCAGGAGGCCCATCACAATAAAACCGCCCCCTATCACGGCCGCGTCGTGTGCAGAGAGAGGCACAGAGCCGAGAGAGCTCAGAGGGCACAGAGCCGAGAGGGACGGACGGAGGTGCGAAGGAGACGATGGCATCCAGCTCATCCCGCCTGCTCCTCCCCCTCCTCGTCGTCGTACTGCTGGGCCACGGCGGCGAGGCCAGGCAGCCGCCGCCGCTCCATGGCGTGCGCCCCATGGCCTTCGACGAGGGCTACACCCAGATCTTCGGCAGCAACAACCTCGCCCTCCGCGGCCAGGGCAAGCGCGTCCACCTCTCCCTCGACCAGTCCACCGGTGAGTACTCCCCATCTTCACGGCCCCCTCTATGCTATTTCGGCGCTGTCTGGGGTGCGCATTGCGCTTTTTAATATCACGAATCAGTCCCTTTCCTTTGGTTCAGACGTTCAGTAGGCAGTGGGAGGGCGTTGGTGTGATTTTACTAATATTAGGGTGGTCTTGGCAAAAACGCTTATTCGTCTTCCTCCTCCCTGTTCAGGCGCCGGGTTCGCCTCCCAGGACCTCTTCCTCCACGGATTCTTCAGCGCCGCCGTGAAGCTCCCAGCCGACTACGCCGCCGGCGTTGTCGTCGCCTTCTACGTACGTTCACCGACTTGTCCCTACTCTCTGCAACCACCCAACAGAAAAACTGCAGATATATAATCAGTGAAGAAATCGATCGCCCCGAATCTAAAAAACAACGCTTCCTCGTTCCTCTGTTTGTTTGTGTGTTGGCATGCAGCTGACGAACGGCGACAGGTACGAGAAGACCCACGACGAGCTGGACTTCGAGTTCCTCGGCAACGTGCGCGGCCGCGACTGGCGGGTGCAGACCAACGTGTACGGCAACGGCAGCACCAGCGCCGGCCGGGAGGAGCGCTACGACCTCCCCTTCGACCCCACGGCCGACTTCCACCACTACTCCATCCTCTGGACCAAACGACGCATCATGTGAGCACCCACCATCTGTTCTTCCCCAATCCCAAATCCTCCTCCGCATTCCTCCTCTGTTTCTGACTCTTCTTTGCTCCTTGTTTCGTCACTCTGCTTCTCTCATGCCCGTCTGCTTATTCTACTTCCAAGAGGAGGAATCGAATAAGTGCGCACATTAATTTACCAGTGTGATGATTTTTTGGGTGCGGGTTTGGATTCCTGAGCGCTGGTGGTGTTGGCAAGCAGAAACGGGAAACGTTTCTTTCAGTGTTCCTTTCTTGCTGCCTTGCCTTTGGCGCTCCTTTTCCTTTGCCTCTTTTGCTCTGCCTGCTGCTGCTTGTGTCACCACCCCCCTCTGACCTTGGCAAATTTGGGGCCTTTCTAAGATCTTTGCGCCTGTTTCGATGCGCATTGCCTGGATTCCTTTACCCGAAGAGAATCGATGACGATATCGCACATTAATAGATATACTCGTACAGAAGAAAATAATTCATAATTTTTTACTATTTCATTTTTGCGTGAGTCGATGAATCCGCCGAGTTGCACTGACTGACATTCGTCCGTGCCTGTGGCGTGCAGATTCTACGTGGACGAGACGCCGATCAGGGAGGTGGCGAGGACGGAGGCCATGGGCGCGGCGTTCCCCTCCAAGCCCATGTCCCTCTACGCCACCATCTGGGACGGCTCCGCCTGGGCCACCCTCGGCGGCCGCTACAGGGTCGACTACAAGTACGCGCCGTTCGTCGCACAGTTCGGCGACCTCGTCATGCAGGGCTGCCCCGTCAACAACCCCATGGACCGTTCCGCGGCGTCAGCGGGGGCGTGCGGCACGCCCTGGTACGAGGCCGCCGCCTCCCTGTCCGCCGCGCAGCGCAAGGAGATGGCGGCGTTCAGGCGCGGCCACATGTCCTACTCCTACTGCCACGACCGCCTCCGGTACCCGGTCGCCCTGTCGGAGTGCGACGCCGCGGTGCTCCCGCGCCTCTTCGGCCCGGACGGGATGAGGTACGGCGGCGACCACCGGCACCGCCGCGGAGGGCGCGGCCGCCGCTCCGACGTCGCCATGTGATCCCGCGCGGCCGGCTCGCCCATCCGTCGCGGCATGGCGTTCCGGCAGTGAGATGTTCCAGGCTGTGTATAGATTAGGAGGCGGGTGGGGCGGCGTACGTACTCGCCAGGGTGACTGGGGTGCCGTGCGCGGTGGAGACCGGTCGGAATTTACGCCTCCGATGTTGTTTGTCACGAAGGCCGGGCACGCAGCTCACGCGCGCGCGCATTGTACTCCCGCCCTGCCCTGCCCCATCCGCCATGGATCGGGGGTGGGTGAGTTAGCTTTTAGCGTTCAATTGTCTCCTCTGGACCATCATTCAGTCCGTGCCATCGATGATGATCAATTCGACAACGTTAATTTTGAGCTGGTTAAGAAAAGAAAGATTCCCCGTACCGCGATGTCGTCCCGTCCCGTTCCCTCTCAACTCGCATCGCATCGTCGTAGGCTCGCTTTCTCGTGATCGATCTCGGCGCCGTTCGCGACGCACGCAAGGTTCTCATTTCATCTTGGGTGGATCGCACTGTTGGTTGCGCGGCGTAGGGAGGTACGACGCTGGGCTCCAGCGCCGGTACGGTGGCGCCACATGCATGGTGGCCTCGAAAGAGAGGGGCGGGTACCGTCTACCGTGTGGGTGGGCACGGGAGCCGCTCGATTTTGTCAGGGATTCTGGAGCAAAGGTTCACCGGCTAGGAAAGATTCTAGCGCTACATGACGCTGTGCGTGCCCCCCTGTTCGTGTCAGACGCTGTGCCTGAGGGAAGTCGTTCCCTGCACAGATGATGGTGGATTGGTGGCCGTTAGAGGAAACTGGCCGCTGCCGACGAGTTCTTCTATGAGGGTGGTTTCTTCCGTGGACAGAACGTTGCTCTACACGATCGCACGAACCAAGTTGGATCGGTTGATGGACCTAGTAGTCAGTGATTGTTTGTAGCGGTTGAGATGTGTTTTTTGAGCAACGACAAGATAATCGAAAATGAACGCCCCTAATAAAACTTCATTTTCTTCGGGGAAAAAAATGATCGGTCCCCGGTTCCATTTCGTAGAGACGAAACCGTAAAGCGTTCAACGAACCTCTAATAACACTACCCACTCCTATACATAACAAGTGTCACTGACTGATTTAGTATGAACTCCTCGAATCGAAAATAACTGTTGCTGATTACTAAATTAGAGACACTCGTTATGGAACGGAGGGAGTACCTATTTAATTCGTAGAATACTTCGATTACATATTTCTAGCCTAGCCACTCTCATCTTGACAGTTAAGTCCATATTTCATTGATTAGTCGCTTGCATCTTGGTAATTCTCGGCCTCTGGTGGGAAAAGGAACATAAGACCAGACATGCACATGATGGAAAAACCGTATGGGTTTTGAAGAGTTGCGCGATTGACTCCTCCTAAGAGGTGGGAACATTAGATCGTTATATTAAAAACACGTTGTGGCTAGCTAGGGTAAGGCATCTTAACCAAACCATACTTAGTAGCCCAACACCAATGAAGAAAAAACAGAAATCAACAAAAAGTAGGAAATCGTGAGAACCACGAGCTTCGTGGAATAGATGACGACGACAACTCTTGAGTGATGATGGAGCCCAAGGAACATTATTCGTCTGACACTATCTCCGTCCCACATATGCCACCATTGGTGGCACGTAAACCTAAGAAAGAAGGAACAAAAACTATAACTCCCACGTTGTTGTTCGATTCGTTTCCCATCGCTGAAACGGCTATGGAGATGATGTGGACCGATGAAAATAGAAATTTTGATTCTTCTCTAGTGGCCATGGATCATCGTTGGCGACTCTGTTAATAGAGCCAACTATGGGATGGTGAGACCATTGTTTCTGATACCATATGAGGGGTTTATCGGGAACTTGTGCGACCAATTCCGTCACATCTAAGGACGATGAAGCCCTCCGCACTATAGAACTACATGAGTGCGCGCAAGCGGCGCAAAGGCCCCAGAGTTTTGGAGCTTTATAAGACAAACAAAGTCACCATAGAGACCTCCCTATCCATGGAATGTCGTTTCCCATTATAGACACAAAGCACAAACCTAATTTTGATCCTAGATGGCTCTGCTTGTTTCACTGTATTTTAGCCTAAACCGGCCGTTTTAGTCGGAGCTAGTTAAATTACAGACCGTCACGAGTATTGGCACTTGGTTGGTCGTTTTTTTCTCCCTCTGAATCGTTTACAGTCCATTTACAGGCCTAAACTCCACGGACGTGCGGGGATCGGTTTAGTTTCCAGGGGACAGCAGAGGAGAGCCGTCGACTATGATCCTTCCCAACCCTAGCGCGGCGGCGCCTAGCGGTAGCGCAGGAGGAGGTCTGCAACGAACCGACGGTCTGGCGGGTTACCTTGTGTCGGAAGAGGAGGGCGACGAGGTCGGAGATCCGGCGGTTGAGGGCGCGGGCGACGCGGCGCACCGGCGAGACGGCGTCCAGCTCAGTGACGGCGAGGTCCGGCATTGAGAGGGGGGCTACGTGGTATAGGAGGAGGTCTGGCGGGGCAAGGTCTGCGACGAACCGGCGGCAGCGTAGGAGGAGGTCGCGGAAGCGCCAGCGCCGGTGCCACCACCAGCGGCGACGGCCGGGGTCTGCGCCGTGTGCTTCAGGCCGACCACGTTCAGGTGCAAGCCGTGCAAGCGTACTGGTGAGTGCGCTCGAACACTGTTCCTAATCCCCTTTTCAGTTCGTGCAATCTCAGTTGGCTGATTGGGAAATTGGGAAAAGATAATCTACAATTCATTGGAGGGATTCCAAGTAGGAGCATAGTATCTTGCTTGTGCAATCAACAAAGTGGAGTGGGCTCCTTTATTCTCCCCAGAGTGAAATAACCCTAGAAAAGCCAAAGTGCTAATCACTAGTCTTTGTTCTCCGAGAAAGATGACTTTGTTTGCATCCAGGCCAAGCCACAGCCATGGATGAGAATACACCTCTATATTAGTACCGTAGTTACTGTTCTTGAAAACTGAATCAGGTAACTCCAATTTTTTTCTCAAACCAAAGTAGCACTAGTAGTTACCCAATTCGTTATAATAGCTGTGCTGAAACAGTAGTTTTAGTATCATGCGTTTGCACTGCACAGGTGATGTGAAACTGCATGGTGAAGGCCTTTTGGAGCTGATTGATTCGCCCTTGCAGTGGAGTGGAGACGTACCGGTGAATAGATTCACCGTCATTCTCCCGGTTTCGCATCTTCGGTTGTTTGACTCGTGTTCTGATATCCTTAGGTGCTCACATGATTAGATAATGTGGGATTTAGTTTTTAAATGGTCCTTTGTTTGGGCTTCGACCATTTGATGAGGACATATCTCATCCGCTTGATAGCCTGAACTAGATATCCGTAACCTCATCTGGATGACATTTTTTTGCCAATGATATGGAAATGGACTTGATTAACTATGTGTGATGCTAGAACCCTGTAAGATCAGGGAAGGAGCGATATACCTGAACCTGCTATTGTTTATTCTCGTGAGAACACTATCTGCTAGCACATACTTCTAATTGTTGTGTTAACAAGTGGCATGCATGACCATCTCTAAAAATAAAGGAACACTAGCTCGAGTTAGAACTGCTGTGGTGCTGTCACGTAAATATATCATGCTTACTTATGGGTTCCTCAGTGTTGGTAAGAGCTAAAACTGAACCACTAGAGCAGGTTTAGGACTTACTTAGCATAGGAGACTTTAAAACATGTACTCTCAGAATTGATAGGCTAAACTGTGCACTCTCAAAACTTGTGTGATGTTCCTCTGTTATAAATTGGCAATACATCTGACCATAGGTGTGTAAACTCCTGAGAACTATAATTGGAGGTGCTACTATTGAAGATTAGTCATTCAGATACGATTGGTCTTGTTTTCTGGAGAAGTAGTTATATTCAGTACCACAGCTCAGTTTATTTGACTGAATTTACTGAATAGATTGCTCTTATCTGAAATTTGTACTTCAGCGGGCAACATCATCTAGAGCTGACCATCGTCTCCGCGGGCTTTTAGTTTTACAACCAATGTAGAACACACTTGTTGTAGGAAACTATATGGATTGTTATCATGCCAATGTAGAACAAGCTTGTTGTTTATTTATCATGTCAGATTGTTGTTTTTTATTTGATTTACTACTATTGTTTATTTATCATGCCAATGATGATCGATAATCATAGAACAAGCTGTTTTGTTCTTTCATTCTTGTCGTTGTGGTCTATTTATGACTGTCCCTGGGATTAGAATGATGTTTATTGTCTTAATATAGTACTCCCTCCGTCTCAAAATAGATGTCGTGGGTTTGTTAAAATTTGGACGAATCTACATACTAAATAGTGACTTGATTCATTCAAATTTTGACAAATCTAAGACATCTATTTTGGGACGAACGGAGTATCTAATATTGATTTCTTTTATTTAGGATGCCAAATTCAAGTCTTCCGAAGTCCATCCGAGTTCAAATCTTCAGAAGAGTCCATCCGAGTTCAAGATTGTTGAATGGCTATTATTTGTAATTTAAGTAATCTGAGAGGTACATGTTTAAAGATTTTTCGTGTATGATGTACTGAAGTTTGAGAGTTTGAGCCTATTATTCGTATATACTGTTTAAAGATTCAATTTTTATGTGAGTATCGGCTAAAATACTTTCGCCGGACTGTACGTCCTTATGTTTCAGACTGTGCGTATCCAAATAGACTATGATCGTCGGTATGTTTTACATTCCACATAGGCTGTACACGCCTAAATCCCCCGGGAAGAAAACCGGAGCTGTTAAATATACCAGACTCCCAAGCGGGGCCTCCTATGCGGACGGCCTATATCTCTGCACGGGTAGTGTGCGCGGGGTGCGACGCCGGTTGTTCAGTAACAACTGTAGATAAATTCCGACAGCGCTGCAGAAACCTGCTTCGATCATCACGGGCCGTCCAGCAAATACGTCCAAGGTTTGGTATTTGGGGACCCTAATCCTAGACTTTGAACAACAACCAGTTGCGGCAAGCTGTCCTCATCACCAGCCTCATCTCCCAAAGTCCAACCCCATATGACACCCAAACGCACGAGCTGACGGCCAAGATTGGCATTGTTGCTGCCGCTGCTGCAGAAGCAGAGCTTCGAGGGCGAGGGGGCATCTGTGGCTCGATTGGCTGCTTTGTGTACTCCTTATTATTCAGTGGTGTACTGTATGAGTGAGTATATACATTGATGATGATACTGCAGTCACACACACACACGGGCAGGTAGCAGCAGCAGCACGCAGTCCAACTGACTGCAGACGCACGTACTACGCCGTGCTCGGGGTTTTAGGAAACAGGATAGTAATAAGTTGCCGGGTTTATTGCGTCGGGATTCAATGTTGAGTTTGATTCCTTGAGATGCAGACCTAGCCGCAGCGCTCCAGCACTTATGTCGTGGATCAGAACTCCCCAGGAAATGTTGCGCAGGTATCCGTTGTGATTTTTGGAGTCTTGCCTTGTCATGGATGGACAGCAACGGGGAAAATGGAATCGGTGAAAATGTGAAGACATGGCACAGGCCTGCAGTGCAGTGAAATTGTGAACACTGTTGGAACACCCCCTGCGGACTGGCCGGTTCCGAGGCTGTTCCACACCCCGAGAAGAAGACTAGTAGAAGGCACACATATTACACAAGTAGATGACACAGGAAACAAAAGGAACTTTATTAAACTTTCTCTCGGTAATTTCACGTACAATGATTGTTTCTCTATTTATAGACTAAGTGGGATACGATACCTACATGGGCCAACCCTAGCCGGGTAGAGGCCACACCGAGTGGGCCTCTACCGGCCCAGTTTCCCAACGCCCCCCTGGGTATCTTATCTGTATAACCATGGCTTAAAACTCCGAAAAACCCAGTGGAAAAAATATGGAGAAATGCACACGGTATACTTCTTGCTATGTTGCACGAATTGCCTCGTTAAAAACCTCAGGTGAGAAACTTCATAAAAACTCACTAAGGAAAAAAGAGTACAATTCACTTAACTATAAAGTTAAGCACTCAATCATCGGGATCAAGATTTCAGCGATGAGTTTGTGAAGATTCTCCCCCTGAACCTTGCATCTCCCTAAGTCTCATCATGCCGATCCCACGGACACATCTCTCGAAAGAAGATGCTGGCAATGATTTAGTGAACAAATCAGCGAGATTTTCACACGACTTAGTATGCAAGACTTTCACTCCGTTCATCTTTTGCAGTTCATGTGCATAGAAGAACTTGGGGTTTATATGCTTTTTGAGATTGCTCTTCACATAACCCGTCTGGACTTGTGCAACACAAGCGGCATTATCTTCATAGATAATTGTTGGGGTTTGTACGGTGTTCAGTCCACATGACATGTGGATGTGGCTGACTACTCGTCGAAGCCATACACATTCTCGTAATGCTTCATATAATGCTATGATTTCCGAGTGGTTCGTCGAAGTTGATACAAGAGTTTGCTTAGACGATTTCCAGGAAATTGCCGTTCCACCACAAAGGAAAACATATCCAGTCTGTGACTTGGATGTATGCGGGTCCGAAAGGTACCCAGCATCTGCATAGCCTACAACAGATAGGTCTTGGTTCTTTTGATAAAACAAGCCAAGGTCCTTTGTCCCTTGTATATACCTAAAGATGTCCTTAACGCCTTTCCAATGCCTCTTGGTAAGCTCAGAACTGTACCTTGCAAGCAAATTGACGGCGAATGCGATATCCGGTCGTGTACAATTTGCGAGGTACATAAGTGCGCCAACTGCACTTAAGTAGGGGAATTCCGGTCCCAGAATTTCCTCCCCCTCTTCTTTAGGTCTGAACGGGTCCTTGTCTTGCTGCAAAGATCTTCCGACCATCGGGGTCTTGGAAGGATATGCCTTTTCAAATCCAAATCGTTCCAACACCTTCTGGGTGTAGGCCGACTGGTGAACTAGAATCCCAGCAGGGGAATGCTCAAGTTGCAGACCGAGGCAGAACTTGGTTTTGCCTAAGTCTTTCATCTCAAATTCCGACATCAGGTAGGAACTCGCTTCCTCAATATCGTCAGGTGTACCGATTATATTCAAATCGTCCACGTACACCGAGATAATACAGAAACCATCCTGGGATCTCCGTATAATAACACATGGGCAATCTTCATTGCTCGTGTAGCCCTTCTGATGAAGGAAATCGCTTAAACGATTATACCACATCCTACCTGACTGTTTTAGTCCATACAATGACTTCTTAAGCTGAACACTGTATAAGCTCCTGTTTGCTCTATCCTGGTTCGGGACAGGGATACCATATAGGTACTTTCATGTATATGTCTGAATCCAAGTTACCATATAGGTAAGCGGTGACAACATCCATTAGTTTCATTTTTAAGTCCATGTTTACTGCCATTGAGATCAAGTATCTAAAGGTAATTCCATCCATGACTAGGGAGTAAGTTTCCTCAAAGTCGACACCTGGTCGCTGAGTGAAACCTTGAGCAACGAGCCTTGCTTTGTACCTTACTACTTCATTATTCTCGTTTCTCTTTCGAATAAAAACCCACTTATGGCCAACGGGGCGAATGTGGGGAGGAGTTAGACAAACAGGTCCAAATACCTCTCTTTTGTTTAACAATAATAATTCAGCAGTAATTGCCTTCTGCCAATCTTTCCAATCCGACCTTTTCTTGCAATCAGCGAGCGTGTTAGGATCAGGGTCAAGATCTATGATTGAGGCAATTTTCTTGGCAAAATTAACGTCGACATTTGCCATGGCTCGGTTGTATGACTCACCCGAATTAACATAGTTAATGGCCATTTCGTCATGGAGTGCATCAGGCACACCCTCTTGCTCCACCGGATTTCCCAATCCAGGAGCTAGGTCCTTTAGCTTTCCCGCTCCGATGTGTGCGCACACAACTTTGCTGGGTATTTCCGATATGTCCGGAATTTCGTGCACTGAAATATCCGTACTTGTGCCAGGTCTCAACTGTCTCCCCTCAACAGGGGCAGACTGTAATAAATCTCTCTTATCCTTTTTCTTCGGGCGTCCCCGGGTACTTGGGATTTGAGAAACCGGAATCCGCGTCCTCTTAGGCCTTGGAGCAGGAGCGGGTATACCATCATTTTTCTTTGGTATTTCAACCCTTTCCGGTGCATTGCGTGCATGCACATGCGATTTTGTCACAGTCTTTAAATCACTAAAATGACCGGGCAGTTGATTCGCTAGGGAGTGCAAATCTAGTATCTTTTGGACTTCTCTATTAGTCTCAACTGTGCGCGGGTCATGAGCGTGGATCCCCGTGGCTTTCCACGTGATTTCTCGACTTTTGTCATCCAGGGGTTGATTACCTCCCCCCAAAGTCGGAAAAAGATCCTCGTCAAAAATGCAGTCAGCAAAACGGGCCGTGTGACAGTCACCTGTCAAGGGGCCCAAGAACCTGATTATGGACACAGTCTCATAACCAACGTATATCCCCGACTTACAGAGCGGTCCCATTGCTGATCGCTAGGGTGGTGGTATAGGTACATATACCTGGCAGCCGAACCTATGTAGGTGGGAAATTTTCGGTGCCGACCCTTGCGCAAGTTGGATGGGAGAGTGGATGTTGTAGGCCGATGGTCGAAAGTTGATGAGATTAGCGGCGTGTAACACCGCGTGTCCCCAACATGTAGTTGGTAAATTACAACCCTAAAGGAGTGGTCTGGCAATGAATTTAATTCTTTTAATCAATGCCTCTACAAGTCCATTTTGAGTGTGGACATGCGGTACGGAGTGCTCAAGTTTGATTCCAGTTGCCATGCAATAATCATCGAATGCCTTTGAAGTAAATTCTCCGGCATTGTCCATTCGAATAGACTTTAAACGATAATCAGGGAATTTATTCCTTATTTGTATGATCTGGGAGATCAAATTTGCAAAAGCATGGTTCCTTGTTGACAGCAGGCAAACATTGGACCATTTAGAGTAAGCATCGATGAGCACCAAGAAGTACCGAAACGGCCCTGAGAGGGGCTGAATTGGACCACATATATACCCTTGAATGCGTTCCAAGAACGCGGGGAGTTCATCCTTCACCTTTAGGGGGGACGGTCTAATGATCAATTTCCCCGTAGCGCATGCGGAGCACACGAAATCATCGGGATTCGGGAAATTTTTCACATTAACATTATGACCGTTTGAGTTGTTAATTATATTTCTCATCATCCTAAGACCGGGGTGGCCTAGCCTATCATGCCAAAGGCAGAATAGTTCGGAGCTTCTAAAGACAGTCTTAAGGGTAGTGTAAATAGGTGGTGCTACTATGTTAGTGTAGTACAACCCAGTAGCTAATGAAGGGAGTCTTTCGACAACATGTTTACCATTTTCGTCGCGCTTGGTAATGAGTAGGAACTCCTTTCCATTCTCATCATCGGTTTCGACATGGAAACCATTTGCGCGGATGTCTCTAAAACTTAAGAGAGTACGAGTCGACTCCGGATACAACAATGCCTCTTCAATGATCAGAGTTGTTCCATTTGGGAGTATGATAGTTGCTCTTCCGGAGCCAACTACATTCGGACCGCAGCCGGCGATCGTCATTATGTTACCAGGGTTTTTGGTAATGGACTCAAAATACTTTGTTTCTCTCAAGATGGTATTTGTGGTGCCGCTATCAGCAAGGCACGTTTCCTCTATTTGGGCGCCACACGCGTTCTAAAATATAGTGCCTAATTAATATAATGGAGCGAGGAAGATGCTACATCAAGTAAGTAAAACACATAAACATTTCAGAACATCACACAACCAAATAATGGAATAAATGAATGAAATAAATGTCATCCAATCGCCGAAATAAATAAATGTTATGCTCTCATAGAGCTTATAACCATATCGAAAAATTGTATCTGATTATTTGCGGAAAAGAAATCATCACAACAAAAAGGAGCTCAGGTGGATTCTGCAAAAAAAACATCAAGCTCAGCCTGTATCTCAAGGTCAGTGAGCTTCTCTTCGTTGGCTATCATCATCGAGGCAGCGGAGATGTCTAGATGAGGCGGGGGGGTGTTGGAGATATGCCCAAGAGGCAATAATAAAGTGGTTATTATCATATCTTCACACTTATGATAAATGTTTACATACCATGCTATAATTGTATTAACCGGAAACATTAATACTTGTGTGATTTGTAAAATAAGAGTCCCTAGTAAAGCCTCTTGTTAAACTAGCTTGTTGGTTAATATATGATCATGGTTTCCTGATCATGAACATAGAGATGTTATTAACAACAGGATCATATCATTAGGAGAATGATGTGATGGACATACTCCTATAGATAAGCGTAGCATAAAGATCAAGTCATTTCAATAGTTCAATTGCTATATGCTTTCTGATACATAGTAACCTAATTCCTTCGACCATGAGATCATGCATATCACCTTTTCCGGATGGATGCTTTGATGTCATCAAACACCACACCGTAACAGGGTGGTTATAAAGGTGGCATTGAGTGTTCAGAAAGTATTGGTTGAAACACATGGATCAAGAGTGGGATTTGTCCATCCATATGACAGATAGATATACTCTGGGCCCTCTCGGTGAAATGTCATCCAATTAGCTTGCAAGCATGTGACTGGCTCACAAGGGATCACATATCACGGGAACGAGAAAAGAGTACTTATCGGTAACGAGGTTGAACTAGGTATGCAGAGATACCGACGATCATAACCTCGGATAAGTAAACTATCGTGAGACAAAGGGAAATTGGTATCGTATGTAAGTGGTTCATTCGATCGCAAAGTAATCGTAGAAATATGTGGGAGCCATATGAATTTCCAGATTCCTCTATTGGTTATTGTTCGGAGAAGTGTCTCGATCATGTCCGCATAATTCACGAACCGTAGGGAGACACACTTAAGGATTCGACGTTGTTTTGAGTAGTTATGGTATTATGAGAAAGAGACCGAATGTTGTTCGGAGTCTCGGATGGGATCCGGGATATCACGAGGTGATCCGGAATGGTCCGGAGAATAAGATTCATATAAGGAAAGTCCCGTTTCGGAATTCGGGAATGATTCCGGTGTTTTCATCGGGAATGTTCTAGAAGGTTCCGGATTGTCCGGCACTCCGGGGGGGAGGGTACATGAATGTGTCATTACATATTGAATGATTGCATCATGTACTAAGTGTTCTTGCTGTTCCAAATAAAGGATTAAATTGAATCCTAAAACAGAAAAGTCAAATGGCCAGTTTAAAAGTCAAACGGCTAAAACAGGAAACTGTGGGAAACAAGCAAGAGGTGATTGGAACCGACTTGGGGGAGGAGTCCCTCCAAGCCGGCATGCCAACCAAGGCCGACTTGGGGAGGGACTCCCCTCCCCTTGGCCGCCCCTCCCACCTATAAAAGGAGGGGCAGGGCCTCCTCCTCTAGACACACAAGTTCCTATCCTCTAATCTCCGGTTTAGAGCCGTTTTGGTTTAGAGCTTCTAATTTCCCTAGCCTTCGGTTTAGAGCCTTATAATTGGTGTGTCTAAACTCTAGACCACTAATAGCTCTCTCTCATACTCCACCATACTCGCTCCGGCTTAAGGCGAAGCCCTGCGGGATCTTCCCTCTACTTCCGGTACCACGCCGTTGTGCTGCCGGAATCGCGAGGAGAGTGCTACAACCTCCGCTGCCTGCTGGAACAAGGGAGAGGAAGGTCTTCGTCGAGTACCGAACATGTGACCGACTGCGGGAGCGCTGCCGGAACGTGGCGCCGGAAGGATCGTCTACGCGATCTTGAGATCGGAAAGAGTACGACTACATCACCCACGAGAATCTGCTCTCGTTAACCGCTTTGGAATCTTCGAGGGTGAGTTATTCCATCGACTCGTTGCTACAATCTAGTAGATAGATCTTGGCTTGTTTGTTTGTATGCGATAGAATTTTTTTGTTTTCCATGCTACGAACCCCTACAGTGGTATCAGAGCCGTGTCTATATGCAGATCTGTTGCACGAGTAGAACACAATGGTCATTGTGGGCGTTGATGCTTTTATTGTCGATTGCTTCTTGTGTACTTTGCATCTTGCGGTATGTTGGGATGAAGCGGCCCGGGCTAACCTTACATGACATCGTTCATGAGACTTGCTCCACGCTTGACATGCAATTTGTATTGCATAAGTGGCTTTGCGGGTGCCTGTTTCTCCTAGCATAGTTAAGATCCAATTTACAACGGGTGATTAACAATACTAGTATCAATGTTGTGGTTCATGTTCGTAAGTTAGAACGACACTTATTGAAAGCCCCAAACCACGTAAAACATGCAAAGAAAGTAGAGGCGTCTAACTTTGTTTTGCAGGGGTGTGCTGTGATGTGATATGGCCATGATTGTGATTATATATGATGTATGCAATGTTCCTTATTGTAAGTTGGCAACCGGCAGGAGCCATATGGTTGTCTTTAAATTCTGTTAAGACCCGCGTGTCTATTCAAAGTAGTTGTAATAGTTGAAGCCGGTGGACGACAACCATGGAGAAGCATCATTGACCTTGATGCAATGTCGGTAATGATGGAGATCATGTTCGTGCTAGAAGATGGAGATCGGAAGCACAAAGAAGAAAGGCCATATCATATCACATATTATGAATTGCATGTGATGTTAATCCTTTTTGCATCTTGTATTGCTTAGTAGACGACGGTAGCATTATAAGATGATCCCTCATGCACATGAATTTCAAGTCATAAAGTGTTCACCCTTAGTTAGCACCGTTGCTAAAGCTTGTTGTTTCGAAGCACCACGTGATGATCGGGTGTGTTAGATTCTGCGAGTGTATACAACGTAAGCAAGCCAGATTTGCTTATGCGGAAGCTAAGGTTGATCTTGACGAGCCTAGCATGTACAGACATGGTCTCGGAACACGGATCACCGAAAGGTAAAGTATGAGTCATATAGTAGATATGATGAACATGTTGATTGTTCGCCATTGAAGTTGCATCAACTCTCGTGATGATCGGTTTTGATGTGGTGGATTTGGTTCGTGTGATCACTAAAACAATGTGAGGGATATTGTTTTGAGTGGGAGTTCACCTAGATTAATTTAATTATTAATTAGAACTCAATTTATCATAAACTAAATCAAAGTGAATTTGCATAGTTGTTGTAGTCATTGGCATCCGTTTACCACCTTGCGCTTAGTTATAATTGAGATGATAGAACTATAGAATTCTGGTTAGTTACTTTACGAACTGGTATCGTATTGTTTTGAAGTGTTAATCTAAAGTTTAAAAGTCCTATTGCAAACTTTCAGTAAGTTCCGGTTACTCCATGAAGTTTAATAATTAGTATTAAATCAAGAGTAACAATTCCAAGTGTTAGTATATAAGTATCATGTTTGTCTCCATGATTCTTGATATTCAAAGGATTCTCTTAATATCAAGGTTATCTAGGATCTGAAAGAGTTGTTTCAGAAACCATGATGTGTGGAAGATATTGTGATATCTGAAACGAAGTATTGGTTACAACATGATAGAGTATAATATGGCAAAAGTCATGTTCTCATATTTGATGAGAAATTGCAAAAGGTTGGAGACACTAGTTGTCCTAATCCTCCAAAAGGTTTTGGAGAGCAACATTATACTTGCGATTCACCGTTACAAGCTAAAAGTAGCTTGATCATGGATAAATCCATGATGAGGGTGAATATTTGATGTAGGTAAAATGTTTACTACACCAAGAGATTACTAAAGAAAGGAATTTGAAAGAACACCAAACATTTGATGATGGTGATCTACTTCAAAGTGCAAGTCCAAAGACATTGGTATTTAACTATACACGCTTTGGACTATGTGTCATATGTATGACTCCACTATTGATGTTGATAGATTCTTTCAAACAGAAAAGGAAATACTGAAAGAGAATCTCATAAATATATGGCAGAAAATAAAAAGACTAGAATTGTTCAGTTTAAGTATATGGATGATATACATGTTATGGCTATATTCTTTGCTTATTAAACAATGTGGTTCTTAAGTATTTGATACTGAATTTGTTGGTGTGAATCGTCATACGAAACAACAGAATTCATGAACTACAATGGCCTAAGTAACTAGCAAAAGAATATGTGATGATGTTCATCGAGAACAAATAAAGGGTTATTGTGTTGCTCGTTAAAACATCAAAGCTTGTCTTCAAGATTTGTTTTATCAGGTATTATGAGAACAAAAGGGTTGTTCAAATAATTGCCGTAATCCCTAAAAGATGGATGATTCACAAATCTCGTTGGAGAAATCACATCCATAAAACTAGTGCTAAAGATGTCGAAAGACAAATTGATTGAAAGATCAGTTAGGAAGTGACATCACAGTTTAAATTATATTGGAAAGATAACATGAAGAAACTCCATGTGGATGGAATTTTGGAGTCTTTTGATTTTTGATCACATGACGCTTGTGAAACTTTCCTAGAGATAATTAAAACTTCGTTCATAGGCAAAAAAGGGAACGAAAGACTAGCTTATTGGAAATTGTACATATTGTTGTACAAAGTCCATCATGTGTAGTCAAAAGCGATGGATTTCGACTTCATATGCTTTCTCCAAAAATTTGAGTGAATATATGAATATTTACTTAATATGGATGAAGTATGAAACATTTGAAAAGTTCAAAGACTTTCAAGATGAAGTGCAAAATCATTGTAACAAGAATATAAACAGTTTATGATAAAGATCATAAAGGTAAAATTCATAAAACTGCCATTATATTTTAAAGATTAAAAGCTTTAGAGATTACCGTTTTTCCACTGAAAAGTGCTCCATCATAATCCGTTGAAATGACACCATATGTTATGGTTTGGGATAAAACCCAAGTTGTCCTTTATTAAACATTGGTATGCTATGCATAAGAAAGATGTTTGCAACCAAAGTCGGATGAACCTGTCTTTGTTAAGTATTCCTCCATAACACCGGAGACAAAAGTGTTTCTCACTTAGAACGTCAAGTTTCTTTTAGAAGGAATTTTCGTGAAAAGTTAAGTGGGAGGACAATAGAACTTTGATAAGGTTAAAAGAACCTTAGTTATATGTGCAGAGTTGCACAGCACCGGAAAAGTGTTCCGGAGGCAGCAACAATGCTCATGGCTCACGTGCCTCAAAGGTTGTGGTTATGAAGGTCAAAGTTTCTGTTGAACCAAGTAGGTCGAGTAAACAATCAAATACCAAGATTTGAGGGTTGAATCATTATTTGAGAATAATGAACGTACTACATGCAAAGAAGCGATGATGGGCCCTGACTCCATAAAATGGCTTGAAGCCATAAAATCCGTGATAGTTCCATATACGAGAGATCAAGATTTGAACTTGAAAGACCCTCTGGGAAGGTACAAGACCTTACAGTCGTATTTGGATCTATAAAGAAATAGACATGGATGTTTCACATCTATGAAATAGTCGACATGTTGGGAAAGAGTTCACAACAATGTTCAAAGGTTGTATATGACAAGATTTGATCTTTCATAGCGATTTTTAGTCTAGACGGATTAATGTAGCAACCACTACATATAATTTGTTATATGGTAGTTGAATAAACAAAACAAGTTCTTCTAATAGAATCGTTACCTAGGACATGTGCATACCACGGTCCATAGGGTTTTGTTAATTCAAAGGATGCTAAAAGCGTATGCAAACTTCAATGGTTAAAGTGAGCATCGCGGAGTTGGAATCTTCACTGTGATGAAACTGTTAAAGGAGTTTAAAAGTTCATTAGAGACGATGAAGATGCTTGCATTTGCAAGAAATTAAGTGGGAGCGCTAATACATGTTTCTAATACATTATGTGGAAGACATATTGTTGATTGGAAATAATGTATCTTTTATTAACACATATTAAGAATTTCATCCCGATGAAAGACTTAGGCAAAACCCAAATATTTGGCATCAATAGACGCTAATATGGTTGTGCCAGAAGTACATAGACAAGATATTGAATGAGTTCAATATAGAAACTACAAGAGAGGTTCTTGTCGCACAGAAAGGATTGAATGAGTTCAATATTGATGATATATTCAAGTGTATTGACATTTGGTAAAGTAAAACAAATAATCAAGTATAGATTGATACTTGATGTATGAAATCACAAAGAGTATTTATATCAATCATACTGTGATATGTACAAATCCAGATATGTCCTATGCTCTAAATGTTGTGAGCATATACCAAAATGATTCGTAAGATGATCATTGGACAATAGTAAGGATATCCTTATGATCTTTTGGAAGAACTAAGAGTATAATATTTGTAGAAGTGACTAATAGATGGTTAGTTCATTGTAAAAGTACTACATTGATACTAGCTTTGTCACAAAGTACAAATTAAGTTTATCTCAATCTAAACTAAAGGTGGCACAATATAATGGAAAGTGAGTTCCATAATGGATTTGGATGAGTTCCAAAGTTAAAGACATTGTGACAGATACTACAACAAAAGGCTAAGTATATGACTGCTATTTTAGCAGCAAAAGAGGGCATTTGTGTCAAGTAGTTTGTTATCAAACTAGGTGTAGTTCACAGTGGGATAATACTATGAAGATATATTGTGCGACAATATTATCAACATGTTTTAACCCCAAAGAGCTAAAGGTCACACCGAAAGACCAAATTTATACAAAGCCATCTCATTAGAGAATGAGTGATGCGTAGAGACGCAAAGACATGCAATTACACACGGACCTGGAAGTGTCAGATCCGGAGATCAGTTGACCACTAGCAATCGTGTACATACAACACCGGAAAGCCATAGGTGTTGAATACACAAAGGTTTGAAACTAGATTATTGACTCTAGTGCAAGTGGGAGACTGTTGGAGATATGCCCAAGAGGCAATAATAAAGTGGTTATTATCATATCTTCACACTTATGATAAATTTTTACATACCATGCTATAATTGTATTAACCGGAAACATTAATACTTGTGTGATTTGTAAACTAAAATAAGAGTCCCTAGTAAAGCCTCTTGTTAAACTAGCTTGTTGGTTAATATATGATCATGGTTTCCTGATCATGAACATAGAGATGTTATTAACAACAGGATCATATCATTAGGAGAATGATGTGATGGACATACTCCTATAGATAAGCATAGCATAAAGATCAAGTCATTTCAATAGTTCAATTGCTATATGCTTTCTGATACATAGTAACCTAATTCCTTCGACCATGAGATCATGCATATCACCTTTTCCGGATGGATGCTTTGATGTCATCAAACACCACACCGTAACAGGGTGGCTATAAAGGTGGCATTGAGTGTTCAGAAAGTATTGGTTGAAACACATGGATCAAGAGTGGGATTTGTCCATCCATATGACGGATAGATATACTCTGGGCCCTCTCGGTGAAATGTCATCCAATTAGCTTGCAAGCATGTGACTGGCTCACAAGGGATCACATATCACGGGAACGAGAAAAGATTACTTATCGGTAACGAGGTTGAACTAGGTATGCAGAGATACCGACGATCATAACCTCGGATAAGTAAACTATCGTGAGACAAAGGGAAATTGGTATCGTATGTAAGTGGTTCATTCGATCGCAAAGTAATCGTAGAAATATGTGGGAGCCATATGAATTTCCAGATTCCTCTATTGGTTATTGTTCGGAGAAGTGTCTCGATCATGTCCGCATAATTCACGAACCGTAGGGAGACACACTTAAGGATTCGACGTTGTTTTGAGTAGTTATGGTATTATGAGAAAGAGACCGAATGTAGTTCGGAGTCTCGGATGGAATCCGGGATATCACGAGGTGATCCGGAATGGTCCGGAGAATAAGATTCATATAAGGAAAGTCCCGTTTTGGAATTCGGGAATGATTCCGGTGTTTTCATCGGGAATGTTCTAGAAGGTTCCGGATTGTCCGGCACTCCGGGGGGGAGGGTACATGAATGTGTCATTACATATTGAATGATTGCATCATGTACTAAGTGTTCTTGCTGTTCCAAATAAAGGATTAAATTGAATCCTAAAACAGAAAAGTCAAATGGCCAGTTTAAAAGTCAAACGGCTAAAACAGGAAACTGTGGGAAACAAGCAAGAGGTGATTGGAACCGACTTGGGGGAGGAGTCCCTCCAAGCCGGCACGCCAACCAAGGCCGACTTGGGGAGGGACTCCCCTCCCCTTGGCCGCCCCTCCCACCTATAAAAGGAGGGGCAGGGCCTCCTCCTCTAGACACACAAGTTCCTATCCTCTAATCTCCGGTTTAGAGCCGTTTTGGTTTAGAGCTTCTAATTTCCCTAGCCTTCGGTTTAGAGCCTTCTAATTGGTGTGTCTAAACTCTAGACCACTAATAGCTCTCTCTCATACTCCACCATACTCGCTCCGGCTTAAGGCGAAGCCCTGCGGGATCTTCCCTCTACTTCCGGTACCACGCCGTTGTGCTGCCGGAATCGCGAGGAGAGTGCTACAACCTCCGCTGCCTGCTGGAACAAGGGAGAGGAAGGTCTTCGTCGAGTACCGAACATGTGACCGACTACGGGAGCGCTGCCGGAACGTGGCGCCGGAAGGATCGTCTACGCGATCTTGAGATCGGAAAGAGTACGACTACATCACCCACGAGAATCTGCTCTCGTTAACCACTTTGGAATCTTCGAGGGTGAGTTATTCCATCGACTCGTTGCTACAATCTAGTAGATAGATCTTGGCTTGTTTGTTTGTATGCGATAGAAAATTTTTGTTTTCCATGCTACGAACCCCTACAGGGGGGTCACAACGTGCTCAACCTCCATTGGCACATCGGCGTTCGTGGGAACCGCCGAGGGTGCTGCCACTTGTTCTACGTCCTGCGCCACTACGGGCGCGACGTTCTGCACAGGCGCCGCTCCGGGCGCCAGTGGTGCCTCAACCTGGACAAGGTGCGCCTCGCGCGCCTTCTTGTTGGCCTTGAACGCGTCCACGACGTGTTTAGGGGCCAAACACTGCCTAGAGAAGTGAGTCTTGGAGCCACAGCGGAAGCAGTCCTGGGGCCTTGCCTCCCCCTTGCCCGCCTTGCGTTGCTTGGCCGGGGTGGAGGAGTTGGGGCCCTTTTTGCCTCTCTTCTTGTGGATGGGCTTGCGCACCTTGTAGGCACCGGCATTAGCCTCATGACTTGGGCCCCCCGCGAAGGGTTGCGCGGAGAAGTTCTTTTTCAGAACATTATCCTGCGCCTCGGCCACCTGGAGAGCATCAATAAGCGTTGCATATTCCGTGAATCCTTCCTGGCGAAAGTTTCGCGAGGACTGGATGTTGTCCGGATGGAATGTGGAGAGGGTTTTGTCTATCTTCTGCTGATTGGTGGTACTGGTCCCACACAGCTGAAGAATGGTACAAATTCGGTGCAACCTGGAGTTGTACTCTCCCACCGTCTTGAAGTCCGCAAACCTCAGACGAATCCAATCTGCCTCCGCCTGTGGCTGAATGGTGTACTTCAGCCTAGAGAACCGCTTGTTGAGGGCGGTCCAAAGGGCAGAAGCACTCTGTTCTGCCATGTACTCATTCTTGAGAGTCTCACACATGTGATGGCGGAGGAAGTGCAGGGCTTTGGTGTTGTCCGCCGGGATGGTTTTGCTGGGGGCCGTCGGGGTCCCCTCAATCAACGCATCCTTGATGCATCGGCCCTCGAGGACGATCTCAACGTCCGAGGCCCAAGTCAGGTAGTTAAGCCCATCCTGGGTCAACTCCGGGAACTCGCGGCTGACGATTCCGGTCATCTGCAATTTATGCAAAGTGTGTAAGATTACAGCAGGTAATCGGTTGCATAAATGCGATAATCGATACAATAATTCAAATAGGACGACGTTTCAAAATTTAATGTAAAAACGGTAGAAGCTAATTATGAGATACAAAGTACTAAAATCATGCGATAATTAATAACTATAGTAAAACATATTACAAAAGCTTGTGCAAAATCGGACCGAAAACAAACCCAAAAACGGTACAACAGCCCCGCGAACGCGTGCTCCCACGCCCCAGTGTTTTTCTATGGGCCAAAAACGGCCAAACGCTCGGTCTCCCGCGGGCCGGCCCTCCCCACACTGTCGCTGCCTGAGAACGGGGGAACAGAGAACGAGCGTGCTCTCGAGTGGGGCGGCGGCGGCAGCTGGCCGCTCCGGCGACGGGGCGAGGGCGGGTGGAGTTGGCGCGGCAGCTGCTGTGCGCGCGCAGCCAGCGACGACCAGGCGGCGAGCGGCCGGCGCGGCGGCTTGGCGGTGGCCAGCGGGACGCGGCCAACGCGCGGTGGGCCAGCTGCACGAGGCGCGGCGCGGCCGGCCAGCGTGGCGCGGGCATGCGGGCGGCGCACGCATGTGGGCGGCGTGGGCGTGTGGGTGCGGCGCGAGTGAGCGCAGCCAGTAGCGCACGGTGCGGGCGGCTCGCGAGTGCGGCAGCACGCGCAGCAGCGGCGGCGACCGGCATGCGGTCAGATTGGGGTCAGATTGGGGTTACCTTCAACGAAATCGCGAGACGAATCCATTTTGCGGTCAGATTGGGGTTACCTTCAACGAAAGTCTGCGTGATGCAGGCTCGACGGTGGCTTGACGGAGAGACACGTGCTGATAACCTGTTGGAACATCTCCTGCCGACTGGCCGGTCCCGAGGCTGTTCCACATCCGAGAAGAAAACTAGTAGAAGGCACACAGATTACACAAGTAGATGACACAGGGAACAAAAGAGAACTTTATTAAACTTTCTCTCGATAAGTTCACGTACAATGATTGTTCCTCTATTTATAGACTATATAAGTGAGATACGATACCCACATGGGCCAACCTTAGCCTGGTAGAGGCCACACGAGTGGGCCTCTACCGGCCCAGTTTTCCAGTAAATACATGGCCATTTGCTACGGTCGTTGTCTTCTTGCAACCTTTTTTTTTACCATAGCAGAATTTCGTCTTACCACGTTCTCGCGGCTAGCGGTTGCCGGTATCCTAGAATACGTTGTGATTTGTGAAGTGGAGTAGCGCAAACATGTACCGGTCATTTGTGATATCTTCTCCAACATCCTTCAACAAGCTCAGTTGTTTCAGTCGTGTAGATTCATGGGCGATGGGTAGTACTTTTTTTTTTTTTTTTACAAATCCGTGCGACGTGGAGGGGAAGATGGATAGTACTTCATTGTTTGCACGACAGACGATGGAGTACTACTTTGATTGTTTGCACGACGGCGTCAGTTAAAATTAGTTGCGCGCTGGGCGATTTTTGGGCCAGGCCTGAAAAGGCCCGTGGGACAAAACCTAGGCCTGTGTCCGGCCTGGCCAGCGGGCCAAAAATTCAGGCCCAAGACCAGCCCAATCTTGCAGAAAACCACCGGATTGTTAGGCCTCCAGGCCGGACCTTTTCTGTTTTAATTTTTTTTAGAAAAGGTCCGGCCTGACGGGTTGAGCACGGGCTCCAGATCTGCTGCCTAGGCCTGGCCCGCAGGCCAAAAAGCCCAGCCCGTTTGGCTTTTGCGTATGGGCCAGATAGGTGTGGAAAATATGATCTACGAGACTAGAACTCTAAGACTCTAAGGGAAGGTGCGGCCTAGTGCAGAATCTGGACCATGGGCCTTTTGGATTGTACTGATGAACCCACATGAAGTTGTGACAATTGAATTTGTTGCTCAGCGCGGTATGGCGGCCCCTTCTCTATGGCCTATACTGGTTCACACTAGGGCTCCTTTGATTTAGAGGAAATATAAAAGGTTGATTATTGGACGTTGCTACATATCAATCGGTCTAACAAAGTTAAAACATGGCGGACATTCCAGCCCAGCAAGTGTCTAAAGGACGATATTTTTAGTTAGTCAGCTCAATTCAAATACGAATATTTAAAATGTTTTTTAGGTTAAACCGTTTGTTCGAGTTAAGATTCGTTTTCACTGTTAGGCTAGTCGTGACAAGATCTTGAAAACAAGATCTCATATTGATATGTTCTAACAATTTTTTTTTGGACCAAAAATTATCCACCCGTAACACGCAAGTTATCCATCCAATAACATGTAAGTTATCTACCACTACAAAATTCACCCACGGATAACATGTTAAGGATAGGTAACTTTTTTGTTTACCCACAAGTTACCCATCGGTAATTCCAAACTTTAGCATTAAGTTACCCATCAAATAATATGTAAGTTATTCACCACTATAAAATTTTACCCATAGATAGAATATAAAAGTTATTCTAACAACTCGGTCTCGTTGTTCGTCGCCGCTCTCACAGCATACGAAGTACTCAACCTCGAAAGGCTACCGTGTCAAACATCAAACATAATTTTTTTTAAAGAATTAAATCTAACCTTCTTTTGCATACGATATAAATAAATGAGGTCTTATGCTTACCCACCACGCAACCAGAAATCTAGCGGCTCGACTTTGTCGTCTGTCACTGCTACCATGGAATACGGGTGACAAAGCCTCGAAGGGTGTTAGGTTACCGAGCTTTAATCGCGTCGACACTAACGCATTAATAACAATGAAGTCTTAGTACCCTAATAATTATGTCACAATGTTTCTATTAAACTTGCTTAATACGTATGCTAGAACACCTCTAGCAACATGTTTATATGGTGGGTAACTTATGTGTTAGCGGGTTGATAATTTACATATTATGACATGGATAACTTATATGTTTAGGGTGAATAACTTTTTGCTCCAATTTTTTTTCCTCGAAACATATCAACATGTGATCTAGTTTTGAAGATCTCGTCGCGACTAGTTCAACGGTAAAAAGGATCTTAAATCAGCCAAATCGTTTGATCTATAAGACATTTTAAATTTTCGATATGATTCTTAGCTGGCTGACAACACGCGTTCACACCTCCTACCGAATTTTGCAGATCAACGACCGGTCTGAGAATGAATTTCCATAATTTTTTTGCATAGATGTTATTATTCACTTCTTTGATTCATAGAAATGGCATAAAGGAAAACTAGATCTAGATCTAACTTCAAGGCAAAACTTGAAGGAAATGAAAAATTCACACAGACCTCATTGTTTGAATCCTATGCACAAGGAAGGACGGAAAGTTTTACACCTGCCATCTTTTTCTATTCCTATCCCTTTTCTATTGCTTTGCTTTTTTCCTTTCCTACTAATTAAAGAGACCGTAAACGCCGGCGGGAGGATTTAGCTCGACGGCGAGCCCTGAGCTCCTATACGGGCGCGTTTGAGAAATAATGGACAATCAGTAGAGTATACCTGGAGTATTTGTTAAAATAATTAGTAGTTTTCGTATTAATTTAATCTAAGTATAAATCATGACAAAACAGTTTTCAAGATTAACTAGCATACGCATTGCGGTGACCCAGCATACCACTGCATGATGTAGTACACTATAGTCATTGACATAACACCAATGAAACACCGTTTACTAGTATTACATCCCTCAGGGTAGTATAACAGAAACATAGCAGGTCCAAGACATGACTATAGGTTACAACTCAACTCTTTACACAAGATCCAGAGAACACTCTAGGTTAAAGAGAGAGAAAGAAACTTCTTACAAGGAAGAATCAGAAATAAATAATTCCAAAACTATCATACTAATAGGACCAGTATCTTAACTGATGATCTAGCATTGCTGCTATTGCAATACACTATAGAAATAGGTTCTATGGCTAGAGATTATATTCCTATCTACTCAGTAACTTCGTCTTCACTTGAGTTGATGTATATGTTGAATTTCTTGACTTTATTGAAGAACTTTAGCTTTTGGTGACGATTCCTGGCGTATAACTTGATGTATACATTGTCTTATTGGCTTCAGAATCTAGCAAGGGTTAAGAAGATACGTTGAGTACGAGCGTACTCAGCAAGTTCACTAGAACAGGAGTGTTTGATGCACTATAGCTACAGCCACAGACCGTAGGTCATAGGCAATGCAAGTTTTTGTAAAAATTTCTTCAAAGGTTGCTTTTATTCTGAAAAGTTATGTCCGTCAGCCTTCACGGGTTTACCAGAACTTTCATGGAGTTCCTTTCCCTCAACATTCGCAGCTCCTTCCCGGAAAAAGGATTAACAAGTTATAGTTCTTACACTCTGCAGAGGTGCGTCACTTTATCCATGAGAGTTCTTAAGCTTTGTTGCACGGTCGGGAGTATGTTCCTGTTCAAACTTCCATGGTTTGAGGCCCAACCTAAGATCCAAGCCAATCACTGCCCTCTCCGCGACCTCTTATGTCTGCACAATCCTTCGGGGCTGGCTCACCTACGTTAGTCCCCTTTCGAGAAGACTATAACCATGATGAGTACCCGAAGACTCTATGACCTGGTGCTGCCCTCGCATGTTCCATATTTGGTCCATTAACTAAGCACCATCCATAGATAATCTAGACACCAAAAGTGTGGGGCGTAAGGGTGCCCACCCATATGTTGGATCCGCACAAGGAATCACAACGTCACGTTAAGGTCGTCTTGCCTCCCTATGAGAGAAAAAGGATACAGCTGACTTCTCCGTCCCATTCCAAATCTCAAGGTCAACGCGTAATTTATGGCGCAAGAATTACTGGCGACATTGGTTGTTAAGTCCTATGTGATATATTCTTGAGTAGTGGTATTCCAACTACCAGGTTTAATAGATTAGCTGATCACCTTAGATCAGTAACCAATAGTTCACATTATTATCAAAAATAGTGTTTTCTGACCCTTTTGAAATGCAGGTGATGACAACACTTGATTTGCAAAATACTTTATACAAATAATCAAAGGACATGAGCAAGTGTGAACTTGCCTTTTGTGATTGCAAGATTATGCACTCACGGTCTTCAAGACAATATAAGATCCAATATCTGAAATCTGCATCATTGGTCCGGTAAGGACTAATGTTTAAAGAAGCAAGATGCTTTTATACATAAGTAATGTAATGCAAGTTCATAAACTTGAATCCTGGGGATAGCGTTGATCTAGGGTTTGGAACTGGAAATGGTTTCTTAAGAATGTGTTGTACTTTTAGATAAGCTTCACATTTGTGCTTCTTATTAAGACTTGTGAGTGTGTGAAACAACATGTAAACATAATGGCATACAATAATAAGATATACTAATGCGATGTGCTACTCAAGGACTGCTTATATGTGAATTATCTTATCTTCAAGTTTTACCTTACAAGTGATGACATTTATAAGGAACTGAAGTGTTAACAATCCTAGGTATATAAGTAAAGCTTAATGTGATGTGATTATTATTAATTTTCATTTGATGTTTGAAGTGGCAAAAAGAATAACATTTGAAGAAAATCTTACTTAACTAAGCAGAAGCATTTTAGCTTTTAAGTTATCCTTATGAGGTGTTCTTTCTAATTATAGTCTTAAAATAAGAAAGACTTACTTCATTTGAATAATGACAATATTAGTATTTGAGACTTATCTATCTTGGTCTTTAACTTGGTTGGTTTGGTATTAAGATACTTTATAAATTAATTATAACATACCAAAGTTAACTATAAAGTATATAATAAAGTTTTTAGCATTATACTTAAAGTCTGGTAGACTAAAGTTAACTTTAAAGCATAGATGGACTTTAGGTGTAATGCTTATTATACTTATACCTTGTTCACTTCATAATGTTTCTTTAAAGTTACTTAAGAAGGGTATTACTTTTATTTGGTAGTGGTTTCTTTACATTATAAATGTATAAAGGGATATATTTCCCTGATAAGGATGTGGTTATGGTTTATGAATAAGTAAACAATATTGTTTATTACTTAAGAATTCACTATAATGTTTTGATTTGTTTGTAAACTTGTGGTTAAAATAGTGGTAATAGACTTTATGAAGTCAAAGTAATCACCTTGAGAATTTAATATTTGATAACTCCATTTGAATAATAATATACTTTAATGTTGAATGATAAATAAAATAGAATTGTATTAAAAATGTGTTAAATCATTTTGACTTCCTATTATCAATATTTAAGATTAATACTATTTAATAGATTTTAATTATTTAAATTTAGAATATTAGCAAATTTTATTCATCCTTATATGAATTATTAACTAAAGTAATAGGTTTATATTCTTGTTATTAAAGTGTATAACTTTTTATTTAACTCAAAAGTGGAATATTATATTTTTAACATATATGTATTATTTTTGTGATCATTTTGGTATATTACACTTATTTTTATGATTTATAAATAATAAGATATGATTTTTACAATGTTTAATACTTTATAAACACTTAATAAATATTAAATATTTAATTAAGTGAAATAATAATGCATGATTATAATTTTAAATTATATTCTTATTTTTCTAAGATTTTTGGTATTTTATTTATATTTTTCATATTTACTAAGATTAAAATATGATTTATCAAAGTTTTATTACCTATAAAACTTTTATTAAATAATATTTATTTAAATAATCATAATAATAATATTTGATAATAGTTTTAAGTTGTATATTTTATTTTTCTGAAAATTTTCATATATTAAACATATTTTTCTGATTTATAAAACAAAAGATATTAAATTTATAAGATTTAATCATTTTATTTCATTTGTGGAATATAATAATGTTTTATTTAATTCATAAACAGAAAATACTTTTGGTATCGAAGCTAAACCTACCCAAGGTCACTGACCAGTGGGCAGTGACCACGTCATCTGCCACGCGTGCAAGACTAAGTCAAATTCGTTGACTGGGCTGGGGGTGACATCAGCATGCTGTCATGCTGACCTCATCCATGGATGGTCCTCCCAGATCGATTGTCGATCGATGGATTTCGTTCACGCGCGCGGCTGCGGTTGTGTGTATCGGAAAGAGGATGATGCGAGGAACCTAGCTATGGTGGCACCACTCAAAAATGGTCATCGGAAGGCAGGGCACGACGACGACTGGCGGCGGTACACGTCGGCGCACGGCGAGATCGCGATACAGGATGCAATTGAACCAACGGCGACTGCTGGAAGATAGAGGAGCTCACCCTGATTGTGATGGAGTGCTTGGGGAAGCTCGAGGAGGAAGAAAGGAGGAAAAGAACTAAAGGGGTACTGGGCCGGAGTTGGGCTGCTTCTGGGCCGTAGTAAGGCGGACGAAGTATGTCAGCTGCTGCACGTGAGCGTCTCGTAGAGAGGTGAAGCAATGGGCTGTGGGCCAGTTTTGTTTCTGTTATTTTTTTCTCTTTCTTATCTTTTCTGATTTCTTTTATAGCTTTTATTTAAGCAATTGTTTTGATTTTTCTTAATGGAATTTCTTTGCTAAATACTTGCAGCAATCATGAAGTTATTTAGATTTAATTTATGGACTTTTATTATATAATGTTATATTTCTTTATTTTCTGTATATAGATACTTTTCCTATTATAATTTGTAAAGGCTTTAAATATGAATTTTTAATTTATCTAATATCTATAAACTTATTAAAGATTGCATTATTATTAATCCATGAGTTTTGATTCTTATTGATTTATAATATTAAAGAATCTTTGATATATAGTGATTCTTCATAAGTATTTGATACACAAAGTTCTAAGTACTAATATGGTTAATATTATTCTCATAAATTTAAGAAGTAGTAATGTTGATATTTTATTATGTCTAACATAGAAGTTAGAGTTTGAATTGCAAATGCTTACCCTAGGGTTTGGGTTCTTAATATACTTATATTCTTCTGTTGATGTAAATAAAGATTAATGGCTAAGATAGATTGTTTTTATGTTTGTGATCTTGAATGATATCACCATTTAAATTAAAATAGTGGAATTGTTTTCTAGGATAACTTATGAGGCAGAATTGATAAAGATAGCTCCTAAGCACATGTGATCATGATAGTTGGAAATGACAAAGATGTGCTTAAGTGATTTGCTATAGGAAAATATACCTATAGAATGATTTATCCATCAGATGAGATGGATGTTAAGCTTGATTATATATTTAGGGTTTAAGGTTTACCAAGGATTCCTATCTTCCATAATTCATAATTCTGGACTTCTAATTAAGGAATTCTTTCCTAGATATACTACTTATTCGTATTCATCATCATGTGTTAACAAGATGAGCTTTACTTCACAAAAACTTTCTTATCCACCTTTTATTTTTCTAATTCCATTTATAAATCCAATGAGCTTAACACTAAAGCTTTCATAATCTTCTTGTATCCATACTTGGTTATATCAACTACTCTACTGCTGATAATATCCAATTCAACAAGTGGTTACTTCTAACTCCATTCATACTCCTCCTTAATCATCCATCACTAACATTACTCTAGTAGTTGTATATATATAGCTTTACTTCACCTCAAGCATTAGTATTTCCCATGAGGAAACTGTTGGAGATATGCCCAAGAGGCAATAATAAAGTGGTTATTATCATATCTTCACACTTATGATAAATGTTTACATACCATGCTATAATTGTATTAACCGGAAACATTAATACTTGTGTGATTTGTAAACTAAAATAAGAGTCCCTAGTAAAGCCTCTTGTTAAACTAGCTTGTTGGTTAATATATGATCATGGTTTCCTGATCATGAACATAGAGATGTTATTAACAACAGGATCATATCATTAGGAGAATGATGTGATGGACATACTCCTATAGATAAGCGTAGCATAAAGATCAAGTCATTTCAATAGTTCAATTGCTATATGCTTTCTGATACATAGTAACCTAATTCCTTCGACCATGAGATCATGCATATCACCTTTTCCGGATGGATGCTTTGATGTCATCAAACACCACACCGTAACAGGGTGGCTATAAAGGTGGCATTGAGTGTTCAAAAAGTATTGGTTGAAACACATGGATCAAGAGTGGGATTTGTCCATCCATATGACGGATAGATATACTCTGGGCCCTCTCGGTGAAATGTCATCCAATTAGCTTGCAAGCATGTGACTGGCTCACAAGGGATCACATATCACGGGAACGAGAAAAGAGTACTTATCAGTAACGAGGTTGAACTAGGTATGCAGAGATACCGACGAACATAACCTCGGATAAGTAAACTATCGTGAGACAAAGGGAAATTGGTATCGTATGTAAGTGGTTCATTCGATCGCAAAGTAATCATAGAAATATGTGGGAGCCATATGAATTTCCAGATTCCTCTATTGGTTATTGTTCGGAGAAGTGTCTCGATCATGTCCGCATAATTCACGAACCGTAGGGAGACACACTTAAGGATTCGACGTTGTTTTGAGTAGTTATGGTATTATGAGAAAGAGACCGAATGTTGTTAGGAGTCTCAGATGGGATCCGGGATATCACGAGGTGATCCGGAGAATAAGATTCATATAAGGAAAGTCCCGTTTCGGAGTTCGGAAATGATTCCGGTGTTTTCATCGGGAATGTTCTAGAAGGTTCCGGAATGTCCGGCACTCCGGGAAAGGGGAGGGGTACATGAATGTGTCATTACATATTGGAATGATTGCATCATGTACTAAGTGTTCTTGTTGTTCCAAATAAAGGATTAAATTGAATCCTAAAATAGAAAAGTCAAATGGCCAGTTTGAAAGTCAAACGGCTAAAACATGAAACTGTGGGAAACAAGCAAGAGGTGATTGAAACCGACTTGGGGGAGGAGTCTCCTCTCCAAGCCGGCGCGCCACCCAAGGCCGACTTGGGGAGGGACTCCCCTCCCCTTGGCCGCACCTCCCACCTATAAGAGGAGGGGCAGGGCCTCCTCCTCTAGACACACAAGTTCCTATCCTCTAATCTCTGGTTTAGAGACGTTTTGGTTTAGAGCTTCTAATTGCCCTAGCCTTCGGTTTAGAGCCTTCTAATTGGTGTGTCTAAACCCTAGACCACTAATAGTTCTCTCTCATACTCCACCATACTCGCTCCGGCTTAAGGCGAAGCCCTGCGGGATCTCCCCTCTACTTCTGGTACCACGCCGTTGTGCTGCCGGAATCGCGAGGAGAGAGCTACAACCTCCGCTGCCTGCTGGAACAAGGGAGAGGAAGGTCTTCGTCGAGTACCGAACGTGTGACCGACTGCGGGAGCGCTGCCGAAACGTGGCGCCGGAAGGATCGTCTACACGATCTTGAGATCGGAAAGAGTACGACTACATCACCCACAAGAATCTGCTCTCGTTAACCGTTTTGGAATCTTCGAGGGTAAGTTCCCCTATCAACTCGTTGCTACAATCTAGTAGATAGATCTTGGCTTGTTTGTTTGTATGCGATAGAAAATTTTTGTTTTCCATGCTACGAAACCCTACAGTGGTATCGGAGCCGTGTCTATATGTAGATCTGTTGCACGAGTAGAACACAATGGTCATTGTGGGAGTTGATGCTTTTCTTGTTGATTGCTTCTTGTGTACTTTGCATCTTGCGGTATGTTGGGATGAAGCGGCCCGGGCTAACCTTACATGACATCGTTCATGAGACTTGCTCCACGCTTGACATGCAACTTGTATTGCATAAGTGGCTTTGCGGGTGCCTGTTTCTCCTTGCATAGTTAAGATCCAATTTACAACGGGTGATTAACAATACTAGTATCAATGTTGTGGTTCATGTTCGTAAGTTAGAACGACACTTATTGAAAGCCCCAAACCACGTAAAACACGCAAAGAAAGTAGAGGCGTCTAACTTTGTTTTGCAGGGGTGTGCAGTGATGTGATATGGCCATGATTGTGATCATATTTGATGTATGCAATGATCCTTATTGTAAGTTGGCAACCGGCAGGAGCCATATGGTTGTCTTTAATTTATGTTAAGACCCGCGTGTCTATTCAAAGTAGTTGTAATAGTTGAAGCCGGTGGACGACAACCATGAAGAAGCGTCATTGACCTTGATGCATTGCCGGTGATGATGGAGATCATGTTTGTGCTTGAAGATGGAGATCGGAAGCACAAAGAAGAAAGGCCATATCATATCACATATTATGAATTGCATGTGATGTTAATCCTTTATGCATCTTGTATTGCTTAGTAGACGACGGTAGCATTATAAGATGATCCCTCATGCACATGAATTTCAAATCATAAAGTGTTCACCCTTAGTTAGCACCGTTGCTAAAGCTTGTTGTTTCGAAGCACCACGTGATGATCGGGTGTGTTAGATTCTGCAAGTGTATACAACGTGAGCAAGCCAGATTTGCTCATGCGGAAACTAAGGTTTGATCTTGACGAGCCTAGCATGTACAGACATGGTCTCGGAACACGGAATACCGAAAGGTAGAGCATGAATCATATAGTAGATATGATGAACATGTCGATTGTTCGCCACTGAAACTATATCAACTCTCGTGATGATCGGTTTTGATATGGTGGATTTGGTTCGTGTGATCACTAAAACAATGAGAGGGATATTGTTTTGAGTGGGAGTTCACCTAGATTAATTAGAACTCAATTTATCATAAACTAAATCAAAGTGAATTTGCATAGTTGTTATAGTCATTGGCATCCGTTTACCACCTTGCGCTTAGTTATAATTGAGATGATAGAACTATAGAATTCTGGTTACTCCATGAAGTTTAATAATTAGTATTAAATCAAAAGTAACAATTCCAAGTGTTAGTATATAAGTATCATGTTTGTCTCCATGATTCTTGATATTCAAAGAATTGTCTTAATATCAAGGTTATCTAGGATCTGAAAGAGTTGTTTCAGAAACCATGATGTGTGGAAGATATTGTGATATCTGAAACGAAGTTTTGGTTGCAACATGATAGAGTATAATATGGCAAAAGTCATGTTCTCATGATTGATGAGAATTTGCAAAAGGTTGGAGACACTTGTTGTCCAAATCCTCCAAAAGGTTTTGGATAGCAACATTATACTCATAATTCATCGTTATAAGCTAAAAGTAGCTTGATCATGGACGATTCCATGATAAGGGTGAATATTTGATGTAGGTAAAATGTTTACTACACCAAGAGATTACTAAAGAAAGGAATTTGAAAGAACACCAAACATTTGATGATGGTGATCTACTTCAAAGTGCAAGTCCAAAGACATTGGTATTTAACTATACACGCTTTGGACTATATGTCATATGTATGACTCCACTATTGATGTTGATAGATTCTTTCAAACAGAAAAGGAAATATCGAAAGAAAATCTCATAAGTATATGGCAGAAAGGAAAAGACTAGAATTGTTCAGCTTAAGTATATAGATGATATACATGTTATGGCTATATTCTTTGCTTATTAAACAATGTGGTTCTCAAGTATTTGATACTGAATTTGTTGGTGTGAATCGTCATACGAAACAACACAATTCATGAACTACAATGGCCTAAGTAACTAGCAAAAGAATATGTGATGATGTTCATCGAGAACAAATAAAGGGTTATTGTGTTGCTCGTTAAACATCAAAGCTTGCCTTCAAAGATTTGTTTTATCAGGTATTATGAGAACAAAAGGGTTGTTCAAATAATTGCCGTAATCCATAAAAGATGGATTCGCAAATCTCGTTGGAGACATCACATCCATAAAACTAGTGCTAAAGATGTCGAAAGACAAATTGATTGAAAGATCACTTAGGAAGTGACATCGCCGTTTAAATTATACTGGAAAGAAAACATGAAGAAACTCCATGTGGATGGAATTTTGGAGTCTTTTGATTTAGATCAAATGACGCTTGTGAAAACTTTCCTAGAGATAATTGAAACTTCGTTCATAGGCCAAAAGGGAACGAATGACTAGCTTGTTGGAACTTGTACATATTGTTGTATGAAGTCCATTATGTGTAGTCAAGAGCGATGGATTTCAACTTCATATGCTTTCTCCGAATATTTGAGTGAATATTTAAATATTTACTTAATAAGGATGAAGTATGAAACATTTGAAAAGTTCAAAGACTTTAAAGATGAAGTGCAAAATCATTGTAACAAGAATATAAACAGTTTATGATAAAGATCATAAAGGAAGATATTTGAGTTACAAAGTTTAGCATGATACCTAAGATTTAAGGAATCGTTCCGTGGATTTGCATTTCCCGAAACACCATAATGGTATGGAGCGTTCGAGATATGAAATAAAACCTTGTTTGACATGGTTAGATCAAAGGTATAATTCATAAAACTGCCATTATGTTTTAAAGATTAAAAGCTTTAGAGATTACCGTTTTTCCACTGAAAAGAGCTCCATCATAATCCGTTGAAATGACACCATATCAAGTTATCGTTTGGCATAAAACCCAAGTTGTCCTTTCTTAAACATTGGTATGCTATGCATAAGAAAGATGTTTGCAACCAAAGTCGGATGAACCTGTCTTTGTATAAACTGTTAAGTATTCCTCCATAAACACCGGAGACAAAAGTGTTTGTTGCTTAGAACGTCAAGTTTCTTTGAGAAGGAATTTTTCGTGAAAAGTTACGTGGGAGGACAATAGAACTTTGATAAGGTTAAAAGAACCTTAGCTATATGTGCAGAGTTGCGCAGCACCGAAAAGTGTTCCGGAGGCAGCAACAATGCTCATGGCTCACGTGCCTCAAAGGTTGTGGTCACAGAGATCTAAGTTCCTATTGAAACAAGTAGGTCGGGTAAACAATCAAATACCAAGATTTGAGGGTTGAATCATTATTTGAGAATAATGATCCGACTACATGCAAGGAAGCGATGATGAGCCCTGACTCCGTCAAATGGCTTGAAGCCATAAAATCCGTGATAGTTCCATACACGAGAAATCAAGTTCTTAACTTGAAAGACCCTCGAGAAAGGTGTAAGACCTTACAATTGTGTTTGGATCTATAAAGAAATAGACATGGATGTTTCGCATCTATGAAATGGTCGACATGTTGCGAAAGAGTTCACAACAATGTTCAAAGGTTGACTATGACAAGATTTGATCTTTCATAGTGATATTTAGTCTATACGGATTAATGTAGCAACCACTACATATAATTTGTTATATGGTAGTTGAATAAACAAAACAAGTTCTTCTAATAGAATCGTTACCTAGGACATGTGCATAACACGGTCCAAAGGGTTTTGTTAAATTCAAGGGATGCTAAAAACATTTGCAAACTTCAATGGTTGAAGTAAGCATAGCGGAGTTGGAATCTTCACTATGATGAAACTGTTAAAAGAGTTTAATTTCATCTGAGACAATGAAGATGCTTGCATTTGCAAGAAATTAAGTGGGAGCGCTAAGACATATTTCTAATACATTATGTAGAAGACATATTGTTGATTGGAATTGATGTATCTTTTTAACACAAGATAAGAATTTCATCTCGATGAAAGACTTAGGCAAAACCCAAATAATTGGCATTAATAGACGCCAATATGGTTGTGCCTGAAGTACATAGATGAGATATTGAATGAGTTCAATATAGAAACTACAAGAAAGGTTCTTGTCGCACAGAAAGGATTGAATGAGTTCAATATTGATGATATATTCAAGTTTATTGACACAGGGTAAGTGAAACAAAGATTCAAGTATTGATTGATACTTGATGTATGAAATCACAAAGAATATTTATATCAATCATACTGTGATATGTACAAATCCAGATATGTCCTATGCTCTAAATGTTATGAGAATATACCAGAATAATTCATAAGATGATCATTGGACAATAGTAAGGATATTCTTATGATCTTTTGGAAGAACTAAGAGTATATTATTTGTAGAAGTGACAAATAGATGGTTAGTTCATTGTAAAAGTACTACATTAATACTAGTTTTGTCACAAAATACAAATTAAGTTTATCTCAATCTAAACTAAGGGTGGCACAATATAATGGAAAGTGAGTTCCATAATGGATTTGGATGAGTTCCAAAGTTAAAGACATTGTGACAGATACTACAACAAAAGGCTAAGTATATGACTGCTATTTTAGCAGCAAAAGAGGGCATTTGTGTCAAGTAGTTTGTTATCAAACTAGGTGTAGTTCACAGTGGGATAATACTATGAAGATATATTGTGCGACAATATTATCAACATGTTTTAACCCCAAAGAGCTAAAGGTCACACCGAAAGACCAAATTTATACAAAGCCATCTCATTAGAGAATGAGTGATGCGTAGAGACGCAAAGACATGCAATTACACACGGACCTGGAAGTGTCAGATCCGGAGATCAGTTGACCACTAGCAATCGTGTACATACAACACCGGAAATCCATAGGTGTTGAATACACAAAGGTTTGAAACTAGATTATTGACTCTAGTGCAAGTGGGAGACTGTTGGAGATATGCCCAAGAGGCAATAATAAAGTGGTTATTATCATATCTTCACACTTATGATAAATTTTTACATACCATGCTATAATTGTATTAACCGGAAACATTAATACTTGTGTGATTTGTAAACTAAAATAAGAGTCCCTAGTAAAGCCTCTTGTTAAACTAGCTTGTTGGTTAATATATGATCATGGTTTCCTGATCATGAACATAGAGATGTTATTAACAACAGGATCATATCATTAGGAGAATGATGTGATGGACATACTCCTATAGATAAGCATAGCATAAAGATCAAGTCATTTCAATAGTTCAATTGCTATATGCTTTCTGATACATAGTAACCTAATTCCTTCGACCATGAGATCATGCATATCACCTTTTCCGGATGGATGCTTTGATGTCATCAAACACCACACCGTAACAGGGTGGCTATAAAGGTGGCATTGAGTGTTCAGAAAGTATTGGTTGAAACACATGGATCAAGAGTGGGATTTGTCCATCCATATGACGGATAGATATACTCTGGGCCCTCTCGGTGAAATGTCATCCAATTAGCTTGCAAGCATGTGACTGGCTCACAAGGGATCACATATCACGGGAACGAGAAAAGATTACTTATCAGTAACGAGGTTGAACTAGGTATGCAGAGATACCGACGATCATAACCTCGGATAAGTAAACTATCGTGAGACAAAGGGAAATTGGTATCGTATGTAAGTGGTTCATTCGATCGCAAAGTAATCGTAGAAATATGTGGGAGCCATATGAATTTCCAGATTCCTCTATTGGTTATTGTTCGGAGAAGTGTCTCGATCATGTCCGCATAATTCACGAACCGTAGGGAGACACACTTAAGGATTCGACGTTGTTTTGAGTAGTTATGGTATTATGAGAAAGGGACCGAATGTTGTTCGGAGTCTCGGATGGGATCCGGGATATCACGAGGTGACCCGGAATGGTCCGGAGAATAAGATTCATATAAGGAAAGTCCCGTTTCGGAGTTCGGAAATGATTCCGGTGTTTTCATCGGGAATGTTCTAGAAGGTTCCGGAATGTCCGGCACTCCGGGAAAGGGGAGGGGTACATGAATGTGTCATTACATATTGGAATGATTGCATCATGTACTAAGTGTTCTTGCTGTTCCAAATAAAGGATTAAATTGAATCCTAAAATAGAAAAGTCAAATGGCCAGTTTGAAAGTCAAACGGCTAAAACAGGAAACTGTGGGAAACAAGCAAGAGGTGATTGAAACCGACTTGGGGGAGGAGTCTCCTCTCCAAGCCGGCGCGCCACCCAAGGCCGACTTGGGGAGGGACTCCCCTCCCCTTGGCCGCACCTCCCACCTATAAGAGGAGGGGCAGGGCCTCCTCCTCTAGACACACAAGTTCCTATCCTCTAATCTCCGGTTTAGAGCCGTTTTGGTTTAGAGCTTCTAATTGCCCTAGCCTTCGGTTTAGAGCCTTCTAATTGGTGTGTCTAAACCCTAGACCACTAATAGTTCTCTCTCATACTCCACCATACTCGCTCCGGCTTAAGGCGAAGCCCTGCGGGATCTCCCCTCTACTTCCGGTACCACGCCGTTGTGCTGCCGGAATCGCGAGGAGAGAGCTACAACCTCCGCTGCCTGCTGGAACAAGGGAGAGGAAGGTCTTCGTCGAGTACCGAATGTGTGACCGACTGCGGGAGCGCTGCCGGAACGTGGCGCCGGAAGGATCGTCTACACGATCTTGAGATCGGAAAGAGTACGACTACATCACCCACGAGAATCTGCTCTCGTTAACCGTTTTGGAATCTTCGAGGGTAAGTTCCCCTATCAACTCGTTGCTACAATCTAGTAGATAGATCTTGGCTTGTTTGTTTGTATGCGATAGAAATTTTTTGTTTTCCATGCTACGAAACCCTACAGAAACTACTACTACTTCTATAATCCAATGTTACTCTAGCATCATCTTGATCATACTATCTTGTCTCTACTTGACTCCAATAACTTATACTCAAATTTCACATCATATTAATGTGACTTGTAATGGTTAACCTACATTAACATATCTATACTATGGTTCAATCATGTTTTATCCACCAATGTCACTTATACATGATATAAGCATTCAATCTTGGTGAATAAGGCATGATCATTATAATCCTTTGATCCTTTATGGTTTAGGTTTTCAGTTGGCTAATCAAGGCTTCCATCCATACAACATTACAGTTGTATTATAATTATCTTCTGTTTAGCTCTATTGGATTAAGAGATATAATTCATTGACTATACCTACTTCATCCAATAGGACTACTCCTGGTAACTATCTTCAGTATTCATTTTGGGAATCCTCTTTGTTACCACATATATCTTTATTTCAAATAACCCTTCTATCCATTCAGGAGTGAGTTAACTCCATTAATTATCCTATAGATGATATCTAAGGCTAGCATTACTATTTACCTCTTCTTACTACCTTCTCTAAAGGATTTAAAGTGGATGTTATGATGAGAACATGAGTTGATAGACCAATAGTTAATAATCTAAGAATTGGTGAATCAATAGTTGATTACTCAATATTGATGAACAACAGATGTTGAGATAGGGTTCATTATATATGATGAAGATTGATATGGAAAGAAAGATATATGATGAATGATCTTGACTTGGTTTCTTTCCTACTCAATCTCACTAAAGAGTTAAGGTTAGGTATTACCATGAGATTCATGGTATACATAAATGAGATTAAGATTTAGTGGTTACATTCCTATTACTTAAGTTATATTTATAACTTGGTATTCATGAGTGTGTAATGAATATTATAATATGATCACCTAAGGATCAAATATAATCCATTAAGTAATGAATTAGGATTTAACTTTTATTACATTTGATCTACCCTTAGATCAAATATCCCTTACCCAAAATAAGGTTTTAACAAAGGTCATAATGAAACTTATCGCAGTCAACTTGATGATCTACTTCAATTCCATCAAGTTGAGAGAAGCGTCAATCACTTTGACACGGTTTTATTTAAAAGCGCGAAAATTATTCAGATTTTCTATGCATGAATACAATGCACACATCTGTGTTCAACTTATTTCTAAGCTCTAATGCTGGGATGTTACAGACTCTCCCCCTTAAAATAAACTTCGTCCTTGAAGTTCGCATACTCTCACGTTTCGGAGTAAGGAATTGTCTTGCGCTGATTACGATATGTCTCAACACCATGGTAACCTCAATGGGAATAATTGTAATATCCCATATCCAAATCTTTTCCTTGAATCCTCATCATGCTCAACAATCTTTTACTTAGTGTCACCAATACTCCAAATTCTTTTTTTACTTTAGTCCCTTAGGGATATATCCTTATTACAAAATCCTCAATCTGGGGTCTCTTCTTTAGTTCCTTAACCTAATTAGGTATCCTAATCCAATTTCCTTACTTGATCATCGAACTTCCTTATTATATTATGCAAAGTCTAGGAAGTCTCACCAAAATAGGTTTTAAACTTTATTAGTCAATAGTGTGGTCAAAAGACTAATCTTTAATTTGTCATTGTATGAGTTGTACTGGTAATCCTTCCGAATATTGGTTTTGAACACATTTAGTCCAACCCCATTGGAATTTCTTATTTCTCTACACATGTCAAATTAGACGTGCTATGTTACCTCTTAAGGATCACTTAAGAATTGTTTCTTTTAGAATTAGTCGGTTAGGATTAATATTTTATCACCTTCAAGACCTTACCTTATTAAGCTTTGGATAATCTTCCATTATCACCTATAATACTTCTTCAACTTTCATTTATAATGTTTACTCTCCCCCTTAGGGTTTACTAATAGTCTTCAAACTATCTATTTAGTATTTATTGGCTTAATAATTAGAATATTGGTATTTATCCATCTTATACTCTACCTAGTTAGGGTCTTATGAAAGATTATACGGTGTATCCACACAATTGTGGATCTCCGAAGTGAATCTTTCAGCATTATTTGTCTTACTTACTATTTGGACATTTTTGCTTTGATATGTCAATTTTCACGAAGAATCTTGAAAGATGATCGCTTAAAATTTTGTACTCCTTTAGGTCTTACTTAGCTTAGGCCAAGTTTTATGCTCTTTATGCAACTTTTAAGATGATCTGGTTAACTATGTCAACCAACACCGGCTACGGGCAAGATACCAACTGTGGATCAAATACCAGCTGCTGACAAGATACCAACTGTGGATCATCCTAGGCTGTAGGTATTACCCTACGGCTTCCAATATACTTCTGGCATTCTCTTTGAATTGTCAGAGCTTGGATACCACTTTGGTTCCAAAACTTCTTCTATGCACTTATTCATGATACTTCCATGAGCTTGGTACAACTACTTCATTAACTTCTTAGTAACATTACCTAATTTTAATGAACTTTAAGTTTATAATTTCTTGTTGCTCCATATATTTTCTACAATAATCTTCCTTCTTATTGCTGTTTAGCAATGATCCAAACTTGGTTCAACCTTCAAATTGTGTTGATACTCCTTATACTTAGCTTCATTCTTCATATAAGTCTTCATCTTGATCTTTGGAACTCGTCACTCCCTTACACGAATTCCCATTCCTATCTAGGTCTATAACATCAAGTAGTAACTGGATGTTGCAACGTGCATTTGCACACCAAGTCAAACTTCATGTACAGATCTAGTCAATCAAGAAGATCCAAGAAAAATCAAGAAATCCAAATGTGGTACATATAACACACAATATTCTAAGCCTGGAATATAGTAGTTGAGTATAATATCTCTAGAATTCAGACTTAGTTGTGTAGTATATGACACCTCCTCATATAGGTTTACATTGTGATACTTAGCACATAGAGTCAGACTATTCTTTATCTCAATATTTACCCAAATTTTCTCAAGTGCAACAGGATAATCTTAAGCAAAGTGGTCTCAATTTGGTTTTGACTAAACTTTAGTCTCGCTCTTGGAATGGATAATATACCAACCTATCATTTTATTAGTAGCTAACCTCTCATGATTACTTCAAATGAATAATCACATTCTATTTGCTAACTTAAAGTAAAGAGTATTAGAAATTCTTAGCACTTATGAGTTCTATCATAGTTCTACCATGTTATTATCTTACTTCTACCTCAAGATAATTCACTAAGTACTTGTCATATTTGCACTTACATCATGGTTTCGGAGATAATCTCACCATGATCTTGTTATGTTTTACATGTACATCATGATTTAAGAGTTAATCTAACCATGATGACTTTGTTTCACATAGTACTACCATTGATTATTAACATGATTCCACTTCATCACATAGAATTCTCAAGTGAATCCCACATGATTACTACTCATTACATAATCCTTTATCCTAATGATATTCATCATATTGTCTTTGGTTATCAACTGACAATAAAATTCACTGTGACCAATTAACTTTCCTAAAGCATCTTGGTGGGTTATGTCTCCCTCGTAAGACACTAAAGAGCACTATACTTGAGAAACGATAAAATAATTACTTCCTAAGAAAGAATGACTTAAGCATCTGACTTAGGTGTGACAAGGTTATCCTCAAGTGGATACTCATCAGAAGTCATAAGAATATTTGGTTTAGGTAAGATGGCTCCTATAGTCACTATCCAACCTACAGATCTTCCTAAAAGGGTTTTAATCCTAAGGTCAAAGCATATGCTCTGATACCAACTGCGGTGACCCAGCATACCACTGCATGATGTAGTACACTATAGTCGTTGACATAACACCAATGAAACACCGTTCACTAGTATTATATCCCTCAGAGTAGTACAACAGAAACATAGCAGGTCCAAGACATGACTATAGGTTACAAGTCAACTCTTTACACAAGATCCAGAGAACGCTCTAGGTTAAAGAGAGATAAAGAAACTTCTTACAAAGAAGAATCAGAAATAAATAATTCCAAAACTATCATACTAATAGGACCAGTATCTTAACTAATGATCTGGCATTGCTGCTATTGCAATACACTATAGAAATAGGTCCTATGGCTAGAGATTATATTCCTATCTACTCAGTAGCTTTGTCTTCACTTGAGTTGATGTATATGTTGACTTTCTTGACTTCATTGAAGAACTTTAGCTTCTGGTGACGATTCCTGGAGTATAACTTGATGTAGATGTTGTCTTAATGGATTCAGAATCTAGCAAGGGTTCAGAAGATACGTTGAGTACGAGCGTACTCAGCAAGTTCACTAGAACAAGAGTGTTTTATGAACTATAGCTACAGCCACAGACCGTTGGTCGTAGGCAATGCAAGTTTTTGTAAACATTTCTTCAAAGGTTGCTTTTATTCTGAAAAGCTATGTCCGTCAGCCTTCACGGGTTTACCAGAACTTTCATGGAGTTCCTTTCCCGCAACGTTCACAGCTCCTTCCTGGAACAGGGAGTAACAAGTTACAGTTCTTACACTCTGCAGAGGTGCGTCACTTTAACCATGAGAGATCTTAAGCTTTGTTGCACGGCCGGGAGTATGTTCCCGTTCAAAATTCTATGGTTTGAGGCCCAACCTAAGATCCAAGCCAATCACTGCCCTCTCCGCGATCTCATATGTCTGCACGATCCTTCAGGGCTGGCTCACCTACGTTAGTACCCTTTCGAGAAGGCTATAACCATGATGAGTACCCGAAGACTCTATGACCTAGTGCTGCCCTCGCATGTTCCATATTAAATGGTCCATCAACTAAACACCATCCATAGATAATCTAGACACCAAAAGTGTGGGGCGTAAGGGTGCCCACCCATATGTTGGATCCGCACAAGGAATCACAACGTCACGTTAAGGTCGTCTTGCCTCCATACGAGAGGAAAAGGATACAGCTGGCTTCTCCGTCCCATTCCAAATCTCATGGTCAACGCGTAATTTATGGCGCAATAATCACTGGCGACATTGGTTGTTAAGTCCTAGGTGATATATTCATGAGTAGTGGTATTCCAACTACCAGGTTTAATAGATTAGCTGATCATCCTGGATCAGTAACCAATAGTTCACATTATTATCAAAAATAGTGTTTTGTGACCCTTTTGAAATGCAGGTGATGGCAACACTGGATTTGGAAAATACTTTACAGAAAATAATCAAAGGACATGAGCAAGTGTGAACTTGCCTTTTGTGATTGCAAGATTATGCACTCATGGTCTTCAAGACAATATAAGATCCAATATATGAAATCTGCATCATTGGTCCGGTAAGGACTAATGTTTAAAGAAGCAAGATGCTTTTATGCATAAGTAATGTAATGCAAGTTCATAAACTCGAATCACAGGGATATCGTTGATCTAGGGTTTGGAACTGGAAATGGTTTCTTAAGAATGTGTTGTACTTTTAGATAAGCTTCACATTTGTGCTTCTTATTAAGGCTTGTGAGTGTGTGAAACAACATGTAAACATAATGGCATACAATAATAAGATATACTAACGAGATGTGCTACTCAAGGACGGCTTATATGTGAATTATCTTATCTTCAAGTTTTACCTTGCAAGTGATGACATTTATAAGGAACTGAAGTGTTAACAATCCTAGGTATATAAGTAAAGCTTAATGTGATGTGATTATTATTAATTTTCATTTGATGTTTGAAGTGGCAAAAAGAATAACATTTGAAGAAAATCTTACTTAACTAAGCAGAAGCATTTTAGCTTTTAAGTTAACCTTATGAGGTGTTCTTTCTAATTATAGTATTAAAATAAGAAAGACTTACTTCATTTGAATAATGACAACATTAGTATTTGAGACTTATCTATCTTGGTCTTTAACTTGGTTGGTTTGGTATTAAGATACTTTATAAATTAATTATAATAGACCAAAGTTAACTATAAAGCATATAATAAAGTTTTTAGCATTATAATTAAAGTCTGGTAGACTAAAGTTAACTTTAAAGCATAAATGGACTTTAGGTGTAATGCTTATTATACTTATACCTTGTTCACTTCATAATGTTTCTTTAAAGTTACTTAAGAAGGGTATTACTTTTATTTGGTAGTGGTTTCTTTACATTATAAATGTATAAAGGGATATATTTCCCTGATAAGGATGTGGTTATGGTTTATGAATAAGTAAACAATATTGTTTACTACTTAAGAATTCACTATAATGTTTTGATTTGTTTGTAAACTTGTGGTTAAAATAGTGGTAATAGACTTTATGAAGTCAAAGTAATCACCTTGAGAATTTAATATTGATAACTCCATTTGAATAATAATATACTTTAATGTTGAATGATAAATAAAATAGAATTGCATTAAAAAATGTGTTAAATCATTTTTACTTCCTATTATCAATATTTAAGATTAATACTATTTAATAGATTTTAATTATTTAATATTAGAATATTAGCAAATTTTATTCATCCTTATATGAATTATTAACTAAAGTAATAAGTTTATATTCATGTTATTAAAGTGTTTAACTTTTTATTTAACTCAAAAGTGGAATATTATATTTTTAACATATAAGTATTATTTTTGTGATCATTTTGGTATATTACACTTATTTTTATGATTTATAAATAATAAGATATGATTTTTACAATGTTTAATACTTTATAAACACTTAATAAATATTAAATATTTAATTAAGTGAAATAATAATGCATGATTATAATTTTAAATTATAGTTCTTATTTTTCTAAGATTTTTGGTATTTTATTTATATTTTTAATATTTACTAATATTAAAATATGATTTATCAAAGTTTTATTACTTATAAAACTTTTATTAAATAATATTTATTTAAATAATCATAGTAATAATATTTTATAATAGTTTTAAGTTGTCGATTTTATTTTTCTAAAAAAATTCATATATTAAACATATTTTTCTGATTTATAAAACAAAAGATATTAAACTTATAAGATTTAATCGTTTTATTTCATTTGTGGAATATAATATTGTTTTATTTAATTCCTAAACAGAAAATACTTTTGGTACCGAAGCTAAACCTACCCAAGGTCACTGACAAGTGGGCTAGTGACCACGTCATCTGCCACGCGTGCAAGACTAAGTCAAATTCGTTGACTGGGCTGGGGTGACATCAGCATTATGTCATGCTGACCTCATCCATGGATGGTCCTCCCAGATCGATTGTCGATCGATGGATTCCGTTCGCGCGCGCCGCTGCGGTTGTGTGTATCGGAAAGAGGATGATGCGAGGAACCTAGCTATGGTGGCGCCGCTCAAAAATGGTCATCGGAAGGCAGGGCACGACGACAACTGGCGGCAGTACACGTCGGCGCACGACGAGATCGCGATACAGGATGCAATTGAACCAACGGTGACTGCTGGAAGATAGACGAACTCACCCTGATTGTGATGGAGTGCTTGGGGAAGCGAGAGGAGGAAGAAAGGATGAATAGAACTGAAGGGGTACTGGGCCGGAGTTGGGCTATTTCTGGGCCGTAGTAAGGCGGCCGAAGTGTGTCAGCTGCTGCACGTGAGCGTCTGGTAGAGGGGTGAAGCAATGGGCTGTGGGCCAGTTTTGTTTCTGTTATTTTTTTCTCTTTCTTATCTTTTCTGTTTTCTTTTATAGCTTTTATTTAAGCAATTGTTTTGATTTTTCTTAATGGAATTTCTTTGCTAAATACTTGCAGCAATCATGAAGTTATTTAGATTTAATTTATGGACTTTTATTATATAATGTTATATTTCTTTATTTTCTGTATATAGATACTTTTCCTATTATAATTTGTAAAGGCTTTATATATGAAATTTTAATTTATCTAATATCTATAAAATTATTAAAGATTGCATTATTATTAATCCATGAGTTTTGATTCTTATTGATTTATAATATTAAAGAATCTTTGATATATAGTGATTCTTCATAAGTATTTGATACATAAAGTTCTAAGTACTAATATGGTTAATATTATTCTCATAAATTTAAGAAGTAGTAATGTAGATATTTTATTATGTCTAACATAGAAGTTAGAGTTTGAATTGCAAATGCTTACCCTAGGGTTTAGGGTTCTTAATATACTTATATTCTTCTATTGATGTAAATAAAGATTAATGGCTAAGATAGATTGTTTTTATGTTTGTGATCTTGAATGATATCACCATTTAAATTAAAATAGTGGAATTGTTTTCTAGGCTAACTTATGAGGCAGAATTGATAAAGATAGCTCCTAAGCACAGGTGATCATGATAGTTGGAAATGACAAAGATGTGCTTAAGTGATTTTCTATAGGAAAATATTCCTATAGAATGATTTATCCATCAGATGAGATGGATGTTAAGCTTGATTATATATTTAGGGTTTAAGGTTTACCAAGGATTCCTATCTTCCATAATTCATAATTCTGGACTTCTTATTAAGGAATTCTTTTCCTAGATATACTACTTATTCGTATTCATCATCATGTGTTAACATGATGAGCTTTACTTCTCAAGAATTTTCTTATCCACCTTTTATTCTTCTAATTCCATTTATAAATCCAATGAGCTTGACACTAAAGCTTTCATAATCTTCTTGTATCCATACTTGGTTATATCAACTACTCTACTGCTAATAATATCCAATTCAACAAGTGGTTACTTCTAACTTCATTCATACTCTTCCTTAATCATCCATCACTAACATTACTCTAGTAGCTGTATATATAACTTTACTTCACCTCAAGCATTATTATTTCCCATGAGGAAACTACTACTACTTCTATAATCCAATGTTACTCTAGCATCATCTTGATCACTATCTTGTCTCTACTTGACTCCATTAACTTATACTCAAACTTCACATCATATTAATGTGACTTGTAATGGTTAACCTACATTAACATATCTATACTATGGTCCAATCATGTTTTATCCACCAATGTCACTTATACATGATATAAGCATTCAATCTTGGTGAATAAGGCATGATCATTATAATCCTTCGATCCTTTATGGTTTAGGTTTTCAGTTGGCTAATCAAGGCTTCCATCCATACAACATTACAGTTGTATTATAATTATCTTCTTTTTAGCTCTATTGGATTAAGAGATATAATTCATTGACTATACCTACTTGATCCAATAGGACTACTCCTGGTAACTATCTTCAGTATTCATTCTGGGAATCCTCTTTGTTACCACATATATCTTTATTTCAAATAACCCTTCTATCCATTCAGGAGTGAGTTAACTCCATTAATTATCCTATAGATGATATGTAAGGCTAGCATTACTATTTACCTCTTCTTACTTCCTTCTCTAAAGGATTTAAAGTGGATGTTATGATGAGAACATGAGTTGATAGACCAATAGTTAATAATCTAAGAATTGGTGAATCAATAGTTGATTACTCAATATTGATGAACAACAGATGTTGAGATAGGGTTCATTAGAGATGATGAAGATTGATATGGAAATAAAGATATATGATGAATGATCTTGACTTGGTTTCTTTCCTACTCAATCTCACTAAAGAGTTAAGGTTAGGTATTACCATGAGATTCATGGTATAAGTAAATGAGATTAAGATTTAGTCGTTACATTTCTATTACTTAAGTTATATTTATAACTTGGTATTCATGAGTGTGTAATGAATATTATAATATGATCACCTAAGGATCAAATATAATCCATTAAGTAATGAATTAGGATTTAACTTTTATTACATTTGATCTACCCTTAGATCAAATCTCCCTTACCCAAAATAAGGTTTTAACAAAGGTCATATTGAAATTTATCGCAGTCAACTTGATGATCTACTTCAATTCCATCAAGTTGAGAGAAGCTTCAATCACTTTGACAAGTTTTTATTTAAAAACGCGAAAATTATTCAGATTTTCTATGCATGAATACAATGCACATATCTGTGTTCAACTTATTTTTAAACTCTAATGCTGAAATGTTACACGCATAGTAGACATGCATTATACAGGCAAGTGAAAACCTAACACATCTACGCATACTGCAATACTAGTAATCATCATACGAAATATCAGGAGGACAAAGAACACGTACGAGTTCATCGATGATATAACCAACGGTGCAACAGAAGTGGATCTGCCACCGGCGGCGGCAGCAGCCTGCTTGGCAGCTTCGTGAGACATGACGATAGAGTCGAGAATCCGATGCGCAGGTAGGTAGATGCAATCTGATTGCTGGTGACGGCTAGGGTTCGCGTCTGCCCGCATAGACCCCACACGACCGGAGTTGGCATCAGCCCATGGCTCGGCGAGATTCTCGTAACCCGTGGCGTGCGGGCCGGCGAGGCGGGCAGCGTCGAAGGAGGAGTGCGCGAGGGCTTCTCTTCTTCTCACACCTTAATGAGTGATGCAACACTCTACTATATAAGGTGGTCGAACTTCCCTTACACTAGCAATGTGAGATTAAACTTTAGCTCCACTAGCACACACATGAGCTGCCATAATAATAGATCAATTTGTTTTCCAGAATTTGTATTGGTTATGGGCCAAAAGCTCAATATCAAGTATGCCTCCAATTCCAACAGTATTGCGGCAGCGGACTGTTGCTGTTCGGCTCGCTGTGCGTGGGCTTTGATGCTGGTGGAAGCCACGGACACGGAACATTTTACAGTGTGAATCTTATTCCTTACGCAAAGCTATGGTTGTTGTCGCACACACAGCTTTCACCAAAGCTCTGGTATCACTTTGGGCTGTACGTTGGCTGGGAAGCGTGCTGTTCACGAGCAGGGATTTTAGAGCCCTCCATGGCTTTCGTTCAGTAATTTCTAACAGACCTGTAGCTAGCTAATTCGGACGCGTACTCGGTTGGCGGCGTACTGTTGTGCCTCGCTCCGGCGGCAGGGGCACTGTAGCCTCTGTGCACCAAGATGATCATGGTGTCTACAGAGATGCATAATCGATGGTTATCAAAGGCGTTGCTGAATGCTGATCGGGCTATGATGGAAGCTCTGGCTTGTAGCGAGGCGTTGTCGCTCGCTTTTGATCTGAACATCCGAGAGGTCCAGGTAGCTCAGGACTCCTTGGGTCTTGGGATGATCAAGAATCTACAGTACAGACAACACACCTCGGGGCTCGGGCAATATAAGCATGGTGATTCAGGAGGTCCTAGCAGGACAACAACATTTCACTCTCTCTTTTTTTTTTGACAAATAACAACATTTCACTCAAGCTCTGTTTTGGCTGAAGCCAGGCTTCGCTTTGAAGTGAGTTTATATTTGCAGCTTACTTCCCTGGCTGGTATCTATACTGCTGAATATATTATGCAGTAAAGCTCCCCGTTGATCTGAATAAATACTTTTCCCCTTTAACTATTTTTTTGGAAGAAAATTATTTCGATGCGTAGATCCTTAGAGAAGGGAACAGTTAGTTCATTCGATAAAAATAACTGTTACCCAAAAGCTTGTTTGTTTATAAAATATGAATAATTAACTGTTAACTACCGTATGAGATAGCATCTTCGCACAAATATTTAGGAGAGCACACGCACTCTTTATTTAATACTCTCTCCATGTCACAGTGCACAATGTTTTTTATCTGAAAGCAATTTTTTTAAAGCTTGACGAAGTTTATAGAAAAATACCACAACTTCTATAATACCGAACAAATACACTATGAAATTATATGTCATGATGACCAGACTATATTGATCTGGTATAATAGAAAACTATGTTAAAGTTCATTTTTTTTGACAAAAGTATGATTTTTTACATAATATTAAATTCCAAAAAAAAAACAATGATGGAACACTTTGCGTGCTAGTTGAGATTCATGAAAAAGAGAGATTTCGGTCCTTTTCTACTAAAACGAGAAATATAAGGCGGTAATAAAACTATATTATGTACGGCATAAAACTTGTTCCTATTCATATGGTACAAAAATACAACAATATGCTAAAAACTTTTTCGATGGACATAATTCACAATCACCCTACGTGTGATTATTTAAGAAAAATGTTAAATGTTTTGAAACAAATCTTCTCACATAGGCTCAAGCTCACCTTGGAGTTACCCCCTTGTTTTATCACTAAATTTATGATTAACCGAGAAATAACTTAACAACCATATGAATTGATAGCTTCAATAACAATTTACTCCATGCTACTTTGAAAACTGCATATATTTTATATCCTTGTGCTATCATATTATTAGCAAAAGAAAATATAATTGGTTTTGAGGCAACATGTGTCCACTTTGCAATGAGTTGACTTGATATCCATAACTAATTAAAAAATTAATGCTATATGGAAAATTGTTTGGGCACACTAATATCATATTGTGATGTGGAATTAACTCAACCCATAATTTAGAAGTTCACATGGACACCGAGCATAAAAAAAATACTATTTGGACAAAACATAAAAAAAGCATAGCGGATGGAAGCCTTCGCAAGGACTTGTTTATGAGAAAAGCTATTGACGCTAATATAATAAAACAACCAAATAGTGGCCAAAAGGAATAAAAAACCCACAAGATAAATAAGAAAATTAATATAAAATATAGTATAAGATATTTTTTAAGTTGAATGTAAAGGAATAGAAATGTTCACGAGATCACCCTACATTCCCAACTCTAGGGAGACACAGGTGATACGGTTTCTTTTCTCCCATCGGCTCCACCGCCGATCTTCCTCACCACCTGTGGCCTTAGGCCATGGAGGCACTCCGTTTCTTGATGTTTTTCCAGTTTGGTTAGGGTTCGTATCCTACTTAGGATTGCATGGTGGCAGTTGCGTGAAGATGGAATAAAGCCCTTCATGTCTAAGCCCTCTGTCTTGATGGTGCATCTAGCATCGTTAGAGTGTGTGTGGATGTGTATCTCTAGCGGATTTCGCTAGTTTTGATTGATGTTCCTTCCTATCTATGTTTCTCTTTATTGTCGACGGTTGCTGCTTTTGTGTGCCGATGCTTTAGGACTTTAGCAGAACAACTTCTTGTCTTGTATGTGTACCATAGTAAGATCTACAATAACAAGCTTTTCCCTTTCTAGTGAGGGAGGGAGAGGACGGCGGTGCGTCTTCGGCTCGGTCGGGTGCTTATAGTCGTTCCTAGGTGCTCTAAGTACATGTTTATAGTTTTTATTACTTTTGGTGTTCCTTATACCAGTATTGAGGATTATGAATAGATTAGTGGATTGTTCGCAACAAAATATAATGGAAAGGAAATAAAATCAATATAAAAACAAGAAAAAGGGATGAAAAAAATAACGTCACAAAATCCAGCCGCTCCTTCTTGGCCCTGTCACGCAGCTTGAAAGATTACACGGAGACGCCACTATTCTCCGCCGTGGGCGCTGGGTAGAGAACAGGAAATCCTTGCACTGCTTGCACAGTACGGAGTACTACGTTCGTGTGCGTCTACGCCGGCCCGACAGCCACGAGTGCAGCGCAGAAGTGCGGCCGTTTAATATCAGGCCTCCTACAAGACCAGTTCCAGTATGTTAGGCCCGCAGAACCGCCACTCGTATCACATTCTTTTCTCTTTGAGCCCATGCAAGATTTCTTGTGCATCTAAGCCGGGCCGACAGCCAAGGGTGCGGCGGACAAGTGCGGTTTTTTTTTGAGGTATACAAGTGCGGTTGTTTAATTTGTGAGGCTGATAGCTATCGGAAATGTTAAATGCCGGGCTCAAGGGGTCTATCTAAACGTCTGAGCGTGTTCGGATTTATCTACGTGGATGCATAGAACATGCACGGCGTTCCCAACGGTACCACTCGTTCGGACCGATGCACCCCGGACCAATCCGAACATTAAATCTGGGTCACAGATGCGTCTGTCCGGATAGACGTGGACATAGACTGGTCCAGATACAGTCTCATAATGGGCATTTTTCTTTTGGACTGACATGTCTGTTTTTGTCTGTTTGGATCACGCTGCTACGCGCGGCTGGCCAGACCATGACCCAAAAGCGCTGGTGACTCGATCCAAAAGACCAAAACGGACCATTTGGATTGTTCGTTTGGGTCTCGCCGGTGGAGATGCCCTCAGTCGCACATGTGCTCCTCCCTGTTGGGCCGGCCCATTTCACAGTGGTGGTGGTGGTGGTTTTTTCTTTGTTCTTTTTTTTGGTTTTTTAAAGCGGTTTATTATATCTGGAAAAAATCTTGTTTTTCAAAATTTGGTTCATGATTTTGGAATTGGTTCATGTATTTTAAAATTTTATTTCATGATTTCCCAATTTTTTTACTTTTTATAAAATAAACTCGTTTTCCAAAAAAATTGTTCATGATTTTGAAATTGGTTTATGAATTTTTAAATTTGGTTTATGAATTTAAAAAATTGTCTTCTATTTTTGGTGAAAAGTCTTGTTTTTCAAAAGTTGTTCATAATTTCTAAATAATAAATGCTAACAATTTTTTGAATCTATCATGTTTTCTTATGTAGTTGTTCAATAGATCTAAGTAAAAAAAATGTGGCGTGCATGTCGATTAGAAGCAGCAGTATACGTGTTCATAACAGCGGAAACAACAAAAAATTTAGAGCTAAAAGCATTGAAACGAACTAAGCCTCGTATGTGCCAGAGCATACCCCTCGCGGGCAACGCGACTCCTAGGGCCACAAGGAGGGGAGGTGCTATAGGCCGCTTCCCACGCATGTTCGGCTCGCGTTGCCTACAGCAAGCTTAACATGGGCCGGCCACCATATTCAAGCTCCATGGGTAGTCTATGCTCTTTGGACTTTTCGAACTTAGCAAACTGAAACATCTAAGTAGCTGAAGGAAGGAAACCCATTAGTAGCGGTGAGCGTGAGGGAACAAGGGTTTTCATCCGAGAAATTTGAAGCTGTTTAATTCGATTTATTGTGAACTTGTGTTTGTGTTGCTGTAGTGCGCCCTACAAAGTTATACAAAATCAACAACCGTTTTAGGGTCAACAGTATAATGGGGTGGGAGCGCGTAGTTTTTTTTTTGAACGGAAAAGGGCCGGAAGACCCTAGAAGCTGCTTAATTAAAAAAGCGGTGGGTACAATTACAAAGACACCCCAAGTCAGAGGTGAATGAAGGATAATGACGGCACACTTGCAGAAAGGACTTTAGAAAGAATGCAGAAAACGCAATCAAGTCATCGCTCTTCTCCATCGCATCCGGTCTTTGTCGACGCCCTGGAGCCCACATCGTCGTCGGGGAACTTGCCACTTGGGACGATGCAGACTTTGGAGATCTCGCGCGGGGCGACAAAAGGGTTCCGCCACACGCAGAAGATCATGCTCGGCTTCATCCGAGCGGAGATGTGGCCCTTGGCCATAGATAACAGCGGCGCAATCTCCCCGACGTGAGGAAACTAGGGTTTTCATCCAAGAAATTTGAAGTTGTTTAATTTGATTTGTTGTGGACTTGTGGTTGTGTTGCTATAGTGCGCCCTACAAATTTATACAAAGTCAACAACCATTTTAGGGTCAACACTGGACTGATGATGGGGTGAGGGCGCGTAGTGAACTGCTTTTCTAAAAAAGATTGTAAGATCCTGCCAAAAAAGGTGATGGCCTTGTCCATTCCTTCTCATGGTTCGATCCTTCCCTTCATTTGGTTCCTTTGCTTATGTGTAGGTACGTTGTTTTTTCTTTTTCTTTTTTTGTTCTCTTAATTTTTTCAAATTTGCATATGTTTGAATATGAGCGAATTTCAAATCTAAATATTTTTAGTTATAAGCACCAATTTTCAAAAAAGTGAAAGTATTTCATAAAATCATGAACCAAATTCGAAAATCGTGAACAAGTTTTTCTAAAAAAAATTGAACATTTTTGAATAATTAATTGTTTTTCGAAAAACATGAACTAATTGCCAAAATTATTAACCAATTTTGAACGCCATGAACCAAATTTGAAAATCATGAACAAGTTTCTTAAAAACAGGAATATTTTCAAAATAAAATTATAAACAGTTTTCAAATCATGAACAAAATTTCAAAAGTAAACATTTTTCACAAAACATAAACATATTTTGTAAAAACACGAATATTTATAAAATTCATGAACAAATTTATGAAATTCTACACTGTAAAACAGAAAAAAGATAGAATAAAAAGAAAAAAACAAAACTAAAGATAAAATGTGCCCGAGCCAAGAATCCGTGGCTTCAGGCAACGGTAAACACCGCGCGCCGCACTAAGCGAAAGTTACTCCCTCCGACCCATATTAGTTGATTTGGATTTTTGAAAATTTAGATGAACCTATATACTAATAGTGTCTAGATTCATCCAAATCTAGACAAATCCAAGTCAACTAATATGGGTCGGAGGGAGTAGCATTTTTCCCGCACGGAGTGGAGTGGCTTATATCACCTCACGATGGCCACCTCCTACCAGACCAATTCCAGTATGTTAGGCCCACAGAGCCCATGCATGATTTCGGCCGAAACGGTTACCACTGTATCGTTCTAAACGGAACCGATGAGTTCCACGTCAAACAAAAAAAAAGAGGCAAGACGAATTCCAGCTGCACCAAAAAAGAAAAAAATCTCGCCCATCGCTCTTCCGAAACAGTAAACGTGACGGTCAAACAGTGCCAAATGTGCCAAGGCACGCACAGGCCGGTCAAACTTTTCTTCTAGGCAACATTTATACCGTCGGGGCTATCGCCTATAGTAGTACGTACTCACGGTCACTCTCCCGTTCCGTCCCACGGGAATGTGCGCGCGGTACAGTGAAGCGGTTGGAAGTGGGCCCTCTCCTCTTTGCTGGCCTACATACATACTCTAGTCTAAGCTACCCACGAGTAGCACGTAACGCGATACACTGCACTGCACAGTGGAACCAGCCAGGTAGTACGTACGACTGTTACTACTACTGTACGTACGTACGCCGAGTAGCTTTCGCGTTTACGGCCCCTTTGAACGTACGCTACACTAGGCACTACTAGTAGCCATCGGCCCGCCCGACCGATCGGTGTCCGCGCACAGCCCCTGGCTGTTACGCGCTTAATTATACACGAACCGCATGCTATGACAGCCATAGAATTCAGGGTGATGGTCTGGGTAGTATGTGAAAGAATATGGACGTCAAACTCTCTGCATCGATCAATAGTCTGAGAGTAAGTTGAAATATTTGTGTACTCACTTCGTTTTAAAATATAAGATGTTTTAGGTTTGTGAAGCAAATGTATCTAGACTACTTTTAGTATATAGATTCACTAAGATTTGGAGTGAATCTAGACACTAAAACAAGTCTAGATACATTTTCTTCACAAACCTAATACATCTTATATTTTAAAACGGAGGGAGTAGTTATCTATATTTCTCTTAATGATAACAGAGATAGTTGTAGATGGTTGTTGGAGAAGATTATTGGCATTTTTCTGTTAAATCTATGTACGAGACTTGGATTTGAAGACCCATTATATATGTTGATATTTTTTTTTTTTGGTTTGCTAAGATTCATGTCAGAGTGAAAGTGTTTATTTGGCTTCGTTTTAGGAAGACTACTCTTACTAAGGATAATTTGGTCAAGAGAGGTTGGATAGGTATAGAAACTTGTGGATTCTGCCACTACAAAGAAACAATTAATCGTTTGGTTTTTGAGTGTGCTTTACCTAATAGGTATGTGTGGGATGTGGTAGCCTGTACTTTGGATGTGGAAAATTTAACTTCTAGAATCGAGGATGTTTGCGAATGGGTTCTGGCTTATATGAAAAAAAAGAAGTTTTAGCCTTTGATATATAGCTGCTGGGATAGCTAGAGTGTTATGGACCCTTTGGAGAATTAGGAATGAAGCTTGCTTTAAGAATATAGTGCATGTAGACCATGTTAGTATTATTTCGCGGATTTCACACATTGTTCATTTCTAGGCACATTTGCGGTGGACAAAACTTTGAAATGGCCAACGAGAGGGATCCGAGAAGCTTCTTTGAGTGGCTACTAAAAGCTTCCACCGAAACAAAGGCTGGACGCTAGGTGTGAAGAGATCTAGCGACTGCGATTCTTCCTATTTTTGGGTTGTGTCTTAATGATAGTTTAATTGTGGACCATGTTACTTTTTCTTTAATTTGGGAGAGTTCTGAAGACATTTTAACTTTGGTTATCCGCGGGATGATTTTTCTCCATATTTCGTTGTAATAAAAATGAATGCAAAATTGTTTACTCTATGCGGCTTTCTTTAATGAAATTAAGCTAGGGGTGAGGCCCTTTATTCGAATATTTTTTATTTCCTAGCAATGATGCGTGAGACCCATATCCTACCGTGCTCCATTCGATATGGAATGTATGCCGCGAGGGAGCAAGATATCATGGTAGTTTATGGTGGGGAAATTTGCTCTTTAGAATTATGTTGTGTCCCCCTTAGAGTATACCTACTCTAGTTGTGTGGATTTTGTCCAGTATGAAATTTTTAAGCTGGTTTACTCTGGCACAACCTCTTAAAAACAAAATTTTAATACTCTGAGTTCTAATGGAAGGAACTTTCACGACATATTTTATACTTTCATGTTGATAAAATAACTTATAGTTTTTCAATGGAGACCATCCAAAATTCTAAATGTCGTCAATTGTGTCACACATAAAAGATGCTAGTACCGTTTTAAAAAAATGTCTACATGTCTCGGAAATACACCGACTGACTCATGTGTACAACTTTGTAACCATTCATGTTTATAGAAATTCAAAGGAGACTCACATGCCGACATTGTTATATGTAGTTTGAATGTTCATTTTTCTGATTTTGTGTGCTGCAAAGCAGTAAATGTAAATTTGTTTTTTTATAGAAAATATTTATGTCATGACATAAATGCTATTTTTGTCTAAAATGTTCAGGTTGTCAATCCGACCACATGTATGGATAAGATGTATTTTAGAAACTGCAGCTTTCGAATACCATAATTTTAGATAAACATGGGCGTGGAATACCATAGTTAATGAATACTACGTTCTTTAAGACATATTCAGAAGTCAAAACCCATATAATGTTTTTTTGCAATATCCATATTTAGTAAAATATTATACATTCATTATGCACGAAGTTAAGTAAAAGGACGTCAAAGAATAATACAAGTTCTTCATCAAAAAATGAATAATACATGTTCTATGCGTGTGGATTTCTAGTTTCATATTGATGGAGAGATGAAACTATTTTGTTTTAGCACCGGAGCTCACCCGTATTCTATTTTCCATAAGCAAAGTTAGGGAATCATTAAAAAAATCCAAACCGACCTAGCAATAAGATAATAAATTGAATCAGGCTATACCATCAAGTTTGGGTGCAAATAATTGTTTATTTATAGTCTATACAAAAGAAAATCATGTTTTAGGATCTAACAATGTGTAAGATTTATTATTGGGAACATGTACATCATGATGAAGGCTAGAGCTGCTAGTCGGGGAGACGCGTGTACATGATTTTGTCAGTGGCCATAATCACCTAGGATCTCTACTAATATACCGTCATATACATGATAGAAGTATATCTTGCTTTAACATTTATCCTTATAAGGTTTTTCTAATGAAATAAGAGTGTGTTTTTTGTTGGGAATATGCCCTAGAGGCAATCATGTATACTATAATTTCAAATGTATTCATAAAGTTATTAAGTTGTCCTGGTATGAACATATGATATGTATCATTGAATATGTGATTCAATTATAAAACTATATATTCATGTTGTTCATACTAGATGTTATTAGTCGTTGAGGTTGTGATGGATACACTATAGGGTTCGTTGCATGAAAAACAAAATAATTCTATCGCAAAAACACATAAAACCAAAATCCAATATATGGCAGCCATAGAATTCAGGGTGATAGTCTGGGTAGTATGTGGAAGAATATGGACGTCAAACTCTCTGCATCGTTCAATAGTCTGAGAGTAAGTTGAAATATTTGTGTAGTTATCTATATTTCTCTTAATGATGACAGAGATAGTTGTAGATGGTTGTTGGAGAAGATTGGCATGTTTCTGTTAAATCTATGTGCTCCGTGCTCCATTCGATACGGAACATACACCGCGAGGGAGCAAGATATATATCATGGTAGTTTTATGGTGGGGAAATTTGCTCTTTGTAATTCTTCTGTGTCCCCCTTGAGTATACCTACTCTAGCTATATGTGGATTTTGTCTAGTATGAATTTTTTTAAGCTGGTTTACTCCGGCACAACCTCTTAAAAAACAAAATTTTAATACTCCGAGTTCTAATTGGAAGGAACTTTCACGACATATTTTGTACTTTCATGTTGATGAAATAACCTATAGTTTTTCAATGGAGACCATCCAAAATTCTAAATGTCGTCAATTGTGTCACTCATAAAAGATGCTAGTATCGTTTAAAAGAAAATTGTCTGCATGTCTCGGAAATACACCGGCAGACTCATGTGTACAACTTTGTAACCATTCATGTTTATAGAAATTCAAAGGAGACTCACATGCCGACATTGTTATATGTAGTTTGAATGTTCATTTTTCTGATTTTGTGTGCTGCAAAGCAGTAAATGTATATTTGTTTTTTATAGAAAATATTTATGTCATGACATAAATGCTATTTTTGTCAAAAATGTTCAGGTTGTCACTCCGACCATATGTATGGATAAAATGTATTTTAGAAACTGCAGCTTTCGAATACCATAATTTCAGATAAACATGGGCGTGGAATACCATAGTTAATGAATACTACGTTCTTTAAGACATATTCAGAAGTCAAAACCCATATAATGTTTTTTTTGCAATATCAATACTTAGTAAAATATTATACATTCATTATGCACAAAGTTAAGTAAAAGGACGTCAAAGAATAATACAAGTTCTTCATTAAAAAATGAATAATACATGTTGTATGCGTGTGGATGTAAACAATTATAGCATGGGATGCAAACATTTATCATAAACACAAAGATATAATAATAACCACTTTATTATTGTCTCTTAGGCATATCTCCAACAGTCTCCCACTTGCATTAGAGTCAATAATCTAGTTTAAAAAACTTGTGCATTCAACACCTATGGATTTCTGGTGTTGTATATACACGATTGCTAATGGTAAACATAATCTTCAGATCTGACATTTCCATGTCCGTGTGTATTTGTATGTATTTGTGTCTCTATGCATCACTCATTCTCTAATGAGATGACACTGTATAAATTCAGTCCTTTGGTGAGACCTTTAGTTCCTTATGGTTAAATCATATCGATATAATTGTTGTACAATATATATTCATAGTACTAGCCCGCTATGAACCGCACCTAGTTTGGTAACAAACTACTTGACACAAATGCTGTCTTTTGCTGCTACAATAGCACTCATATACTTAGCCTTTTCTTCTAGTATCTGTCACAATGTCTTAACTTTAGAACTCATCGAAATCCATTATGGAACTTTCTTTCCATTACATTGTGCCACCCTTAGTTTAAATTGAGTTAAACTTAATTTGTATCTTATGAAAAATTAGTATCAATGTAACACTTCACAATGAACTATCTATCCATTTGTCACCTCTACATAAATAATATATTCTTAGTTCTTCAAAAGATCATAAGAATATTCTTATTATCGTCCAATGATCATATTATGAGTCATTCTAGTATATGCTCATAACATGTAGAGCATAGGATATCTGGATGTGTACATATCACAGTATGATTAATCAAAATATTCTTGTGATTTCACTAACCAAGTGTCAAAACACTTGAATCTCGTTTCTGTAGGGGTTCGTAGCATGGAAAACAAAAAATTTCTACCGCATACAAACAAACAAGCCAAGATCTATCTACTAGATTGTAGCAACGAGTCGATAGAATAACTCACCCTCGAAGATTCCAAAGTGTTTAACGAGAGAGGATTCTCGTGGGTGATGTAGTCGTACTCTTGCCGATCTCAAGATCGTGTAAACGATCCTTCCGGCGTTGCGTTTCGGCAGCGCTTCCGCAGTCGGTCACACGTTCGGTACTCGATGAAGACCTTCCTCTCCCTTGTTCCAGCAGGCAGCGGAGGTTGTAGCACTCTCCTCTCGATTCCGGCAGCACGACGGCGTGGTACCGTAAGTAGAGGGGAGATCTCGCAGGGCTTCACCTTAAGCCAGAGCGAGTATGGTGGACTCTAAGAGAGGCCTTGGCGATCTAGGGTTTAGAGGCACCAAGGAGAGAGGGCTAGGCCGGCGGATAGGGCAAGGGGAGAGCCCCAAGTCGGCGGCTAGGGCAAACCCTAGGGCGGCGGCGGCTGCAGGAGGGCCGACGGCTAGGGCTAGGGTTTAGAGGAGAGAGGTGTAGGCTAGAGGGGCACCCCTACCCCTCCTTATATAGGTGGGAGGGCGCCGGTTGGGAGGAGGGAGTCCTCCCCCAACTCGGACTCCTTGGCCGGTGGTAGAGGGAGAGGAACTCCTCCCCAAGTAGGTTTCCTACTCTCCCTCCACCAAGCAAACTTGCCGTTTGACTTTTCAAATTGGCGTTTGACTTTTCAAACTAGGATTTGATTTATCCCTTTATTTTGCTCAGCGATGACACCTAGTACATGATGCAACCATTCCAACTTGTTATGACACATTCATGTACCCTTCCCCTCCGGAGTGCCGGACCTTCCGGACCCTTCTAGAACATTCCCGATGAAAACACCGGAATCATTCTCCAACTCCGAAACAGGACTTTCCTTATATGAATCTTATTCTCCGGACCATTCCGGATCTCCTAGTGATATCCCGGATCACATCCGAGACTCCGAACAACACTCGGTCTCTTACTCATCATTCCATAACTACTCAACAACATCGAATCCTTAAGTGTGTCTCCCTACGGTTCGTGAATTATGCGGACATGATCGAGACACTTCTCCGAACAATAACCAATAGAGGAATCTGGAAATTCATATGGCTCCCACATATTTCTACGATTACTTTGTGATCGAATGAACCACTTACATACGATACCAATTTCCCTTTGTCTCACGATAGTTTACTTATCCGAGGTTTTGATCGTCGGTATCTCTGCATACCTAGTTCAACCTCGTTACTGATAAGTACTCTTTTCTCGTTCCCGTGATATGTGATCCCTTGTGAGCCAGTCACATGCTTGAAAGCCAATTGGATGACATTCCACCGAGAGGGCCCAGAGTATATCTATCCGTCATATGGATGGACAAACCCCACTCTTGATCCATGTGTCTCAACCCATACTTTCTGAACACTCAATGCCACCTTTATAACCACCTAGTTACGGTGTGGTGTTTGATGTCATCAAAGCATACTTTCGGTGATGGTGATAAGCATGATCTCATGGTCGAAGGAATTAGGTTACTATGTTTCAGAAAGCTTATAGAAATTTGAACTATTAAAATGACTTGATCTTTATGCTACGCTTATCTATAGGAGTATGTCCATCATACCATTCTCCTAACGATATGATCTTGTTGTTAATAACATCTCAATGTTCATGATAGGGAAACCACAATCATTTATTAACCAACAAGCTAGTATTATGAAGAGGCTTTACTAGGGACTCTAATTTAGTTTACAAATCACACAAGTATTAATGTTTCCTTGTTAATATTGTTATAGCATGAATGTAAACATTTATCATAAACACAAAGATATAATAATAACTACATTTATTATTCCCTCTAGGGCATATCTCCAACAGTCTCCCACTTGCACTAGAGTCAACTAATCTAGATTACATGATAATATACCGAACACCCATGGCAGTTTGGTGCTGGTCATGTTTTGCCCTCGGGAGAGGTTTAGTCAACGGATCCGCCACATTCAGATCTGTGTGTACTTTGCAAATCTTTATATCCCCATCCTGGATATGTTCTCGAATAGCGTGAAAACGTAGCTTGATATGCTTCAGCTTCTTGTGTGACCTTGGTTCTTGCGCATTGGCTATGGCGCCCATGTTATCACAGTAGATAGACATTGGGTCCAGTGCACTAGGAACCACACCCAGCTTTGTAATGAACTCTTTCATCCATATCGCTTCTTGTGAAGCCTCCGAAGCAGCCATGTATTCCGATTCAGTTGAAGATCTCGCCACAACGCTTTGCTTTGCACTCCTCCAGCTAACTGCTGCACCATTCAAAATAAATACGTACCCAGATTGTGATTTAGAATCATCTGGATCGGTGTTCCAACTAGCATCGGTGTAACCATTAACAACGAGCTGTTCATCACCTCCATAAGAAAGAACCATATCCTTAGTTCTTCTCAAGTACTTAAGGATGTTTTTGACCGTTGTCCAATGATCCACTCCTGGATCACTTTGATATCTGCTAGTTAAACTAGCAGCATATGCGATGTCGGGTCTAGTACATAGCATGGCATACATTAGAGATCCTATGGCTGATGCATAGGGAGTTTTACTCATCCTTTCTCTATCTTCTGCCGATGTCGGACTTTGAGTTTTACTCAAGGTCGTATTGGGCAACATGGGCAAGAACCCTTTCTTGCTTTCTTCCATTCCAAACTTCTTTAGAACTTTGTCCAAATATGTACTCTGTGACAATGATATTTGGCGTTTCGATCTATCTCTATAAATCTTTATGCCTAATATGTAAGCTGCTTCGCCAAGATCCTTTATTGAAAAACTATTATTCAAATATTCCTTGACACTATTAAGAAGGTCTACATCATTCCCAATCAACAATATGTCATCTACATATAGTATTAAGAATGCTACAGAGCTCCCACTCACTTTCTTGTAAATACAATCTTCTCCATAAGTTTGTATAAAACCAAAACTTTTGATTACCTTATCAAAACGTTGATTCCAACTCCGGGATGCTTGCTTCAATCCATATATGGACCGTTGAAGTTTGCATACCTTGTTAGCATCTTTAGGATCGATAAAACCTTTGGGTTGCATCATATACAACTCTTCATCAATGTCTCCATTGAGGAATGCTGTTTTGACATCCATCTGCCATATCTCATAATCATAATATGCAGCGATTGCTAACAAAATCCTCACAGACTTTAGCTTTGCTACTGGTGAGAAAGTCTCATCGTAGTCAACTCCTTTAATCTGTCAAAACCCTTTTGCGACAAGTCGAGCTTTATAGACAGTAACATTACCATCAGCATCTGTTTTCTTCTTGAAAATCCATTTGTTCTCGACAGCCTTCCTGCCATCCGGTAAGTCCACCAAAGTCCATACTTGGTTTTCGTACATGGATCCAATCTCGGATTTCATGGCTTCTTGCCATTTATTGGAATCTGGGCTCATCATCGCTTCCTCATATGTTGCAGGGTCATCGGTGTTGTCCACCAACATGACATTCATAACGGGATCATACAAATCAGGAGTGGTACGAGTTCTCGTTGACCTGCGAGGTTCTGTAGCAACTTCAACCGAAGTTTCATGATCATCATCATTAGCTTCCTCTCTTATTGGTGCAGGCACCACAGGAACTTCTTCCGGTGCTGCGCTACTCACAAGTTCGAGAGAAGGTTCGACAACCTCGTCGAGTTCTACTTTCCTTCCAGTCACTTCTTTCGAGAGAAATTCCTTCTCTAGATAGGATCCATTCTTAGCAACAAAGATTTTGCCTTCGGATCTATGATAGAAGGTATACCCAATAGTTTCCTTTGGGTATCCTATGAAGACGCATTTTTCCGCTTTGGGTTCAAGCTTGTCTGGCTGTAACTTCTTTACATAGGCTTCGCAACCCCAAACTTTAAGGAACGATAATTTAGGTTTCTTCCCAAACCATAATTCATACGGTGTCGTTTCAACGGATTTAGATGGTGCCCTATTTAAAGTGAATGTGGATGTTTCTAATGCATAACCCCAAAATGATAGCGGTAAATCTGTAAGTGACATCATAGAACGAACCATATCTAAGAGAGTTCGATTACGACGTTCGGACACACCATTACGCTGTGGTGTTCCCGGCGGTGTCAATTGTGAAAGTATTCCGTATTTCTTAAAATGCTCGCCAAACTCGTAACTTAGATATTCACCTCCACGATCAGAACGTAGAAATTTAATCTTCTTGTTACGTTGATTCTCCACCTCACTTTGAAATTCCTTAAACTTCTCAAAAGTTTCGAACTTATGTTTCATGAAATAGATATACCCATATCTACTCAATTCATCCATGAAGGTAAGAACATAACGATAACCACCGCGCGATGCTACACTCATCGTACCACACACATCGGTATGTATGATTTCCAATAAGTCCGTAGCTCGCTCCATCATACCAGAAAATGGAGTCTTAGTCATTTTACCCATCAGACATGCTTCGCATCTTTCAAGTGATTCGAAATCAAGTGATTCAAGAAGTCCATCGGAATGGATTTTATTCATACGCTTCACTCCAATGTGACCAAGACGACATTGCCACATATAGGTCGAGTTATCGCTTAATTTCAAACGTTTAGCTTCAATGTTATTAATATGTGTATTTCCACTATCGAGATTCAATAAGAATAGACCATCTATCAAAGGTGCATGTGCATAAAACATATTACTCATATAAATCGAACAACCATTATTCTCGGACTTAAACAAGTAACCGTCTCACAATAAACAAGATCCTGATATAATGTTGATGCTTAACGCAGGCACCAAATAACAATTATTTAAGTATAAAACTAATCCCGATGGTAGATGAAGAGGTAGTGTGCCGACCGCGATCACATCAACCTTTGATCCATTTCCTACGCGCATCCTCACCTCGTTCTTCGCTAGCTTCCGTTTATTCTGTAGCACCTGTTTCGAGTTACAAATATGAGCAACCGAACCAGTATCAAATACCCAGGCACTACTACGAGTACTAGTGATATACACACCAATAACATGTATATCGGATATACCTTTCTTCTTGATGTTGCCGTTCTTCAAATCCGCCAAGTACTTTGGGAAATGCCTCTTCCAGTGACCTTCTCCCTTGCAGTAAAAGCACTCAGTATCAGGCTTAGGTCCAGCCTTGGTCTTCTTCTTTAGTGCGGCAACTTTCTTACCACCCTTCTTGAAGCGTCCCTTTTTCTTAGACTTGCCTTTCTTGAATTTGGTGGTCTTATTGACCATCAACACTTGGTGCTCTTTCTTGATCTCCACTTCTGCAGATTTTAACATGGAGAAGAGTTCTGGCAACTGCTTGTTCATGCTTTGCATATTGTAGTTCATCACAAAGTTCTTGTAACTTGGTGGTAGTGATTGGAGGACACGGTAAATACCCAAAGCATTAGGAATCGCTATGCCCAAGCTTTGGAGTTTGTTTGCGTGCCCAGACATCTTAAGCACATGCTCACTGACAGAGCTGCCCTCTTCCATCTTGAAGTTAAAGAACTTTTCAGAAGCCTCATAGCTCTCAACTTCCGCGTGAGTCTCAAATATCAATTTGAGTTCATGGACAATATCATGTGGGTCTGAATTCTCAAACCTTTTCTGAAGCTCCGATTCCAAACCATACAAGATAGCACACTGAACTGTGGAGTACTGATTCTTCCGAGCGAGGTAAACATTCTTTACTTCATCGGTAGCATCAGCTGCAGGCGAGTCACCCAGCGGTGCATCTAGCACATAGGTCAAATTACCACCATTGAGGACAATCCTCAAATTGCGGAACCAATCCGCGAAGTTGCTTCCATTGTTTTTCAACTTTTGTTTCTCTAGGAACGCATTAAAATTGATGGTAGGGGGCGCCATTGATCTACAACATATTTGCAATAGTTTAAACTAAGTTTATGATAAATTGAGTTCTAATTAATAGTTAAATTAATCTAGGTGAACTCCCACTCAAAACAATATCCCTCACATTGTTTTAGTGATCACACGAACCAAATCCACCACATCAAAACCGATCATCACGAGAGTTGATGTAGCTTCAATGGCAAACAATCGACATGTTCATCATATCTACTATATGATTCATGCTTTACCTTTTGGTGATCCGTGTTCCGAGACCATGTCTGTACATACTAGGCTCATCAAGATCAAACCTTAGCTTCCGCATGAGCAAATCTGTCTTGCTCACGTTGTATACACTTGCAGAATCTAACATACCCGATCATCACGTGGTGCTTCGAAACAACAAGCTTTAGCAACGGTGCTTACTAAGGATGAACACTTTAGAACTTGAAATTTATGTGCATGAGGGATCATCTTATAATTCTACCGTCGTTAACTAAGCAATACAAGATGCATAAAGGATTAACATCACATGCAATTCATAATATGTGATATGATATGGCCTTTCTTTTTTGTGCTTCCGATCTCCATCTTCAAGCACGGACATGATCTCCATCATCACCGGCATTGCATCAAGGTCAATGACGCTGCTTCATGATTGTCATCCACCAGCTTCAACTATTACAACTACTTTGAATAGACACGCGGGTCTTTAAAGGAAATTAAAGACAACCATATGGCTCCTGCCGGTTGCCAACTTACAATAAGGAACATTGCATACATCAAATATAATCACAATCATGGCCATATCACATCACAGCACACCCCTGCAAAACAAAGTTAGATGCCTCTAATTTCTTTGCATATTTTACGTGGTTTGGGGCTTTCAATAAGTGTCGATCTAACTTACGAACAAGAACCACAACGTTGATATTTGAACTATCAAGTGCCTGTTGTAAATTGGATCTATACTATAATGGGAGAGACAGACACCCGCAAAGCCACTTATGCAATACAAGTTGCATGTTGAGCGTGGAGCAAGTCTCATGAACGATGTCATGTAAGGTTAGCCCGGGCCGCTTCATCCCATCATACCGCAAGATGCAAAGTACACAAGAAGAAATTGATAATAAAAGCACCACCGCCCACAATGACCATTGTGTTCTACTCGTGCAACAGATCTACATATAGACACGGCTCTGATACCACTGTAGGGGTTCGTAGCATGGAAAACAAAAAAATTCTACCGAATACAAACAAACAAGCCAAGATCTATCTACTAGATTGTAGCAACGAGTCGATAGAATAACTCACCCTCGAAGATTCCAAAGTGTTTAACGAGAGCGGATTCTCGTGGGTGATGTAGTCGTACTCTTTCCGATCTCAAGATCGTGTAGACGATCCTTCCGGCGCTGCGTTCCGAAAGCGCTTCCGCAGTCGGTCACACGTTCGGTACTCGATGAAGACCTTCCTCTCCCTTGTTCCAGCAGGCAGCGGAGGTTGTAGCACTCTCCTCGCGATTTCGGCAGCACGACGGCGTGGTACCGGAAGTAGAGGGGAGATCTCGCAGGGCTTCGCCTTAAGCCGGAGTGAGTATGGTGGACTATGAGAGAGGCCTTGGAGATCTAGGGTTTAGAGGCACCAAGGAGAGAGGGCTAGGCCGACGGCTAGGGCAAACCCTAGGCCGGCGGCTGCAGGAAGGCCGGCGGCTAGGGCTAGGGTTTAGAGGATAGAGGTGTAGGATAGAGGGGCACCCCTGCCTCTCCTTATATAGGTGGGAGGGCGCCAGTTGGGAGGAGGGAGTCCTCCCCCAACTCGGCCTCCTTGGCCGGCGGTGGAGGGAGAGGAACTCCTCCCCAAGTAGGTTTCCTACTCTCCCTCCACCAAGCAAACTTGTCGTTTGACTTTTCAAATTGGCGTTTGACTTTTCAAACTAGGATTTGATTTATCCCTTTATTTTGCTCAGCGATGACACCTAGTACATGATGCAACCATTCCAACTTGTTATGACACATTCATGTACCCTTCCCCTCTGGAGTGCCGAACCTTCCGGACCCTTCTAGAACATTCCCGATGAAAACACCGGAATCATTCTCCAACTTCGAAACATGACTTTCCTTATATGAATCTTATTCTCCGGACCATTCCGGATCTCCTCGTGATATCCCGGATCACATCCGAGACTCCGAACAACATTCGGTCTCTTACTCATCATTCCATAACTACTCAACAACATCGAATCCTTAAGTGTGTCTCCCTACGGTTCGTGAATTATGCGGACATGATCGAGACACTTCTCCGAACAATAACCAATAGAGGAATCTGGAAATTCATATGGCTCCCACATATTTCTACGATTACTTTGCGATCGAATGAACCACTTACATACGATACCAATTTCCCTTTGTCTCACGATAGTTTACTTATCCGAGGTTTTGATCGTCGGTATCTCTGCATACCTAGTTCAACCTCGTTACTGATAAGTACTCTTTTCTCGTTCCCGTGATATGTGATCCCTTGTAAGCTAGTCACATGCTTGCAAGCCAATTGGATGACATTCCACCGAGAGGGCCCAGAGTATATCTATCCGTCATATGGATGGACAAATCCCACTCTTGATCCATGTGTCTCAACCCATACTTTCCGAACACTCAATGCCACCTTTATAACCACCAGTTACGGTGTGGTGTTTGATGTCATCAAAGCATCCTTCCGGTGATGGTGATAAGCATGATCTCATGGTCGAAGGAATTAGGTTACTATGTTTCAGAAAGCTTATAGCAATTTGAACTATTAAAATGACTTGATCTTTATGCTACGCTTATCTATAGGAGTATGTCCATCATACCATTCTCCTAACGATATGATCTTGTTGTTAATAACATCTCAATGTTCATGATAGGGAAACCACAATCATTTATTAACCAACAAGCTAGTATTATGAAGAGGCTTTACTAGGGACTCTAATTTAGTTTACAAATCACACAAGTATTAATGTTTCCTTGTTAATACTGTTATAGCATGAATGTAAACATTTATCATAAACACAAAGATATAATAATAAATACATTTATTATTGCCTCTAGGGCATATCTCCAACAGTCTCCCACTTGCACTAGAGTCAACTAATCTATATTACATGGTAATATACCGAACACCCATGGCAGTTTGGTGTTGGTCATGTTTTGCCCTCGGGAGAGGTTTAGTCAACGGATCCGCCACATTCAGATCTTGCAAATGCAAGCATATTCATTGTCTCCGATGAAATTAAATTATTTTAACAGTTTCACCACGGTGAAGATTCCAACTCCACGATGCTTACTTCAACCATTGAAGTTTGCATGAGATTTTAGCATCCTTTGAATTAACAAAACCCTTTGGATCGTGTCATGTATATGTTCTAGGTAACTATTCTATTAGAAGAACTTTGTTTTTTTTGTTCAACTACCATATACCAAAATTATATGTAGTGGTTGCTGCATTAATCCGCCCAGACTAAATATCACTATGAAAGATCAAATCTTTTTATAGTCAACGTATAAACATTGTCGTAAACTCTTTCCTGACTTGTCAACCATTTCATATATGTGAAACATTCATGTCTATTTCTTTATAGATCCAAATATGACTGAAAGATTTTACACCTTTCCAAAGGGTCTTCCAAGTTTAAAAACTTGATTTCTCGTGTACGGAACTATCACAGATTCTATGGCTTCAAGCCATTTTACAGAGTTAGGGCCAATTATCGCTTCTTTGCATATATTTGGTTCATCATTCTCAATCAACAATGATTTACTCTCAAATATTAGTATTTGATTGTTTATCCGACCTCTTGGTTTAATAAGAACTTAGACCTCCGTGACCATAATCTTTGGGACACGTGAGCCATGAGCATTGTTGCTGCCTCCGGGACACTTTCCGGCGCTGTGCAACTCAGCACATATAGCTAAGGTTCAATAACCTTATCAAAGTTCTATTGTCCTCCCACTTAACTTTTCACGAAGAATTCCTTCTCAGGAAACTTGACGTTCTAAGCGACAAATACTTGTTGTCTTCGGTGTTATGGAGGAATACCCAACGATTATTCGAAATAACATACAGACATGCTCATCCGACTTTAGTTGTAAAATTTTTACTTATGTCTATCATACCAAAATTTTAAGAAAGGACAACTTGGGTTTTATCCTAGACCATAACTTATATGGTGTCATTTCAACGGATCACGATGGTGCTATTTTCAGTATAAACGTGGTAGTCACTAAAGCTTTAATCTTTAAAATATTATGGCAGCTTTATAACTGACACCTTTGATCTCATCGTGTCAAACAAGGTTTCATTACATATCTCGAACACTCCATGCTCCTATGGTGTTTCGAAAAATGCAAATCCATGGAACGATTCCTCAAATCTTAGGTGGTATGCTAAACTTGTAACTCAAATATATTCCTTTATGATCTAATCATAAATTCTTTATTTCCTGGTTACAATGATTTTCCACTTTATCTTGAAAGTCTTTGAACATTTTCAAATATTTCACACTTCTTCCTCATTAAGCAAATATTTCACACTTCTTCCTCAAATCTTAGGTGGTATGTTTTCTTTCCAATATAATTTAATCAGCGATGTCACTTCTTAAGTGATCTTTTAATCATTTGTCTTTCGACATTTTTAGCGTTAGTTTTATGGACATGATTTCTCCAACTAGATCTATAAATCATCCATCTTATATGGAATACGGTAATTATTTGAACAACCTTTTGTTCTCATAATACCTGATCAAAATAACAATTATTGAAACAAATCTTGAAGGTAAGCTTTGATGTCAATGAGAAACACCACAACACTTTGTTTTTGAAAGGATATTTTACCCTATACTATTTTTGGTTGACAATGACATCGTGGTTAGAGTGGACTAATGCTACTTCTAGTGTCTTACACAGGTTCTAGTCCGATGCTGTGATGAAAGGTTATCGGAGACCCCCCCATTTTGATAATGAAGCTTCGCACCGGAGTTTTCCCTTTTTATGTAATTTGAGTCCGGTTAGGAGCTCCACACTATTAAGAGGGGTTCTCTCGATGAGCTTGTTGGGGATGATTACCTAAGCCATATACACATCCCATTCTCCTACCTAATCCATCACCAAAGAGAGAAGAGAAGAAATCCTATCCATCAAGCCCTTTTTTGCAGATCCGGTTTTCAGACCGGTTGGACCGGCTCCCAGATTGGACCGTCCGGTGTCAGGATCAGAAATCTGAACTCAAACCGGGTTTTTCGGATTACTTACTCCAAATCTATCCGGGTGTGGGTACTAAGAGCAGATTCGGTTTTAGTCCGGCTGAGGACCGAACTGTCCGGTGTGTGAGCCGGTCCAACCGAACTTAAAACCGGACCTTGCGAATTTGGCTTGAAACGGCTTGTTTTTTTACTTGAGTATAAATATCCCTTCTTCAAGCTTGAGTAGGTTAGGCATTCAGTTTATATCCTTCTTGAAGCTCTCTCTCTCTCCCATTGTTGAAACACAAAAGCTTGAGGATCTCCCATTCTACCCAACCAAATCCAAATCCCTTTGGTAGAAAGGAATAGGAGGTCCCGATCTACGTTTCCACCAAGCCAAAGTTCATTCCCTCTTGAATACATCTTCGTCTCCGCGTGCTTCTGTTATTCCTTAACCGATCTCTTACTTGTGTTGTTTACCTTGTGATAGCCTTCGAGCTTGAAGTATCTTGTTCATCATCTAGGTTGCCTCACCTAGTTTGCATTTAGGCTCACTTATATTCCGCAAAGCCTATAACTTGCAAAAGATTATAAAGAATTTTGTAGAAACCTATTCACCCCCCTCTAGGTTAACCATCTTACACTTTCAATTGGTATCAGAGCCTAGGGCTCTTTTAAGGGCTTTACCGCCTAAGAGAAAAGATGGTTTTCTCCGATGATGAGGAGGAAAAGACTTATTTGGTCAAGGAGCTTCACGAAATCCAAGCCAAGGGTGCCCTTGAAAAGGCCAAGGCAGATTCCGATCTCCTTGTTCGAATGACTTACCTAGAAGGACAACTTAAGGCCATTGGCGATGGGGCTTTTCTTGGTAACCCATTGGTAGTACCTCAAGGGAGACCAATGGACACCGAAAAGGATAAGGATGCCGAGTCCGCTCATGAGGGCGGCTTGTCAAAAACATCCACGCCCCTAATTAATTCCCTTATGTTTATCCTAAGCAAAAGAACATCATGCCTCATATTAATGGTTCGGGTCCTGCACCTCATTATGATGGAACTCATTTCTCTCATTGGAAAGCTTCTATGGAATCTCATCTTTGCGGCTGCAGCGTTGAGCTTTGGGAGATTGTATGCACCGGCTTCCACCCTCATGACCCCAACAACCTCACTCCGGGAGAGTATTACGACCGTCAACTAAATGCAATGGCTTATGACAAGATAAGGAGTGCCATTCATCGCACTCTTCATGATCAAGTCAGCGACATCCCCACCGCAAAGGATCTTTGGGATAGGATTGTAATTCTCCAAGAGGGAACCTCTCTTATCCAAAAATCCAAGTATGAAGCTTGCAAGTCAGAGATGAACATGTTCATGAACCATGATGGTTGATGGGGGAATACCAAATGGGGTATACCCACGAAGCGGTTTCGCCATCTGGTATCGAGCCGACTGAAGTCAAGCCCAGAGCGGGTCGACTCGCCGAATACGGCGACTGGCGCATATTGGACCCAGGCGACTGGCGACGACTGGATGCCCAGGACGGCGACTCGTATACAAAGCCCACCAAATACTTGTAAACCCTAACTGGCTGCATATATAAAGCCACCAGGGGCACCCCCACGGGGCATCTTCTCCCATATTAGATTAGATCTATTCTCCCTCCGCCTACGGCGGCTCCATTGTAAACCAATCTATGATCATATACTGGATTGATAGCAGGACGTAGCGATCCTCCACCGAGGGGACGTGAACCTGGGTACATCGTGTGCCAATCTCGCTTCCGGATTCTCCTACGTCGCCTTGCTCCCTCTACGTAAGCTACCCACAGTAGCATCTGCCGTGCAATACCACGACAGTTGGCGCCCACCTTGGGGCAAGCGGTGCTTGGAGGGTGATAATCCGGGCGAGATCCCTCACCATTAACGTCGATCGGATCGCATCCGGTTCTGGCCGATCGCCGTCCAAACGACATTCTTCGCGTCTCCCTGATGAATCTCGGGACATGCACCCGATTGTTCTACATGACATAGATTTATCCGGTTGGTTTTAGAAGGCCCACGCATCTAGTCAGATCGCGCCTGGTCACCGGTTCTATGTCAGCACAGCTGCCGATCGACGATTTCAATCAAAGTAACCGATCTGGGTTGCTCGTTGCTGCTGACCATCATCAGAGAAGAAAAGCAGAAAGTGAACCGAGTACAAACGAGACACCAGCGGGTCTGCATGGAAGTGTCCATGCGATCACAAGCCTGAGGAATTTCCTTTATTCAATCCCATCTCTTTCTCTCTTTAATTATTATTGCTTGATTATTTAACTTAGATATAATCCCTTGCATGCGATACGTATTGGCATTAGTACTTCAAGTAAAGAAAGACATCAAAGCTATCTGATCGATGATATCGACATGCATCGTTTTTCCGAGAAGCTCTGGCGCATACGGCATGCCTGTTTATTTCATCAATGTATGTGTGTGTTTATCGGCGAGTCGCGAAGGAGCTGAATCCGTCGCTCGATTACCATGGGCTCGTCATCGCGACCTCGTCATCACGGACACTTAAACACGGACTTGCTAGGCTCAGGGACTCGCCTGCCGCGGGTTCGTCACAATCGCGGACTCCCCGTCACCGACTCGCCATGCTCGGGGATTCAACGCCATGAGCTCGGCACGATCGCGAATTCATCACTTTGCGTGACTCGTACACCATGAACTCGTCATGCTAATAGCTAAGTTTTTTTACACTCGTACATGCTATGAGTCCAAAATATATATGCATCTCCATTTATTCTCCAAAGCCGACCATGCAGTCGCATATGACCCTTTTCAGGGACCAAAATCATACTTGAGATCGGTTTCAGTTTTTTATGTTGTTTATTCGCGTCCGTCGAAGTAGTGAGACTGGGTACCAAAAGGCCTATCTTGTCTCCGGGTTCAACAGTCTGGCATCGCGTCCCTGTTACCCGGCAAGCATTTGATGCTGGAGGTCTGCCTACTCATGAAAAGACACGCATAAACCTTACATACTGCCCATCGATCCACATAACAAATGTGCATTTATTTCAACGTCTACAATTCGCACGTCTTACAATTATTCAATATATTATGCAAGTACACCTTAATGCAATTGTATCTTTTTCTCCTTCTCGGCAAAACAGTGTCTTTCTCGCCACTCGCCGCGCTCAGGGGCTCGGCGCCCGTCGGTCGCTCGGCCTCGCCGCTCACCGCGCTCGGGGACTCGGCGCTCGCTGGTCGCTCGACCTCATCACTCTCCGCGCTCGGGGACTCGACGCCCATCGATCGCTCGGGGACTCGGCACACGTCGGTCGCTCGACCTCGCCGCTCGCCGCGCTCGGGGTTCGGCACTCGCCGGTCGCTCGATCTCGCCGCTCGCCGCGCTCGGGGACTTGGCACTCGCCGGTCGCTCGACCTCGCCGCTCGCCGTGCTCGGGGACTCAGCGCTTGCCGGTCGCTCGACCTCGTCACTCTCCGCGCTCGGGGACTCGACGCCCGTCGGTCGCTCGGCCTCGACGCTCGCCGGTCGCTCGACCTCGTCACTCGCCGTGCTCGGGGACTCGGCGCTCGCCGGTCGCTCGACCTCGCCACTCGTCATGCTCGGCAGCAACCACTACTATTTTCAGAATATGCATCTCTAAAGAGCCTCAAGTCGCCTCTACAAGACAACTCGAGCCTCGGGGACTACACCTAGGCATGCTGCGTGTACGCATGGTTCCGCGACCGCGGCTTGCCCTCGTAGAATCGTCACCGTGGACTCGCCCTCGCGTACTCAACACGCTCGGGGACTCGCCACCGCGGACTCGCCCTCGCGTACTCTCCACGCTCGGGAACTCGCCACCGCGGACTCGCCCTCGCGTACTTAACACGCTCGGGGACTCGCCACCGCGGACTCGCCCTCGCGTACTCTCCATGCTCGGGGACTCGACGCGCTACAGACAGCGCCACTCGCCGGTCGCTTGACCTCGCCACTCGCCGCGCTCGGGGGCTCGACACGCTCCATGTTCTGGGACTCGCCGTAACTGGCGGCTTCATCGACACCCCGCGTCTATCGGCAACTGGCCATCACCGAATGGCTTACGCCGACCGCCTCCCGCTTCACGGTTATTTTCTCTATTCAGGAGCTCGTCGCCGATTCGCCAAGACCCATCGTCAAGACTCTCCGCGTCCTGCCTCAAGCCCGCGTCGAATCGGAAACACGCTCGGGGACTACTGATGGGGGAATACCAAATGGGGTATACCCACGAAGTGGTTTCGCCATCTGGTATCGAGCCGACTGAATTCAAGCCCGGGTCGACTCGCCGAATACGGCGACTGGCGCATATTGGACCCAGGCGACTGGCGACGACTGGAGGCCCAGGACGGCGACTCGTATACAAAGCCCACCAAATACTTGTAAACCCTAACTGGCTGCATATATAAAGCCACCAGTGGCACCCCCACGGGGCATCTTCTCCCATATTAGATTAGATCTATTCTCCCTCCGCCTACGGCGGCTCCATTATAAACCAATCTATGATCATATACTGGATTGATAGCAGGACGTAGCGATCCTCCACCGAGGGGACGTGAACCTGGGTACATCGTGTGCCAATATCGCTCCCGGATTCTCCTACGTCACCTTGCTCCCTCTACGTAAGCTACCCCCAGTAGCATCTGTCGTGCAATACCACGACAATGGTGAGACTATCGCTGAAGCATACAAGAGACTTGTTTCCCTCCGCGTGAAGATTGGTGGCCTAGGGTGTGAGAAGTATGGTGATGGATTAAATTTGAATGATGAACTTATCAAGTCCAAGATTGTCTCCATGATCGCGGTCACCGACAAGAAGCTTGCCTTGAACTTGCAACTCCTTGATAGAGCTAATCAATTCACTCATGATGATCTAGTCTCTTATCTAGTTGCCACAGATAACTTGGCAGATTAAGGGCAAAAGATCAAGGAGATCAACCGTGCTATTGGGTCTTCCCACTCTCTAGCATTAAAGGCCAAGCATGTGCAAGAAGATGTTGCTAGTGATGAAGAAAGCGATGTTGATGGAGTTGATGATATGCTCTCTCAACTTGCTCTCTTCACCAAGAACATGAAGTTCCGAAGAATGAGAAGTTCAATGGGATCAAGTGAGAAGAATAGGACGTGCTACAATTGTGACGAGTCGACCCATTTTGCCGACAAGTGTCCATATGAGAAGAGGCTTGACAAGCCGAAGTATGAAGAAGGTGCCAAACCAAGATTGAAGCCCAACCCCATCAATGAAAGATACAATAGGAACAATAGGCGTGATGGCAAGGGCTTCCTAGGTCAAGAATACATATCCGACAAGGAGGAAGAGGATGAAGAGAAGGTGGGAGTGGCCGGTTTGGCCTTTGCCAAACCCGGGTCTCTCTTCACCTATGACTACACCAAGGACTACACCGACGACTCTCCTACTCCCAAGGTCACCGCCACTTGCCTCATGGCAAGGAGCTCTAAGGACGAGCCCGACGTGGAGTGTGGGGATAAGGAGAGAGTGGTGGGTGTGACCGGTTTGTCATATATAGAACCCGGTTCACCTCTCACCTACGACTACTCCAAGGACTACATCGAGAGTTCTCCTATTCCCAAGATCACCGGTTCTTGTCTTATGGCAAGAAGCTCCAAGGTAATTGTCTCTCCTCTATCCCTATCTAGTGTCTTGGATGATCTTGAGAGTGATCATGATAGTGATAGTGATGAATTTGGTGAAGAATATATAAAAGAAATGTATGCTATCATGAAGTCTCTTCCTCCCATTGCTCGTGCTAGAGTCAAGAAATTAATGGAACTTGTTAGCTCACGTGATGAGGCCATTGATAGCTTGGAATCTCATATTGATGATGAGAAATGAAGATTCAATCTTCTTGAGCAAGAGATTTTTGAATAAAAGAATACCAATTCTTTTCTCAAATTACAAATTGAAATTTTTGAAATTGATAAAGCAAAAAACATGGACACTATTGATAGGGCCAACTCATTGTCTCAAGAGCTTGATGCCTCAAAGAAAGAGCTTGAAGTTGCTCATGCTTCTCTTACCAAGGACCTTGAGCACCTTGAGAAGGCTAGTTTGCTTGTCAAGCGTGAGCTCATAAAACTTGGAGCAAACCATGATCAACTTCGGGTGTCCTATGAGAAGGCTCTTGGTACATTGAAGGATCCAATTATTATTGAAAATGTTTCTTGTACCTCTAACTCTACCTTTGATCAAGCTCACCTCATTTAGGAGAATAAGAAGTTGAAAGAGCAACTTGAGAAAGAGCGCCGTGCACCTACCTCCAAGGGAAAGATCCTAGATGAGATCTTATCCCGTCAAAAGACGAGAATTTCCAAGGAAGGTGTCGGTTTTGATCCAAAGAACAACACGAGAAATGCCATTCCACCAAGGAAGATAACCTTTGTAAAAGAAGATGACAAGGTGGTTGACCAAGTCAAAAGGAATATGGTGAATGGGGGAGCCATGAGGGGCAATCCCGATCACAAGTATGCGGGAAAGTCTAATCCTTCCTATGTGCTATGTAAGGGCACTCAAGGAGATGTATATGCCAAATATGTTGGCCCTCGAAATGGCTATGCTTATAGGTGGTACTCAATTTGGGTACCTAAGGATCTTGTTGCTAATGCTAGGGGACCCATTACTCAATGGGTTCCTAAATCAAAGAATTGATTTTGTAGGGTTATGACTCCGGTGGATCAAAATGGGTGTTTGATAGTGGATGCACCAATCACATGACCGAAGGTAGAAGTGGGCTTGACCAATTCATTCACGATGTCAACTCAACGTCATGCATCACTTTTGAAGATAACTCTAAAGGAAAGGTACTAGGTTATGGTAAGTTGGTAATATCCAAGGTTTTGACTCTAGAGACCGTCTTACATGTTGAAAACCTTGGTTACAACTTGCTTTCAATTAAACATATTGCGGATGCCGGCTATGACTCCTACTAGAACTTTTGTGAAGGTCTTTAGGGGTGATGATCTCAGCTTGGTTCTCATTGGACACGTGGAAGACGACCTTTATGTGGTCGACCTCTTGAAAGAGAGCCAATATCTTCCTACATATATAATGGCCAAGGCTGACAAGGGATGGCTTTGGCATCGTCGCCTAGGTCATGTCAACATGAGAAATCTCAATCTACTCCTAAAGGGTGAGCATATTATTGGACTAACCGGTATCTCCTTTTTGAAAGATCGTGTGTGTAGTGCTTGCATTTCAGGAAAGCAAATTGGGAAGCATCATCCTTCTGTTACCAAGGTGGCCACGTCAAGACCATTGGAGCTTCTCCATTTGGATCTCTTCGGGCCATCAACATATGACTCCCTTGGTGGAAGAAGATATGGTCTTGTCATTGTTGATGATTACTCAAGGTACACTTGGGTCTTTCTTCTCAAGAAAAAGGATGAGACCTTCAAGGAATTCATGATCATTGCCAAGCAAGCTCAACACACTCATGGAGTGGAGATCAAGACCATTAGAACCGACAACGGCACCGAGTTCAAGGACTACACCATGAAAGAATTTGTTGAAGATGAGGGGATCAAGCATGAATTCTCAGCTCCTTATACCCCTCAACAAAATGGTGTTGTTGAAAGGAAGAACCGGACAATCATTGAGATGGCAAGAACAATGTTGAGTGAATTCAAGTCCCCTCACAATTTTTGGGGAGAAGCTATTGCTACCACGGTTCACTACATGAACCGGCTCTTCCTCCGAGCTCCCTTTGACATGAATCCATACGAGATTCTCACAAGTAAGAATCCCAATGTCAACTACTTCCGTGTCTTTGGATGCAAGTGCCTCGTCAAGAACAAAAAGGAAAAGCTCGAATCTAGAACTATAGAGGGTATATTTGTTGGTTATGCGGAAAACTCTCATGCCTATAGATACTACAACAAGACCAATGGTAGTGTTGAAGTATCTTGTGACGTGGAGTTTTTGGAGAATAATGGCCCCCATGAGGGGCAAGTTTCTTCTCGTGATGTAGGAGATGGTGATTCTTCTCAAGTCATCAAGTTGATGGGTATTGGGCACATCTTGCCCACCGAGTCTCACATTCATGTTCAACAAGATGATGGGGGAGAATCAAGCTCAACTCAAGAAGAGCTAAGCTCTACCCAAGTTGAGCCATCAAATGCATCACAAGATCAACATCTCACTCAAGATGCCATGCAAACCGAAGAACAAGAATCAAGCCCTCAAACCCTTGAGCAAGACCAAGTATAAGATCAACCTCCATCTCAAGGCCAAGCTCAAGATGATGTCAATGATCAAGGCCCCTCAAAAGATAAGTTTGTTGATCATGAAGGCACAATTCGGAAGATTAAGGCCGCCTCCATTGCAAGTGGACTTCAAGTCAACAATATCCTTGGAACATATCAAGAGGGATCGAGACTCGTGCCAGGAAGAAGAACCTCACAACCTTTTGTTGGCATCATGCCTTTGTGTCCAACTTTGAGCCCCTTAAAGTTCATGAGGCTTTGGAGGATCCGGATTGGGTCATTGCCATGCAATAAGAACTCGAGTGTTTCACCCGCAATGAAGTTTGGTCTCTAGTGGAGAGGCCTAAAGATCATCGGATCAATGTCATTGGGACCAAGTGGGTGTTCAAGAACAAGCAAGATTAGAACGGGGTCGTCACAAGAAACAAAGCAAGGTTAGTGGCGCAAGGGTATGCCCAAATAGAAGTTATTGACTATGAGGACACCTTTGCGCCCGTTGCTCGTCTTGAAGCTATTCGTCTCTTGCTTTCTTATGCATCTTTCCATAACTTCAAGCTTTATCAAATGGATGTGAAAAGTGCATTTCTTAATGGTCCCTTGAAATAGGTTGCATATGTAGCTCAACCCCGGGTTTCGAAAACACACGCTATCCCAACCATGTGTATCTACTCCATAAGGCTCTCTACAGACTAAACCAAGTTCCTCGTTCTTGGTATGAGCACCTCAGGGATTTTCTACTCATGGATGGGTTTAGCGTGGGTAAGGTCGATTCCACCCTTTTCACCAAATGGGTTAAAGGGGGTGGCTTATTTATTGTTCAATCTATGTTGATGATATTATCTTTGGTGGAACTAACGAATCTCATAACAAAGCTTTTCCTGAGTTGATGACTATGAAATTTAGGATGTCCATGATTGGGGAGTTGAAGTTCTTTATAGGCTTCATCATAAAGCAACTTCCTCACAACACTTTCATCTCTCAAGAGAAGTACATTAAGGATATGCTCAATAAGTTTGAGATGTCCAAGGCTAATCCCATGAAGACACCCATGCCACTAAATGGACAACTTGGCCTTGGAGTTGGTGAGAAGGAAGTGGATCAAAAGGTATATCGTTCTATGATTGGTTCCTTTCTCTACCTTTGTGCTTCTAGGCCGGATATCATGTTAAGTGTTGGAATGTGTGCTCGTTTTCAATCCGCTCCCAAGGAGTGCCACTTGATGGCGGTCAAACGGATTTTTAGGTACCTTGTTCTCACTCCTACTCTCGGGCTTTGATATCCAAAGGGGTCAACCTTTGAGCTTGTTGGCTACTCGGATGCCGATTGGGCAGGTGATAAGGTTGACCAGAAATCAACCTCCGAGGCTTGCCAATTTATTGGCCGGTCGTTGGTGAGTTGGTCTTCCAAGAAACAAAACTCCACAACCCTATCCACTGCCGAAGCCGAATACATATTCGCGGCATATTGTTGTGCTCAATTGTTATGGATGAGGCAAACCTTGAAAGACTATGGTGTGTCTCTTGGTACGGTGCCTCTTCTATGTGACAATGAAAGCGCAATAAAGATCGCCAATAACCCCATCCAACATTGCCGCACCAAACATATTGACATTCTCCACCACTTCCTACGTGACCATGTCGCAAATGGTGATATCAATCTCACTCATGTGGGTACGATGTTCCAATTGGCTGATATCTTCACGAAGCCTTTGGATGAAGCCCGGTTTGTCATGTTGAGGCGAGAACTCAGTATCCTAGATCCCGAAAACTTGGATTGATTTGCTTCTTGCAATATATTCTTGCTCTTAACGTGCTATGTAGCCTAGTTGTGCAGCACATGTAGGGATAGCCAACTTACCATGTCTTGGTTTGATGCATACCTATGTGTGCAACATAAATTGATCTCATGTCATGATATGAGTCCAAGCATCTATATTTGAGGCGCCATGACACATGTTCTTAAACATAGGGGGAGAAATCCCCCGCAATCTCCTAGCCTCCTTTGCATCTCAATGGTTTCATCTTGAGGCTCTCTGAGTTTGATCTTCCCTCTAGCTCTTGATATCCTCGAATCATGCCTATTGTTGCTATTTGTGAGGTTGAAATTGGTTCTTTCCAATAGGCATGCCTAGATCACCTGCTTCCTCTACCCTTTTGGAGTCTACTATCTTCCTCTACATGCACATGCCATCCTCGAAAAAAAATTCTGAAATTTTTTCGGTGTCTTTTCTGTTGTTTGGTTTTTGGCCCGATTGAACCGGCTCCCAGACCGGACCACCCGGTGCCAGCATCGAAAAACCGGACTTGAACCGGAAAATCCAGTTATACTAAACCGAGTCTATCGGAAGCTCGTGTTAGTACCGCTTTCCGGTTGGGTTCCGGTTTTCCGACCTGTGGACCGGACCATCCGGTTTGGATCTCGGTTGAACCGGACTCAAAACCGAGGTTCAGATCTGTTTTTTCTCTTTTCTCCCTATTCTCCCTAGTCCCCCTCCCTCCCACAGTTCCCTTTCACTTCCCCCGACACTTCCTCCTCCATTGTCGCCCCTCCCCACCCTCCCCTCCTCTCCTAGCGTGATTCCACCCATAGGATCCATAGATCAGGACACCATTTCGTGAGGAAGGACTTTTGGAGGCTTTTCACCAAAGGAATTTCTTCATCTCGCGGTGGTTCGGGAGCTTTTTGGTGTTCCTCTTCCTCAAGGTCTCTTTGGTGCTTTCCTTCACAGGAATCCATGTCCTCGGGTACTCCCTTTGCTCCCTCTCCTCTTGTCCTTCTCAAATCCCTATGTTTTGCTATACATTTTGTTGGATTTGACAAGTTAGGGGTCCACCTTGTTCTTGTTTTCCAGCCTCGTTCCTCCATGTCCTACCCGCTCTGCTTAGAACTGTATTTGCGCAAGTACTTGAGTCATTGGTAAGATTTTTTACATTGCATAGTTGGCCTTCGTGGATCTCGGTTTGCCATACGGTTGATCCGACTGTAGCACCGGACCGTCCGGTTTGAGTCTGGTTTTCTGGCTCTGACACCGGACTTTCCCGTTTTGGATTCGGTTCAACCGACCCTGGCACCGAACCATCCGGTTCTGGAACCGGTTTTTCCGGACCTGGCACCGGACCTCTTTGCAATGTCTTCTCTTTTACCATGCACTTGCCCAAATCCAAGTTTTTTCTCCCATCTTTCCCTTTGGCATGTGTACTTATCTCTGTGCTCCCCAACCTCTCTCTCTTTTTCACAGGTGAAGATGCTGATTCTGCTGGTGATGAGTATGTGCCTGATAGTGAGTATGTGCCCGAGGTAGCTAACAAGATTAAGCGGGCTCGTCGCAACACTCAGTCTGTGCATCATGAGCCTGAGGGTAACGCTCGCTCTGGGCGCATCAAACTCAAGGCTAACAGGGGTAAGCAACAAGCTTCTCAGGCCGAGGCTGAGGATGTGCCTTGTCAAAATCTGAAGGGTATGGAGATTGGTCAGTATCGGGCTCTCCGCAAGCAGAATCCCTATCCCTTCAAGCAACACACCTATAAAGGATCTGACAAGAAATTTTGGACTGAGACTCAGGCTATGATGTGGGATCACATTTACACTCAGTTCCGGGTCACTCCTTGTGGCCACATTCAAGCTCTCAATCTGGAGTGGTTCAATATGTATGCAGCCTCTGATTACTTCTATGTTGATGAAGCTGTGAGGAAAATGGATCTGTTCGACCTCGTCTGTCTCTCAAGGAGGACTACTTCGCTGACTTCATTCGTCAGTTCTTTTGCATAGTCTAATTTCATGATGATGCGGATCGCACTATGACTTGGATGACTGAAACGCAGCGTTTTCAGGCTACTTATGCTGATTTGTTCGATGTCATGGGCTACACCGATAGAGGAGGAGGCTTCTATATTCACAGTGAGAAGGTCAAGCCTGGTAAGACTCTTGCTTTCTGCTATCCCAGTGATTCTCAATGGAGTCCTCCGTGCATGACTGGCATGCATTACTACTATCATACCTTGGCCAGTATCTTCCGTCAGTCCCTTGTTCCCCGTGTTGGAGATTCCACTAACTGCTGTGGGTATTTTTCCAACCTGTTGTACTACTGTCATCCTGATCGGCTGAGGAAGATTGATGGATGTGACTTTGTGTACTGTGAGCTGCGGCGGGCTGCTTTGGACAAGATGACTCCCACTTTCTGCGTGTATGTTCAGAAGCTGCTCAATCGGGTGGTGTCGCCTGGTGTGATGGTGGGCGAGCGAGAGGAACAAGAAATGCTTAATATTTGTCTCCGTGCCCACACTCCTAAGGTTCCTGGGATGTGGCCTCCTGAGCACCGCACCAAAGCTGCTCATGATCCTCGGCCATCTTTTTCTACTCGGGCTGGTTCTTGTCATCCTATTGGTGAGTCCTCCTCTCACCCAAGGCCTAAGGGTGGTGCTGCCAAGTTTTTCAAGAGGCTCTTCCAGATGTGCCGTTCTACCTATGATGTGAGTCACAAGGCTTTGGAGATGAGCCAAGAGATTAGGCGCCGCCACAATGAGTTTCTTGCGACCCAGAATGTCACTCCTCCACCAGATGGTCCCGAGATGGCTCCTTCCCCCTATGTCAACTATGATATGCCGCCTCTTGATGATGCTATGTTCTATGGCTACTTCCCCGGTCAGTTTGCTCCCAGTGGTCCCTCTTCTCAAGGTAACGTTGATGATGAGGACAATGATGATGCTACTGATAGTGACGAGTACTCTGAAGAGGAAGATGTCCCAGTTCGGCCTCCTCCGCCGTTCTTCTAGTTGGGCTGCGTTAGCATCGCTCTACTCCTCTTCCTTTTTGGTGTCTTGATGCCAATGGGGGAGAAGAGTAGAGTTCTATTAGTTATCTACGGGTTCCTTGCCGGGGTTTTCCGGGGTTCGCCGTTAGCACAATGCCCCTTGCTTTCTCATTGCTTCGTATGGCATTGTGCTTTACCTTCACTTTGTGTATGAACTATCTGCCTTCTTTTCGTCCGTTGGACAAGTTGGTGCTATGTGCGTGAACCATGGATATTTATATTATGCTATGACTATGTCTATTGTTTTTTATAATATCCTAGAGAAATCTAGCTCGGTATGTCATCGCCAACCAAAAAGGGGGAGATTGAAAGGGTATTTTACCCTATACTATTTTTGGTTGACAATGACACCGTGGTTAGAGTGGACTAATGCTACTTATAGTGTGTTACATAGGTTCTAGTCCGATGCTGTGATGAAAGGTCATCAGAGACCCCCCCCCCCATTTTGATAACGAAGCTTCGCACCAGAGTTTTCCCTTTTTATGTAATTTGAGTCCGGTTAGGAGCTCTGCACTATTAAGAGGGGTTCTCTCGATGAGCTTGTTGTGGATGATTACCTAAGCCATACACACATCTCAATGTCCTACCTAATCCATCACCAAAGAGAGAAGAGAAGAAATCCTATCCATCAAGCCCTTTTTGCAGATCCGGTTTTCAAACCTGTTGGACCGGCTCCCAGACCGGACCGTCCGGTGTCAGGATCGGAAATCCGAACTCAAAACGGGTTTTCGGATTACTTACTCCGAATCTATCCGGGTCTGGGTACTGAGAGAAGATTCAGTTCTAGTTTGGTTTTCTAGGCTGAGGACCGGACTGTCCGGTGTGTGAACCGGTCCAACCGAACTTAAAACTGGACCTTGCGAATTTGGCTTGAAACGGCTAGTTTTTCTCCTTGAGTATAAATATCCCTTCTTCTAGCTTGAGTAGGTTAGGCATTCAGTTTATATCCTTCTTGAAGCTCTCTCTCTCCCATTGTTGAAACACAAAAGCTTGAGGATCTCCCATTCTACCCAACCAAATCCAAATCCCTTTGGTAGAAAGGAATAGGAGGTCCCGATCTACATTTCCACCAAGCCAAAGTTCATTCCCCCTTGAGTTCATCGAGTTAGCTTGTTACTCTTGGGTTTGTGGGAAACCCTAGGCGGCTAGGATCGCCCGGAGGCATTTGGCTTGTGATTTGCTCCGTGGAAAGTTTGTGAGGGTTTGGAGACTACCTTAAAGTCTACCACGAGTAAGTGAGCTATTCCTTCATGGGATAGGCTCGGAGAAGAAGGTGAGCCTTTGTGGCGCGTGAGGAATCCTTCGTGGAACCTCACACCTCTCCAACGTGACGTAGCCCCCTTCCCAAAGGTGGTGAACACGAGAATACATCTTCGTCTCCGCGTGCTTCGGTTATTCCTTAACCGATCTCTTACTTGTGTTGTTTACCTTGTGATAGCCTTTGAGTTTGAAGTATCTTGTTCATCATCTAGGTTTCCTCACCTAGTTTGCATTTAGGCTCACTTATATTCCGCAAATCCTAAAACTTGCAAAAGATTATAATTTTTTTTGTAGAAACCTATGCACCCCCTGTTGGAGATATGCCCAAGAGGCAATAATAAAGTGGTTATTATCATATCTTCACACTTATGATAAATGTTTACATACCATGCTATAATTGTATTAACCGGAAACATTAATACTTGTGTGATTTGTAAACTAAAATAAGAGTCCCTAGTAAAGCCTCTTGTTAAACTAGCTTGTTGGTTAATATATGATCATGGTTTCCTGATCATGAACATAGAGATGTTATTAACAACAAGGTCATATCATTAGGAGAATGATGTGATGGACATACTCCTATAGATAAGCGTAGCATAAAGATCAAGTCATTTCATTAGTTCAATTGCTATATGCTTTCTGATACATAGTAACCTAATTCCTTCGACCATGAGATCATGCATATCACCTTTACCGGATGGATGCTTTGATGTCATCAAACACCACACCGTAACAGGGTGGCTATAAAGGTGGCATTGAGTGTTCAGAAAGTATTGGTTGAAACACATGGATCAAGAGTGGGATTTGTCCATCCATATGACGGATAGATATACTCTGGGCCCTCTCGGTGAAATGTCATCCAATTAGCTTGCAAGCATGTGACTGGCTCACAAGGGATCACATATCACGGGAACGAGAAAAGAGTACTTATCAGTAACGAGGTTGAACTAGGTATGCAGAGATACCGACGATCATAACCTCGGATAAGTAAACTATCGTGAGACAAAGGGAAATTGGTATCGTATGTAAGTGGTTCATTCGATCGCAAAGTAATCGTAGAAATATGTGGGAGCCATATGAATTTCCAGATTCCTCTATTGGTTATTGTTCGGAGAAGTGTCTCGATCATGTCCGCATAATTCACGAACCGTAGGGAGACACACTTAAGGATTCGACGTTGTTTGAGTAGTTATGGTATTATGAGAAAGAGACTGGATGTTGTTCGGAGTCTCGGATGGGATCCAGGATATCACGAGGTGATCCGGAATGGTCCGGAGAATAAGATTCATATAAGGAAAGTCCCGTTTCGGAGTTCGGGAATGATTCCGGTGTTTTCATCGGGAATGTTCTAGAAGGTTCCGGATTGTCCGGCACTCCGGGGGGGGGGGGAGGGTACATGAGTGTGTCATTGAATGATTGCATCATGTACTAAGTGTTCTTGCTGTTCCAAAAACATGAAAGTCAAATTGCCAGTTTGAAAGTCAAACGGCTAAAACAGGAAACTGTGGAAAACAGGAAACTGTGGGAAACAGGAAACTGTGGGAAACAAGCAAGAGGAGGTTGAAACCAACTTGGAGGAGGAGTTCCTCTCCTCCTTGGCCGGCGCCCAGCCCTAGGCCTAGTTGGGGAGGGACTCCCTCCCTCCCTGGCGCGCCTAGCCCCTCCACCTATAAAAGGAGGGGCAGGGCTCCTCCTTGAGACACACAAGTTTCTACCTCTAATCTCCGGTTTAGAGCCGTTTGGTTTAGAGCTTCTAATTGCTTTAGCCTGCGGTTTAGAGCCTTCTAATTGGTGTGTCTAATCTCTAGACCACTAATATCCCTCTCTCATAATCCATCATACTCGCTCCGGCTTAAGGCGAAGCCCTGCGAGATCTCCCCTCTACTTCCGGTACCACGCCGTTGTGCTGCCGGAATCGCGAGGAGAGTGCTACAACCTCCGCTGCCTGCTGGAACAAGGGAGAGGAAGGTCTTCGTCAAGTACCGAACATGTGACCGACTGCGGGAGCGCTGCCGGAACGTGGCGCCGGAAGGATCGTCTACACGATCTTGAGATCGGAAAGAGTACGACTACATCACCCACGAGAATCTGCTCTCGTTAACCGCTTTGGAATCTTCGAGGGTAAGTTATTCCATCGACTCGTTGCTACAATCTAGTAGATAGATCTTGGCTTGTTTGTTTGTATGCGATAGAAATTTTTTGTTTTCCATGCTACGAACCCCTACAGTGGTATCAGAGCCGTGTCTATATGTAGATCTGTTGCACGAGTAGAACACAATGGTCATTGTGGGCGTTGATGCTTTTATTGTTGATTGCTTCTTGTGTACTTTGTATCTTGCGGTATGTTGGGATGAAGCGGCCCGGGCTAACCTTACATGACATCGTTCATGAGACTTGCTCCACGCTTGACATGCAACTTGTATTGCATAAGTGGCTTTGCGGGTGCCTGTTTCTCCTAGCATAGTTAAGATCCAATTTACAACGGGTGATTAACAATACTAGTATCAATGTTGTGGTTCTTGTTTGTAAGTTAGAACGACACTTATTGAAAGCCCCAAACCACGTAAAATATGCAAAGAAAGTAGAGGCGTCTAACTTTGTTTTGCAGGGGTGTGCAGTGATGTGATATGGCCATGATTGTGATTATATATGATGTATGCAATGTTCCTTATTGTAAGTTGGCAATCGGCAGGAGCCATATGGTTGTCTTTAAATTCTGTTAAGACCCGCGTGTCTATTCAAAGTAGTTGTAATAGTTGAAGCCGGTGGACAACAACCATGGAGAGGCGTCATTGACCTTGATGCAATGTCGGTGATGATGGAGATCATGTTCATGCTGGAAGATGGAGATCGGAAGCACAAAGAAGAAAGGCCATATCATATCACAAATTATGAATTGCATGTGATGTTAATCCTTTATGCATCTTGTATTGCTTAGTAGACGACGGTAGCATTATAAGATGATCCCTCATGCACATGAATTTCAAGTTCTAAAGTGTTCACCCTTAGTATGCACCGTTGTTAATGCTTGTTGTTTCGAAGCACCACGTGATGATCGGGTGTGTTAGATTCCGCAAGTGTATACAACGTAAGCAAGCCAGATTTTCTTATGCGGTAGCTAAGGTTTGATCTTGACGAGCCTAGCATGTACAGACATGGCCTCAGGAACACGGATTACCGAAAGGTAGAGCATGAGTCATATAGTAGATATGATGAACATGTTGATTGTTCGCCATTGAAGCTATATCAACTCTCGTGATGATCGGTTTTGATGTGGTGGATTTGGTTCGTGTGATCACTAAAACAATGTGAGGGATATTGTTTTGAGTGGGAGTTCACCTAGATTAATTATTAATTAGAACTCAATTTATCATAAACTAAATCAAAGTGAATTTGCATAGTTGTTGTAGTCATTGGCATCCGTTTACCACCTTGCGCTTAGTTATAATTGAGATGATAGAACTATAGAATTCTGGTTAGTTACTTTACGAACTGGTATCGTATTGTTTTGAAGTGTTAATCTATAGTTTAAAAGTCCTATTGCAAACTTTCAGTAAGTTCCGGTTACTCCATGAAGTTTAATAATTAGTATTAAATCAAGAGTAACAATTCCAAGTGTTAGTATATAAGTATCATGTTTGTTTCCATGATTCTTGATATTCAAAGGATTGTCTTAATATCAAGGTTATCTAGGATCTGAAAGAGTTGTTTTAGAAACCATGATGTGTGGAAGATATTGTGATATCTGAAACGAAGTTTTGGTTACAACATGATAGAGTATAATATGGCAAAGTTCATGTTCTCATATTTTGATGAGAATTTGCAAAAGGTTGGAGACACTTGTTGTCCTAATCCTCCAAATGGTTTTGGATAGCAACATTATACTCATAATTCATCGTTATAAGTTAAAAGTAGCTTGATCATGGACGATTCCATGATAAGGGTGAATATTTGATGTAGGTAAAATGTTTACTACACCAAGTGATTACTAAAGAAAGGAATTTGAAAGAACACCAAACATTTGATGATGGTGATCTACTTCAAAGTGCAAGTCCAAAGACATTGGTATTTAACTATACACGCTTTTGGACTATATGTCATATGTATGACTCCACTATTGATGTTGATAGATTCTTTCAAACAGAAAAGGAAATATTGAAAGAAAATCTCATAAATATATGGCAGAAAGGAAAAGACTAGAATTGTTAAGTTTAAGTATATAGATGATATATATATTATGGCTATATTCTTTGCTTATTAAACAATGTGGTTCTTAAGTATTTAATACTTAATTTGTTGGTATGAATCGTCATACGAAACAACAGAATTCATGAACTACAGTGGCCTAAGTAATTAGCAAAAGAATATGTGATGATGTTCATCGAGAACAAATAAAGGGTTATTGTGTTGCTCGTTAAACATCAAAGCTTGCCTTCAAAGATTTGTTTTATCAGGTATTATGAGAACAAAAGGGTTGTTCAAATAATTGCCGTAATCCATAAAAGATGGATGATTCACAAATCTTGTTGGAGAAATCACATCCATAAAACTAGTGCTAAAAATGTCGAAAGACAAATTGATTGAAAGATCACTTAGGAAGTGACATCGCCGTTTAAATTATATTGGAAAGAAAACATGAAGAAAGTCCATGAGGATGGAATTTTGGAGTCTTTTGATTTTGATCAAATAACGCTTGTGAAACTTTCCTAGAGATAATTAAAACTTCGTTCATAGGCCAAAAGGGAACGAATGACTAGCTTATTTGAACTTGTACATATTGTTGTACAAAGTCCATTATGTGTAGTCAAAAGCGATGGATTTCAACTTCATATGTTTTCTCCGAAAATTTGAGTGAATATATGAATATTTACTTAATAAGGATGAAGTGTGAAACATTTGAAAAGTTCAAGGCTTTTCAAGATGAAGTGCAAAATCATTGTAACAAGAATATAAATAGTTTATGATAAAGATCATAAAGGAAGATATTTGAGTTACAAAGTTTAGCATAATACCTAAGATTTATGAAATCGTTCCGTCGATTTGCATTTCCCGAAACACCATAAGAGTATGGAGGATTCGAGATATGTAATTAAACCTTGTTTGACATGGTAAGATCAAAGGTATAATTCATAAAACTGCCATTATATTTTAAAGATTAAAAGGTTTAGAGATTACCGTTTTTCCACTGAAAAGAGCTTCATCATAATCCGTTGAATTGACACCATATAAAGTTATGGTTTGGGATAAAACCCAAGTTGTCCTTTCTTAAACATTGGTTTGCTATGCATAAGAAAGATGTTTGCAACCAAAGTCGGATGAACCTGTCTTTGCTAAGTATTCCTCCATAACACCGGAGACAAAAGTGTTTGTCACTTAGAACGTCAAGTTTCTTTTAGAAGGAATTTTTTCGTGAAAAGTTAAGTGGGAGGACAATAGAACTTTGATAAGGTTAAAAGAACCTTAGCTATATGTGCAAAGTTGCGCAGCGCCGAAAAGTGTTCCGGAGGCAGCAACAAAGCTCATGGCTCACGTACCTCAAAGGTTGTGGTCACGGAGATCCAAGTTCCTATTGAAACAAGTAGGTCGGATGAACAATCAAATACCAAGATTTGAGGGTTGAATCATTATTTGAGAATAATGAACCGACTACATGCAAAGAAGCGATGATGGGCCCTGACTCCGTCAAATGGCTTGAAGCCATAAAATCCGTGATAGTTCCATACACGAGAAATCAAGTTTTGAACTTGAAGGACCCTCGAGAAAGGTGTAAGACCTTACAGTTGTGTCTGGATCTATAAATAAATAGACATGGATGTTTTACATCTATGAAATTATAGACATGTTGGGAAATAGTTCACAACAATGTTCAAAAGTTGTATATGACAAGATTTGATCTTTCATAGTGATATTTAGTCTAGACGGATTAATGTAGCAGCCACTACATATAATTTGTTATATGGTAGTTGAATAAACAAAACAAGTTCTTCTAATAGAATCGTTACCTAGGACATGTGCATAACACGGTCCATAGGGTTTTGTTAATTCAAAAGGATGCTAAAAGCATATGCAAACTTCAATGGTTAAAGTGAGCATTGCGGAGTTGGAATCTTCACTGTGATGAAACTGTTAAAAGAGTTCAAAAGTTCATTAGAGACGATGAAGATGCTTGCATTTGCAAGAAATTAAGTGGGAGCGCTAAGACATGTTTCTAATACATTATGTGGAAGACATATTGTTGATTAGAAATAATGTATCTTTTATTAAACACATATTAAGAATTTCATCCCGATGAAAGACTTAGGCAAAACCCAAATATTTGGCATCAATAGACGCTAATACGGTTGTGCCAGAAGTACATAGACAAGATATTGAATGAGTTCAATATAGAAACTACAAGAGAGGTTCTTGTCGCACAGAAAGGATTGAATGAGTTCAATGTTGATGATATATTCAAGTGTATTGACATTTGGTAAAGTGAGACAAATAATCAAGTATAGATTGATACTTGATGTATGAAATCACAAAGAGTATTTATATCAATCATACTGTGATATGTACAAATCCAGATATGTCCTATGCTCTAAATGTTGTGAGAAAATACCAGAATGATTCGTAAGATAATCATTGAACAATAGTAAGGATATTCTTATGATCTTTTGGAAGAACTAAGAGTATAATATTTGTAGAAGTGACAAATAGATGGTTAGTTCATTGTAAAAGTACTACATTGATACTAGTTTTGTCACAAAGTACAAATTAAGTTTATCTCAATCTAAACTAAGGGTGGCACAATATAATGGAAAGTGAGTTCCATAATGGATTTGGATGAGTTCCAAAGTTAAGACATTGTGACAGATACTACAACAAAAGGCTAAGTATATGACTGCTATAATAGCAGCTAAAGAGGGCGTTTGTGTCAAGTAGTTTGTTATCAAACTAGGTGTAGTTCACAGCGGGATAATACTATGAAGATATATTGTACGACAATATTATCAACATGTTTTAACCCCAAAGAGCTAAAGGTCACACCGAAAGACCAAATTTATACAAAGCCATCTCATTAGAGAATGAGTGATGCGTAGAGACGCAAAGACATGCAATTACACACGGACCTGGAAGTGTCAGATCCGGAGATCAGTTGACCACTAGAAATCGTGTACATACAACACCGGAAAGCCATAGGTGTTGAATACACAAAGGTTTGAAACTAGATTATTGACTCTAGTGCAAGTGGGAGACTGTTGGAGATATGCCCAAGAGGCAATAATAAAGTGGTTATTATCATATCTTCACACTTATGATAAATGTTTACATACCATGCTATAATTGTATTAACCGGAAACATTAATACTTGTGTGATTTGTAAACTAAAATAAGAGTCCCTAGTAAAGCCTCTTGTTAAACTAGCTTGTTGGTTAATATATGATCATGGTTTCCTGATCATGAACATAGAGATGTTATTAACAACAAGGTCATATCATTAGGAGAATGATGTGATGGACATACTCCTATAGATAAGCGTAGCATAAAGATCAAGTCATTTCATTAGTTCAATTGCTATATGCTTTCTGATACATAGTAACCTAATTCCTTCGACCATGAGATCATGCATATCACCTTTACTGGATGGATGCTTTGATGTCATCAAACACCACACCGTAACAGGGTGGCTATAAAGGTGGCATTGAGTGTTCAGAAAGTATTGGTTGAAACACATGGATCAAGAGTGGGATTTGTCCATCCATATGACGGATAGATATACTCTGGGCCCTCTCGGTGAAATGTCATCCAATTAGCTTGCAAGCATGTGACTGGCTCACAAGGGATCACATATCACGGGAACGAGAAAAGAGTACTTATCAGTAACGAGGTTGAACTAGGTATGCAGAGATACCGACGATCATAACCTCGGATAAGTAAACTATCGTGAGACAAAGGGAAATTGGTATCGTATGTAAGTGGTTCATTCGATCGCAAAGTAATCGTAGAAATATGTGGGAGCCATATGAATTTCCAGATTCCTCTATTGGTTATTGTTCGGAGAAGTGTCTCGATCATGTCCGCATAATTCACGAACCGTAGGGAGACACACTTAAGGATTCGATGTTGTTGAGTAGTTATGGAATGATGAGTAAGAGACCGAATGTTGTTCGGAGTCTCGGATGGGATCCGGGATATCACGAGGTGATCCGGAATGGTCCGGAGAATAAGATTCATATAAGGAAAGTCCCGTTTCGGAGTTCGGGAATGATTCCGGTGTTTTCATCGGGAATGTTCTAGAAGGTTCCGGATTGTCCGACACTCCGGGGGGGGGGGGGGGGGGGAGGGTACATGAGTGTGTCATTGAATGATTGCATCATGTACTAAGTGTTCTTGCTGTTCCAAAAACATGAACGTCAAATTGCCAGTTTGAAAGTCAAACGGCTAAAACAGGAAACTGTGGAAAACAGGAAACTGTGGGAAACAGGAAACTGTGGGAAACAAGCAAGAGGAGGTTGAAACCAACTTGGAGGAGGAGTTCCTCTCCTCCTTGGCCGGCGCCCAGCCCTAGACCGAGTTGGGGAGGGACTCCCTCCCTCCCTGGCGCGCCTAGCCCCTCCACCTATAAAAGGAGGGGCAGGGCTCCTTGAGACACACAAGTTTCTACCTCTAATCTCCGGTTTAGAGCCGTTTGGTTTAGAGCTTCTAATTGCTTTAGCCTGCGGTTTAGAGCCTTCTAATTGGTGTGTCTAATCTCTAGACCACTAATATCCCTCTCTCATAATCCACCATACTCGCTCCGGCTTAAGGCGAAGCCCTGCGAGATCTCCCCTCTACTTCCGGTACCACGCCGTTGTGCTGCCGGAATCCCGAGGAGAGTGCTACAACCTCCGCTGCCTGCTGGAACAAGGGAGAGGAAGGTCTTCGTCAAGTACCGAACGTGTGACCGACTGCGGGAGCGCTGCCGGAACGTGGCGCCGGAAGGATCGTCTACGCGACCTTGAGATCGGAAAGAGTACGACTACATCACCCACGAGAATCTGCTCTCGTTAACCGCTTTGGAATCTTCGAGGGTAAGTTATTCCATCGACTCGTTGCTACAATCTAGTAGATAGATCTTGGCTTGTTTGTTTGTATGCGATAGAAAATTTTTGTTTTCCATGCTACGAACCCCTACACCCCCCACTCTAGGTTAACCATCTTACACTTTCAGTTTTTGATGAGCATCATCACATATTCTCTTGCTGGTTACTTACGCCATTGCAGTTCATGAATTGTGTTATCCTATATGAAATTTCACACCAACCAATTCGGTATCCAATACCCAAAACCACATTGTTTAACAAGTAAAGAATACAACCATAAGATGTATATCATCTATATACTTATGTTGGATAATTCCAGACTTTTTTCTGCCAAATATTTCTGAGATTCTCTTTCAGCATTTCCTTTTCCTTTTAAAAGAATCTATCAACATCAACAGTGGCGCCATACACATGACACATAGCCCAAAGCGTGTATAGTCAAATACTAATACCTTTGGGCTTGCACTTTGAAGTAGATCACCATAATCAAATGTTTGTCGTTCTTTCAAAATCCATTCTTTAGTATTTTTTTAGTGTAGTAAACATTTTACCTACATCTTCTATTCATCCTTATCATGACAACTTTCATGATCTAGCTACTAGAGCTTATAAAGGTGAATCACGAGTATAATGTTACTTTCCAAAACCTTTTGGAGGATTAGGACGTCTAGCATCTCTAACCTTTGCAAATTCTAATCAAATATGAGAACATACATTTTGCCAAATTATACTCTATCATGTTGCAACCAAAACATTGTTTCAGATGTCGCAACATCTTCCACACATGATGATTTCTGAAACATTTCTTTCAGCTCCTAGATAACCTTGGTATTAAAACAATATTTGAATATCAAGAATCATGGAGGCAAACATGATACTTTAGATACTAACACTTGAATTATTACTCTTGATTCAATACCAATTATTAAACTACACAGAGTAAATGAATTTTGCTGAAAATTTGCAATAGGACTTTTAAAACTTTAGATTGACACTCGAAACAATACGATACCAGTTCGTAAAGTGACTATCCAGAATTTTATAGTTCTATTATCTCAATTATAACTAAGCGTAAGGTGGTGAACGGATGCCAATGACTACAACAATTATGAAAATTCACTTTGATTTAATTTATGATAAATTGTGTTTAAATTTAATCATATTATTTTTGAACTCCCACTCAAAACAACATCTCTTGAGTCGTTTTGGTGATTACACGAACCAAATCCACTACACCAAGTCTGATCTTCATGAGAGAAGATGTAGTTTCAAAGGTGAACAATCAACATGTTCATCATATTATCCATATGACTCATGCTTTACCTTTCGGTATACCGTGTTCCGATACCATGTCTGTACAGGCTAGGCTCGTCAAGATTAACCTTAGTATCCGCATGTCAAATCTGGCTTGCACCCGTTATATGCACACGTAGAATCTATCACACCCGATCATCATGAGATACTTCTAAATGACGAGGCTTAGCAACGGTGCCTATTAAGGACGAACACTTTATTACTTGATATGTAGTGAGAGGGATAATCTTATAATGCTACCGTCGTGATCTAAGCAATACAAGATGCATAAAAATAATTAACATCACATGCAATTCATAATATGTGATATGCTATGGCCTTTCTCCTTGTACCTTTGATCTCCATATCCAAAGTACAGACATGATCTCCATCATCACCAGCGTGGCGTCAAGGTCAATGGCGCCGCTTCTTGGTTGTCCATCAACGACAACTATTACAACTACTTGGAACAAAGCTATACATGATGAATTGACATGCAAGTTTTAACAAATTTAAAGATAACCATTAGGCTTCTGCCGGTTGCCATATTAAAATAAGGATCATTGCATATATCAAATATAATCACAATCACATCATGGACATATCACATCATATGCCCCTGCAAAAACAAGTTAGACACCTCTAATTTTCTTTGCATGTTTTACGTGGCTTGGGGATTTCGAATAAGAACCATTCTTACCTATGAACATGAACCACAACGCTGATACAAGTGTTGTTAAGTGCCTATTGTAAATTGAATCCTAACTATGTTGGGAGAGACATACACCCGCCAAGCCACTTGTGTAATGCAAGTTACACATTGAGCGTGGAACAAGTCTCATGTACAACGACATATAAGGTTAGCAAGCGACAACAAGAGCATCAACACCCACAAAACCATTGTGTTCTGCTTGTGCAATATATATACGCATAGACATGGCTCTGATACCACTGTAGGGTTCGTTGCATGGAAAACAAAAAATTTCTATCAAAAGAACACATAAAACCAAGATCCAATCTATGGCAAAGCCAAGATCTAATCCACGAGATCGCTGCAACGAGATTGAAGAGAACTAACCCTCGTAGATCCAAAGCGTTTAACGACATCAGTTTCTAGTGTTTGATGTAGTCGATCACTTGCCAATCGCAAGATCGCGATGACGATCCTTCTGGTGCCGCGTTCCGAGAGCGCTTCCGCACTTGGTCACACGTACGGAGTCGATGAAGACCTTCCTCTCCCTGTTCTAGCAGGCAGCAGAGGTACTAGATCCCCTTGGAATCTGATACGTCCAATTTGCATCACCATTCTATATCATAATTTGCCTCTATTCATTGATATGTGTCTTATTATGAGGTGTTACTTATGTATTTTCCTTTGTTTTTGCATGTTGGATGATTCTTGGAGGATGAACTGCCAGAGTCAGGATTCTGATGGAAAAAGAGGTGATTTGATGCAATTTCGCGAAGATCAAGAAAATACCAGAAAATATTGGAAAATTATATTTTCCCATAAGACGAAGGAAGCCAGAAGGGGAGGCGTAGCTAGGCCGCACGGGGCCCATACCCCCCAGGCGTGGGTCCTCCTGCCCTGCGCCTAGGGGAGGTGTTGCCCACCTGGCCGGCCTCCGACTCCGCCCTCTCACCTATATCTTCCTATTGGAACCCTAATACCAGGAGAGCAACCACAGAAAGATTCCGCCGTCTCTGCGGGACGGAAAACACCGAGAGAGAAAGAGCTCTCCGGCAGACAGATTTCTGCCGGGGAAATTCCTTCCTGGAGAGGGGAGATCGTATCCATCAACACCGTCATCAAGCTAGGCTTCATTGGGATCATAATAATCATCATCCACACCATCATCTCCACCAACACCATCATCACCACTCCAACCCGTTGTAACAATTGTGTTGGATCTTGCATTAGTTCTTAGGGGAAACTTTCCCGGTGTTAATTACTATTGTAGTTGATGCTTGTGAGTGGAATCATTGGATTATTGTTTATGTTCAGATTGTTATCCATCACCATATCATCTTTGATCTTGATCCATATGATGTCTTGTGAGTAGTTCGTCTAGTTCTTGAGGACATGGGAGAAGTCATGTTGTTAGTAGTGGATTTGTGTTGAGTTATTATTTTAGTATTTAAGTTGTGGTGCTAATCTTCTAGTGGTGTCATGTGAACATCCACTACATGATACTTCACCATTTATGGGCCTAGGGGAATGCATTGTGTATTTGGCTACTAATTGTGGGGTTACCGGAGTGACAGAAACCTGAACCCCCGTTAGGACACCTTTGCACAAGGGAGTGTAGGATCTCATAGTTTAAGGCTATGGTTAGGTTTATATCTTAATTACTTTCCTATAGTTGTGGATGCTTGCAGGGGGTTTAATCATAAGTATGTATTAGTACAAGTAAGCTCGGTACATTAGCACATGTTCGCCCACACAACAATTACAACACCAAAGAAGAGTACTCAGCTATATGAAGCGAAAGCACTTGAAAGAATTCCCATGTGTCCTCGAGAACTTTTGGTCCTTATAAGTATTTACACTGGCTTGTCCTTTGTTAATAAAGGATTGGGCCACTTGCTGCAGTTGTTCGTTGTCACTTTGTTTTGTTGCTTTATCAGAAAACCCCTAAAAATCTGTTTGCTGAGTATTTACATAGATTTCCTGCTCCATACCACTAGTCAACACCTTCTGCTCCTCGTTGGGATCGACACTCTTATTTATCGAAAGTACTACGATACACCCCCTATACTTGTGGGTCATCAGAATCCCAGCAGCACGATGGCGTGGTGGTGGTGGTGGAGGAGAAATCCCTACAGGGCTTCTCCTAAGCCAGAGCAGGGCGATGGAGGAGGGAGGCGCCTGATGATGCTCGACGCGACACTTTGTTGGTAACCCCAAGCGTAGGGCGTGAAGATCAAGCAGCAAGTTTTCCCTCAGTTGAGACCGAGGTTATCGAACCAGAAGGAGGAAGGAAACATCACACAGGTATTGCAAGCAACGTGGTGACCTGCACAACACAAAGTCAAGACTTTGTCCCAACGAATCAGTGAGGTTGTCAAGCTCACCGGTTTGCTGTAACAAAGGATTAAACGTATGGCGTGGAAGGTAATGGTTTGCAGCAAGTAAACAGGTAACAGTAGAAGATGTATCAATGGTAAAGATTGGACCGGGGTCCATAGTTCACTAGAGGTGCTCTCCTTAGATAAACAACATGGCATGAAGGGTAAACAAATTATAGCAGGGCAATTGACATGAACTGAGCAAGGCATAAAAATGCAATTACTGATTAGAAAGATCCTATGAGATTCATTTGGGCAATACAACAAGATACATAGACCGCCATCCAACTGCATCTATGACTAGAAGTCCACCTTCATGTTATCATCCGAACCCCCTCCAGTATTAAGTTGCAAGCAACAGACAACTACTTTAAGCAAAGTGTGTAAGGTAAACAGTCCACAAGTTCCATGAACAAGAGACCGTTGTTTTCTCCCTAGTAGCAACAACACATCTAAAACCGAAGAGATTATTGTCACTTCCCTTGGAAACTAGAGACATGAACCCACTATCGAGCATAAATACCCCCTCTTGGAGTCACTAGCAACTACTTGGCTAAGATAGCTACTAACAACGGAGAGCATGCAAGATCACAAAAAACACAGACATGATAGAACCATAAAGACAAAACCATTAATCAAACCAACACAATAATCTCAATATCCATCGGATCCCCGCAAACACAACACGCATGATTACAAATAGATTAGATCTTGATCATGAACAGAGCTCACAAGATCTATACATGAAAGCACAAAGGAGGAGATACAACCATCTAGCTACTACATGGACCCATAGTCCAAGGTGGAACTACTCACGCATCATACCGGAGAGAAGGCCTCCGGGATGATCTCCCCTCCGGCAGGGTACCGGGAAGAACTTCAGATCCCCCCGATCTAGGGACAATAGTGGCGGCGGCTACAGACGGTTTCGTGGAGATTTGATTGGGTACTTAGGGTTTCTGCATCAGGGTCTTCTTATAGGAGAAGGGGGAGGTCGAGGCGGCGGCCAGGGGCCCCACACCCCTCCTAGGCGCGAGGCAGGGCCCACCCACGCCTAGGGTGGGTCTGGCCGCCCTGGCTGGTCTCTCCTGCTCCCCTCTGGACTTCTTGTTCCCCATGGAAAGTAATTGACTTTGACATTTGTCCCGTCCAATTCCGATAATATTTCTTTACTAACTTTTCTGAAACCAAAAATAGCAGAAAATAGGCATATGGCACTGTTGCAACTTGTTAATAGGTTAGTACTAGAAAACATGTAAAAAGCACCTCAAAGTGTAGACAAGTAAAGCAAAGTAGATACTAAACAAGCATGGAGCATCAAAAATTATAGATACGTTTCCGACGTATCAACATCCCCAAGCTTAAATCCTGCTCGTCCTCGAGTAGGTAAGTGATAAAAAGAATAATTTTTTAGGTGACATGCACCCTCACAATAAAGATCTAACCATTTGCAAGAATTGAAAGCTGGGATCAAAGAACTCTGAACATGTGCATGAAAGATGGAGTTCCAACAATAGGACATAGTAACTATGCATGCAACATGATAAGCTATAAACAAAGATCATGAATAACATGCATTGAAAAACATTTGTTTGTTTCACATACAGAAAACATAGCATAGTGGCAATCAGCTTGTCCCTCATAGAGTAGCAAATAGATGCATATGACACCTTCAAAGTTCACAAGGGTGACTAGAAACAAAAGGCACAAGAACAAGTAATATCACAATATACATTAATCAATAAGCTTTGGAACACTGCACACAGAATGAAAACTATGCTCTCTTAATGGTGCCTAAAGGTAGAAGGTGGAGACTCAATAATGGTGGAAGAAAATCCTTTTATAAAGGAAGCAGGGATTTCAAGTTTCAAAAAGAGCTTCCAAAAATTATGGTACTTGTTAGCTTTCAGCCCTCATTGCCCCTATCATAAGCATCTTGAAGTGATTAAGGTTAAAGTGCAAAGATGGAGTATATGCTTGATGCAGTATAAGTTGGCAATCTCAAGTCCCTTGAATACGAGGGCCACACCTCATGCATACTCAACTTTGGGACCAAGTAAGTTCTTGTCATTGTAAGTATTTGCATATCATTGAGAACCGCCAACGGGGTACCCCTTGCATATGGTACATGAGCTTTCCCATAACCAAAATGACAAGGCAAGCAGACAATGAGCATCTCAGCAATCTTTTTATTTACCATATGCATAGCTTTTTATTGAGGATGCTTCATAGATAGCTCACTATGGTGATGCTGCAAGTTTCCACCATGATTAGGCATGGCTTAGGCTAGCGGCCCAGGCATTTCTCTAACACAGAATACAAACTCCATGGACTTACAAGTTCCCTCTTTATTTCACATCGGTGACATCCATAGACAAAAGAGCATGATATCAACTGAGTACAAAGTACAAGTGCAATGTTGAAAGCGTTCTCCGTGACAGCACGGTTTTGCTAATTCCAACGTATAAGTGCAAGCATATACAACAAAGTTGTCACAATGGTTCAAGTTTATTAGGGGCAAATAATATAAAGTGTTCCATCAAGTTCATGAGGGCTTTAATCACTAAGTTTTCACATAACAAAATAATTTTTAATTGGAAGATAGTTGAAAATAAGAATATACTTGGAATGGTGTAACACACCATGCATATGAGTTTATAGTGGACACTTTGGAATAACTTGGTTTCTTGGGAGTTGGAAGCATGTGTAGAGCTTACTCATACAAGTGGAGGCTAGCAAAAGACTGGGAGCAACCAAATAAGAGAGCAATAATGGCCATAATCATGCAATGCAATAAAGCATACTAATCAAAGCAAAGAGTGGTACTACAAGTTAAGGACTAAATTATCATAGAGGCTAATGGTGACTTGTCATAGCCATAACATGGTATGAGCATGTGCCAAGTCAACCCAAGCAAAGCATCAAAGGAGAATACCACAATACTATACTTTTGCATGCTAAAACAACGCATAATTTTTTCAAGGCACACTAAGAAATCCCAATTGTTTGGAACAAGACATGCTACAACAATAATCACTAAGCATAATGTCAAAACAACACCTAGCATGTCATGCTAAAGTCTGAGTCACAGTCAATGCAAGATCCTCTTGCACTTACAAGCAATAACTTACTACTCCTTTCCAACACCAAGCAAGTTATTTGTAAAACAACACAACGAGAACGGGGGTCCAAACTACTCAAGCAAACTAAACAAACTAAGCAAAGAAAACGAAAACTAAGACGCTCCAAGAACAACACAACTGTGCATGAAACAATAAAAATGAAGTGTCTAGACAGACCTGAGCTTTTTATTGATGAAGAAGGGGATGCCTTGGGAATCCCCAAGCTTTGACGCTTGTACCTCTTGGATATTTCTTGGGGTGACACCATGGTGTCATCCCCAAGCTTGAGCTTTTGTCCATTCTTCATCTCATTGCATCATTCTCTCTCTACACCTGAAATTTTTCCTTCATACAAAACATCACACAATCTTCATTAGCAACATTAGCTTATTCAAAAGATTATTAGACCCCTGGCAAATCTTTGAAACAACAAGGCTTTTAACTAAAACACAGGCTGCTATAGTAACTCCTTCAAAAAGCTCAATTCACCTAAAGAGAAGTCAAAAAGGAATCAATAAGAAGCAAATGCAAATAATGGCAGAAATCTGTCAAAATAGACCATCAGGTAGAAACCGATTTTTTAGAACATCTTATGTTGCTCAAATCTAAAAGTGTTGAACTAACGAAAGTTATCTAACATACTGCGGGATTTATCCGTAAAGTTTCAGCTCAATCCGAGTTACAGAGACTCCTCACGATTTTTTTTGGTGGAGGACATAAATCTGTTTCGGGACAGTAACTCTCCAAATTTTACTTCCCTCTCATTAGAGGTCATTATTGGCACAAAAAACAAAAAAAATGATAAGGAGAGGTCATTACTAAAGTAATAACTTCCAAGACTCAAGGAAACTCTTGGGTTATCTCCCAACAAGTACTTTTCTTTAACGCCTTTAAGTTAGGCACAAGAAGCAAGAAGAATCAAGTATTTTCAAATGAGGAAGCATTCACATCCATACTTGCAAAGTCTTCAACTATGAAAGGTATCTCATCCAAATGAGTTTTGTAGGATCCCTTCTCATCTCTCTTTGGTCTACTACTTTCATCAAAAATATTTTCAGGAGCAATCCAATCAAAATTCTTTTCAAAGGCTTCATGCATTCCAACAAGCTTAAAGGGTATGGGTATCTTAAATTCCTTAGGCTTAGTTTTATCAGAATTACCCACAACATATACACTTGAGCCTAGCATATTGAAACGCTCAAAGACCTTTTTGTCTTCCCTAGCAACATCATGAAATTCTTTTGATAAAGTTTCAAGGATGAATTCTCTCTTTTCAGCATTCTTTTTTTTCTTTTAGTTTTAGGAACAAGAATTGTATGAAGGGGTTAAGGATAACAAACCTAGCCTCAAATAAATGAACTAAAGAAGCTACAGCAATCTCATAATTAGGAGCAAGCTCTGCTATAGATTTATCCTCAATATCCTCATGCTTGCTAACATAATTAAAGAATTCTTCAATATTATCTTTCCCAATTATGGAGCCACTACCTATTGCAAGATCTTTCAGTGCGAACTTAGGGAGCAACATGGTGAGCTAGATCAAGGTGGCAACTAGAGCAAGAACTAATTTTTTTGTGTTTTTGAATAAAGAAAGCAAACCAAACTAGACTAATTTTTTGGGTTTTTTGGAAAGAGGCAAACAAAACCAAGAAAACTACAAACAAAGTAAAGAGAAAGTAAGTGAAGGACTCCCCTTGTGAACACGTCCTTAGTCTTCCCGGCAACAGCGTCAGAAAAGCCTTGATGATGCTCGACGCGACACTTCGTTGGTAACCCCAAGCGTAGGGTGTGAAGAGCAAGCATCAAGTTTTCCCTCAGTTGAGACCGAGGTTATCGAACCAGAAGGAGGAAGGAAACGTCACACAGGTGTTACCAGCAACATGGAGACCTGCACAACATAAACTCAAGACTTTGTCCCAACAAATCAGTGAGGTTGTCAAGCTCACTGGTTTGTTGTACCAAAGGATTCGACGTATGGTGTGGAAGGTAATGGTTTGCAGCAAGTAAACAGGTAACAGTAGAAGATGTATCAATGGTAAAGATTGGACCGGGGTCCATAGTTCACTAGAGGTGCTCTCCTTAGATAAACAACATGGCATGAAGGGTAAACACATTACAACATGGCAATTGACAAGAACTGAGAAGGCATAACAATGCAATTACTAATTAGAAAGATTCTATGAGATTCGTTTGGGCAATACAACAAGATACATAGACCACCATCCAACTGCATCTATGACTAGAAGTCCACCTTCAGGTTATCATCCGAACCCCCTCCAGTATTAAGTTGTAAGCAACAGACAACTGCTTTAAGCAAAGTGTGTAAGGTAAACAGTCCACATGTTCCATGAATAAGAGACCGTTGTTTTCTCCCTAGTAGCAACAACACATCTAAAACCGAAGAGATTATTGTCACTTCCCTTGGAAACTAGAGGCATGAACCCACTATCGAGCATAAATACCCCCTCTTGGAGTCACTAGCAACTACTTGGCCAAGATAGCTACTAACAACGGAGAGCATGCAAGATCACAAACAACACAGACATGATAGAATCATAAAGACAAAACCATTAATCAAACCAACACAATAATCTCAATATCCATTGGATCCCCGCAAACACAACACGCATGATTACAAATAGATTAGATCTTGATCATGAACGGAGCTCACAAGATCTATACATGAAAGCACAAAGGAGGAGATATAACCATCTAGCTACTACATGGACCCATAGTCCAAGGTGGAACTACTCACGCATCATACCGGAGAGAAGGCCTCCGGGATGATCTCCCCTCCGGCAGGGTGCCAGGAAGAACTTCAGATCCCCCCGATCTAGGGACAATGGTGGCGGCAGCTACAGATGGTTTTGTGGAGATTTGATCGGGTCCTTAGGGTTTCTGCATCTGGGGCTTCTTATAGGCGAAGGGGGAGGCCGAGGCGGCGGCCAGGGGACAAACACCCCTCCAGGCGCGGAGCAGGGCCCACCCGCGCCTAGGGTGGGTCTGGCCGCCCTGGCTGGCCTCTACGGCTCCCCTCTGGACTTATTGTTCCCCACGGAAAGTAACTGACTTTGACGTTTGTCCCGTCCAATTCCGAGAATATTTCTTTACTAACTTTTCTGAAACCAAAAACAACAGAAAACAGGCATCTGGCACTGTTGCAACTTGTTAATAGGTTAGTACCAGAAAACATGTAAAAACACCTCAAAGTGTAGACAAGTAAAGCAAAGTAGATACTAAACAAGCATGGAGCATCAAAAATTATAGATACGTTTCCGACGTATCGACGCCTAGGGTTAGGTGGCGCCAGGGTTTAGAGGTAAAGGGGCAAGGAACAAGAGGGGGGTGCGCCCCCACCCCTCCTTATATGGAGGGGGTGGTGCGGCCAATAGGTTCCTAGAACTTGACTAAAACCTTCCCCAACTCGGCCAAGAGGGGGAGTTGGAAACTTCCCCCCACAACTTTTCCTTCCTTTCCAAACTTGGGTTTGACCCCAATTCTTTGGTAGCCGGATTTTCCCATTTTAGGCTTTGGTGCGGCTGGACCTAGTGTTCCTCCACAGCATGCCTCAGCCCAAGTGTCCCCTCCCGGGGTGGTGGACCCACTGGTGGTCCCTCTAGAACATTCTAGAAGCTTTCGATCAAAATACCGAAAACATTTCCGAACCCCGGAAATTGACTTATATGAATCTTATTCTCCGGACCATTACTGATCTCCTCGTGATGTCCTGGATCCAACCCGAGACTCCGAACAACATTCGGTCTCTAACTCATATTTCATATCTACTTAAACAACATCGAACCTTAAGTGTGTCACCCTACGGTTCGCGAACTATGCAGACATGATCGAGACACCTCTCCGATCAATAACCAACAACGGGACCTAGAGATCCATAATTGCTCCCACATATTCAACGATGACTTCGTGATCGATGAAACATTCTCATACGACACTGATTCCCTTTGTCACGCGACACTTTTACTTATCCGAGGTTTGATCATCGGTATCTCTATATCTAGTTCAACCACGTTACCGATAAGTACTATTTACTCATTCCGTGATATGACATCCCTTATGACCTAGTCATATGCTTGCAAGCCAATTGGATGACATTGCATCGAGAGGGCCCAGAGTATATCTATCTGTCATATGGATGGACAAATCCCACTCTTGATCCATGTGCTTCAACACATACTTTCAGAACACCCAATGCCACCTTTATAACCACCCAGTTACGGAAGTGGCGTTTGATATCATCAAAATACTCATCTGGTGACGGTGATTAACATGATCTCATGGTCGAAGGATTAGGTTACTATGTATCTGAAAGCTTGTAGAAAAACGAACTTAATGAAATGATCTTATGGTATGCTTACTATGGGTATGTGTGTCCATCACATCATTATCCTAATGATATGATCTTGTTATTAATAACATCCAATGTCCATGACCAGGAAACCATGATCATATATTATTCAACAAGCTAGCTTAACAAGAGGCTTACTAGGGACTCTTTTATGTTTACAAAACACATAAGTATTAATGTTTCCTGTTAGTATAATTATATCATGGCATGTAAACATTTATCATAAACACAAAGATATAACAATAACCACTTTATGCCTCTTGGGCATATCTCCAACATACACAACTTAGACTAATGTGAAAGTCGGCTGATGACTCGGTTCCACTTGTCATGGGGATGGTGATATGATTCCAACTTACACGGATTCAGCTAAAGAGTTTAGCGAGTCGGATTGACCCATATTGAGATACAACGAACAAATCATCATTTGTATGTCTCAATCAATGTAATCTTTAGACCTGAGATTGTCACACAATACGAGTTGTGGATCATCGACTTAGGTTCTGTAATAGGAAAATTATAAAGACGAAGAGTTCGAGTCGATCGAGAATCAATCTGAGTGATGTGGATAACTAAGATGAGATTTTGCCCCTCGGGCTAGAGAGATATTCTCCGGGTCCTCTCGTGTGATATGATTCAGAAGCATGGCCATGCACGACTCGGTTAAGTGTTAACCGAGACAATCGACTAAGTCTTAATCGGATGAATCAGAAATCACGGATAGAGAAGAGAGTTGAGCTATTAAAGGGATGCCGTTTATTCGGATATATCGTGAGGCAAAAGGGACTAAGACCTAAGTCACATTGAAGGGTATGTATCATGACTATTTGGTACTTGGGAGTCAGCACGTACCAATTGATCAATTGCGAGTCAGACTCCAATCGTGTCCAGGTCGCTATGAGCATACATGGTCACACACTTAAAAGCAGGAGCAGGTTAGACCTGAACCAGACACGGACTAGGTCTGCGAGTTAGACAGGGTCTTAAGACGAGGTCTTGACTCGCGATGACCTGTATAGTACCTTAGTGTATGGGCCACAAATATTGTGAAGTCCACTCACACTGCATATATATAGTGGGGCGCAGGATGTCCAAGGGCATAGTTAGACCAATCTATGTGTTGAAAACCCTAGCCCCATTCAGTCCATTCGCCGAATCGGACCTAGCATTTCGCTGTCGGAGATCCTCCTCGTATGTGTGGATACCAACAAAGTTACTGTATGTTCAACGCTTCGATGATCGTGGGATTGGATCAGATCGTGGGACTGCACTGCATCAACAGACACGATTCATCAGTAAACCGCAACCACGCGTCTAGTGGTAATCTTCGTGGCCTTCTACCTCGATTAGATCTTGGGTTCACCGTGTAGCGAAAAAGTTTATCTCTGCGTGGCCCAACAATTTTAATGATAGAAGAGAATGTTTGCTAGCTTCTACATATAGGGGTGCGTATGACAAAACTATTATAAAACCACTATGTTAAGGACCAAAATAAGGACAACCTAACAACAAGATGGGAACTCAATTAATAGAAAACCTATTCATCCAAGTATGATGCATGATAGGGGATAATAACCACTCTTGAAAAAACATGGCAAAATGGTTTAAAGAAAAAAAACCAAATACGCGACTATCACGACATAACGTGAGCCGCCGGGTTGTACATCTGTTCCCCTAACAAGGTGACGTAGACTGGCTTCTCAATAAAATTAGTAGAGCCTGAAAATATGTGGAGTAATTAGAACCTCATGGATCAAATTACCCATTGTTCATCTCGGATAACCGAAGATATTTAAAATAAATGAAATAGGTTCCAAGAAAACTAATTCCAAATCCACTTCAATGGACGATGCTGAATTTCGGTGCATGATTTGGGACAAAACAGTGGACATTAGTGCAAGCGGAGATGCCAAGTACTAGGCGTCGCTCCAATGGAAGTCCACTCCACATGTACAGGTCATACGGTGATGAATGGGCAACAGTGGCTGGGGGTGGTCCAAACAAAGGGCCGCAGCAACCCCCCATCTGCACGGGGCCAAAAAGGCCCCATGCAAATAAATGTCCAGTTCGAAGTTCCAGTCCCTCTCCCTCTCTCTCGTGGACACAGTGCATCAGGAACTAGCCCACGTCTCCCCCCCGGGCCCCCACTACAGTTCCACGGAGAGGGAGCGGCCACTGTTCCGACGTTAAGAGCTTGCGAGGTAGAGAGAGGGTTTCATCAGCAGGGAGTGCGAGAGAGAGAAAGTGTTTCAGAATTCAGAGAGAGATGGAACTTAACAGGGGAGGACATGGCATTTAAAAACGGACAGAGATGCTCCACAGTGCCGCCATTTATTTTCCTTTGTGCTGCAGCTCCCTTGCTTCCCCTTTTCTATCAGTAATCTTTTTTCTTTATTTTTTTCTCTTCATCTCCCCTCTCTCTCTATATATATATTGTCAGAGAGGCTGGGCAAAAGGGCCGACAGAGGAGGAGGGAACAATAGAATGACTTGAATGAGGAGACAGAGAAACATGGGGGGACTGGAAAAAATGATTTTGCAATCCATTGCTTTATGATTGGGCTGTTCTTTTTTTTCCCTCCCCCATTTCCTCGACGCTTTCTTTCTTTCTTTCCCCCCCCCCCCCCCGACGAGCCACATACATCCCTTCCCTGGCTCTGGCTGGGGCTAGTAGGGGACCTTCCTTTCGACCCCTCCGCCCTTGCTTGAAAAGAATCCCTTTCTCTCTCTTTGTCGCAAAGTGTGTGGGCGAAGATTGGGATCGATCGTAGTAGTAGTAGCAGCGTGGTAGTGGTACTCGTACGTACTGGGGGCTTGCAGTGGCTTGAGGTTTACTGGTACTACTAGCACATTAAACATTTTGGGTCAATCAGTCACTCACTCAGTCAGGCAGTCGGGCAGGCAGTCCTATGGTTGTCAAATCAAAAGTGCCTCACCACGCAGGAACCAGGCGGAAATTAGTACGAGTCCTCTCTGTCTGTTGCCCACTTTACCCAAGATTAGCCTCCCTAGCTACCTAGCTTCATCATAGTATGAACACCGGCTTTTCCCCCATGGGATGGGATGGAAGGTGCAAAGCCGGAGGCGCGCATCGCCCTGGCCGGCCTACCTGTCGGTGACGGGCGGACCAATATATACCAAGTCTTGCATGCAGCACCTAGTACACATGATCCGTCTGCTCTGATTAGATGGCTTGTTCAAGCGAATCTGCATAATGTAGTAGTAGTGGGGTTTATTTACTTTTCTGCCGATCGAGCACTATAATAAAAGTTCTTTTTTACCGAATCGGTTAACTTGAAAATATATCTGGCTAGCTCATCGGATGATCATCCACCCATGCATATGCAGTGTCCTAGGTAGGGAAGATGATGGTCGTTGGTTGCTAGGTAGCTAGGCCGGCCTTCACGGCAGCAGGTGTGGCTGGCTCAATCGGAATCAGCGCTAGATAGCTACTACTACTAGCTTAATCCTGGGGGCGCAGGCATTTTTCAACGACATCCCCACCATGCATCCTCACCAATCACGCGCGCGCGGGCGCAGGCACTGGGCCGCTGGCTATCGATCTACATCCGATCGAGTTGGCACCAAACACGTAGCGCACATATATCCCCTTGTTGGTCAGATAACACCTTGCTACTACTGCTACCTCCGGCGGGGTGTTGCTGTCATGATCTCATATACTGTACATTCATGGCGTCGCCCGCGGGGCGGGCGGCACCTGTGACCAGATGCTCGTCATTCAGTCATTCATTCATTCATTCATTCATTCATGCCAGGCAGCTATAATTTGGCTGGTACCGATCGATCGATGCGCGTCTCGACACATGTGGTGGCTCCGCTTGGATGATGCATGTCAGCAGATGCATGCGTACGTGGTTGGTTGCGCCAAACGTCCCCGTCCCAAGCGGCGGGGTTCATGGCAGCGTACTTCCTTCGGTCGATCTCGATAGACTGGACCACCACCATGCCATTCCATCCAGGGAGCAACCGATCAGGGATCAAGGCCGGCCGGTACTCGCGGAGCCGAAGGCGACGATGGCTTTGCATTGCCATGGGTTTAGAATTTAGATCAGCATGCATGCGTGTGAAATGCGAGTCACTGATAATGACTACTGATGTGGTAAAGTTTGGTCCTTTACTAAATTAACCTGCAGTCAAACGAAGAATGTGCGGTTCACACTTGGGCGGTGCTGCAAAAGAGCGAGCAGGTTCCTCCTCATGTCCGTGGCTAGCTGACACGACCAAGTGGGAGCTAGCTAGCTAGCTAGCGAGGTGAAAGAAAGAAAGAAAGAAAGCTAGGCTAGCCAGCAGAGAGATTAAAGCAAGCAAGCAAGCAAGCACCTGCAGTGATTAAAGAAAGAACGACATGCGCCACACGCACAAAAGGGGGATCGTTGATCAAATCATTCCGTCACAGATTGCTTCACCACAACTCATTCCTACTATTTTTTTGTTCTTCTTCTCTCTCTCTCTATTGGGCCTTTCCAACTTTCCATGTGCTCATGATACGGTCCACGTACAACACGCCCTTTCACACATGCACACACCCAAAAACACACACACACACACCCACTACCTGCGACTACTACTGCAATAATCTCGCCACCGAAACAGGAAACAAAACTAAATATATGATGAGATATAAAAACTATTCTACTAGCTGCTGGCTAGAGAAACATATTGCATGCATGAGCCGGCAAAAGATATATAGGAGGAAAACAACCCAAAAGTAACTAACAGAGATCGATCCGCTGTATATATAGCTTTGGCCGGCTAACGCTCCTCCGACGATCCTCTCCTCTCCTCTCCTGCTGAAAGTATCTGACGACTTCTCCACCGATCGCCGACGGAGGAATTTTGGGGGGCAAACTCAACTAAGAGATGATCACTGCTACGGGTGTATTATCTCGGACCGAAAATTAGCTTTCCTTTTTTTTTTTGTAAGCTTGATGCTGCTGCTGCTGGCATATGCTAGTCATGGTCTGCGCCGTGCCAGTCAGGTCTCCCCAGCGTGAACTCCAGGCTCGGGCTGCTCAGCTCATGGTTCGACACCTGCGACCCGCTCGATCTGCACGGCTCCATGTTCTGGAGAACACATGGATGCATGCGCACAAGGATCAACAAAAGCATGCAGAATTGTTGAGAACGAAAGAAGAATGGTACTGTAACAGGTATGCAGCAAACGAACCTCCATTGGGGAAGACAGCCCTATGGAGCGATGAGCGTCCATGTTGCAAGAATTGGAGGACAGCCAGGGGTCCCTGAAGGAGAAGAGTGAATTTCCAATTCAGCAAAGTTCATCTGTGTTACCAGCAGCTTTCCAAATCAAGATACCACATGCATGTTTTTACATATATGACCGAATAGTAAAAGTAGGTCTCCTGCAATTCTATAACTGGGCATGCATGCGTGTATCTATATGTATGGCAAGTTTTGCTACTGCAGGTAGGAACATGCATGGACGCACACAATGCCCAGTATATATAGTCATAGCAGTTAGCTTTGGCTAAAGAGAGTAACAACAGTTGCTCCTCCCTGATCGGTTCGTTACACATATGGCTTCTTTCTAGGCAAACAAAGCCCTTAAAAGACGCTCCGGTTTTGGCACAGTCGATCGTATGCAGTGCAATGGCATGTACAGGACCTCGTCGTCATCAGCAAGCTAGGTGTTGCTGCTGTGTGGAAGAGAATTTTCAGCTAAAGAGAGAGATATGTATACAAGCAAAGAATCTAATGCGCCCAGGAAGTGGACTAATCCTAATTTGCTCATGCCTCCTAAATACTAGGAACAATTATTATTATTTACAAAAAAGCACCCAGGCTGATGTTTTCATTAAGTGAGAATGGATTAAAAAGTTAAAAGTCTAGCTAGGCTAGGAAAAAAAACAGCAACGAACAGCTAAGCAGCTATTTGTTGACATGCAAATCTTGCATCACACAGAGATGTACTCGCTAGTGTTTTTAATGGCAACATGCAAATATAGATTTGTAAGTATGCATTGTCATACTGTACCCTTTTTTTTTTGGATTGTTGTCATATAGTATCTTGATCACTACAGTCTTTGCAAATGGAGAGAGAGAGAAGAGAGAGATTTTTGTATATGACTATGACCCACATGTTGGAGATCTTGAAATTGATACTTCTGTTCTTTTTCTCAGTGTACGCGTGATTTTGGTACATCAAGGAAAGTGTCCTTCCTTTATCACTACTCTATAAACATATAACAACAACTCCAGTACCAAACCGTTCTAAAGTGCTTTTGTCTTGATAGGAACAAACGTATACTGTTAACATTGAGGGCCCGGTAGACTTTGCATGTCAATAATATCAATCATAGATACACTACTTTATATACCTACTTATATATGTTTGGATCTCTTCTAATTAAGCACAACATTATTTTGTAAGTCGTTCTATAGTTTGTGGCGACTTCGGATGCAGTGGTAAAGTGCATGATATAATCTATTTATATACTACTTAGCTACAAAAACCAATATGCATATCTACCATTTTGTAAGGAGAAGTACACATGCTTCTTTGAGTCTCTCTTTTATTAAAATTAGCATAAGAATAAAACAAGCACTTGGTTAGGAGTCTAAAATGAAAAAAGATTGGCGTTCTCACAGCAAGTGACATATTTCAAAACTGGAAACTTCTCACTAGCGTTGATCAAATTTTATCTAGGAACAATGTCTAAATGCATGTTCAACTATCTTGATAATCGGAAAAGTTAATTTTTAACTACCCCCACCATTGAACTAAACCCTGAATTTTGCAACAAGCGGGGAAGTAAAATGACCGGGCAAATAATTAACTGGGTAAACAAGACCTATGGTTTTCAATCAATTGATTTAACCTCATTTTTTTGGTTTGAAATAAGTTAATTACATAAACCCAGCCTATGGTTTAATTTAATTTTAAAAAGGGGTGCTACTAATTAAAAAATGGGTTCTTGAAAAAATAAATATAATCTACTATGGGCTTGACCGTCTCTCTTAAAATCTGACATGAAATGGCTGAACCTAAAGTGGCAAAACAATGTGAGGGCAATGGGGATATATATATTTTGATGATGACAAAATGATTGAAGAGATGTGATAATGGAAAGCAATGAACAAACTGGAATGCAACTTGAGCAAAAGATGGGAAGAAACCGAAGATGTAGTAGTAGAGGGTAAAGAAGAAAAGCGAGTCAGGCAGGGACAGCTTGAACTGCAGTACTTGCTTCCAAGCTGTCCCTAGACGGCTTCTTAAGTTAAGAAAATTGTTTAATTAAGTAGTATTATGCAGAACAAATCATGCATCTTTATTTAGTGAAGGAAATGCTGATGGTAGTCCGAAACTTGAGTAGTAACTTGGGTACGAAATAGGAGTGAAAAAGGCCTTGAGGTGACGGGAGGAGGGAGGTGGAAAGAACCAAGAATGCAGCAAGTCCTTGGTTACATATTCCTAGGCAATAGGGCATGTCAGGTCAAAGCCCCACCCCCCCTGGAATCAGAGCCATGCATTGATAAGAAAAGATAATGCAGCTACCTAGCCACCACCCTAGGATTGACGCAGAGAGAGACTCGGAGAAGAAGACAATGGACAAAACCCGAGAACCTACACACACAAAAACTCACACAACATGTTTTTATATATATAATAAATAAATAAATAAACACAGAGGAGAAGCGGCTGTGGCTGCTCAAGTCAATGGAAGGGAGGTGTGACCTTTTGGTCTTTTCCGTGTGACACAACATTGGCCGGCCACCTATAGATAGGCAGCCCTGCTGTGTGTACCTTCCCATCCAGGTGTGAGTGTGTGCCCCAAAAACATTCTTTTAAGCTTTAGCCATCACCAGATGATGATCTACACACTTACTTGTGCAATTATTATCCTGGTTAAATACTAGTACTCACAACCCTTTTCTCAGGTGCCAATGTGGCCTTCCTTTGGGCTCAAGCGAGCAGTTTAAACACGGCAAAACTAAACCCAACACACAATGTTAATTATCTAATAATGATACGTTGTTATCTTATCTATAGACACAAAGATATGTAAAAGCGAAGCAAAAGGTGTGAAGCAAAGGAAGGGTAGATGTGATGAACAGATGATGTATGCACAACATTCACATGTAGGTTTGTCATGTGAGTTGAGCTGTGGTACTACGTACGTACCTTGAGGAGTTGCTCCACCTTGTGCTAGTGTTGCCGGCGGAGGACTGGTCCATGTCCCCCACGCCGACAGAGCTCGCCGCGCCCTCGGAGGTGGAACGCTGCTCCGGGAACGGCCTGCTGCTGGGGCACATGTTGTCGCCGCCGGACCCGGCCTGGCCGGCGCTGGGGAAGTCGTCATCCCCGGAGCCGCCGCCGTCGGTAGGGCCTCCTGAAGGGTTAACGCACAATGCCATTGCCAGCCACCGACAGAGCGTGATAAGTTAGCGCAGTCTTACTCCATTGATTAGCAGCAAGAAGGCGAGGCATAGACGACAGCAATGGGAAGGATTTGCGAGATGGATGGCAAAGCGAAGGATTACCTGAGGAGGCTGCAGGCTTGTCAGTGCTCTTGACGGTTCGATACATCTGAAAGTGGCATGCAGCAGACTTAGAACAGAAGGCAAAAAAAAATTTAGAAACAAAAAAACAAGGAAGGAATTGCAGCAATCGTCAGTTTAGGGCCGCCGGGGAAGAGACAAGCAAATGGATCAACAGGTGGATCGGCGCGCAAGACAACAGCGGGAAATGGACAAGGGGAAATACTATGATGCCATGCCCTCGCCTTGGACCCTTCCTCCTAGTCCAGCAGCTTTCTCTCTCCTCTCTCTTGTTCTTCTCTGTCCTCTGGTTCTCTCTCTTCGTGGAGGTGAGTGCTTTGGGCCGTGCACACAGACGCAAACACATACGCTAGCTAGGTAGGCGCGCACAGATGCACATACATTGCATTATTGAGTAATGATGGCAACTTTTTCTCTCTCACACACATCCCCAAACACTGGCCTCACTCTCTCTCTCTCTCTCCTACCTCCAAGAATGGCAGTTTCTTCACTAACTCAGGAGTTACTGCATTGGCTTTCCTGTCTGACCCAAACAAGGAGGAGGAGAGCAGGAAGACGAAGCGAGGGTGCGGGTTGCTTGCGAGAACAACACCGGGAGCGGGAGGGATTGATCGGGTTTGGGAAATTACCTGGAGATGGCTCTTGACATGCGCTAGCGTCAGATCCTTCACGTCCATGAGCTCCAGCACAGACTTGGGCGTCGCCCCTGCGAAAGATGAGATTTTGATCGATCAGACCGGTGGGAATATTGATCGCTAGTCGGCGGTGGAGAGATTGAGTGTCACGCGTAGCGTACTTTCGTGGCCGCCGAGGAGCTCGACGGCGTGGACGAAGCGGGCGTGCAGGGTGCTGGTCCAGCGCATGCGGGGCGCGCGCATGCTGCGCTTGGCGGGGAGCTTGGGCATGAACCGGGATGCCAGGCCGAAGGGCTGGGAGCCGTGGAGGTGGTGGTGGTGGTGCCCGGTGATGCCCATGCCCATCCCGCCGCCGGGGGCGCCGTAGGCGCGGAGGGTGTCGGAGAGCATGCCGTTGAGCCTGCCGGAGGCCGAAAGCATCCGGTGGTGCGCGGCGGGGGAGAGGAACGGCACCGTGGGGTCGAAGGAATTAGCGGGTGGCGCCGCCCCCGGCGCGAGAGAGGACGGCGACGTGGATCCCAGGGAGGACGGCCACGTCGCGGGGTAGGAGCTGTAGAAGCCGACCTTGGGGAGATGGTGGCCGTCTCCTCCCCCAGGCGCCGGCGGCAGGAACGGGAAGCCCCCCGCGCCGTTGTAGATTGGTATCCCCCGGATTGGTGGCGACACCGACACGCCGCCGACACCCGAGTCGAGAGGCTGCAGCATCGGCATGGTCATCAGCGCGGCGCCGGCAGACGTGGTGGCCACGGAAGATGCGGCGGCCGCCGACGGCCTGCTGTGCCGCCACGGCAACGCGGCGCCCTCGTGCTCGGCCGCCAGGAGGGGCGGCGACAGCGACAGCTCCGTCGACGCGGTGGAGCCGTTCAGCCTCCTCCATGGATCCCCGCCTCCCCCTCCGACAGGTCCGCGCCCGCCGACGCCGGGCCCCGAGCCCGTGGGCGGCCCGCTGCTGGGCAGGCTGATGTGGAGGGAGAGGTCCGGAGACGCCGCGGAGCTCGCCTCCATCTCCCACCGACCACCGCGCGCGCCGGGCCTCGATCGATTACACACGCGCGCGCGTGTGCCTGCAGGTAGCTAGGTCGGATAACAAGGAAGGAAGGATCGGGGGGAGAAGGTTCTTGGTGTTCTTTGTTTTCGAATGCTTGTGCTTTGGCCTTGCAGCTTGGGGGGCGGGGGTGCTGTCTCCTTTTGTATCTGTCTCTAGTACTGGAGTTACTACTACTACTACTTCGTTCTTTTTCTCTCTCTCTCTCTCTCTACTTTGTTTCTCTCTCTCTCTCAACCTCCAAACATGAGAGACACCAGGGATAAATTGGTTTCTTGTGCTGTCCTTCCTTATTGCTACTAGTATAAAAAGGTAGAGAGAGAAACTCTAGTGAGAGACACAGAGAGAATGTGAGGTTATTATCTTGTTGTTTAATTAGGAGGGGCAGGCATCACCAAGTATGAGAAAATGACACTTAGTACCAGCACTATTAAGATAGATAGGAAAGTGGAGGAGTCAAAGCAAGTATGGTTTTGTTTCTACATGTATTATATACATACACACACGCACAAAGAAATATTATTTGAGAGACATATACTAGAAAAAGATTAACCGTACATGCATGTAGGTAGTATATTGTAGGGGAAGATTGATGGATCTGATTTTGTTTGTTGGACTGAAAAGGCTGTGTGAGCTCGTGCGCTTGGGATTCTTTTCCCCCCATGCCCCCAGGGCTTGGGCTCTCTCCATCCCTGCCTCTGTAGACCACTGCACCCTTTTTTTATGGGGGAGCGCTGTGTGAGGGAGAGAGGGACGCCGGAAGGACAGGCTTCTTGTTCTCCTTCTCTACTCTCTCTCTCTCTAGAATTTTTCTTTCCTGTCTCGCTTTCGGATTGGATGCGTGCGGGGGTTCAGCGCCCCTCATGGGCCGGGACTGACCCGGTCGACATTCTAAACAGTCTCGTCGGAATACGGTGATAACGAATGGAGCCTGGCCTTGTGTTTGTGCACATGTGTACTCTGCATATCTGTTTCTAGTACTTGTATCTTTGCAGCGGCACCTTCTTCTCTAAATAATAATAATTCTAATAAGCCTTCTTCTTAAGTACAATGCAAAAACATCCTCTCTGTCCCATATTAATCCACGCTAATTTTTTCTAGATTTCTACGTATCTACACATTAAAACACGTCCAGATATATGTATATCTATGTAAATATGCGTCAATTAATTTGGGAATATTTGATTTATTTTGTTGAAGACATAATTAATTTGGGAGTAGTAGCAATACATTTGGTTTTAATTTTCTTGGTGCATGGTAAGCACAAGAGACGCGACACTGTAATTATGTGGGGGCTTTCTTGAGAAATTGGCGGTATTTGCGTGAAATCATGTTTCTGTTACGACGCATTAAAACTCTACCAAGTGTTGCATTTGGCCGTTTCATCCTAGAGTTGACTTGACTAGCTAGTTCACTAAGTTGAAGGAGAGCCTATGTTTTGTCTCAATATGAAAAAGAACATGGCTTACGTCTACCTTTGCTTTTTGTAACATCATTCAAGTTGTTCAACCCTCCTTGTTTTATGCGTTTTAATTGTATGCACTAGGCATACATATCTAGAAAGTACTATAAATTAGTGGCATATACCACTTTATGTATTTGTTGTTTAAATAAAATTGAATCGGTTTAGTACTCAAATATGTATCCTTGCAAGAAAATTGTGATTTGTGTCATAGAAATAGATTGCTCTCATAATATGCAGACTAAAGTTTTGCTAATTGTACGAAATATTTAGTTTATCTCATTTGTTTCTTTTGATGAAGAGATAGAATCTAAAGGTACATTTGGTTTAAATTTTGTTGTGGAGGATAGGCACAATTATTGTGATGCTTAATCATATAAGTAAACATAGTGATACTGGCGTGAAATAGTTTCTTATTTATGACGCATTGGAAGTCTACTAAGTACTGCACTAAGCTTCTTTGTAGCACATGCTTGACTAGTTTCTTGGGTTGAAATACTCGAAGAGTATAAAACTTTAGAGAAATAAAGCAAACAAATTTTTTTTTCTTTTTATCACATCCTTCGAGTTATTCATTCGTGTATGTTTTCATGGTTATGGACACCAAGAATCATGCCACTTTTAGTATTTGTTACTTTAATAAACCAAACAAACAAGGGCTCCGTGGCGTGCGCCGTGCCCATTGATACTCGTGTGTCGAGAGTACCTGCAAGATAACTAGAAAACGACACAAAGACATAGCACAATCGAACATACACACTACAATGCAACTGAAATTATAGTTTCAGCTTAAGTAGAAGTTCATTGTTCATGGCTAGCCAGCACAATAACACACACACTGGACAGGGTCGGTATTTCTTGAGGTCGTCGCCCGTTGCAAGAAAGATGCGTAATCGCGCCTCCATGGACGATGCGAAACGCGTTGAGGCGACCATGAGTGAGCGGACCACTCTAGGTAGCTGGATCCTCAAAGTTATACTCGTGGTGGTGGTTGCGATTCTGGCGCCTCCTGCGCTGGCCGTGTCCACTAACAAGCAAATTGTCAGATCGCTACCCCCTCCGATCGAGAGTCATCTGAGTCGATTTGGAAGCCCGCATCTGTGTAACCCCTTACACTTAGCTCTCCAGCATCGCCAAAAACTAGAAATATATCTTTAGTTCTTTTCAGATGCTTCAAGATGTTCTTCACCGCTATCTAGTGGCGCTCGCCTGGATCAACATGATACTTTCTCGTAACACTTAAAGAATAGGAACCATATATCATGGAATGCATGATCAATCCAATGGCTGAGGTGTGTGGAAACTTATTCATCAGACTCTTCTCATCGGCTGACTTCAGGCATTGAGTTTTGCTAATTCAGACGCTGTCATGTGTGGGAACAATGGACATACAAAATAGTTCATATCCCCTTTATTTGTTTGTTAGTGGGGTGTCAAGAACATCCAAGGTTTATCTCTAGATGCAAGAACTCAAGAACACAAAGGTTTTACTAAGGTTCAGGCCCTGGAGGCTAAAATCCCTACACCCTTCATGTTTATCGTAGTGCCTATGATTGTATGAACTGTGATGTGTATTATAGGGGAGATAGTCCCTTTCCGGGGTTCCTAGGCAAGGGATGAACTACTGCTAGGGGCGCTCCATCGTTTATCGTCCTCTCCTAGAAGGACCGGAGCTCTCCTCCTAATATCTCCTCACCTACCCTAGCCTAGAACCTCTCTTCATCTCCTTTATCTAGGGCCATTGTCCTCATTTTATAGACAAAAAAGATACCACAATGGCCTAGGATCCATATAGTACATACAAATGGCTCCCTCACAATGATACCGAGGGATGGCACATGACAAGGCTACACCACCATATTGTCTCATCCCTTTTCCTTGGTCTTCAGGCTTCAGCACCTTTGTGTTCCTAGGTTTTGTCTTCTCCCGCCATGTCAGGCCGCCAGTGAGGGTTCCACCTGCACCAGCCATAGACCCTACCACGTTGTAGTTAGGATACAACTAGCTATTTCTATGTCCTTCGTCCTACCTTATTTACCATAGGAGTAGTGTTTTCATGATGGCCTAGGTGGAGATGTGTTAGGAATATGCCCTAGAGAAAAATAAATGTTTATTCACTATTCCCTTTTACTCATAATTGTATTTTATTCTTTACAGTATAACTACTATATGTCTTGTTTGAGAGAATCAAATGAAAACCCAGGAGAATGTGTAAAATTATAAACACCAAGTGTTCCTAGTATCATGGGCAAGACTGGCTCATTATCAAAGATGATCAAGTTTCCTAGATGTCGGGCCAATGGCAACTAGGGTGCCCTGGACGATCCACTGATTGACCTCTGCATCAGGGTGGATGCTGGGCCTCGAAGAGATATCATTGGCAAGCTCCTAGGGGTGTCTTTCGACGAAGGCACTAGGCAAGACTTTCCTCGAGGAGAGCCCTCGTGAAGATGTAAATGTCTCGTGGAGGATGTAGTGCGAGGCATTTTTGTGCCCCAGCGCCTAAGTCACAAAAGTCGTGTAGGAATGCTTGTGCACCAAGGGAAGGAGTAATGATTATCCTCGTGAATACAACTGTCCCCGCATACTACTGCTACACAAGAAAGGAATCAATTTCCCCTCCAAGGGAGAGGCTTTGCCCTTCTCCAAGCCAAGAGTGGCCGACAAGACTGTAAAACAGAGGGACCACCTCCCTCTCTTTGGAGACATGGAGAGCGTGACGAAGGCAGAGAGAAGCCTATTTGACTCACCTTCCCCCTTCCATGTCGCCATGTGGGAACCCTTCCCACCAATTTGGCAGGAAGAGACTGGGACACCTTAAAGGAGGGATGTGGTACAGTAGGAGACACCTTCTTCCATAGGGGAAACCCTAGCTTTCTGCTTCCAGGAGCACCAGATCTGATCGGCTAATTAGCCTCTTGTATATATAACCTCGCCAAGTGATACAAGCAATACAACAAAGGAGGAGTATGGTTTTACACCACACGGTGGCCTGAACCTGGGTAAACTCGTTGTGTCCTTCTTGCCGTGATTCTTGTTATTCCTATCCAAGGTCATTCAGAGGTCTTGGAGAGATTGTGTTCAGCCCCCTGCGTTTGATTCTATCCTACTTCGCAAGATACCCTGCAGAGAAAAATCTCTGACATTAGATCATGGTATAGTTATTGTAATGAAGATACTATTTGACAATGATGGCATATTGTTGGCTGAACAAGGATGTTGAACCGACCCAAGTCATATAATCTACTAAAAGATAAACATCATCATTTTTTTGTTGGTATATCTTATTGTTGTTACATTACTTTGTCTTTAGACTATGATGATATTACTTGTCCTTCATAGTGTAAGGCATGTCTTGGTAGCTTCCCAACCTCACCTTTCACCAGGTGATCCTAACATTTGTCTTTCAGATATGTTGGGAAAGTATGATGTAGCACAACATCTTCCAAGATGGAATTTACACATTGGACAATGGAGAGATACTCTTGTGTCCTTCTCGGGGTGCATCGGGATCCCCTTGGGTATGACAAACTTATCACATGTGGGTATGAAAATTTTGTGTAGCAAATGCATTTGGTTGACTTGACGTTCATGCATGAAACTCATGACCTTGGAGCAAACCCATTGAAATATGAACAAGAATTACATAGAGATGTAATTGGCAAGTTGGCCTACTAGTCGAGATTTTTGTCATCGGTGATGTTCCCAGCAATGGCAACAATTTCTTCATGTATCTTGAATCACTTAGAATCAATTAGGAAGGATATTAATTTTACTAGGAGTGTAATTTAGTTTAAACATCCAATAATCTTAATTATGAATAATTTTGAATGAGAATTTTGTTTGAGTTATAGAATGATGGCCTGTTTTACCCCTATGTTTGAGATTGAAAAAATAACTCTAAAAGAAAATAACTATGCGGAATGAACCCATACACTGAGGGTTGTCCTCAGAGATGTTACAAAACAATATGTTCTTGATGCACCCCTACCCGCAACTGAGGCAACTCAAGAGGTTAGTGACTATGTCATCAAAAGATTGGACTATTTAACGGTTCAAACCTTGATCCTTGCTTGCATGGATACACAACTACAAATGCATTTTGGAAATGCTAGTGCTTACGATATGATTGTAGATTTGAATGCTATGTATCAGTGGACCAAAGGTTATGAGATAACAAGGCCCTATTGTAATATTAATGCAAGATGCTAGAAGGAAGCTCACTAAGAGAGCATGAGACCAAAATGATTGGTTATGCAAAGAAACTTGAAGCTTTATGACTTCCACACTCTTTGACGATCGACACTACTCTTGTACTTGCTCCACCCCCATTATACAATGGTTTTGTGATGCATCACAACATGTTTGGGATGAAAAAAACAACAAGCAAATTCTTCGCCGTGTTAAAGGTTGCGAAGGCCAAAATACAAAAGGATGCAAATCATGAGATGATAACAGAAAAAAAGAAATGTCTCTAGAGAATATAAAATGTACAATAGTTGTGCATGTTATTGATAGATTCTTGACTTGCCCTCATTCTAAGTCATGGGTATTTGATAGCAAATCATTTCCCCACATTTGAAGTTTGATACAAGGACTTTAGAAAACAAGGAAGATGGGAAAGAATGAGGTGGAGACGTGCGTCGGGAGTAAGAGTATCTACTCAAGTCATCGGCATCATGCCCTCACGTGTACCTGCAAGATTCATAATGGAACTCAATAAATGTTATTTTGTTCCGGTGTTAAGCAAGAACATTCTCCAAGTATCATGTTAGATGCAAGATGGATATTATTTCAAGTGTGAGAACAATGGTCATTCCATTTGTTTTAATAATATGCTTATGGATTTGAAGCCATTGCATATGGGTTATTCATTATGAATCTTGATGGTGGTAATGATGTTCACAATGTTGATGCTAAGCTCCTCAAAATAGCTAGATCAAACACCACATATTTGTGGAACTATCGCCTTGGTCACACCAGAAAGAAAAGCATGCAAAGAACTAAAAAAATACCCCCATACACGGCAGATTTTGGGGGCAACACAAGCGAAAAGTACCTACGATAGTTAGATGGGCATCGAATGGGCAATCGCGACACCATTTTGTCGTGGCGGACCTTTTTTGCCGCTATCCTGTGATTTGTGGCGCCTGTATGCGTCGCAATACACATTTGCCAGATCCCACGACCGATTTTCCCCCCACTCTTTTCGCTTGTCCCGCTTAGATTTCGAATGACCACGCCTAAAGTTAGACCGTTGCGTCCCTCCTATTGTTGGGGGATGACCCCCGATAGGGTCAAGAAATGGTATAAAGATAAGGATGACCATGACTAAGGTTGACAAGAATAAGATTGACCGACATAAGGTGGCCGACAAAGGCCATACCCAAGACGGCATACAAATTATGTTGGCATAACATATATTGTTTCTTGTGTGCACGTTCACCAAGGACAAGTTATCGTGGACGAGGTCGACATAAGGGGTTGGCATATGGCTGCAGGTTATATGCCAGCCTCTAAGTCAATGCCTCCGTCCATTCCTAGGAAATCCGGAGAAGATAAGCACGTTGTTGTCAGGCGTGCCTCTAAATCCCAGAGGACAGTCCCATCGAGGGTTTCTAGGATGGGAGAGTTGTCATCGTGGATACCTTTACCGATCATGGGCACATCAAGTCCCATCACTGACAAGAATAGCATCTGGGCCAGCCCACCAACTTCTGCTACAACCAGTGATGAAGCTAGAATTTTTTTATTGGGGCCATGTATATATTATCTCTATTTTACTAGGGTTATTTTGATAAATTAGACAGTAATTAGTATTATTTAATGAAGGGATTGCTAACTTCCATTGGGTTCAGCTGACCCTAGTGTGTATATGACAGCTCCGTCCCTGGCTACAACATATTCTAGGCATATTCCATGCCACCTCAGCCCTAACTTGTAACCGGGGCACCCCTTTATAAGGTTCCCCAGGGTCTCCTAGAAGAGGGCTGATCCTTTGTTCTTCCATTTCCCCCTGGAGCATGTAGAGCGAGAGCCAGAGAGCTTCTTATTCCTCCTCTGTTATATAGCTCAAGGATCATTTGTAGCAACCATATGATGATGCATATGAGATCTAGCATGCATGAGTAGGGGTTTTATCTCATTAGGAGAGCCCTTAACCTGGGTATATCGTGTGTGCTTTGGTGTGTGTTCTTGTTCGTGTGCGGTTTACACCATGATCTCCCTCCCCAGATCCACTAGCGTCCATCCGGCCCCAACTTAAGCCATCCTATGACAAATGTCGTGACACCACCACGATAGTTGGCGCCTACCGTGGGGCCAGCAGATGTGCTGGCTGGAGTATTCATCCGGACATGAAATTTGGTTGCTTCTTCCAGTGAGCGCGTCCTCTCAGGCCTTATCCAGAGGTTTGTCTCGCTGAGCTTCGTCAGCGACAGTGATGGATGCTTTGGCAGTAGGCCACTCCCTAGGGGTGGTCGCATTGTGAGCTTCGGCGAGCATCAAGTTTACGTCGCACTCCACGCTTTTTGTGATTATTCGGAACGGGTGGTGGTTGTTGCAAATCCTCCCATTAGCTGCACGGCTCACGGCCAGCGTATCAATTGCCTCGCTAGTTGCGTAGAGGTCATGATGACCGCCCTAGTAGCTGTTGGCAGAAATGATGATGTTGATGATGAGAACACAACCCCCAAGGCCATAAGGTCGGCACGTCCACCGCTTGAGAGGCCCGAGAACATCGCCAGCAGCAGCAGGGTGAATCTGTTGCAAGAAGCCATTGAGAAGCCACAGATCCAGTTGCTCCAGTTCTTGATCTGGCTCAGGCACATGCCGAGCTGGAGGAAACCTGGCAGAAGGTTCTCGAGGGAGCCATGGATGTATCCCGTGCCCAGCAAGAGTTAGATATCACTATTAGGTAGTATAACAAGGCTCATGGGTTTACAAGGGTCAATCCTAGTAGGACAGAGGGTGTGCATAATAGAGGTAGAAACCTCAACATAGAGATAACTAGATATGGTAGAACTAGGACCGATATGTTGGCTGGGCAAGTGTCGGCTAGGCTGGCAAAGTATACTACCCCGACAAAGAACCTTAGGGCTGCTGAGGTAGCAGCAGCCGAGTTACCTTGCTTGACTGGTGAAGCTAAGAACATACAGCAAGAAAGAGTAAATGAATTAGTGAGTATTGCAAACCAGTAGAATGAGGCTTTCCATAGGGAAAACCTAGGTTATGTCGGCGGTTCCTAGGTCATTTATTTGGCTAGGGCCGTTCCTCCAAGATATATTGTCTAAGCATCTTCCCCTCATGTTGCTCCTGGTGGTCCAAGGTGTGAAGGGAGTGTCACTTCTTGAAAGGACAAGCAATTGGTAGCCTACAATTCGTCAGTCGCTAGAAGGAAGTTAGGTGAGCAAGGCAATGCCGAGCAGGGAAATGTCAGCCAGGGAAATGCCGGGCAAGGAAATGTCGGCCAGGGAAATATAGGTCAAGGAAATGCTGGGCATGGTAATGTTGGTCAGAATCATCAACCCTGGCGGAATCATCATTCGGTCGGAGGGGCGCATCCTCCTCCACCTCAGTATTAGCACTTAACCATCCTCGGCCGCAACAGAGCATCGGGCAAGTTTTTCAACATCAAGGTGTTGACTCCAAAGCAAACCGGTATGATGATGGTTATTTGGATATGGTGAATGGCGGATATTAGAGGCCATACCACCAAATGTATGAAAATCCACTAGGCTGTCGGCTGGGGAACCGCCAATTGCTACCACATGATGCTCGTAAAAAGTTGGATAGATTGCATATGTCAGAATACCTTGAGGACAAGGACCTCCCGACCTAGCTTGCTTCCGACCCCGGATCATGAGGGAGCCACATGTCCCGAATTCCCAGTTGCCCAGAGGCACAAAAACAAATTACAATAGTACAAAGCTGGAGGATTGGTTGATTGACCATGTAACAACAGTGCATGTTGCTCAAGGAAACCGTAGGTGGGCGGTGAGATATGTCCCATAGATGCTAAAAGGGCCAGCCTGAGTTTGGCTGAATAATTTGCCAGAGAGGAGCATAAACTGCTGGATTGACTTTGAAGGGGCTTTTGTCAGTAATTTATCAAGCACCTACAAGAGGAAAAATCATCCTCATTAGTTGGCCATGTGCAAGCAAAGACCTAATGAAACAGATAGAGAATTCCTAACAAGGGTGTGCACTGTGTGCAATTCCTGTGAAGGGGTTATTGAGTCATAGGCCATAACATGGTTTGCTCAAGGTTGCCGACATGCCAGTGTGCTTTGGCAAAGGTTGTAGAGAGATATGCCGACAACTTTAGCCGAGACTATCAAGATAGCAGATTCATATGCCTTGGGAGATCTAACTCAACCATTTCTTATGTTGGTAGAGCCGAGCTGTCACATCCCAAGATTTTCCAAATCTTGTTATGTGAAAAATAAATAAACAAAATAAATAATTGTTGAAATTTAGGGTGAAAAGAAACTTTTGTTTCTAAATGGAAACTTAAAATCACATCTTGAACAAACTTTGGTTAAATATTTGAATCCAACTAAATTCAAATCAAGTGTAATGCAATCTTCATAAATGCATCTAGAAATTTAAACACTTGGAAAATAAACCAAAACCCTAATGGAAGAAAAACATTTCCAAGTTATCTCTAAGCCTATGGATTTGATCCATATAAAAATTGGTCAAACAAACATTTCAAAATGATCAAGAATGACAAATAGAAATATTATAAAACCATATAAATTGGTTTCACTTAATTTGGAGCCATAAATAAAATCTTATGAATTTAATAAGATAAGGGAATTGAATTCCAAAGCTAATAAAGCACCTATCTAGAAATCCATACCAATTGGTGAGCAAATAGTTCTAAAGATATCTAAATGGATAAATAAATATTAAATAAGATTTTACCAATTGGAATCACCAAGTTTGGATCTTTAAATAAAAAGATATGGATTTTATAAGATAAAGATAGAAATATTAAATGAGGAATATTTAAAGGCCAAATTAAATCTTGGCTTAATCCATAAGCAAATGTAATAAATATAATCCAAATACAAATAAAATAAAAGGATAAAGAATTTTCAAAATAAAATAAAATGGCATAAACCAAATTCTATTTGTATAAAGACAAAATCCCTATTAGAAATGATTAATTAAATCATGGGAAAAGATTAATTGGAATTTACCCAAGTGGAATAAAAGTTATTTAATTAACTCAAATAAGATCAAAGAAATCTTCCAAATAAAATTTATGGAATTAAAACTATATTTAATTCCATTGGAATAAAGACAACTACCCAATTTTAAATGATTAATAAATCATATTAAAACTATTCCAAATAATTCAAAGTGAATTATTTGACACCCTTATAATTGAATAAAACTTACTGAAAAGGTTTTGTGGAAAAAAGAAATTATTTAAGGAGTAAAATATATTTGATCTTATTTGAATAAATACAAGGGCCTATTTTAAATAATTAAAAGACCCTAAAAAGAATAAATGAATTATTCTAAATATGACTTCAGAAAGTATTATTAATCAGTATTTGATTACACACAAAGTTTGAGAGAAGTTTGAAATCAAATTGTTGTTTGAAATGATTAATGAAAATCAAAACAGAATATTAGGAATAGAAAAGGAAAAACAATCAGTACAAAAAAATGAAAAGGAACAGCCCAACCCAGCTAGCCCACTAAAGCCCAGCAGCCCATCTCTCCACCCCCCGGAGTGAACCGTTTTCACCCGCGAATCGACCCACACAGTCGATGACAACCAGACCCCACCCCACCCCCTCTCTCTCTCTCTCTCTCTCTCTCTCTCTCTCTCTCTCTCTGTCTCTCTCTCTCTCTCTCTCTCTCTCTCTCTCTCTCTCTCTCTCTCTCTCTCTCTCGCAGACAGCCAGGTCCCACTTCCCCAGTCATCTTCCTCCCCGCGAAGACCACGCCTCGTCGCCGTTTCTGCCGATTTATTGCGCCCTTGATTCCTCTATAACCACGCGTTGATTTAGCCCCGTGATCACGCGTACATAACCGCCTGCCCCTCCTCTCCACTTCCCCTCTCTCGCTCGCACCAGCTCGCCATCGGGCTGCGCCAATTTTACCAGAGACCACACTCTGCTCCGGCGAGCACTTCCACCAATTCTGGCCACACCTCGCCGCCCCTCGCCTCCTCGACCACACGAGCACACTCCCCATCACCAGGAGCATCTCCCGGTACCTCCCTCTCGCCCGCGAAGGCCCTGTATCCTCAGCAGCATCATCGACTGAGCTCTGCCACCGTCTGCTCGAACTCCGGCGACCATCCCCCGTAAGCCCCAGCTTCCCCTCTTCCTCTGTTTGATACGTGTGTGATCCCCAGCATCGTGCGCTTCTAACGCAGCCCTCATCTTGTCTTAGCGCGGTCTAAAACGTCGCCCATGACAACCGCCAGAGGAGCCCGATGCAGACGTGAACTTCGCGAGGAATTACCATCGCCCCAGTGCGCCCCTTCGCTAACCCCGAGCACGTCGAGCATCTGCGTTCCACGGCGAACACTGTGAGCACATCCACTCCCCCTTCCTTCCTGGAATAGCCAGAACGCATCGCCAGAGCACGCCGCCGCCAGTCGCTGCCGCCAGCGCCGCCAACCTTTGGTTAAATGCGCAGCAGCCGTCCGATCCAGATCCGAGGCACGCGATAGATTGACTTAACGAAGGGGTAAGGATAGATCTGTGCCACACAACTCGCATTAGATCCAACGATCCTCAGTGCGTGATCTGAACGAATCAGTACCAGCCAGTAGTAAGCAACCACGTGGCCCTGTCGGTTTTAATAAAAACAGAATGGATCTATTTGATGTCCCAACTTGTAAAATTCATAACTTTCAAACCACACGTCCAAATTTTGCAAATTTTATATCAATGGAATCAGCAAGACAAGTACTTTCTAACCATGCACTTTTTTTAGTAAATTGCCTCTGTTAAATTGATTGTTTTTGCAGAAACTTGTGTAGGTATATTTTGGATATAAAATTTGTTCTAAAATTATTTTTGTGATAGAACCTTTGGAAAATGGATTGTTTTGAACCTACTGACCATAAAAAATCAATTTGTGGTTTCAAAAACATATTTGGTGAACCAAAAGAATAAATCTTTGAATAAAAGCATTTCTATCCAACTAAAAATGTTGATTATGGTTTAAAAATAATTTTTGAAGAAAAACTTTGGGAAATGTTTTGATTTAAACTCTCTGATCCCAAACACCAAGTTTTATGATTTGAAAATGTATTTTAAGAACCCTATAGATTATTACTTTGGTAAAGACATTTTCAACCACATAAAATATTGATTTGGTTTAAAATGGTTTATAAGTAAAATCTTCTGCAAATGATTTTGCCACTTATATAAAATGACCTATAGGTGTTTTAGAATGATTATAACCTATTAGAAATCACATTTCCAAATAAAACAATCTTTAGCATGCATGTATGCATCACTTTGTTTCTATTATTTTATGTGATGTTTGCTTGAATGGTAGTTTGAAATATTGCTTGCTTGATTGAATTTTAGTGAATTGAAGAGTGTGAATATTGCAAGATCAAGGAGTGCAATTTACTCTCTACCAAAAAGGCAAGTGATGCTTCATACTTTTGTCCCATTATTTTCACTATGCACTAGTGATATTTCTAAAGTAGGACTTGCATGGAATTTTTCTAAGTATAAACTATGCCATGGGAAATCCTAGTAGATGAAACCTGAGTAGAATTTTCCTACGTTAAGATTCCTACTACCATCATGCTTAGCTTAGCTAGTAGAAAACAAGGGTGGATTATATATGGAAAGTTTCTAAGTCAAGGACTTGTGTTTTGTTTAATAAAACAACTAAGTGAATGAATCACCTGGGTGGAATGGAAGGAATGGTTTGTGTTGAGTGTTTACACAAGGCCCATTTCTATGGTTTACCTTGTGTATCTCACTTGTGGATGGCCACCCAGGAACAAAGATATTTGAGATGTCAAATGTTGAGAAGCTTCAAGTGCAGCCACTTGGCATTATGGGCTCTGCCTGGATCATATAGGTTGCAATAACTTAGCCAAATGGACAATTGGTGGTAGGGGATGATAGGTTGGAACGCTTCCATTCTGATCTAAGGGAAGGCTTTTGAAAGATCTTGTCTTGGTGAAACCAAGTCTTGTGGGGAAAGTGCACCACCTCTATAGAGTGTAAAATCTAAGTACTTAGCCATGTCCCTGGTAAAGGACAATTTGAGCATCAAGACATGGAAGCTATCAAGATGTAAGATCCCTCCCTTTATAAAGGTAAGGATCCCTGTGTTTGCAATGCTAGTCCCTGGATCAATGCTAGCATCCACAGTTTAAGATGAAGTACACAGAAACAAAGGTCATTATTACAAGTCATTCCAGAGACAAACATAGTCTTTTACAACTCCATGGCCACAGGCCTAGTACAAGAGTTTACATATGTAATAAGATAAATAAGTCTTCATCTTCATGTGCCACAGGCAAGCATGTTGAGTGTAGACTCATAACCCCTAATCATCATCATAATAACCTGCAACATCACAAGTTACAGCCACAGTGGGTCAATACATTGGAATAGTATTGGCAAGTGATACCTTAGTAGAATATTGGTAGACTAAATACTATATGCATTTTGGCTAAGTGTATCTTAGGCTTGCTTTGCTCAAAATAGGTTTTACTTATTAGTTGAAAACAGTAAGTTTTTCTTTGTCAAAACGTTTCCCAAGGAACCACCAATAGAAATTGGTGTACCTTCACCTTTGTTCAACCACAAGTTTTTACTTAGAAATTGGGATGAGGAGATTCTTGATAGCTTCCATGTCTTGATGCTCATGTTGTCCAATACCAGGGACATGGATAAGTACTTAGATTCTTCCATCTACAGAGGTTGTGCACTTTCCCCACAAGACTTGATTTTCACCAAGACAAGACCTTTCAGAAGCCTTCCCTTAGACCAAATGGACGCGCTCCAAACCTATCATACCACTACCACCAACTGTCCAAATGGCTAAGTTATTGCAACCTATATGATCCAGGCAGAGCCCATAATGCCATGTGGCTGCACTAGAAGCTTCTTAACATATGCCATCTCAAATCCCTTTGTTCCTGGGTGGCTTTCCACAAGTGAGATACACAAGTTAAACCATAGAAATGGGCCTTGTGTAACCACTCAACACAAACCATTCTTTCCATTCCACCCAGGTGTTTCATTCACTTAGTTGTTTTATTAAGCAAAACACAAGTCCAAAGACTTAGAAATATTTTCACATAACATGAATATATCACCACCCTTGGTTGCTACTAGCTAGGCTAAGCATGGCAATGGTAAGCATCTTAACTTAGAAATTTCGAGCAATTCTACAACTACTAGGATTTCCCAAGCATAGCATATTGATCAAAATATTCATGCAAGTCCTATACAAAATATTTATAGTGCATAGTTGAAAAATATAGGAATAAAATCATGAAGCACCACTTGCCTTGGTAGTTTGGAGAGTAGCTACAATCCTCATAATCACAATCACTATTTGCACCAAAATCTACACATAAAATAATGGCACAAAATCACATACACAATTAATACAAGCAAAAATACATGAATGTATGCAATATGCCATGTGATGATTTTCTACACTAAACAAGACAAGTGCACTATACTGAATCATAGACAAGTACAAAACAAGCCAAAATAAACTTTATTTGATTAGCAAAAACTTTTCCAAATAATTACTATACACAAAATAGGCCTACACATGTTTCTGTAAAAACAACCGTTTTAACAGAGGCAAAACTTTAAACACATTGTATAAATGGAAAGGATTTTCTCTCCTGATTCCATTGATATAAAATTTGTCAAATTTGGACGTGGGAATCAAAAGTTATGATTTAAACAAGTTTAAACATCTATTAGGTTTAATTCAGAATTTTAAAACGAAGAACATGCCACGCGGCGCTTCCTGATTGGCGGGTACCGCTTCGCGCAGGATCACGCTTCCGTACCGTTAGATCTATCTAAAACGCGCAGCTCAGATCTGCCCGTACCTCTTCGCCTAGCTTCTAATCTCAACCACTGGATCTAGATCCAGTGGATCAAATCACTCTGACTCTAAATCGGCGGCGCTCATGGGCTCAGCGGTGGCGACGGCTCTGCCGGCGATGGTGCGGCGATTCCAGGAAACAAGGGAGGAAACATAGGGGCTTACCGAGCTCGTGAGGTCATCGCGGTGCTCGAGGTGGTCAACAGAGGGGCAGGGGCGCACGGACTTGGCAGCAGGATCTCGTCGGAGTTGCTGGCGACGTCGGTTGCTTACTGTCAGAGTCGAAGACGACGTTCTGGGGCGCAAGGATCCAAACAGAAGGTGTTAGCAGGTGCGCTAGACGCTGGCGAACACGACCGTGTGATTTAGAAACAGAGGGGAACGCGGGGCTTACTGGAATTAGCCGCCGAAGTCGAGGTGAGCTTCAATCGTTTCCAGAGGTGGCCGATGGCGACGGTCTAGGGCGATACAGAACAAAACAGAGGCATGAGAAGATGCACAAGATGATTGCGAAGAAGTTCGCGTGAACCAGAGAGCAAGGGGAACACGAGACTCACCGCGATGGCTCGCCGGAGTGGTTCGGGGCAGCGGCGGCGCGAGTTTGATTGTGGACAGCCTAGCGGCGCTCTGTGGTTGGTGAGTGAGGGGAAACGAGCGGAGAGAGGAGGGGATCTTATAGCCGGAGCGGGATGAGGAATTACTCAGCGAATCAACGGCATTTACTCGCGCAATCAACGGCAGTGACGCGGGAAGGAAACGGCGGAGGGCTCGGTCGTGGGCGGGGTTTGGGGACGACGATGACGGGGCAGGTGGGTCTGGGGCGTTAGTGAGAGGGGGGTGCTCGCGCGGGTGAGAAACAGAGGGAGAGGGGAGAACAGCCCAGGTGGGCTTGTGGGCTGCGTTTGCTAATGGGCCAAAAGTCTGGCGCCGGCCTTTTCTTATTTCTTTATTCTTTTTCTTTCTGTTGAATTTCCAGGAAACATTTTCAAATGATTTCAAAAGCCATTAGAATTCAAATATTTTCTGGATTTTTGTAGAGTGTAACACTCATATTTTTGGGCATAAAAACATGTGGTCTCTCTGTACTAGCTTGGTCCTTTTGATTAAACAAAATAAACTGTGACATAGCACTTGATTTGAATAAGTTTTAAAAATGGTTTTAAAATTATATTTGTTTTGTAAATTTTGGTTTAGGCGCTAGCATTCAAGCAAAACAATCTGAGAGCAACAAGGCTTGGTTTTAAAACAATTATATTCTCATATAAGAGTGGCATTTGATTAGTGTTTGATCGCATAAAATCATAGCTCTCAAGTTTCTGTTTCTATCAAATGAGTTTGAATTTGATCCCTAAATGATATGCATGCATGCATGATATGAAATCTTTGAAAACATGATTTTAGGGATGTTACAAATCTAATCCCCTTAAGGTGAATCTCGCCCTCGAGATTCGGGTTGGCTAGCAAATAGGTGAGGGTGGTCTTTCCGAAGATCATCTTCTCTTTCCCATGTTGCTTCTTCTTCGGAATGATGGTTCCATTGAACCTTGCAGAATTTGATGGTCTTAGTCCGAGTAACTCTTTCTGCAGTCTCAAGAATCTTGATAGGCTTCTCCTCATAAGTGAGATCACTTTCCAATTGGACCTCTTCCAAAGGTATAGTATCCTTCAAAGAATTCTCTTCCATTTTTGGATGACATTTCTTAAGTTGACTCACATGAAACACATTGTGAACGGCAGACAATGATTCTGGCAATTCAATCTCATAAGCTACTTCTCCTTTACGACTCAGAATCTTGAATGGTCCAACATATCTTGGGGCCAATTTACCTTTGACACCAAACCTCTTCACTCCACGAAGTGGTGACACTCTAAGATAAGCTCTATCACCTACTTCATAGGTGACTTCTCTACGCTTCGGATCTGCGTAGCTCTTTTGTCGGGATTGTGCTATGTTTAGTCTGTCCTTAACTAGCTTGACTTTCTCTTCAGCCTCTTTGATTAGTTCTGGTCCAAACAAACTTCTTTCTCCCACACCATTCCATAGCAATGGGGTGGTACACTTTCTCCCATAGAGAAACTCAAATGGTGCCATCTCAATACTAGCTTGATAGCTGTTATTGTAAGAGAATTCTGTGTAAGGTATACTTTCATCCCAACTGGCTCCATAGTCTAGCGCACATGCCCTCAACATATCTTCAAGAATCTGATTTGGTCCTTTCTGTCTGTCCATCAGTCTGAGGATGAAATACAGTGCTGAATTCCAACCTCGTTCCCAATGACTCATGTAGTTGCCTCCAAAAATGAGAAGTGAATTGGGTTCCCCTATCAGACACAATACTCTTGGGTACTCCATGTAGACATACAATTCTACTCATATAGATCTTGGCTAACTTAGCACTTGTATAAGTTGTATTCACGGGTATAAAATGATCCACTTTAGTCAAGCGATCCACTACTACCCAAATAGAATCATATCCTGACCGGGTCCTTGGCAATCCGGTGATGAAATCCATACCAATCTTGTCCCACTTCCAATCAGGAATAGGTAGTGGTTGTAACAATCCTGCTGGTTTCTGATGTTCCGCTTTCACTCTACTACATACATCACACAAAGCAATATGTTCGGCGATGTCCTTCTTGAGATTATTCCACCAAAATCTTTCCTTCATATCCATATACATTTTGGTGTTACCCGGATGAATGGAATATGGTGAGTTATGTGCTTCTTGTAATATCAGCTTCCGAAGCTCCGGATCTTGTGGAACACAGATAAGTTTTCCATACCATAAAGTACCCTGTTCATCTTCATGGAATCCTTTGGCTTTTCCCTTGCCAACCTTTTCCTTAATCTCTTCAATTTCCATATCTGTCCTTTGGGCTTCTTTGATATTGTCCAACAAAGTGGGTTGAACATCCAAAGACATGAGATGTCCCTAGGGCACAATCTCCAATCTGAGATCTCTAAATTGGGCACACAGATCATCTGGCAATTCTCCTTTAGTAAGGCCATTCACAAAAACCTTACGGCTTAGAGCATCCGCTACAACATTTGCTTTACCGGGGTGGTATTGCAAACTCAAGTCATAGTCCTTGATGAGTTCTAGACATCTTCTTTGTCTCATGTTAATTTCTTTCTGGGTGAAGATATACTTCAAACTCTTGTGATCTGTGAACACTTCACATCGCTTTCCCAAGAGATAATGTCTCCATGTTTTGAGTGCATGGACAACGGAGGCTAACTCTAAATCATGAGTAGGGTAGTTTACCTCATGAGTTTTGAGTTGTCTCGAGGCATAAGCCACAACTTTCCCTTCTTGCATAAGTACTGCACCTAATCCATGATGAGATGCATCACAATACACTTGGAAATCTTTCTCCAAATCTGGCAAACACAAGACTGGTGCTGTCACTAGTCTCTTCTTTAATTCTTGAAAGCTGAGTTCACATCCTTCAGACCAAGCAAATTTCTTGTCTTTCTTAAGCACTTTTGTCATTGGCTTAGCTACTTTGGAGAAATTCTCAATAAATCTTCTGTAGTATCCTGCCAAGCCAAGGAAACTACGAACCTCTTTCACTAACTTAGGATATTCCCATTCAGTTACATCTGAAACTTTAGCAGGATCAACTGCTACACCATCTCCTGACACAACGTGTCCAAGAAATCCAACTTCATTCAACCAAAACTCACACTTGCTGAATTTGGCATACAGCTTATGCTCTCTAAGCTTCTCAAGTATCAAACGCAAATGTCCTTCATGCTCTTATTTGCTCTTGGAGTAGATCAAAATTTCATCGATAAAAACGACAACAAACTTATCAAGGAACTCCATGAACACCTTGTTCATCATATTCATGAAGTATGCTGGTGGATTGGTCAAACCAAATGGCATCACGGTATACTCGTACAATCCATACCTTGTGGTGAAAGTTGTCTTAGGTATGTCTTGTTCCCTTATCTTGAGTTGGAAATAACCTGATCGGAGATCAATCTTTGAGAACACACAAGCTCCTTCTAACTGATCAAACAAGTCATTGATTCTTGGCAAAGGGTATTTGTTCTTGATAGTCACCTCATTGAGTGAACGGTAATCTATGCATAACCTTTGAATTCTATCCTTCTTTTCCATAAACAACACTGGTGCTCCCCAAGACGAAGAAATTGGTTGAATAAATCCTTTCTGCAACTGTTCTCCAAGCTGCTTCTTCAGTTCTTTCAACTCATCCACTGACATCTTGTACGGTCTCTTTGCTATTGGTCCAGATCCTGGTAGCAAATCAATAAGAAATTCCACATCTCTATCTGGTGGCATTCCTGGCAATTCTTATGGAAACACATCCGGATATTCACTCACAATTGGCACACTATCTATGCTAACCCCCTTAAGAGAATTTAGCTTACACCCTTTTGATTCAAAGTTAGACTTGAATCTAATCCGTTTCTTTTCCGGGGTTGTGAGTGCAACAGTACGATTGGCACAATCTAGTACTCCTTCATACTTGGTCATCCAATCCATTCCCAAAATTACATCCAGTCCTTGGGAATCTAGGATTATCAGATTCACTGGGAACTTATGTTTTCCAAACTCTATCACTAGATCCGGGCATCCAAGACTTACTATCATATCTCCACCTGGAGAACTTACTTTTATTGGACACCCAATGTTTTCAGTTGGAAACCCATTTCTATCAACAAATGCTTTTGATATGAATGAATGTGATGCACCAGTATCAGAAAGAACAAGTGCTGGAATAGAATTGAGTTTGAACTTACCAGTCACAGCATCAAATTCCTCATAGACATCCTCCACATTAATGTGGTTCACTTGTCCCTTTTGAAAAGGGTTGGGCTTATTGGGTCCTTCAACTTTCTTTTCTGGGCATTCATTTGCATAATGCCCCATATTCTTGCACTTGAAACATTCAACCTGACTAAGATCCTTCTTGACAGGATGGCTTCCACTGCCACTTCCACTTCCATTGTGGTGGCTCTTATATCCACCCTTGTGATTCTTGTACTTATCGTTTTCATGACTACGGTTGTGCTTGTTGTCATGATAACGGTTATGGTTGTGGTGCTTGTTGAACTTCCCATGCTTGCGGGATCCAGAACTCCCACTGTCATCATAATGGGAATGCTTGTGAGACGATCCCGAGCTGTGCTTGTCAGAGTGCTTTCTCTTCCTGCTTTCAACCTGTTTCATCTTGCTCTCCAAGATGGCAGCCTTATCACAAAGAGACTGGTTGTTGTTGTTGTTGTTGTTGTTGTTGTTGTTGTTGTTGTTGTTGTTGTTGTTGTTGTTGTTGTTGTTGTTGTTGTTGTTGTTGTTGTTGTTGTTGTTGTTGTTGTTGTTGTTGTTGTTGTTGTTGTTGTTGTTGTTGTTGTTGTTGTTGTTGTTGTTGTTGTTGTTCTGATTCTGGATGAACGTGGTCATCATTTGCATCAACTGAGTCTGAGCTGCCATCATCTGCTGCATCTCAGGGGTGATGTTGTTGTTGTTGGGGTTGGGATTGGCACGTCGGGGAGGCATCTGTGGTTTTCAATAAGGATAAGAATGAGATACCCATAGATGCTAACATGCACAATACATCACATAACAAATCACAATCATGCATCATAGTAGTAAAGGTTCAACAACACAGACAACAAGTTTTTGGAAACTTAAACACACCAATAGCAAGCCATCCACATGTTGGATGGTCATTGCGACTCAATAATCAAAGGCATGATAAATAAAGGTAAATGAGTAGTCATCACTACTCCTCTGCATCAACCTCCTCGTCAACAAATGTAAGACCTGCATTCTCCATTGCGGTCTTGTATTCCTCGACATTGGTGGTCAAGGTCTCTACTTTGGCTTTGAGAGCCCTCTTCTGTGAACGAAGCCTCTCAATCACAGTCTGCTGATGCTCGAGCTCGAAGTCCTTGGCCTCTAGTTCTGCAGTCATGTCTCGAATCTTCTTGTTCCTATCTTGGACTCGCTTCTCTTGACTCTTGAACTTTATATCCCGACTCTCAAACTTGGCCTCCATATCTTTGACTATCTCATCTTGCTCTGCAAAGAGCTTGTCCTTCTCATGAAGCTGCACCTGGAGTTCGTCATTGCTAAGCATGACGTTGGTCCTATCAGTGTCTAGGTGCCTAAGAAGAACCTCTAAGTCCTGGAGGTATAGACGAATCGGCTCTGCCGTCTCTCTCGAAGTATCCTCAAAGTCAATGTCCTCACCATCCTCATCACGTCTACCGAAAGTGTGGAAGTGAGTACCTCTAACCTCTCGAGAGTGTCTCCCTAGTAAACGTCCAAGCAAATCCTGCATGACTACCTTTAGGCCTCTCTCCTTGTCATCATGCATGAGCTTGAAGATGATTGCCTCCGTGGCTGGCTCAGTCTGGCGTCCTGGCTGAGTAACCTTGAAGCCCCAAAGGTCCTTCCTCTCGAACTTGGTGAGGGGAAGCATCATGATGGTAGGAAGTGGGAGATTGAGCACACTAGTGAGCTCAATAAGACGAGTGCCAAAACGAGTTCCCTTGAACTCTTCAGCCGTGTTGATAGTAACATTAGGCATCTATTTTATAAGATAGAAAAAGTTAGAATCAACATAATTAAAGATAAATCACACGACAAGGCATCACATGCATATCTTTGGAAATCAAAACACACAAGTCATGGCATACATAAATCCATTACAATAATCCAAGGTTCAACTTATTTTAGACAACATTTGGGAAATAAAATGATAAGTGTGGTGGTCCAACTAACGAAGTACGTTACAGTCCCATCTCACTTGCCAAGTTGGCTAACAAGGCATCCCTAGAGGCAATCTGTCGATCCTGATCACATGACTCCATTGCTAAGTCTATGATGTCCTCTCTTAAACGATGGTTGGTAGCCTCTAACTCTTGGGTATGCTTCTTTTCTTCCTTAAGGTCATTCTGGGTGTTAAGCATTCTGCACTTGATTCTATCACCAAGCTCTTTGATGGCTTTCCAAGCTGCATCCCTTGCTGAATCAAAGAATGTGGTGTGCATCACTGAGTTGCTGACCATGCAGAATCCTGAGTCCTTGTGGTTGTCTTCCTTGTTTTTATACAAGTGAAGCTGCACCCACCAGTACTTAACTCCTTCATCCATCACAGGAAAACCTTTGTACACAGCTGCACCATGTATTCCCATGGCAACCATGAGGTCCTTGAGAGCCTTGGGGAATTCTGTCTCACATTCCAAAGTCATAGTCATGAGTGGTCCCTTCTTCACGGCTTCGTTGATGGAGTTCATCTACAAATAGATATGAGAAGAAGATTAGAAAAGTTTACGAGAAGAAAAGACAAGTGTGGAAGTTGTTGAAATTTTTCCTTAGTGGTTTCCAATCCTAGGGTCATAATCCTACAGGCAACACAGTGCTCTGATACCATCTGTAAGATCCCTCCCTTTATAAAGGTAAGGATCCCTGTGATTGCAATGCTAGTCCCTGGATCAATGCTAGCATCCACAGTTTAATATGAAGTACACAGAAACAAAGGTCATTATTACAAGTCATTCTAGAGACAAACATAGTCTTTTACAACTCCATGGCCATAGGCCTAGTACAAGAGTTTAAATATGTAATAAGATAAATAAGTCTTCATCTTCATGTGCCACAGGCAAGCATGTTGAGTGTAGACTCATAACCCCTAATCATCATCAGAATAACCTGCAACATCACAAGTTACAGCCACAGTGGGTCAATACATTGGAATAGTATTGGCAAGTGATACCTTAGTAGAATATTGGTAGACTAAATACTATATGCATTTTGGCTAAGTGTATCTTAGGCTTGCTTTGCTCAAAATAGGTTTTACTTATTAGTTGAAAACACTAAGTTTTTCTTTGTCAAAACTTTTCCCAAGGAACCACCAATAGAAATTGGTGTACCTTCACCTTTGTTCAACCACAAGTTTTTACTTAGAAATTGGGATGACGATATTCTTGATAGCTTCCATGTCTTGATGCTCATGTTGTCCAATACCAGGGACATGGCTAAGTACTTAGATTCTTCCATCTGCAGGGGTTGTGCACTTTCCCCACAAGACTTGATTTTCACTAAGACATGACCTTTCAGAAGCCTTCCCTTAGACCAAATGGACGCTCTCCAAACCTATCATCCCACTACCACCAACTGTCCAAATGGCTAAGTTATTGCAACCTATATGATCCAGGCAGAGCCCATAATGCCATGTGGCTTAACATATGTATGCAATGTATACAATCAACAATTAATTGTGTATGTGATTTTGTGCCATTATTTTATGTGTAGATTTTGGTGCAAATAGTGATTGTGATTGTGAGGATTGTAGCTACTCTCCAAACTACCAAGGCAAGTGGTGCTTCATGATTTTATTCCTATATTTTTTAACTATGCACTATAAATATTTTGTATAGGACTTGCATGAATATTTTGGCTAAACATATTTAAACTCTTGTACTAGGCCTGTGGCCATGGAGTTGTAAAAGACTATGTTTGTCTCTAGAATGACTTGTAATAATGACCTTTGTTTCTGTGTACTTCATCTTAAACTGTGGATGCTAGCATTGATCTAGGGACTAGCATTGCAATCACAGGGATCCTTACCTTTATAAAGGGAGGGATCTTACACAAGAATCTCCTCATCCCAATTTCTAAGTTAAAACTTTGTGGTTGAACAAGGGTTGAAGGATCACCAATTTCTATTGGGAGATGCCTTGGGTGATTTTGTCAAGCAAAAACTTAGTGTTTTCAAATCATAAGGAAAATCTATTTTGATCAAAGCAAGCCTAAGCTCCACTTAGCCAAATGCATATAGATGATAGACTCCTCTATACTACCATAGTATCACTTGCCAATACAATTCAAATGTATTGACCCCTGTGGCTGTAACTTATTATGTTGCAGGTTTGTTTGATGTTAGTGAAGTTTATTGATTAGGATTACAAGTCTACAACCAACATGACTGCTAGTGGCACTTTGAAGATGAAGGACCCCATGCTATTATTATATTCTGCTGCATTGTAATGAGATAGCCAAATGAGCTGTGTAAGATGTAATAAATTATTTTATTCCTGGTTATAAAGTTGTATTATGACCTTTGTTTCTTGATATTACATCTTAACTGTGGATGCTAGCTATTGATCCAGGGACTAGCATTGTAAACACAGGGATCTCTACCTTATTAAAGGTTGGGAACCTTACACGAGCATGGAACATCCAGCGTATGATGGGGCCGGGTCATCTAGGCGGCATGATCTCAATTATTATCATGGAAAAAGAAGAGAGTAAATTACAGATGATCGGTATGGGTCAAACTAGGTAGCTACAATAAACCAAGATCATCCTGATGCCGGCAATAGCCAGTGTCAGAGGAGCAATGGGCAGTAATGGGTGCAAAAAAGTGATGGCAAGAAACAGTATGGTGATTAGAAAAAGGCGTGGCAATATAGGCCAAAGTACACATATGAGATGATGCTGGATCAGCCTTGCAGTTTCCATACTCCGAACCTGGGAAAGCCGGAAAATCATACAACTCGGCAGTGCAACTGGTTCTAGCGTGCTGGGAAAGGGGAAATGAGTCTACCCCCACCACCCCCACGACCTCTCACAGGAGCAAATGCTCAAGCATTGATCACGCAGCCAAGATATGATAACTCTGGCAAAGGAGAAGTTGTTAATCAAGTGTATAACCAAGGGAATATCAATGGCAATGCCGACCAGGGAGGCCAGAATGAATATCTTGAGCATCACCAGAGTTATGTGGTATTTGTGACCGAGGTAACTAACAAGCAAAGTCAGCAACATCGTCTTATGGAAGTGAATGTCGTTATGTTGGTAGTGCTAAAGTTCATGTATTGGTCTAATGAGGAGATTACCTAGAGTGTGAAATATCATCCCAAGGTTATGCCAAACCCAGGAGGATATTCCCTACTGTTTGACCCGACATTCATTTGGAGCGAGATAAATTTCAAGTTCTCCAAAGTTCTTATTGATGGCTGGAGCCGCATCAACATAATGTACCAGGATACAATGCATAAGTTTGGTATAAAGGAGAACATGACAGAGCCGACTAAGACCACTTTCCATGGCATTGTGTGGGGTTGTCGTTGTAGGGTTTCGTAGCATGGAAAACAAAAATTTTCTACCGCATACAAACAAACAAGCCAAGATCTATCTACTAGATTGTAGCAACGAGTCGATGGAATAACTCACCCTCGAAGATTCCAAAGTGTTTAACGAGAGCGGATTCTCGTGGGTGATGTAGTCGTACTCTTCCCGATCTCAAGATCGCGTAGACGATCCTTCCGGCGCTGTGTTCCGGTAGCGCTCCCACAGTCGGTCACACGTTCGGTACTCGACGAAGACCTTCCTCTCCCTTGTTCCAGCAGGCAGCGAAGGTTGTAGCACTCTCCTCGCGATTCCGGCAGCACAACGGCGTGGTACCGGAAGTAGAGGGGAGATCTCGCAGGGCTTCGCCTTAAGCCGGAGCGAGTATGGTGGACTATGAGAGAGCTCCTCGGAAATCTAGGGTTTAGACACACCAAGGAGGAGGCTTGGCCGGCAGCTAGGGTTAGCTAGGCGGCGGCTGCAGGAGGGTCAGCGGCTTAGGGCTAGGGTTTGCGGGTAGAGGTGTTGGGTGCTAGGAGGGGCAGCCCTGCCCCTCCTTATATAGGTGGAGGGGCCGCGCCAGGGGAGGGGAGTCCCTCCCCAACTCGGTTTCCCAAGGGGGACGACAGTGGAGGGGAGGAACTCCTCCCCAACTCGGTTTCCACCTTCCCCTCCACTTCCCAAAATAGCTGTTTGACTTTTCAAATTGGCGTTTGACTTTTCAAACTAGGATTTGATTAAACCCTTTATTTTGTCCAGCGATGACACCTAGTACATGATGCAATCATTCCAACTTGGTATGACACATTCATGTACCCTTCCCCTTCGGAGTGCCGGACATTCTGGAACCTTCTAGAACATTCCCGATGAAAACACCGGAACCATTCTCCAACCCCGAAACAGGACTTTCCTTATATGAATCTTATTCTCCGGACCATTCCGGATCTCGTCGTGATATCCCGGATCCCATCCGAGACTCCGAACAACATTCGGTCTCTTACTCATCATTCCATAACTACTCAAACAACGTCGAATCCTTAAGTGTGTCTCCCTACGGTTCGTGAATTATGCGGACATGATCGAGACACTTCTCCGAACAATAACCAATAGAGGAATCTGGAAATTCATATGGCTCCCACATATTTCTACGATTACTTTGCGATCGAATGAACCACTTACATACGATACCAATTTCCCTTTGTCTCACGATAGTTTATTTATCCGAGGTTATGATCGTCGGTATCTCTGCATACCTAGTTCAACCTTGTTACTGATAAGTACTCTTTTCTCGTTCCGGTGATATGTGATCCCTTGTGAGCCAGTCACATGCTTGCAAGCTAATTGGATGACATTTCGCAGAGAGGGCCCAGAGTATATCTATCCGTCATATGGATGGACAAATCCCACTCTTGATCCATGTGTCTCAACCAATACTTTCTGAACACTCAATGCCACCTTTATAGCCACCCAGTTACGGTGTGGTGTTTGATGTCATCAAAGCATCCTTCCGGTGAAGGTGATATGCATGATCTCATGGTCGAAGGAATTAGGTTACTATGTATCAGAAAGCATATAGCAATTGAACTATTAAAATGACTTGATCTTTATGCTACGCTTATCTATAGGAGTATGTCCACCATATCATTCTCCTAAATATATGATCTTGTTGTTAATAACATCTCAATGTTCATGATAGGGAAACCACAATCATTTATTAACCAACAAGCTAGTAATATATAGAGGCTTTACTAGGGACTTCAATTTAAGTTTACAAATCACACAAGTATTAATGTTTCCTTGTTAATACTATTATAGCATGAATGTAAACATTTATCATAAACACAAAGATATAATAATAACTACATTTATTTTTGCCTCTAGGGCATATCTCCAACAGTCTCCCACTTGCACTAGAGTCATCTAATCTAGATTACATGGTAATATACCGAACACCCATGGCAGTTTGGTGCTGGTCATGTTTTGCCCTCGGGAGAGGTTTAGTCAACGGATCCGCCACATTCAGATCTGTGTGTACTTTGCAAATCTTTATGTCCCCATCTTGGACATGTTCTCGAATAGCGTGAAAACGTAGCTTGATGTGCATCAGCTTCTTGTGTGACCTTGGTTCTTGCGCATTGGCTATGGCACCCATGTTATCACAGTAGATAGACATTGGGTCCAGCGCACTAGGAACCACACCCAGCTCTGTAATGAACTCTTTCATCCATATCGCTTCTTGTGAAGCCTCCGAAGCAGCCATGTATTCCGATTCAGTTGAAGATCTCGCCACAACGCTTTGCTTTGCACTCCTCCAGCTAACTGCTGCACCATTCAAAGTAAATACGTATCCAGATTGTGATTTAGAATCATCCGGATCGGTGTTCCAACTAGCATCGGTGTAACCATTAACAACGAGCTGTTCATCACCTCCATAAGAAAGAACCATATCCTTAGTTCTTCTCAAGTAATTAAGGATGTTTTTGACCGCTGTCCAATGATCCACTCCTGGATCACTTTGATATCTGCTAGTTAAACTAACAACATATGCAATGTCGGGTCTAGTACATAGCATGGAATACATTAGAGATCCTATGGCTGAGGCGTAGGGAGTCTTACTCATCCTTTCTCTATCTTCTGCCGTTGTCGGACTTTGAGTTTTACTCAAGGTCATATTGGGCAACATGGGCAAGAACCCTTTCTTGCTATCTTCCATTCCAAACCTCTTTAGAACTTTGTCCAAATATGTACTTTGTGACAATGATATTAGGCGTCTCGATCTATCTCTATAAATCTTTATGCCTAATATGTAAGCTGCTTCGCCAAGATCCTTCATTGAAAAACTATTATTCAAATATTCCTTGACACTATTAAGAAGGTCTACATCATTCCCAATAAACAATATGTCATCTACATATAGTATTAAGAATGCTACAGAGCTCCCACTCACTTTCTTGTAAATACAAGCTTCTCCATAAGTTTGTATAAAACAAAACTTTTGATTCCAACTTCGGGATGCTTGCTTCAATCCATAGATGGACCGTTGAAGTTTGCATACCTTGTTAGCATCTTTAGGATCGACAAAACCTTTGGGTTGCATCATATACAACTCTTCATCAATGTCTCCATTAAGGAATGTTGTTTTGACATCCATCTGCCATATCTCATAATCATAATATGCAGAGATTGCTAACATAATCCTCACAGACTTTAGCTTCACTACTGGTGAGAAAGTCTCATCGTAGTCAACTCCTTGAATTTGTCGAAACCCTTTTGCGACAAGTCGAGCTTTATATACAGTAATATTACCATCAGCATCTGTTTTCTTCTTGAAAATCCATTTGTTCTCGACAGCCTTCCGGCCATCCGGTAAGTCCACCAAAGTCCATACTTGGTTTTCGTACATGGATCCAATCTCGGATTTCATGGCTTCTTGCCATTTATTGGAATCTAGGCTCATCATCGCTTCCTCATATGTCGCAGGGTCATTGGTGTTGTCCACCAACATGACACTCATAACAGGATCATACCAATCTGGAGTGGTACGAGTTCTCGTTGACCTGTGAGGCTCTATAGCAACTACAACCGAAGTTTCATGATCATCATCATTAGCTTCCTCTCTTATTGGTGCAGGCACCACATGAACTTCTTCCGGTGCTGCGCTACTCGCAAGTTCGAGAGAAGGTTCGACAACCTCGTCGAGTTCTACTTTCCTTCCAGTCACTTCTTTCGAGAGAAATTCCTTCTCTAGAAAGGATCCATTCTTGGCAACGAAGATTTTGCCCTCGGATCTATGATATAAGGTATACCCGATAGTTTCCTTCGGGTATCCTATGAAGACGCATTTTTTCCGCTTTGGGTTCAAGCTTGTCCGGCTGTAACTTCTTTACATAGGCTTCGCAACCCCAAACTTTAATCAACGACAATTTAGGTTTCTTCCCAAACCATAATTCATACGGTGTCGTTTCAACGGATTTAGATGGTGTCCTATTTAAAGTGAATGCAGCTGTTTCTAATGCATAACCCCAAAATGATAGCGGTAAATCTGTAAGTGACATCATAGAACGAACCATATCTAAGAGAGTTCGATTACAACGTTCAGACACACCATTACGTTGTGGTGTTCCCGGCGGTGTCAATTGTGAAAGTATTCCGCATTTCTTTAAATGCTCGCCAAACTTGTAACTTAGATATTCACCTCCACGATCAGAACGTAGAAATTTAATCTTCTTGTTACGTTGATTCTCAACCTCACTTTGAAATTCCTTAAACTTCTCGAAAGTTTCGGACTTATGTTTCATGAAATAGATATACCCATATCTACTCAAGTCATCCGTGAAGGTAAGAACATAACGATAACCACCGCGCGATGCTACACTCATTGGACCACACACATCGGTATGTATGATTTCTAATAAGTCCGTAGCTCGCTCCATCATACCAGAAAATGGAGTCTTAGTCATTTTACCCATCAGACATGCTTCGCATCTTTCAAGTGATTCAAAATCAAGTGATTCAATAAGTCCATCGGAATGGAGTTTCTTCAGACGCTTCACTCCAATGTGACCAAGACGACAGTGCCACATATAGGTTGAGTTATCGCTCGATTTCAAACGTTTAGCCTCAATGTTATTAATATGTGTATTTCCACTATCGAGATTCAATAATAATAGACCATCTATCAAAGTTGCATGTGCATAAAACATATTACTCATATAAATCGAACAACCATTATTCTCGGACTTAAACAAGTAACCGTCTCGCAATAAACAAGATCCCGATATAATGTTCATGCTTAACGCAGGCACCAAATAACAATTATTTAAGTATAAAACTAATCTCGATGGTAGATGAAGGGGTAGCGTGCCGACCGCGATCACATCAACCTTTGATCCGTTTCCCACGCGCATCGTTACCTCGTTCTTCGCGAGCTTCCGTTTATTCTGCAGCACCTGTTTCGAGTTACAAATATGAGCAACCGAACCAGTATCAAATACCCAGGCACTACTACGAGTACTAGTGAGATACACATCAATAACATGTATATCGGATATACCTTTCTTCTTGATGTTGCCATTCTTCAAATCCGCCAAGTACTTTGGGAAATTCCGCTTCCAGTGACCTTCTCCCTTGCAGTAAAAGCACTCAGTATCAGGCTTAGGTCTAGCCTTGGTCTTCTTCGTCAGCGCGGTAACTTTCTTACCACCCTTCTTGAAGTGCCCCTTTTGCTTAGACTTGCCTTTCTTGAATTTGGTGGTCTTATTGACCATCAACACTTGGTGCTCTTTCTTGATCTCCACTTCTGCAGATTTTAACATAGAAAACAGTTCTGGCAACTGCTTGTTCATGTTTTGCATATTGTAGTTCATCACAAAGTTCTTGTAACCTGGTGGTAGTGATTGGAGGACACGATAAATCCCCAAAGCATTAGGAATCACTATACCCAAGCTTTGAAGTTTGTTTGCGTGCCCAGACATCTTAAGCACATGCTCACTGACGGAGCTGCCCTCTTCCATCTTGCAGTTAAAGAACTTTTCAGAAGCCTCATAGCTCTCAATTGCCGCATGAGTCTCAAAGATCAATTTGAGATCACGGACAATATCATGTGGGTCTGAATTCTCAAACCTTTTCTGAAGCTCCGATTCTAAACCATACAAGATAGCACACTGAACTGTGGAGTACTGAGTCTTCCGAGCGAGGTACACATTCTTTACTTCATCGGTAGTAGTAGCTGCAGGTGGGTCACCCAGCGGTGCATCCAGCACATAGGTCAAATTACCAGCTGTGAGGACAATCCTCAAATTGTGGAACCAATCCGCGAAGTTGCTTCCATTGTTTTTCAACTTTTCTTTCTCTAGGAACGCATTAAAATTGATGGTAGGGGCCGCCATTGATCTACAACATATTTGCAATAGTTTAGACTAAGTTTATGACAAATTGAGTTCTAATTAATATTTAAATTAATCTAGGTGAACTCCCACTCAAAACAATATCCCTCACATTGTTTTAGTGATCTCACGAACCAAATCCACCACATCAACACCGATCATCACGAGAGTTGATATAGTTTCAATGGCGAACAATCGACATGTTCATCATATCTACTATATGATTCATGCTTTACCTTTCAGTGATCCGTGTTCCGAGACCATGTCTGTACATGCTAGGCTCGTCAAGATCACACCTTAGCTTCCGCATGAGCAAATCTGGCTTGCTCACGTTGTATACACTTGCGGAATCTAACACACCCGATCATCACGTGGTGCTTCGAAACAACAAGCTTTAGCAACGGTGCTAACTAAGGGTGAACACTTTATGACTTGAAATTCATGTGCATGAGGGATCATCTTATAATGCTACCATCGTTAACTAAGCAATACAAGATGCATAAAGGATTAACATCACATGCAATTCATAATATGTGATATGATATGGCCTTTCTTCTTTGTGCTTCCGATCTCCATCTTCAAGCACGAACATGATCTCCATCATCACCGGCATTGCATCAAGGTCAATGACGCTTCTCCATGGTTGTCGTCCACCGGCTTCAACTATTACAACTACTTTGAATAGACACGCGGGTCTTAAAAAAATTAAAGACAACCATATGGCTCCTGTCGGTTGCCAACTTACAATAAGGAACATTGCATACATCAAATATATTCACAATCATGGCCATATCACATCACAGCACACCCCTGCAAAACAAAGTTAGACGCCTCTACTTTCTTTGCATGTTTTACGTGGTTTGGGGCTTTCAATAAGTGTCGTTCTAACTTATGAACATGAACCACAACATTGATACTAGTATTGACAATCACCCGTTGTAAATTGAATCTTAACTATGTTGGGAGAAACTGTAACATCCCAAAAATCATAGTTTCAAAACTCATTCATATCATCTTTGCATCATTCATCCATTTAGGGTTTTCTCAAAAATCATTTAGAGGCAGAAGTTTGAACTATGATTTCATGTGAGCAATTTATCTCAAATGGCCGTCACCCTTTGAAATTTAAATGATAGGTACTTGTTGCTTACCTCCATTGATGAAAAGATTAGGTGAAGCTTTTAACCCAAGATTCCAAATTTAGAAATAGTTTTAAAATATTTTTCAAATATTTGCAAACTATAACAAAATCTCTGTTTATTTTGAAACCCAAGCTTGACCAAACCTTGCAAAGTAACCACTTGGTTAAAATGACTGTTTTTGAACCCACAAAACCCTGCAAAATTTTCCCAAAACAGTTTGGATTCAAAAGGATTTGAATTCATATCAAATTCATACCAGAAAATGAATTTAGAAAAAGAAAAGGACTTCTCAATGGAAAAGGGCCGCGCGGCCAGAATCTGGCCCAGCAACGAACCGAGCCCAGCAAGCCCACCCGGGGATTACTTTTTCTCCTCTCACGCGCGAGCGCACACACTGAGCCGCTGACAGCCAGACCCCACACTCACCTCGCGCACATCACTGACTAGCGGGCCCTGTACACGCTGTCATCGTCTTCCTCAAACCCCGCCCGCGACCACGTCGCAGCTGTAGTGACTGCCGGTGATGGCGCGGCTTAATTGGGCAATTAAACGCAGGCGTTTCCTGTCGAGGCACCGGCTATAAGATCCCCACCTCCCCACGATCATTTTCCCCCAGCCAATCGCACACTCACGCCCCCAGACTGCCCCCGACTCGCTCAAAACCACCGCAGACAGAGCAACTCCAGCGACCGATTCAGGTGAGCCTCGAGCGCCCCTTTCCCTCTGGTTTGTTCGAGACGCTTAGTAAACCTCCCGCGCACCTTCTAACCACAACAGAGCATCCTGTATTGCCCCAGGTCGACGTGTTCACTTGACGCCGTAGGCACCCGACGACCACCCCAACTCCGGCGAGCAATCTCAGTAAGTTTCGAGCGCCCCTTGCTTTCTCATTCACCCGAGCGTGTTCGCAGTTGTCCTGCGCATCTTCTAAACCCATTGGTTCGTGCTCAGGCGACGAAGAACTTCGGCAACGACTCCGACAACACCAACCCGACGCCAAACGCAACTCCGACGAGATTTAGAGCCCATCTCCGAGCGCCCCTCCGCAAGCCAGTACCACGACGAGCTTCAGCAGCCTCCGGCGAACCTGGTAATGTTCCTCTCCCTCTCGCGGACGATGTAGAACGCCAGCGCCGCCGTAGTCAGACGCGCCGCCGCCTGTCACCGCCGGTAGCGCCGCTCGATTTTGGTTAGGAGATTTTTAGCCGTTAGATCTGAATCCTACGCGTAGAAACACTTCACTTAACGAAGGGGTATGGACAGATCTGAGCCATGCAGCGTTAGTTAGATCCAACGGCACAGAAGGATGATCCGGTGCGAAGCGGTACGGGCGAATAAAAACATGACGCGTGGCTAGGTTAGATCTAAAAACAGATTTAAAAACCAGATTTAGATTCAAACTTCAAATGCTTATAACTTTTGAATGCCACGTTGGATTTTTGCAAATTTTATACCGTTGGATTCAGTGAAACAAGGCCTTTCTGAATATCCAATTTGTTTATCATATAGTAACAGTTAAAATGATTTTATTTGTGGAACAAGTTTTAAGCTATTTTAGGTATAGATTTAATTTGGTAAATTAAAATGGGGCCAAATAAGTTTAGTTGGCAAATTTATGACATGTTAAGTTTCTGTACTCATGAGTATGCTTGGTAGAATTTTCAAAAATCACCACTTAGTAAATTCTTGCATACATGCATTCATAATATTTTTGGTTGTATATATTTATGTGTAATTGTATGCTATTGTTTCTTGTGTAGATTTTGCTAGTGATTGTGATTGTGAAGAGTGCTACTCTCCCCACTACCAAGGCAAGTGATATTTTCATGAATTTCCTATCCTAAGTTTTGTACTTGCATTAGATATTTTGCTAAAGTAAATGCATGATATTTTGCTTAGTGCTAAGATGGGAAATCCTAAGTAGAGTGAAATAGTAGAATTGCTAGGGAAATTTTCCTAAGATAAGATACCATACTTTGCTTAGCCTAGCTTATAGTAAACAAGGGTGGTGAACATCTATTTAGTTTATGATAAAAATATTCTAAGTCAAAGAGACTTATATTTTCTTAATAAAACAACTAAGTCAAATGAACCTCCTGGGTGGAATGGAAAGATTGGGTTATGTTGAGTGGTTACACAAGGCCATGGACTTGGGTTGTGTATCTCACTTGTGGAATGCCACCCAGGCACAAAGGGATTTGGAGGCCAAGTGTTGAGAAAGCTTACAGTGCAACCACTTGGCAATATGGGCTCTGCCATGATCATATAGGTTGCTAGAACTTAGTCACTTGGACAGTTGGTGGTAGATGGGATGATAGGATGGAACGCGTCCATTTGACTAAGGAAAAGCTTCTGAAAGGTCCTGTCTTGGGAAACCAAGTCTGGTGGGGAAAGTGCACAACCTCTGCAGATGGAAAACCTAAGTACTTAGCCTTGTCCAAGGAAATGGACACTTTGAGCATCAAGACATGGAAGCTACAAGAATCTCAACACTCCAACTTCTAAATAAAAAATTGATGGGTGAACAAGGGTGAAGGACCTCAATGTCTATTGGTGGTTCCTTGGGAATGTTTTTGACAAAGAAAAACTTAGTGATTTCAACTAATAGGAAAAACCTATTTTCAAGCAAAGCAAGCCAAGCTACACGGAGCCAAAATGCATATAGTAATATAGTCCACTTAAATATAATAAGGTATCACTTGCCAATACTATTCCAAAGTATTGACCCTCTGTGGCTGTAACTTGTGATGTTGCAGGTTACTCCGATGATGAATAGGAGTCATGAGTCTACACTCAACATGCTTGCCTGTGGCACATGAAGATGAAGACTTATGTTTATTTACTTGTTCCTTAAAACTCTTGTATTAGGCCTATGGCCATGAGTTGTAAAAGACTATATTTTATCTCTGGAATGAATGTAATAAACGACCTTTGTATCTGTGTACTTCATCTTAAACTGTGGATGCTAGCATTGATCCAGGGACTAGCATTGCAATCACAGGGATCCTTTCCTTTATAAAGGAGGGGTCTAACAGATGGTATCAGAGCACTGTGTTGCCTGTAGGATTATGACCCTAGGATTGGAAACCACTAAGGAAAAAGTTTTTTCAACTACTTCTACACTTGTCTATTCTTCTCGTAAAACTTTTCTAATCTCTTTCAACTTCCTTTGTAGATGAACTCCATCAACGAAGCCGTGAAGAAGGGACCACTCATGACCATGACCTTGGAGTGTGAAACTGAGTTTCCCAATATTCTCAAGGATCTCATGGAGGCAATGGATGCACATGGTGAAGCTGTGTACAAGGGCTTTCCAGTGATGAATAAAGGAGTGGAGTATTGGTGGGTGCAACTTCACTTGTACAAAAACAAGGAAGACAACCACAAAGAAAGGGGATTCTGCATGTACACCAACACTACAATGCACACCACATTCTTTGAGTCAGCCAGGGATGCAGCTTGGAGGACTATCAAAGAACTAAGTGCTAGAGTCAAGTGCAGAATGCTCAACCTCCAAAAGGACTTAGAGAAAGAGAAGGAGCTTACTCAAGAGTTGGAAGACACCAACCAAGAGATAAGGGGAGATGTTATAGACCTAGTGATAGAGTCAAGAGAGCAAGACTGGTGGATTGCCTCTAGGAACATTGTGTTTAATAATAGATCCCGTGAGATTGGATTGTAAGGACACTTCGTTAGTTGGACCACCACTTATCACCTTAAATTCCAAAATGATGCCTTAGATAAAGTTGGACTTGTTTGATGTAATGGATTGTGTATGCATGACATATGTGGTATTTGTGTTCCATGGTTATGTATGAGATGGTTGTTTTTGTGTTCATCTTAAATAGTGTTGTTCTAACTTTTCAATTTTATAAATAGATGCCTATTGACGTCAGCACTGTTGAGGAGTTCCAGGTTACTCGTTTTGGACCCCGTATCGTTGAGCTTACCACTCTGCTCGATCTCCCTCTTCCTACCATCACGGTGTACCCACTCACCAAGTTCGAGAGGAAGGACCTCTGGGGCTTCAAGGTGAACCAGCCTGGACGCCAGACTGAGCCTACTACGGAGGCCATCGTCTTCAAGTTGATGCACGACGACAGGGAGAGAGGCATGGAGGTAGTCATGCAGGACCTGATAGGACGACTGTTAGGCCGTCACTCCCGACAGGTTAGGGGCACTCACTTCCACGCCTTTGGAAGGCGTGATGTTGATGGAGATTCCATCGACTTTGAGGATGACTCGAGGAGCACTGCGGAGCCGATACGCCTCTATCTTCAGGACTTAGAGACTCTTCTCAGACACGTAGATACGGACAGGACGAACGTCATGCTAGGCAATGACGAGCTTCAGGTGCAGCTACGCGAGAAGGACAAGCTTTTCGCACAGCAGGATGAGATGATCAAGGAAATGGAGACGAAGTTTGAGGCTCAGGATCGCAAGTTCAAGAGTCAGGAGAAACGCGTCCAGGACAGGAACAAGAAAATCCGGGACATGACCGAGGAACTGAAGTCCAAGGACTTCGAGCTTGAGCAGCAGCAGATGGTCATTGAGAGGCTTCGCTCCTAGAAGAGGGCTCTCAAGGCCAAGGTCGATTCCTTGACCACTACGATTGAGGAAAACAAGACCGCGATGGAGAACGCAGGTCTTACCTTCGTCGAGGAGGAGATTGATGCTGATGAGTAGACTTGACTACTCGGTTACCTTTCATATTCATACTTGTTATTGTGAACTTATTATTGGACCATCCGACATGTGGATGGCTTGCCACTTGTGTGTGTACCTCATGAGCTTGTTATGTGTTGAACTTCTATTCTTATGTTGCTTGTTATGTGTTTGCTTATGTTGTATTGTGCATGAAACATCTATGGGTATCTCATTCTTATCTATTTGAACAAACCACAGATGCCTCCCCGTCGCGCAAACCCCAACCCCAACAACATCACCCCGGAAATGCAACAAATGATGAATGCGCAAACCCAGCTTATGCAAATGATGACAACATTCATCCAAAACCAGAATAACAACAACAACAACAACAACGACCCCAACAACAACAACAACAACAACAACCCTCCGGGTTTTGATATGCTCACCAGATTTCTGCGTCTGAGGCCAGCAAAGTTTTCGGGAACAGCTGATCCCATGGTAGCCAATGATTGGCTACGTTCTGTGAACAAAGACTTAGTGACCGTGGGCTGCACGGATGCTGAAAAAGTCAGATTCGCAGCACATCTGTTGGAAGGACCAGCCGCCACATGGTGGGACAACTTCCAAATCACCACTCCTATAGATGAGGTGACTTGGGCTATCTTTGAAGATGGTTTTCGCACGGCTCATATCTCATTAGGGATAATGAGTCTGAAAAAGAAAGAGTTCCACAACCTGAAACAGCGCCACCGCAGCGTGGCAGAATACATAGAAGAGTTCAACAATCTGGCGCGCTATGCACCGGATGAGGTTGATACAGATGCCAAGAGAAAAGAAAAGTTCTTGGAGGGTTTGAATGATGAGCTGAACCTACAGTTGTCTGTGGCATATGTTCCAACTTATCAGTCGTTGTGTGACAAGGCTGCTATTTTGGAAAGTAAAATGAAGCAAGTCGAGAGTAGAAAGAGGAAACACTCCGACAAGCACAACTCGGGATCGTCTCACAAACGATCTCACTATGATGACAGTGGCAACTCAGGATCCCATAAACATGGGAAATTCAGCAAGCACAACCGTCATGACAACAAGCATCACCGCAGTCATGACAAGGACAAGTACAAGAACAACAAGGGTGGACATAAGAGCCACTATGGTGGAAATGGTAGTGGAAGTGGAGGCCAACCTCCTAAAAAGGACATCAGTCAGGTTGAATGCTTCAAATGCAAGAAGATGGGACACTATGCAAATGAGTGCCCCGAAAAGAAGGTGGAAGGACCTAACAAGCCGAATCCTTTTCAGAAAGGACAGGTTAACCACATCAATGTGGAGGAGGTCTATGAAGAACCTGATGCCGTGGCTGGTAAGTTCAGACTCAATTCAATTTCAGCATTTGTACTCTTTGATACCGGTGCATCTCATTCATTCATATCAAAGGCATTTGTTGAAAGAAATGAACTGCCGGTAGAAACCATTGGGTGTCCTATAAGAGTAAGTTCTCCGGGGGGAGAAATGATAGTAAACTCAGGTTGTCATGACTTAGTCATAGAGTTTGGAAAATATAAGTTTCCAGTAAACCTAATAATTCTGGATTCCCAAGGACTGGATGTGATTTTGGGAATGGATTGGATGGCTAAGTATGAAGGAGTATTAGATTGTGCCAACCGTTCAGTTACCCTCACAACCCCAGAAGGGAAAAGAATAAAATTCAAGTCAAACTTTGAATCCAAAGGAAGTAAGCTGAATTCTCTTAAGGGGGTTAGCATGGACAGCGTACCAATAGTATGTGAATATCCGGATGTGTTTCCGGAGGAATTACCAGGAATGCCACCGGATAGAGATGTGGAGTTTCTGATAGATTTGGTGCCAGGATCAGGACCAATAGCTAAGAGACCGTACAAAATGTCTGTTGATGAATTGAAAGAACTCAAGAAACAGCTTGGAGAACAGTTACAGAAAGGATTTATTCAACCAAGTTCATCATCTTGGGGAGCCCCAGTGTTGTTCGTGGAGAAGAAGGATAGAACACAAAGGCTATGTATTGACTACCGTTCTCTCAACGAGGTTACCATCAAGAACAAGTATCCTTTGCCAAGAATCAACGACTTATTTGACCAGCTAGAAGGAGCATGTGTATTCTCGAAGATTGATCTTCGGTCAGGTTATTTTCAACTCAAGATACGAGAGCAAGACATACCAAAAACAGCATTCACCACAAGGTATGGATTGTATGAGTATACTGTGATGCCTTTTGGATTAACCAACGCTCCAGCATACTTCATGAATATGATGAACAAGGTGTTCATGGAATTCCTTGACAAGTTCGTTGTCGTTTTCATCGATGACATCTTGGTCTACTCCAAGAGCAAGGAAGAACATGAAAGACACTTACGTTTGATACTTGAGAAACTGAGGGAACATAAACTATATGCCAAATTCAGCAAGTGTGAGTTCTGGTTAGAAGAAGTTGGTTTTCTTGGTCATGTGATGACAAAAGATGGTGTGGCAGTTGATCCTGCTAAAGTTTCAGCTGTGACAGATTGGGAATCACCTAAGAATGTAAAATAAGTTCGTAGTTTCCTTGGCTTAGCAGGTTACTACAGAAGGTTCATTGAAAATTTCTCGAAGGTTGCTAAGCCAATGACAGAATTGTTAAAGAAGGACAAGAAATTTGCTTGGACTGAAGGTTGTGAAGTCAGCTTCCAAGAATTGAAGAAGAGACTAGTGACAGCACCAGTTCTGTGTCTGCCAGATTTGGAAAAAGATTTCCAAGTATATTGTGATGCGTCACATCAAGGTTTGGGTGCCGTACTTATGCAAGATGGTAAAGTCGTAGCCTATGCTTCAAGACAACTCAAAACTCATGAAGTAAACTATCCTACTCATGATTTGGAGTTAGCCTCTGTCGTCCATGCACTCAAGACATGGAGACATTACCTTTTGGGTAAGCGATGTGAAGTGTTCACCGATCATAAGAGCTTGAAGTATATCTTCACCCAGAAGGAAATCAACATGAGACAAAGAAGATGGCTAGAACTTATCAAGGATTACGACTTAAGTTTGCAATACCATCCCGGTAAAGCAAATGTAGTAGCGGATGCTCTAAGTCGTAAGACATTTGTAAATGGCCTTACCAAAGGGGAATTGCCAGATGACTTGTGTAAGCAATTCAAAGAACTCAGATTGGAGATCGTACCAGAAGGACATCTCATGTCCTTAGATGTTCAACCCACTCTATTGGACAAGATCCGAGAAGTCCAGAAGACCGATAAAGAGATTGAAAAGATTAAGGAAAATATTAGTCTAGGGAAGGCTAAGAGTTTCCATATAGATGAACAAGGTACCTTGTGGCACGGGAAACGTATATGTGTTCCACAAGACCCGGAGTTACGGAAACTGATCTTACAAGAAGGTCACAACTCTCCATATTCTATTCACCCGGGAAATACCAAGATGTACATGGACATGAAGGAAAGGTTTTGGTGGAACAATCTCAAAAGGGACATCGCCGAACATATTGCTTTGTGTGACGTGTGTAGCAGAGTCAAAGCGGAGCACCAGAAACCAGCAGGTCTGCTTCAACCACTGCCTATTCCTGAATGGAAGTGGGAAAATATTGGTATGGATTTCATTACCGGATTAGCAAGGACCAGATCAGGGTATGATTCCATATGGGTAGTAGTGGATCGCCTAACTAAAGTGGCTCATTTTATACCAGTGAAGACAACCTATACAAGTGCCAAGTTAGCTAAAATTTACATGAGCAGGATTGTATGCCTTCACGGTGTGCCAAAGAGTATTGTGTCAGATAGAGGAACCCAATTCACATCTCACTTTTGGAGACAGCTTCATGAATCCTTAGGAACGAGATTGGAGTTTAGCACTGCTTTTCATCCTCAAACGGATGGACAAACAGAAAGGACCAACCAAATTCTTGAGGACATGTTGAGAGCTTGTGCTTTAGACTATGGAGCAAGCTGGGATGAAAGTTTGCCTTACGCGGAGTTCTCTTACAATAACAGCCATCAATCTAGTATTGGAATGGCACCGTTTGAGTTACTCTACGGAAGGAAGTGTACCACCCCATTGTTATGGAATGGTGTGGGCGAAAGGAGCTTATTTGGACCGGATCTTATCAAAGACGCCGAAGAGAAAGTCAAATTGGTTAAGGACAGGTTGAAGATAGCACAGTCCCGACAGAAAAGCTACGCGGATTCTAAGCGTAGAGAAGTCACCTACGAAGTTGGGGATAGAGCTTATCTCAGGGTATCACCACTTCGTGGAGTGAAAAGATTTGGAGTCAAAGGAAAGTTGGCACCAAGATATGTGGGGCCATTCAAGATTCTAAGTCGCAAGGGAGAAGTTGCATATGAAGTTGAATTGCCAGAATCTCTATCAGCAGTCCATAACGTATTTCATGTGAGTCAGCTTAAGAAATGTCACCCAGAAATGGAAGAGTCATCTTTGAAGGATACCATACCTTTGGAAGAAGTTCAGCTAGAAAGTGATCTCACTTATGAGGAAAAGCCTGTCAAGATTCTAGAGACAGCAGAAAGAGTCACCAGGACCAAGACTATCAAGTTTTGTAAAGTGCAATGGAACCATCACTCCGAAGAGGAAGCAACATGGGAAAGAGAAGATGATCTTCGGAAAGACCACCCTCACCTATTTGCTAGCCAAACCGAATCTCGAGGGCGAGATTCATCTTAAGGGGGTTAGATTTGTAACATCCCAAAAATCATAGTTTCAAAACTCATTCATATCATCTTTGCATCATTCATCCATTTAGGGTTTTCTCAAAAATCATTTAGAGGCAGAAGTTTGAACTATGATTTCATGTGAGCAATTTATCTCAAATGGCCATCACCCTTTGAAATTTAAATGATAGGTACTTGTTGCTTACCTCCATTGATGAAAAGATTAGGTGAATCTTTTAACCCAAGATTCCAAATTTAGAAATAGTTTTAAAATATTTTTCAAATATTTGCAAACTATAGCAAAATCTCTGTTTATTTTGAAACCCAAGCTTGGCCAAACCTTGCAAAGTAACCACTTGGTTAAAATGACTGTTTTTGAACCCACAAAACCCTGCAAAATTTTCCCAAAACAGTTTGGATTCAAAAGGATTTGAATTCATATCAAATTCATACCAGAAAATGAATTTAGAAAAAGAAAAGGACTTCTCAATGGAAAAGGGCCGCGCGGCCAGAATCTGGCCCAGCAACGAACCGAGCCCAGCAAGCCCACCCGGGGATTACTTTTTCTCCTCTCACGCGCGAGCGCACACACTGAGCCGCTGACAGCCAGACCCCACACTCACCTCGCGCACATCACTGACTAGCGGGCCCTGTACACGCTGTCATCGTCTTCCTCAAACCCCGCCCGCGACCACGTCGCAGCTGCAGTGACTGCCGGTGATGGCGCGGCTTAATTGGGCAATTAAACGCAGGCGTTTCCTGTCGAGGCACCGGCTATAAGATCCCCACCTCCCCACGATCATTTTCCCCCAGTCAATCGCACACTCACGCCCCCAGGCTGCCCCCGACTCGCTCAAAACCACCGCAGACAGAGCAACTCCAGCGACCGATTCAGGTGAGCCTCGAGCGCCCCTTTCCCTCTGGTTTGTTCGAGACGCTTAGTAAACCTCCCGCGCACCTTCTAACCACAACAGAGCATCCTGTATTGCCCCAGGTCGACGTGTTCACTTGACGCCGTAGGCACCCGACGACCACCCCAACTCCGGCGAGCAATCTCAGTAAGTTTCGAGCGCCCCTTGCTTTCTCATTCACCCGAGCGTGTTCGCAGTTGTCCTGCGCATCTTCTAAACCCATTGGTTCGTGCTCAGGTGACGAAGAACTTCGGCAACGACTCTGACAACACCAACCCGACGCCAAACGCAACTCCGACGAGATTTAGAGCCCATCTCCGAGCGCCCCTCCGCAAGCCAGTACCACGACGAGCTTCAGCAGCCTCCGGCGAACCTGGTAATGTTCCTCTCCCTCTCGCGGACGATGTAGAACGCCAGCACCGCCGTAGTCAGACGCGCCGCCGCCTGTCACCGCCGGTAGCGCCGCTCGATTTTGGTTAGGAGATTTTTAGCCGTTAGATCTGAATCCTACGCGTAGAAACACTTCACTTAACGAAGGGGTATGGACAGATCTGAGCCGTGCAGCGTTAGTTAGATCCAACGGCACAGAAGGATGATCCGGTGCGAAGCGGTACGGGCGAATAAAAACATGACGCGTGGCTAGGTTAGATCTAAAAACAGATTTAAAAACCAGATTTAGATTCAAACTTCAAATGCTTATAACTTTTGAATGCCACGTTGGATTTTTGCAAATTTTATACCGTTGGATTCAGTGAAACAAGGCCTTTCTGAATATCCAATTTGTTTATCATATAGTAACAGTTAAAATGATTTTATTTGTGGAACAAGTTTTAAGCTATTTTAGGTATAGATTTAATTTGGTAAATTAAAATGGGGCCAAATAAGTTTAGTTGGCAAATTTATGACATGTTAAGTTTCTGTACTCATGAGTATGCTTGGTAGAATTTTCAAAAATCACCACTTAGTAAATTCTTGCATACATGCATTCATAATATTTTTGGTTGTATATATTTATGTGTAATTGTATGCTATTGTTTCTTGTGTAGATTTTGCTAGTGATTGTGATTGTGAAGAGTGCTACTCTCCCCACTACCAAGGCAAGTGATATTTTCATGAATTTCCTATCCTAAGTTTTGTACTTGCATTAGATATTTTGCTAAAGTAAATGCATGATATTTTGCTTAGTGCTAAGATGGGAAATCCTAAGTAGAGTGAAATAGTAGAATTGCTAGGGAAATTTTCCTAAGATAAGATACCATACTTTGCTTAGCCTAGCTTATAGTAAACAAGGGTGGTGAACATCTATTTAGTTTATGATAAAAATATTCTAAGTCAAAGAGACTTATATTTTCTTAATAAAACAACTAAGTCAAATGAACCTCCTGGGTGGAATGGAAAGATTGGGTTATGTTGAGTGGTTACACAAGGCCATGGACTTGGGTTGTGTATCTCACTTGTGGAATGCCACCCAGGCACAAAGGGATTTGGAGGCCAAGTGTTGAGAAAGCTTACAGTGCAACCACTTGGCAATATGGGCTCTGCCATGATCATATAGGTTGCTAGAACTTAGTCACTTGGACAGTTGGTGGTAGATGGGATGATAGGATGGAACGCGTCCATTTGACTAAGGAAAAGCTTCTGAAAGGTCCTGTCTTGGGAAACCAAGTCTGGTGGGGAAAGTGCACAACCTCTGCAGATGGAAAACCTAAGTACTTAGCCTTGTCCAAGGAAATGGACACTTTGAGCATCAAGACATGGAAGCTACAAGAATCTCAACACTCCAACTTCTAAATAAAAAATTGATGGGTGAACAAGGGTGAAGGACCTCAATGTCTATTGGTGGTTCCTTGGGAATGTTTTTGACAAAGAAAAACTTAGTGATTTCAACTAATAGGAAAAACCTATTTTCAAGCAAAGCAAGCCAAGCTACACGGAGCCAAAATGCATATAGTAATATAGTCCACTTAAATATAATAAGGTATCACTTGCCAATACTATTCCAAAGTATTGACCCTCTGTGGCTGTAACTTGTGATGTTGCAGGTTACTCCGATGATGAATAGGAGTCATGAGTCTACACTCAACATGCTTGCCTGTGGCACATGAAGATGAAGACTTATGTTTATTTACTTGTTCCTTAAAACTCTTGTATTAGGCCTATGGCCATGAGTTGTAAAAGACTATATTTTATCTCTGGAATGAATGTAATAAACGACCTTTGTATCTGTGTACTTCATCTTAAACTGTGGATGCTAGCATTGATCCAGGGACTAGCATTGCAATCACAGGGATCCTTTCCTTTATAAAGGAGGGGTCTAACAGAAACAGGCACCCGCAAAGCCACTTATGCAATACAAGTTGCATGTCAAGCATGGAGCAAGTCTCATGAACGATGTCATGTAAGGTTAGCCCGGGCCGCTTCATCCCAACATCCCACAAGATGCAAAGTACACAAGAAGCAATCGACAATAAAAGCATCAATGCCCACAATGACCATTGTGTTCTACTCGTGCAACAGATCTACATATAGACACGACTCTGATACCACTGTAGGGTTTCGTAGCATGGAAAACAAAAAAATTCTACCGCATACAAAAAAACAAGCCAAGATCTATCTACTAGATTGTAGCAACGAGTCGATGGAATAACTCACCCTCGAAGATTCCAAAGTGTTTAACGAGAGCGGATTCTCGTGGGTGATGTAGTCGTACTCTTCCCGATCTCAAGATCGCGTAGACGATCCTTCCGGCACTGCGTTTCGGCAGCGCTCCCGTAGTCGGTCACACGTTCGGTACTCGACGAAGACCTTCCTCTCCCTTGTTCCAGCAGGCAGCGGAGGTTGTAGCACTCTCCTCGCGATTCCGGCAGCACAACGGCGTGGTACCGGAAGTAGAGGGGAGATCTCGCAGGGCTTCGCCTTAAGCCGGAGCGAGTATGGTGGACTATGAGAGAGATCCTCGGCGATCTAGGGTTTAGACACACCAAGGAGGAGTCTTGGCCGGTGGCTAGGGTTATCTAGGCGGCGGCTTGCCCTAGGGCGGCGGCGGCTGCAGGAGGGCCGGCGGCTTAGTGCTAGGGTTTGCGGGTGGAGGTGTTGGGTGCTAGGAGGGGCAGCCCTGCCCCTCCTTATATAGGTGGAGGGGCCGCGCCAGGGGAGGGGAGTCCCTCCCCAACTCGGTTTCCCAAGGGGGCCGGCGGTGGAGGGGAGGAACTCCTCCCCAACTCGGTTTCCACCTTCCCCTCCACTTCCCAAAATAGCTGTTTGACTTTTCAAATTGGCGTTTGACTTTTCAAACTAGGATTTGATTAAACCCTTTATTTTGTTCAGCGATGACACCTAGTACATGATGCAATCATTCCAACTTGGTATGACACATTCATGTACCCTTCCCCTTCGGAGTGCCGGACATTTCGGAACCTTCTAGAACATTCCCGATGAAAACACCGGAACCATTCTCCAACCCCGAAACAGGACTTTCCTTATATGAATCTTATTCTCCAGACCATTCCGGATCTCGTCGTGATATCCCAGATCCCATCCGAGACTCCGAACAACATTCGGTCTCTTACTCATCATTCCATAGCTACTTAAACAACGTCGAATCCTTAAGTGTGTCTCCCTACGGTTCGTGAATTATGCGGACATGATCGAGACACTTCTACGAACAATAACCAATAGAGGAATCTGGAAATTAATATGGCTCCCACGTATTTCTACGATTACTTTGCGATCGAATGAACCACTTACATACGATACCAATTTCCCTTTGTCTCACGATAGTTTACTTATCCGAGGTTATGATCGTCGGTATCTCTGCATACCTTGTTCAACCTCGTTACTGATAAGTACTCTTTTCTCGTTCCCGTGATATGTGATCCCTTGTGAGCCAGTCACATGCTTGCAAGATAATTGGATGACATTTCACCGAGAGGGCCCAGAGTATATCTATCCGTCATATGGATGGACAAATCCCACTCTTGATCAATGTGTCTCAACCAATACTTTCTAAACACTCAATGCCACCTTTATAGCCACCCAGTTACGGTGTGGTGTTTGATGTCATCAAAGCATCCTTCCGGTGAAGGTGATATGCATGATCTCATGGTCGAAGGAATTAGGTTACTATGTATCAGAAAGCATATAGCAATTGAACTATTAAAATGACTTTATCTTTATGCTACGCTTATCTATAGGAGTATGTCCACCATATCATTCTCTTAACGATATGATCTTGTTGTTAATAACATCTCAATGTTCATGATAGGGAAACCACAATCATTTATTAACCAACAAGCTAGTAATATATAGAGGCTTTACTAGGGACTTCAATTTAAGTTTACAAATCACAGAAGTATTAATGTTTCCTTGTTAATACTATTATAGCATGAATGTAAACATTTATCATAAACACAAAGATATAATAATAACTACATTTATTATTGCCTTTAGGGCATATCTCCAACAGTCGTGTGAGCCTATGGGCAAAATTTGGGTTGTTGTGTTTGGTAGCAGGGAGAACTATTAGACAGAAAGTATATTGTTTGAGGCAGTTGACCTGACCAGTTGTTAGCATGCTTTTCTTGGCGGTCCAACATCGGAAAACTCCTTGGCATCTACTCACATAGCTTATCTCACAATGAAGATTCCACGTCCAAATAGTATTATCACTATCACAGGAAACTATAAGCGCTCTATGGAGTGTTCCTCGGCTGGCTCTTCTCTAGCCGAGTCTTTGGTCATTTCCCATGAGAAGAATATAATTCATGATGTTGTAGCTTTTTCATAGTCATCTCAACTGGGTATGCCTCCAATGAGTAACCCACATGGTAATGTGGCCTTTCAGGCAACAAAAGAAACAAAGAAGATTCAGATTGATGATGCATTCCTGGACCGCACTGTCACCATCGGTATCGGGTTAGCTAACAATTAGGAAAGCGAGCTCACCAACTTCCTCCATGAGAATCAGGGTATCTTTGCATGGTCGACACAGGACAGAAGCAAGGCCGGTGAAGCAAGCTCTTCGCTGCTTCGACGAGGATAGGAGAAAAATCATTGGAGATGAGATAGCTTGGCTACTAGCTATCGGGTTTATCATGGAAGTCGTGCACCCAGACTGGTTGTCTAACCCAGTTCTGATCAAGAAGAAGAAAGATGATTCAAATATTGTAGTTTGGTTCATGTGTATTGATTACACAAAACTGAATAAGGCTTGTCCTAAAGATCCATTTCCACTACCTCAGATAGATTAAGTGGTCGATTCCACTACTGGATGTGAACTGTTGTCATTTGTAGATGCTTATTATGGTTTCCACAAGATATCTTTGAATCCGATAGATCAAATAAAGAAAACCTTTATTACCCCGTACGAGGCTTATTGATGTCGCACTATGCCGTTTGGTTTTAGAAATGTGCCTACAACTTATCAAAGATGTATGCAAAAATGTTTTCATGACCAAATTGGCAAAAATGTGCAGGTGTATGTTGTTGATGTGGTGATAAAAACCAAGAAGAGTCATACTCTATTAGATGACTGATATGGATATGCCAATTAGGGTATCCACGGAGCAGGAAGCAACTAGCCTAGAACAATGTCGACTGGGCCAGCGATGATGGTGACTGGAAAGGAGGCTTCAAAGAAGAACGACGACTGGACACGAAGGCCCAAGACTATAGCTAGGCCCAGCCAGATTTGGTCAAACTCCCAAAACCTTCACTAATTCAGTTGAGATCCTGTAAAACCCTAGTGAGGCACTCCTATATAAGACTCCCTAGGGTTTCCTTTGTACTCACATTCCATTAGCCACCCCATCCGAGTGACTCTCCGCCCCAACACCGAGTGCGCTCCCCAGTAATCTCATTATTCATCAATACAAACAAGCAGAAAGTATGTATTTACCCTCTGGGGGCGAACCTGGGTAAACCTCGTGTCTTGCCCAAATCTCGATCCACGGATGGCGACTCGCTCTTGCCCTTCTTCGACTCAATCGCTACCCCTGGTAGCGACTGTTGTGGCCATTCCCATGACAATGACCTTAGGCAAATGTTTGCGAACTTGAGAAGATTTCGGATGAAACTTAATCCAGAAAAATGTACATTTGGTGTCCCGGTCAGAAAATTACTCGGCTTCCTTATTTCAAGCCAAGGTATAGAGGCAGATCTGACAAAGATTAGAGCCATAGAAAGAATGGAACTACCGAAGTGCCTTAATGATGTATAGAAGTTCATTGGTTGCCTGACATCACTAAGTCGCTTCGTTAGTCGGCTGGGAGAGAAGGCATTGCCATTATATCAACTAATGAAAAAGCCGATAAATTTATTTGGACACAGCAAGCCGGTAGTGCATTTCACGAGCTTAAGAAAATGTTGGCCTCAACGCTAGTATTAGCATCACCACTGTCCAAATATATGATATTGCTCTATGTCACAACAACTAACTGAGTATTTAGTGCAGTTGTAGTGGTTGAAGGATAAGAGGAAGAAGAAGGAAAATCCATGCAAAGTGCTCTCCACATCTAAGCAAAATTATCCACATTACTAGAAAATGACATATGGCATCTATATGGCGGCTAAGAAACTCAAGCTCCAAGAGCATCCAATAAGAGTAATATGTGAGGCTCCTATCTTAGATATTCTATGTAGAAAGGATGAAATTGGCCGAGTAGCAAAATGAGCCATTGAGCTAGCATCATATTGATGTGTGCAGCAGCACTTCGTTGGGAGACCCCAAGAGGAAGGTATGATGCAGTACACCAGGAAGTTTTCCCTCAGTAAGAAACCAAGGTTATCGAACCAGTAGGAGGAAGGAAACATCCCAAAAGTGTTGCAAAACATGGAAACTTACACAACACAAACTCAAGACTTTGCCCCAACTAACAGTGAGGTTGTCAATCTCACCGGTTGCTGTAACAAAGGATTACCTGTATAGTGTGGAAGGTGATGATGGTTTGCAGCAAGTAAACAGTAACGGTGGAAGATATATAAATGTTAAAGATTGGACCAGGGCCCATAGTTCACTAGAGGTGTTCTCCTTAGATAAACAAACATGGCATGCTGGGTAAACAAATTATAGCAGGGCAATTGACAGGACTAAGCAAGGCATAACAATGCAATACTAGACACAAAGATCCTATGAGATTCGATTGGGCAATACAACAATATACATAGACCGCCATCCAACTGCATCTATGACTAGAATTCCACCTTTGGGTTGTCATCCGAACCCCCTCCAGTATTAAGTTGCAAGCAACAGACAACTGCTTTAAGCAAAGTGTGTAAGGTAAACAATCCACTTGTTCCACGAACAAGAGACTATTGTTTTCTCCCTAGTGGGAACAACACATATACAACCGTAGAGATTTCTGTCACTTACCTTGATTAAGTAGAGGCATGAACCCACTATCGAGCATAAATACCCCCTCTTGGAGTCACTAGCAACTAGTTGGCCAAGATAGCTACTAACAACGGAGAGCATGCAAGATCACAAACAACACATACATGATAGAATCAATAAGACAAAACCATTAATCAATCTGACATAGTAATCTCAATATCCATCGGATCCCCGCAAACACAACATGCATGATTACAAATAGATGAGATCTTGATCATGAACGGAGCTCACAAGATCTAGACATGAAAACACAAGGAGGAGATACAACCATCTAGCTACTACATGGCATGATGAATAAGAAGGCCTCCGGGATGATCTCCCCTCCGACAATGTGCCGGGAAGATCTTCAGATCCCCCTGATCTAGGGACGATGGTGGTGGCGGCTACATACGGTTTCATGGAATATTGATTGGGTCCTTAGGGTTTAGGCATCGGGTGCTTCTTATAGGCGAAGAGGTGAGGCTGGGAGGCGGCCAGGGGGCCCACACCCTACCCAGGCGCAGGCCCACCCTAGGCCGCGTCTAGGGGGAGTGTGGCCCCCCTCCGTCTCTCCACTGGACTCCGTGTTCTCCTCGGTGAAATATTGACTTTGGCTTTTGTCCCGTCCAATTCCGAGAATATTTCCTTACTAGCTTTTCTAGAACAAAAAACAACAGAAAATAGGCAACTAGCACTGTGGCAACTTGTTAATAGATTAGTACCAGAAAACATATAAAAACACCTCAAATTGTGGACAAAGCAAAGCAAAGTAGATACTAAACAAGCATGGAACATCAAAAATTATAGATACGTTTTAGACGTATCAAGCATCCCCAAACTTAACTCCTGCACGTCCTCGAGTAGGTAAGTGATAAAAGAATAATTTTTGAGGTGACATGCACCATCAAAACCAAGATCAAACCATTTGCAGGCATTGAATGCTGGGAACAAAGAACTCTAAACATGTGCATGAAAGATGGAGTTCTAACAATAATACAAAGTAACTATGCATGCAACATGAAAGGCTACAAACAAAGACCATGAAAAACATGCATTAAAAAACGTTTGTTTGTTTCACATACAGAAAACATGGAATAGTGGCATTCAGCTTGTCCCTCATAGAGTAGAAAATAGATGCATAGGACACCTTCAAAGTTCATAAGAGTGACTACATACAAATAGCATAAGAACACGCAATATCAACAATATGCATCAATCAATAAGTTTTGGGACACTGCACATAGAACTAAGAATGGCATCTATGCTCTCTTAACTGGTGCCTAAAGGTAGAAAGTGGAGACTCAATATAATAGTGGAAGAAAGGCCCTTCATAAAGGGAAGCAGGGATTTCAAGTTTCAAAAGAAGCTTTCAAAAATTATGGTACTTGTTAGCTTTCAGCCCTCATTGCCCCTATCATTAGCATCTTGAAGTGATTAAGGTTAAAGTGAACAAACTAAGGAGTATATGCATGACAAAGTATAAGTTGGCAATCTCATGTCCCTTGAATACGAGGGGCGCACCTCATGCTACTCAACTTTGGTCACCTGTAAGTTCTTCTCATAGTAAGTACATGTGTATCATAGAGAACCACCAACGGGGTACCCCTTGCACATGGTACAGGAGTTATCCCATAACCAAAATGACAAGGCAAGCAGACAATGAGCATCTCAACGATCTTTTTATTTACTATTTACATAGATTTTTATTGAGGATGCTTCACAGACTGCTCATTGTGGTGATGCTGCAAGTTTCCACCATGATTAGGCATGGCTTAGGCTAGCGGTCTAGGCGTTTTTCTAACACAAAATACATAACTCCATGGACTTACAAGCTCCCACTTTATTTCACACCGGCGACATCCATAGACAAAATAGTATGATATCAACTGTGTACAAAGTGCAAGTGCAATGTTGAAAACGTTACCCATGACAGCATGGTTCTGCTAATTCCAACATATAAGTGCAAGAATATACAACTTAGATGACACAATGGTTCAAGTTTACTAGGGGCAAGGAATAAAAAGTATGCCATCAAGTTTGTGAGGGCTTTAATCACTAAGTTTTCACATAACAAAATACTTTTTAATTGGAAGATAGCTAAAAACCAGAATATACTTGGAATGGTGTAGCACACGATGCATAGGAGTTTATAGTGGACACTTTGTAATAACTTGGTTTCTTGGAAGTTGGAAGCATGAGTAGAGCTTAATCATACAAGTGGAGGCTAGCAAAAGACTAAGAGCAACCAACTAAGAGAACAATAATGGGCATAATCATGCAGAGCGACAAAACATTACTAATCAAAGCATAGAGTGGTACTACAAGTCAAGGACTAAATGATCATAGAGGCTATGGTGACTTGTTTATAGTCATAACATGGTGTGAGCATGTGCCAAGTCAACCCAAACAAAACATCAAAGGAGAATACCATAATACTATGCTTTTGTATGCTAAAACAACGCATGATTTCCTCAAGGCACACTAAGCAATCCCAATTGTTTGGAACAAGTCATGCTACAACAATAATCACTAAGCATAAGGTCAAAACAACACCTAGCATGACATGCAAAAGTCTAAGTCACAGTCAATGCAAGCTCCTCTTGCACTTTCAAGCAAGAACTTTCTACTCCTTTCCAACACCAATCAACTTATTTGAAACAACACAACGAGAATGGTGGTCCAAACTACTTTATTCAAGCAAACTAAACAAACTAAGCAAAGCACATGAAAACTAAGACGCTCCAAGAACAAACGAAGTGTCTAGAAAGACCTAAGCTTTTTATTGATGAAGAAGGGGATGCCTTGGGCATCCCCAAGATTTGACGCTTGTACCTCTTGGAAATTTCTTGGGGTGACACCAGGATGGCATCCCCAAGCTTGAGCTTTTGTCCATTCTTCATCTCATTACATCATTCTCTCTCTACACCTGAAATTTTTCCTTCATACAAAACTTCACACAATCTTCATTAGCAACATTAGTGTATTCAAAAGAAAATAGACTCTTGGGTTTAGATTTTCAACAGAAAAACTTTTCACTAAAAACACAAGCTACTGTAGAAACTCCTTCAAAAAGCTCAATTTCCCAAAAAGAACCCAAAAAGGAATCAATAAGAAGCAAATGCAAATAATGGCAGAAATCTGTCAAAACAGACCAACAGGTAGAAACCGATTTTTTAGAAGAGCTTATGTTGCTCAAATCAAAACATGTTGAACTAATGAAAGTTTTCTAACATACTGGGGGATTTATTCATAAATTTTCAGCTTAATCCTATTTACAGAGACTCCTCACGAATATTTATGGTGAAGGATAGAAATCTGTTTCGGGACAGCAACTCCCCAAATCTTACTCCCCTCTCATTAGAGGTCATTCTTGGCATAAAAAACAAACAAAAAAGGATAAGGAGTGGTCATTACTGAATTAATAACTTCCAAAACTCAAGGAAACTCTTGGGTCATCTCCCAACAAGTACTTTTCTTTAACGCCTTTAAGTTAGGCACAAGAAGCAAGAAATCAAGTATTTTCAAATGAAGAATTAAGATCAATACTTGCAAAGTCTTCAAATATGAAAGTTCTCTCATCCAAATGAGTTTTGAAGGATCCCTTCTCATCTCTCTTTGGTTTACTACTTTCATCAAAAGGATTTTCAGGAACAATCCAATCAAAATTCTTTTCAAAGGCCTCATGCATCCTAACAAGCTTATAGGGTATGGGTATTTTAAATTCCTCTCTAGGCTTGGTTTTATCTGAAGTACCGACAACATCTACACATGAGCCTAGCATATTAAAACACTCGAAGTCCTTTTTTTGGCTTCCTTAGCAACATCATGGAATTCTTTGAGTAAAGTTTCAAGAATAAATTCTCTCTTTTCAGCATTCTTTTTTCTTTTAGTTTTAGGAACAAAATTTGCATCATGGGGTTAAGGCTAACAAACCTAGCCTCCAACATATGAACTAAAGAAGTTGCAGCAATTTCATAATTAGGAGCAAGTTCTGCTATAGATTTATCCTCAATATCCTCATGCTTGCTAACATGATTAAAGAATTCTTCAATATTTTGTTTCCCAATTATGGAGCCACTACCTATCGAAAGGTCCTTCAGGGCGAACTTGGAGAATAACATGGTGACCTAGAGAAAGGTGGCAACTAGAGTAGGAGCTAATTTTTTGTGTGTTTTTGACAGGAGAAAGAAAACCAAACTAAACTAATTATTTTTGAGTTTTTGATAAAAAGAGGCAAACAAAACTAAGCAAAAGGAACTAAGCAAACTAAAAACAAAGCAAAGAGAAAGGTTGAGGAGGACTCCCCTTGTGAAGACGTCCTTAGCCTCTCCGGCAACAGCGCCAGAAAAAGAACCGATGCGTGCAACAGCACTTCGTTTGGAGACCCCAAGAGGAAGTTATGATGCGGTACATCAGGAAGTTTTCCCTCAGTAAGAAACCAAGGTTATCGAACCAGTAGGAGTAAGGAAACGTCCCAAAGGTGTTGCAAGAAATGTGGAAACCTGCACAACACAAACTCAAGACTTTGCCCCAACTAACAGTGTGGTTGTCAATCTCACCGGTTGTTATAACAAAGGATTAACTATATGGTGTGGAAGGTGATGATGGTTTGCAGCAAGTAAACAGTAAAAGTGGAAGATGTATCAATGGTAAAGATTGGACTAGGGTCCATAGTTCACTATAGGTGTTCTCCTTAGATAAACAAACATGGCATGCTGGGTAAACAAATTATAGCCGGGCAATTGACAGGACTGAGCAAGGCATAACAATGCAACTAGACACAATGATCCTATGAGATTCGATTGGGCATACAACAATATACATAGACCGCCATCCAACTACATCTATGACTAGAACTCCACCTTTGGGTTATCATCCGAACCCCCTCCAGTATTAAGTTGCAAGCAACAGACAACTGCTTTAAGCAAAGTGTGTAAGGTAAACAATCCAATTGTTCCATGAACAAGAGACCGTTGTTTTCTCCCTAGTGGTAACGGCACATCTACAATCGTAGAGATTTCTGTCACTTCCCTTGATTAAGTAGAGGCATGAACCCACTATCGAGCATAAATACCCCCTCTTGGAGTCACTAGCAACTACTTGGCCAAGATAGCTACTAACAACGGAGAGCATGCAAGATCACAAACAATACAGACATGATAAAATCAATAAGACAAAACCATTAATCAATCTGACATAGTAATCTCAATCGGATCCCCACAAACACAAAATGCATGATTACAAATAGATGAGATCTTGATCATGAACAGAGCTCACAAGATCTAGACATGAAAGCACAAGGAGGAGATACAACCATCTAGATACTACATGGACCCGTAGTCCAAGGTGGAACTACTCACTCTTCATACCGCAGGCTGGCATGATGAAGAAGAAGGCCTCCGGGATGATCTCCCTTTCAACAGGGTGCCAAGAAGAGCTTCAGATCCCCCGATCTAGGGACGATGGTGGCGGCGGCTATAGACGGTTTCGTGGAATATTGATTGGGTCCTTAGGGTTTAGGCATCGGGGGCTTCTTATAGGTGAAGAGGCGAGGCTGGGAGGCGGCCAGGGGGCCCACAACCTGCCTAGGCACGGGCCCACCCTAGGCCGCGCCTGGAGGGGGTGTGTGGCCACCCTGTGGCGCCCCTCCGTCTCTCCTATGGACTCCGTGTTCTCCTCGATGAAATATTGACTTTGGATTTTGTCCCGTCCAATTACGAGAATATTTCCTTACTAGCTTTTCTGGAACCAAAAACAACAGAAAACAGGCAACTCGCAGTGTGGCAACTTGTTAATAGGTTAGTACCAGAAAACATATGAAAAGCACCTCAAAGTGTGGACAAAGAAAAGCAAAGTAGATACTAAACAAGCATGGAACATCAAAAATTATAGATATGTTTTCGTCGTATCACATATACACCACAATATTATAGGAGGGACGCAATTAAGTCCCAAGCTCTGACCGACTTTCTTGTAGATTGGGCCAATATGCAGTATGAACAGCCATTTCTTATTCCAATTATTGGAGAATGCATTTTGATGGGTCCAAAATGAAAAGTGGTTTAGGTTCCGGCATAGTCCTTCCCTCGCCAAAGATATATCAGCTAAGATATGTACTGTAAATGCATTTGCATCATCTATCAATATGGCCGAGTATGAGGCACTTATTCATGGGTAAAGGTAGCCAAGAAAATTGGTATTCGGCAAATACAATGTTTTGGTGATTCAGATTTAGTGGTACAATTATGACTGCAAGTGCACAGATCAATTGTAGCTAGTTTCTATTTGGGTGAGGGCAGAAAACAAAAAATTTCTTATGATCAAAATCCTAATGCCAGGATCTATCTCTAGTAATGTAATAATGGGAGGGGATATGAAATTCATACCTTTGAAGAACGAGTGCGGTTAACGTACCGCGAGGAACGTGGTTGATGAAGTCATTCTGACGCTGACCTCAAGGTCACGAAGTCCAACGGCCCTAACAACTCCTAGCACCAAAAGCACGGTGCTGCCCGAGGGAGTCACACACATACGATGCTTGACGACGACTCTTGCTTCTCCCCGATGCAGCCGAGATTGCAGAAGTAGATCTCCTGGCTCCGAATCCCGCAGCGTGATGGCGCACCATGGTGAAGAACTCCTCACTCGCATAACCCTGACAAGGGACTCACGATCGCAAGAGAGAGAGGGAGAGAAGAGATAGGCTACACATGCCTTTTCTTTATTTTATTATGTGTTTTAATCCTCCTATGGGCACCTCTGTATATAGGCGGAGGGAGGGGCTCCCTCCCCTTTCGGTGTCCCATATGGGACTAAAAAACAAGGGGAAAAGGCAAATTTCCGAGCTGCGGCCGGTTGGGCCCCTTGGGCAACTCGGGCGGGCCACTCCGGCCTCAGCCCAGCGCGGCAGGAGGTAGCGACCAGGCGGCCCGACATACACACACACTCCCACGCAGTGGCACAGCGGCCCAGGTGGGATGGCCACCCCCGCGGCCCTCCACGCTCGTGCGGCAGCAGGCTGCCCATGGCCCGGCGCGGTGACCAGCGACGGAGGCAGCCGCTTGCCCGGGTGGGCCTGGTTTTTTTGCGTAATAAGGAAAAATGCCGTTATAAACCTTTATTTAAATATTTATTTAGAACATATTAATTCACAATTAACATATAATAAATATATATTTAAATCACCATTTATCTAAAACTTCTTTTGGTCCCTTTTCCTTTATTCTTTCTCCGAACACCTTCGGATCTTCTAGAACATTTTTGGTTTCCCTCTTCTCTTTTTTCGGTGATTCCGAATATGCCAATAATGATCTCTGGGCTTCGTCAAGCCCTAAAGTGTGCTACTCAATGGTTTGGGAACACTCCAAACATTGTCAAGACTCCTCTCTAACCAATAATCAACAGCGGGACCTAGAGGCCCATGATGACCACATGTAAGGATGGCAATTTTACCCATGGGTACGGATACCCGCGGGTACCGTACCCGCATGGGTAGGGTATGGGCACACTTTTATACCCATGGGTAATATCCATATCCTACCCGTTAAGTCACGGGTACGGGCACGATTATAGACTTATACCCATGGATATACCCATACCCTGCCCGTTTAAACTAACATGTCAAACTTATCTATAGAGTTTGAACCTATGCGACCGAGAAGCGTAGGTACGAGTATGAGATTGCGACTTCTAAACTTTAATTTGATACTTTCATGTACTTGTCTACTATTAGTAAGTAGAGATTATTGTCTTTTTTCAAATATGCTATTGATAAAAGTAAAATTTTGAATAACTTGTATACTATTGGATATACCCGTCGGGTACCCAATGGGTACGGGTACCCGCCGGGTATGGGTATGGGTAAAGTTTTATACCCGCGGGTACGAGTATGAGTAAGTTTTTGTACCCATTGGTTACACGGGTATGGATATGGTATTGCTGTACCTTGCCCATTGCCCATACCCTACCCATTGCCATCCTTATCCACATGTGCATTCTACGAAACTTGTCGTTGAACCATTAACACCGCGTCTTATTCCTTTTGTCTTTGTGATACTTGTATTGTCCGAGGCTTCATCAATGAAATCACCATTCCAGGTTCAACCTCGTTATTGACAATAGCTACTTTACTCGATCCGATAAGTAATACCCCTCGTGACCTAGTCACACGCTGTGCATCTTATGGATATAACTTATCCGAGTGGGCCTAGAGTATCTTTCGTCACGCAGATGGACAATTCCCGCTCTTGACACATACTCCTCTACCTATTCCTCCGAATACCCAATGTCACCCTTATGATCACCGTTCCACCGAGTGACGTTAAATGCCATTAAAGTATTCTCAGGAGACAGTGATTAGATATGGTCTCACGGTCTAAGGAATGATTCACTACGTTTCCTAATCATCGCAACTTGAACTCTATGACATGATCGTGTCATGATGCATTAGATTGTGTATGTTCACTATCTCATTCTCCAATGAGATGAATCCATTTTCAATTTATTCCAAGGCACCAACATGATCAGGAAATCTTGATCATCCGTTGACCAATGAACCAGTGACTAGAGTTTCACTGGAAACTCCTAGATGTTTGCATATCACACGTGTATTGACGTTTCCATTCAATACAGTTATAGCATGATATAAAACTTAATCATAAACTTTATGAAATATGTTAATAATCAATATTGTTATTTGTCTCTAGAGCATGTTTCCTTCAGTCTCCCACTTGCATTAGAGTACAAATAAACTAGATGTATTATTCAATCATCAGCACCAGAACTTGGCACTTCTGATTATGCTTGCGTATGGAAGAGGTTTAAGTCTAGGATATGAACATTTCATTACTTATGAATACTTTGCAACTTATTAATGTCATCTTATATGACACTAATACCTTTTATTATATTTATGATAAATTCTTGCATATGTATAATGTTTTTGGCAATAGAGTGAGGTCTCTAGTTCCAGATACCAGCTGTGACGTTAGATTTGTCTCAGGGATTTTCTCATGGGAACTAAGTATTGGAACACACTCTGTGAGAAATATTCTTTAAGCCTCAACATTATACATAACACTTGGTAGTATTCATATACTTTTATTATAAATGTAGATTTCAAATTCAAAACTGCACTATGTGCTATTTTGAATATTTGCCACCATGCTTCAACTATGCTTAGGTAACTTTTCAGTGCAGAGATTTCCAATATTCTTGAGGTTAACATATACCCTTGTAGTATAACAGTTTATACTTTAGGTATGTCGTCCTTCACAAATTCGGAAACATGTCTATAGTTCTCACTAGATACCGTGAACAAACTCAACTCATTGTTCAATGATTTACACTTAATCATTTCTGAACTCGTTCTTCTTACTAGGAACCTGGATCAAATTATGTTGAATATTTATCTTGATTTTAAAAGATAGAATCCTATGTAAAAAACATAGTAGATGTTATAATATCCTTATTCTTTCTTTTAACCATTGATGTTAATACTTAATGAATTTTCTAACTTTAATGATTTAGGACCGTTCATTAATCAATTCCTATTCTGAACTCTTCAGACTCTACTTTAGGAATTTATTCCAGCATAATGCTATAGGACATATGTTAATCTTTAAGATTTCAATGTCCAATATACTTTCAACTTTACTTTCATAAATCAATATTTATTTATTTATTGCCTTTTTGGTCCTCATTCATAATGTGTCATTCACATATATGAATCATGTCAAGCTCCCACTAAAAAATTTGTCGCTTACATATATGAGTCCAAACTTTACATTGCTCCCGCTCAAATATGTCAATCACATATTAATTTCAGGATGGTTCTCTAGATCCCAATCAATTTTATGTAAATTGCATATCTTCTCAATATTTCGAACATCTTCAAAATCTCTTGATCAACTATCTAGCTGAGAATTTATTTTACAAGTCTATAGTACTTTACTAGTATTCAATCCACCAGGCTTTAGCATTTCTGAATTAAATTCATTTGAATTCGTCCAAGACATCTTTTTGCGCATCACGCTTTGTATTTTAAGACTCCCACTTATTTCTTATGACCTTGTGGTCCTTCGGAAATATCAATTAACTCCTTTACTTGATGAGATTTAATAACAGTTTTACTTTCTAATCTCAAGTGAAGTTTTAATTCCAGGATTTCATTTCTTGTATCTTTAGTATACCATCAGTTACCTTATAGTTCGTAGGTATGTCTTGTTCTAATAATGTGACAAGCAATTCACACTTATCTCCACACTAGGTGCAGGGCATATTTGTGAATCCTACTACTTTATATAAAAGCATAACTAAAAACACAATAATCACAATCATTGATCCCTTTTCTTTAACATGAAGAGTCACGTTCTGGAACACATTCTGTTATGCTTCTCAATATTCTGATGCATGGTCACAGACCTTCATCATGCTCTTACTTCATTCCATTAACACCATTGTTGAGAAACATTCTTTCTCGAGAATGCACCAAACCTCTAGCAATACTAGTTTTGCCTTTCTTTGGTTCTAGTCATGGGATTTGTATTACAAAGTTTCTAAGGTTTTGTTCATTATTGTTTTGGTTTTCTCATATAAATCTATAAACTTTCATGAATTGTAGATGGTTTACTTTTACTCTAGATGATTGTTTATCATTTCCATTCAATGGTCTTTACTAATGCTACAACGTTCTATTTGGTTTAGTGCCTCATATATATATATATATATATATATATATCCCACTTAACGCCAATAAGGCATTTTACAAATGTTCATGTATTATCACTTAGTTTCGTAACTCGAATAATTCACACATAATCGAAAACAACATATGAACACGAATAGAAATCATTCATATAAGTAGACAACTGATTTTTTACAAACTCGTATGAATAACCGTCTCACAAAATGTAAGACACACTAATGTAGTTCATATTCCACCGATTACAATAATTATCCAAAAATGTAAACTAAATGATAAATGTCGAGGGAGAGTGTCGTCGGCCATCATCATCATGCTCGCCATCAACACGCAACGTCACCTCCTCTCTCGCAATCAACTCTCATGCAGAAGGACCTATTCTCATAAAACAGAATAAGTATCAGATACTTCAATGCTCCAAATAAGTGTTTGCAAGATTATAACATTTATAAACTTTGTATATCATATATACCTTCGCCATCGATGACCTCTCTGGCAACAGGCTCAACCTTCACGCTTCACAAGCGCGATATGAACTCATGGAAATCCAGCGTTTCCATGTCACCTATCTTGATGCATACCCTGGCGTATTCTTAGTAGCTGGGAGGCAACGACCAAAGAAGTACTCCTATTGAAAATGAGTCATCCATACAATAGTCCACGAAATGAACCAACCTCATATATGCATCATGTATGCGAATAAGGTGGCTCTCTAGGCAAATGTTTTCCTCCATCTGAATGGCGTGGAATTTACCCACTAGCTCATGCTTCAATATGCTTACTTGGCCTATGAACTGCGCTCTTAGATGATCCACCATCGCATATGGGTCAAGATTTCCCATGAGCGGATGCAGTTTATCCACCATTCCGTAACGCATGATCAGATGAATAAACATGGACATGCCACGACGAAAATAGCGGTCAGCCCGCTGTTGTGGGGTCTCTATTTCATCTTGCGGCTCCTCCAAATCCATATTATAGCATATGTAGTTGGCCACAACATTCTTGGCAAGGAGAGAATTCAAACGCACTAGCCAATTGGGGAAGTTGGATCCATCTAACTTGAGTTTCTCACCAGCTACCCAATCAGCAACATCAAAACAGGCTTGGCGATTTGCCATGTTCTACATTTAAAATTACAAAGGTTTTAGACTGAGTTTATGAAAATATGAGTTCAAACAACTCCACTAGAAAACATTATCTCCAAAGAATGTCTTAGTGATTACACAATCCTAATTCACTACATCACCCCTGATTGTCACGGCTGGCGATATAGTTGCATAGGTGGACGTCAACACGTCGATCACATCATTCATGTGACTAATGCTTGATATTTCAATCATATCGTGTTCTAAGGCCATGTCTGTACATGCTAAGATTGACAATTATAACTCGTGCGTATTGAAGTGCAATATGGATTACACCCACCATATACGAACGCAGTTATGTCTAACACCTGATCGTCATGGTCTGCCTCATAATGAAGAAATTTATTGGTGGTGCAATACGAGGGGAACACTATCATTGAATTATGTTATGGGGGATCATATTATTAATGATACCGTCGAGTATCTAATACTTAGCACACAACAAGATACACATAACAAAATACATCAAATGTAAGTGCAATGCAATATGGTTCTTTGCGCTGTGATCTCCATTTGGCGCCTTCGGGTCCGGTGACAGGGTGCCGGTGCCTCCGGCATGAAGTCCACCACAATGATGACCGTTACTACGACTTAGCAGCATAAAGTAAACTACTTTACCTTGACTATGACCATATCACATCACAACGCCTCTGCAAAACATAGTTAGACGCCTCTAGTTTATCTTTGCATGTTTTACGTGGTTGTTAGGGCTTTTGCACAAGAACCGTTCTTACCTACGAACTTCAACCACAACGCTGATTAGATAATTATTTCTACTATACCTCTTTCGGTTCCTCCTTTGTAAATGCTATATCAACTACTAAAAGAGATACAAACACTCGCTAGACACTTATACGGAACAAGCTGTATGTCGAGCGTGGAACCAGTCTCGCATAAGAGTACGTGTACGGTCGGTCTGGGCCGCTTCATCAATCAATACTGCGATATCAACAAGTACACATGGGAGGGTAACAATTATAGAATCAACGCCCACACGTTACAACTCGTGTGTTCTACCCATACTAGAAGTACTACATATAGATCGGCTCTGATACCACTCTTGGGGTTTGAGGGCAGAAAACAAAAAATTTCCTACGATCGAAACCCTAATGCTAGGATCTAGATACTAGTAATGAAGTAATGAAAGGGGATACGATATTCATACCTTTTAATACCGAGCGCGGTTGTTAACGTACCGCGAGGAACGTGGTTGATGAAGTCATTCCGACGTTTACCTCAAGGTCATGAAATCCAATGACCCAGACAACCCCTAGCGCCGAAATCACGGTGCTGCCCAAGGGAGTCACACACGTACGATGCTTGACGACGAATCCCGCTTCTCCCTGATCTAGCCGATATTGCGGAAGTAGATCTCCCGGCTCCAAATCCCGCAGCGCGATGGAGCACCGTGATGAAGAACTCCTCGCTCACATAGCCATGACAAGGGGGCTACGGTCGCAAGAGAGATAGATAAGAGATAGGCTATACAAGCCTTTTCTTTATTTTATTATGTGTTTTAGTCCTCCTATGGCACCTCTATATATAGGCAGAGGGAGGGGCTCCCTCCCCTTTATGTGCCCCATGAGGGACTAAAAAACAAGGGAAAAGACAATTTTTTGAGCTGAAGCCGGTTTGGCCCCAAGGACAACCCAGGTGGGCCACCCCGGCCTCAGCCTAGCATGGCAGGAAATAGCGACCAGGCGGACCGACGCGCAGGCGGACAGATGGGCCGGCCTTGTGGCCTACGAGCGTATGCGCCCGCGCAGCGGCATAGCGGCCCGGGTGCGTCGGCCACACCCTGTGGCCCACCAGGCTCACACGGCAGTAGGCTGCCCGTGGCCCAACGTGGTGTCCAATGGCAGAGGCGGTCGCCTACCTAAGTGGGCTGGTGCGGCAACCGCGGCCCAGCGGCGCGCGATGCAGCGCCCTGCATCCCGCTACCCTAGGCGGCGCACACTATCTGCCGTTCGCTTGAGCTGTTCAAAACAACCCATTCCTTTTTTTCGTCGGTTTCTTTTAACGTAAAATCCCTCTGGTTTTTTTGCCTAATAAGAAAATGCCTTTATAAATATTTATTTAGAATATATTAATTCACAATTAACATATAATAAATATATATTTAAATCACCATTTATTCGAAACTTCTTTTGGTCCCTTTTTCTTTATTCTTTCTCCGAACACCTTCGGATCTTCTAGAACATTTCTAGTTCCTCGATTCTCTTTTCTTTGGTGATTCTGAATATGCCAATAACGATCCCTGAGCTTCGTCAAGCCCTTAAGCGTGCTACCCAATGGTTCGGAAACACTCCAGACATGGTCGAGACTCCTCTCTGACCAATGATCAACAACGGGACCTGGATGTCTATGATGATCACATGTGCATTCCACGAAATTTGTCGTTGAACCATTAACGTTGTGCATTATTCCTTTTGTCTCTGTGATACTTGTATTTTCTGAGGCTTGATCAATGACATCACCATGTCAGGTTCAACCTCGTTATCGACAATAGCTACTTTACTAGATCTGATAAGTAATATCCCTCGTGACCTAGTCACACACTACGCAGCTTATGGATATAACTTATCCGTGTGGGCCTAGAGTATCTTCCATCATGCGGATGGACAAATCCCGCTCTTGACACATATGCCTCCACGTGTTCCTCCGAATACCCAATGTCTAAGGAACGAATCGCTACATTTCCTAATCATCGCAACTTGAACTCTTTGACATGATAGTGTCACGATGTATTAGATAGAGTATGTTCACCATATCATTCTCCAATGAGATGACTCCATTGTTAATTGATGTCGAGGCACCAACATGATCAGGAAACCTTGATCATCTGTTGACCAATGAACCAGTGACTAGAGTTTTACTGGGAACTCCTGGATATTTGTATATCACATGTGTATTGACATTTCCATTCAATATAGTTATAGCATGATACAAAAATTAATCATGAACTTTATGAAATATGTTAAAAATCAATATTATTACTTGTCTCTAAAGCATATTTCCTACAGATCACCGCAATTAAGGGTCTCCCTGTGGATATCGTAATTAGCTTAGTGAATCTCTCTTTATTCCTTGTTTGACCATGTAGGTTATAGGCCAATGCTTGTAGTTAAGAATAACACTAGACATACTCCCAAACATGTCCTAAGGATTTCACCCTCTCTTTAGTCCTAAAGGCGAATGATATGTGGCCGACTACACATACCATCTAAAGAGAGAGATCAAACACATTATCATAAATCAATAGATCATGGACACAAGTAATAGATCATCTTTATTTCATTTCATAATAATGCTAGGGTTTCTCCATCTTCCCAAGAACAAAGGAAACTACTCCCAGATGGAAGTAATCATCAACATCATCATAATCAAATGGATGGAATAAAGTATGGGGATGGATCTAGTGCAAACCACAAATAAATCTGGAATTACAACAAGATCTAATGTATGGAAGATGGGAGTAGTAATGGTGATGGATATGCAACGGTTGATTATGAAGGGGATGATGCGATGTACTCCAATGATCCGTTAAGCAGCAAGGATTTCCCTTCTCCAAGTTCCTGGCTCCGCCCCTAAATGTACTCCAGTGTGGTTTTTCGTGGCTAGAAGTTTTTGTGAATGTCGGATCTCAGATCCATCTTCATGAGGTGAAAGTATTTAACGAGGTGCACATGCTACCACACGGTACAGGCGGGCGGTACGGGCGGGCTCTGCCCCTACCAGTGGTTGTTAAGCTCTTTGGAGCTTCCTCCACGCTTGATAATCTCCGAGGTGCGAGGAACAATCAAGAAATGACTTATGCAAAATATGATCCCAATTGATAATCTCCACGCTTGATAATCTCCTAGCTCTTTGGAGCTTCCTCCACGCTTGATAATCTCCTCCACGCTTGTTAAGCTCTTTACAGAATAATATGATCCCAATTGATATGTTCATAAGAGAGTTGGTAATTCGAGATCCTATTGAAACAAGAACAACAGGTGCGCAAAAATGCAGTAAAATACCAAAAACCCTGCTCTACTTATGCAAAAACAAAAGGTAAATATGATTCAATTTTGGACTCATCAACTCCCAAAAGCTAGACTCTTGCTCATCCCCGAGCAAGATGGTGGCTTATGGACAAGGTCATCATGTTCATGAGGCACGAGTCGTTACAATAAATGAGGCAAAAATTAAAACAAGAGTACAATATCAGATGTAGAATTGCATCATGAGTCTTATCACACCTTTACACATCACATGACTTAGAGGCTTCGACACCTTTCTGTATCAACTAATGTTATAAGAAGTTTTTAGGGGTTAAGCATATTATAGAATCATAAGGTTAAATCGGTTGAGCACTTGATTCGAGTAATGAAAGTTTCATGATCATTGCTTGAGTTTCCCTTTTTTATTTTAATTTTCAAGATCGTACTTTCTTCTGCCTTGAAATTCTCATGATAGGTGAATCTATTTTTATTTTTTTCTTTCTTTTACAACAGAGTCACCTGATCATGCTTACTACTCTTTTTTAGCTCTTGTAAACTTAAACATGTGACTATAACATGCTACCAAGGTTTTTCTTCTCATAATTAATCAATAATTTATTGGTGTGGAAGACCCTAAAATCATAATAGTTGTACAAGTATCATAGCACTCATCCTAATTCATTCATCCAATATAATAATCATGAACCGAAATATTACTTCAAATACCATAAAGTCTCAAAACTCAATGGATATAATTATTTCCTTGAACAAAGGGAGTTTGAAGATGATGCAACTAAGTGCAAATTCTTGAATTAAAACCTAACATGCATGTGGTAAAGTAAACATGCTAAAACTTGAAGTTAGATTACAAGGTATTCACAGATCCCCCAAGCTTGGAATCAAAACAGGGAGGATCCCAAAAAACCTTGTGAGTACCTATTCCTTCTTAGGTGTGAAGAAATCTTCTTCTTCTTCTTCTTCTTCTTCTTCTTTGAGGCTGCAAGCATGAGCAATGCATGCAAATCGAGTGGATAATTCTCTGATGCTAACATGCTGCTCTTTAATTATCTTGTAGAGCATCATCATGTTGTTAGCCATCTCAACACTAATCTTAGTCAATAGTTGTGTCCTACCATCAATGTCATCGACCCTCTTTTTGAGGTCCTTTCCCATCTTCCACTAGGATTCAACTCGTTCTCCAATAGGTTCAACACAAGCTTTGGAAATATTTTCAAGGTTCTCGATATTGTCTCTAGTCTCATCAATTTTTGTTCTTTCTGAGAAGAGGAACAAGGAGGAGATTTGAGAGAGGATCCGCGAAGGTTATACTTGTAAGGGTTGAGTGGAGGTTCTTCTTTGTTCTTCCTTTGTTCCATGTGCCTGAGCATCTCAAACTTGCACTTAAACATGTCCTCCCGGTTGGAGAGTGGAACCACTTGAGTAGACTCTCTAGTTGAGGAAGACGAATAATTGCTCTCAAATTCCCTTGCTTTGACCTGTGTTGCCGGTACCTCTTCCTTGTTGGTCCAGATCTACTTGATATGAAAAGGCTGCATGGTTCTTGAATGATCAAGTGAGATCTGATGTATCATTGTAAGATCCCTCCTTTGTAAAGGAAAAGGATCCCTGTGATTGCAATGCTAGTCCCTGGATCAATAGCTAGCATCCACAGTTAAGATGTAATATCAAGAAACAAAGGTCATAATATAACTTTATAACCAGGAATAACATAATTTTATTACATCTTACATAGCTCTTTTGGCTATTACATTACATTGCAGCAGAATATCTATAAGCATGGGGTCCTTCATCTTCAAAGTGCCACAGGCAAACATGTTGGTTGTAGACTTTGTAATCCTAATCAATCAACTTCACTATTATCAATCATACCTGCAACATTACAAGTTATAGCCACAAGGGTCAATACATTTGAATTGTATTGGCAAGTTTCACTACTATGTAGAATACAAGTGGATCCTATCAATACATGCATATTTGGCTAAGTAGGGTTTTGGGCTCATTTGCAGAAAGCAATAATTTATCCTATCTTTTCAAAATAGTTTTGGTCTTTTGTCAAATCTTTCTGAACTACTTGGTAAATCCCCAAGTGTTTCAAGTCTTTGTCAAAATCTCTTGAGCTCCTTGGTACACCCCAAGTGCTTCAAGTTTTTATCAAAATCTCTTGATCTCCTTGGTAAATCCCCAAGTGCTTCAAGCCTTTTGTTGTCACTTAAAAGTTTTTCTTATAGAAATTGGAATGTCGAGATTTCCCATAGCTTCAGGCCTTTAGTTGCTCAGTATTGTCCATAACAGGGGACACGGCTAAGTACTTAGAATTTTTATCTTCTGCAGAAGTTGTACACTTTACCCACATGACACAATCCCATCTTGTTGCCACCAGTGGCCGCTGGATAAGTACTCACCAAGATGGAATACTGGCAGATTGAGAATGTGACGAGGTCTTTCCATAGGGTCCTCCCATACACAATGCTAGCTTGTCTTCAGGCACCAATGTAGGGTTCCTAGTTCCCTCATTTCCAGTTAACCTGAAGACCAATGCATGGGTCTTCCCAATGTAGTTGACTAAGCCAGAGCCATAATAGCATGTGGCTGTACACGGAAGCCACTGTTGGAGAAACATGTTCAATCTCTAAATCCCTGGGTGGTTTTCATCTGGTGCACAACAAAAAGAGATTGCCATATAAACATGGTTCCTCTTGTTGTCACCTTGTCCAAAACTTGAGTATCCTTGTCCACCCAGGTGGTTCATTGAGTACTTGTTTTATTATATAAAACATAAGTCTTTTCTCAACTTCATAAAATCTCAACATGTATCTCTTCTCAAAATATATAGCTTGGCTAAGCATTTTGCAACTACATTGTTTTCACTAAGGAATGTATAAGGGTATCCTATTAGGATTTATCATAGCATATAGTATAGAAATCCTTTTCATGCATGTTTCAAAATCCACTAAGTATAATGAAAATAGTAGGACTTTGGATGATAGTGTAACTTGCCTTTTTGGTAGGGAATGTTGGTTCACTTCTTGATCTTGCTAATCTCACACTCTTCTAACTTCACTACAAATCAATCAAGCAAACAGAGATTCAACTAGCATTCCAACCAATATTCAAACAATTTAACCCACATAAAAATAATAGAATCAAGGTCATGCATGCAAGCATGCAAAAGATAGTTTTATTTGCAAAGGTGGTTTCTACTAGGCTCTATACATTGTAAGGCTCAAAGTGGTCATTTTTCCAAAGTGGCAAAGTCATTTGCAAAAGGGTTTTATCAATAGATCATTTTTAAATCAAATCATTATTTCATGTGGTGGAAAATGTTTTTAGCAAGGTAACAATTTATATTGTTCACCAAACAAGTTGTTGATTCACCAAACTTAGTGTTTAGGGTCAGTAGGTTTGAATCAAAACATTTTTCAAAGGTTTTACCCAAAATCATTTCCATCACAAAATCAATATTTTTATTTGACTAGAAATGGGCTAATTCAATTATTCAATCCTAAACTTCACAAAATACATTTTTAAAACCATAAGTTGGTTCCTAGGGTCAGTAGGTTCACAACAATTCATTTTGCAAAGATTTCATCCTCAAAATCATTTTGGAAAAGTTTTTATAACCTAAACAAGCATACAAATGTTTCTGCAAAAACAAACACTTTACCAGAAGCTTTTTACTAAACAAATTGCATGGTTGGCTAGGGATTGTTCCACTGATTCCATTGATATAAAGTTTGCAAACTTTGGACGTGTGGATCAAAAGTTGCAAGGTTTACAAATTTGCATCTAAATCAGATTCAAAATTTGTTTTAAACAGAACTAGTGCCACGCGGCGCAATACTATTGGGCGGTACCGGTTCGCATGGATCGAGCGATGCAGGCCGTTGGATCAAGTTAAATCGCACGGCACTGGTTGCGTACCCTTTCAGTGTTAAGTGATCTAATCGCAGCCGCATGATCTAAATCGCACGACGCACAGCGCGCTAGCCATAGACGGGCGGCGCTGGTGGCGGCAGGCGGCAGCGCGCGGTCAGACGGTGGCGTCGCGGCGGTTACAGCAAGCAAGGGAGGAGGTGAGGGTGCTTACAGTGATAACGGTGACGCTCTGATGCTCAAGGTACGGTCAGCTCGTCAAGGGGCGCTCTGGTTCCAGCGGGATTTCTCGCCGGAGTTGCGTCTGTCGACGGTCACGCTCTGTCGTCGTCGGGGACGGCGCTACGGTTCACGAGGGAGCAAACGGAGTGCATGGTCAGACGCGCAAAGACACGGCGATGATGCGTGCGTGATTGAGAGGGCTCGGGGTGGTTGGTTCTTACCAGAAAAACTCGCCGGAGAGAGAAGCAGACGCGGCGGCGCTCAGGTTGTCGTTGTTGCCGGCGCTATGGATCAAGTGCGGTCAAGCCGAGGGTGCAGGGAGGAACGCCTGAGGATGGAGAGCAAGCTAGTGTGGTTGGGGAGGTGAGGGGTGGCAGTGGTTCGCCGGAATTGGCCGGGGAAGGTCGTCGGGGCAGCGAGGGTGTGTGGCGAAATTCGTCCAGCTTGGGGGCAGAGAGAGGGAGGCGCGTGAGGGGAAATGGAGAGGAGGCCAGGGAGGTTAATACGGCGCAGTCACGGCGAGTAATGGTCGCGGAATCAACGCGTATTGAATCCTGCAGAAACGGCCGGCGAGAGGGGGACGTGGTCACCGCGGGGTGAGGAAGAAGGTGACCTGGCGTGGGGTCGTCTCGTGAGCGATAGCGGAAAAGGTGCGGTGGGGTCCAACTGTCTGCAACGCTGCGGGTGAGTGTTTGAGTGAGAAAACGTTTCGTGAGAGAGAGTGGGGTGGGCTTGCTGTTGGGATTGTTGGGCTGGACGACTGGGCTGCTGTCTGATTCTATTTTTTTCTTTCTGAATGCTTTATCCTTTTCTATTTCTATTTTCTGTTTTGAAATTCAATCAAACAATTCAAACATTCAAATCAAATCAAACATTCACCACACTTGTATTGAGTTTTGATTCTGTTTAACAACATAAACCAAAGTCCAAAACAAAATAATATTTTTATTCTTTTAAGGATCTATTTAATAATTAAATAAATAGTCCTTAGTTATTAATTCAAATAGGATTTGTTTTATTTAAAAAATCCATTTGAAATCTAAATATAAAACCAAAAACACTTCAGTAGGTTTTATTTGAGATTATAAAATACTTGGAAAACCTGTTTAAAATAATTTAACAAGTTTTGATGTTTAATTAAAATAGTAAAACCTTTATCTTAAAAAAAATTGGTTTATTAAATCCTTATTATTTTATTTTAAATAAGCCTTTACTATTTTTATCAAATAGAAATATTTTATTTCAAAAGCTTGGCCAAGGTTTAATTTGGCTCTATAAAATAATTCTTATTTATAGTTCTACCTTTTATTTGAAACCAAATCTTTTTATTAAAAGATCCAAAATAGTAATTCCAAATATTTTTAGCTTTATTGTTTATTTACCTTTTTAAATCCCTTTAGGATTTTATTTGATCCAAATAGGTTATGAAAGTTTCCAATTGGATTCAAAAAGTTTCTTCTCACCCTGAAAATCAACAAAGTTTTTATTTTATTCATTTATTTTTCACATTACATGATTTGGAAAATCTTGGGATGTGACAGTCATAGTACAAGGCAAAGAAAGACGAACCCTAGATCTGGAAGGCGATGGCAAAGGCAAACAGGAGAAGAGGAAAATAAACTTAGATAAAAAGAGACTAATGTCAGTCATGGGTAACGGTGTAAGCAGGCCGAGTTCATACTGCACGCCCGTACCGACATCTTACCGACCTTTTTTATAAACAAACGGGGGAATACAGTGTTGGTTATGACCTACCGTACGGTCAAATGTGCCTGTACGGTCTGGTCGTACCACAACTTGAGAAAACAGCCACAAGGTATTAACGGTTTAACGACCACTGGTACGATCACATGTACCCATACTGCCCGGTCATACTGTATTTCAAAAAAATAGATGGAAGCTGGGAGTAATGTCGAGAGTGTAACGACCATTGGTACGAGCGCGTCCACTTGTACAGCCGCCCGTACTAGGTTAAAAAACAGCTCAGAAAAATCAGAAAAACAAAAGGGAAGTAAAGAACACAACAAGAGGACCTGAAAAGTTTCAAGAAATATAAAAACAAATCAACTAATCTGGTTACCTTACTTTTGTTTAATTTATTCCCCTATCGTAATTAAAGGGACTAGCTCCTCTATGTTGACTTTCCCAATTCTATAGTATTTCAAATGTTGCCCGTTAACTATCCAAGATGAAGAAGGAGTATTGTTTTTCAACTTTACCGCCTCCGAGGGGTATGCTTCCTCTGCTTCATACGGTACTTCCAACTTGGATATTAGCTTTCGTGCAAAAATCTTAAGCCTAGAATTGTAGAGTAAAACTTGATCTGTACATTTAAATTCATTATGCTCTATTTTTCTATCATGGCATTTTTTACTTTTTCCTTGAATATCCTTGCATTTTATAAGTATCATTTCTGAGTACCTTTAAAGCATGAATATCTGAGAGACATTTTTCTCCCATAGTTTTGAAATCAAAATCCATTGTTTTAATAGCCCAATGAGCCTTATGTTCTAACTCTAATGAGAGATGACAAGATTTACCATAGACCATCTTATACGGTGTCATTCCCATTGGGTTCTTGAATGTTGTGCGATATGCCTATAATGTATCATTCAACTTCATAGCCCAATCCTTTCTTGACTTATTCACCATCTTCTAGAGTATGACTTTAATTTCCCGATTGGACAGCTCCACTTGCCGACTGGTTTGTGGGTGGTAAGGTGAGGCTACTCGATGATCGACTCCATATTTTTGAAGTATCTTCCTGAAAGTACCCTTCATAAAATGAGTTCCACCATCAGTAATAAAAAAATCGAGGTACTCTAAACATGGGAAAATGATGTCTTTAATCATCTTGATGGAAATTGTTGCATCTGTATGAGAGGTGGGTATAGCTTCTACCCATTTGGTAGCATAGTCAACAAAAACAAAAATATGAGTATACCTGTTAGAGGAAGTAAAAGGTCCCATGAAATCCATTCCCTAAACATCAAATGGTTATATTATGAGGTTATATTTCATAGACATCTCTTTTCTTTTTTCCAATGTTACTCATATATACGTTGACATGCATGACAGTTCCTAACATAATCGTGAGCATCCTTGACCTAAGTCGGCCAATAAAATCCCGATTGTGGGAGTTCTGCAGCTATACGGACCAGTGTGATGCCCCCATAAGGACTATCATGACATGCTTTAAGAATAGCTCTCATCTCGTGGTCAGGTACACATTTTCTAATTATCCCATCAATTCTATGCTTGTATACATAAGGATCGTCCCAAAAGTAATGCTTTAAATCATTAAAGAATTAGTTCCTTTGATTATAGTTCATTCCTTTTGGTAGAAACTTACCTACAAAAAAATTAGCATAATCTGCAAACCAAGGGTCATGTGACTCTAGAACTATAAGATATTCAAGTGGCATAGATTCATTAATAGTGGTAGGATATTCTATAATACCCTCCATATGTGAGATATGACTGGCAACCGGATTATCTTTACCTCTTCTATCAACTATTTATAGGTCATATTCCTGTAGTAACATGACCCATTTAATTAGATGAGGTTTCACATCTTTCTTAGCTAAGAGATGCCTTAAATCCTGATGGTCGATGTGGAACTATTACTTTTGAATTGATAATGTGATGTCCAAATTTGTCACAAGCAAAAACCATAGCTAAAAATTCTTTTTCAGTTTTTGCATAATTTCTTTGAACGTCATTGAAAACTCGACTAGCATATTGAATAATGTTTAAGTTTACTCCACACCTTTGTCCTAGAACAACCCCAATATCATAATCACTAGCATCACACATAATCTCAAACGGCTCATCCCAATTTGGTGGTTGAACTACGGGTGTAGAAACTAGCGCCTTTTTTAATTGTTCAAAGGAATCAATGCAATTTCTATAAAAAGCAAAAGGGTATCCTTATCTAGCAGATAAGTTAAAGGAGAAACCAATTTAGCAAAATTCTTAATAAAACGCTTATAGAAACCCGCATGTCCAACAAATCTCTTAACCCCTTTTATGTCTTGTGGTATTGGTAACATATCTAAAGTAATAAAGTTTGAATCATCGACCTTGATTCCTTTTTCATAAATTTTATGACTGAAAACGATACCTTCACTTACCATAAATTGGTTGTGCTCCCAATTGAGAACCAACTTGGTTTGTCTACACCGCTGCAAAACCCTATTAAGATTATAGAGACATTGCTCAAAAGAAGTTTCATAGACAACAAAGTTGTCCATGAGAACTTCCATAGAAATTTTGACAAAACTATCAAATATCTTCAAAACACATTCTTGAAAAGTAGCAACTGCGTTGCATAAACCAAAGGGCATTAGTCTGTAAGCATAAGTTCGATAAGTCACTACAAGAAAAATGTACTTTTACAACGGACGATTTTCGTGGTTGAAGGTCCGTTTTTCGTGGCTGAAGTCCCGTCACAAATGAATCTACCACGGGTTTTTTCCGACCGTGGTGGAGCGCACCCTTCAGCCACGAAAAGTCGTTCCGTCGTAGATCTGTTCGCCAGCCACGTTGACTGATGACGTCATGCAAACTGCCACGTGGTGAATCTGGTCCATTACTATTCTGGCCTGTTGTGAATCTCGCCATTTACTGTTCTGGCATGCTGACAATCTAGCCATTTAATATTCCGGTCTGCTGACAATATAGCCTTTCACTGTTCTAGACTGCTATGTATCTGGACATTTACTGTTCAGGCCTACTATAAATCTGGCCATTTACTGTTCTAGCATGCTTGAAATCTGGCCTTTTAGTGTTCCGACTTGTTGACAATTTAGCCTTTTACTGTTCTGGCCTACTGTGTATATAGCCATTAACTATTCTGGCTTGCTGTAAATCTGGCCTTCTACTATTCTGGTCTGCTAGAAATCTAGCCTGTTACTGTTCTAGCCTCTTGCATTTCTGGCCTTTTACTATTTAGACCTGCTGGAATTCTAGCCTATTATTGTTTGGTACTATTAGTATTCAGGGCTGCTACTTTTGCAGCCCATTAGGATTTTGGTCCCGTGCTGATCGGGCCGGTCACTACTCCGGCCTTTAACTGTTACTTCCATTACTGTTCATTTTCACGTCCATGCGTCGTTTCATGGATCATTTTGTTCCAGCCTTTTACTGTTCTGCCATTTTTTGGAACCGCCGACTTATTTTGTAGAACATCACACGAGTGCCAAGATGCCAATTAATACACATGCGAAAATTTAAACTACTTATTACAACAATAAAAGTTTATTACAACACATCATTAAACAAGATCTACATTCTAAAAATTACAGAGTGTAGGATCCTCAATAAGAGATTGGTACATGGCAATTCGCTTCAAAGTATCATATGTCCTCTTCTTTAATATTTCAGCTATAGATCTAAGGGCAGCTAGACCCATTCTTTATGCAAGCAACACATCCTTCGTATATATATATATATATATCTCCTGCAGGAGCTGTACTAGGTGGAGTGGTAAATACGTTGTTTACTTCAGAATACAATGGGAGGATGTATGAGAAGATGGATCACAACTTTCACTCCTACCTTCCAAGGACTCCTGCTTCGTTTTAACTGAAGCCTATACAATAAGGTGAAAGGGGTTAACACAAAGAACAAGGGGAAAAAGTAGTATTATATAAATTAGAGATCATTTAAGAGCAAGAATACTAGACGTGGGTAAGAAATTTACTAGGCTCGCATCTAAGAAAATAAAATCTTCTCCACCATTTACACCAGATAGGGGACCCACTCATCCGAGTAGAAATAAACAATAAAGCCATGGGTCTTGTACTAGACCCAGGGTCCACAAAACTTGCTAGACTCACCCTCACCAGTGAAAAAGACTATAGACACCATAAATCTCCAACGCTGCACATGGTGGACATCCACTATGTATGACTAAACCACCCCATAAGCAGAAATTGCAACTTAAGAGCTACTATCTATATACATAGTGGACCTTGTCCACAAGCCAAAAATCTTAACGGTGACACGTAAACTTTAAGTAAGTATAAGCTTACAGTAGCTCGTTCAGGCTGGCAGTTGCTCCTTCTCAAGCGGGTTCGACTCCTGGTCAATTTGCCAATAGTATCTGAGTCGAGCAGCTGGAACTCTAGTCCTTATACTCCATTGTCCTTTCTCTGCATTAAGTCATAACATTTAAAACCGAGTTAGCTGGTTTGGAAGGACAAAAGCACTTGGAAAACACGAAAAATATAGCATTAAATATGACCAGATGTATGATTCAAACTAGCTAGCTGGTTTGGATGGATGAAAGCAGTTGAAAACACCAAAAAGATACTATTAAAAATGACAAGATGGACATTTTCTGAATTAAGCATTCGCAGATAGAAATACAACAAAACATTAATGGAAATGTCATGGCAGGTTTTCAAGTAGAATGACTTATTAACATGATATGCATACATGCAATATAAATTATTAACATGACAAGAAACTGGCCTAAGTAACACATAGAAACCTCGCACTTCAACCTTGCTTGGCGTCAGATTGTCAGTGTTGGATCCTTTATGATCTAGTCCCATGACCCATTCAAGCGCTCGAAAAGAATAGCGTCTACGAGTTAGTGTTGCAGGAATACACCGATAGTGTGAGAATGTAAGAAAGGAAATAATAGAGAAAGCTTATGATGTGTATACGAACTACCATATGTGGGTGCAAACGAAATGGCAATAGCATCCAGGATATTGAGCAACATTCTAACCCTTTCATAGCTTACGAGTACCAAATAAATAGAAAACGGGCAAGAGAAATTACCGCTGTGCAGCGAGGGTGGGTAGGACACGCATGACGGTGGGGGAGGGCGTCGGCTGGGCATTTCGAGGTCGATCCGGTGCATTCGGCGGTGAAGATGTTCCCGAGTGGAAGAAAGCACCGACGGGGAAGGAGCTCCGATGCAGAAGAGAGCGCTGGCGGTGAAGATGCTCCCGTGTAGAAGAGAGCGCCAGCGGTGAAGGAGCTCCAATGTGGAAGAGATGGCTGGCGGTGAAGGGGATGGAGGAAGGTGGAGGTCGGAGGGGGTGCGAAACAAAGAGGTGATGGGGGGGATATAGGTGCGATGACGCAAATTTACCACCTATACCCCTCTATTATTGCAGTGCTCCTCTAGTCCTTGTTTCCTGGCTAGGGATAGAAGAGGAATTTTGCATCACGAAAAACGGGCATGATTTTTGAATAGATGCGCGGGATGTTTCAGCGCTGTGCGGAAATTTTGAGGTTGAAGCTTCCTACGTACGCTACTCTGAAGCAGCCGCTCCTCACGTGCTCGCCTATCTGGACCCACACGGCATCGACAGCATGCTTACTAGCATTTAAATGAGTTTCCACACATTTGCTGAAATTAATAAGCCTTATATTTTGAAAGCTTTCAAACAAGATGGCCAAGGTCATGGCCATATCTCTTCCATAGTTTATTTTAACGTGTCTATACCTGCATGATACCTACTTGGTTAATGTTTAGGTGTTGAGGGTTTATGGTTTACGGTTCTACGGTTTAGGGGTGTAGGGTTTAGGTTTTGGGGCATTTTCAATAATGTTCAGGCTTTAGGCTTATATTTGAGGAATAGAATAGTGTTATCTTAATTTAATGAAAGTATATCTCAAATGTTGATCTACAAGTGGATGATACCCATGTGTGGTCAGGGTCATTTAGGGGTTTAGGGTTTAAGGGTTTAGGGAATTTTAAATACTGTTCAAGCTTTATGCTTATAATGATACCCTGCCTTGTCATGATTGTTTAGGGGTTCGGGTTTTAGGGTTTAGGGGTTTAGTATTTTGGGTTTTAGGGTTTAAGGGTTTTAGGTATTTAGGGGTTTAGGGTTTAGGGCTTCGGAAATTTTCAATACAGTTCGAGCTTTATGCATATATTCATGGAATATAATGACTTAGCAACAATTTAATAATGAAAGTATCTAAAATTTTGATCTATAAGTGCATGATACGTGGATGGTTATGGTTTATGGGTTGAGGGTTTAGATTTTTAGTATTACGGGTTTAGGGTTCTCATTTTTAGGGGTAGTTTAACATTCAGGGTTATGTCTGAGCTTAGGGTTAGGGGTTAAGCTTTACGGTTTTTAAAGGTATATAGGGCTTAGGGTTTAGGCTTTAGAGGGCTAGGGTTTAGGGAATTGTCTATAATGTTCGACATGTCATGAATTAGAATGGTGTTAGCACAATTTGATGAAGGTATCTCAAATATTGATCTTAAAGCGCATGATGCCTGCTTGGTTAGGGTTTATTAGGATTAGTAGGGTTTAAGGTTTAGGTTTTAGGGCATTTTCAATAATAATGTTCAAGCTTTATGCTTAGATTCGTGGAATGAAATGGTGTTAGCGTAATTTAATGAAAGTATATCTCAAATGTTGATATATAAGTGGATGATATACCTGCTTAATTAGTCAGGGTCGTTTAATTAGGGGTTTAGGGTTTAAGGAATTTTGAATAATGTTCAAGATTTATGCTTATATTTGTGGAACATAATGTTTTTACCGCAATTTAATGAAAGTACGCCGAATTTGGATCTATAAGTCCATGATATACCTACTTGATTAGGGTTTAATTATGGGTTGAGGGGTTTAGGGTTTAGGTTTTCAATATTTAGGGGTCGAGGGTTTAGGTTGGGGGGTTGTTTGGGGTTTAGGGAATTTCAGAGTTAAGGGTTTAGATTTTCGGGGTTGTTTTAGGGTTTCGGGAATTTTCAATGAAGTTTGAGATATATGCTTATATTCGTGGAATAGAATGAAATAGCGACAATTTAATAATGAAAGTATCTCGAATTTTATCTATACGTAGTGCATGATACCTGCTTAGTCAGGGTTATGGGTTGAGGGTTTAGGGTTTTTAGTGTTTAGGGGTATATGGCTTAGCATTTACGTTTTTGGGAGGGTAGGGTTTAGTGAATTTTCAATAATGTTCGAGCTATATGCCCATATTCATGAGATAGAAAGGCGTTTGGGCAATTTAATGAAAGTATCTCAAATTTTGATCTATAAATGCATAATACCTAGCCTGCTTTGTCAGGGTTTATGGTTAAAGGGTTTAGGGGTTTAAGGTCATGGTCAGGTTCATTTAGGGGTTTAGGGTTATAGGGTTTAAGGTTTAGGGTTTAGGGCATTTTCAATAATAATGTGCAAGCTTTATGCTTAGATTCGTGGAATGGAATGGCGTTAGCGTAATTTAATGAAAGTATATCTCAAATGTTGATATATAAGTGGATGATAATATATGTGCTTAATTAGTCAGGGTCATTTAATTAGGGGTTTAGGGAATTTTGAATAATGTTTAAACTTTATGCTTATATTTGCGGAATATAATGTTTTTACCGCAATTTAATGAAAGTATCTCGAATTTGGATAATATACCTACTTAATTAGTCAGGATCGTTTAGGGGTTTAGGGTTTAGGGGTTTATGGTTTAGGGAATTTTTAATAATTTTCAAGCTTTATGCTTATATTTGTGGAACAGAATGGCATTACCACAATTTAATAAAAGTGTCTCGAATTTGGATATATAAGTGCATCATATCTACTTGGTTAGAGTTTAATTATGGGCTGAGGGGTTTAGGGTTTACGATTTTAGTATTTAGGGGTCGAGGGTTTAGGCTGGGGGTTCTTTGGGGGTTAGGGAATTTAGGGATTGAGGGTTTAGGTTTTCGAGGTTGTTTAGAGTTTCAGGAATTTTCAATGAAGTTCAAGCTTTATGCTTATATTTGTGGAATAGAATGACTTAGCGACAATTTAATAATGAAAGTATTCAAATTTTATCTATAAGTACATGATACCTGCTTAGTCAGGGTAGAGAGTTTATGGATTTTAAGGTTTAGGGGTATAGGGCTTAGTGTTTAGGTTTTAGGGGGTTAGGGTTTAGTGAATTTTCAATAATGTTCGAGCTATATGCCGATATTCATGAGACAATTATATGCGCAATTTAATGAATGTATCTCAAACTTTGATCTATAAATACATGATACCTACTTGGTTTGGTTTTGATTATGGGTTGAGGGGTTTAGGGTTTATGGTTTAAGTACTTTGGGGTAGAGGGTTTAGGTTTTAGGGGTTGTTTAGGGTTTCGAGAATTTTCAGAAATGTTCAAGCTTTATGCATATATTCGTCGAATAGAATGGTGTTTCCCAATTTAATGAAAGTATCTCAAATTTGATATAAAAGTGCATGATACCTGCTTGGTCAGGGTATAGGGGTTTATTAGTGTTTAGGGTTATAGGATTCGGGGGTTTAGTGTTTTGGGAACTTTCAATAATGTTCAAACTTTGTGGTTATATTCATGGAATACAATGGCATAACTAATTTTATCACTGCACCAATTTTACGATTCAAAGAGTATATATGGTTCAAAGTCTCACCTACCAATTTTATCACAAAGTATGAATTATTTGACGAATAATTCCCAAGTTTCTTAAAATTTTCAAGTTCATGAGCCAGTTTCGCCAAGTTTAACGAGTTTATCTTGGCTTAGCAAAAAATGTTCAAATTTTGAACTGCAAATGATGGGAATCTGTACTTCCCGTAATTCCGGGGCACTGACAAGCGGGTCACTTGCATTGTGGGTCCACAAAGTCAATGTAAGGCCGGAGGGGCGGGTAGGTAAATACACTTATTGAAGAAGGGCAGGGAACCAGGTCGATGGGGTGATCCACGTGGGAGAACACAAAATTACCAACTATATCCATCTATTATTGCATTGCTCCTCGGGTTCTTGTTTCCGGAGAAGGGATAGAAGAGAAAATTTTATTCTAAAAAAGGTGAAGTATTTTTGGGGCTGGATGGGCGGGATATTTTGGCGCTCTCTCGAAATTTTGAAGCTGAAGCTTCTAAGGTACGCTACTCCCACTCCCACTTGGGGATGATGTCCCCGTCAGATAGACCGAGACGCTTGTACGCTTTCGAGTATTTAATGAGTTGATAGACATCTGCCGCTAAGGATGGCAATGGGTAGGGTATGGGCAGGGTAGAGCAATACCATACCCATACCCGTGTAGCCAATGGGTACAAAAACTTACCCATACCCGTACCAACGGGTATAAAACTTTACTCATACCCATACCCACTGGGTATCCGGTGGGTATATCCAATAATATACAAGTTATTCAAAATTTTACTTTCATCAATAGCATATTTGAAAAAAGACAATAATGTCTACTTACTAATAGTAGACGAGTACACGAAAGTATCAAATTAAAGTTTAGAAGTCGCAATCTCATACTCGTCCCTAGGCTTCTCGGCCGCATAGATTCAAACTCTATAGATAAGTTTGAAATGTCACTTTAAACGGGTAGGGTATGGGTATACCCATGGGTACAAGTCTATACCCGTGCCCGTACCCATGACTTAACAAGTAGAGTATATGTATTACCCATGGGTATAAAAGTGTGCCCATACCCTACCCATGCGGGTACGGTACCCGCGGGTACCCGTACCCACGGGTAAAATTGCCATCCTTATCTGCCGCCTTTCAAACAACATGACCAAGGTCACAACCGTAGTTGATTTTTTGACCTGCACAACCATAGTTGCTGGTACCGTGTCCAAGTATTATACGCCGTACATTGGATGCATCTTGGCCAATTAAGCTTTGCTTACAAAGAGAAAATCCAATTTTATTTTTCCAAGTGACAACATTGTTTTTGGTTGTGAAGCAACTTCAAAGATTATGGCTCACTATGACATCGTGCCAATTTTCACACAAAGGACCCTGTTTAATGGATAAACCATATCAATCTTACTGGCTAGATTTTTGAGATAAATTGATAATATGGCATTTACTAAAAACATGTCAATTTGGTAACATGGTCTAGAGAAATGATGGAGAAGACTCTAGAACGATGGAGAAGTGTGTTTTGAGGTTTGTGCATAGTGTTTATTGTGATAAATACTATCAATAGTATCTTCTAGCATTAGATGCTAATAAAATGGAAAAGAAGATCCGACAGCTAGCAATGTTAGGATTCACTAGTCTTGATCCAACGGTCAATATTCAAAGTTATTCGTACACTATACAGTGGTAAGATCAGATAAGATAAGACAGGGGATTATGGTTTAGGTTTTAGGAAAAAAGAGAGAAAAAGTTTAGAAAGAAGGAGTAAAAAAATATACAGGGAGAAAAAAGATGAGAAAGAAGAAATAACAGAGATCGGCTATCAAAAGAATCAAGTGTAGAAGAAAAATAATGATCATGAATCTTCATTACTAAATCAAGTGGTCAATTCCTTTAAAATTTTATGATTATGTGATATGTTAAATCACTAGAAGCTTCTTATAATTTCATTAATACTAAAGAAGGTGTGGAAGCCTCTAAGTCATGTAATGTGTAATGGTATGGTAATACCCCCGAGGTATCTCTACATCCGATGTTGTATTCCTGTTTCAATTTCTACCTCATTTATTGTAACGACTCGTGTCTCATGAACATGATGATCTTGTCCATAAGCCACCATCTGCTCGGGGACGAGCAAGAGCCTAGCTTGGGGGAGTTGATGAGTCCAAAATTGAAGCATATTTACCTTTTGTTTTTTCATAAATAGAGTAGGGATCTTTGTATTTCACTGCGTTTGCACGCACCTTTTTGTCCTTATTTTAAAAGGATCCCAAATCATTAAGTCTTATATGAACAGATCAATTGGAACTGTAACATGAAATTTCTAAGTGATAAAAGTCATTTTATGGATTTACCTTCGCACCAGAAAGAATACCAAAGGAAGGGAATCAATCGGCACCAATAACGACCAGTGGTACGGGCAGAGCTCTCCCGTACCGTCCACCCGTACCGTCCGCCCGTACTGTGTGTCAACGTGTTCGCCTCGTCAAATACTTTCTCCTAGAAAAGAAGAGAAGGGTCTCCGACATTCATAGCCACCAAAAACCATGAAAAACCACATCTAAAAGGGATCTGAAGGAGGAACTTGGCTAGGGTCAAATCCCATCTGCTTCATAGATCATTGGAGGACATCGCATCATCCCCTTCAGCATCAACCGCTGCATATACATCACCATCACTACCTCCATATCTCATCTAGTAGATCTTATTATAATTCCAGATTCAATTGTGGTTTGCATTAGACCTACCTCCGTACTTTTATCCATCCATTTGATTATGATGATGTTGGTGATTGCTTCCATGTGTGAGTAGTTCCCTTGTTCTTAGGGAGATGGAGAAACCCTAGCACTATTATGAACTTGCAATATAGATGATATTCTTGTGTCCGTATGACTGGCCGGTCTATGATAGATTTATGATTTGTGTTTGATCTATCTCTTTAGATGGTATGTGTAGTCGGCCACATATCATTTGCCCTTGGGACTAAAGGGAGGGAGAAACCCTTTGGACGTTGACATGGGTATTACGGGTACCTAATGTTAGCCTACCCGGCTTGCCCAGGGGAAGCCCAGACAATATTCCCCCTGACGGCGAAGCCTGGGAGGATTACAGGTGGCCCAATACCAAGAAGGAGGCGACTCCTTGAGGAACATTACTAGCTTTACATAGAAATTCAAAGGGATAAACCCTAACCTGTAACAGACTCGACCTACCCCGGGACCTGTTTTATCTATATTTGGGCCAGGAGGGCGCGGCGAGGAGGACCAATCCACAACCCTAGCATAGACACTGCCAGATCTCATCTGCGCACCCCTTGTAACCTTCGGCTTTTCCATTAATCAAGAGAAGACAATCAAGAGTAAGGTTTCCCTCTGGGGGCCCAAACTGGGGTAAATATCATGTCCCGTGTTGCTTGTTTGCTAGCCACGATCTCCAGCATCCCCTCCTTCTCCAAAACCCAAGTCCATAACAATGGGCATTGACGAGTCGAACCCTCCTCAATTGGTGCCCTCTGTGGGAACTGGGGATGCTGATGTTGTGGTCGTGTGTCACATCCCAAGATTTTCCAAATCTTGTAATGTGAAAAATAAAATAAACAAAATAAAACTTTGTTGATTTTCAGGGTGAGAAGAAACTTTTTGATTCCAATTGGAAACTTTCAAACCTATTTGATCAAACAAATCCTAAAGGGATTTGAAAAGATAAACAATTAATAAAGAAAATATTAAATATGTGAAATTACTATTTTTGGATCTTTAATAAAAAGATTTGGTTTTCAAATGAAAAGGTAGAAATATAAATAAGGACTATTTTTATAGAGCCAAATTAAACCTTGGACAAGTTTTTGAAGTAAAGTATTTTGTTTTGATCAAAGGAGTAAAGGGCTATTTAAACAAAATAATGAGGATTTATTAATATCCAATTTTATTAAAATAAAGGTTTTACCATTTTAATTAAACATCAAAACTTGTTAAATTATTTCAAACAAGTTTTCCAAGTATTTTATATTTTCAAATAAAACCTACTGATTTTGTTTTAATATTATTTAGTTTGCAAATGGAGAGTTTAATAACACAAAACTTATTTGAATTAATAATCAAGTCTATTTATTTAATTATTAAGGGACCCTAAAAAGAATAAAAATATTATTTTATTATTGGACTTTGGTTTGTGTTGTTAAACAGAACTAAACTCAATACAAAGTGTGGTGGAAGTTTGATTTGATTTGAATGTTTGAATTGATTGTTTGAAAATCAAAACAGGAAAATCAAATAGAAAAAGAACAGTTTACTGTATAAAAAAAATGAATCGAGCTCAGCCCAACTCATCTGGCCCAGCAAGCCCAACTCCAGCCCAACAAAACCCCTACGCGCGAATCGTTTTCCACCGAAAAACCCACCCGAGCAGTCACAGACGAGTGGACCCCATCGCACCCCTTCTCTCTCTCACTGACGCTAGGCCCCACCGCCAGCTCACCTTCTTCCTCACCCACGCGATGACCACGCCGGCCGTTTCTGCTTGTTAAATCGTCGGATCAATTCGCGTAATCACGCCAGTAATTCCTCCCCTCGTTTACTCTCATTTCACCAGCACCCTCTCCCCCCATTTCCCCCAAACCAGCGCCACCAGAGAGCCACCAGGATGCTCTAATTCCCTTTTGCACCGTCGCGGCCTCCGACGCACTCCGTCGACAAATACGGTGAGTACACGCCGCCCCCTCCTCTCCGGTTCATGCTCACTGGATCTCCATCACTTTGCGCATCCACTGACCCCAGCCACACTTCCTCTAGTGACCCAGAGCGTCGGCAACCACCTCGACTGAGCGCCGCCACGGTCTGCTTCAACTCCAGCGAGCAATAGCCGACAAACCAACGCGCCCCTTTCCCTCTGGTAAGTTCTTTCACAACCTAGGCAACCTTGCGCACCCTCCTGACACGTTTACTTGATCAGTTGCGACCCAGACGCTCGCCTTCGACCACGGTCGTGCGTACCCGTGCCAGAGAGCAACTTCGGCGAGAGATTGCTGACCCGTCCGTGCGCCCCTGCCCTGCGACAACCACGTTGAGCACCAGTACGTCGTGGCGATTCTGGTGAGCTACTCCTCTGTCTCCCTTGCTTCCTAAATCACCGGCGACTGCACCGTCTGACCGCGCCGCCGCCAACCACCGCCGCCAGCGCCGCCACTTTGTGGTCAAATAGATCAGCGCCATTCAATTTAGATCGGACGCATAGAAACAGGCGACTTAAGCGAAAGGTTAAGAACTGATCTGTGTCGCACGATCTCATTTTAATCCAACGCCTCGCAACGCTTGATCCGCACGAACCGTTATCGTCCAATGACAAACAGCCACGTGGCCAGCCTTTTGATTTAAAAACAGAAACTAATCTATTAGATGTTTCAATTTGTAAAATCCATAACTTTAAATCTACACGTCCAAATTTTGCAAACTTTATATCAATGGATTCATAAAAACAAGCCCTAGCCAACCATGTGCTTTGTTTAGTAAAAAGCTTCTGGTAAAATGTTTGATTTTGCAGAAACTTATGTATGCTTGTTTAGGTTATAAAAATTATTCTAAAATGATTTTGGGGATAAAATCTTTTGCAAATGGTGTGTTTTGAACCTACTGACCATAGGAAACACTTTGTGGATTCAAAAATGTATTTGGTGAAACAAAGGAATGAATCTTGGATTTAAACCATTTCTAGTCAAATAAAAATATGGCTTATTTATTAAAAATGGTTTTGGTAGAAAATCTTTGAGGAATGTTTTGGAAATAAACTCTCTGACCCTAAACACAAGATTTTATGGTTTGAAAACATATTTTGTGAATCCCATAGATTAATGCCTTACTAAAACATTTCTACACCACATAAAATGATACCTTGTTTTAAAAATGGTTTATAAAGTGAAACCTTTTGCAAATGACTTTGCCACTTTATAAAATGACCAATAGGTGTTTCCAAATGTTTACAACCTACTAGAAACCACTTTTACAAGTAAAACAACCTATTGCATGCTTGCATGCATTATTTTTGTTTTATTATTTTATGTGATGAATTGCTTGAATGGTAGATTGAAATATTGTTTGCTTGATTGAATTGTAGTGACTTGAAGTGTGTGAACATTGCAAAGATCAAGAAGTGAACCTATACTCTACCAAAAAGGCAAGTGATGCTTCATACTTTTGTCCCATTACTTTCACTATGCATTAGTGATTTTTCTAAGTAAAACTTGCATGGAATTTTTGCTAAGTATAAACCATGCTATGGGAAAACCTAGTAGATGAAACCTTATTAAAATTTCTTAGGTTAAGATTCCTACTACTATCATGCTTAGCTTAGCTAATAGAAAACAAGGGTGGAATATATATTCACACTATGGAAAAATTTCTAAGTCTGAGGACTTGTGTTTTGTTTAATAAAACAACTAAGTGAATGAATCACCTGGGTGGAATGGAAGGAATGGTTTGTGTTGAGTGGTTCACAAGGCCCATTTTTATGGTTTACCTTGTGTATCTCATTTGTGGTCGGCCATCCAGGAACAAAGAGATTTGAGATGTCAAGTGTTGAGAAGCTTCAAGTGCAGCCACTTGGCATTATGGGCTCTTCCTGGATCATATAGGTTGCAATAACTTAGCCAAATGGACAGTTGGTGGTAGCGGTTTGATAGGTTGGAACGCGTCCATTCTGGTCTAAGGGAAGGCTTCTGAAAGATCTTGTCTTGGTGAAACCAAGTCTTGTGGGGAAAGTGCACCACCTCTGCAGAGTGTAAAATCTAAGTACTTAGCCATGTCCCTGGTAAAGGACAATTTGAGCATCAAGACATGCAAGCTATCAAGAATCTCATCATCCAAATTTCTAAGTTAAAAACTTGTGGTTGAACAAGGGTTAAAGGATCTTCAATCTTTGATTGGTAGATGCCTTGGGTGATTTGTGTCAAATAAAAACTTAGTGTTTTCAAATGGTAAGTAAAATCTATTTTGAGCAAAGCAAGCCTAAGATCCACTTAGCCAAATGCATATAGATGATAGACTCCACTATACTACTATAGTATCACTTGCCAATACAATTCAAATGTATTGACCCTTGTGGCTGTAACTTGTTATGTTGCAGGTTTGTTTGATATTATTGAAGTAGGATTACAAGTCTACAACCAACATGTCTGCCTGTGGCACTTTGAAGATGAAGGACCCCATGTCTATAGTTATTTTGCTGCAATGTAATGTAATAGCCAAATGAGCTATGTAAGATGTAATAAATTATGTTATTCCTGGTTATAAAGTTGTATTATGACCTTTGTTTCTTGATATTACATCTTAACTGTGGATGCTAGCTATTGATCCAGGGACTAGCATTGCAAACACAGGGATCTCTACCTTATTAAAGGTTGGGACCCTTACAGATGGTATCAGAGCATTGTGTTGCCTGTAGGATTTGTAAACTTAGGATTGGACAAAAACCCCTTAGAAAAATAGGAGTTGTATTTGTTACAAAACTTATTTACAAACAATCTTGTAAACTCTTTCCTCAACCATTTTGGTTTTGATTCTACATCTCTTCTATTTCAAACTTGATGGAAAAACCTACCCCATGGCCAAAGACTTCACCATGTGCAAAGGACTTCATCAACTCTAATGACTTAAACATCTTCAACTCTAGTGACTTCAACATCTTCAATATCTTCAACATTTTCACCAAGGACTTCAACCTTGGATAACACTAAGGATTACAAGTGAGACAAGAAATATTGCCCAAGACTTGAAGACTAAGGAAACACAATTAGAAGGAACCATCATCACCTTTGAAGTTTTTGTGACCAAGGATTTTCCCAAGGAAACCATGATCTCATGCAAGAAGAATCAGCCAAGAAGGATGGAAAGATCACAAGTGAACCATATAGATGGACCACCATATTTTGTTTAAGTCAAACCCACCAACTTATGTGGTGTAACAAAAATATTTTTGGTTGCCTAAAAATTATGCTTGAAACTTGTTGTTTGAGTGGAATGTTTGTTTGTAATTGCTTGCACATTGCTTGTGTGAATTGTGATGTGTGTGATTAGAATTATTCCCTTAGAAATATTTTGCCTATTCTAATCCCAATCCAACCCAAACAGATGACTTCTCCAAGAAACTCCAACATCAAGGATCATGACAACAACAACCAAGAGGACAACATGAGAGAACTTATAGCAACCCAAAACCAGTTGAGCCAAGTGACAACTCAGCTTTTAGCCAACAACAATGGACTACACCCAGCCATACAAAGGATTTTGAAACTTCAATCCCAATTGTTGCAAGGATTGGTTACTCAAATGATCAACATGGGAGAAAACTTTTCCCAAAGAGTTAATGACAACAAGGATGAAAAAAGATGTTATTCTAGAAGGAACCCAAGCATGCAATATTTGTGGAGACAAGGATCATACATGCAAGGAGAATGAAGATCAATGCCCCAATTGTGAAGAGAAACATCCAACTAATCAATGCCCCACATCTCAAGTAACTTGTATTCTATGTGAAGGAAATGATCATGCCCCTATTCAATGCCCCATCTATCCTATAGTTCAACAAATGAAGCAAGATGGAATGCATCAAATGTTTGGAAACCTCCATAAGGGAACAACTTCTACCAAGATGGATGAAGGCAAAGTCAGAACCATGCCACATAAGGCCAAATCCAAAGTGACCATAAAGTGTTGCTACTCTTGTGAAGAAGAAAGTCATATCTCTAGTAACTGCCCCAAGAAGAGAGAAAGATTTCCCACCTTTGAGGTGAGGTATGAATAGCATGAACTAGAAGAACTCCTAGCTTTGGAGAGACCCAAAAAGAAGAAGAAGGACAAAAGTCAGTTGCAATGTTACAAATGCGAAGAGATGGGACACTATGCCAGTGAATGCCCAGAAAAGAAGAAGAGCCAAGAAGACAAACAAAAGCTAGTGAAACCCAAGATGAGGAAGGATATTAGCCAAGTGATGTGCAACCACTGCAAAAACTTAGGACATTATGCATCATATTGTCCAGAGAAGCCACCTCAAGACCTCAACCCTATCACATGTTTCAAATGTAAGGAGCTAGGCCACTATGCAAACCTCTGTCCAGAGAAGCTTCATCAAAATCCCAAGCAAACCAATATGTAATCTAGATGGAAAATTTTTAAGGGTGGTAGTACCCTAGATGCTTTGAGCCAACTTGTAACCCTAGCCTTCCCAAATCTTGGGACGAGATTTATTTTAAGGGTGGTAGCCTGTCACATCCCAATATTTTCCAAATCTTGTAATGTGAAAAATAAAATAAACAAAATAAAACTTTGTTGATTTTCAGGTGAGAAGAAACTTTTTGATTCCAATTGGAAACTTTCAAACCTATTTGATCAAACAAATCCTAAAGGGATTTGAAAAGATACACAATTAATAAAGAAAATATTAAATATGTGAAATTACTATTTTTGGATCTTTAATAAACAGATTTGGTTTTCAAATGAAGAGGTAGAAATATAAATAAGGACTATTTTTATAGAGCCAAATTAAACCTTGGCCAAGTTTTTGAAGTAAAGTATTTTGTTTTGATCAAAGGAGTAAAGGGTTATTTAAACAAAATAATGAGGATTTATTAATATCCAATTTTATTAAAATAAAGGTTTTACCATTTTAATTAAACATCAAAACTTGTTAAATTATTTCAAACAAGTTTTCCAAGTATTTTATATTTTCAAATAAAACCTACTGATTTGGTTTTAATATTATTTAGTTTGCAAATGGAGAGTTTAATAAAACAAAACTTATTTGAATTAATAATCAAGGTCTATTTATTTAATTATTAAGGGACCCTAAAAAGAATAAAAATATTATTTTATTATTGGACTTTGGTTTGTGTTGTTAAACAGAACTAAACTCAATACAAAGTGTGGTGGAAGTTTGATTTGATTTGAATGTTTGAATTGATTGTTTGAAAATCAAAACAGGAAAATCAAATAGAAAAAGAAAAGTTTACTGTATAAAAAAATGAGTCGAGCTCAGCCCAACTCATCTGGCCCAGCAAGCCCAACTCCAGCCCAACTAAACCCCCACACGCGAATTGTTTTCCACCAAAAAACCCACCCGATCAGTCATAGACGAGTGGACCCCATCGCACCCCTTCTCTCTCTCCCTGACGCTAGGCCCCACCGCCAGCTCACCTTCTTCCTCACCCACGCGATGACCACGCCGATGGTTTCTGCTTGTTAAATCCTCGGATCAATTCGTGTAATCACGCCAGTAATTCCTCCCCTCGTTTACTCTCATTTCACCAGCACCCTCTCCCCCCCGTTTTCCCCAAACCAGCGCCACCAGAGAGCCACCAGGCTGCTCTAATTCCCTTTTGCACCGCCGCGGCCTCCGACGCACTCCGGCGACAAATACGGTGAGTACACGCCGCCCCTCCTCTCCGGTTGACGCTCACTGGATCTCCATCACTTTGCGCATCCACTGACCCCAGCCACACTTCCTCTGGTGACCCAGAGCGTCGGCAACCACCTCGACTGAGCGCCGCCACGGTCTGCTTCAACTCCAGCGAGCAATAGCCGACAAACCAGCGCGCCCCTTTCCCTCTGGTAAGTTCTTTCACAACCTAGGCAACCTTGCGCACCCTCCTGACACGTTTACTTGATCAGTTGCGACCCAGACGCTCGCCTTCGACCACGGTCGTGTGTACCCGTGCCAGAGAGTAACTCCGGCGAGAGATTGCCGACCCGTCCATGCGCCCCCTGCCCTGCGATAACCACGTTGAGCACCAGTACGTCGTGGCGATTCTGGTGAGCTACTCCTCTGTCTCCCTTGCTTCCTAAATCACCGGCGACTGCACCGTCTGACCGCGCCGCCACCAACCACCGCCGCCAGCGCCGCCACTTTGTGGTCAAATAGATCAGGGCCATTCGATTTAGATCGGACGCATAGAAACAGGCGACTTAAGCGAAAGGGTAAGAACTGATCTGTGCCGCACGATCTCATTTTAATCCAACGCCTCGCAACGCTTGATCCGCACGAACCGTTATCGTCCAATGACAAACAGACACGTGGCCAGCCTTTTGATTTAAAAACAGAAACAAATCTATTAGATGTTTCAATTTGTAAAATCCATAACTTTAAATCTACACGTCCAAATTTTGCAAACTTTATATCAATGGATTCAGAAAAACAAGCCCTAGCCAACCATGTGCTTTGTTTAGTAAAAAGCTTCTGGTAAAATGTTTGATTTTGCAGAAACTTATGTATGCTTGTTTAGGTTATAAAAATTATTCTAAAATGATTTTAGGGATAAAATCTTTTGAAAATGGTGTGTTTTGAACCTACTGACCATAGGAAACACTTTGTGGATTCAAAAATGTATTTGGTGAAACAAAGGAATGAATCTTGGATTTAAACCATTTCTAGTCAAATAAAAATATGGCTTATTTATTAAAAATGGTTTTGGTAGAAAATATTTGAGGAATGTTTTGGAAATAAACTCTCTGACCCTAAACACAAGATTTTATGGTTTGAAAACATATTTTGTGAATCCTATAGATTAATGCCTTACTAAAACATTTCTACACCACATAAAATGATACCTTGTTTTAAAAATGGTTTATAAAGTGAAACCTTTTGCAAATGACTTTGCCACTTTATAAAATGACCAATAGGTGTTTCCAAATGTTTACAACCTACTAGAAACCACTTTTACAAGTAAAACAACCTATTGCATGCTTGCATGCATTATTTTTGTTTTATTATTTTATGTGATGAATTGCTTGAATGGTAGATTGAAATATTGTTTGCTTGATTGAATTGTAGTGACTTGAAGTGTGTGAACATTGCAAAGATCAAGAAGTGAACCTATACTCTACCAAAAAGGCAAGTGATGCTTCATACTTTTGTCCCATTACTTTCACTATGCATTAGTGATTTTTCTAAGTAAAACTTGCATGGAATTTTTGCTAAGTATAAACCATGCTATGGGAAAACCTAGTAGATGAAACCTTAGTAAAATTTCTTAGGTTAAGATTCCTACTACTATCATGCTTAGCTTAGCTAATAGAAAACAAGGGTGGAATATATATTCACACTATGGAAAAATTTCTAAGTCTGAGGACTTGTGTTTTGTTTAATAAAACAACTAAGTGAATGAATCACCTGGGTGAAATGGAAGGAATGGTTTGTGTTGAGTGGTTCACAAGGCCCATTTTTATGGTTTACCTTGTGTATCTCACTTGTGGACGGCCACCCAGGAACAAAGAGATTTGAGATGTCAAGTGTTGAGAAGCTTCAAGTGCAGCCACTTGGCATTATGGGCTCTGCCTGGATCATATAGGTTGCAATAACTTAGCCAAATGGACAGTTGGTGGTAGGGGTTTGATAGGTTGGAACGCGTCCATTCTGGTCTAAGGGAAGGCTTCTGAAAGATCTTGTCTTGGTGAAACCAAGTCTTGTGGGGAAAGTGCACCACCTCTGCAAAGTGTAAAATCTAAGTACTTAGCCATGTCCCTGGTAAAGGACAATTTGAGCATCAAGACATGGAAGCTATCAAGAATCTCATCATCCAAATTTCTAAGTTAAAAACTTGTGGTTGAACAAGGGTTAAAGGATCTTCAATCTTTGATTGGTAGATGCCTTGGGTGATTTGTGTCAAACAAAAACTTAGTGTTTTCAAATGGTAAGGAAAATCTATTTTGAGCAAAGCAAGCCTAAGCTCCACTTAGCCAAATGCATATAGATGATAGACTCCACTATACTACTTAGTATCACTTGCCAATACAATTCAAATGTATTGACCCTTGTGGCTGTAACTTGTTATGTTGCAGGTTTGTTTGATATTAGTGAAGTAGGATTACAAGTCTACAACCAACATGTCTGCCTGTGGCACTTTGAAGATGAAGGACCCCATGTCTATAGTTATTCTGCTGCAATGTAATGTAATAGCCAAATGAGCTATGTAAGATGTAATAAATTATGTTATTCCTGGTTATAAAGTTATATTATGACCTTTGTTTCTTGATATTACATCTTAACTGTGGATGCTAGCTATTGATCCAGGTACTAGCATTGCAAACACAGGGATCTCTACCTTATTAAAGGTTGGGAACCTTACATCGTGATGTCCCCATCCACCGCGATCTTTGACTCTTTCGCAATGGAGAACAACCTCCTCTTCGGCACCATCGACTTCACTGTCCACTCACCGGTGACCCGCAAAGACTTCGATTCCGTAGGAGACGGAGTCGACATGATGCTTGCGAGCCTATGCTTCCAGGTCGGCCAGGTCATCACACTTCGCCACTCCGAGCAAGTGACACTGCCAGCGATCGCACCTGCCTCGTGGATATCACCGATTGGCATGCTCGGTGCACCCATTCTGGTGTACGATTCGTATAACAACAACAGCTGCAACTCTGACCTCTGTGAGCCGCCAACAGAGGAAGGAACCTATGGTTCCGGATCTGAAAACTATGGGGGCAACAACCTCCCTCATCTCTTCACGTGTGTGGTCTTCTTCGATGCTTACGTCGGTAACGGTACTGATCTGCGAGCCCCCAATGCTAGGAACAGAGGTCATCCTCCAAACACCAACGCCAACAGCGGCGCGCATCTGAATCCCGACGAGACTCCTCCCAGAAATCCCGATGCCGCTGACGATGGCGAAGCGGCTCGGGAGCAGATTCACCTCAATGATGCCGAGTGGGAGAGGATCAGATATGATGTGCGGGTCAACCCTAAGCCACTATACGCCTCATGCGACATGCTGATGGGCTACCACTGGCTCCTCGTGAAGGAGCACAGCCGACAAGTTGCGTAGAACAAGAAGCTCGAGCAGCGTCGGAAGGCAGCCGATGAATCAAGCGCTCTACAAGTTGCACTCTCCTCCATCGGCGGGTCCTCTTCAAAGGGCAACGACGGCTACACCTCCTACAAAATTCGCTCTCGACTAGATCGCATGGGCTCGAACGCTAGGCACGAGGCCACTAAGGCACTCGACCTGTCCTTCATGTCAATGGACTCACAGGGCAATATGATGCCCAAAACGCTGCAAGCCGCGGTCATAGAAGCTACCACGTACCTGCTCGCCAATCAACCACCTGCCAGGGATCCACGATCTATTGTCCATAAGTCCACAATTGTAGGCCTCGGGCTTCTCGGAGCCGCACTAACCAGGGAAGAAACCTTGGAGCCAAAGAAAAAGGTCGTGGTGAGGTTCACGAGGAACCACACGCCCTCATCCGAAGAGGACGACCACGACATGTCGCGGCGATGCCGTAGCCCGCAGCGAAGGAGCCGTAACTACGACGCTCGTGACGAGATCATGCAGCGCAACATTGACAAGCTACGCGCCAAATGAGCATGCTCCACTGTGTTGAAAGAGGATGACACGGAGCTCCGTGGTGCCAGATGCTTCAGCCGATCCATACAGCAATCAAGGAAGCCTAAGGGTTTAAGCTCCCTTCGGATAATGATGATGCTCGACGTGGCACTTCGTTGGTAACCCCAGTTGAGACCGAGGTTATCGAACCATAAGGAGGAAGGAAACATCACACAGGTGTTGCAAGGAACGCGGAGACCTACACAACACAAACTCAAGACTTTGCCCCAACGAATCAGTGAGGTTGTCAAGCTCACCGGTTTGCTATAACAAAGGATTAAACGTATGGTGTGGAAGGTAATGGTTCAGCAAGTAAACAAGTAACAGTGGAAGATGTATCAATGGTAAAGATTGGACCGGGGTCCATAGTTCACTAGAGATGATGTCCTTAGATAAACAACATGGCATGAATGGTAAACAAATTACAGCATGGCAATTTAAAGGAACTGAGCAAGGCATAACAATGCAATTACTAGTCAGAAAGATCCTATGAGATTTGATTGGGCAATACAACAAGATACATAAACCGCCATCCAACTGCATCTATGACTAGAAGTCCACCTTTAGGTTATCATCTGAACCCCCTCCGGTATTAAGTTGCAAGCAACAGACAACTGCTTTAAGCAAAGTGTGTAAGGTAAACAGTCCACATGTTCCATGAACAAGAGACTGTTATTTTCTCCCTAGTGGGAACAACACATCTACAACCGAAGAGATTTCTGTCACTTCCGTTGGAAACTAGAGGCATGAACCCACTATCGAGCATAAATACCCCCTCTTGGAGTCACTAGCAACCACTTGGCCAAGATAGCTACTAACAATGGAGAGCATGCAAGATCACAAACAACACAGACATGATAGAATCATAAATACAAAACCATTAATCAAACCAACATAATAATCTCAATATCCATCGGATCCCCGCAAGCACAACATGCATGATTACAAATAGATTAGATCTTGATCATGAACGGAGCTCACAACATCTATAAATGAAAGGACAAAGGAGGATATACAACCATCTAGCTACTACATGGACCCATAGTCCAAGGTGGAACTACTCACGCATCATACCGGAGAGAAGGCCTCCGGGATGATCTCCCCTCTGGCAGGGTACCGGGAAGAACTTCAGATCCCCCCGATCTAGGGATGATGGTGGCAGCGGCTATAGATGGTTTTGTGGATATTTGATCGGGTACTTAGGGTTTCTGCATCGGGGGCTTCTTATAGGCGAAGGGGGAGGCCGAGGAGGCGACCAGGAGGGTCAAACCCTACCCAGGCGTGGGCCCACCCATGGCCGCGCCTGGTGGGGTGGCCTCCCTGGCTCGCTTATTCGTCTCCCCTCTAGACTTCTTGTTTCCCACGGAAAGTAATTGACTTTGACGTTTATTCCGTCCAATTCCGAGAATATTTCTTTAGTAACTTTTTTGAAACCAAAAATAGCATAAAATAGGCATCTGGCACTGTTGCAACTTGTTAGTAGGTTAGTACCAGAAAACATGTAAAAAACACCTCAAAGTGTAGACAAGCAAAGCAAAGTAGATACTAAACAAGCATGGAGCATCAAAAATTATATATAAGTTTCCGACGTATCAACATCCCCAAGCTTAACTCCTGCTCGTCCTCGAGTAGGTAAGTGATAAAAGAATAATTTTTGAGGTGACATGCACCCTCATAATAAAGATCCAACCATTTGCAAGCATTGAAAGCTGGGAATAAAGAACTTTAAACATGTGAATGAAAGATGGAGTTATAACAATAGGACATAGTAACTATGCATGCAACATGACAAGCTACAACCAAAGATCGTGAATAACATGCATTGAAAAACATTTGTTTGTTTCAAATACATAAAACATGCCATAGTGGAAATCAACTTGTCCCTCATAGAGTGGCAATATAGATGCATAGGACACATTCAAAGTTCACAAGGATGACTAGAAACAAATAGCACAAGAACAAGTAATATCACAATATGCATATATTAATAATCTTTGGAACACTGCACACAAAATGACAACTATGCTCTCTTAATGGTGCCTAAAGGTAGAAGGTGGAGACTCAATAATGGTGGAAGAAATGCCTTTGTAAAGGAAGCAGAGATTTCAAGTTTCAAAAAGAGCTTCCAAAAATTATGGTACTTGTTAGCTTTCAGCCCTCATTGCCCCTAACATAAGCATCTTGAAGTGATTAAGGTTAAAGTGCCAAAGATGGAGTATATGCTTTATGAAGTATAAGTTGGTAATCTCAAGTACCTTGAATACGAGGGCCACATCTCAGGCATACTCAACTTTGGGCCCAGGTAAGTTCTTGTCATAGAGAACCACCAACAGGGTACCCCTTGCACATGGTATAGGAGCTTTCCCATAACCAAAATGACAAGGCAAGCAGACAATGAGCATCTCAGCAATCTTTTTATTTACCATATGCATAGCTTTTTATTGAGGATGCTTCATAGATAGCTCACTATGGTGATGCTGCAAGTTTCCACCATGATTAGGCATGGCTTAGGCTAGCGGCCCAGGCGTTTCTCTAATACAGGATACAAACTCCATGGACTTACAAGTTCCCTCTTTATTTCACACCGGTGACATCCATAGACAAAAAAGCATGATATCAACTGAGTAAAAAGTACAAGTGCAATGTTGAAAACATTCCCCGTGACAACACGGTTCTTCTAATTCCAACTTATAAGTGCAAGCATATACAACAAAGTTGTCACAATGGTTCAAGTTTATTAGGGGCAAAGAATATAAAGTGTGCCATCAAGTTCGTGTGGGCTTTAATCACTAATTTTTCACATAACAAAATAGTTTTTAATTGGAAGATAGTTGAAAACAAGACTATACTTGGAATGGTGTAACACACCATGCATGGGAGTTAATAGTGGACACTTTTGAATAACTTGGTTTCTTGGGATTTGGAAGCATGAGTAGAACTTACTCATACAAGTGGAGGCTAGCAAAAGACTGGGAGCAACCAACTAAGAGATCATAATGGCCATAATCATGCAGAGCAACAAAGCATACTAATCAAAGCAAAGAGTGGTACTACAAATCAAGGACTAAATGATCATAGAGGCTAATGGTGACTTGTCATAGTCATAACATGGTGTGATCATGTGCCAAGTCAACCCAAGCAAATCATCAAAGGAGAATACCACAATACTATGATTTTGCATGCTAAAACAATGCATAATTTCTTCAAGGCACACTAAGAAATCCCAATTGTTTGGAACAAGACATGCTACAGCAATAATCACTAAGCATAAGGTCAAAACAACACCTAGCATGTCATGCTAAAGTCTAAGTCACGCAACACCAAGCAACTTATTTGCAAAACAACACAGCAAGAACGGGGATCCAAAATTATTTATTCAAGCAAACTAAACAACCTAAGCAAAGCAAACGAAAGCTAAGACGCTCCAAGAACAACACAACTGTGCATGAAACAATAAAAAACGAAGTGTCTAGACAGACCTGAGCTTTTTATTGATGAAGAAGGGGATGCCTTGGGCATCCCCAAGATTTTATGCTTGTACCACTTGGATATTTCTTGGGGTGACACCACAGTGGCATCCCCAAGCTTGAGCTTTTGTCCATTCTTCATCTCATTGCATCATTCTCTCTTTACACCTGAAATTTTTCCATCATACAAAACTTCACACAATCTTCATTAGCAACATTAGTTTATTCAAAAGATATTAGACCTCTGACAAAGATTTGGAACAGCAAGGCTTTTCACTAAAAACACAAGCTACTGTAGTAACTCCTTCAAAAAGCTTAATTCACCTAAAGAGAACTCAAAAAGGAATCAATAAGAAGCAAATGCAAATAATGGCAGAAATCTGTCAAAACAGACCAGCAGGTAGAAACCGATTTTTTCGAAAATATTATGTTGCTTAAATAAAAACGTGTTGAACTAACGAAAGTTAGCTAACATACTGGGGGATTTATTCGTAAATTTTTAGCTCAATCCGAGTTATATATACTCCTCACGAATTTTTATGGTGGAGGATAGAAATCTGTTTTGGGACAGCAACTCCCCAAATCTTACTTCCCTCTCATTAGAAGTCATTCTTGGCACAAAAAGCAAACAAAAAAGAATAAGGAGAGGTCATTACTAAAGTAATAACTTCCAAGACTCAAGGAAACTCTTGGGTTATCTCCCAACAAGTACTTTTCTTTAACGCCTTTAAGTTAGGTACAAGAAGCAACAAGAATCAAGTATTTCAAATGAAGAAGCATTAACATCAAATCTTGCTTTCAAAGGAGGAGAAAAAAGCAACTTATATCTCCTCATAGGGAAGTGTTCAATGCCTTTCTTGAATGGAAAATGATATTTAATGGTGCCTTATTTCATATCAATGATGGCACCAACTGATCTAAGAAAATTTCTTCCCAAAGTAATAGGACAAGAAGCATTGTATTCAACATCCAAAACATACAAATCCACAAGGACATAAGCATTATTAACCATAATCAGAACATCATTAATACTCCCCATGAGTTTCTTCTTAGCATTATCATTGAGTGGGACATCTAAATAACAATCTTCCAATGGTGGCAAATCAAGCATTTCATAAATCTTCCTAGGCATAATAGAGACACTAGAACCAAGATCACATGAAGCTTTGAGATCAAAGTCATTCACTTGCATATTAATAATGGGTTCCCAACTATCTTCTACTTTCCTAGGAATATAAGCTTTGTGTTTTAGCTTCTCTTCCTTAATCTTAACAAGAGCATATGTAATGTGTTTAGTGAAAGCAACATGCATATCACTAGCATCAGGACTTCTAGCAAGCTTTTGCAAGAACATAATCACTTCAGAAATATTGCAACCATTAATATCAAAGTCAAACTTAGCATCACTAGTAGTAGGCTCAATAGGCTTAGGCATAGTAGGAGGAGGAATAGGTACTACTTGTGGTTTAGTGGTGATGGTGCACACACTATTGTTTCTATCAATTTCAGCTTGCCTTTCCCACTTAGCATGAAGTTGAGCTAACAGCCTAACATTTTCATCAATAGTAACTTGTATGGCATGAGCAGTAGCAAAGGTGTGTTCCATATTTTCAGGTTTAGCAGACATTTTATTAATCATGGAAGACTAAGCTTCAGACAAAGAGGACATATTTTTCTCAATAGTTAAAAGCTTTTCTTCTGTAGTCTTATTGAAAGAGGTTTGTTTACTAATAAAGTCCTTGAGCATGACTTCAAGTTCAGAGGGGGTACTTCTAGCATTATTGTAAGATCTTCCATAGTAATTTCCATTATTAGGAGGATAAGGCCTATAATTGTTGTTGCTACCAAAATTATTCCTATATGCATTGTTGTTGAAATTGTTGTTTCTAATGAAGTTCACATCAACTTGCTCTTCTTGAGCAACCAAAGAGGCTAAGGGAACACTATTAGGATCTAGAGGAGCTTTCCCATTAACAAGCATAGCCATAATAACATCAACTTTTCACTCAAAGAGGAAGTTTCCTCAACAGAATTTACCTTCTTACCATGTGGAGCTCTCTCAACATGCCATTCAGAGTAGTTAACCATCATATTATCAAGGAGCCTTGTTGCAACACCCAAAGTGAGGCCCATAAAAGTACTTCCAGCATCTGAATCCAATAGATTTCTTGAGGAGAAGTTCAAACCTGCATAAAAAGTCTGGATAATCATCCAAGCAGTGAGTCCATGAGTGGGACAATTCTTAACCAAAGACTTCATTATTTTCCAAGCTGGAGCAACATGTTCACTATCAAGTTGTTTAAATTTCATAATGTCACTTCTCATAGATATAATCTTAGCAGGAGGATAGTACTTTCCAATAAAAGCATCTTTGCACTTAGTCTAAGAATCAATACTATATTTAGGTAAAGAAAGCAACCATTTTTTAGCTTTTCCCCTCAAGGAGAAAGGAAAAGTCTTGAGCTTAATAATATCTCCATCTACATCCTTATACTTTTGCATCTCACAAAGTTCAACAAAGCTATTGAGATGGGCAGCAGGATCATCAGAACCAGCACCAAAAAATTGCTCTCTCATCACAAGATTCAACAAAGCAGGCTTAATTTCATAAAGGTAGCATCAGCAGCAGGTGGATCAATAGGAGTGCTTAGGAAATCATTGTTGTTGGTGCTAGTGTAGTCACACAACTTGGTGTTCTCAGCAGAGTTCATTTTGGCAAAGGTGGGCAAGCCAAAAACAACAGCAGCAGCTAGAGCAGGAACTAATTTTTTGTGCTTTTGAATAAAGCAAGCAAACCAAACTAGACTATTTTTTGGGGGTTTTTTGGAAAGAGGGAAAAAAACCAAGCAAAAGAAACAAAGAAAACTAAAAACAAAGTAAAGAGAAAGGAAAGTGCCACCCTTAGCCTCCCCGCCAACGGCGCCAGAAAGTCTTGATGATGCTCGACATGGCACTTCCTTGGTAACCCCAAGCCTAGGGTGTGAAGATAAAGAAGCAAGTTTTCCCTCAGTTGAGACCAAGGTTATCAAACCAGAAGGAGGAAGGAAACGTCACACAGGTGTTGCAAGCAACGCAGAGACCTACACAACACAAACTCAAGACTTTGCCCCAACTAATCATTTAGGTTGTCGAGCTCACCGGTTTGCTGTAACAAAGGATTAAATGTATGGTGTGGAAGGTAATGGTTTGCAGCAAGTAAACACGTAACAGTGGAAGATGTATCAATGGTAAAGATTGGACCAGGGTCCATAGTTCACTAGAGGTGCTCTCCTTAGATAAACAACATGGCATGAAGGGTAAACAAATTATAGCAGGACAATTGACAGGAACTGAGCAAGGCATAACAATGCAATTACTAGTTAGAAAGATCCTATGAGATTCGATTGGGCAATACAACAAGATACATAGACCGCCATCCAACTGCATCAATAGACAACTAATTTAAGCAAAGTGTGTAAGGTAAATAGTCCACATGTTCCATGAACAATTGACCATTGTTTTCTCCCTCATGGCAACAACACATCTACAACAGAAGATATTTCCGTCACTTCCCTTGGAAACTAGAGGCATGAACCCACTATCAAGCATAAATACCCCCTCTTGGAGTCACTAGCAACTACTTGGCCAAGATAGCTACTAACAACGGAGAGCATGCAAGATCACAAACAACACAGACATGATAGAATCATAAAGACAAAACCATTAATCAAACCAACATAATAATCTCAATATCTATCAGATCCCCGCAAACACAACATGCATGATTACAAATAGATTAGATCTTGATGATGAACGGAGATCATAGGATCTATACATGAAAGCACAAAGGAGGAGATACAACAATCTAGCTACTACATGGACCCATAGTCCAAGGTGGAACTACTCACGCATAATACCGGAGAGAAGGCCTCCGGGGTGATCTCCCCTCTAGCAGGGTGCCAGGAAGAACTTCATATCCCCCGATCTAGGGACGATGGTGGCGGCGGCCACAGACGGTTTCGTGGAGATTTGATCGGGTACTTAGGGTTTTTGCATCGGGGGCTTCTTATAGGCGAAGGAGGAGGCCGAGGAGGCGACCAGGGGGTCAAACCCTCCCTGGCCCGCTTCTTCGTCACCCCTCTGGACTTCTTGTTCCCCACGGAAAGTAATTGACTTTGACGTTTGTCCCGTCCAATTTCGAGAATATTTCTTTACTAACTTTTCTAAAACCAAAAATAGCAGAAAACAGGCATCTGGCACTGTTGCAACTTGTTAGTAGGTTAGTACCAGAAAACATGTAAAAAGCACCTCAAAGCGTAGACAAGCAAAGCAAGGTAGATACTAAACAAGCATGGAGCATCAAAAATTATAGATACGTTTCCGGTGTATCAGATAACCCGAAGTTCAACGGCCTACATGATCCAAAGATTTGGCTATACGATCACGTCTCGTTAGTTAAGCTACATGGTGGAAGTAAAAATACAGCCATGCAATGCCTTCAGCTACAGTTAAAGGGTGCAGCACGATCCTAGGTCAATAATCTCCCCTCGAGATCCATCCGCAGCTGGGAAGAGCTGGTCTATAGCTTCATCTGCAACTTCAAGGGCACCTGCAAGAGAACAGCCTCAATCAAAGAGCTACGTGCCTATTGCCAAAGGTCCAACGAGTCCATCCTCTACTATGTCCAGTGTTGCTCCATCATCAAGAACTCCCGCAAAGATATCTCGAAGGAAAGGGCAATGGACGCCTTCAACAGCGGCGTGAGGCGCCGCGAACTCAGGGAAGAGATGGGCCGCATTAATCCAAAAACCATCGACCATCGGATGGATATCGCCCATCACTGGGCCGATGGCAAAGACACAGTCTACAACACCCGAACGCGTTTGGATGAAGAGGATGACCTCAGTCGTAGATGCGACGGCTGAAAAAAGAGGAGAGCGCGCGTCTATGACGATCGCAAAGAAATCGACATGGTTGCGACTGGCTATGAAGATCTCCGCGATGATGGGAACCGCAACATCGGCTACCGCAGCGGTAGCAGAAAGAAAACACAATCATGGCAATGTCGCACCCGTGATGACAATCCATCCGCGATCGACAAGCTGTTGAGTCCTTGTAGCATCTACTTCTACATCGACAAACAAGACGGGAAAAAGAAGTCCAGCCACCTTCTCAAGGACTTCTGGGAGTTCCAGAAGCTCCACGAGGGTTACGCCTAGATGCGACGTGATGCAGTAAACCAGGGGTTCGGTTCTGCCCCTGGGACCATTGCATATGGCGCCCCACCACCACCGCCTGGAGGACCAGCATAGCCTGCGGCTGCACCTGCCCAAAACAATGGAGTGGAACAGTACCCACGACCATTGGGTACCATGATGATATAGAAGGGGCGTCCATCCAACAGGATCCAAAAGACGATCACCCGCTAGAAAAATCTGGCCGTCACCGCCCCACCATCCATACCTGAGTACCTCAGCGGCTCGGAGTCGTGTATCACCTTCGACCGATCTGGCCATCCCCGTCAAATTCCTCACCCAGTCCATTCCACCTCGGTCCTTGAGGCTCAGATCAGCGGGTTCAAGATGAGCCGCGTGTCCATGGACGATGCCAGCGGCATAAATATCATGTTCGCTAGCACCCTAGAGGTCATGCGGATCCCGCTCACCAGCCTGGAGACATCCAACACAACCTTCCATGACATAGTTCTAGGGAAAGGGGTTTACCCCCTAGGAAAAATATGGCTCGACGTCATCTTTGGCACCCCCAAGAACTTCAGGCACGAGCTGCTCTAGTTCTAGGTGGTCGACTAGCCCTCATAGTACCATGCCATCCTTGGTCGTGTGTCATTCGCACGATTCCTGGCGGTACCGCACTATGCATACCTTCTGTTGAAGATGCCAGGACCTACGGTGTCATCACCATTCCAGGGAGCTTCACCAAATCCGATAGTTGCAACAGAGATTTCAATAGAATCTCCCAGTCTTTTGGCATGCAGGAGGAACTCGCAAGGCTGAAGGAGTCAACAGACACCAGCCTCCCTCCCGTGACCAAGAAAAACGCTCCTGACCTATCCTTCAACTCCACGGTTAACACCAAAGCGGTGCACGTCCACCCGACGGACCCCACCAAGAAGGCCCTCATCACCAACAATCTGAGTCCCGCATAGGAACTCGTGCTCGTTGAATTCCTCCGTTAGTGCTAGGAAATTTTTGCCCTGTGTCCTATGGACATGCCAGGAATTCCCAGGGAATTCACAAAGCACGCACTCAATGTGTACCCAGATGCGTGAACAGTCAAGCAGTCCATGCATAGACTGTCTGAAGGACAAGCTGAAGCAATTGGCATCAAAGTCAACAGACTCCTCAACGCTGATTTTATAAGGGAGATCAAGGAAAGCACTCGGGTAGCTAACCCCGTGATGGTCCCCAAGAAGGACACGGACATCCTGCGGATGTGCATGGACTTTACCGCCCCCAACAAGAATTGACCGAAGAATCACTTCCCATTGCCGCAGATCTATCAAACCACCGAATCCACTGCAGGATGCGGACGTCTCTCATTCCTTGACGCCTACTCAGGCTACAACCATATTCGACTGAAAGTCATGGATCAGGAGAAGACATCATTCATACACCGTTCGGGGTCTTTTGCTACAACACAATACCTTTCGGGCTCAAGAATGAAGGTGCAACTTATCAAAGGTGCATGCATGCCTTCTTGAAGAATCAAATTGGTCGAAACATACAAGTATATATCAACGACATAGTGGTACAGAACAAGGAGAGACGAACATTGATCGACGATCTCCGCGTGATGTTCGACAACCTTGATTGCTATAGGATCAAGCTGAACCCGGAAAAGTGCGCCTTCGGCGTCCCATCCGGGCAATTACTCGGGTACTTCATGTAGGGTTTGTTGCATGGAAAGCAAAAAAATTCTATCGCAAGAACACACAAAAGCAAGATCCAATCTATGGCAAAGCCAAGATCTAATCCACAAGATCGGTGCAACATGATTGAAGAAAACTAATCCTCGTAGATCCAAAGCGTTTAATGAGATAAAATTCTCATGGTTGATGTAGTCAATCACTCGCCAATCTCAAGATCGTGTAGACGATCCTTCCGGCACTGTGTTCCGGCAGCGCTTCCGCATTCAGTCACACGTACGGAGTCGATGAAGACCTTCCTATACATGTTCCAACGGGCAACAGAGGTAGTAGATCCCCTCGGAATCCTTGCATCACGATGGCATGGTGGTCGAGGAGGAGAATCCCTGCAGGGCTTCGCCTAAGCCGGAGCAGGAAGGCGGAGGAGGGAGAGAGGTGGCGACTAGGGATTAGAGCCAAGGGCAAGGTACAAAGGGTGGTGCACCCCCCACCCCTCCTTATATGGAGGGGGAGTGCGTCCAAGGGTTCTAAGCCCCTGAACCACTCCTTCCCCAACTCGGCCAAGGTAAGATGTGGGAAACTTCCCCCTTTCCTTATTTAGGGTTTGATAAACTAGGGTTTGTCGCCAAATCCTTTGGTGGACGAATTTTCCCCTTGGGCACTGGGACGGCAGGACCTAGTGCTCCCCCGTGACATGCCTCAGCCCAGGTGGCCCACTCCTCGCGAGGTGGGCCCAGTAGTGTCCCCTCTAGAACATTCTAGAAGCTTCCGGTCAAAATACTGAAATCATTTCCGAACCCCGAAAAATGACTTTCCCTATATGAATATTATTATTCGGACCATTCTGGATCTCCTCGTGATGTCCTATATCCAATCTGAGACTCCGAAAAACATTCGGTCTCCAACTCATATTCCATATCTACTTAAACAACACCGAACCTTAAGTGTGTCATCCTACGGTTCACGAACTATGCAGACATGATCGAGACACCTCTCCGGTCAATAACCAATAATGGGATCTAGAGATCCATAATGGCTCCCACATATTCAACGATGACTTCATGATCGAATGAAACATTCACATACGATACCCATTCCCTTTGTCGTGTGATACTTTACTTATCCGAGGTTTGATCGTCGGTATCTCTATACCTAGTTCAACCTTGTTACCGATAAGTACTCTTTACTCATTTCGTGTTATGACATCCCTTGTGACCTGGTCACATGCTTTCAAGCCAATTGTACGACATTCCACCAAGAGGGTCCAGAGTATATCTATTTCTCATATGGTTGGACAAATCCCACTCTTGATCCATGCGCTTCAACACATACTTTAGAATACCCAATGCCACCTTTATAACCACCCACTTACGAAAGTGGCATTTGCTTTCATCAAAGTACTCATATGGTGATGGTGATTAACATGATCTCATGGTCAAAGGATTAGGTTAGTATGTATCTGAAAGCTTGTAGCGAAAACAAACTTAATGACTTGATCTTATGATATGCTTACTATGGTTGTGTGTCCATCAGATCATTCTCCTAATAATATGACCTTGTTATTAATAACATCCAATGTCCATGATCAGGAAACCATGATCATCTATGAATCCACAAGCTAGTTTCATAAGAGGCTTTCTAGGGACTCTTTTATGTTTACAAAACACACACGTATTAATGTTTCCTGTTAATAAAATTATAGCATGGGATGTAAACATTTATCATAAACACAAAGGTATAATAATAATAACCACTTTATTATTGCCTCTTGGGCATATCTCCAACACTTCATCTCCGCGAGATGCATCGAGGCCAAACCAAAGAAAATAAGGGCCATACTGGCCATGGAGAAGACGAAGAATGTCAAAGGAGTCCAGCAACTTGCTGGGCGAATCGTAGTGCTCAGCAGGTTCATTAGCACCATGAGCGAAAAGGCTCTTACCTTCTACTAGCTCCTCCGCAAGTCGGAAAAATTCGAGTGGACGGCCGAAGGCGATGAAGCATTCGAGGACCTCAAGCGTTTTCTCTCTACCTCTCCTGTCCTGGTGACACCAAAGTAAACAGAGTCTATGTTTTTGTGCATCGCTGCAACACACCACGTGATCAACACAACACTTGTGGTTGAACGAACCGAAGAGGGCAAAACCCATGGGGTACAACCCCCAGTGTACAACCTTAGTGAGATACTGACACCAATAAAGCAGAGGTACCCTCACTACCATAAGCTAGCGTACGACATCTTCATGATTGCGCGTCGACTGTGCCATTACTTCTAGGAGCACCAGATAGTGGTCGTCAATGATGCGCCACTGTCACACATCCTCAACAACCCCGAAGCAATGGGGCGAGTGTCCCTCTGGGACATCGAGCTGTCCCCACAGGACATCATCTATGAGTGGCGCACCGCCATCAAGTCGTAGGTGCTCCCTAACTTCCTTGTCCACTAGATGGATCTAAAGCTTCCAGACACTCCAGACAGGTCGCATCTATGGACAATGCATTTGGACGGACCAAGCATGGTGAAGGAGCTAGAGCCAGAGTAGTCTTGACATCTCCACAAGGAGACAAGATGAGATACGTCCTGCGGATGAGGTTTCGAGCCTCCAACAATGAAGAAGAGTACAAGGCATTGATCCATGGTATGCAGATGGTCAAGGTGTGTGGTGCCACCTAGTTGGTTATCTACGGTGATTCCAACCTCGTCGTACAACAAATGATGAACCAATGTGACGTTGTCTTCAACAATATGATCGCCTACCGCGACCTCTACAATGCACTTGAAGGAGACTTTGACGGCTGCAAACTTTAGCACGTCGGCCAAGAGAGCAATGAAGAGGCTGACAAGCTCACCAACATTGTCTCTACCTGCTCACTGGTCCCACCAGGTGTCTTCTTGGAACAAATCTGCGAACGCTCCATTAAATGTAAGAAGCCCAAGAGCACACCAGCGGCTAAAACAGGCTTGGGGGGATATGCCACCCGACGACCTCAATGTGCCAGCAGAAGAGGAGTCGGAGATACCACTTGTGAACCTCATGCAGGTCCTGGCAATTGAGCAGCCATGGACTCAACCGTACATCATGTACTTGTTGAGCAAAAAACTGCCAGATGACCCAACGGATCCAGGGCACATTGCTCGCCGCTCCAAGGACTTCACCATAATTAATGGTGAGCTCTTCAAGCGAAGCATCACCAGAGTCCTCCAGCAATGCGTTGCCAAAGGTGACGGGAGGAGCATCCTCCTCGACATACATGAAGGCATATGAGGCCACCACGCTGGCAGTCGCGCCCTGGTCACCAAAGCCTTATAGGCTGACTTATATTGGCCAATAGCAATGCACGACACCAAGGACATAGTCGAAAAGTGCAACACATGCCAACGGTTCATGGATAAGCCACATGCACTAGGCGCAAAACTGCGACCAATACCGTTGACATGGCCCTTCGCGCAGTGGGGACTCGACATGGTAGGCAAGCTGCAAAAGTCCTCGCCTGGAGGTTACGTCTTCCTGTTGATCGCAGTCGACAAGTTCACGAAGTGGATCGAGGCCACGCCTTTAACCAATCAAACTGGTGCCACCGCCGTCAAGTTCTTCCAATCCATAGTCTACAGATTCAGGGTGCATAGCATCATCACCAACAATGGAAAAAACTTCACCTTGAAGGAGTTCCAGGACTTCTGTGATGACCTCGGCATCAACATCACCTAAGCCTCAGTCTCACATCCGCAGCCAACGGCAAAGTCGAAAAGGCCAATGGCCTTGTCTGCAGCAGGATCAAGAAGAGATTCCTTCGACCTCTCGAAAGAGCGGCGGGAGCCTGGGCAGACTAATTTCCCTCTGTCCTCTTGAGCTTGTGTACAACACCAAACGGCATCACCGGCTACACGCCTTGTTCATGGTGCACAGCGCTAAAGCCATGCTACCCGCTGAGGTACGCTACAAGGAACCACGGGTTGTCGCTTATAGCGAGGACGAATCTACGATCACACTCAAGGACTCTGTCGATCTGCTGGACGAGGCACGTGACATCAGCGTTGCCCGTTCGACGGTGTACCAGCAAAGCTTCCGCAACTACCACAGACGACGGCTATGACCAAGGTCCTTCGTCGAAGGTGACCTCGTCCCGCGACTCAAGAAAAGGGGCACCTGAAGCCCGAGTCATCCTGGGAAGGACCCTACGTGTTCATCGAAATAATCTCAGGTGGCGCCAACCACCTCAAGAGCGTCGAGTTCGGAGTAGCATACTCCAACCCTTGAAACGTGGCACAGTTGCGGCGCTTCTACCTGTCACATCCCAAAATTTTCCAAATTTTGAAATGTGAAAAATAAATAAACAAAATAAATAATTGTTGAAATTTAGGGTGAAAAGAAACTTTTTGATTCCAAATGGAAACATCAAAACCCATCTTGAACAAACTTTGAATAAAAGGGAATCAAACAAATTTCAATCAAGTGAAATGCATTCATCCAATGAATGTATCTTAAAATTTCAACTTGGGAAAATAAACCAAAACCCTAAAACCCTAATGGAAGAAAATCATTTACAAGATCTCTCAAAGACTCTGGACTTGATCCATATAAAAATTTGTCAACAAACATTTATAAGTGATCAAAATGACAAATAAAAATATTATAAAACCATAGAAATTGGTTTCACTTAATTTGGAACCATAGATAAAAACTTATGAATTTAATAAGTTAAAAGGAATTAATTTTCAAAGCTAATAAAGCTCCTATCTAAAATCCATACCAGATTGTGAACAAAGTAATCCTAAAGGGATTTAAAAATATAAACAAATACTAAATAAAATTATACAAATTGGAATCACCAATTTTGGATCTATAAATAAAAAGATATGGATTTTATTAGGTAAAGAAGGGAACAAATAAATAAGGAATATTTAAAAGCCAAATTAAATCTTGGCCAAATCCATAAACAAATGAAAGTATTTAATAATAAAAAGGGTTAAAATATTGTTTAAATAAATTCATAAGGAATTGAACAATATTCAATTTTATTTAAATAAAGATAAATTGCCTATACTAAATAATAAATCCCAAGGAAATTATTTAGAAGACAATTTAAATTATCCATAAGCAAATGGAATAAAGATAATCCAAATAAAATAAAGGGGTAAGAAATATTCAAATAAAAATATGGCATTGATCAAATTCCATTCTATTTGAATAAAGACAAAATCCCTTAGATAAATGATTAATTAAATCATGAGAAAATAATAAATGGGAATTTACCAAAGTGGATTAAAAATTTATATAATTAACTTAAAAGAATTATTTGAATAAAGTTTATATGGGATTAAAAAACCATATTTGATTTTATTTGAATAAAGACAATTGCCCAATTTAAATGATTAATAAATCATATTAATATTTTTAAATAAATTCAAAGTGAACTATTTGCACTAATAAATAAAGCCTAATGAAAAGGTTTTGAAAAAAATTGGAATTTAATAGGAGTTGGAAAACATATTTAAAATGCTATTTAAATAAAAACAAAGGTCCAATTTAAATAAATAACAAACCATAAAGAGAATAAAATAAATATTCTAAAATGGATTGTTTAATTACATAAATGAACAGATTAGAAACTTACTAAAAAGTTTAGAAAGTTCTGAATTCAAATGGTTGTTTGAATTGTTTGAACAAATTCAAAACAGAAAATTAAAATAGAAAAAGAAAAAGAAAACAGGAAAGAAAAAAATGAAATAAAAACAGCCCAGCCCAACCTGGCCCATCTAGGCCAGCAAGCCCACCTCTCTCCTCCCCGGACCGTTTTCTTTCTCACTTAGAACCGCACCCGCGTAGCCACTGACTTGCTGACCCCACCGTACCTCTCTCCCTCGCTGACAAACGCAGCCCCACCTATCAGTCGTCGTCCTCACCCACCGCGACCAATTCCTCCCCTCCTCGCTGTTTTCTGCTTTGATTCCGCAGGCTTAATTTGACTTAACGCCGCAGCCATTACTCGCTATGATCACACACTCTTAATCGCCCCGTCCCCCTCTCCGTTTCCCCCCATTCTCCCGCACACAAACGCCCTCAGGCTGCTCCAATTTCATGCGTGAACCCCACTGCCCCGACGACCCTCCGGCGACGATTCCAGTCACTCCTCGCCTCCCCTTGCTCCTTGGAACCCACGAGCCTACTCTCCAGCCACTTGTGCATCTCCCAGTAGCACCAGCTCACTCCCGCGCGCTTTGAAATGTCGGCAACCTCGATGACAGAGCGACGCCACCGTCTGCCTCAACTCCGGCGATGCCCCTGGTAACATTCTGACCACCCCTCTTCCTCCCAATGATACGAGTGTGACTGGTGACCTCTTATGCAACTGACGCTGCCGTTTTCGTTTCCTAGCTCGCACCGTAGCAACGCCTCTGTCAACGACAGTGAGCGCCAGCCGCCAGAAGCTTCTCCGGCGAGCGATTAACGTCGTTACCGTGCGCCCCTTCGCCAACCAAGGACACGTCGAGCATCAGCGACATCACGCGAACACGGTGAGCCTTCTCTCTTGTCCCCTTGCTTCCTGCTTCACTGAAACCATCGTTAGCCGAGCGGCGCCGCAGCTCGCCGTCGCCATGCGCCGCCAGACTTTGGTCATTCGCTTGTGAGCCGTTAGATCTTCATCTTGTGGCGTAGATAGAACGACTTAACAAAGAGGTATGCTCTGATCTGTGTCGCACGTTTAACTTAAAATCCAACGATCCACAACACGCGATCCACACGAACCGGTACCAGCCAGTAGAAATGTGACGTGTGGCACTGTTTTGATTAAATAGACAGAAACATTTCTATTAGATGGTTAGATTTAAAAAATTCATAAGTTTAAATCTACATGTCCAAATTTTTTAAATTTTATATCAATGGAATCAACAAAAAAATTACTTTCCAACCATGCACTTTGTTTAGTAATTTGCTTCTGTAAAATTGGTTGTATTTGCAGAAACATGTGTAGGCATATTTTGAATATAAAAATTATTCTAGAAATGTTTTTAGGGTAAAATCTTTGGCAAATGGTTTGTTTTGAACCTACTGACGATAGAAACCAACTTCTGGATTTAAGAACATATTTTGTGATACTAAGGAATAAATCTTTGAATTAAAGCATTTCTAGTTAAATAAAAATGTTGAATATGTATTAAAAATGCCTTTTGAGTAAAACCTTTTGAAAATGGTTTGAATTAAACTCTCTGACCCTAAAAACCAAGTTTTAGGATTTAAAAATATATTTGGTGAACCCTAAAAAATTATTACTTTTTTTAAAGGAATTTCCAACAAAATAAAATATTGCTTTGATTTAAAAATGGATTTTGGATGAAACCCTTTGCAAATGGAATTACTTTAAAACATTATGACCATAAACATTAATATTGGTGTTTAAAAACATTTTGGTTAACACTAGAAATTATACTTTGAATAAAATCAATTCTAGCAAAACAAAAGGGATTTAAAGTGGCCATTTTCACTAACTTAAATATCAAATGGTTTTACCACTTTTATAAATGACCAATAGGTGTTTTAAAATGTTTATAGCTTATTAGAAACCACCTTTACAAATAAAACAATCGTTTGCATGTGTGGATGCATTGTTTTATTTTCTTTATTTTATTAGAGAATTGTTTGAATGCTAGATTGAATTTGTGCCTTGATTAAATTGTAGTGGAATTTGAAGAGTGTGACTATTGCAAAGACCAAGGAGTGAACTTATATTCTCTACCAAAAAGGCAAGTGGTGCTTCATACTTTTGTCCCATTATTTTCACTATGCATTAATGATATTTTGAGTAGGACTTGCATGGAATTTTCTAAGTATAAGCTATGCCTTGGGAAATCCTAGTAGATGATGCCTTAGTAGAATTTTCCCTAAGTTAAGACTCTTGCTACTATTATGCTTAGTCTAGTTAGTAGAAAACAAGGGTGGATTATATTCATGCTATGAAATATTTCTAAGTCAAGGACTTGTGTTTTGTTTAATAAAACAACTATGTGAATGAATCACCTGGGTGGAATGGTTGTGAATGGGTTATGTTGAGTGGTTACACAGGGCCCATATTTATGGACTACCCTAGTGTATCTCACTTGTGGAAAGCCACCCAGGAACAAAGAGATTTGAGATGTCAAATGTTGAGATGCTTCAAGTGCAGCCACTTGGCATTATGGGCTCTGCCTGGATCATATAGGTTGCAATAACTTAGCCAGATGGACAGTTGGTGGTAGGGGATGATAGGTTTGGAACGCGTCCATTTTGGTCTAAGAGAAGGCTTCTGAAAGATCTTGTCTCGATGCATGTCGAGTCTTGTGGGGAAAGTGATGTCAACACCCGGATTTTTAATCCCAGATGCCTGTTATGCCATACATCGCAATCCCAGGATTACCATTTTTGCGAGACATAACAGAATTGGATACCACAGTAAATCATCCATTACAAACCATACATAAGGTTTTATACAAATAAGGATCTCATGATCCAGTTCTTAATACAACTTTAAGCAGCGGAATACGTAATAATAACGGTAGCGTAGGCGAAGCTCCATCTTCGGGTTCACATGCAATGCTGACGATGGGAGATGATCCTAGTTGTCGTAACCTTCCTGGGGTCCATCCTCCAGGTACTCCTCTTCATAGTCTGGCCACGGGAATAGCCAGGGACAAAGTCATGAGTACTCTTTAAGTACTCACAAACTAATACTAACAAGTGAAAGGGGTTTTTGGTAATAGGACACTAGGCTCTAGGGTTATTTTGCAAAAGCCAGATTTATCTCTACTAAGTTAAAGCAACGAATGCTAGTTGAAATTTTATAACACCTAAGTGGGAACTTGTATCTCATATCACAACCCTATTGTGGTCAAGTCAAAGTCTCAATTCATTTCACAAGTCTTTTGAAAACATCTGATGGGGAAACAGTATGGCCACTCCAACTATCCATAACCGCGGACGCGGCTATTCGAATAGTTTGACACTCTGGAGAGATTGTACACTTTCACCACAACATTCGATACATCCGTCAGGAACAAATCCTGAATTCACCATACTCAGTATGCGGATAATCAATCCTAACCTTTCAATTACACGCCCTAGTATAAGCACCTCTCCTGTGAGTTTGGCCTCCCAACCATGACCAACTGTCATCTTGTGTACTGAACAGGTGGACAATCTTCACAAGGTAGCCTCAGCTCAGACCTTGGCCGTGAGGGAACTAATACTAAGGTATATAAGTTTCCAGTCAAGCCCTACCAAATCTTCGGGTATTGTGGTTGTACGATAAAATTGGAATGGTATCGCATCCAGACAACCATCAGTTTTATAAAGGGCTAAGGCTCATGCCCCATCATTTTCATCACCAAAATCATCAAGTGTTCGGAAACATTTCAATAGAATGATCCATCATTCCAAGGTTTTCATAACCATTTTTCCACCAAGTATTCCCATATAAAGTTGATCAAGTTTTATGCTTAGCACTAGCATCTACAAGTGGGGGTAAGCACTAATGAGGGGTGGTAAATCAGTGGAGTTTTAACTAAGTTCAATCTCATGCCTTAGGATGACATCAAGATTATCTAGCTTAGGCCAAATTTTATGCTCTTTATGCAACCTTCAAGTATCCTTCTAGTATCTACCATTTATTCCAGTAAACTCTAAGTAAGAGCTTTGATAAAGAAATAGAGCAATAAACTTGCAAATAAAACTAGGATTGGTTTATCAAGTGGTTATGATCATATATGCTTTAAGGCATATAGTGGCATGGTAGCAAGCAAGTAGTAGCTTGCATAGGTCAACTTGATTAGTAAGGCTTGCAAGTATTGGCTTGCATAATATCAGTATAAGCTTGCTAAATTGCAAGTGTTAGCTTGCACATTCAACTGGTAGTATTAGGCTTGCCTTGTGCAGGGCAGTGGTTGAAGTTCTCCTCGGCTTCTTCTTCGTAGAATCCTCCTTCCTCTTCGTATCCTTGGTCGGTACTAGCGTCTATAAATAAATACGATGTACACAATCACCAAACAATACTTAACTACTTGCAATCATCACACAAAAGGGTCCTATAGATGATCTAGCATCATCACTAACATTACAAGATTAAAGCTTGGTTTAATTCCTTTTTTTTTAGAAAAGTAATTTCTACTCATTGAAAAACTACTTAAGATTTAATATTCTCCAAACCAAACATGGGATCATGTTGACACATGTCATCACCACATATTTTAGTTCATGGGAATGTGATTTAAAGTGGTGTCACAATTTAATAAGGTTTTACCTTTTTATTTTAATTAAATAAAGTGACTAGAAATGCCTATGTAGCATTCTTTTATTACTTGAACATTATTTCTGTAAGTAAACCTATATATTTTTATATATTCTGAAAGGTATGGTTAAATGTCATTTTTGAGAGTTGGAATCAACTCAAAAGCTATTATGATTTTAATTTGAAAAATGTTTGAATGCAGAAAAGCTTCTGTCTTCTTATTTTTACCAAGGATGATCCACAGATCCAAATGACTTGAATCCAACGGGCTTGAATTCAGCATTCCCAGAACTTTCTAACAAAATTGGTTTCATTCAATTTGGTTCACTTAATCGACCTGGGTTGATTTTTGAAACTGGGTACAGAAGTGTGTTTGAACTAAAAAGGAAAAGGTTAAATTCAAATAACTGGGCTGCGCGGGAAAGGTTAACGGGCCGGCCTGCTAAGCATAGCGCTTCCGCGGGCTGCGTAAGTGGCTGTCCCCACGCGTCAGTGAGACAGGGGGTGCGAAGCGGTATGGGGCGATGTGGCGCGTTCGATCTGGTTCTAATCCAACGGCTGAGAGTCATCGTCCACGTCGGGCAACTTCGGCGAGACTGAAACCTAACGCGATAGGTGAGGGTCGTTGGGGGCTCACCGGGGCTCAGGCGAGGGTCGGCGAGGCGGGCGAACGACAAAGTCGACGACGGCGGTTCTCCTAGTACCGGCAGCTTCTCCTGGGACGGCTCCAATCGCTGGACCCCTTCTTCTCCAGAGGCGGCGGGCTCCGGTGAAATTCCGGTGATACGCTACTCGCCTTGCTCCGGGACTGAGGTGGGATGGTTCTGGGTGAGAGAGGAGTGGAATGGTGTGAAGGATTCGAGCGGCGGAGGCCTCTATTTATAGTCGTGACGGTGAGACCGAACGACATGGGCGGGCGATGATGGCGACATGGATACGGGCTGCTAGAGACATGGCCGGCGGTGGCGATCGATTGGTGGTCTCCTGGCGATGCTCTACGGCTTTAATGCGCTTGTAGGGGCGGTGCTGTTTGGTCTGGAACACGCGACGCTCTGCGCCGAAGAGGCGGCGTCTTCAACGGCGAGAGGTGGCTACGGGGCATGGGCGGTGAAACGGGCATGTCTGGCGTGTTCCTGGGACGGTGGCGATCGTGTATCCACGCGGCGAGGGCGGCGCACGGTCTGTGGGCGTCGGTCGAGTGTGGCGCCCTGGCGCATGCTCGGCATGGTTGCTGGCGGGCTGGGCGCGGTTCGTGCGTGTGGTCCAGTGGATGGCAACGTTCGAGCGCTGGACAGGGAGTGGCGGTGGGCTGTTGGCTTGCTCCTAGACATGTTGTTTCGGCTTGGTGCTTGCTCTGGCTAGCTAGCCATTGTCGGCTGGCAAGGGGATGCTCGGGTCGGCATGGCATGGGGCAAAGGGTAGGGGCTAGGGTTTGTCCAAGCACTGGTTGGCACTAGGGGAGACAAGGGTGATCAATGGTGAACATTGCTTAGCCAAATTACTACTCCAAACAGTGAAGTTAGGCCAGTTTGATTTGAATCTGCCAAGTGTTTGATGAAATGGCCGCATGAATTCAAGTTTTAAATTTTGAAAAGATTTTTGGTGGGTGTGCTAGGTTGGTGCTGTTGAGTCTGCAGCTGCTTGGGTTTTGAAAGTTGAGCTTGTTTGAGTGGTTTTTGAAAAAGTGGGATCTTCCCATATGATAAAGATTCAATTTTGAATTGCCATTTAAACTATGCATTTGAAAGTATCTGGATGATCACAAAGTGGGCCTTGATACTTTGTTATGAGTACTATCAAGGGGTGCAAAGATCCAGAAAAGTTTCTGTTAGGTTCTGAAAGTTTGAGACAGTCAAAGTAGGCATGGGAGTTAATTTGGTCAAAATGACCATTCACTCATTTAGCTTTGTTTTGATTTATTTGTCTTTGAGAAAAGTTTGGGAATTGTTTAGATGGTGTTTATTTCACCTAAGCAACATTTTACAAGCAAGGAAACACACAAACAAGGTGGTTCAAAAGAATTCAAAATGAAATGCATACTCACATGCATGCTTCCATAATTTTATTTAGAAAAGTTTTTGTTAACCCTAATTTTGATGATTAGAATTTGATGATCCAAGTTTAGTATTTTTGGGATGTTACAAGTGCACCACCTCTCGAGAGAGTAAAATCTAAGTACTTAGCCGTGTCCCCGGGAATGGACAATTTGAGCATCAAGACATGGAAGCTATCAAGAATCTTCTCATCCCAATTTCTAAGTTAAAAACTTGTGGTTGAACAAGGGTTAAAGGATCTTCAATCAATGATTGGTAGATGCCTTGGGTGATTTTTGCTAAACAAAAACTTAGTGTTTTCAAAAGATAAGGAAAATCTATTTTGAGCAAAGCAAGCCTAAGCTCCACTTAGCCAAATGCATATAGATGATAGATACCACTATTCTACCATAGTATCACTTGCCAATACAATTCAAATGTATTGACCCTTGTGGCTGTAACTTATTATGTTGCAGGTTTGTTTGATGTTAGTGAAGTGTGTTGATTAGGATTACAAGTCTACAACCAACATGGTTGCCTGTGGCACTTTGAAGATGAAGGACACCATGCTATAGTTATTTCTGCTGCATTGTAATGAGATAGCCAAATGAGCTTTGTAAGATGTAATGAATTATTTTATTCCTGGTTATAAAGTTGTATTATGACCTTTGTTTCTTGATATTACATTTTAACTGTGGATGCTAGCTATTGATCCAGGGACTAGCATTGTAAACACACAGGGATCTCTACCTTATTAAAGGTTGGGACTTCTACACTACCCTTAGCTATTTTTTACTTTCAATAAGGATTCTCAGCCAGGCTATTAAGCCAAATCCTGTACTTCCTACCATACGATGAATAAAAGCTAAGTTACTTGGCCAATATTTCTTTTAATTCTACAATTTTACGTTCATAAAACACAGTTGGGGGTTGCGCCTCACCCCGACGACCTCGTCGACTCATTTACTACTGCATTCACCTGAGTAGCTGACCATGTCATTGAACCCTTAACAACTCTAGCCCAGTTGCAACCCAAGTAACATGTTGGCAAGGAGCAGAGATCGATAGAGCGTTAGGCTAACGAAAAGGACATACAAATTTATAACAAAAAAAATCACATGCAACACATTATATAAATTTTACAAGGGTGGCAACAACCCAATCGAAACTATACAAATTTTACATTGTTCTGCATAACCATTATCCTCGCTAAAGCAACACATTCGCCCGCACATCAAAAAGACGAACAATGTCTTCATCGTGTTGGGAAACTTCCTAGTAGTGCGGGCGCATGTTCCACGACATGCCATCTGGAGGGACAGGCGGCCCCGCTGCTATCTTCGCCAGATTGATGGGTCCAAAATTGAAGCATATGTACCTTTTGTTTTTGCATAAATAGAGTAGGGATCTTTGTATTTCACTACGCCTGCACGCACCTTTTTTCTTAATTTCAACAGGATCCCGAAACATTAAGTCCTATATGAACATATCAATTAGAGCTGTCATATTATGCTATAATATGATATTTTTAAGTGATAAAAGTCATTTTATGAATTTGACTTTGCACCTGGGAAAATGCCAACCGATGGGAAACAACCAGTGCCGATAACAACTGGTGGTACGGGCAGAGCCCGCCCGTACCATGTGTCACCGGGTTCGCCTCGTCAAATACGTTCTCCTGGCAAAGACGGAACATAGATCCGACATTCGCAGCCACCAAAAACCACGAAAAAGCACATTTAAAAGGGATCTGAAGGAGAAACTTGGCTAGGGTAAAATCCCTGCTGTTTCACGGATCATTGGAGGACACAGCTTCATCCCCTTCATCATTACATCACCACCATTACCCCCATCTTTTATCTATTAGATCTTGTTGTAATTCCAGATTCAATTGTGGTTTGCACTGGATCTATTTTAGTACTTTTATCCATCCATTTGATTATGATGATGTTGTTGATTGCTTCCATGTGTGAGTAGTTCCTTTATTCTTAGGGAGATGGATAAACTCTGGCACTATTAAGAATTTGCAATAAAGATGATCTATTCTTGTGTCTATATGACTTGCCGGTCTATGATAGATTTATGATTTGTGTTTGATATCTCTCTTTAGATGGTATGTGTAGTTGACCACATACGTCTTTAGGACTAAAGGGAGGGACAAATTTTTTGGACGTGCTTTGGGATTGTACCTAGAATGGCCCCGTGATAGATTGACGCCGGCTCATGACCTACATGGTCAAAGGAGGAATAAAGATGGACTGCCTAAGCTAATTACGATATTCATGGGGAAAGCCTTAATTGCGATGGTGTGTATGGATAACTACTCTCAGACATCGCAGTGGTTATTTAGAGGTGACCTCACTCTTGGCTTAAAAAAATTGCCTCCTATAAGCCTTCTAGTGAAGATCTTATTATAGAGCTTTCTCCACACATCTCATGACACAATAAATATGTTATCTTAAATCAACAAAAACATGCATATATGCATTTCTTGTATGCTGTTTGACTGGGTTTTGTTTTTCGCTTTCTGGGACCTGCTCGACTGACGCACCCAGCCTTATAGTGACTGATCTACGGCTTAAGGGGAGACTACAATTTTCACGGTTGAATCGTGCATGTTTACCTGTTTGTTTATCTGAATGAAAGACAGATTAACACCACGCAGAGTAATTAAAAGATGTCTGCTACCTGTTCCTTACAATCCTTGCCCACTTGATTAATCAAATGAGCCGATCACAGTGATTAGAATAAGAAGGTACGTATAGTACATACTCCCAAAAGCATCCCCGTTCTCAAATCTTCCAGTGTTTGCATCTTCTCCAAGATATTCCATCCAATCCAGTGACAGCCCTGTCTGGGATTATTATGTCATCCCCACAGCCCAAAACACACAAGTTGACCCTCATACTAATGTTCTCAAACCCAAGGCTTCATCGATCAAAGCATTGCATAAATATTGGGAATGTAACACAAGCTTCTCTCTTGAGCCACGACCCTAGGTGCAAATTGCTCATCTTCCTCAGGGCCACTACTACATAAATACTACTACCTCTGTTTCAAGGCTTAAGGCGCACACGCTTTTCAAAGCAAAATTTGACCAAAAGAATTGAGCAACAAAATCTTAATTATATTGTACATAATTAGTACCGTTGGATTCGTATTGAAAAATACTTTCCAGTGATACTAGTTTTATACAAAAACTCTTTACGTATTTAGAGTAATTCTTGATTAAAAAAACACGCAAAACGAGGACGCCTTAAGCATTGAAACGGAGGGAGTAGTACCATATGTGATCGCACACTTTGAGAGGTGACTTTGACAATAAACCTTTATTTTCTTCTGAAGTGTATGAACCGAGTTTTAAGAATAAACCATGAATGTTGGGTACTATTATACCCCTCAGTGATCACATTGCTACCACCGACGGTCCTGATTTTAGCCCTCTTCTCCTCCACTACCATATACTACAACTCAGCACCACCACCTCCTGTCCCATCTCAAGCCATTCCACAATGTCCGTCATCTGAGACTGTGGTCAACCTCTTGGACCACCCTAGTTTTTCTCTAAGAACCGCAAAATGCTCCGGCATCTGCATGCATCAATCGATGAACACACCTGTTTTTATTGCAGCGTTTTCCATCATTCAAAGTTTACAAATCATGGGTCACATAACTTGGATAAAAGTATCAGCTAGCAGAATGTAAAGAACATTAAGCGCCTACCCCTCATGTACTCTATTAGTACGCAGAATAGAAAGAACATAAATCCCAATACAAATACCCAATGGCTTTTGCTTCGGTGTTCCCCCTCTCCTCCAAACATACGAAACCGAAGACACAAGAATGGCCAGGATTGGCCGATACCCCTTCGGTTTATAATGCATGAAGGGGTATCGGCTAATCCTAGATGTCCTTGTGTTTTCAGTTCCATAAGTTTGGAGAAGAAGGCGACACCGACCTACTTCATCTATTATCTAATGAGCTTTTCTCAACATTTAAACGATATTTTATCTCAAATTGCTGAGGGAAAAATCTCTCCCATGTTGCACACTCCACTTAGACACACGTATGCCATCTCCTATTTTTTTTCTAGGCGCTGAATCTGGTAGAGCTTTAGTGAATTTTGATACTAGCACAATGGCCCTGATGATGGCTAGCTTTGTTTAGATGATAGAAACAAAGCTTTAGAGAGTGGTTTACACCTGATGATACCAGCCCATTCTTTCGATTTGTGGTGATGCACGAAAATTCAGATCTCAAGAAGAAAATATATATCTAAAAAAGGACATGAGATGAATCAAGATCGAGGAGGCCTGTGTTTGTCACCCACAGTGCATGCATGCAGGCAGGCTCACATTTATGACATGTTTAGAGCCAGCGCTTCCTGCATGCAGATCCTACATATCCTATCGATCATCTTAAAAGGCCCTGCAGGCTGCACGCACTACATGATCATGCAGTGCGTTGGAGCCATGCATCGATCGGTCGATCGCCAACATGCCGCATGCTGTGTAGAGCTCCGTGCTTGCTAGCTGCAGCAGCAAAACCAGTTGCGACAGTAGCTACATTGAACACAGAAATACTGGTGCACGTATGGTTGCTACAGCGTGAGTTCCTTGCACCATGCATACAGCCTGTGGGATCTCTGTCTCATACTGTTCGTTCGTGATTGTCCACAGCCTAGCAAAGCTATTTATCTGAGCCATGCATGGGGGCATATACGCCCAGCAAAGGACCCTTTTTTTCTTTTGAAAATAAGAAATTATCAAGTAGAGGAGATCTGGAAGCAGCAGCACGCACGATCTTATATGTAGTACTCCCTATGTTCCAAATTACTTGTCTCGGATTCATGTGGTACGCACGTCTAGACGCGTTTTTGTGTATAAATACATGTGAATCTAGATGAGGAACTAGAACAGTTCCTCTATATAAGATACAGAATAAACATATGAAAGGACAAGGAAGGAATAGCAATGTTTCTCCTAGCAGACGCTTATTTTTGAGAAATATGATGGAGGTTTAATTTGTGCAATGGCCTTTTCCTACCAGTTACTTTTAAGAGACAGAAAAGGTATCTCTCCTGCATCTGTACCTGTCTAAACATTAAATTTCTGAATTAAGAGCCTTTCACAAGTGATGGAGATGGCGGTGAGAATAAGGAACACGTGGCCATGGAGCATATATTGACAGGTTCGTCCGGTCTAACTCAAGGCAATAACCTTTTAACTCACCACTGTTCATGACCTGTACTATCGAGCCTCTGCTAGCGCCATCTGATTTGACGATGCGATAGTACTGTGATCAAGTTGTTGACATGGACTCGTCGAGAAGCTTATTACCCTAGCTAGCTGGAGTTAAAGAAAAGATGGGGCTTTTCCTGTGCTTGATTGTCTATTTTGTGCAAAGGTACATCGAACCTACACCGTATGATGACGTATGGAACTAATCAACCACAGAATGAGTCGCCCAGGAAACAGTGCATTGGTTCTTTTAAGGTGGTTCAAGGGATGTTGCTTCGTATATATGTTCTTCTGTCTCTTTTATTTGAGAACAAATTTTCCAAGTACAGAACAGTTGGACACAACTAACTCACATTATATATTCACGCCAAATGTGTAATAGAAACAACTTCTGGTTTCTAGTTGTTACAATTGCGACAAGTAAATAACGAAGAACGAAAACGAAATCACAGCAAGGGGATACAGATTTAACGTAGAAAAACCTCTCCAACAAAGAGAGAAAAAAACCACGGGCGCCAGCCAGCGAAACTTCACTATATCGAGGAGTGTTTACAAACGGCGAGGATTTTACAGATGCAACTCATCCCAACCGGCGGCTTACAAGGGGTTTATATATCGGTGGAAACCTAGGTCTTAGATGATCCGTACCATACCGCGGGAGGCTGTCGTCCCCCGTACCCCCCACAGGCGTCCCCGTTGGGCACGGAGTGGTAGGCATGCATAACATAAGAGATAGTGCATTTTATGACTTATATTTATTGTTTTTTTTCATGAGATCTGGGCTAAAGGTTCGAAGACTCCTCTTTGCTACCATTATACATACCCTAAGTTCATGTGCCGATGAATATGGAGAACTCTTTTAATTATCTTGCCTTTGACTTCTTATATAAAAACATTGAACTAGCGATGCAACACAAAGGTAAACACTACAGGAAAAAAATTCTACGCCGACGGCCAGCTGCCGTCGGCACAGGCTGTGCCGACGGTGGCCGTCGGCGTAGCCCCCTCAGCGTACGTCCTCGTCGGCACAGCTCCGTGGCCGTCGGCACAACACCTCCCCCTCGGCACAGCGTCTTCCAGCGGGCCCCGCGTGTCAGTCAACGGCCGTTTTGGCAAACGGTTCAGCCTGGAGCTACGCCGACGGCCAGCCGTCGGCACAGGAATGGAGCTACGCCGACGGCCAGGCCGTCGGCATAGCCTAAAATAATTTTTATTTTTTATTTTTTTTTTAAATCTTTCAATTATTTGACTCCTTAATCTCCCGCTTTAATCATTTTAACACTATTTATAGTTAATAATTGATTAAATTGCAGTCTTAGTCAAAGTTCCCGTTTGGTCACCTATCCTATCACTACTCCAGCTCTAGCACGCTTAACTTCCTCGTTCCTTCAGAATCTCTTCCCGCAAAGCAATTTACTCATTGTTGTCAATACTAGGATATCATTCCTATTAACTCTTGTATCATCATGTCATATGGTTGTATTTTTTGAAATTACAAGCAATTATTTAAGTAAACAACAATGAATAAGTAAAAATATTATTGAATTCAAATAAAAATATAATGATTTTTTTTTGTATTTTTTATTTAATATGGAATAATTAATATCTTTAAATCTGTAAATCGGAATTCGGCAAATAATATGTCTAAATTGATTAGAAAAATGAGAGGAATCCAAATATGATATCAATATCAACTTATCACAAACTATGCCGTGATTCTTATCATAATTTCATTTGCCCGTTTAAAACGGCACGCATAAAGATTCTTAGCTCGGGACTAAGACTCGCTAAACTTGAAGTGGATCTATGATGAAACAACATATTTTGAACCTAAAAATGATTTTTGTAAAAAATCATGAGCATCCGATCATGTACCTGTAGTTCATATCCGACCCACTTCCTACCGATTCGGCAGGAATTTGTCTTTTTCACCAGGGATAGACGGGAATATTTGAGATCCCCCTGTTATGACATTATCCATGTAAGGTCGTCTAGTATTTTTAAAAATGTGACGATAGCATTTTGAATTAGCCATTTGGTGGTTGCTTCATAAAACCGTCCGTTTTTTGCACTCGGTAAATGGAAAACGGCTTTTTGGTGCGACGAAAAGGAAAACTTCCTCCTGAAACATTGTTCGCCATCCCATGATGCATAATTATGCATAATATGGACACATTAACAAAAACTATGCCTTCATTCTAGCCATAACATTGGTCATTTGACCCAAAAGTCAAGAAACCTCGAACGAGATAGGTCATTTCGTGAAGGTTTTTTTGAGACATAATCAATATACCAAGTTTGATATTTTTTATTTTAACTATGTCACATAATATGACACCACGCGAAGGTTTCATGTTGTTTGGATCGTTTTTTAATTTATAATGCCCGTTTTAAACCATCGTTATACTTTGTCGAAGGGTGGGCATAAAGATTCTTAGCTCGGGACTAAGACTCGCTAAACTTGAAGTGGATCTATGATGAAACAACATATTTTGAACCTAAAAATGATTTTTTACCGATCATGTACCTGTAGTTCATATCTGACACACTTCCTACCGATTTGGCAGAAATTTGTCTTTTTCACCAGGGATAGACGGAAATATTTGAGATCCCCCTGTTATGAAATTATCCATGTAAGCTGGTCTAGTATTTTTGAAAAATGTGACGGTAGCATTTTGAATTATCCATTTGGTGGTTGCTTCACAAAACCGTCCGTTTTTTGCACTCAGTAAATGGAAAACGGCTTTTTGGTGCAACGAAAAGGAAAACTTCCTCCTGGAACATTGTTCGCCATCCCATGATGCATACTTATGCACAATATGGACACATTATCACAAACTATGCCTTCATTCTAGCCATAACATTGGTCATTTGACCCAAAAGCCAAGAAACCTCGAACGAGATAGGTCATTTCGTGAAGGTTTTTTTGAGACATAATCAATATACTAAGTTTGATATTTTTCCTTCTAACTATGTCACATAATATGACACCACGCGAAGGTTTCATGTTGTTTGGATCATTTTAGAATTTATAATGCCCGTTTTGAACCATCGTTATACTTTGTCGAAGGGTGGGCATGAAGATTCTTAGCTCGGGGCTGAGACTCACTAAACTTGAAGTGGATCTATGATGAAACAACATATTTTGAACCTAAAAATGATTTTTGTAAAAAATCATGAGCATCTGATCATGTACCTGTAGTTCATATCTGACCCACTTCCTACCGATTCGGCAGGAATTTGTCTTTTTCACCAGGGATAGACGGAAATGTTTGAGATCCCCCTGTTATGACATTATCCATGTAAGGTGGTATAGTATTTTTGAAAAATGTTACGGTAGCATTTTGAATTAGCCATTTGGTGGTTGCTTCACAAAACCGTCCGTTTTTTGCACTCGATAAATGGAAAACGGCTTTTTGGTGCGACGAAAAGGAAAACTTCCTCCTGAAACATTGTTCGCCATCCCATGATGCATACTTATGCACAATATGGACACATTATCACAAACTATGCCTTCATTTTAGCCATAACATTGGTCATTTGACCCGAAAGCCAAGAAACCTCGAACGAGATAGGTCATTTCGTGAAGGTTTTTTGAGACATAATCAATATACCAAGTTTTATATTTTTCCTTCTAACTATGTCACATAATATGACACCACGCGAAGGTTTCATGTTGTTTGGATCGTTTTTCAATTTATAATGCCCGTTTTAAACCATCGTTATACTTTGTCGAAGGGTGGGCATGAAGATTCTTAGCTTGGGGCTGAGACTCGCTAAAATTGAAGTGGATCTATGATGAAACAACATATTTTGAACCTAAAAATGATTTTTGTAAAAAATCATGAGCATCCGATCATGTACCTGTAGTTCATATCTGACCCACTTCCTATCGATTCGGTAGGAATTTGTCTTTTTCACCAGGGATAGACGGAAATGTTTGAGATCCCCCTGTTATGACATTATCCATGTAAGGTGGTCTAGTATTTTTGAAAAATATTACGGTAGCATTTTGAATTAGCCATTTGGTAGTTGCTTCACAAAACCGTCCGTTTTTTGCACTCGGTAAATGGAAAACGGCTTTTTGGTGCGACGAAAAGGAAAACTTCCTCCTGAAACATTGTTCGCCATCCTATGATGCATACTTATGCACAATATGGACACATTATCACAAACTATGCCTTCATTATAGCCATAACATTGGTCATTTGACCCGAAAGCCAAGAAACCTCGAACGAGATAGGTCATTTCGTGAAGGTTTTTTGAGACATAATAAATATACCAAGTTTTATATTTTACCTTCTAATTATGTCACATAATATGACACCACGTGAAGGTTTCATGTTGTTTGGATCGTTTTTGAATTTATAATGCCCGTTTTAAACCATCGTTATACTTTGTCGAAGTGTGGGCATGAAGATTCTTAGCTCGGGGCTGAGACTCGCTAAACTTGAAGTGGATCTATGATGAAACAACATATTTTGAACCTAAAAATGATTTTTGTAAAAAAATCATGAGCATCCGATCATGTACCTGTAGTTCATATCTGACCCACTTCCAACCGATTCGGCAGAAATTTGTCTTTTTTACCAGGGATAGATGAAAATGTTTGAGATCCCCCTGTTATGACATTATCCATGTAAGGTGGTCTAGTATTTTTGAAAAATGTGACGATAGCATTTTGAATTAGCCATTTGGTGGTTGCTTCACAAAACCATCCGTTTTTTGCCCTCGGTAAATGGAAAACGGCTTTTTGGTGCGACGAAAAGGAAAACTTCCTCCTGAAACATTGTTCGCCATCCCATGATGCATACTTATGCATAATATGGACACATTATCACAAACTATGCCTTCATTCTAGCCATAACATTGGTCATTTGACCCAAAAGTCAAGAAACCTCGAACGAGATAGGTCATTTCGTGAAGGTTTTTTTGAGACATAATCAATATACCAAGTTTGATATTTTTTCTTCTAACTATTTCACATAATATGACACCACGCGAAGGTTTCATGTTGTTTGGATCGTTTTTGAATTTATAATACCCCTTTTAAACCATCGTTATACTTTGTCGAAGGGTGGGCATAAAGATTCTTAGCTCGGGACTAAGACTCGCTAAACTTGAAGTGGATCTATGATGAAACAACATATTTTGAACCTAAAAATGATTTTTGTAAAAAATCATGAGCATCCGATCATGTACCTGTAGTTCATTTCTGACCCACTTCCTGCCTATTCGGCAAGAAATTGTCTTTTTCACCAGGGTTAGACCGAAATATTTGAGATCCCTCTGTTATGACATTATCCATGTAAGGTGGTGTAGTATTTTTGAAAAATGTGACGGTAGCATTTTGAATTAGCCATTCGGTGGTTGCTTCGCGAAACCGTCCGTTTTTTGCACTCGGTAAATGGAAAACGTCTTTTTGGTGCGACGAAAAGGAAAACTTTCTCCTGAAACATTGTTCGCCATCCCATGATGCATACTTGTGCACAATATGGACACATTATCACAAACTATGCCTTCATTCTAGCCATAACATTGGTCATTTGACCCAAAAGCCAAGAAACCTCGAACGAGATAGGTCATGTCGTGAAGGTTTTTTTGAGACATAATCAATATACTAAGTTTGATATTTTTCCTTCTAACTATGTCACATAATATGACACCACGCGAAGGTTTCATGTTGTTTGGATCGTTTTTGAATTTATAATGCCCGTTTTAAACCATCGTTATACTTTGTCGAAGGGTGGGCATGAAGATTCTTAGGTCGGGGTTGAGACTCGCTAAACTTGAAGTGGATCTATGATGAAACAACATATTTTGAACCTAAAAATGATTTTTGTAAAAAATCATGAGCATCCGATCATGTACCTGTAGTTCATATCTGACCCACTTCCTACCGATTCGGCAGGAATTTGTCTTTTTCACCATGGATAGACGGAAATGTTTGAGATCCCCCTATTATGACATTATCCATGTAAGGTGGTCTAGTATTTTTGAAAAATGTTACGGTAGCATTTTGAATTAGCCATTTGGTGGTTGCTTCACAAATCCGTCCGTTTTTTGCACTCGGTAAATGGAAAACGGCTTTTTGGTGCGACGAAAAGGAAAACTTCCTCCTGAAACATTGTTCACCATCCCATGATGCATACATATGCACAATATGGACACATTATCACAAACTATGCCTTCATTCTAGCCATAACATTGGTCATTTGATCTGAAAGCCAAGAAACCTCGAACGAGATAGGTCATTTCGTGAAGGTTTTTTTGAGACATAATCAATATACCAAGTTTAAATATTTTTCCTTCTAACTATGTCACATAATATGACACCACGCGAAGGTTTCATGTTGTTTGGATCGTTTTTGAATTTATAATGCCCGTTTTAAACCATCGTTATACTTTGTCGAAGGGTGGGCATGAAGATTCTTAGGTCGGGGTTGAATCTCGCTAAACTTGAAGTGGATCTATGATGAAACAACGTATTTTGAACCTAAAAATGATTTTTGTAAAAAATCATGAGCATCCGATCATGTACCTGTAGTTCATATCTGACCCACTTCCTACCGATTCGGCAGGAATTTTTCTTTTTCACCAGGGATAGACGGAAATGTTTGAGATCCTCCTGTTATGACATTATCCATGTAAGGTGGTCTAGTATTTTTGAAAAATGTTACGGTAGCATTTTGAATTAGCCATTTGGTGGTTGCTTCACAAATCCGTCCGTTTTTTGCACTCGGTAAATGGAAAACGGCTTTTTGGTGCGACGAAAAGGAAAACTTCCTCCTGAAACATTGTTCGCCATCCCATGATGCATACATATGCACAATATGGACACATTATCACAAACTATGCCTTCATTCTAGCCATAACATTGGTCATTTGATCCGAAAGCCAAGAAACCTCGAACGAGATAGGTCATTTCGTGAAGGTTTTTTTGAGACATAATCAATATACCAAGTTTAAATATTTTTCCTTCTATCTATGTCACATAATATGACACCACGCGAAGGTTTCATGTTGTTTGGATTGTTTTTGAATTTATAATGCCCGTTTTAAACCATCGTTATACTTTGTCGAAGGGTGGGCATGAAGATTCTTAGCTCGGGGCTGAGACTCGCTAAACTTGAACTGGATCTATGATGAAATAACGTATTTTGAACCTAAAAATGATTTTTGTAAAAAATCATGAGCATCCGATCATGTACCTGTAGTTCATATCTGACCCACTTCCTACCGATTCGGCAGGAATTTGTCATTTTCACCAGGGATAGACGGAAATGTTTGAGATCCCCCTGTTATGACATTATCCTTGTAAGGTGGTCTAGTATTTTTGAAAAATGTTACGGTAGCATTTTGAATTAGCCATTTGGTGGTTGCTTCACAAAACCGTCCGTTTTTTGCACTCGGTAAATGGAAAACGGCTTTTTGGTGCGACGAAAAGGAAAACTTCCTCCTGAAACATTGTTAGCCATCCCATGATGCATACTTATGCACAATATGGACACATTATCACAAACTATGCCTTCATTTTAGCCATAACATTGGTCATTTGACCCGAAAGCCAAGAAACCTCGAACGAGATAGGTCATTTCGTGAAGGTTTTTTTGAGACATAATCAATATACCAAGTTTTATATTTTACCTTCTAACTATGTCACATAATATGACACCACGCGAAGGTTTCATGTTGTTTGGATCGTTTTTGAATTTATAATGCCCGTTTTAAACCATCGTTATACTTTGTCGAAGGGTGGGCATGAAGATTCTTAGCTCGGGGCTGAGACTCGCTAAACTTGAAGTGGATCTATGATGAAACAACGTATTTTGAACCTAAAAATGATTTTTGTAAAAAATCATGAGCATCCGATCATGTACCTGTAGTTCATATCTGACCCACTTCCTACCGATTCGGCAGGAATTTGACTTTTTCACCAGGGATAGACGAAAATGTTTGAGATCCCCCTGTTATGACATTATCCATGTAAGGTGGTCTAGTATTTTTGAAAAATGTTACGGTAGCATTTTGAATTAGCCATTTGGTGGTTTCTTCACAAAACCGTCCGTTTTTTGCACTCGGTAAATGGAAAACGGCTTTTTGGTGCGACGAAAAGGAAAACTTCCTCCTAAAACATTGTTCGCCATCCCATGATGCATACTTATGCACAATATGGACAAATTATCACAAACTATGCCTTCATTTTAGCCATAACATTGGTCATTTGACCCGAAAGCCAAGAAACCTCGAACGAGATAGGTCATTTCGTGAAGGTTTTTGTGAGACATAATCAATATACCAAGTTTTATATTTTACCTTCTAACTATGTCACATAATATGACACCACGCGAAGGTTTCATGTTGTTTGGATCGTTTTTGAATTTATAATGCCCCTTTTAAACCATCGTTATACTTTGTCGAAGGGTGGGCATAAAGATTCTTAGCTCGGGACTAAGACTCGCTAAACTTGAAGTGGATCTATGATGAAACAACATATTTTGAACCTAAAAATGATTTTTGTAAAAAATCATGAGCATCCGATCATGTACCTGTAGTTCATATCTGACCCACTTCCAGCCTATTCGGCAGGAAATTGTCTTTTTCACCAGGGATAGACGGAAATATTTGAGATCCCTCTGTTATGACATTATCCATGTAAGGTGGTGTAGTATTTTTGAAAAATGTGACGGTAGCATTTTGAATTAGCCATTCGGTGGTTGCTTCGCGAAACCGTCCGTTTTTTGCACTCGGTAAATGGAAAACGTCTTTTTGGTGCGACGAAAAGGAAAACTTTCTCCTGAAACATTGTTCGCCATCCCATGATGCATACTTATGCACAATATGGACACATTATCACAAACTATGCCTTCATTCTAGCCATAACATTGGTCATTTGACCCAAAAGCCAAGAAACCTCGAACGAGATAGGTCATGTCGTGAAGGTTTTTTGGAGACATAATCAATATACTAAGTTTGATATTTTTCCTTCTAACTATGTCACATAATATGACACCACGCGAAGGTTTCATGTTGTTTGGATCGTTTTTGAATTTATAATGCCCGTTTTAAACCATCGTTATACTTTGTCGAAGGATGGGCATGAAGATTCTTAGGTCGGGGTTGAGACTCGCTAAACTTGAAGTGGATCTATGATTAAACAACATATTTTGAACCTAAAAATGATTTTTGTAAAAAATCATGAGCATCCGATCATGTACCTGTAGTTCATATCTGACCCACTTCCTATCGATTCGGCAGGAATTTTTCTTTTTCACCATGGATAGACGGAAATGTTTGAGATCCCCCTGTTATGACATTATCCATGTAAGGTGGTCTAGTATTTTTGAAAAATGTTACGCTAGCATTTTGAATTAGCCATTTGGTGGTTGCTTCACAAATCCGTCCGTTTTTTGCACTCGGTAAATGGAAAACGGCTTTTTGGTGCGACGAAAAGGAAAACTTCCTCCTGAAACATTGTTCGCCATCCCATGATGCATACATATGCACAATATGGACACATTATCACAAACTATGCCTTCATTCTAGCCATAACATTGGTCATTTGATCCGAAAGCCAAGAAACCTCGAACGAGATAGGTCATTTCGTGAAGGGTTTTTTGAGACATAATCAATATACCAAGTTTAAATATTTTTCCTTCTAACTATGTCACATAATATGACACCACGCGAAGGTTTCATGTTGTTTGGATCGTTTTTGAATTTATAATGCCCCTTTTAAACCATCGTTATACTTTGTCGAAGGGTGGGCATGAAGATTCTTAGCTCGGGACTAAGACTCGCTAAACTTGAAGTGGATCTATGATGAAACAACGTATTTTGAACCTAAAAATGATTTTTGTAAAAAATCATGAGCATCCGATCATGTACCTGTAGTTCATATCTGACCCACTTCCTACCGATTCGGCATGAATTTTTCTTTTTCACCAGGGATAGACGGAAATGTTTGAGATCCTCCTGTTATGACATTATCCATGTAAGGTGGTGTAGTATTTTTGAAAAATGTTACGGTAGCATTTTGAATTAGCCATTTGGTAGTTGCTTCACAAATCCGTCCGTTTTTTGCACTCGGTAAATGGAAAACGGCTTTTTGGTGCGACGAAAAGGAAAACTTCCTCCTGAAACATTGTTCGCCATCCCATGATGCATACTTATGCACAATATGGACACATTATCACAAACTATGCCTTCATTTTAGCCATAACATTGGTCATTTGACCCGAAAGCCAAGAAACCTCGAACGAGATAGGTCATTTCGTGAAGGTTTTTTTGAGACATAATCAATATACTAAGTTTAAATTTTATCTTCTAACTATGTCACATAATATGACACCACGCGAAGGTTTCATGTTGTTTGGATCGTTTTTGAATTTATAATGCCCGTTTTAAACCATCGTTATACTTTGTCGAAGGGTGGGCATGAAGATTCTTAGGTCGGGGTTGAGACTCGCTAAACTTGAAGTGGATCTATGATGAAACAACATATTTTGAACCTAAAAATGATTTTTGTAAAAAATCATGAGCATCCGATCATGTACCTGTAGTTCATATCTGACCCACTTCCTACCGATTCGGCAGGAATTTTTCTTTTTCACCATGGATAGACGGAAATGTTTGAGATCCCCCTGTTATGACATTATCCTTGTAAGGTGGTCTAGTATTTTTGAAAAATGTTACGGTAGCATTTTGAATTAGCCATTTGGTGGTTGCTTCACAAATCCGTCCGTTTTTTGCACTCGGTAAATGGAAAACGGCTTTTTGGTGCGACGAAAAGGAAAACTTCCTCCTGAAACATTGTTCACCATCCCATGATGCATACATATGCACAATATGGACACATTATCACAAACTATGCCTTCATTCTAGCCATAACATTGGTCATTTGATCCGAAAGCCAAGAAACCTCGAACGAGATAGGTCATTTCGTGAAGTTTTTTTTGAGACATAATCAATATACCAAGTTTAAATATTTTTCCTTCTAACTATGTCACATAATATGACACCACGCGAAGGTTTCATGTTGTTTGGATCGTTTTTGAATTTATAATGCCCGTTTTAAACCATCGTTATACTATGTCGAAGGGTGGGCATGAAGATTCTTAGGTCGGGGTTGAGACTCGCTAAACTTGAAGTGGATCTATGATGAAACAACGTATTTTGAACCTAAAAATGATTTTTGTAAAAAATCATGAGCATCCGATCATGTACCTGTAGTTCATATCTGACCCACTTCCTACCGATTCGGCATGAATTTTTCTTTTTCACCAGGGATAGACGGAAATGTTTGAGATCCTCCTGTTATGACATTATCCATGTAAGGTGGTCTAGTATTTTTGAAAAATGTGACGGTAGCATTTTGAATTAGCCATTTGGTGGTTGCTTCACAAATCCGTCCGTTTTTTGCACTCGGTAAATGGAAAACGGATTTTTGGTGCGACGAAAAGGAAAACTTCCTCCTGAAACATTGTTCGCCATCCCATGATGCATACATATGCACAATATGGACACATTGTCACAAACTATGCCTTCATTCTAGCCATAACATTGGTCATTTGATCCGAAAGCCAAGAAACCTCGAACGAGATAGGTCATTTCGTGAAGGTTTTTTTGAGACATAATCAATATACCAAGTTTAAATATTTTTCCTTCTAACTATGTCACATAATATGACACCACGCGAAGGTTTCATGTTGTTTGGATCGTTTTTGAATTTATAATGCCCCTTTTAAACCATCGTTATACTTTGTCGAAGGGTGGGCATGAAGATTCTTAGCTCGGGACTAAGACTCGCTAAACTTGAAGTGGATCTATGATGAAACAACGTATTTTGAACCTAAAAATGATTTTTGTAAAAAATCATGAGCATCCGATCATGTACCTGTAGTTCATATCTGACCCACTTCCTACCGATTCGGCATGAATTTTTCTTTTTCACCAGGGATAGACGGAAATGTTTGAGATCCTCCTGTTATGACATTATCCATGTAAGGTGGTGTAGTATTTTTGAAAAATGTTACGGTAGCATTTTGAATTAGCCATTTGGTGGTTGCTTCACAAAACCATCCGTTTTTTGCCCTCGGTAAATGGAAAACGGCTTTTTGGTGCGACGAAAAGGAAAACTTCCTCCTGAAACATTGTTCGCCATCCCATGATGCATACTTATGCGTAATATGGACACATTATCACAAACTATGCCTTCATTCTAGCCATAACATTTGTCATTTGACCCAAAAGTCAAGAAACCTCGAACGAGATAGGTCATTTCGTGAAGGTTTTTTTGAGACATAATCAATATACCAAGTTTGATATTTTTTCTTCTAACTATGTCACATAATATGACACCACGTGAAGGTTTCATGTTGTTTGGATCATTTTTGAATTTATAATACCCCTTTTAAACCATCGTTATACTTTGTCGAAGGGTGGGCATAAAGATTCTTAGCTCGGGACTAAGACTCGCTAAACTTGAAGTGGATCTATGATGAAACAACATATTTTTAACCTAAAAATGATTTTTGTAAAAAATCATGAGCATCCGATCATGTACCTATAGTTCATATCTGACCCACTTCCTACCGATTCGGCAGGAAATTGTCTTTTTCACCAGGCATAGACGGAAATGTTTGAGATCCCCCTGTTATGACATTATCCATGTAAGGTGGTCTAGTATTTTTGAAAAATGTTACGGTAGCATTTTGAATTAGCCATTTGGTGGTTGCTTCACAAAACCGTCCGTTTTTTGCACTCGGTAAATGGAAAACGGCTTTTTGGTGCGACGAAAAGGAAAACTTCCTCCTGAAACATTGTTCGCCATCCCATGATGCATACATATGCATAATATGGACACATTATCACAAACTATGCCTTAATTCTAGCCATAACATTGGTCATTTGATCCGAAAGCCAAGAAACCTCGAACGAGATAGGTCATTTCGTGAAGGTTTTTTCGAGACATAATCAATATACCAAGTTTAAATATTTTTCCTTCTAACTATGTCACATAATATGACACCACGCGAAGGTTTCATGTTGTTTGGATCGTTTTTGAATTTATAATGCCCGTTTTAAACCATCGTTATACTTTGTCGAAGGGTGGGCATAAAGATTCTTAGCTCGGGGCTGAGACTCGCTAAAATTGAAGTGGATCTATGATGAAACAACATATTTTGAACCTAAAAATGATTTTTGTAAAAAATCATGAGCATCCGATCATGTACCTGTAGTTCATATCTGACCCACTTCCTACCGATTCGGCAGGAATTTGTCTTTTTCACCAGGGATAGACGAAAATGTTTGAGATCCCCCTGTTATGACATTATCCATGTAAGGTGGTCTAGTATTTTAAAAAATGTTACGGTAGCATTTTGAATTAGCCATTTGGTGGTTGCTTCACAAAATCGTCCGTTTTTTGCACTCGGTAAATGGAAAACGGCTTTTTGGTGCGACGAAAAGGAAAACTTCCTCCTGAAACATTGTTTGCCATCCCATGATGCATACTTATGCACAATATGGACACATTATCACAAACTATGCCTTCATTCTAGCCATAACATTGGTCATTTGACCCGAAAGCCAGGAAACCTCGAACGAGATAGGTCATTTCGTGAAGGTTTTTTTGAGACATAATCAATATACCAAGTTTGATATTTTTCCTTCTAACTATGTCACATAATATGACACCACGCGAAGGTTTCATGTTGTTTGGATCGTTTTTGAATTTATAATGCCCGTTTTAAACCATCGTTATACTTTGTCGAAGGGTGGGCATGAAGATTTTTAGCTCGGGGCTGAAACTCGCTAAACTTGAAGTGGATCTATGATGAAACAACATATTTTGAACCTAAAAATGATTTTTGTAAAAAATCATGAGCATCCGATCATGTACCTGTAGTTCATATCTGACCCACTTCCTACCGATTCGGCAGGAATTTGTCTTTTTCACCAGGGATAGAAGGAAATGTTTGAGATCCCCCTGTTATGACATTATCCATGTAAGGTGGTCTAGTATTTTTGAAAAATGTTACAGTAGCATTTTGAATTAGCCATTTGGTGGTTGCTTCACAAAACCGTCCGTTTTTTGCACTCGGTAAATGGAAAACGGCTTTTTGGTGCGACGAAAAGGAAAACTTCCTCCTGAAACATTGTTCGCCATCCCATGATGCATACTTATGCATAATATGGACATATTATCACAAAGTATGCCTTCATTCTAGCCATAACATTGGTCATTTGACCCAAAAGCCAAGAAACCTCGAACGAGATAGGTCATTTCGTGAAGGTTTTTTTTGAGACATAATCAATATACCAAGTTTGATATTTTTCCTTCTAACTATGTCACATAATATGACACCACGCGAAGGTTTCATGTTGTTTGGATCGTTTTTGAATTTATAATGCCCGTTTTAAACTATATATAATGTTTTATATTTTATTTAATTTTTGTTTATAAATGTGTAATATTTGAGTGTAGATAGATAGATTTTTTTTCTGCAAATTTTGATATATTATTTGTATTTTTCTGAATTAGAATGATTTAGTTATGATTTTTCAAAAAATAATGAAAAAGAAAAAAAATCTGGAGGCCTATGCCGATGGCCTGGCCGTCGGCACAGACCAAACAAAAAATTTCAAAGAGCTGTGCCGACGGCCAGGCCGTCGGCACAGCTTGGCTGCCTAACGCCGTTTCCGTCATCGTGTTTGAACTAGGGCTACGCCGAGGGCTATATCTATGCCGAGGGCCACCATCGGCACAGACCTTGCTACTACGCCGACGGCCACACTACGCCGAGGGCTACCCTCGGCGTAGTCATCTACGCCGACGGCCGTATCTACGCCGAAGGCCGGACTGGTCGGCTGGCCAGGGAAGGCAGCTACGCCGACGGCCCCGACCTTTGGCCGTCGGCGTAGCCGGCCGGCCGTCGGCGTCTTAGTTCTTTCCTGTAGTGAAATGGAGATTTTTTTAACGGAGGCAAAAGATTTGCCTCATATATTAAATAAGGAGAGATTCATGACATGACAAAAGAAGGAAAAGGATTGTCCAAAATATAAAAGGGATTACTCTCCCAAAAATACAACACTCAAGAATTTGGCACTCACGGTGACCCAAAGCTTTGCGTCTTCTTTGATGGTTTGACGTAGGATTGTAGGTGGCGCATACTTCTTTCGGAAGACTCTCGCATTTATCTCTTTCCAAATCGTCCAAGTAACAAGCATTGTAATGGAATCCATGGCTTTTACGGTTGGAAGTGGATTTTCAAGACATCATCATCCACCAATCTAGAATGGATAGTTCCGACATCCACAAGTGAGTTTGAATGTTTGGGTTCCTGAGCCAAACTTTAACTAAACCCTAAGTACTCTTGGTCAACCGGCATTGGGAAAAAAGATGGGACGTCGTCTCTTGGGTTTGCTTACAAAGCGGACAAAGCCCACAATTTGTCCATCCTCTTTTTTCAAGGCGGTCCGCCATTCAAAGCCTATTTTGGATGGCCAACCACGCAAAGAATTTGATATTGGGTGGTGTCCATGCCTTCCATACTATTTTGTTGAAGAGAGTGAGGGTGGAGCCAAAGAGTTGCGCCTTATATTCCGAAGGAGAAGAATATTCCATTTTCCGTGAGGTTCCAAACAATTGTGTCTTCTACATATTCACTAAGTTGTTTCCCATTTATTTCACTCCATAGCCGCATGTATTGGTGGATGTGGTCGATGGTCAAGATGGAGTCTATCTTTATCTTGGATATCCAATTGATTTGATGCAATGCCTCCTTAACTTTCCACTTCTTCCTTGCGGACGCTTCATATATGAGGGGGCAATGTCTTTTGGCGCCATTCCATTGAGCCAAGGGGAATCCGAAAAGGGTGCAATTTTTCCGTTGCCAATGGAAATGCTGGCATGCATAAAATAGGTTCATATCCACGGAGTTGCACAGAGATCCCATTCCCACTCGAAGCCTCGAAGGATATCTCCATTCAAACCATGGCCACCTTAGGCGGAAGGCACGCGCGAATTTGTCGAGGTCAAGGATTCCCAAACCACCAAGATTTGTAGGCCGACAAATCACCTCCCAATTAATCTTGCATTTTCCACCGGAGATTTCTTTAGTACCCAAATCACCTCCCAATTAAGGATTCCCAAATGGAGATTTTTTATGATTGATAATGAGGGAACTTCATATTATAGAAAGGATATCCAAAGCAAACCAAAATGGGTGTAAGATAGGGGAAACCACACATAGTGGTGCCTTGTATTGCTTATTATATAGGAGGATTTCAAGGGGAGTCCTAGTGTCATACAATACGGACACATACAAAAGGAATACACAATATGAACATATACCTATACAAACATGATACGATCACATATTATAACACCCTCCCTCAGTCGAAAATGGGTGTCTGACGAATATTAAGACTGTCCCGAAAATCTAAGAAGAGAGGCGATGGTAATCCTTTGGTGAAGATGTCTGTGAACTGAGATGAACTAGGAACGTGTAGAACCCTGACCTCACCATTTGTCATGCGATCTCTGATGAAGTGTAGATCAATCTCCACATGTTTGATGCGCTAATGATGCATTGGATTCCGTGTCATGTGAACTGAACTCACATTGTCACAGAAGACGACGAAAGCATTAGGCACCGGTCGATGAAGCTCCTGAAGTAGTTGTCATAGCCAACATAGTTCGGCCACCACATTTGCTACTTCCCGATACTCAGCCTCCGCACTAGAGCGTGAAACAGTGTGTTGTCGCTTGGCCGACCAAGACACCATATTTGTGTCGAGGAACACACAATAGACAGAAGTAGACTGTCGAGTGTCTGGACAATCTGCCTAGTCAGCACTAGAGTAGGCCATCAGTTTCTTAGAGGTGCGTCGATACAAAGTGAGACCATAGTCGGTGGTTCCGTGGATGTAGTGTAGAACATGCTTCACAAGGATCTAGTGATTAGCCCGTGGATCATGCATATGAAGACATATCTGTTGTACTGCATAGGAGATATCAGGCCAAGTAAAAGTGAGGTACTGGAGACCTCCTACAATACTGCGATACTCTGTACGATCGGCCACGAGATCACTAGACTGAGCTTCAATCTTAGAAGTTGTATCAACTGGTGTGGAGATAGACTTACACTATAACATACCGATGCGGTCAAGGAGCTCCATAGCATACTTCTCCTGCGAGAGAAAGAGACAGTCCTTGCTGCGCTTGACGGAGATGCCTAGAAAGTAATGTAAATCACCCATGTCTGTCATGGTGAACTCAGAACAGAGTGAAGCAATCAAACTGTGCAGCAGTGTCGAGGAAGACGCAGTCAAAATTATGTCATCCACATAGAGCAGGAGATAAGCCATATCGGAGCCACGGTGATAGACGAACAATGAGTTGTCAGTCTTGGCACTTAGAAACCCAAGAGATTCAATATAGGAGGCAAACCGCTGAAACCATGCCCGTGGAGCCTGCTTCAACCCATACAAGGATTTGTTTAGGCGGCACACCTTCTCAGGAGAATTGGGATCAACGAAACCTGAGGGCTATCGAGCAGAAACCGTCTCATCAAGTTTGCCGTTGAGGAAAGCATTCTTGACATCCAGCTGATGAATAGGCCAATCACTGGAAAGAGCAAGTGACAGAACTGTCTGTATCATGGTGGGTTTAACAACCGGACTGAAAGTTTCATCAAAATCAATACCTTCATGTTGTGTGAATCCTCGCAAGACCCACCATGCCTTGTACCGATCAAGAGAACCATTAGACTATAACTTGTGACGAAAGATCCACTTGCCTTTAACAATATTTGCATTGCGAGGTAGATCAACTAGGTCCCAAGTGTTGTTGGAGAGAAGAGCATTGTACTCATCAACCATCGTTGCATGCCAATTAGGGTCCTTGAGCACTCCACGGTACGTCTTCAGGAGAGGAGATAACCCCTCAACATGAAGATAGAAGAAGGTCTTCGGCTGCACCACGCCTGTCTTCGCACGCATAAGCATGTGGTGTGACGGTGGTGAAGGTGGAGGGCGCGATCGACGGACCAGAGGAGGTGGCGGTGGCGCAGTCGGTGCAACAGCCGCATGAGGCGAGCAATCGTCCTCAGCAGACGTGGCGGGTGATGAGGCCGGCGACGGGGGAGGGGGGGCGTGGCGGGAGAGGCGGTCGAACTTGCGGTAGAGCGGACGTGTGCGGCAAGGAAGGCAGCTACGGCAGGCTGCCGAGCGCTCGCGGCAGGCTGCCGCACGCCCGCAGCAGAGCTTCCCATGCTGGCTCATGGCTGGCACAGCTTATGTGGAGCCTGTTGGGAACCCCAAGAGTAAGGTGTGAAGCAGTACAACAACAAGTCTTTCCTCAGTAAGAAACCAAGGTTATCGAACCAGTAGGAGGAAGGAAACGTCACACAGGTGTCGCAAGCAACGTGGAGACCTACACAACACAAATTCAAGTCTTTGCCCCAACTAACAGTGAGGTTGTCAATCTCACAGGTTGCTGTAACAAAGGATTAAACGTATGGTGTGGAAGGTAATGGTGGTTTGTAGCAAGTAAACAAGTAACAGTGGAAGATGTATCAATGGTAAAGATTGGCCCAGGGTCCATAGTTCACTAGAGGTGCTCTCCTTAGATAAACAACATGGCATGAAGGGTAAACAAATTACAGCAGGGCAATTGACAGGAACCAAGCAATGCATAACAATGCAATTACTAGTCAGAAAGATCCTATGAGATTCGATTGGGCAATACAACAAGATACATAGACCGCCATCCAACTGCATCTATGACTACAAGTCCACCTTAAGGTTATCATCCGAACCCCCTCCAGTATTAAGTTGCAAGCAACAGACAACTGCTTTAAGCAAAGTGTGTAAGGTAAACAGTCCACATGTTACATGAACAAGAGACCGTTGTTTTCTCCCTAGTAGCAACATCACATCTACAGCCGAAGATATTATTGTCACTTCCCTTGGAAACTAGAGGCATGAACCCACTATCGAGCATAAATACCCCCTCTTGGAGTCACTAGCAACTACTTGGCCAAGATAGCTACTAACAACGGAGAGCATGCAAGATCACAAACAACACATACATGTTAGAATCATAAAGACAAAACCATTAATCAAACCAACATAATAATCTCAATATCCATCGGATCCCTGCAAACACAACATGAATGATTACAAATAGATTAGATCTTGATCATGAACGGAGCTCACAAGATCTATACATGAAAGCACAAAGGAGGAGATCCAACCATCTAGCTACTACATGGACCCATAGTCCAAGGTGGAACTACTCACGCATCATACCGGAGAGAAGGCCTCCAGGGTGATCTCCCGTCCGGCAGGGTGCCGGGAAGAACTTCAGATCCCCCCGATCTAGGGACAATGGTGGCGACGACTACAGACGGTTTCGTGGAGATTTGATCAGGTGATTAGGGTTTCTGCATCGGAGGCTTCTTATAGGTGAAGGCGGAGGCCGAGGAGGCGACCAGGAGGGTCAAACCCTACGCAGGCGCGGGCCCACCCCTGGCCGTGCCTAGGAGGTTTTAGTCGCCCTGGCACGCTTCCTCATCTCCCCTCTGGACTTCTTGTTCCCCACGGAAAGTAATTGACTTTGGCGTTTGTCCCGTCCAATTCCGAGAATATTTCTTGACTAAATTTTCTGAAACCAAAAACAGTAGAAAACAGGCATCTGGCACTGTGGCAACTTGTTAATAGGTTAGTACCAGAAAACATGTAAAAAGCACCTCAAAGTGTAGACAAGCAAAGCAAAGTAGATACTAAACAAGCATGGAGCATCGAAAATTATAGATACGTTTCTGACATATCAGCATCCCCAAGCTTAACTCCTGCTCATCCTCGAGTAGGTAAGTGATAAAAATAATATTTTTTGAGGTGACATGCACCCTCACAATAAAGATCCAACAATTTGCAAGCATTGAAAGCTGGGATCAAAGAACTCTAAACATGTGCATGAAAGATGGAGTTCTAACAATAGGACATAGTAACTATGCATGCAACAAGACAAGCTACAAACAAAGATCATGAATAACATGCATTAAAAAACATTTGTTTGTTTCACATACAGAAAACATAGTATAATGGCAATCAGCTTGTCCCTCATAGAGTAGCAATATAGATGCATATGACACCTTCAAAGTTCACAAGGGTGACTAGAAACAAATAGGACAAGAACAAGTAATATCACAATATGCATCAATCAATAAGCTTTGGAACACTACACACAGAATGAAAACTATGCTCTCTTACTGGTGCCTAAAGGTAGAAAGTGGAGAATCAATAGTGGTGAAAGAAAGGCCTTTTTTGTAAAGGAAGCAGGGATTAGAAGTTTCAAAAAGAGCTTCCAAAAATTATGGTACTTGTTAGCTTTCAACCCTCATTGCCCCTATCATAAGCATCTTGAAGTGGTTAAGGTTAAAGTGGCAAAGATGGAGTATTCTTGACAAAGTATAAGTTGGCAATCTCAAGTCCCTTGAATACGAGGGCCACACCTCATGCATACTCAACTTTGGGCCCAGGTAAGTTCTTGTAATTGTAAGTATTTGCATATCATTGAGAACCGCCAACGGGGTACCCCTTGCACATGGTACAGGAGTTTCCCATAACCAAAATGACAAGGCAAGCAGACAATGAGCATCTCAGCAATCTTTTTATTTACCATATGCATAGATTTTTATTGAGGATGCTTTATAGATATATCACTATGGTGATGTTGCAAGTTTCCACCATGATTAATCATGGCTTAGGCTAGCGGCCCAGGCGTTTCTCTAACACAGGATACAAACTCCATGGACTTACAAGTTCCCTCTTTATTGCACACTAGTGACATCCATAGACAAAAGAGCATGATATCAACTGAGTACAAAGTACAAGTGCAATGTTGAAAACGTTCCCGTGACAGCACGGTTCTGCTAATTCCAACTTATAAGTGCGAGCATATACAACAAAGTTGTCACAATGGTTCAAGTTTATTAGGGGTGAAGAATAAAGTGTGCCATCAAGTTCGTGAGGGCTTTAATCACTAAGTTTTCACATAACAAAATAGTTTTTAATTGGAAGATAGTTGAAAACAAGAATATACTTGGAATGGTGTAACACACCATGCATAGGAGTTTATAGTGGACACTTTGGAATAACTTGGTTTCTTTCGAGTTGGGGGCATGAGTAGAACTTACTCATACAAGTGGAGGCTAGCAAAATATTGGGAGTAACCAACTAAGAGAGCATAATGGCCATAATCATGCAGAGCAACAAAGCATACTAATCAAAGCAAAGAGTGGTACTACAAGTCAAGGACTAAATGATCATGGAGGCTAATGGTGACTTTTCATATTCATAACATGATGTGAGCATGTGCCAAGTCAACCCAAGCAAAGCATCAAAGGAGAATACCACAATACTATGCTTTTGCATGCTAAAACAACGCATAATTTCTTCAAGGCACACTAAGCAATCCCAATTGTTTGGAACAATACATGCTACAACAATAATCACTAAGCATAAGGTCAAAACAACACCTAGCATGTCATGCTAAAGTCTAAGTCACCGTCAATGCAAGCTCCTCTTGCACTTCAAGCAAGAACTTACTACTCCTTTCCAACACCAAGAAACTTATTTGAAAAACAACACAGCGAGAACGTGGGTCCAAACTACTTTAGCAAACTAAACAACCTAAGCAAAGCAAACGAAAACTAAGATGCTCCAAGAACAACACAACTGTGCATGAAACAATAAAAACAAAGTGTCTAGACAGACTTGAGCTTTTCATTGATGAAGGGGATGCCTTGGGCATCCCCAAGCTTTGACGCTTGTACCTATTGTATATTTCTTGGGGTGACACCATGGTTTCATCCCCAAGCTTGAGCTTTTGTCCATTCTTCATCTCATTGCATCATTATCTCTCTACACCTGAAATTTTTCCTTCATACAAAACTTCACACAATCTTTATTAGCAGCATTAGTGTATTCAAAAGATATTAGACCTTTGGCAAAGCTTTGGAACATCAAGGATTTTCAATAAAAACACAAGCTACTGTATTAACTCCTTCAAAAAGCTCAATTCACCTAAAGAGAACTCAAAAAGGAATCAATAAGAAGCAAATACAAATAATGGCAGAAATCTGTCAAAACAGACCAGCAGGTAGAAACCGATTTTTGCGAACATCTTCTGTTGCTCATATCAAAAAGTGTTGAACTAACTAAGGTTAGCTAACATACTGGGGGATTTATTTGTAAATTTTACAATCAATCCGAGTTACAGAGACTCCTCACGAATTTTTTTTGGTGGAGGACAGAAATCTGTTTCGGAACAGCAACTCCCCAAATCTTACTTCCCTCTCATTAGAGGTCATTATTGGCACAAAAAGCAAACAAAAAGGATAAGTAGAGGTCATTACTAAATTAATAACTTTCAAGACTCAAGGAACTCTTGGGTTATCTCCCAACAAGTACTTTCCTTTAACGCCTTTAAGTTAGGCTTGATAGCTTGAGAAGATGCTCACATAAGAATTATGAATTGAAGTCAAAGAGAGCATCAAGAAGCAAATTAAAAACATATTTAAGTCTAAACCACTTCCTATGCATAGGAATCTTGTATCCAAATAAATTCACAAAGAACAAAGTGACAAGCATAGGAAGATAAAACAAGAGTAACTTCAAAACTTTCAGACAATAGAGAGGTGTTTCAGTACCATGAAAACTTTTACAACCATACTTTCCTCTCTCATAATAATTTTCAGTAGCATCATGAATAAACTCAAAAATATAGCTATCACATAAAGCATCCTTCTCATGATCTACAAATTCATAATTTCTATCAAGCTCAAAAACAGTGGGATTAAAACCTCCACAGGTTTTATCCAAAGTAGATATTTCAAAAGGATCCACAGGAACATAACATTCATCCTCCTTTGGTAAGCATGGGGGACAAGCAAATAATATAAGGGATAAAGAGTTACTCTCATTAGAAGGTAGGCATGGGTAGATAATCCATTCTTCCTCCTTTTGTTCATCACTCTCCCCCTCTTTTTCATCTAATGAGCTTCCAGTTTCAACAATTTCTTCTTCCATAGGCTCCTGCAAGGCATTAGTCTCTTCCATCTGTGGAAAATGCCTATTAAAATATTCAAGAATATAGCCATTTTCTTCCTTGTAATTATCAAAGCAAAATTTAAGTATCTCAAAAACCTCACATTCATAGGGTGCATCATCAGTATTTTCAAGCAAACTGGCAAGTTCAAATGCATCCTTGAAGGCAATAAATTCTTCAATTTGTTCCACATCATAAAAGTCATAATTCCCTTTAAAATAAGAGGATATGGTCACATTATCATTATACTCACATTAAAAAGGGAGGTGTTTATACCTCCTACAACAACAAGCTTTATCAAAGCAATAAGTGACATTATAAGTAGAGCACACCTCTCTAGCAATAGTATTCAATTTATCAATTTGTTCCCATAAGTTTTTCCCTTTTTGTGACAAGCGGTGCTCCTTATAATAAAACCATCCATTGATAGAAAGCATGACCAAGCAAGGCAATAGCAGACCAACAACCAGAGTGGGAACTATTTTTTTTTTGTGTTTTTGAATAAAGCAAGCAAACCAAACTAGACTAATTTTTTTTGGGTTTTTTTGGAAATAGGCAAACAAAACCAAACAAAAGAGACAAAGAAAACTAAAAACAAAGTAAAGAGAAAGGAAGTGAAGGACTCCCCTTGTGAAGACGTCCTTAGCCTCCCCGGCAACGGCGCCAGAAAACTTGATCGCTGGCACGGCTTATGTGGAGCCTGTTGGGAACCCCAAGAGCAAGGTGTGAAGCAGTACAGCAGCAAGTCTTCCCTCAGTAAGAAACTGAGGTTATCGAACCAGTAGGAGGAAAGAAACGTCACACAGGTGTTGCAAGCAATGTGGAGACCTGCACAACACAAACTCAAGACTTTGCCCCAACTAACAGTGAGGTTGTCAATCTCACCGGTTGCTGTAACAAAGGATTAAACGTATGGTGTGAAATGTAATGGTGGTTTGTAGCAAGTAAACAAGTAACAGTGGAAGATGTATCAATGGTAAAGATTGGACCGGGGTCCATAGTTCACTAGAGGTGCTCTCCTTAGATAAACAACATGGCATGAAGGGTAAACAAATTACAGCAGGGCAATTGACAGGAACTGAGCAAGGCATAACAATGCAATTACTAGTCAGAAAGATCCTATAAGATTAAATTGGGCAATACAACAAGATACATAGACCGCCATCCAACTGCATCTATGACTACAAGTCCACCTTCAGGTTATCATCTGAACCCCCTCTAGTATTAAGTTGCAAGCAACAGACAACTGCTTTAAGCAAAGTGTGTAAGGTAAATAGTCCACATATTCCATGAACAAGAGACCGTTGTTTTCTCCCTAGTAGCAACAACACATCTATAACCAAAGAGATTATTGTCACTTCCCTTGGAAACTAGAGGCATGAACCCACTATCGAGCATAAATACCCCCTCTTGGAGTCACTAGCAACTGCTTGGCCAAGATAGCTACTAACAACGGAGAGCATGCAAGATCACAAACAACATAGACATGATAGAATCATAAATACAAAACCATTAATCAAACCAACATAATAATTTCAATATCCATCTGATCCCCGCAAACACAACATGCATGATTACAAATAGATTAGATATTGATCATGAACGGATCTCACAAGATCTATACATGAAAGCACAAAGGAGGAGATGCAACCATCTAGCTACTACACTGACCCATAGTCCAAGGTGGAACTACTCACACATCATACCGGAGAGAAGGCCTCCGGGGTGATCTCCCATCCGGCAGGGTGCCGGGAAGAACTTCAGATCCCCACCGATCTAGGGACGATGGTGGCGACGAATACAGACGATTTCGTGGAGATTTGATCGGGTGCTTAGGGTTTCTGCATCGGGGGCTTCTTATAGGCTAAGGGGGAGGCCGAGGAGGCGACCAGGAGGTCAAACCCTACCTAGGCGCGGGCCCACCCCTGGCCGCGCCTAGGGGGGTTTGGACGCCCTGGCACGCTTCCGCGTCTCCCCTCTAAACTTCTTGTTCCCCACGGAAAGTAATTGACACTGGCGTTTGTCTCGTCCAATTCCGAAAATATTTCTTTACTAACTTTTCTGAAACAAAAAATAGCAGAAAACAGGCATCTGGCACTGTGTCAACTTGTTACTAGGTTAGTACCAGAAAACATGTAAAAAGCACATCAAAGTGTAGACAAGCAAAGCAAAGTAGATACTAAACAAGCATGGAGCATCAAAAATTATAGATACGTTTTCGACGTATCACTGGTACGATGAACGTCGTCGACGACATTGGCTGCTCAACTTGCAGAAAATCATAAGTGTGCAGGGAAGGAGTAGGAGACGTGGCGGACGTGGTGGTGGCAAAGGGAAAGACAGACTTGTCGAATACAACATGGCGAGAGATGATGATCTTTTGGGTGGAACGATCAAGATAGCGATAGACATGATGTTGGGATGGATACCCTAAAAACACGCAGTGCACGGAGCAAGGCGCAAGCTCGTGCGGTGAAACGGTAGTGGTGTTGGGGTAGCAAGGACATCCAAAGACCCTAAGAGTAGCATACGCGGGGTCGATGCCATGAAGATCTCGAAAAGGCACATAATCTGAGATTGCCTTGGAAGGCATCCAATTATGCAACAATACAGCTGTATGAAGAGCCTCAGCCCAAAAGCATGACGCCATACTTGCTTGAATTAGAAGCGTGCGAGTAATCCTCTCGGATTTACCATTCTGTTGCGATGTATATGGGCATGAAAAGTGGAGTGCTATTCCATGGCGTTGGGCAAAAGAGTGGAGAAGGGAATTATCGAACTCACGACCATTGTAACACTGAATAGCTTGCAAGTTTGCACATAACTGAGTACGGGCTAAGGCATGAAGGGACGATAAGTGCGAGAAAACTTCTGACTTAGCACGTAGAGGATAAACTCAGGCATACTGAGTGAAATCATCGAGGCAAACAAGGTAATACTTAAAGCCAGAAATACTCTCAACCGGTGGTGTCCACAAATCACAGTGAATAATTTGAAACGGAGAATGTGTTACACGATTGGTAGAAGAAAAAAGGAAGACGAACATGACGACCTAGTTGACAAGCATGACACAAACTAGATTTATTCTTATCCCTAGGAATAACCGAAGAGCGAGCTAAAGACTCCATGATGGGTCGTCTAGGGTGTCCAAGCTGCCGGTGCCATAGAGTGGGATCGATGACGAGGAAGGCATGTGGGCGACTGGTGGAGGAGGTGCGGACGAGATAGAGAGCTCCGAGGCTATTGCATATGAGAATCTCGTTCTTGCTTTGAAGATTCTTCACAGAAAAACCAAGAGGGTCAAATTCGACGGAAACACGATTATCAATCGTGAACTGATAAATCAACAAAAGATTTTTAATTATGTTTGGAGCAACTGAAACATTGCGAAGATGAAGGGGACGCTCGGAGGTGGAAATAGGAAAATGTGCATGTCTGATAGCGGTGATCGGAAGAGTGGAGCCGTTACCGACAACAATAGCACGAGGATAATAGGTAGGAGAGACACAGAGGTGAGCATACCGGGGTTGGCCGCGAAGTGGGAGGAGGCGCCACTGTCCATTACCCATTCAGTGGGTGCTTGTAAGCCCATCGTCTGGAACTGGTGCATGAGCGCGGACTGATCCCATGAGGCGGTTGACTGAGCCGGTGATGACGGTTCCGGTGACGAGGGAGCGGCGCCGTAGCCATAAGCAGGGGGCGGGGCGCGTATCCGTAGTTGTATCCATAGGAGGAGTGTGGTATGCTATAGGGCCCCTTCGCGTAGAAGGCGTGTGACGAGAGTGCAGGACGTGGCACGTAGTTGTGAGTCTGACCGTAGGGCCACATCTGGATCGCGCCGTTCCATGGGAGTTGCAGCGTGGGACAGGTTGGCGAAGCGACGGCCGGTGGTGCAGCAGGGGTCTGGTGCTGGACGATAGCGCCCTCCTTGGCGGCCTTAGCCGCAGCCTTCTTCTTCTTGAGACAGTTGTTATTACCTTTGCCTGGGTTATCGCCATCAACGACGAGAGCCGTGTCGGAGTTGCGGGCTTGGCGATTTTGCGCTTCATATCTTGGAGCGCGAGGAGAGAACGACACTTCTCGAAGGTGATCTCGGGAATGAGGGAGATAAAGTCGACAATGTGCTCGTATTTCTTGAAGAGGAAGTGGATCACCAGCTTGGCATCTTCTTCCGATGCTCTAAGATCTGCTAGACCATCGGCGAGGGCCTTGATCTTCTTCAGGTACTCGGTCATGGAAAGTTCGCCCATCTTGATCTCGCTGACCTCGGTGGAGAGGTGGAGCTAGCGATTGATCTTGTGATTGTTGAAGAGGTCGTTGATTCTTGTCCATAGATCGACGGCAAGAGGATCTTCACCCGGCGTCATGACGGTGTCGAGGAGGCCGAGGGAGACGGATCCGTAGAGCCACGATACCACTGTGGCATCCAACAAGGACCACTCCGGAGTTGGATTGATTGGAGCGGGCGCGTCGACATGGTCGAGCAGCGCGTACTTACGGAGGGCGGCGCGGAAGAAGGTGTGCCATTGGCGATGAACGCCGGTGCCAAGGGCTAGGTCGACTGGTACGTGCCCCTTGATGGAGTGGAGGCCGACAACTTGGGAATGCAAGGAGGTGAGCGAGAAGGCCCCCGCGCTGGAGGAAGGGGCAGTAGCAAGGGCTAGCTTGGCCTTGGCATCGGTGGCCTCGCGAGCCTCACGATCTTCCTTCTCCTTGGCGGCCTGCACGGCCCGTGTAGCGTCATCGCCCATGGCTCCAAGAGAGGCGGCGCGGCGAGAAGGGGGGAGGTGGGTGGTTTGCAGATCGGCGACACCGAGATCGGCGACGGTGGCGGCAGAAGCAGGGGGCAAAAGGTCCGGCTAGGGTTTTGCGTCCGATACCATGTAAGATAGGGGAAACCACACATAGTGATGCCTTGTATTGCTTATTATGTAGGAGGATTACAAGGGAGTCCTAGTCTCATGCAACACGGACACATATAAAAGAAATACACAATATGACCGTATACCTATACAAACACGATACGGTGGTTAATAATTGTGGATTTCTATTTACTTTCCATGGCGAGCTACATGCCCCTCAACCATTCCAGACATGGGTAGGTCAACCCAAGAAGCAAAGTCCCCCCCCCCCTCACAACCAATAAGTTGTTTGTACTAGTCCTCCTCTCTGAATTTTCTATAATGAATAACTCGCTCTTATAACTAGGAACGTGTAGAACCCTAACCTCGTCAGTTTTCAACCAATAAGTAGTTTAGTTCTCAAAGATGCATTGAATAATTACATGTTGAATGAGTTTTCCTTATCATGCTCCATGAAGATGATCATGTTAAAATGCTGCAAAAATGAAATATGAACTAAGACATTAATTAACAAGGTAACACCAACAACAAAATCAAAATTTCAGTAGACTACTGACCACGCGAATATCAGCACGACCTATGACAAACTGTAGATCGATGGTGTAGCAAAGTAAAAGTACCCCCTGTTTTTACATATGATTCGTGTCAATATGATTACAATGAAACATCACATGCATGACAAAAGGAAGATGTACATATGCACGAAAAAGGGGAGTATGTACATGCATGACAAGGAGTACTTGGATGAGACGTTCGACATAAAAGCAAGCAGGTTGAACTTCCGTCAAGGACCACATTGGTAAAACAAGGAGTAACCATTTCTTTCCACTTCTTCAGAAAAGTCCATCGTGATGGCACTTGTGCATCGTCCTTTGGTTTCTGTACTTAAGAACAGAAATACATAGACACCGACGAATGTACTCTTCAAACATCAGCTTGCTTGGAAATGTTACAAGTAAATGCTCTCTGTACACGGTTGCAAGCATGCATGAGTCGGCTGGTACAACTACTATCACGAATTAATACTAATCAAGAAAACTAACTATTTTAAAGAGTCAGAGTACAACCACCAACAAGTACCCGACGTTCATGCATCTAAAAACTCGGAGTGAATTTTGTATATTTTTTGGACACTACAATGTCATTTTCTATTTTATAAAATGGGTTGGAATATTTACATGGTTCATATACTCATTATTACACACTCATAGAGTATATAGCCATGCTTGCATTTCTTCCTTGAGACTAGGCATAGCTCTATGCATTGTCAAGGAAAAGAAAGATTTAAATCTAGACATACATGACAGAACAAATGGGATTTTCTCATTGAAGATATAATCATTCCTTCGATCCCATAAGCTCCAGCATCCAGTTATGAGGATTTCCATAATGAAGTTATGGAGTATCTTTCTTTAGCTTCCAGGATCTTATCATGTATGTCATAGTCAGCATTCCACTCAAAACCAATCGCCCACCATAAGATCTAGCTAAAACAACACTCAAAGAAAAGATGCAGAAGTGTTTCTTCTACACATGTGTCAGATAGAATACAATCAGAAATATAACTGAATTTTGTATAACAAAGGACCATAATTAAAATGAATTGTCAATGGATCACTGGTACTTAAGTCGGGTCTAGAGAATTGTTGCATGCAACATTCTTTCATACCCGTGAATGATCATGTAAAGCTACATCTTTATCGGAGTACTATGGGTTCAAAGAATGTACCTAAAAAGAGAAGTCATAGATTAGTTGCAATTTTCCCAATATATTCTTGTGTATCTTCATAGAAACCGCTTACCAAGACGATTTACATTGCAATGTACATTTTTATTCGAAATGGAGGTTGAAACCCTGGCCTCTGCATCACAATGATGCACACAACCTCTTTTATTACATAATTCAACAAAGTCTTACAAGATCAAAACAAACATCAACCTGAAGCCACCATCCTAGAGACAGTTGTCGCTAGAGCTACAAAATTGAATGTGAGGCCATGTTCTCTGGCCTCACACCTATGCACATCATCTAAAAATTGAAGGCTTCACGAATTCCCCATCAAAGAGACAAGAGCCCAACCGATCCAGCAGACCCACCAAACGCACCACATGTGCATGCTCCAGAAGTCTCCACCACCGTCTCCCGCGAAGCCCGACCTCGAGACCCCGATGCACCATGCCGTCGAGGCTCGCCTTTGTTGATGTGGTCGATGCAACAACGCTCCACCTTGATCGGCGCCCAGCCGCCAAAGCCATCCATTTGTTCGCCCAGCCGATGTATGTCTCCAAAGATGATGCACCCACGGGGATGAAGACGCTGAGACATCACCATCATCCGATCTGGGATGCCTGAATCTCCCCTCCCTCCCCCCCCCCCCCCCGAGCACATATGGAACAAGAAATGCCTCCACAACGCCTCCAACGAGCTATACAATGCCCATAGGCGCCACCATTGATGGAAGATGCTTGCACTTGTCACCGTCTAGGCCACCGGTACCTCTTTATCATCGACCACCATGCCCCAAGGGCGCGTCCGATCTGTGATTTGCCGCGAGGAAGGTGCCATCTGGATCCCGTCGCTGCTGAGATGGACCAGCAAAGGTAGATGTTCGTTTCATGATCAACGGAGGCACCCGCTCGAGACCCGCTGCGACTGCGCCTCAAAACCACGAAGAAGGGGAGCCCCACTGCCGCCATCCTCCCCCGCTTGGGCTTTGCCCAACGGCGCTCCGATAGCAGCGTGGAGGTCAAAGGAGCAGGTGGTCTTGCAAGCTCGCTAGATTGGATTGTCTCTGTGCGACTGAGAGGTACCGTTTCGTACGGATTAGATTGCAACGTACTACCTCTGTTCCACAATGTAAGCCATTTTAGCAAACTAAAACATCTTCCTAAAAAGGTTTATATTGTGGAATAGAGGTAGTACATCCTAACATGTTTGGGGTACTTGTTATTTTCCGTGTAAGTGGTGTGATCCAAGTATCTAACTACAGTAGAAAACAAGCATAACCTCAGTGGTCCAAGATGCGCGGTTGTATTGGATGATTGGCAGGTTTGTACACACAGCAAGATTGCAATAATTAAGAATGTTGCGGAAAGGGTGCATCACACCCACACGAACTTTACTTCATAGTGCAAAAATTGGCCAACAAACTTTGGTTTGGACCAGAACGACGAACGGTATAGAGGGAGTAGTAGTAGCTAAGGTAGCGGCAAGTCACCTGATCATTCTTAATTTGCGCATCTATATTCAGCAAGCAACAAGCAGCGATATCTTTACTCCAGTAGAAACAGAGTAGTATGTCAGTAATACTACATGAGTATATATACTGATATTCTAAAATCTAGATGACCGTTCAATTTTATTTTCATTTGCAGTACATACACACCAGTAGCATGCATCAGAAATATTTTAGAGAGAGTACGTGCCCACTCGAGAACGAGACGAGGGCGAGCTTTCATGCGTGCACGCAGTACGCGAGCAGACGAGGCAGCCAATCGCGTGGCAGCTTACATAGCCGTACCTGGCAAGCCACCCAGATGCTCCCACGTGTGGGCCGGCGACGCGCACGGACGGTGAGGGAAAATAATTGGGTAATGATGCCGCTGTGATTGATGGGAAAGGTCAAAGCCTAGGGATTTGGTAAAAGAAGAAGTTACCATAGCAGTAAAAAAACTGACAGGAGGAAGAGAAGAGACAGGGTAGAAGAATGAGATGTGCATGGACGGATGGATGGAAGCAGGATTCCCGGGCGTGTCCTCACGTGAGAGGAAGGCGTGGTCACGTGAGCCCTACCCTGGCTTCGCGGAGTAAAGTGAGACCATAGGAGTGTTCTCTAGTCCTACTACTGCTGCTTGGATTGGATTGTTTGCGATCTGTTTGACAGGGATTACTTAATCAATCGGCAGGGCGACGACCTCGACGTTAGTTTTATCCGACCAAGACATTCGCATGCAGCCGTATCAAGGAGAGCTTGTTTAACTAGCACGCAAAATATTCCCCCTGTTGGCTAATGTCAAACGACAGATACTACTATATTTTAGTAGTGCAATATTAATTTGTTGTCAGAGCACACACCATGACCAGGGCATGCTCTAAGATGCTCAGAGTACTGTCGCAGGCTCACCAATAGTAGAACCAGCATCTATATATATTATGTTTATCTACTGTAGTATCTTAGCGCAATTCTGCACACGTACGGCAATATAATTATTTTTCTTACACAGAAGAAATCTATGTCAACAAGGAGCTAGCTTGATCATACCTTTGAGAGAGAGGTATGCAAGAAGAAGAGGAATTTTGAACTGTGTGATCGCATGATAATAAAAGATAAGGGGCTACCTTACTTGATCCTATGCTTGCAAAGCATATGATGATGAGGTCAATGACAGCTTGATTATATTAAAACCACACTTTGAGGAACATTTTGGAGAATGGGATGCTCCGGAGATTCTGCACAAATCCTTTGACCCTCTCCCTCCCCTTCTCTCTCTCACTAACATTCTTAGGTGGGCCCCGGGGAAAACATCCCAGGACGACTAGCTCGACCCACCATATATATTTTTTAGGGGAGTTTTCTCTGTCCCTCTCGTGAGAAGTGCGCGCTGCAGCTAGCCATGTGCGGATGTACCTCCGGTACTCCACTTCCTCTCGCCTCCAGCGTGACAAGTTAGTACAAGGTACAACAATTTTAGCTAGGTTAGATTCTTCTTGCTAGATAGTGAAACCTACCTAATAACTAGCCTAGTATAAGCAGATTTGATGAGCTTGGTCTTTAGCTTTTCTTTTGATCGTGACAAGTCGCACGTGCATATATCTACTTGCGTTATAGTATATCCTAGTATTTGTTTTCACTAGAAAAATATAACTCCTCTCTGTCTAAGCCCTCCTATATATATATATATCCCTCTCGAGCTAGGGCAAAATGGAAGTTACTGAAGAAGCTTCACACTACAAATCATGGAACAAATTACTCTCATGCTTGAGAGTAGTATTCTGTATTCAAGCATGTCCCAGCAGTGCACATGTGTTTTAATCCTGCTTGGCATGTTCATGTGCATGTGCATGTACATGTGTGTCTGCAAAGGAGATGACGGGCCGGCTAGTGACCACATCCATAAAGGAGAGAAAGCCACAAGGCCCAAGCGTACAGCAGGGTGGGGAAGAAAAGGATGAACAGTGAGCGGCATAAATGGCTGCAGGGCAGGCAGGCAGGCAGACGGTGGCAGTCATCCAACTTAACTCCGGCCGGCATATCCTCCCTCAACATGCAAGAAATTATTTATGGGTCATGGCACGGAGCCATTCATTCATTCACTTTGTTTCTGGTCCATGCGCAAACCCTAGCATGCATAGCAGCCCTAGCCCTAGCGAGCTACCCCAAAGCCTAGCTACCATAGGGTAGTAGTACATGTATATTGGCTCGGTGCAGACAAACTGTTGCGTTTAGCACTGCTGGGCTTAGCTACCACGTGGTCGTGAATTCAATACACGACGGCCATATGGACGCATCAATGAATGAATCAATGGACGAGTGAATGCTATTCCTACTTTGATTTTATGAGTGATATGCCTCACATCAACCGGTGAAGAAGAAGATTGGCCAGAGTACATCTTGCAACATTAACTAGCTATTCATCCAACAATGGCAATATGTGTGTTTGTTCTTTTCTTTTCTTGAACATGGCACCATGTAAGTAAGTTTGGATGGTCCACTGCATAAAAATGAAAAAAATGTTAAAATGGCTCGATCAATGATGAGTAATTGCAAGCATGAGCCACTGGCATGTCGGATCTCAGTCGTCGGCACCGACACAAATCTCTACCGGCCAGTGGGACAGAACAAAGCTGAACCGCACCATAAAATTTCATATGGTGTCACGTAAACGAGTTGATGCGCACTTGTGATACATGTGATAAAATACATGTCGCTCTACATACTATTTCGGTTGTACTATATCTCTATCATCAACTCATCATCCATCATGCAAGGATCACTAAATATATTAGTAGATTCCTTTTACTAGGAAGAATGCGAAATGACCAAAAATAACTACGCAAACCTCCACTTAACGACACTGAAATAAATTGACATCTTACAAAACTTCAAGGCCATTTTTAGTCTTGATAACTTAATTTTCATACAATTCAATCCTTATGAATGTTGCCTACAAAAATCCTTTGCGTCACTGGATTGTTGCAAAAACAATTATACGGATTGCGGATCATATATGCCTCTTTTCCGGTTGAAATTTAATCATACACTCTCACCTTAATCTTGTCCACTTATTCTCGAATGATCAATCATCTTTCCTCTGTTGGATATGTCATGGCACCGGACTAATCATCGGCATACATACTCCGCAGAGACTCCTAATCATCGGCACCGAGCTATTATTTGGGTTATTTGCATATGGCATGGAACCTGACTAATAATCGGTATACATACTCCATGAGACTCCTAATGATGGTGAGTTGCAACTTAACGAATGCCTATAACACCGGACTCCTAGCTAAGAGCAAGTCCAGGAGAGAGCCATCATCCCTATATTATTTTATAGGTGAACGGAACATATAGATAAGTTAATAACATTCCCTTCATCAAAAAGGTGAGTGGAATTTTTTTTTCGAAATGGGGGTGGGTGAGTGGAATATATGGAGTGCCATTTAGCATTAGTGGAATAGGGGGCCTGCCATTCAGGAATTCACCTGGAGATATCTTTACAGGAGGAATGTTTTAGGGGCTCTCCTGGACTTGTCTACGAAAATTTCCCGTATCAGCGCAGGGGGGCTTGTACCAAGCGTACACCTCGAGCCTCCTTCATCCATGCACAGCTGATGCAGCCAGCACGAGTACAGTACCGGCCCCTCTTCGTCTTCTCTCGGGAACGAGTAAGACGGGCAGCAATTTTGAGGTCAAGACACATTTATCTTCTTGATTAATTGCAGCTGTGGATGTGCATCTCTCTCTCTCTAGGGAGTATGTAGCTGGCCCGAAGCACAAATGTAGAGGGTCAAGACATATTCCCTCTCTCCTCTCCTTGGAAACTCGTAAACGGTTGGCTGGGCTTTAAATGCCTCCGCCATTACCCCATGTGGAATCTACACGCATGTAGAGAACGAGAGTGAGGCGCCTTGGCCTATCCAAGAAATTACTAGCAATGCAAATATTTACTTAAAAACCATGTAAATTACTACTCCTGGTAGTATTGCTCTATTGATTGTTGCTCCAATCCGACACAGTTTGGACACTGAGCACAGATCTAGTCAACCATGTTTGCAAAGTATATGTGGTCAGCATGGTGCCAATTCCCTTTGTTTGCTGGGATCAAAGCACAAATGCTATGAATGAAGTACAAATTGTTAATTCACCAACCAGTGGAACTAATGGTCTCAACTCATGGAAAAGAAGGTGGCCAATCCACATATACTGTAACAAAAATAATTTCGAGGGATTTGCATGTGCACGAGGGAGATGTTAATATTAGAGCGAGATTACGCTTTGCTGTTGTTGGGAAAGAGAGAGAAAAATCATACTTTTCCTACATCCGAGTTTATTAGGCACCTTTTCGAAATCTTCAGTACAAAGTCAAAGGGCACACACTTTCAAGAAATTTTCGATTAGCATATTAGCATCTAGATTTAGAACCCAACATAGTCATGCTTATTTGGAACGTAGACATGCATTCATCTTAAATAACACAGAGTTGGAACATAGAGACTTGTAATTAAGTAAGGGAGAGCTAGCACTCGAACTCAAGATCTCACGGGTAGAATAGGTACCAGCACCAACTAACCATCCAGGCTATGCCTCGATTCACATGACCACACAATATTGAAAACCCTTTGAAACGAGGTCTAATATATATTGGACGAACTAGTGCATATTTTCTAACTAATGTATAGTAGATACTTCTCTCAAAACTTAAAAGAAGAAAAAAAATCTTGTTCATACAAAATATCATTTTGTATTCATAATTTTATTAGTTAAATTTTAAACCATCACATAATTCTATATAATGCAAATATCGTTCTATATTAGCTGTCTACTGCATGACCGATCTACTCTTAAAGACAATACTAGCTTGTCATTTGTTCCAAAGCTAGAGACTAAGAACATAACCCAAACTTCATCGATTCCTAAAGAGGAGTTAGGTGCATGGATACCAGTACCAGAAGAACACTATTAGGGCATGTTTAATGGGTTAATGGCTCTATCTTAACAAAGCCATGTAAGATGAGTTTTTACTGTAGCATTGCCAGTCCGAGGCAAGCCTGGACACTTCATATCATCGAAAAACTTTACTTAGTCAAGGATTACTACAAATTTTTAGAGGACACTAGGAGGGGTACATGAGACACTAAGGCTGCACCGAGGAAACATGGGATGATTGTTAATTAAGTTATAAGAGAGAAACGATTAATTTTTTCTTAGCCAAGAGGTGATCTCTTAGTAAGGAGTATAAGACAATTATCTCCACCATACAAGAGTTATCTCTAATTTACATATTTTATAGTAGTTTAATTTCAGTCACCCCACAACTTCAGGAGTAATTACTTGTATAACATGCATGTGCTTTCTTCTATACACGGCGTGTATCTCCTAAGAAAAACCGTCCTGGCCAGCCAAGGGAAGGGACGATCCAAATTGAAAGGATTGTATGGGAAGCTAGAGGGGGTGAATGTGTGCTACTTTAAATTTTACTCTTTTTTAAGTTAGGGTTTGACACAAAGGTAAATTCTCTAGATTATGCAACTATGGTGAATTTACCTATATGTCAACCTAGCACAAACACTAAGCAAGAACAAGATAAATAAAGTGTGGTAAAGGATAGAAGTAACCAAAGTGAAGCACGTGGAGATATACACAAGGATTTGTTTCCTGCAGTTCCTTTCTTTTGAGGAGAAGTACGTCTGCGTTTGGAGAAGGGGTGGTTTCAAACCACCAATGCCACGAGAGGCCTCCCTTGTTTTCCGATTAACCTCACCCTAAAGGGTTCGATTCATCTCTTCCACTATATCGGCAACCTTCGAGGTGGAAGCCGGAACCTTTACACCAAGTTCGAGGCACACATCCACAACTGTATTGGAGGCTCCCGACACTACTAGGAAACTAGCTATAGATAGACATACCTTCTGTTGTGCATGGTTCTGACCATGCGCCACAAAAGTTATCCAGTGGCGCATCCGGAGCAATGCGCCACAGAACCACCAAACTTCTGTGGCGCATCTTCGAGAGCCATGCGCCACAGAAGTTTGGTGGGACCCACACCAGCCGTTGGACCATGAATCTTCTGTGGCGCATCACTCTGTATGCACCACATAAGTTTGGTGGGACCCACAGCAGGCGGGGTCTGACCGTGCTCTGACCAAACTTCTGTGGCGCATACAATGAGATGCGCCACAGAAGTTTATATCTTTTGTGGCGCATATCATAATATGCGCCACAGAACAATTATGTGGGCTCCACTCTCTGGACACCTATGTATAAGCTTCTATGGCGCATTGTTGCGTATACGCCACAGAAGAACAAACTTCTGTGGCGCATGTATGCAGTATGCGCCACAGAATGCTTCATGCTTCTCAGATTATTTGTTTCCTAGTACACACATTTTCCTCTTGTGCTTTTCCCAACTAAACAAGTACCAGTGGAATAGATAGAATATACTAGACAATCTAGTAGATAGACATGTGTAGTGGCATACATCATTGCAAAATGCACATGCGCATAGCCTTGAACAGCAAACAACAATGCCATACATCATTGCAAATACACAAACTACAACATTGCAAATCCCTTCAAAGAGCTGGTGGGGGCGATGGCAGTGGAAGATGCCAAACCTCCCTGTTCACGCGCGCCTGCAGCCTGCGGATTGGTTCCTCCATGGACACGTTGGGGTCGAGCACCGGCCGCCACCCGATTGGTTCCGCCATGCGCGCCCTCTCCTCCGAAGACGCGAGCACGGCGTACAACCTCATGGCCTTGTTGTAGAGGGCCTCGTGCCGCAGTCTGGCCTCCTCCTCGATTAGGTTGACCTCTCAATCCCGCGGCGGCTGACTCCGAGCACTGCCCCTCTACCTCGCCCCTCCACTGCGAGTAGGCTGCAGGGAACACGAGTGGGCTGTGCTCTCCAGCGAGTCTTCCGACGAGTTGTGGGAAGAAGACATGAGGGCATGTATGTTGCTTTGGACAGGGAGTGTGGCATATATAGAGGGGTGTCATTAAAGAGCTCTATATGCCACCTTTATTTGGTGCAGATCTGTGCCCTCAGTGTTCTGTGGCGCATAGGTCAGGTATGCGCCACAGAAGTTTAACCTTCTATGGCACATAACCACAGTATGCGCCACAGAACACTGAGTGTCGGGCCCACAGTGTCTGGCCACTGGCCAAGGTTCTGTGGCGCATTCATTGGCCATGCGCCACAGAACATTGAGTCAGGGGCCCACATGGCCCACTGCACCCTATGGCCAAGGTTCTATGGCGCATGCAGCCAGTATGCGCCACAGAAGATTGAACTTTTGTGGCGCATATGGCCTGTATGCGCCACAGAATCCTTTGACCAGATTTGCACAAAGGTGGCAGCTTTGCACCCCTCTATCTACCACCATCCATTTCACATCCTTCTTCCCCCTACTCCCAGCTCGTCTTCCTCCTCTGTCCCACCCCATTGTGTCTATACTTTTCTACATTTTGTTGCATTTAAACCTACTATAGTTGATAGATTGGCTAGGGAAAGCCTTTCTCCAACTAGTTGATCTAAAACATACCTACTTTTCTCCTCCACATCTCTATTTGTGTACTATTATCTCTCTATAGATCTATTGATCCACACTCTCTCACATCGCGCTATCGACTCGGTATTCTATCTACCCGGTGAGTAATTGGCCATAAATATGCATGTTTTGTAGGTGTAAAGCTTGTCGCGCGGGCGGTGTGTATATGCGATGCATGCATGGCGCGAAGATGATGTTTGTGCATGAAGCTTGTGTGGTGCATGAATGCTTGCATGGGAAGCTTGCATGGGAAGAAGATTCTTGTTTTTGCTTGTCTCTGTGCTGGTGTGGTGCATGGATGTTTGCCGAAATGTTGATTCATTTCCATTTCGGCAAATTTTTGCACCACCTATATGTCCTACTTTTAGGAAAGGTCATGCCGAATTTTTCTGGCGATGACCATGCATGTGTGTTTTGTGTGTGTATATTTATAATTAACCTACTCTCTGCCTTTTTGCTCTATATGTGCATACCGCGCAGGCTACCATGGTCGTCAGCATGAGCGAAGGTCGAGTTACTAGGTATAAGAAAGACGCCAAGGCGGACATGATTCGGAACAACAAGACCCAGATAAGATGTCCATGTCGAACATGCAAACTCCAGCATTGGATCGACCCTGATTCTGGACAATTGGAGGATCACCTGCTCATGCGCGGTTTCATGCGCGACGACTTCGATGAGGAGCTGGCAGTAAATGGTGTTGGTCATCATGAAGACTTGGGCGAGCGAGAAGACGAAGAGTCTCCCTACGGGCATGGTCATGATGACGAAGAATATACCAGCGACGGGCATGATCATCATGACGAAGAAGGAGATGTCGACGGGTATGACCATCATGAAGAAGGAGAAGAAGCGAACACCCAGACGCTGCTAACTTCGGTGTTAAGGGACCCTCATGTTCAGGAACTGCTTCTCAAGGAGACGAGCAACGCCAAAGCTGCAGCCAGAGAGAAAGCCAAGCTGGCGCAAATGGAGTTAGATGGGATGACTCCATTGTATCATGGGTGTCGGCCCGAGGATACACGCCTGAGTGTAACACTCAAGGCTCTAGAGATGAAGGTGGAACACAAATGGACCGACGTGAGCTTCAATGCTAACATGGAATTCTGGCACGATCGTCTTCCTAACGGGAACACATTGCCAACAAGTATAGAGGAGGCCAAGAAAATCGTGTGCCCTCTCGACCTGCCGCACGTTAAATACCACGCATGTATCAATGATTGCGCACTTTATCGTAACGAGTACACGGAGAGAACCACATGTCTGGTGTGCGGCCATGGACGGTACAAGAGAGGGAACAAGAAAGTTCCTCGAAAAGTGGTATGATACTTTCCTATCACTCCCCGTCTATAGAGATATTTCGTAGATCCTAAGGAAGCAAAGCTAATGCAATGGCACGCGGAAAGGGAGAAACCCGAAGATGATCCAGAGAAGGGCAAGATCCTAACACACCCTTCAGACGCTAGCCAGTGGAATGCATTGGACATCGAGTTCGAAGAGTTCGGGGGCGATGCAAGGAACGTCAGTCTGGGTATGAGCACCGATGGACTCAATCCTTTTGGCAACCAGAGTAGCACGCATAGCACCTAGCCCGTGTTTGTATGTCCGTACAACATCCCCCCGTGGCTCTGCAACAAGCAAAGGTACGTACACATGAGCATTCTTATTCAGGGGCCAAAACAGCCAGGTGTCGATATGCATCTTTATCTCGGGCTGTTGAAAGAGGAGTTAGCCACGTTGTAGGAGACGTCAGCCCATACGTGGGACACCTACACTAAAGAATATTTCCCTCTGAGAGCCGCATTGCTCACGACGGTGCAGGACTATCCTGGTTACGCATATGTATCGGCCCAGGTGAACCACGGACACAATACATGTGTCAAGTGCATGGATAAGACCCCGCATCTCCAACTACCCAAGGATCCCGGGTCTTCGAAAACCGTGTTCCAAGGGACTCGAAAGTGGCTTCGCATGGATCACCCGTGGAGAAAATGCGGTGACCTGTTCAATGGTAAAGACGAGCTCGAAAGAGCCCCGCGTACGAGAAGCGGCGAAGAAATCGAGGAGCTTCTGAATAATTGGGATGAGTGCCCAGCGCCAGGAAAGAAGCGACCAAGGACAAAGCCGCTTCCGTGTGTATGGAAAGCGAGGTCTGTTTTCTGGGACCTACTGTACTGGAAGGTCCTCGACACGCCCCATAGCCTCGATGTAATGCACATCACGAAGAACGTTACCGAGAGTCTGCTTGGCACTCTCCTCAACATGCCGGAGAGGACCAAGGATGGGACGAAAGCAAGAAATGACCTGAAATTGCTTGGCATCAAGAAGGAGCTTCAGTACCCTGATAGTGATGATGATGACGATCAAACGGAAGGGACTCAGGGTCGCCGCAAAAGGGTTAAGAAGAATGAGGTGGTTGTGCTTCGCGCTGCCTGCTTCACTCTGTGTCAGGAGGAGATCGAGCAGTTTTTCAGGTGCCTCCTAGGAGTCAAAGTTCCTCATGGTTACTCGGGCAAGATAAGCAGGTATCTCGACGTAGCGAAGAAGAGGTTCAGCGGTATGAAGTCCCACGACTGTCACGTGATGATGACACAGATACTTCCAGTTGCCATACGAGGGATAATGGACGAGCACGTCCGTGAGACACTGTTTGGCTTGTGCAACTTTTTCGACGTCATCTCTAGGAAGTCGATCGGCATGAAGCAGCTCGACAGGCTACAGGAAGAGATCGTGGTGATACTATGCGAGCTCGAGATTTACTTTCCGCCCGCATTCTTCGACATCATGGTGCATCTACTTGTCCATGTCGTGGATGACATCATCCAGCTCGGGCCGACATTCTTGCATAACATGATGCCGTTTGAAAGGCTGAACGGTGTAATCAAAGGATTCGTTCGCAACAGGTCCCGTCCAGATGGAAGCATAGCCAAGGGCTTTCTGATCTACGAGTGCATCTATTTCTGCCAGAACTATATAACCACCGAGAATGAGGATGTTGGAATACCCATCAAGAAGCACCTCGGCAGGCTCGCTGGGTATGGTCATCGCGAGGGCCACCGCTCACTGCATTTCGGCATTGCTAATCGACGCGCCGAATTTGCAAGGGCACACCGAGTCGCACTACAACACATTGAATTGGTCAGCCCTTGGGTGGAAGAGCACAAAAGCTTGATCGAGCAGGAGTACGTGGACCGGGCCCGCACGAGGAAGAAAGGAGAAGTAACAAGATAACACAACTCCACCTTCACGGGTTGGTTCAAGAAAAGGCTGCTGGACAATCCCCCGCAGACGCCTTCTACGGAAGATCAACAACTCATATTCTCCTTGTCACAGGGCCCAGCGCATAACGTAAAGACCTATCAGTCATACGACATCAACGGTTATAGATTCTACACCGACGAAAAGGACATGAATAGCGAATATCAAAACTCAGGAGTTACTATGATGTCCTTCGCTGATGACGAGACTACTGTCATGGAAAGATTCTACGGAAGGATCGAGGAGATATGGGAGCTCGACTACTGTGGAGAGACGGTACCGATGTTCCGTGTTAGATGGGCCAAGAACGTCAAAAAAGAAGGCCGATATTTCACCACCTGCGTTATACCAGATGCCAAGTCGGCAAAGAAGGCCTCCACGAAAAATGAGCCATGGATACTCGCTAGCCAAGTTGATCAATGTTTCTTTATTACCGACCCGTCAAAGCCCAGTCGTGTTATAGTGAGGAGGGGCAAGAGGAGCATCATCGGAATGGAAGGATCCGCCAACGAGCAAGACTTTGACAAGAATGGTGATACGAAGATCGAAGAGGAGTTCGACAAGTACTTCAACATGCCTACTACTACTACAGTAAGAAGAAAGACCACACTACCTACTGAAGGTTGTCCGTTCACGAGAAGAAATCTCATAGTGCCCGGGCTAAAGTATTCAACCGCGAAGAAAAAAGGCAAGAAGATTGTGAAGAGAGGCTAGCTAGCTCGAAATATCACACGACGATGTGTGACCTTTTTTGTGTATTAGTTAGAGACTAAAATATATTGTGATATTCTTGTGGGTATTCAAATTCACATGTGTTTGTGACAAGCACAATATATACAATAATTCGGGGAGTGTTTTTTAATAAATTGTATGTGCTTGGTTTTAAATATATTAGTAACATGTAATTTTGAAACAAAGAAAAAAAGTGACCCAGCCAGGATTCGAACCTGGCTGGTAAAGGTTTGTCTATGCATCATAACCACTGGGCTAATCTGTGTTTGATGTCCAACTACAGCCTCACGTTTGTTTTGACTAAGTGCCAATGTTCTGTGGCGCATATTGCTCGAATGCACCACAGAAGTTCAAACTTCTGTGGCGTGCGAGTGATATGTGCCACAGAACATTGGCACTTGGCCAAATAATTGTTCGCCCCCTTCCCCTTTCTTTCCCCAACCTACTGCTTACCTCTCGCGCCCGACGAACCCTAGCGCCTGCACGCACCCTAGCACCGAAGGAGGAGGGAGCCGTCGCTGCTATCGGAGCCGCTGTCGGAGACCGTGGAGGAGGAACCCTAGCCGCTGCCGGAACCCGTGGAGGAGGGATCCCGTGGAGGAGCAGGCGCAGGAGCCCGTGGTGTAGGAGGAGCCGCCGTCGGAGCCCGTGGAGGAGCAGGAGAAGGAGCCCGTGCACGCCACCTCACCGTCCACACTTCCTCGCCGTCCACGCCACCTCGCCGTCTACCCCTTGGTGAGCATCGCCGTCTCCTCCCCTCTCCCCTCTCTCTCTGTTCTTCTCTGTTCTTCTCTCTGTGGCGCTGCGTATTCGAGTACAAGGTGCACAACATGGTCCTGCACTTGATTGGATGCATCAAAGCTGTTGATGTCATGTCTTCTTTTATGACCAACTCGGGTTTTGGTACGAGGAAATTTAATAAATTTAGTGACTGCTGCATGAACTGGAATGCAGTTCAGTTACAGTACCAATTCAAGTAACATAGTGATGATGATATGCATGCATGTGATGCTATTGTTTTGAATACTATGTTAAATTGCATTGCCTTCTTCAATTTTATTTCTTAGCTTGAGCAGTAAGGGACATGATGTCTGATCTCATATCACTGAATATTGGATTTTCCTCTTGGGTGCTTGCTCTCAGCTACATGTTACCTGCCTACCTTTCTCATAGTCCTTCAAAGTACATTTCTGAAATTTGAATAATTGGCGCCCATGAATCCGTGCACAGTCGTAAATCTGAATTGGTTGTCATTAGCATGCAGTCATGATCTTCTTACATATCTTTAACACTGTTTGTTATGCAAGTAAGAAAGTAATGCACTACTTCATTCACTAAGATATGATAGTATTGTCTAGGAAAAACTGTAAACAATTTTCTGAAAGTTCTTGTCTGCTTGATGACGAGGAAAAAAGGAAGCAAATGTCTTAATGTAAACTTGAGAACGCTTGTGCTTCCAACCTTCATTTCATCTCTTAATATAAACTCCTGACGCTGGTGCTCGCAGTGGATGTAGTGTCAGCATCGTCCCAATGGCGGGCATCTATTGGGCGGAGAACGGAGGACGATGATTATTGGCATTACTATTATTCATTAGCTACAGAATGTACTATCCTTAATGTTTTTTTTGGGTACCAAGGGGACCAGTAGTACAAGCGTACAACCCAGCTTTAATAACCTTATTAATTATGGTTTCAATGTTACAGATGTTCTTGATTTGCACTTAAGCCACAATGTTAGGACACACTAGTTCAATCTTCAATATTCTTAGCCTTAAGCTCCTTCTGATGGCGTTTAATTAATAATGTACTGGTACCTTTTCTTCGGAGATGAAATTCTGCCAGCACATAGTGTACTGGTTGTAAATGATCTGGTTATAAATGATGATCTGGTTATGATGAAATTCTGCCAGCACATAATGTACCTTTTCTTCGGAGATGAAATCTCATATGATGATCTGGTTGTAAATGATCTGGTTATATATGATATAAAAAGAAAGCAATAATCTTTATTCATATGATGATCTGGTTATAGAGATGGTGTTGTTTATATGATGATCTGTTTATGATCTAGTTATAGAGATGGTGATGTTTATGATCTGGTTATGATGATCTTTATATGATGCTCTGGTTTATTTATATGATATGATATGTTGTTGTTTATTTATATGAAATGGTTATGTATATGATCTGGTTATGCTGCTGTTTATGATCTGTGGATGAGATGGTGCTGCAGAGGTTTGTTTATTTTATGAATGAGATGGTGTTGGATGATGATGGATGGTGTCAATGGGGTTGTCAATGGGGATGGGGTGTTTTTTCTTGCAGGGATTTCAATTGAGTTGCCCGTTTCTCCTGAAGTGTTGATTCACTTCTATTTCGGTTGAGAAATGGGCACTCGTAGGTCCAAAAACTAGCAAAGGTCATGCCGAATTTTTTGATCGATATTTGTGCTAACTTTTTGCCTCTTTTTTTAGTAATAAAGCGCAAACATGTCGACTAACGACGAGGCCAGTCCTTCTAAACAAATGAGCGTCGAGGATCTAGCCTGAGAGGCCAACAAATCGTTCTGGGGGCCGTCCCAAGAGCATGAGGAGGCGGAGGAGATGAGAGTGACACCACCACCGATGACCGTCGTCGGAGGTGCTGGGGGCAAGGAAGATCCAGATTACGAGGGGGACAACGATGACTACGATGGAACTAGTGAAGGCGGGGAGGAGGGTAACACCACCACGGATGGTGGCGAGCGCACAGATGGTGGTAGCGGCAACCCGGCCACCATACAGAAGAAGAAGAAGAAGGATATTAAGGATCGGAAGCCGCAAGTACTCGCCAACGTCTGTGATGAGTTCATCGAGGTCACAAAAGGTGGCCAACCCATTGCGCCTTCATCGATTGCCTGCAAGTACGACATGCAACTCGGGTGCATCGTCCGGGAAAGCATGTCGATCAACACGAAGTACATCCGACGTAATCATGCTTTGGTCGAGAACCTCCTTAAGAATCTTCACAAGCGATACACATTCCCAGAGAAGTTCAGAAACCTGGAGAGTAATAAGAACCCGATGAACAAACTAGCACTGACAAAGATGAGCAACGCCTTGAGCAGCTGGAAAACCCGGATAAAGAACAACATTGACAAAGGTGAAAGCTGGGAGATTATAAGTAGGAAAAATCTGATGCTCGACGAAGAAGAGTTCAAGATATTCAAGGCGGACTTAGATACCGCTGCCTCTAAAGCATGGACAGAGTAGGGAAAGACTATGCGAGAGAAGAACATAGGTAACCACCGGCTTGGAAGCGGCGGATACAGAGGGAAACAACCCATTTGGGACAAGGAGGACGCCGAGCTTGAACGCCTGGGTAAAGAGAACCCATGGCATAAAATTACAGACCTGCATATCCTACAATTTGTCCGGGTCCGCTACTACCTGGACACTGTTACAGGGGAGTTCGTCACCGACGACCCGGATGTGAAGGCCTTTGAGGATGAGCTGGTAAGGAATTTACCGTGGATCTCTCATTAAAATAATTAAGCCAAGAATCTAAATGCATGCATGGGTTCACCTCTCCTTGTATCTCTGCAGGAGAAGGAATTGAACGCTAGCGAGGACTTGTCGTCCCAATATTCGGCGATGGAGCCATGGGACACTGTTTTTAACAGGGCGACGAACACTTACAAGAAGAGGGAGAAGAAGTTGCCGCCAAAATCAGCTGGCCGTGTGTCCAGCTTCGGTACAAGCATGAAGTTTACCGAGTACTACAAAGAGGACACAAAGAAGAGGAGGGAGAGGAAGAACCAGTCGGTGGCTAAAGATAAAGCCGAGGTTGAAGAGCTGAAGTTGAAGGTGAAGACATTAGAGGAAAAACTGGACGAGAAAGCAATGCACAAGTTATTGGAGGAGAAGCTTCGCGCGATCATCCCCCCTAGGTTGATGGAGGGGCTAACTGTTTGGAATGCGGGAGGTCGACAGGGGCCGATAAACGTGCCCAGCTTTAGCGGCAGCAACTCGAGCATCAACGTTAACGCGTCGCCGGACTTGGTGACCCCGCCGGCCACCATCGCCGCGGCGCAGCCGCAAGAGCTTGTTGTCGCACAGCTGCCCCCTGCTGCTCTCGCCAAAAATACTAGTATCGCACAGCCGGCGGTGGCACCAGTACCGTGGGAGAATGCTGATGATAGGCCTGCCGCCGGGATCGGCCATGTGTCGACATTAGCCGGGCTCAACGCCCTCACCAAGGTAACTAATATCATACTCCGCTTCATCTTCTTTATGCGCCTTTGGTGATTGCCACCTCGATCATGATGCCCAACACATATGTGTCGATATTTAGGACGCTGCTTGCGTACTACTCCACAAAGTTGCCGACGGCGAGTTGAAGGATGTTGCCAAGGGCAATATCATACAACCGGCGAACCACACGATGCACAACAATGCAATGGACGATGCCATGATGAGGGTCCGGATTGCTCGGGTGTTGCCAGGGTGCGATGACATGGACCCCCCCTTTCAACCTCAGGGAGCCGACGAACACAAGACCCTTGCAGAATGCCACGGCTGGCCCTTGACATGGCGAAAGATTCATATTCGTCTTACGGGGCACCTAAGCGCCACCTCGATCGCCTGGCCACCACCTCGGATGCCACCTATCACCGGCGCCACCTCGATCGTCCGACCACCACCTAGGAAGCCACCTGTCGTCGTCGCCACCACCAGTCGCCACCAACAACTATTGGGAGCATGTGGGCCGCCCCAAGGCGATGCCGCCATCGCAACGCAACCGCCGTCGCCCCCGCCACCAAAATCACCACATGGCGGCAACAACGATGATGATGAAGAATTTGTCAACATCGACGGCTACATCAACACCGGCGCCGGCATAGGATTGTACATGCCTGCTGTGGATGAAGAACCCTTCATCGCTCGCGAGGGTCAAGGTGGGCGTCCCACTACATGCACGCAACACCTGGTCTTCGGAGGTTTATCTCAAAAGACGCCTTCGGCGGCCGATCAACAGGAGAAACCAGTTGGATTCGTCTTTAGCCCTGACACACTCCAAAAGGCGGCCGTTGAGCACTTAGCATCCCTAGTGGAGGAGCCTGCTCAGAAGACGAAGAAGCACAGGAAGAGAGGTAAGAAAGCTGAGAGCCAACCTCCTCCGAAGAGGATCCGGGCTAAGGATGACGTCGTACCAGCCCGCGAGGATGGCTTGCCCAGGATACATATAGCCGGTGAAGCGATACTGACTCCGGAGCTGCTTTGCCTTGCTGGTGGACATATGCTCGCTTTGAGTGATAGTATCAAGACACTAGAGGGCATTCTTCTTAAAGACAAAGATCCAAATTACCCGGTTTTCACTGTCAAGGTGCCATCGGACATGGACTTCGTCCATGAAGCCCCCGCGGACGTGTTCTTCATATCGTACGAGGACGTCTTCAAGCTGTTTCTCTCGAAACGGCTGGACTATAACATGGTCCGCCTATTCGTGCTCAATCTGGCGATGAAGACCAAGAGAGAGCAGACCCCCTACATCGCGATAGTGGATCCCTACTACATGCGTGATAGCCAGTTGAGGGAAGGATCTGAGACGCGTGCCAAGGCGACGGCGTATCTCGAGAAGTTCATGGTGGACCACAAGAGGACGAACACGCTTATTTTGCCTTTCTTTCCCGAGTAAGTACACACACCCCCTAGCATTGTTAACTTAGGATTTCTTATAACTTTCTTCCTTTGCCCTTTTCCAACATCCCGTTTCAATCGTGTTGTGCAGAGACAAATACTGCACACTCATCGTCATCTGCACAAAGTACTCGATAGCATCGTATTTCGACTCGGCGAGTCAGAAGAAGAAGGACTACACCAGAATAAGGGGTGTTTTGAATGAGGCTCTCGAGAGCTACGCTAAAAAGGGATGCCCCTTCGTCAACAAGGGTGAATGTATCAAGGATGACAAGCACGTGTTCAAGCACGTGCTCGAGTTCCCATGCGTCAAGGAGCCGGATACTGGCGGCGCCAAGGAGGCCTTCTACGCCATGCATCACCTTAAAGGGTTTGTCCGGGATTGCCAGAACCTAACTCTGCCATCTAGTTTCCGAGCATGGGCCTAAAATTTGGCGTGAAGGGACGATGATGATCTTAGAGAAGACTTCCATCGCATCCAGGTTAAGTTGTCGGAAATCATCGTGGAAGATGTCAACACGAGGGGAGGGGTCCTAAAACACAACAGAGGGTTGACTAAGAGGGATATTAAAAATATTATTCATCAACAGGGTGACAACAGGACGTGGATGACGAAGGATGGCTATCTACCATTCCCGAAGCCGAGCGTTAGCAGTTCTCAACATTGATCGATGTGTGCGCCTAGAATTATCATAGATGTCTGTGTGTAGTGTTGTATCACAAACTATATACTACCGTGGTCGTATGTTGTAAACTTCACTATTGTGGTCGTTGTCGTCGAAGTTCTATGATTATGATCGATGTGCTATCTTCTATGTTTACTGATATTTTGCTTTAGTTTATGTGAATATATATGCATGTGAACCAATTTAGTTCTTTCTGTTGCATGATTTACTAATATGCCTTATCTATAGAGATGACGAAGTGGTACGTGGTGTACAAGGGTTGGGTTTTAGGAGTCTACGATGAGTGGGAGGACTGTCAGAAACAGGTGAACAAGTTTAGCGGCAACAGCTACAAAGGATACGCGACTCGAGAGGAGGAGGTACCCAAGTGGAGGAACCACCTATGGAAGGAGAACCGGATGAAGATATTGCTAGTGCTCTTGCTCTTGCTCACCGTCGTCATAGTTGTATTCTGTTTGATTCTAGTGTAGGCGATGAACACTTCATTTGTAATGTAATGAGATGGTGAACTTTGTAACAAACACTTGTAACAAACCACTTCATTTTACTTGTATTGTAATGTGATGATCACTTGTCTATCTCGTTCGGGCTCTAAGTAGTGTGATGGCACTATATTCATGTTTGTATTATATTTGTTTTCATATACTAAGTTAAATATATTGTTTCTATATAATACTATATAATACCTGTATAATACTGTATATTTGGACAAGTTTCAATTTTTTTTAATACCTGATATTCAAACCAGTGGCGCATCGTTGTAACCTTCTATGGGGCATAGTGATTCAGTGGCGCATTGTCCATAATGCGCCACTGAACAGAGTCCTGTGGCGCATCAAAAAAATGCGCCACAGAAGTATCATGACTTCTGTGGCGCATTTCGGAATGCGCCACAGAAGTTTTCATCAGTGGTGACGTAACAGTGGCGTCCCTGCCATGCGCCACAGAAGACCAATATAGATGCGCCACTGATGAAGGATTTCCTAGTAGTGCGAATGCAAACAAGCTATCACACAATCAAAGAAATAGTGGGGGTGTTCTTTGGATGCGCCACTGACTTTGGATGGCTGGATGAAGAGATCTTGGTGATTTGGTGGCTCAAATAGTGGGGGTGTTCTTGATTGGCTCGAGCAGCTGGAGGAAGAGGATGAGGTCCCCTATTTATAGGCCCACTGAGACTGAACCGTTTTTTGACCGTTGGGCCAACTGCCACACCGGAGACTCCTGACTACAGACCGGAGACTCCGGCCTACACCAGAGACTCCGGCCCATCTCCGGTTAGTCTCCGGACCACCATACAGACTGTCCCAGCTGGCTTGGAGAAACCCTTTTCGGATACTCTTCAAAGACTCCGGACCGTAGTACACCGAAGACTCCGGTCTTGGAGGATACATCGGAGATTCTAGTCTGCCGCCGGTCCATCTCCGGACCCCCATACATAATGTCCCAGGCATGATTATGGAGGCCCCTCCGGGGACTTTTGGGGAAACTCCGGACCACACCGGAGACTCCGGTCTGGAATTCCCTGACTTTCCAATGAAACACTAGAGCAAGGGGCCCTCAAGTGAATGAGGGGGAAATGAAGATCTCTCTTGGTGAAGCTATAGATCAAGGCATCCTCCTTCGATCCTCTTGTTGGCGTTGGCGTCAATTCGTACCGCCAACAGAGCTCGGAAAGTGCAGTCGTCCCCACCATGGAGCATGTCTTCATCTTGGTCGGTATTGCCGTCTTAGACCATGCCGTCCCCGGGGTTCTTGTGTTGCTCCAGTTTTCTTACGACATCCGACCAGGAAAGGCCCATTTCACCAAGCGTAGGCTCAGACCCATCCAGGAATCACGGCGCCCACGACATGTTTGGCCAATTGCATGGCTGATAGTGATGGCATCTGGCTCGAGCTCCTTCAAGTTTTTCTTCAGCCATGTGGCACTAGAGGTTGCTTACAAGATCTGCGGATTTGGCTCACTTTCTTCGGCATGGCAGGGTCTAAAAAATCAACGTGCTCCAGCGCTCCCAGGTATTCTCTATGCTTGCGAAAAGAAATGCTCATGTGTTGATGAGATCAATGCTCATGCATATGACAAAGGGTATTATCCAGCTGACGGCATCTATCCTGATTGGACAACACTTGTGAAGACAATTCGTGTGTCTAGTAATGATAAATGTGTGAGGTTTGCGAAGAAACAAGAAGCTTGTAGGAAGTATGTAGAGCGGGCATTGGGTGTGCTGTAATCTCGACGGGCTATTGTTCGACACCCTGCTAGAACATGGAGCAATGAGACTATGCGAGAGACGATGACTGCTTGTGTGATCATGCATAACATGTGATTGTGAAGGCTGAGCATGATGATAGACTGTTTGACTAAAGGTGGGAATTGGAGGGTCAACTAATTAAGCTGACACCAGGGCTAGCATGGTTCGTCGAGTTCCTCCTTGTACATCATGAGATTCATGATTGGAACACTTACAGTCGACTTCATACGGATTTGATTGAGCATATGTGGGCTATATAAAATCGTTAGGCGTCACCTCCAATTTTATCTATTTATTAGCTATGTTTTATTGTGAACTATGTTGTTTATTTTCTTGTGATCTATTTAAATTAATTTGATTGTGAACTATATCATTATATTCTATTCCAAATGGTTCATCGGTTGAAATGTGCACAAAAACTTGACAAAATCACCTTAGCAGACCAAATGGTCGTGTCATCGGAACCCCACCAAACATTGGCCAAGCCTAGACAATGTCCATTTTGTTGCCCGTGGATCGACTCATACAGACAAATTGCATGTCTGAAATGGGTAGCCCCGCTGAGGTTTTGTTCGGTTCATCCACTCCTCAAGTGGAATGGAGTGGCTTGGAGAGGATTTGCAGGGATTTTGATTTATGTGAGATTTAATCCCCCTCAAACCATGTCAATCCACTTCAATCCATAGCAAACCAAACACGGCCTGAAGATGCTCTTTCCACTATTCGGGCTCGAATTATTGGAGGAGAAACGAACTTTACTATTAGTGCTAGAGCCTGTTTGTCTTGCTCGTGTCCCCTGCGCGGCTATCTGCATGTGCATGTCCTTCAGTTTGCCTAGCTCTTTTCTGCATTTACTGCCACTTTTGCCCACACTAACAGTAATATACCGTGCGATGGAACATGGCCAGCCGGATAGACTGTGGCTAGCTGCTTCCTCACTTGGACAAATAGTAATCTAATTAATTTTAGCCGTATACCTGGTGTGCATGTCTCTTAAGATCTTGAATTCTTGGCCGATGTGATTGCTGCCTTGCGAGACTGGTGTACACGTCATGCGTGATGCCCCCAATTGTGTAGTATATTGCATAGTCCATGCAGAAGTCATTGTTCCCTTAACTACTTAGCTAGCTAGGCATATAGTATATGACAGGAAACATAGTACGAACTATTCTCCATCGGTCCCTTATATAGTGTACCAAATGTTGGAATGTGGACGTTTGGATCACAAGCTACGCGGACCATGTTTTCTGAACAAATTCAAAAATGGCACTTTAAAGTTTCAAAAAAAACTGAACAAAATTTCAAGATGTAGAAGATAATGTACTCTATCAACCTGAAATACTCTCAACTCCAAACAACCACTATTTGGGCCACGCAAAATGGCAAAATCTAACATCTAAAGTAGTGAACGGTGCAAAAAATTCAGTTCTTCCAATTCTTCCAGATTTTATTATTTTTGTGACGCCTAGAATATAAGGTGTTTCGGGTTTAGATTTTCTATATTGGTAGAGTACATTATCATCTACGTCTAGGACCCTTTTTCAGGTTTTTTAAGCTTAGAATGAGATACCATACATGTTGTCCTGGACAGTTGGATCTAGGAATATAAGTCTTTCACTAGGCTACTCGGAAAATATGAGGATGGTCCATCAACTCAAATAGGTGATCTTTTTGTCTCTCAAGTGTGAAAATTGTACCGAAAATGGTTTTGGATGTGTGACAGTTATTCTATTCACATGTTGCCTGACACAGACAATTAAATCTTTGGATAATACAAGAATAAGTCCAACAAAGGTAGATTTTTTTTGAATTAAAAAGTCAAAAAAATCAAAGAAATTTAAAACTCGGAATATTTTATAGTAGTTTTTGTGAGGGGGTAATAGTTCCATATTAGTTATGTATAAACCTGAGAGTTTATTCAATGAATGATTGTAAAAATAATTGTTTTTCGAATTCTAAAAATGCATCTGGTTTTGAAAACCCAACCTTTTCTAGAGATTTCATTTTTTTTCAAATTATTGACTCTTTTCTTGGGTTAGAAAGTGTGTGAATTGACCATCCCATATGTTATCTTCAAGCAACTTTCCCTTGGCCATGAGACAAAATCTAGAGATTTTACACCCTGAAGAAGCTATATTAGTTATGGATTTGAACCAAGCAAACGCTTTCATAATATTTCTATTTTTGATAGAAGGAGCATAGCTCCCAAGTTTTCATTTCCGTGAAAATTGATAACGAACATTGTCCCCTAGTAAATCCTAGTTTCAAAAAGAAATGACCCTAGCTCACTTGGATAGAAAAATGGATGTACAGCCCAACCACCTAGTTTCAAGGACGCAAATTTAGGTTCTTATTATTTTAAAAACAAAATCGCTGTAGGAGCTTTCCTAACCGCATTCCTTTCCAAAAAAAAATCCAAGGTCAATAAACAGGTTTTGGACATGCGATCAGCAGATGTAAGAGCATGGACAGTTGGTAATATTTCTGTAAGAGAACAAGGATGAAAACAAGAAGAAGAAATGTCTTGCAAATAGTATATCTTCTCTAGTTTTTTCTTTGGGCAATTTATATCTCTTTACGTAGCAAGTTAAAACCGGTGGGTTTAGTCCGGAGAGGCAAAGTTTCAGTAACATACTCCGCATGCGAGTTACTAGTCAAAAATGGCACGTAAGTACTATATATTCACACGTACAGACAAAGCAGACGAGAGCACATCCGATCCAATCGAGCATGCAAGTACACTCCCGACGCAGCATGCCAAGCATGCAATCAAGATGGGCTGAGCTCGATCGCATCGACGATGCACCGCTGCAATAGTGCGATTGACAATTAACTACGCTACCCTCCTGCTGACATGACACGGCTAGCGCGCGCCAAAGGAAAGCATGCATGCATGCACGATGCACAAAGGATCCAAGCACACATGCACATACTGTGCACCGGCCGGGCGGGCGGCCGCCCGGGGGCCAGCGCGCTTGGCCCTGTTTGGAGACGAGTGATTGAGTGAGGGAGGGAGGCAGCGAGGGACGACGGGCATATGTATGCCAGTAAAGGAGCAGCAAGAATAGATGGGGAGGTTGGAAGGATTTATAACTCCCCCATGGCCATGGCCATGGCCGGCCCAACTAGTCTTTTTCGCTCGCTCCATAGCCTTTCTCTTTCCTGGTCCTACGTAGGGTGGGAGGGTAGGAGGAAGGCAGCAAGCAAGCAAAGAATATCATGGTCTCATTCCCCCCATGCATTCTCCACACCCTTCTACTACCTAGCCCTGCCCCCCGGCCAATCCGGAGCCGCCACGTGGCGCGGCAGGACACGACCGGGCTTCGCAAGTTGCAACCTATCCGAAGACCAAAGCCCCTCGACCGAAGCCGTAGCAGCAGCAGTGTGTAGGTGTGTAGGTAGAGCTAAGCTTGCACACTTTGTGGCACATGCACGATCTAGTACCAGTATCGCGCTTTGGCCTTTCCCATGGTGTGTGCATGCAGATGCAGCAGATCGGTCACCGGCATGCATTTTATTGGTACCACGCACTGCTAGTGTAGTGTAGTGTGTGTGTGTGTCAAAACTTGACGTAAAGTGAGACCAAACCAAAGCTAGCTTGTTAAGTTATTCCTGGAACGACACCTTTTCCCCTTTTCGTAAAGAGCAAAAGATTCGTCCCGTCGATTTGATAACGCCGGAAAAGTCAATCAACAGAATAATAGACCAATCAAATACTACTACTACTACTTAGCATATGATCTAGGAGTGGCAGGGGGCGTCGCCGACGTTCAGATGCGATGGGAGCTATAGTATGCAATAATCCACGGAGAACCGACCACCCGCCGGTGGCGAGCTGTGAGAACCTCACAACCGTGCGTGTGTGTGTGCTGGGGGACTGCCTGCTTGGAGTGGTCAAGGGAGGGGGGGGAAAAGCTTGATGAGCAGTCGGCGGAACAGTAACAGCTGCTGCGTCCACAGTAAAATAACGTTGCCCAAGGCCTCTGAAGGAAGAGGGGAGAGAGATCGGCGGGAATGAGAAAGGGAGGGGTCGAGCATTGAAGCCGCTGTCAGTAGTCACCCACACAGAGTATTCTACACTGCTTTCATCGACTATGACTCCTCTTTGTCAGAGAGAGATTGTGGGGGGAGCGACCGACTGACTAGAGAGAGAGGCAGCAGCAGCAGGCAGGCAGGGAGTAGTAAAAGAGCAACATCCCTGCCATACAATAATAAATACTCCTACTACACAGCGTGGGAGGAGAGAGAGAGCGCAGGTCATGATTTTGTAATCCATTGCTTTATGATTGAGAGCCCTGGCGACCCTGGGGCCCACCTCTTTCCCTGACCGCTGCTGCTGCTGCTAGGCTAGCTACTACCACGCCCCCCGACGTTCTGCTTCTCTCTCTCTCTCTCTCTTCCCTCCCTGCTCCCCCTCTCTCTCTTTTGTTTTGACGCTGACACAAGAGAAGTCATGATGGCCTTATGATGGAGCTGCAGGCGGTGTGACCACCTGTTTTTTTCCATCCCTCGGCTGCTATGGCTTTTCTCCTCTCTCGACTCGCAGCACTGTCCTTTATTTTTTAAAAAAAAAATTCTTATCACACGCACCGTCCTCGTTGGTCTTTTAGAAAGGACGGATTGCAGATGTGGGGCCAGGTAGACAGTCCGATGTGCGTGAAAAAACCCTGGTGGTTTTTCTAGGGCAGCAGCATGGGCCGCGTGGCTGTCTTGCTTGCTCTCTTTGGTCAATACCCAGCCCGAGATCTGCAGGCTATGGCCCATAGAGGCTGTAGACCCGGTAAAAAACATACCTTCTAGAATATACAGTACTCCCTCCGATTCTATAAAAAGATGTTGTTCTAAATTTAGGCATATCTATATACTGAATAGTGTCTAAATACATTCGAATTTAAACAAATCTATGACATCCTTTTAGGACGGAGGGAGTACTATGCCTTGTTGTAAAAGAAAGATAGAAGCACTTTTCGAATCTAGCCAAATCCTTGTAGATTTTGGGACAAACCAGCAAACACTTTTCGGAAAAAGATTGCTAAAAATACTTCACCGTCCGCAATTCCTCCATGAAATACCTTACAAAGTTTTTTTTTTTAGAGCAACCACATATTTCATTAATTGAAAATCAAGTTACACGACGCAACAAATATGGACACTAAAAGACAGACTGAGATAAAATCCATCCTTTTTCCTCCACCTGGAATCCAAAAATTGCTGGATCTTTCGAAAATATAGGTTTTTCTACAACCACCGAATCTAGCGGTCGAAGCCAAACTCCAGTGCCGCCGATACGAACAACGGAAGAGATGCTAAGCCTCTACTATTACAAGATCCAAACAAACACAAACACCAACGAGGCTTCGTGAATCGATGAATAGGCCCGCTACACGTAGTGAGGCACATGTTCCTGTGACACGTCGATCGGGGATGTTTCCATGTTGTCTTGTAATAAGATCCGTCGCCTCCTGTCGACGAAGTCAAAGAGGAACGACAGATCCACCACCTTCAGACCAAAATGCTTGCTCTAGAGAAACCACCTCGCCCCGACCGACAGCGCCATCACGGATAACGATGAGCGCTAGGAACACAATGAGAAACTGATCTTGCCAGATCTAGAGAACTGCGAGAAGACCAAGCCGTCGATCTGAAGGACCGACTAACACATGTTGCCATCAACTCTGAGGCTTCAAAGGGAAGGACGTCGCCGATGTAGGAGTAGAGTTTAGCCAGATTTATTTGCCCGTGCACCGCTACCACCACCCCTAATAAAATATATCAACATTCATTATTCCAAATACATATATTATGAAAATATAACTTATGTATATTTTCAGACTATAAGTTTTACATCGTAGATATTTTTATTTTCGATAAACATTTGGTCAAATTTTAAAAACGAAAAACTATGACTTAGAGTACAATCTAATTATGGACGGAGGGTGTACTAGTAGTACAAAGGTACGTGCAAATGAAAACAGAAAATTAGAACTGCACATTAGAGAGGTGCATCCCAAGCAGAAGTAGACCTAGTAACACGTACTATAGGTCAGAAGGTATAACCTCAATAAGAATTAATCTAGGAGGACACTGACACCCCTATCCATCAGAGTTGGAATTTTAGATTTGAACTTTGTTTTCTCATAAAAGATGAAATATTCTTTAGTCAGAGACGATGTTCCTGTTGATAGCAAGCCGTTTGTTATGACTTTATCAAGCTCAAGACCCATCGGCGTTTGTACTGGGTTTTGAAAAAAAAAAAAAGAAAAACGATTGGCCTCCCCCGGGGGATCCATCCTCCCGATCCCCCGGGGGTCTTCGTCCCGCACAGCACGGGGTGGGCCTCGCCCACGTTACATCTTCTTCCTGGTTGCCTTATCCTTTACGGAGATGAAAAAAATCCCCACGCGCATCTCTTTACCGCCCTAGCTCGCCCGGCCACACCGGCCACCGACCTCACCGCCGTTGGTCGCCGGAGATTGAGCTCTCACTCGCCTGCCGCGCCCGCATGCTCCAGCTCGTCCGGCGTCGTCTTGCTCCTCCATCGGCGAGCGGCGCTCCGCTGCTCCATCTAGCCCGTAGGATGGCGTCGAGGACGACGGACTCGCCACTGGTATGGGCCTCATCGTCCCCACCGCTCCCCTCTCCTACCTTCGGCGAGGAGAGGTGGCTGACACCGTCCCGTCCCGCTCCGTGCCGCCGCTCACCTCTGCTACATGTGATGGCCGCCGGTGCTACACGCGTCGGGTTCCGCTGCTACACACGAGCCTTTGCAGCTACACGCTCCGGGTTGCCGCTGCTGCTACACGCGGCAGGCGCCGCTGCTACACATGCCGAGCTCTTCTGCTACACGTGCATGACGTCGTTGCTACATGCTACAAATGTGTAGCATAGCGTCGAGTAAAGTCTCCGGCGAGTCTTCGGTGAAGTCAGATTTGCTACATTAGCATAAATTTTTTGCTACACATGTCGAGCTCTTCTGCTACACGTGCATGCCGTCGTTGCTACATGCTACAAACATGGCGCCGAGGAAAGTCTTCGGCGAGTCTCCGGTAAAATTAGATTTGCTACATTAGTATAATTTTTTTGCTACACGGTCGCCGGCGAGGTCTTCGGCGAAATCTCCAACGAGGTACAGTCTTTTTTCTATTTTTTGGGCCAAACCGTTTTCTGCTACATGTAGAAAAAACGGGACTATTTGTTGCAAAAGCGGATATATTTATAGCAAAAGTGAAATTTTAAGCCCTTTTAAAGAACACGTGTCAGCAGGAACCAGGGGATTTTAGGAAATTATTCCCCGGAGAACGTGTAGTAGTGTCAAAGAAAAAGTCTAACCTTGACCACGAGTCGCACGGAGTTTTTTTTTAGTCAGAGGCGATGCTCCTGTTGATAGCAAGCCGCTTGTTACGACTTTATCAAGCTCAAGACCCCGTTGGCGTTTGTACTGGGTTTTGGGAAAAAAAAAGTCTAACCTCGACGACGAATCGCACGGAGTATACACTGCAGATCGTGCCATTTGACCGGCAGCACGTACGCACGTACAGCGGCTTCCTCCCGGAGACCTACTACAGGCCACCGCCGCACAGTCACACACTATGCGCACAGGTAACGCCCGGCGCCCTGGCCTCATTGCATGTACTATCGTACTACTACTACTACTGTGCATATCATCCCGGCAACTGAGAAAAATGGCGCGCGCGGCACCACATGTACGCCAGACGATTAACTGATGATGGCGCACCTACACACGAGACGAGAGACAGTGGGCAGTACGCAATAGCGTCTGTCTGTCTGCCTAGCCACGTACACGCACCTGCACCAACAGTATCGGGCATAAATGTCACCACGGCATAATTGGGGCGCCGATTAATTTCCGGCCCAGCAGGCCATCGCCGGATGCGTAATGCGTGGTCGCGTCCTTGTCTTTTTTTGTTTTTTTTTTTTGCCGCCCGGCCCACCGGAGGTGTGATGCTGGGGAAGAAGAAGTGAGATCGAAGCTAGGGACCACACGTGTGACTCACGAGCTGTAGGTTTGGGAGCGCATTTTAGTTTTAGCCAGGGGAGGGGGACGGGCAGCAAATGATCACTTCACTTGCAGTGTTAGGAGCTGTTTAACGTCGTCGATAGGCCGTAACAAGATACGGAGTAGTAAGGAGTAAGGAGCTGAGCGAGGGGTGAAATATGGTGGCTCAGTTTTCCATGAACATGCTACTGGAAGTTACTGAAAACAGCCCACGAGGGCTTCTTCTGGGCCGGCCAAGAGATGAAACATTACGGCTTTATTAATTTCTGAACGGGCCATACATTCTAGCCTTTCATAGCAGTGTGCCAGTGTCAGTGAAGCTGGGCCGGGCCGGATTCCCTGGCAGTCAAGACACTGATAAACCGAGACGTCTTTTTTTTACAAAATAAATAAATAAATGTCTTTATTATTGTTGCATGATTCTTTGCAAGAAATAATGGTCATAATGGGAGTAACACAAGTGGTATCATGCATAATAAGCATGCAAAAAATCCTATACAACACACCAATTAATAAAGAGATAGGTGATTGTGGTATCATAATATGATACCATATCATAGCACATAAACTTCGTTATTTTAGTGACTTGTACACAAATATACATTGAGATTCTATAAATAATTAAATACAATAGTATTATGATGCTACTCTATGATACTATGCACTATAGAGATTATATCATATACTAGTATCATATGCATATGATACCCCACTATGACCAGCCTTAGTTTTATACTAGATATTAATTAAAGATGTAATCTTGAAAGCTCTTTGAGCCTACAAGTTTCCCGTCACTGCATGTGGACTTAGGATCCAACTCTTTGCGCGTGCATGTGTACCTGCTAGGTGGTGGGCTCTAGCTCGATAGTGGGTTTGTCATTTCACGACGCCCTTACCCACTTGGCCACCTGCAAGCCTACACCCGCATGCCTGCACCCTCTCCAATCTCTTACCTCTCCTTTTTCTTCTGGAGCACACTACACGCTAGGGTTTTCGGCTGCCTCCACCCCAGCTCTGGACGCTACAGCACATCTCCCGAGGTTGCCCGCTGCTTGTCGTCCTCCCCCTACAAGTCACCTCAAGATTCCACGTCGTCTATCGTCGACTATGTTGCTCCGACTCTGTTTGGGCTTTGGCTTGTTCTCATCTACATGTTGATGAGTGAGTTTTATATAGATTTTAGCATACCTTATGTTTATAAAATCACTTATCACATGCTACGTCTAGCTATTATTATATCTATTATATATGATTACTTGTTTCATTTATTTTCATGTGGGCATTCCATATCTAGTAGTTTCATTAGGATTTTATTAGTTTTCTTTAGCTTTGATTTGTGTTTAGGTGCAATGGAGAATCATGAAATAAAGCACAGTGAAAAAAGTCAAAAAGAGGCAATATGGAGGAGGTACGGGCACTAAACTTAGACATATGAAGAGTAGAAAAGTGATATGTTTCCATTGGTACAAAATAAATATCCAAGGCCATGATATTGTAGCTCTCGTCCATACGAATCCAATGAGCTCAAAACACCTTAAACGGAGTTCGTATGAAGAAATGACGTCCAAAATACTAAATGTATCCAAAAGTGTCACGAGGTTTGGTAGGACGCTAATACGACTCCGTGATGACCCACAAGTATAGGGGATCGCAACAGTCTTCGAGGGTAGTATTACCCAATTTATTAATTCGACACAAGAGGAGCCAAATAATACGTATAAGGCTTAACAATTGAGTTGTCAATTCAGCTGCACTTGGAAATAGTCTTACTCACAGCAGTTTATCAGTAGAAATAGTTTTATAGTAGCAATAGCAAAGTAACAGCAGTAGTAAAACAAAGGCGGTGGTAACAATAGTAGCAAACAGTAGGATATGAGTGCGGTAAGCATAGGGATGGATGGATGCACCGGTGTTGCATGGACAAGTCTAAACATGTAACTTCAAGATCTAGGGCAATTGCAGATAAATAAGATAAAACATCCAAGTACTAAATAATCATAGGCACGTGTTCCATCTATAGTCATACGTGCTCGCAATGAGAACTTACACAACATCTTTTGTCCTGCCAACCCGTTGCAGCGGGGTCTCAAGGGAATCTACTAGCAATTAAGGTGCTCCTTTTAATAGAGCACCGGAGCAAAGCATTAACACTCCATGAACACATGTGATCCTCACATCACAGTCATCTCTTCCGGCTGTCCCAATTTCTGTCACTTCGGGGCCTTTTGATCCGGACAATGATATGTGTACACAACTGGCAGATAAGATCACAAACAATACTATCATCATGAATTAATAATAAGTTCAGATCTGAGATCATGGCACTCGGGCCGTAGTGACAAGCATTAAGCACAACAAGTTGCAATAAAGTCAAATAGCACTAATAAAGATACTAGGCACCATGCCCTAACAATCTTATTCGATTACATGATAGCTAGGAGTTGAATATTTCTTATCTTCCCGCGCTGGGCTCTGCGTCATCTTCATTAGTTACCCTGCGATAGAGCTCCAACAAATCAGCGGGTTGAGCTGGAATCTTCTTCACCGTCCCAGCCATGCCAATACCAAAAATTTCGCAAAATTTCTTCAATGTCATGGTGATAGGCCTATCATAGATTTTGAATGACACATCTATCCTGAAAGGGTTGTTAGTGAAAGAGAAACTCTCCACAAATGTTTTGGTGAGCATAGCATATTGCTCACTCTCATCCCCCATATAATGAGTTAGACCAACTCTCCTAACAAGAGTTAGGAAATCATTGAGAATCTTTGCAGCTTGCAAAAAGGTAAAACAAGGGAAGGTAGAAGGGTGCGCATCCCCCTCATCTCCCTCGTTGCCAAAGCGCAGCGTAATAAGATCCTCATTGTATGGTGGCCTAGCTCGGGAGGATGATCTCGAAGGCCTTGTCCTCCTAGGTGCATCACTCTCAAATACTTCTCCAAAGTGTGGCTGTCCATCACCCTTTTTTCTGAAATTTTTAGATAAACATCAAACCAAGTAATTTCCAAGTCGATAATGAGGAACTACTATAGGAACTTGCTAGAGGGATAAACATGCATCAAAATAAAATATCTAAGCATAGAACAAGCATGCAAGCTCACACAACCTGAAACCTATACTAGCAAAATACTCAAGATACAATCTACCAATCAAAAATCTAATTGGACAAGCGAATAAGGCACATACCAGAGAGCAATCCCTCCAGAAATCAGTAGCAAAGATGGGCTGAGCAAGGAGATCGATAATCGGGAGCAGGAACAACAGGAACTCGAGCTTGAGAAAGTTTAACGGTGTTTTTCAGGAGAGAGAAAGAAGTGGCTGAGAGGAGACAACTTGGAGGGCCACAGGTGGGCCCCACCCAGGCCAGGCGCGCCCTGGGCTGGCCGCGCCACCAGGGGGTGTGCTGGCCTAGTGGGTACCCCTGGGCCACTCCAGGTGTCGTTCTGCCCCTTTTTTGAGGAAAAATTAATATGAATTTTCTAGAATTTTTCGGAAAATTTTATTTTTGGCCAATTTTCAGGTTATGAAAATTGATTTTCTCGCAGAAAAAGATTTTTTATAAGAATCAAAAATCAAATCAAAACCAAAACTACAGAAGTTCTAAGACACTCTAACAAGCAAACAACAAGCAAAACTAAAGCTAACAAGAGGAAAGACTGGAAAGGAGAAAGATAAAAGTGAGCAAGTATAACCACTGTGAAAGCATTGTTTTGTTCATTAAAATCCCTTTGTTAACAAGGTTGATCAAGTCTTGTTACCAAAACAATTTAAAATGAGACAAAACTTTGCATTCCCCAAAGCGATTATGTTACCTCAAACTTGATAGCAATATTCCCAATCATAATAGTTTCAAAACTTTCTTGTGGAACGGGACAATATATTTCTCCAACTTTGATGCTCTCAATATTTTCAATAGAATTCAGGCAATATCTCTTATCAATCTTCTTGGGGAAATAGATAGTATGCTCTTTGTCATTAATATTAAAAGTTACTTTTCCTTGATTACAATTGATGACAGCATTTGCAGTATTAAGAAAAGGTCTCCCAAGAATAATAGACATATTATCATCTTCAGTCATCTCAAGCACAACAAAATCAGTTAAAACCAAGCAATTATGAGCCACTTGAACAGGAACATCCTCACATATACCAACAGGAATAGTAGTTGACTTATCAGCCATTTGCAAAGATATATCAGTTGGTATCAACTTTTCTAGCTGGAGTCTCTTGTAGAGAGAAGAGGCATAACACTAACTCCAGCTCCCAAATCACATAAAGCAGTTCTAACATAATTATTCTTAATAGAGCAAGGAATAGTTGGTATACCTGGATCACCAAGTTTCTTTGTAACCTTACCATTGAAGGAATAATTAGCAAGCAAAGTAGAAATTTCCTCATTAGGAATCTTCCTTTTATTAGAGACAATATCCTTCATATACTTTGAATAAGGAGGCAACTTAATAGCACCAGTCAAAGGAATTTGCAAAAATAAAGGTTTCATCCACTCACAAAACTTCTTATAGTGTTCTTCCTCCTTTGACTTGTGTTTCTTATTGGGAAAAGGCATAGGTTTCTGCACCCAAGGTTATCTCTCACTACCATGTTTATTAGCAATAAAGTCTTCCTTAGTGTATCTAGTGTTCTTTGTGTGCTTCTCAGGTTCTTCCTCAACTTCTTCCTTATCAGGAGCATCATTTTTATCATTACCACTCTCAGTTTCAGCATAAGAGACAAATATACTATTAGGATCTACAACAGGTTCAGGAGGTTCCTCAATTGCTTTATTTTTCTTTTTCTTTCTCTTATGAGGACTACCACTATTTTCAGCTTATTGAGAATCCTGCTCAATTCTTTTAGGGTGTCCTTCGGGATATAAATGGTCTTGAGTGGCTGCACCACCCCTAGTTCTAATTCCATAAGCATGTTTATCTCCTGAAGCATTAAGTAGCATATCCTTTTATACCTTAGCAAGTTGATCAATTTTAGTTTGAACCATTTTAAAGTGTTTACAAAGAATTTTAACATCATTAGCTGTTCTTTCCACAATATCTTTCAACTCATTAAGAGCTCTAGAGTTTTCCAATAAATGATTCTGAACCTGTTTATTAAAATTACCTTGTTTAACAATAAAAATGTCAAGTTCCTCTAAGCATTGATCAGGAGGTTTACCATAGGGAATATCACCTTCATCAAAGTTTGGAGAGAGTATACCTCGATAGTGGATGAGTGGGGAATTGGCTTACATAATTCTTCTATAGGAGGTAGATTCTTCACATCTTCAGATCTAATACTTTTCTCCGTAAGACATTTCTTAGCTTCTTTCATCACTTTATCATTTAATGCAATCATTCCCCTCCTTTTTGGTGTTGGTGTTGGAGTTGGTTCAAGCACAATTGGCTTAGGTGTAGTAGGCTCAGGTGTAATTACCTCACTTGAAGTCCAATCATCATAATTCTTGCTTATTTTAGCCATTAATTCTTCAGCTTCTGCAGGAGTTCTTTTCCTGAAAACACAATTAGCAAAACTATCTAGGTATGTCCTAGAATCATCAGTTAGTCCATTATAATAAATATCAAGAAGCTCATTTTTAGGTAATGGACATCCAGGATGTGCATGAACCAAGGCACAGAACCTTGTCCATGACTCAGACAATTTCTCTTCTTCTCCCTGTTTAAAATCAAAAAGTTTCTGCAAAGCAGCATGTCTAGCACTAGGAGGAAAATATTTCTGAAAGAAAGAAACAATCAAGCAATTGGGGCTATCAATGGACCCAGGAGGTAATCTCTTAAACCAAGCTTTAGCTTCTCCTTTTAGTGAAAAAGGGAAGATCTTTGTAACAAAGTACTTGCGCATTTTAAAATCATCATAGAATAAGGCACTCATAGTGGAAAGCTCATTCATATGTTCCACATCACTTTCATTTTTAGTCCCACAGAAAGGTTCTTTCTCAACAATGTTTATATAGGATAAATCAAGAGAGAAATCAGAATCTTTATCTTTGATATCTACGGGAGAGGTAGCAAACTTAGCATCAGGAGACAGTTTAGGTATAATAGTACGTCTCTCAAGGAGACTCTTAATAACACTAGCACCATGTGTGTTTTGACACTCTTCAATAAATTCACCAGTCATTTCAATGTAACCATCATTAATATCATATTTCTCTCTAGACTCAGGTGAGCTAACAGGTGTAATAGTGTCTTCACTAGGAGTTTCAGTGTTTCCCAAAATAGTTCTAGCAATAGTAGCATCTAGGAAAGGACCTAATGAACCACTCTCATCAAGCACAGTAGAAGTAACATCATGAGTATTAGAAGCAATTTCAGATTCAGCAGTAGTAACAGTGTGTGTAGGATATGTATGTGGTGGTGGTGTAACAAGCTTACTTATAACAGACGGTGAATCAAGAGCACCAGAGGTTTTTAGGACTGTACCTCTTCTTGTAGTGGATGGTAAAATGGGAAACTTTACATCACGAGACTTCCCCATGATGAAAAGAATAGCAGCGAACAATAATAAATCCAAGTGAACTTACAAATAAAGTTATGATCCCCGGCAACGGCACTAGAAAATAGTCTTGATGACCCACAAGTATAGGGGATCGCAACAGTCTTCGAGGGTAGTATTACCCAATCTATTGATTCGACACAAGGGGAGCCAAAGAATATTATAAGCCTTAACAACTGAGTTGTCAATTCAGCTGCACTTGAAAATAGTCTTGCTCATAGCAGTTTATCGGTAGCAACAGTTTTGTAGTAGCAATAGCAAAGTAACAGCAGTAGTAAAACAAAGGCGGCGGTAACAATAGTAGCAAACAGTAGGATATGAGTGCAGTAGGCATAGGGATGGATGGACGAGCATTGCATGGACAAGTCTAAACATGTAACTTCAAGATCTAGGGCAATTACATAAAAATATGTGTTCCATCTATAGTCATGCATGCTCGCAATGAGAACTTACACAACATATTTTGTCCTGCCAGCCCGTTGCAGCGGGGCCTCAAGGGAATCTACTGGCAATTAAGGTGCTCCTTTTAATAGAGCACCGGAGAAAAGAATTAACACTCCATGAACACATGTGATCCTCACATCACATCCATCCCCTCCGGTTGTCCCAATTTCTGTCACTTCGGGACCTGATACATCCAAAACGTATCTGAAAGGGCATTTATTGTCATAATCACTTTTGGTGTTCGTTAACAACAAGTAGATCTTTTTACTGTTTGTTATTGTCCACAGGTTGGTATTATCAATGATAAACTGCACACACATTCTTGGGAAAAGACCACACTCATTTGTCACTGATCTGGAAACTCCAGACCGGAGTCTCCGGTCTGCCAAGACCGGAGTCTCCGGTGTGGTCCGGAGTTTCCGGTTCTGGCTCTGGTGGTGCTTCCCAGAACCTGGCTGGGACATTCTGACTAGGGGTCCGGAGGCTGCACCGGAGGTTACTCCGGAGTCTCCGGACTTTGGTCAGTCCGGAGTCTCCGGTGTTGGAAGGTCGGAGTCTCTGGTGTTGCTGGTGAAGAACTGGCCTGGGTCAGTCAGAAGGGCAGTCCGGAGACTGGTCCAGATATTGGCCGGAGTCTCCGGTGTAAACCGGAGTCTCCGGTCTCCAGACCTGAGTCTCCGGTCTGACTTTTCTACAACGGTCAGAAAACGGTTCGTGGAGGGGGCTGTCTATAAATAGGGACCCTTATCTTCTTCCTCCAGCTGCTCGAGCTGCTCAAGAACACCAACCCCATTAGAGCCACCAAATCCACAAGATCTCTTTATCTAACCATCCAAATTCATTGATTTTTGGAGAATCGAAGGAGGAGGCCTTGATTTACATCTTCACCAAGAGAGATCTTCATTTCCCCCTCATTCACTTGAGGGCTCCCAAGCTCTAGTGTTTCTTTGGAAACCCTAACTTTCATTTGGTTCTTACAAGCTTGTCTTTGATTTGTCTTGACAGCTTGCTTGTATTTGGGAGCCTCCAATTCAGTTGTGGATGTGTGCCCCGAACTTGTTGTAAAGGTGCCGGCTTCCACCTCGAAGGTTGCCGATATAGTGGAAGGTGAATCGAGACCGTTGGGGTGAGGTTCATCGGAGAACAAGGGAGGCCTCTCGTGGCGTTGGTGGTTTGAAACCACCCCCTCTCCAAACGTAGACGTACTTCCCCTCAAAAGGAAGGAACTACGGGAAACAAATCCTTGTGTCTCCGCGTCCACTCCCTTGGTTACTTCTATCCTTTACCGCACTTTATTTACTTGTTCTTGCTTAGTGTTGTGTTAGTTTGTGCTTGTTTGATATATAGGTAAATTCACCATAGTTGCATATTCTAGAGAATTTACCTTTCTTGTCAAACCCTAATTTGAAAAAGAGTAACATTTGAAGTAGCACCTATTCACCCCCCCTCTAGGTGCCCATACGATCCTTTCAATTGGTATCAGAGCCTCGGCTCCTTATTTGGGCTTTACCGCCTAAGAGAATATGGGTAGCCAAGAAGGGATGGTGGTAGTGAGTCGACCCCGGTGACCATGGAAGATCTCAGAAACTTGGAAACAAGATTGAGCTCTTCCTTGGTCAAGAAGATGCTTGAGAAACTTCTTAAAGACAAAGATGGCTCATCACCCCCATCTCCTCAAGAGGATATACCATCCGTTGTACCTAAAGGGAATACTCCGGTATCCCCCGAGGGTATGATGGTAGGTGGCAAACTAGACAACGCTAATTCCTCCACACGACTTGATGGGGGGAAGGGTGAGCACCGTGATTCTTGGTACTCTCCCGATCCTCCCGTCCCTCACCCTCATGTGTACAATAGAGGTGACCCACCTAAGCTAGAAGAGTCTGCTACTTTTGCTCAATGGCAATCACTAATGAGAACTCATATGCGCAGCTCTTGCATTGAACTATGGAACATCATCGAGCATGGACTCTTTATTGGGGATCCAAACAACTTGACAAGAAGAGAGGTTGTCAATAGTCAACTCAATGCCACTGCTTTGCATATGATTCAACAAGGATTGGGAACAAAGGATTACCCACACATTGAGCACTTTAGCATTGCCAAGGAAGCTTGGGATGCTCTCACTGTGTTGTTTGTTGGCAATGAGAGTATGAGGAGGAACCGATATGATGCTCTAAGCAATGAAGTCGAAGGCTTCTACATGAAAGAAGGTGAAGATCATGAAGACATGTACCGAAGGCTCAAGACCACCGCCACCGCCTTTAGAAATGTGGGTGCCTCACATGTGGATGATGCATGGATAAAAAGGAAATATGTGAGTGCACTCATGCCTTTTGAGCCCACCGACTTGAAGAGTCTACAAGGAAGACACAACTACCATCTCATGACCTCAAATGAAGTTATGCAAGAGATGCCGCTTTCAAGGTTGCCGCCAAAGATGCCCGTGCTCGTGCCCTTGGTATGATCAATGTTGTCAATGTTGCATTAAAGGCCAAAGCTGTGGACCATGGGGATGAATATGATAGTGATGAAGGGCCTTCCATGGACCACCCTGATGAAGTCAAGATTGCTCATAGTCAATATATGGATTTCTATGCAAAGAACTTTTGGAAGAACCCAGCCAAGGCCAAGATAGAAATGCAAAGAAAGAGCAACCCAAATGGGAAGAGAGAAACTACAACGAGATTGAGAACTTGCTTCAATTGCGGTGACCGCTATCACTTTGTAGCAAGTTGTCCCTATGAAAAGAGAGAAGATCATGGGGGTAAGCTTGTGTTGAAGAAGACTCTCAAGGCACCTTACAAGAAACCTTTCATCAAGAAGAATCCCATCAACAAGAAGTCGGGAGAAATTGTCTTGATCACTCATGAAGAATACTCCTCCGACAATGAAGATGATGAAGATGAGGAAGAGGAAACTTCACATGGTGTGGCTGCTCTAGCCACCACCTCTACTCCGACATTCTCACTCTTTGATTCTCCAAATGAGAACTCTCCCACCAAGAACGTCACTTGCCTTATGGCAAGAGGAACGGAGGTATCCTCATCATCCCACTCTACTCCCCTAGATAATGATGAACTTGATGATGAAATGTCTCTTGATGTTAAAAAGGAATTAATTGCCTTTGATGAGTTTATGACTAACCTAAAAGGAGATGCTAAGTTACACTTTGAAAACATCCTAGATCAACTTTCACATACTCAAGAGCTTCTAGATGTTAGATGTAAACTTGGGCATGAACATATGATTGAGCTAGAGGCTTTAAACAATGCTCTAGAAGAAGAACAAGAAACTAGGTTATCACTTGAGCTAAAACTTGAAGGGCTTGATGAGGCCAATGACAATATTGTTAACAAGCTCATCAAAGAGCGTGATCATGCTATTGCAAAATACAAAAGTGCTAAAAAGGACAAGATTGAGTTTGGTGTGGTTCATGAAAAACTTGCCGAGGACTTTAGGTTGCTTAACAAGGCCCACAAGGCTTTGGAGAGTGAACTCTTGTCACTCACAAAGTCCCATGAAACGCTTCAAACTCAATTGGCCAATATTCCTTCACCTAGTAACTTCATTCCATCTAGTAGTACAACTATTCTTGAAGAGAATGCTAGGTTGAAGGGGGAGCTTGCTAAGGCCACATTTCCACAAGGCAACAATTCTATTGATGATCTTTTGAGTAAGCAAAGTCCTAGTGGTGATAAAGGGGGCATTGGATTTGTCTCCAATTCTAAGAAGAAGAAGAAGAACAAGAAGAAGAAGGTCAAGCCCACACAAGAAACTAACAAGGCCATTGTGGGTAGTAAGACCACAAGTGGTAAAACTATGTCTCATGATGACTTTGCGGGTAGTGCTAACCCTCACTATGTTCTAATGCGTGATCATTATGGTGATGTGTATGCACAATATGTTGGCCCATATGATGGTTATATTGCTTGGTCTATTTGGGTTCCCAAGGCCCTTGTTGCTAACAAAAGAGGACCCATTGAAAAATGGGTACCTAAAAATTAGCTTGATCTTTTGTAGACTTATGCTTCCGGAGGGTCAAAGTGGGTGCTTGATAGTGGTTGCACAAGTCATATGACCGGAAGCTCGTCTATTGTCAAGGACTTAAAGCCAAATGATGATCTAATCACCGTGACATATGCCGACAAGTCAAAGTCTAAGGTAATGGGTTTTGGCAAAGTTGTGATTGCTCACGACATTACACTCGTGAACGTCATGCTTGTTGAGACCCTTGGGTATAATTTACTTTCAGTCTGTGCTCTTGGAAAGATGGGTTTTTCCGTCTTTATATATAATGATCTTGTGGTCCTCATGTGGAGCAAGTCTCTCAAGGTCGCTTTCGTTTGGTATGTCGAACATGACTTGTATGTGGTGGACTTTTCGGGGCAAGCCACTACAAGTGCGATGTGCTTATTCGGAAAGGCCGACGTGGGTTGGTTATGGCATCGCCAACTATCCCATGTCAATATGAGAACTTTGCAAAGTCTCCATAAAGAGGGCCATATAGTTGGACTAAAAGAAAATGTTTCCTTTGCCAAAGATCGTGTTTGCAGGGCATGTGTTCTAGGGAAGATGCATGACGCTCCTCACAAGCCCACGAACCAAATCAAGTCTAACAAGATCTTGGAACTCCTCCATGTGGACCTATTTGGTCCTCCATCTCATGCAAGTCTTGGAGGGAAGAAATATTGTTTGGTGATTGTTGACGACTTTTCAAGATACTCTTGGGTTTATTTCTTCAAGTTGAAGAGTGAAACTCAAAAGACTTTTATCGACTTCATCAACTTGGTTCAACGGCAACACAATGTTCCCGTGTTGATTATAAGAAGTGACAACGGCACCGAGTTCAAGAACTACACCTTGAATGATTTCCTTAGTGATGAGGGGATTAAACATCAATATTCCGCTGCATACACCCCTCAACAAAATGGTGTGGCCGAAAGGAAGAACCGGACTCTTATTGAGATGTCTAGGACCATGTTGGTGGAGTTTAACAAGCCCAACATATCTTTTTTCCGGGTGTTCGGTTGTAAGTGTTTCTATCTCATCAAAGGTGTTCGTTTGTCTAAATTCGAGTCTAAAGCATTAGAGGGTATTTTTGTTGGCTATGGTCTCGAATCTCACACTTATAGAATCTATGACAAGCTCTCCGGAGCCGTCATAGAATCTTGTAGTGTGACCTTCGAAGAATATGATGGTCCCGAAGGGGGGCGTGTTGATGCTTGTGATGCAGATGATGAAATGCCTCAGGATGCCATAGGAAGAATGGGTGTGGGATATATCCGCCCCGTTGAGGAACCCCTTATGGCGGATCGAGAAGAACTATGCTCCACTCAAGTGGAGCCCTCATCTTCACAACCTCAACATGCTCCATCCACCAAAGAGGACATTGACTCAAGCCAAAGACAAGTTGTGGACCCTCAACATGGTGATCAAAGTGTCAACTCCAGTCAAAGGGGGCTTGGTCCATTTGACGGATTGTCAAGTGGTGCCAAATCATTTTGTCAAGGAAGATCCGTACAAGATGCTTTGAGACAAGCTCAAATTGATGCTAGAAGTGCACTTGATCAAGACCAAGGTCAATCCTTGCCTCCAAATGTAGAGGATGACTCCAATGATGATCAAGGTCAAGTTGATGGTCAAGACGAGGATCAAAATGACGAAGAGGGTCCTCCAAGAAACAATGAGGAGATCCACGCTCGTCGCGAATCTAGAAAGTAAAGAATGTTGGAAATAAGAGACCACACACTCCAAAATGTTGTTGGAGATCTAAGGAAAGGAATTTCCACAAGAGCACAATTGAAGAGGTTCAGTGAACACCAAGCACACATCTCCATGATTGAACCAAAGAAAGTGTGGGAAGCTCTTGAAGATTCGGATTGGTTAGAAGCTATGCACAAAGAGCTCAACAACTTTGAGAGAAACAAAGTGTGGAAGTTAGTTGAGAAGCCAAAGGATTGCCGCAATGTTATTGGAACAAAGTGGATATTCAAGAACAAGCAAGATGAGCATGGAATTATAGTAAGGAACAAGGCTAGATTGGTTGCACAAGGGTATTCTAAAATTTAAGACATTGATTATGGAGAGACTTATGCACCCGTGGCTCGCCTTGAGTCCATCTGTATCCTTCTTGCTTATGCGGCACATCATAACTTTAAGTTGCAACAAATGGATGTAGAAAGTGCATTTCTTTATGGTCCTTTAAATGAATTGGTATATGTTAAGCAACCCCCGGGATTTGAGGACCCCAACTTCCCAAACCATGTCTACAAACTTGATAAGGCACTCTATAGGCTCAAGCAAGCCCCACGCACGTGGTATGAGCACCTTAGAGAGTTATTGTTTGACCGTGGCTTTGAGGTTGGGAAAATCGATCCCACTCTTTTTACTAAGAGGGTCAATGGGGAGATTTTTGTATGCCAAATATATGTTGATGATATTATCTTTGTCTCATCTAACAAAGCTTTTAATGATGAATTCTCAAAGCTTATGACTAGTAGGTTCCGGATGTCTTTGATGGGGGAGTTGAGAGTATTTCTTGGCTTTGAGATCAAGCAAGTTAGAGGAGGGACATTCTTCAATCAAGCCAAGTATACTCAAGATATGCTCAAGAGATTCAAAATGAAAGATTTGAATGGAGCTCCTACTCCCATGGCTACAAAGACTCATCTAGAACAAAATCCAAATGGTAAAGATGTGGATCAAAAGGTATACCGGTCTATGATTGGTTCTTTGCTTTACCTTTGTGCATCTAGACCCGATATTGTGTTAAGTGTAGGTGTGTGTGCAAGATATCAAGCGGCTCCTAAAGAAAGCCATTTAATGGCAGTCAAGAGAATCTTTCGATATTTGGTTCATACCCCATTTCATTGTCTTTGGTATCCTCAAGGCTCAACATTTGCTCTTTGTGGATACACGGATTCGGATTGGGCGGGTGACAAGGATGATAGAAAATCAACATCCGGGGCTTGCCAATTCCTTGGTAGGTCCTTGGTATGTTGGTCTTCCAAGAAGCAAAATTGTATATCTCTCTCCACCGCCGAAGCCGAGTATGTGGCAGCTGCTAGTGCGTGCACTCAATTGCTATGGATGAGGCAAACTTTAAAGGAATACGGTGTCCATTGTGACAAAGTGCCTCTTCTATGTGACAATGAAAGTGCCATCAAGATTGCCTACAACACGGTGGATCACACAAGGACAAAGCATATTGAGATTCGCCATCACTTCATTAGAGATCATGTTGCTCGAGGTGATATTGATCTATCATATGTACCAACCAAAGATCAACTTGCCGATATCTTCACGAAGCCACTTGATGAAGCAAGGTTTTGCTACTTGAGGAATGAACTAAATATCGTAGATTCAAGGAGCTTGACTTGATGTTATTGCACTCTCACCTATGTTTCATCTCATATTTGGTCTAGGTGTAGGCATGGATATATGGGGAGTGCGGTCCTAATTGATTGGACCATCCCTCCCTCCATTATGCCCAAAGCAATCAAAACCATTCCTCTTAATATCATTTAGTGATATGTGAGATTAATGATGAGTTTTGGTAATGGACCCAAGATATATCTTTGTGGTGCCAAGCCAAGTATACTCAAATATGGTGGCCTAGTCCACCGCCCTCTCTCATTTGAGAGGTTGGCACTTACTCATGTTTGTCATTTGCTTGATTTTAGTCTCTTGGAGTTTTTCTGATTATTTTCGAACTTCTATGGCTCTTGTTGGTTCTTCACAGTTTGATGTCTCAACCCAAGCCCTTTCCCTATCTTAAAAACCATCTATCTCTCATATATGTCCCCAAACACCTTTCCTGGAACTTTTGGTCGAGGAGGACCGAAGTCTCCGGTGTACAAACACCGGAGTCTCCGGTGTAGGCCGGAGTCGCCGGTGTAGGCCGGTGTCTCCGGTCTGAACGGTTTCTGTCACTTAAAGAAGGGGGCACGGGGTGAACTGGAACAGCAGTTCCTCATTCTTCACCCCGTCCCCTACCTCCAAACCCGTCGCCTCCTCCTCCAAAAATCCTCCCCGGAGGTCAAGAAGCCCCCGGGATCCGCCGTGCAGCCGGCCAACCTTCCCCTCTCCTCCATTGGGTCATTCCCACCGGAGGAATTGATCCCATGGATAGTTCTGGTACCTCTCCTCTCCTTTTTCCTCATTAGGTTCATCCCTAGATGTGTTTTTGAGGATTGTTGCTGATTTGTCCATTGGAATCACTTGTTTGCATGCACTCTAGTACTTTAGCCTAGTTGCATTGCCCGATCTACTAGATTCACCCTCACCAGCATCTCCCCATCGTATACCCGAGCCTCCTGACCGGAGACTCCGGACTTAGGTCCGGAGACTCCGGTCCAGGCCGGAGACTCCGGTCCCCAGGACCGGAGACTCCGGTCTAAATCGGAGACTCCGGTATCTGGTGCGGATACTCCGGTGTTGGGTGAATCAAAGTAGTCCAGAAATGCATCAAAGCTCTTGTACTGCATCTTTGGGACATATATACTCATCTCCATGCTATCTCCCTCACTGTTGTTCACATGTGATGGTTCTAGCCGTCCTCGTCGTACCAAGGCTAAGTCCCAAAGGGGCAATCCTCGCTATGATGAAGCTCAGGGTCAGTTTATCGTGCCTCCGTCCAACCGGAAACAGCGGGCACATGATGCAGCTTACATGAAGAGGGATCAGGAGAGGGCTGAACGGGAGGAACGTGCAAAAAGAGCCAAGTATGACAATCTCCAATCCCTAGCCAAGATGTCTAAAGAGGAGTATCGTGAGCTGAGGAAGACTGATTTCTATGCACTGCCTCGTACCAGTGATGACCCTCGTTTCTGGAGGAAAGAATAGGGCGTGTTCATGAAGGATGTGTATGGTGTACTCACCAAATCACCTGTCTGCCCTCAGAAGTTCATGAATATTGAGCAAATGCGCCAGAGCCCTTATTTCAATGATGCCCTGTGGATCTATGAGAAGCTAGGTCTCTACAACTTGATGGAGCTGCGCGAAGACTACAGTGTGCACCTTGTTCAACAGTTTTATGCCACAGTGGTGTTTGGGTCTGATCTTGACAGGACCATGGTGTGGATGACTGGCACTACTCGCTGCACAGCTACCTTTCATGACTTTGCCAATGTCATCTTTGAGACCTTTCACGGAGTATCTACTCCTGTGGGACAGCGGATGCACTCAGCAGCTTTGGATGAGAACAAGTTGAAGCTGGCACCTCTGTATGATGGTGGTGTTGTGGGGGGCTCCAAGGGACTCAAGACCCTCTACAACCTTATGCTGAGGATTTTCCACCACACTATTGCTCCAAGTGCTGGAAATGATGATGCTATCAGGGGTGGGCTTGTCAACCTCCTGTACCATACTCACCGGACCTTCAATGCTGGACCAGAGGCTGATGCTGCACCCATTGATGTGATGGACTTCATTTTCGAGGAGATGTTCCATGCCATTCTTTACAAGAAATCTCCTCCATATGCACCCTTGGTTATGAGGCTCATCAACTCCCAGGCGCATGATTCTCCACATGGCATACCACCACACCTCACTGTGCACACTCTGGTCTCTCTGAAGCAGAAGGGGCACATGTGGCCTGCTCCAAGGCGTCGATATGGGAATGATGATGATGAGGAGATTGAGACGGAGAGGGCTCCCTCTCCACCTAGAGTTTGGAGGAAGAATGCCTCCAATGCCCCTATGCCTACCATGACTAGAGACTATGTGCATGAGAGGGTCAAGAAGGCCAGCTTTTGGGAGAGGACCCTTTGTTGCATGAACGTTGACATTCGCAAGCAGCAACATGCATCCTACCAAAGCAACCGCCGCATTGAGAAGCTTCTCAAAGAGATCAAGGACCAGGGTGCTGCTGATACCGAGGAAGGTGAAGATGAATACAATGATGAGCATGGGGCTCAGCAGTCCACAGAGTCTGATCACACTCTCTCATTTGGGGCATGGAATGCCCAACAGGATAGTCTGGTGGACTGGAAGACGTTTGCTGATGTCACCTCTGGGTTTGGATACCAGGGTACTTCCTATTATCGCCCTCACGGCAAAGGGACTGCTGTCCCTAAGGATGATGATGATGATGACTATGACCAGGATGAGGGTGACCAGGACGAGGATGACCAGGATGAGGATGAGGATGTCGAGGATGACGATGACTACTGAGTTATTGGGGCGCTAGTATAGGTCTTTTCCCTTTTTCGGCGTTTCGATGCCAAAGGGGGAGAAGACATTCTCATCGCTTTGTATGGGACTTGGGATTTGCCACTATCTGCCTTCATTTGCCTTTTATTTGGATATTCGAACTTGAACTTTATGTGTGTTCTCTACTGTTCTTATGTGTGTCTATGACTATGTGCTTGTGTGCAACACCTATTGTAACTCATCTGAGATCTATGTGTGCTATCGTTGATATTATTTTCCTTACATGATTTACTTCATTATCTTCTTGCACATAGTCAGGGGGAGCCACATTTATATGTTATTCCATGCAAATCACTTGTTGTCATCGAACACCAAAAAGGGGGAGACTGAAAGGGCATTTATTGTCATAATCACTTTTGGTGTTCGTTAACAACAAGTAGATCTTTTTACTGTTTGTTATTGTCCACAGGTTGGTATTATCAATGATAAACTGCACACACACACTCTTGGGAAAAGACCACACTCATTTGTCACTGATCTGGAAACTCCAGACCGGAGTCTCCGGTCTGCCAAGACCGGAGTCTCCGGTGTGGTCCGGAGTTTCCGTTTCTGGCTCCGGTGGTGCTTCCCAGAACCTGGCTGGGACATTCTGACTAGGGGTCCGGAGGCTGCACCGGAGGTTACTCCGGAGTCTCCGAACTTTGGTCAGTCCGGAGTCTCCGGTGTTGCTGGTGAAGAACTGGCCTGGGTCAGTCAGAAGGGCAGTCCGGAGACTGGTCCGGAGATTGGCCGGAGTCTCCGGTGTAGACCGGAGTCTCCGGTCTCCACACCGGAGTCTCCGGTCTGACTTTTCTACAACGGTCAGAAAACGGTTCGTGGAGGGGGCTGTCTATAAATAGGGACCCTTATCTTCTTCCTCCAGCTGCTCGAGCTGCTCAAGAACACCAACCCCATTAGAGCCACCAAATCCACAAGATCTCTTTATCCAACCATCCAAAGTCATTGATTTTTGGAGAATCGAAGGAGGAGGCCTTGATTTACATCTTCACCAAGAGAGATCTTCATTTCCCCCTCATTCACTTGAGGGCCCCCAAGCTCTAGTGTTTCTTTGGAAACCCTAACTTTGATTTGGTTCTTACAAGCTTGTCTTTGATTTGTCTTGACAACTTGCTTGTATTTGGGAGCCTCCAATTCAGTTGTGGATGTGTGCCCCGAACTTGTTGTAAAGGTGCCGGCTTCCACCTCGAAGATTGCCGATATAGTGGAAGGTGAATCGAGCCCGTTGGGGTGAGGTTCATCGGAGAACAAGGGAGGCCTCTCGTGGTGTTGGTGGTTTGAAACCACCCCCTCTCCAAACGTAGACGTACTTCCCCTCAAAAGGAAGGAACTACGGGAAACAAATCCTTATGTCTTCGCGTCCACTCCCTTGGTTACTTCTATCCTTTACCGCACTTTATTTACTTGTTCTTGCTTAGTGTTGTGTTAGTTTGTGCTTGTTTGATATATAGGTAAATTCACCATAGTTGCATATTCTAGAGAATTTACCTTTCTTGTCAAACCCTAATTTGAAAAAGAGTAAAATTTGAAGTAGCACCTATTCACCCCCCCCCCTCCTCTAGGTGCCCATACGATCCTTTCATTATCTAATTTATCAAACACTTTTTCTATTATTTCTTCTCTAAACTTGTGTGATTTGGATACAACTAACACGGACTGACGCTGTTTTCAGCAGAATTACCTTGGTGTCTAGGTTTTGTGCACAAAATCAACTATCAGGAAAAATCCCGGAAAATATGCCAAAAATCCTATTTTACTAGAAGACTCACGGAGACAGAGTACGAGACGGAGGGGAGACCTAAGGGGCCCACACCCCCTGTCTTGCGGGTGGGCCCAGGCCACGCCTGGAGGGGGTGTGGCTGCCCCAGGCACCCCCTCGGACTCCCTCTTTGCCTATAAGATGCCTCTTGACCTAAAAACCGAGGGGAGGTCGACGTTTTTCGAGAAGGAGCTCCGCTACGCCGCCACCACCAGAAACCGCTATTCAGAACCTGAAACTCCGTTCTGGCACCCTGCCGGGATGGGGAATTTGGAGTGGATCATCGCCATCGTCATCACCAACACCTCTCCATCAACCATCCATGTTTCCCTCATCCATGAGTGAGTAATCCCGCATTGTAGGCTATGGGGATTGTATGGATTGGGTGAGTTCTATCATGTAATCGAATAAGATTGTAATCCCGCACTTGTTGTGCTTAATGCTTGTCACTAGGGCCCGAGTGCCATGATCTCAGATCTAAACTTATTATTGAATAATTTGATAGTATTGTTTGTCATCTTATCTACAAGTTGTGTACACATATCATTGTCCAAATCCAAAGGCCCCGAAGTGACAGAATTTGGGACAACCTGAGGGGATGGATGTGATGTGAGGATCACATGTGTTCATAGAGTGTTAATGCTTTGCTCCGGTGCTCTATTAAAAGGAGCACCTGAATTGCCAGTAGTTCCCTTGAGGCCCCTCTGCAACGGGCTGACAGGACAAAAGATGTTGTGCAAGATCTCATTGCAAGCACACATGACTATATATGGAGCACATGCCTATGATTGTATAGTACTTGGATGCTTATTCTTATTTATCTGCAGTGCCCTAGATCTTGAAGTTACATGTTTAGACTCGTCCATGCAATGCCCATTCATCCATCCCTATGCCTACCGCGCTCATATCCTACTTTAGTTACTACAGTTACTATTGCTCTTGTTTTACTGTTGTTGTTGTTGCTACTAATAAACTTATGTGAGCAAGAAATATTTCCAGGTGTAGCTGAATTGACAACTCAGTTGTTAAGGCTTGCAAGTATTATTTGGCTCCCCTTGTGTCGAATCAATAAATTGGGTAATACTACCCTCGAAGACTGTTGCGATCCCCTATACTTGTGGGTCACCAAGACTATTTTCTGGCGCCGTTGCCAGGGAGCATAGCTTTATTTGTAAGTTCACTTGGATTTATTATTGTTCACTGCTACTCCTTTCATCATGGGGAAGTCTCGTCATGGAAAGTTTCCTATTTTACCATCCACTACAAGAAGAGGTATAGTCCTAAACACCTCTGTTGCTCTTGATTCACCGTTTGTTATAAGTAAGCTTGTTACTCCACCACCACATACACACGATACACACACTGCTACTACTGCTGAATCTGAAACTGCTTTTGATACTCATAATGTTACTTCTACTGTGCTTGATGCGAGTGGTTCATTAGGTCCTTTACTAGATGCTACTATGGCTAGTCTAGGAAATACTGAAACTCCTAGTGAAGACACTATTACACCTGTTAGCTCACCTGAGTCTAGAGAGAGATATGATATTAATGATGGTTACATTGAGTTTACTGATGAATTTATTGAAGAGTGCCAAAACACACATGGTGCTAGTGCTATTAAGAGTCTCCTTGAGAGACGTACCATTATTCCTAAACTGTCCTCTGATCCTAAGTTTGCCACCTCTCCCATATTTATTAAAGATGAAGATTATGATTTCTCTCTTAATTTATCCTATTTGGACATTGTTGAGAAAGAACCTTTTTGTGGGACTGAAAATGAGAGTGTTGTGCCTCATATGAATGAGCTTTCCACTATGAGTGCTTTATTATCTGATGATTTTAATATGCGCAAGTACTTTGTTACTAAGATCTTCCCTTTTTCACTAAAAGGAGAAGCTAGGGCTTGGTTTAATAGATTACCTTCCGGATCCATTGATAATCCTGATTGTTTGATTGCTTCTTTCTTCCAGAAATATTTTCCTTCCAGTGCTAGACATGCTGCTTTGCAGAGACTTTTTGATTTTAAACAGGGAGAAGAAGAGAAATTTCCTGAGTCATGGACAAGGTTTTGTGCCTTGATCCATGCACATCCTGGATGTCCATTACCTAAAAATGAGCTTCTTGATATTTATTATAATGGACTAACTGATGATTCTAGGAAATACCTAGATAGCTTTGCTGATTGTGTTTTCAGGAAAAGAACTCCTATCGATGCTGAAGAATTAATGGCTAAAATAAGCAAGAATTATGATGATTGGACTTCAACTGAGCTAAATACACCTGAGCCTATTACTCCTGAACCAGTTGTGCCTGAACCAGTTCCAATAGCAACACCAAAAAAGAGAGGAGTTATTGCATTAAATGATGAAGTGATGAAGGAAGCTAAGAAGTGTCTAAAGGAGAAAGGTATTAGAGCTGAAGATGTGAACAATCTACCTCCTATAGAAGAATTATGCAAGCCAATTCCCCATTCATCTAATATTGATGTACACTCTCTCCACTTTGATGAAGGTGATATTCCCTATGGTAAGCCTCCTGATCAATGCTTAGATGAACTTGACACATTTATAGTTAAACAAGGTATTTTTAATAAACAAGTTTAGAATCATTTATTGGAAAACTCTAGAGCTATTAATGAGTTGAAATATATTGTGGAAAGAACTTCTAATGATATTAAAATGCTTTGTAAACACTTTCAAATGGTTCAAACTCAAATTGATCAACTTGCTAAGGTACAAAAGGATATGCTAGTTAATGCCTCAGGAGATAAACATGCTTATGGAATTAGAACTAGGAGTGGTATAGCTACTCAAGATCCTTTATATCTTGAAGGACACCCTAAAAGAATTGAGCAGGATTCCCAACAAGGTGAAAGTAGTGGTAGTCCTCGTAAGAGAAAGAAAAAGAAACACAAAATAGTTGAGGAACCCTCTGAACCTGTTGTAGGTCCTAATAGTATATTTGTCTCTAATGCTGAAACTGAGAGTGGTAATGATAAAAATTATGCTCCTAATAAGGAGTAAGTTGAGGAAGAACCTGAGAAGCACACTAAGAATACTAGGTACACTAAGGAAGATTTTATTGCTAATAAACATGGTAAAGAGAGAGAACCTTGGGTGCAGAAACCTATGCATTTTCCCAATAAGAAACACAAGTCAAAGGAGGAAGAACACTACAACAAGTTTTGTGAGTGGGTGAAACCTTTATTTTTGAAAATTCTTTGACTGATGCTATTAAGTTGCCTCCTTATTCAAAGTATATGAAGGATATTGTCTCTAATAAAAGGAAGATTCCTGATGAGGAGATTTATACTTTGCTTGCTAATTATTCCTTCAATGGTAAGGTTCCAAAGAAACTTGGTGATCTAGGTATACCAACTATTCCTTGCTCTATTAAGAATAATTATGTTAGAACTGCTTTGTGTGATTTGGGAGCTTGAGTTAGTGTTATGCCTTTTTCCCTCTACAAGCGACTCCAGCTAGAAAAGTTGATACCAACTGATATATCTTTGCAAATGGCTAATAAGTCAACTACTATTCCTGTTGGTATATGTGAGGATGTTCATGTTCAAGTGGCTCATAATTGCTTGGTTTTAACTAATTTTGTTGTGCTTGAAATGCCTGAAGATGATAATATGTCTATTATTCTTGGGAGACCTTTTCTTAATACTGCAAGTGCTATCATCAATTTTAATTAAGGAAAAGTAACTTTTAGTATTAATTACAAAGAGCATACTGTCTATTTCCCCAAGAAGGTTGCTAAAATCTATTGCCTGAACTCCATTGAAAATATTGAGAGCATCAAGGTTGGAGAAATATATTGTCCCATTCCACAAGAAAGTTTTGAAACTATTATGATTGGGACCATTGCTATCAAGTTTGAGGTAACATAATCACTTTGTGGAATATAAAGTTTTGTTTCATATAATATTGTTTTGGTAACAATACTTGATCAACCTTGTTAACAAAAGGATTTTAATGAACAAGATAATGTTTTCAATGTGGTTATACGTGCTCACTTTTACTTTTCTCCTTCCTAGTCTTTGCTTTTTCTCTTGTTAGCTTTGGTTTTGCTAGTTGTTTGCTTGTTAGAGTGTCTCAGAACTTCTGTAGTTTTGGTTTTTGTTTGCTTTTGCTTCTTATAAAAAAATCTTTTCTGCGAGAAAATCAATTTTCATACCATGAAAATTGGCCAAAAATAAAGTTTCCCGAAAAATCCCAGAAAATTCATAATAAATTTTTCATCGAAAAATGGGCAGATGGACACCTGGAGTGACCCAGCCCCCCCAGGCCAGCACACCCCCTCATGGCGCGTCCAGCCCCAGGGGCGCGCCTGGCATGGGTGTGGCCCACCCGTGGCCCTCCAGGATGCCTCCTCCTAGCCACCTTCTTTCTCTCTCGCGAAAAACACCGGAAAACTTTCTCAAGCTTGAGTTCTTGCTGTTCTTGCTCCCGATCTCCTTGCTCAGCGCATCTTTGCTGCTGATTTTTGGAGAGATTGCACCTTGGTATGTGCCTCCTCCGCTTGTCCAATTAGATTTGTGATTGGTAGATTAAATCTTGAGTATTTTGCTACTATAGGTGTCAGGTTGTGTGAGATTGCATGCTAGTTCTTTGCTTAGAGATTTCATTTTGATGCATGTGTAGCCCTGATGCGTGCATCAACTGTTGATATGGAGAACTTCGTTGGAACCCCAAGAGCAAGGTGTGATGGAGCACAACAACAAGTTTCCCTCAGAAGAGACCGAGGTTATCGAACCAGAAGGAGGAAGGAAACGTCACACAGGTGTTGCTGGCAACATGAAGACCAGCACAACATAAACTCAAGACTTTGCCCCAACGAATCAGTGAGGTTGTCAAGATCATCGGTTTGCTATAACAAAGGATTAAACGTATGGTGTGGAAGGTAATGGTTTGCAGCAAGTAAACAAGTAACAATGGAAGATGTATCAATGGTAAAGATTGGACCGGGTTCCATAGTTCACTAGAGGTGCTCTCCTTAGATAAACAACATGGCATGAACGGCAAACAAATTACAGTGGGGCAATTGACAGGAACTGAGCAAGGCATAACAATGCAATTACTAGCTAGCAAGATCCTATGAAGTTGATTGGGCAATACAGCAATATACATAGACCGTAATACAACTGCATCTATGACTAGAAGTCCACCTTCAGGTTATCATCTGAACCCCCTCCAGTATTAAGTTGCAAGCAACAGACAACTTCTTTAAGCAAAGTGTGTAAGGTAAACAATCCACATGTTCCATGAACAAGGGACCGTTGTTTTCTCCCTAGTAGCAACAGCACATCTACAACCGAAGATATTTCTGTCACTTCCCTTGGAAACTAGAGGCATGAACCCACTATCGAGCATAAATACTCCCTCTTGGAGTCACTAGCAACTACTTGGCCAAGATAACCACTAGCAACAGAGAGCATGCAAGATCACAAACAACACAAACATGATAGAATCATAAAGATATAACCATTAATCAAAGCAACATAATAATCTCAATATCCATCGGATCCCCGCAAACACAACATGCATGATTACAAATAGATTAGATCTTGATCATGAACGGAGCTCACAAGATCTATACATGAAAGCACAAAGGAGGAGATACAACCGTCTAGCTACTACATGGACCCATAGTCCAAGGTGGAACTACTCACGAATCATACCGGAGAGAAGGCCTCAGGGATGATCTCCCCTCTGGCAGGGTGCCGGGAAGAACTTCAGATCCCCCCGATCTAGGGATGATGGTGGTGGTGGCTACAGACGGTTTCGTGGATTTCTGATCGGGTACCGAGAGTTTCTGCGTCGGGGGCTTCTTATAGGCGAAGGGGCGAGTCTGGGAGGCGACCAGGGTCACCAAACCCTACCCAGGCGCGGGTTCACCTGACCCCGCGCCCGGGGTGGGTCTGGCCCCCCTGGCCAGCCCCTCCGGATCTCCTCTGGACTTCTTGTTCCCCACGAAAAGTTATTGACTTTGGCGTTCATCCCGTCCAATTCCGAGAATATTTCTTTTACTAACTTTTATGAAACCAAAAACAGCAGAAAACAGGCATCTGGCACTATTGCAACTTGTTAATAGGTTAGTACCAGAAAACATGTAAAAAGCACCTCAAAGTGTAGACAAGTAAAGCAAAGTAGATACTAAACAAGCATGTAACATCAAAAATTATAGATACGTTTCCAACGTATCAGCATCCCCAAGCTCACATATTGCTCGTCCTCGAGTAGGTAAGTGATAAAAGAATAATTTTTAAGGTGAACATGCACCCTCACAATAAAGATCCAACCATTTGCAAGCATTGAAATTTGGGATCAAAGAACTCTAAACATGTGCATGAAAGATGGAGTTCTAACAATAGGACATAGTAACTATGCATGCAACATGGCAAGCTACGAACAAAGATCATGAATAATATGTATTGAAAAACGTTTGTTTGTTTCACTTGCATAAAACATAGCATAGTGGCAATCAGCTTGTCCCTCATATAGTAGCAATATAATGCATAAGACACCTGCAAAGTTCACAAGGGTGACTAGAAACAAGTAGCACAATAACAAGCAATAACACAATATGCATCAATTAATAAGCTTTGGAACATTGCACACAGAATGACAACTATGCTATCTTAATGGTGCCTAAAGGTAGAAGGTGGAGACTCAAATAATGGTGGAAGAAAGGCCTTTTTGTAAAGGAAGCAGGGATTACAAGTTTCAAAAAGAGCTTCCAAAAATTATGGTACTGATTAGCTTTCAGCCCTCATTGCCCCTATCATAATCATCTTGAAGTGGTTAAGGTTAAAGTGGCTAAGCTGGAGTATATGCTTGACAAAGTATAAGTTGGCAATCTCAATTCCCTTGACTATGAGGGCTACACCTCATGGATACTCAACTTAGGGTCCATGCAAATTCTTGTCACTGTAAGTATTTGCATATCATTGAGAACCGCCAACGGGGTACCCCTTGCACATGGTACAAGAGATTTCCCATAACCAAAATGACAAGGCAAGCAGACAATGAGCATCTCAGAAATCTTTTTATTTACCATATGCATAGCTTTTTATTGAGGACGCTTCATAGATAGCTCACTATGGTGATGCTTCAAGTTTCCACCATGATTAGGCATGGCTTAGGCTAGTGGCCCAGGCATTTCTCTAACACATAATACAAACTCCATGGACTTACAAGTTCCCACTTCATTTCACACCGGTAACATCCATAGACAAAAGAGCATGATATCAACGGAGTACAAAAAGTACAAGTGCAACGTTGAAAACGTTCCCGTGACAGCACGGTTCTGCTAATCCCAACTTATAAGTGAAAGCATATACAACAAAGTTGCCTCAATGGTTCAAGTTTATTAGGGGCAAAGAATAAAATGTGCCATCAAGTTCGTGAGGGATTTAATCACTAAGTTTTCACATAACAAAATAGTTTTTAATTGGAAGATAGTTGAAAACAAGAATATACTTGGAATGGTGTAACACACCATGCATAGGAGTTTATAGTGGACACTTTGGAATAACTTGGTTTCTTGGGAGTTGGAAGCATGAGTAGAACTTGCTCATACAAGTGGAGGCTAGCAAAAGACTGGGAGCAACCAACTAAGAGAGCAATAATGGCCATAATTATGCAATGCAACAAAGCAAAATAATCAAAGCAAAGAGTGGTACTACAAGTCAAGGACTAAATGATCATAGAGGCTAATGGTGACTTGTCATAGTCATAACATGGTGTGAGCATGTGCCAAGTCAACCCAAGCAAAATATCAAAGGAGAATACCACAATACTATGCTTTTGCATGCTAAAACAACGCATAATTTCTTCAAGGCACACTAAGCAATCCCAATTGTTTGGAACAAGACATGCTACAACAATAATTACTAAGCATAATGCAAAAACAACACCTAGCATGTCATGCTAAAGTCTTATTCTTTGTTAATGCAAGCTCCTCTTACACTTCAAGCAAGAACTTACTACTCCTTTCCAAACACCAAGCAAACTTATTTGTAAAAAAACACAGCGAGAGCGGGGGTCCAAACTACTAAAGCAAACTAAACAAACTAAGCAAAGCAAACGGAAACTAAGACGCTCCAAGAATAACACAACTGTGCATGAAACAATAAAAGTGAAGTGTCTAGACAGACCTGAGCTTTTTATTGATGAAGAAGGGGATGCCTTGGGCACCCCAAGCTTTGACGCTTGTACCTCTTGGATATTTCTTGGGGTGACACCATGGTGGCATCCCCACGCTTGAGATTTTGTCCATTCTTCATCTCATTGCATCATTCTCTCTCTACACCTAAAATTTTTCCTTCATACAAAACTTCACACAATCTTCATTAGCAACATTAGCTTATTCAAAAGGTATTAGACCACGGGCAAAGCTTTGGAACAGCAAGGCTTTTCACTAAAAACACAAGCTACTATAGTAATTCCTTCAAAGAAACTCAATTTACATGAAGAGAGCTAAAAAAGGAATCAATAAGAAGCAAATGCAAATAATGGCAGAAATCTGTCAAAACAGACCAGCAGGTAGAAACGAATTTTCTCGAACATCTTCTGTTGCTCAAATCAAAAAGTGTTGAACTAACGAAAGTTAGCCAACATACTGGGGGATAATTTTGAGCTCAATCCAAATTACAGAGCCTCCTCACTAACTTTTTTGGTGGAGAACAGAAATCTGTTTTGGGACAGCAACTCCCCAAATCTTAGTTCCCTCTCATTAGAGGTTATTCTTGGCACAAAAATCAAACAAAAAGGATAAGGAGAGGTCATTACAGTAGTAATAACTTCCAAGACTCAAGGAAACTCTTGGGTTATCTCCTAACAAGTACTTTTCTTTAACGCCTTTAAGTTAGGCACAAGAAGCAAGAAGAATCAAGTATTTTCAAATGAAGAAGCATTAACATCAAATCTTGCTTTCAAAGGAGGAGCAAAAAGCAACTTCTCTCTCCTCATGAGGAAGTGTTCAGTATCTTTCTTGAATGGAAAATGATATTTTATGATGCCTTCTTTCATATCAATGATGGCACCAACTGTTCTAAGAAAAGGTCTTCCCAAAGTAATAGGACAAGAAGCATTGTATTCAACATCCAAAACATAGAAATCAACAGGGACATAAACATTCTTAACCATAATGAGAACATAATTAACACTCCACATGAGTTTCTTCTTAGCATTATCATTGAGTGGGACATTCAAATAACAATCTTCTAATGGTGGTAAATCAAGCATTTCATAAATCTTCCTAGGCATAATAGAGACACTAGAACCAAAATCAAATGAAGCTTTGAGATCAAAGTCATTCGCTTGCATATTAATAATGGGTTCCCAACTATATTCTACTTTCCTAGGAATAGAAGCTTTGTGTTTTAGCTTCTCTTCCTTAATCTTAACAAGAGCATCTGTAATGTGTTTGGTAAAAGCAACATGCATATCACTAGCATCAGGACTTCTAGCAAGCTTTTGTAGGAACATAATCACTCCAGAAATATTGCAACCATCAATATCAAAACCAAACTTAGCATCACTAGTAGTAGGATCAATAGGCTTAGGCATAGTAGGAGGAGGAATAGGGGCTACTTGTGGTTTAGTGGTGATTGTGCACCCACTATTGTTTCTATCAATTTCATCTTCCCTTTCCCACCTAGCATGAAGTTGAGCTAACAGCCTAACATTTTCATCAATAGTAACTTGTATGGCATGAGCAGTAGCAAAGGTGTTTTCCATAGTTTCAGGTTTAGCAGCCATTTTATTAACCAAGGAAGTTTGAGCTTCAGACAAAGAGGATATATTTTTCTCAAAAATTAAAAACTTTTCCTCTATAGCCTTATTGAAAGTGGTTTGTTTACTAATGAAGTCCTTGAGCATTACTTCAAGTTCAGAGGGGGCACTTCTAGCATTATTATAAGAACTTCCATAGGAATTGTCATTATTAGGAGAATAAGGCCTATAATTGTTGTTGCTATCAAAATTATTCCTATAAGCATTGTTGTTGAAATTATTGTTTCTAGTGAAGTTCACATAAACTTGCTCTTCTTGAGCAACCAAAGAGGCTAAGTGAACACTATTAGGATCTAGAGGAGCTTTCCCATTAACAAGCATAGCCATAATAACATCAATATTTTCACTCAAAGAGGAAGTTTCCTCAACAGAATTTACCTTCTTACCATGTGGAGCTCTCTCAACATGCCATTCAGAGTAGTTAACCATCATATTATCAAGGAGTCTTGTTGCAGCACCCAAGGTAAGTCCCATAAAAGTACCTCCAGCAGCAGAATCCAGCAGGTTTCTTGAGGAGAAGTTTAAACCTGCATAAAAAGTTTGGATAATCATCCAAGCAGTGAGTCCATGAGTAGGGCAATTTTTAACCAAAGATTTCATTCTTTTCCAATCAGGAGCAACATGTTCACTATCAAGCTGTTTAAATTTCATAATATCACTTCTCATAGCAATAATCTTAGCAGGAGGATAGTACTTTCCAATAAAAGCATCTTTGCACTTAGTCCAAGAATCAATACTATTTTTAGGCAAAGATAGCAACCATTCTTTAGCTTTTCCCCTCAAAGAGAAAGGAAAAAGCCTAAGCTTAATAATATCTCCATCTACATCCTTATACTTTTGCATCTCACAAAGTTCAACAAAGCTATTAAGATGGTCAACAGGATCATCAGAACCAGCACCAGAAAATTGCTCTCTCATCACAAGATTCGACAAAGCAGGCTTAATTTCATAAAAGTCAGCATCAGGAGCAGGTGGAGCAATAGGTGTGCTTAGGAAATCATTGTTGTTGGTGCTAGTGAAGTCACACAACTTAGTGTTCTCAGCAGAGTTCATTTTGGCAAAGGTGGGCAAGCCAAAAACAGCAGCAGCAGCTAGAGCATGAACTAATTTTTTTGTGTTTTTGAATAAAGCAAGCAAACCAAACTAGACTATTTTTTTTTGGTTTTTTTTAAAAGAGGCAAACAAAACCAAACAAAAGATACTAAGCAAACTAAAAACAAAGTAAAGAGAAAGGAAGTGAAGGACTCCCCTAGTGAAGACGTCCTTAGCCGCCCCAGCAACGGCGCCAGAAATCTTTGATGCGTGCACCAACTGTTGATATGGAGCACTTCGTTTGAACCCCAAGAGAAAGGTGTGATGGAGCACAACAGCAAGTTTCCCTCAGTAGAGACCGAGGTTATTGAACCAGAAGGAGGAAGGAAACGTCACACAGGTGTTGCTGGCAACGTGAAGACCTGGACAACATAAACTCAAGACTTTGCCCCAACGAATCAGTGAGGTTGTCAAGCTCACCGGTTTGCTGTAACAAAGGATTAAACGTATGGTGTGGAAGGTAATGGTTTGCAGCAAGTAAACAAGTAACAGTGGAAAATGTATCAATGGTAAAGATATGACCGGGGTCCATAGTTCACTAGAGGTGATCTCCTTAGATAAACAACATGGCATGAAGGGTAAACAAATTACAGCGGGGAAATTGACAGGAACTGAGAAAGGCATAACAATGCAATTACTAGCTAGCAAGATCCTATGAAGTTGATTGGGCAATACAACAATATACATAGACCGTAATCCAACTGCATCTATGACTAGAAGTCCACCTTCGGGTTATCATCTGAACCCCCTCCAGTATTAAGTTGCAAGCAACAGACAACTGCTTTAAGCAAAGTGTGTAAGGTAAACAATCCACATGTTCCATGAACAAGGGACCGTTGTTTTCTCCCTAGTAGCAACAGCACATCTACAACCGAAGAGATTTCTGTCACTTCCCTTGGAAACTAGAGGCATGAACCCACTATCGAGCATAAATACTCCCTCTTGGAGTCACTGGCAACTACTTGGCCAAGATAACCAGTAGCAACAGAGAGCATGCAAGATCACAAACAACACAGACATGATAGAATCATAAAGATAGAACCATTAATCAAACCAACATAATAATCTCAATATCCATTGGATCCCCGCAAACACAACATGCATGATTACAAATAGATTAGATCTTGATCATGAACGGAGTTCACAAGATCTATACATGAAAGCACAAAGGAGGAGATACAACCATCTAGCTACTACATGAACCTATAGTCCAAGGTGGAACTACTCACGAATCATACCGGAGAGAAGGCCTCCAGGATGATCTCCCCTCCTGCAGGGTGCCGAGAAGAACTTCAGATCCCCCCGATCTAGGGACGATGGTGGTGGCGGCTACAGACGGTTTCGTGGATTTATGATCGGGTACCGAGAGTTTCTGCATTGGGGGTTCTTATAGGCGAAGGGGCGAGTTAGGGAGGCGACCAGGGTCGCCAAACCCTACCCAGGTGCGGGTCCACCTGACCCCGCACCTAGGGTGGGTCTGGCCCCCTGGCCAGCCCCTCCGGCTCTCCTCTAGACTTCTTGTTCCCCTCGGAAAGTTATTGACTTTGGCATTCGTCCCGTCCAATTCCAAGAATATTTCTTTACTAACTTTTCTGAAACCAAAAACAACAGAAAATAGGCATCTGGCACTGTTGCAACTTGTTAATAGGTTAGTACCAGAAAGCATGTAAAAAGCACCTCAAAGTGTAGACAAGTAAAGCAAATTAGATACTAAACAAGCATGGAGCATCAAAAATTATAGATACGTTTCCAGCGTATCAAGCCCTCTAGCAAGTTTCTATAGTAGTTTCTCATCATTTATCAACTTGGAAATCACTTGGGTTGATGTTTGTCTAAAAATTTCAGAAAAAAGAGGTCATGGACAACCACACCTATGGTGAAATATTTGAGATTGATGCACCTAGAAGGACAAGGCCTTCAAGATCATCCTCGCGAGCTAGGCCCTCATACAATGAGTATCTCATTACACCGCGATTTGGCGACGAGGGAGATGAGGGGTATGCACACCCTTCTACCTTTCCTTGTACAACCTTTTTGCAGGCTGCTGGGATTCTTAATGATTTCCTAACCTTGGTTCAGAGGGTTGGACTAATGAGTTATATGCAGGATGAGAGCATGCAGTATGCTACACTTACTAAAACCTTTTATGGAGAGTTTCTCTTTTTCTAACAGCGTTTTCAAGCCATATGTGTCTTTCAAAATCTATAACAGGACTTCATGACTTTGAAGAAATTTTGTGACATCCTGGGTATTGGTATAGCTGGGACGGTGAAGAAGATTCCATCTCAACCTACTGATTTGTTGGAGCTCTATCGCGGAATAACTAATGATGATGACCATAGAGCCCAATGGGGAAAGATAAGAAATATTCAACTCCCAGCTATCGGGTACTTTGCTTATTATCTTGCCACTAGTGTTCTTGGTAGGGAGAACACTAGCAATATTTCCAACTATCATTTGGCCTTCCTAGCTGTTGCGCTCAACAATGAGACTAGGTACAATCTTGGTTCCCTCATTGCACGTCGTTTAGCTGCTAAGGGGCCCATTTATGGGGGTATTATTGCTACACGTGTTGTTGCTACCTTAGGACTTTCTGTTGATCCAAATGATACAGTTTTGGCTCCTCAGAGGCTTGACTTAGCTGCTATGAAAGCACATCACTTTGTCACTGCTGGCTCTACCCTTGAGAGCCTAATTTATTAAATGTTGTTTACTGACGGGGAAGAGAGAGAGATCCCTCTGCCCCAAACCACTTTGTTCAGTATTTCCCAGGGACCTTTGTCATGCTCCAAGGAGGAGATGGATGAGAAGCTGCGTATCCTTGGTTTCCATGGACACTATCAGGGGGACGTGCCCTCATCTACCCCTCTGTGCACTACACAGGGGAGTCCTCGATCTCTTACCAGGACGAAGGGGCCTCCTCGTCGTACTACGGAGGTGCACCTTCTTGGTCACCGAGCCCCACTTAGTGTTGGAGATATGCCCTAGAGGCAATAATAAATGTAGTTATTATTATATCTTTGTGTTTATGATAAATGTTTACATTCATGCTATAATAGTATTAACAGGGAAACATTAATACTTGTGTGATTTGTAAACTTAATTTGAAGTCCCTAGTATAGCCTCTATACTTCACTAGCTTGTTGGTTGATAAATGATTGCTGTCATGAACATTGAGATGTTATCAACAACAAGATCATATCATTAGGAGAATGATATGGTGGACATACTCCTATAGATAAGCGTAGCATAAAGATCAAGTCATTTCAATAGTTCAATTGCTATATGCTTTCTGATACATAGTAACCTAATTCCTTCGACCATGAGATCATGCATATCACCTTTACCGAATGGATGCTTTGATGACATCAAACACCACACCGTAACTGGGTGGCTATAAAGGTGGCATTGAGTGTTCGAAAAGTATTGGTTGAGACACATGGATCAAGAGTGGGATTTGTCCATCCATATGACGGATAGATATTCTCTGGGCCCTCTCGGTGAAATGTCATCCAATTAGCTTGCAAGCATGTGACTGGCTCACAAGGGATCACATATCACGGGAACGAGAAAATAGTACTTATCAGTAACGAGGTTGAACTAGGTATGCAGAGATACCGACGATCATAACCTCGGATAAGTAACATATCGTGAGACAAAGGGAAATTGGTATCGTATGTAAGTGGTTCATTCGATCGCAAAGTAATCGTAGAACTATGTGGGAGCCATATGAATTTCCAGATTCCTCTATTGGTTATTGTTCGGAGAAGTGTCTCGATCATGTCCGCATAATTCACGAACCGTAGGGAGACACACTTAAGGATTCGACGTTGTTTTGAGTAGTTATGGTATTATGAGAAAGAGACCGAATGTTGTTCGGAGTCTCGGATGGGATCCGAGATATCACGAGGTGATCCGGAATGGTCCGGAGAATAAGATTCATATAAAGAAAGTCCCGTTTCGGAGTTCGGAAATGATTCCGGTGAATGTTCTAGAAGGTTCTGGAATGTCCGGCACTCCGGGAGGGGGGAGGGGTACATGAATGTGTCATTACATATTGGAATGATTGCATCATGTACTAAGTGTTCTTGCTGTTCCAAATAAAGGATTAAATTGAATCCTAAAACAGAAAAGTCAAATGTCCAGTTTGAAAGTCAAACGGCTAAAACAAGAAACTGTGGGAAACAAGCAAAAGGAGGTTGAAACCAACTTGGAGGAGGAGTTCCTCTCCTCCAAGCCGACGGCCAGCCCTAGGCCGAGTTGGGGAGGTACTCCCCTCCCTCCCCTGGCGCTCCGGCCCCTCCACCCATAAAAGGAGGGGCAGGGCCTCCTCCTCTAGACACACAAGTTTCTACCTCTAATCTCCGGTTTAGAGCCGTTTTGGTTTAGAGCTTCTAATTGCTTTAGCCTGCGGTTTAGAGCCTTCTAATTGGTGTGTCTAATCTCTAGACCACTAATAGCCCTCTCTCATAATCCACCATACTCGCTCCGGCTTAAGGCGAAGCCCTGCGGGATCTCCCCTCTACTTCCGGTACCACGCCGTTGTGCTGCCGGAATCGCGAGGAGAGTGCTACAACCTCCGCTGCCTGCTGGAACAAGGGAGAGGAAGGTCTTCGTCGAGTACCGAACGTGTGACCGACTGCGGGAGCGCTGCCGGAACGCAGCGCCGGAAGGATCGTCTACACGATCTTGAGATCGGGAAGAGTACGACTACATCACCCACGAGAATCCGCTCTCGTTAAACGCTTTGGAATCTTCGAGGGTAAGTTATTCCATCGACTCGTTGCTACAATCTAGTAGATAGATCTTGGCTTGTTTGTTTGTATGCGATAGAAAATTTTTGTTTTCCATGCTACGAACCCCTACAGTGGTATCAGAGCCGTGTCTATATGTAGATCTGTTGCACGAGTAGAACACAATGGTCATTGTGGGCGTTGATGCTTTTATTGTCGATTACTTCTTGTGTACTTTGCATCTTGCGGTATGTTGGGATGAAGCGGCCCGGGCTAACCTTACATGACATCGTTCATGAGACTTGCTCCACGCTTGACATGCAACTTGTATTGCATAAGTGGCTTTGCGGGTGCCTGTTTCTCCTAGCATAGTTAAGATCCAATTTACAACGGGTGATCAACAATGCTAGTATCAATGTTGTTGTTCTTCTTCGTAAGTTAGAACGACACTTATTGAAAGCCCCAAACCACGTAAAATATGCAAAGAAAGTAGAGGCGTCTAACTTTGTTTTGCAGGGGTGTGCAGTGATGTGATATGGCCATGATTGTGATTATATTTGATGTATGCAATGTTCCTTATTGTAAGTTGGCAACCGGCAGGAGCCATATGGTTGTCTTTAATTTATGTTAAGACCTGCATGTCTATTCAAAGTAGTTGTAATAGTTGAAGCCGGTGGACGACAACCATGGAGAAGCGTCATTGACCTTGATGCAATGCCGGTGATGATGGAGATCATGTTCGTGCTTGAAGATGGAGATCGGAAGCACAAAGAAGAAAGACCATATCATATCACATATATATTGAATGGCATGTGATGTTAATCCTTTATGCATCTTGTATTGCTTAGTAGACGACGGTAGCATTATAAGATGATCCCTCATGCACATCAATTTCAAGTCATAAAGTGTTCATCCTTAGTTAGCACCGTTGCTAAAGCTTGTTGTTTCGAAGCACCACGTGATGATCGGGTGTGTTAGATTCTGCAAGTGTATACAACGTGAGCAAGCCAGATTTGCTCATGCGGAAACTAAGGTTTGATCTTGACGAGCCTAGCATGTACAGACATGGTCTCGGAACACGGATCACCGAAAGGTAAAGCATGAATCATATAGTAGATATGATGAACATGTCGATTGTTCGCCATTGAAACTATGTCAACTCTCGTGATGATCGGTGTTGATATGGTGGATTTGGTTCGTGTGATCACTAAAACAATGTGAGGGATATTGTTTTGAGTGGGAGTTCACCTAGTTTAATTTCATTATTAATTTGAACTCAATTTGTCATAAACTTAGTCTAAACTATTGCAAATATGTTGTAGATCAATGGCAGCCCCTACCATCAATTTTAATGCGTTCCTAGAGAAAGAAAAGTTGAAAAACAATGGAAGCAACTTCGCGGATTGGTTCCGCAATTTGAGGATTGTCCTCACAGCTGGTAATTTGACCTATGTGCTGGATGCACCGCTGGGTGACCCACCTGCAGATGATGCTCCTGATGAAGTAAAGAATGTTTACCTCGCTCGGAAGAATCAGTACTCCATAGTTCAGTGTGCTATCTTGTATGGTTTGGAATCGGAGCTTCAGAAAAGGTTTGAGGATTCAGACCCATATGATATTGTCGAGGATCTCAAATTGATTTTTGAGACTCATGCGGCAATTGAAAGTTATGAAGCTTCTGAAAAGTTCTTTAACTGCAAGATGGAAGAGGGCAGCTCCGTCAGTGAGCATGTGCTTAAGATGTCTGGGCACGCAAACAAACTTCAAAGCTTGGGTATTGTGATTCCTAATGCTTTGGGGATTTACCGTGTCCTCCAATCACTACCACCAAGTTACAAGAACTTTGTGATGAACTACAACATGCAGAACATGAACAAGACGTTGCCAGAACTCTTTGCCATGTTGAAATCTGCAGAAGTGGAGATTAAGAAAGAGCACCAAGTGTTGTTGGTCAATAAGACCACCAAATTCAAGAAAGGCAAGTCTAAGCAAAAGGGACACTTCAAGAAGGGTGGTAAGAAAGTTACCACGCCGGCGAAGAAGACCAAGGCTGGACCTAAGCCTGATACTGAGTGCTTTTACTGCAAGGGAGAAGGTCACTGGAAGCGGAATTGCCCAAAGTACTTGGCGGATTTGAAGAACGGCAACATCAAGAAGAAAGGTATATCTGATATACATGTTATTGATCTGTATCTCACTAGTACTCGTAGTAGTGCCTGGGTATTTGATACTGGTTCGGTTGCTCATATTTGTAACTCGAAACAGGTGCTGCAGAATAAACGGAAGCTAGCGAAGAACGAGGTGACGATGCGCGTGGGAAACGGATCAAAGGTTGATGTGATCGCGGTCGGCACGCTACCCCTTCATCTACCATCGGGATTAGTTTTATACTTAAATAATTGTTATTTGGTGCCTGCGTTGAGCATGAACATTATATCGGGATCTTGTTTATTGCGAGACGGTTACTTATTTAAGTCCGAGAATAATGGTTGTTCGATTTATATGAGTAATATGTTTTATGCACATGCACCTTTGATAGATGGTCTATTCTTATTGAATCTCGATAGTGGAAATACACATATCAACAACATTGAGGCTAAACGTTTGAAATCAAGCGATAATTCGACCTATATGTGGCACTGTCGTCTTGGTCACATTGGAGTGAAGCGTATGAAGAAACTCCATTCCGATGGATTTCTTGAATCACTTGATTTTGAATCACTTGAAAGATGCGAAGCATGTCTGATGGGAAAAATGACTAAGACTCCATTTTCTGGTATGATGGAGCGAGCTACGGACTTATTGGAAATCATACATACCGATGTGTGTGGTCCAATGAGTGTAGCATCGCGCGGTGGTTATCGTTATGTTCTTACCTTCACGGATGATTTGAGTAGATATGGGTATATCTATTTCATGAAACATAAGTCCGAAACTTTCGAGAAGTTTAAGGAGTTTCAAAGTGAGGTAGAGAATCAACGTAACAAGAAGATTAAATTTCTACGTTCTGATCGTGGAGGTGAATATCTAAGTTACGAGTTTGGCGAGCATTTGAAGAAATGCGGAATACTTTCACAATTGACACCGCCGGGAACACCACAGCGTAATGGTGTATCCGAATGTCGTAATCGAACTCTCTTAGATATGGTTCGTTCTATGATGTCACTTACAGATTTACCGCTATCATTTTGGGGTTATGCATTAGAAACAGCCGCATTCACTTTAAATAGGGCACCATCTAAATCCGTTGAAACGACACCGTATGAATTATGGTTTGGGAAGAAACCTAAATTGTCGTTCCTTAAAGTTTGGGGATGCGAAGCCTATGTAAAGAAGTTACAGCCGGACAAGCTTGAACCCAAAGCGGAAAAATGCGTCTTCATAGGATACCCGAAGGAAACTATTGGGTATACCTTCTATCATAGATCCGAAGGCAAAATCTTCGTTGCCAAGAATGGATCCTTTCTAGAGAAGGAATTTCTCTCGAAAGAAGTGACTGGAAGGAAAGTAGAACTCGACGAGGTTGTTGAACCTTCTCTCGAAATTGCGAGTAGCGCAGCACCGGAAGAAGTTCCTGTGGTGCCTGCAACAATTAGAGAGGGAGCTAATGATGGTGATCATGAAACTTCGGTTGAAGTTGCTACAGAGCCTCGAAGGTCAACGAGAACTCGTACCACTCTAGATTGGTATGATCCCGTTATGAGTGTCATGTTGGTGAACAACACCGATGACCCCGAGACATATGAGGAAGCGATGATGAGCCCAGATTCCAATAAATGGCAAGAAGCCATGAAATCCGAGATTGGATCCATGTACGAAAACCAAGTATGGACTTTGGTGGACTTACCGGATGGCCGAAAGGCTGTCGAGAACAAATGGATTTTCAAGAAGAAAACAGATGCTGATGGTAATGTTACTGTCTATAAAGCTCGACTTGTCGCAAAAGGGTTTTGACAAATTCAAGGAGTTGACTACGATTAGACTTTCTCACCGGTAGCGAAGCTAAAGTCTGTAAGGATTATGTTAGCAATCGTTGCATATTATGATTATGAGATATGGCAGATGGATGTCAAAACAGCATTCCTCAATGGAGATATTGATGAAGAGTTGTATATGATGCAACCCAAAGGTTTTGTCGATCCTAAAGATGCTAACAAGGTATGCAAACTTCAGCGGTCCATCTATGGATTGAAGCAAGCATCCCGAAGTTGGAATCAACGTTTTGATAAGGTAATCAAAAGTTTTGGTTTTATACAAACTTATGGAGAAGCTTGTATTTACAAGAAAGTGAGTGGGAGCTCTGTAGCATTCTTAATACTATATGTGGATGACATATTGTTGATTGGGAATGATGTAGACCTTCTTAATAGTGTCAAAGAATATTTGAATAATAGTTTTTCAATGAAGGATCTTGGCGAAGCAGCTTACATATTAGGCATAAAGATTTATAGAGATAGATCGAAACGCCAAATATCATTGTCACAGAGTACATATTTGGACAAAGTTCTAAAGAGGTTTGGAATGGAAGAAAGCAAGAAAGGGTTCTTGCCCATGTTGCCCAATACGACCTTGAGTAAAACTCAAAGTCCGACATCGGCAGAAGATAGAGAAAGGATGAGTAAGACTCCCTATGCATCAGCCATAGGATCTCTAATGTATGCCATGCTATGTACTAGACCCGACATCGCATATGCTGTTAGTTTAACTAGCAGATATCAAAGTGATCCAGGAGTGGATCATTGGACAGCGGTCAAAAACATCCTTAAGTACTTGAGAAGAACTAAGGATATGGTTCTTTCTTATGGAGGTGATGAACATCTCGTTGTTAATGGTTACACCGATGCTAGTTGGAACACCGATCCGGATGATTCTAAATCACAATCTGGATACGTATTTATTTTGAATGGTGCAGCAGTTAGCTGGAGGAGTGCAAAGCAAAGCGTTGTGGCGAGATCTTCAACTGAATCGGAATACATGGCTGCTTCGGAGGCTTCACAAGAAGCGATATGGATGAAAGAGTTCATTACAGAGCTGGGTGTGGTTCCTAGTGCGCTGGACCCAATGTCTATCTACTGTGATAACATGGGCGCCATAGCCAATGCGCAAGAACCAAGGTCACACAAGAAGCTGAAGCATATCAAGCTACGTTTTCACGCTATTCGAGAACATATCCAGGATGGGGATATAAAGATTTGCAAAGTACACACAGATCTGAATGTGGCGGATCCGTTGACTAAACCTCTCCCGAGGGCAAAACATGACCAACACCAAACTGCCATGGGTGTTCGGTATATTACCATGTAATCTAGATTAGATGACTCTAGTGCAAGTGGGAGACTGTTGGAGATATGCCCTAGAGGCAATAATAAATGTAGTTATTATTATATCTTTGTGTTTATGATAAATGTTTACATTCATGCTATAATAGTATTAACAGGGAAACATTAATACTTGTGTGATTTGTAAACTTAATTTGAAGTCCCTAGTATAGCCTCTATACTTCACTAGCTTGTTGGTTGATAAATGATTGTGGTTTCCCTGTCATGAACATTGAGATGTTATCAACAACAAGATCATATCATTAGGAGAATGATATGGTGGACATACTCCTATAGATAAGCGTAGCATAAAGATCAAGTCATTTCAATAGTTCAATTGCTATATGCTTTCTGATACATAGTAACCTAATTCCTTCGACCATGAGATCATGCATATCACCTTTACCGGATGGATGCTTTGATGACATCAAACACCACACCGTAACTGGGTGGCTATAAAGGTGGCATTGAGTGTTCGGAAAGTATTGGTTGAGACACATGGATCAAGAGTGGGATTTGTCCATCCATATGACGGATAGATATTCTCTGGGCCCTCTCGGTGAAATGTCATCCAATTAGCTTGCAAGCATGTGACTGGCTCACAAGGGATCACATATCACGGGAACGAGAAAAGAGTACTTATCAGTAACGAGGTTGAACTAGGTATGCAGAGATACCGACGATCATAACCTCGGATAAGTAACATATCGTGAGACAAAGGGAAATTGGTATCGTATGTAAGTGGTTCATTCGATCGCAAAGTAATCGTAGAACTATGTGGGAGCCATATGAATTTCCAGATTCCTCTATTGGTTATTGTTCGGAGAAGTGTCTCGATCATGTCCGCATAATTCACGAACCGTAGGGAGACACACTTAAGGATTCGACGTTGTTTTGAGTAGTTATGGTATTATGAGAAAGAGACCGAATGTTGTTCGGAGTCTCGGATGGGATCCGGGATATCACGAGGTGATCCGGAATGGTCCGGAGAATAAGATTCATATAAAGAAAGTCCCGTTTCGGAGTTCGGAAATGATTCCGGTGAATGTTCTAGAAGGTTCCGGAATGTCCGGCACTCCGGGAGGGGGGAGGGGTACATGAATGTGTCATTACATATTGGAATGATTGCATCATGTACTAAGTGTTCTTGCTGTTCCAAATAAAGGATTAAATTGAATCCTAAAACAGAAAAGTCAAATGTCCAGTTTGAAAGTCAAACAGCTAAAACAAGAAACTGTGGGAAACAAGCAAGAGGAGGTTGAAACCAACTTGGAGGAGGAGTTCCTCTCCTCCAAGCTGACGGCCAGCCCTAGGCCGAGTTGGGGAGGGACTACCCTCCCTCCCCTGGCGCGCCGGCCCCTCCACCCATAAAAGGAGGGGCAGGGCCTCCTCCTCTAGACACACAAGTTTCTACCTCTAATCTCCGGTTTAGAGCCGTTTTGGTTTAGAGCTTCTAATTGCTTTAGCCTGCGGTTTAGAGCCTTCTAATTGGTGTGTCTAATCTCTAGACCACTAATAGCCCTCTCTCATAATCCACCATACTCGCTCCGGCTTAAGGCGAAGCCCTGCGGGATCTCCCCTCTACTTCCGGTACCACGCCGTTGTGCTGCCGGAATCGCGAGGAGAGTGCTACAACCTCCGCTGCCTGCTGGAACAAGGGAGAGGAAGGTCTTCGTCGAGTACCGAACGTGTGACCGACTGCGGGAGCGCTGCCGGAACGCAGCGCCGGAAGGATCGTCTACACGATCTTGAGATCGGGAAGAGTACGACTACATCACCCACGAGAATCCGCTCTCGTTAAACGCTTTGGAATCTTCGAGGGTAAGTTATTCCATTGACTCGTTGCTACAATCTAGTAGATAGATCTTGGCTTGTTTGTTTGTATGCGATAGAAAATTTTTGTTTTCCATGCTACGAACCCCTACACTTAGGCCAAAAGCCTAAGCTTGGGGGGAGGTACACCGACATCACACTCATCTATATAAAATGTTACATCGATTCTTTGTATATCCATGTTTCGCTTTCTTTTTGGTTTTTGTTTCTGCTTTCTCAAAACACAAAAATACCAAAAATATTTTTGTTGTTTCTCTTAGTTTGTTTATTTGCTTTTTAGCTTTGGTTTGCCTTAAAGAAAAATCCAAAAATATTTTGCTTTGATTTTTTCTTTGTTTGCTTGCTTTAAAAAAATCAAAAACACCAAAAATATTTGTTGTTCTTTTTTGGTTTTGTGAGTTCTTTACAGGGTTCAGCCGTCTTCAGTGGAGTTTGGTTTCATGTTATTATTCAAGTCACACAAGTGAAGGGCAATAATGAAGATTAAGACAACTTGAGGTGTGGTAAGAGGCTAGTAACGAACTCTATTTGTTTTCATTTTTGTACATATACTCATCATTGTGAGCATGCTTAGTCTATTCATGTAATGTGTATGTTATTAATGGATGATTAGTAGTTCTTTCTTTCTTGTGATTAGCTCCAGCTTGCTAATAGTTTGTAGCATGTCATATGAATGGTTACTTGCATTGTTCTATTCATAACTTGGTATGATATTGTGATACCCTCCTCTGAATGTTTCATGTGAATCGACTTGGACATGCTCATGCATGCATATGACTAAACAATAGTCAATAAGCCTCGATGATTTATTTTGCCTCAGAGTTATTGTATCATTTTCATGTCATAATTAGTATTGTTTTGTTGCAAGCATGATTATGACAGTTATTGCTCTCTCGTTTGTCGCTCCCTCTCTATTGCTAGCCTTCACTTGCACTAAGTATGAGATCTACTTGTGCATCCAACTCCCCAAAACCAATATTGCCAGCTGTGTCCACCATACCTACCTATTAGCATCATTTGCTATTCCGTGCATATTCATTATGCCTTGTTTTCTTCCAAATAAAATGTTTGACTGTTTTGAGAAAGTTAGTTAGTAAAGCTCTCACGAACTTGATGGCACACTTTATTTTTTCACTTAATAAACCTGAACCATTGTGACCTGTCCATGAAAGTTATATGCTTGCAAATTATAGGCTAGGAGTTAGCAGAACCGTGCTGTCACGGGGAACACTTATGGATACATATCCAGTTGATATCATGCTCTTTTGTTTGTGGATGTCGTTGGTGTGAAATAAAAGGGGAGCTTGTAAGTTCATGGAGTTATATATATGTGTTAGAGAAACGCCTGGGCCGCTAGCCTAAGCCATGCCTAATCATGGTGGAAACTTGCAGCAAACCATAATGAGAAATCTGTGAAGCATCCTCAATGAAAACCTGCAAATAGCAAATAAAAAGATCGCTGAGATGCTCATTGTCTGCTTGCCTTGTCATTTTGGTTATGGGACAGCTCCTGTACCATGTGCAAGGGGTACCCCATTGGCGGTAGTCTATGATACGCATGTATTTACGATGACAAGAACTTACCGGTAACTAAAGTTGAGTAGCATGAGGAGCGGCCCTCGTACTCGAGGAACATGAGATTTCCAGCTTATGGTCTGTCAAGCATATAACTCACATTGGACCTCACTTTCACCTTAACCATATAAAGATGCCTATGATAGGGGCAATGAGAGCTCAAAGCTAATGAGTACCTTACTTTCAACATTTGGAAGCCTTTCAAACTTTTCAAAACCTTTTCATTTCCTTGTTGAGTCACCACTTATTCTATGAGCACATTCTTGAGAGCATAGTTGTCATTCTTGTGTTTGTCTCAAAACTTGATTAATTATGTCATTACTTTGATGCTTGTATCTCTGATATCTTTACTTTTAGTCTTCACTTGAAACTGCAGAGGTGCCTTGGCATTTATATTGTGCTCTACAAACAAAGGCAAGCAAGATACCACTCTATCATACCTTCTTATGAGCATTGCAATGTTTCTTATATTTATGTTTCATGCTACTTATTATTACTGAGTTGGTTTCTCTTCATAGTTTGCAATGACTATTAAGTAGACTTAGTTGCATACTCCTTATTATAAATGGTTTAAGTATCTACTCCTGTGCTGAGAATGTATACATCATATGAAGCAAATGTGTTTGTGAAAGTTCTTTTATCACACTCAATTTTCAACTGAATTGCTTGAGGACAAGCAATAAGCTAAGCTTGGGGGAGTTCATATGTCCAAAACGTATCTACTTTCCTGAACACTTTTGCTATCGTTTCTCCTCTAAACTTGTGTGATTTGGATACAACTAACACGGACTGACGTTGTTTTTAGCAGAATTACCTTGGTGTCTAGTTTTTGTGCAGAAAATCAACTATCAGGAAAAATCCTGGAAAATATGCCAAAAATCCTATTTCACTAGAAGACTCATGGAGCCAGAGTACGAGACGGAGGGGAGGCCTGAGGGGCCCACACCCCCTGTAGCGCGGGTGGGCCCAGGCCGTGCCTGGAGGGGGTGTGGCTGCCCCAGGCACCCCCTCGGCCACCCTCTTCGCCTATAAGATGCCTATTGACCTAAAAACCGAGGGGGTTCGACGTTTTACAGAAGGAGTTCCGCTACGCCGCCACCACCAGAAACCGCGATTCAGAACCAGAAACTCCGTTCTGGCACCCTGCCGGGACGGGGAATTTGGAGAGGATCATCGTCATCGTCATCACCAACGCCTGTCCATCAACCATCCATGTTTCCCTCATCCATGAGTGAGTAATCCCCCGTTGTAGGCTCTGGGGATGGTAGGGATTGGATGAGTTCTATCATGTAATCGAATAAGATTGTTAGGGCATGGTGCCTAGTATCTCTATTAGTGCTATTTGACTTTGTTGCAACTTGTTGTGCTTAATACTTGTCACTAGGGCCCGAGTGCCATGATCTCAGATCTGAACTTATTACTGAATCATTATGATAGTATTGTTTGTGATCATATCTGCAAGTTGTGTTCACATATCATTGTCCGGATCCAAAGGCCCCGAAGTGAAAGAAATTGGGACAACCTGAGGGGATGTATGTGATGTGAGGATCACATGTGTTCACAGAGTGTTAATGATTTGCTCTGGTGCTCTATTAAAAGGAGCACCTTAATTGCCATTAGTTCCCTTGAGGACCCGCTGCAACGGGCTGGCAGGACAAAAGATGTTGTGCAAGTTCTCATTGCGAGCACGCATGACTATATATGGAGCACATGCCTATGATTGTGTAGTACTTGGATGCTTATTCTTATTTATCTGCAATGCCCTGGCTCTTGAAGTTACATGTTTAGACTCGTCCATGCAATGCCCATTCATCCATCCCTATGCCTACCTCGCTCATATCCTACTGTTTGTTACTACACTTACTATTGCTCTTGTTTTACTGCTGTTGTTGCTCTGCTGTTGCTACTGATAAACTTCTATGAGCAAGAACTATTTCCAGGTGAAGCTGAATTGACAACTCAGTTGTTAAGGCTTTCAAGTATTCTTTGGCTCCCCTTGTGTCGAATCAATAAATTGGGTAATACTACCCTCGAAGACTGTTGCGATCCCCTATACTTGTGGGTCACCAGGGACTTTGGATACGGACAATGATATATGTACACAACTGGTAGATAAGATCACAAACAATACTATCATCATGAATCAATAATAAGTTCAGATTTGAGATCACGACACTCGGGCCCTACTGACAAGCATTAAGCACAACAAGTTGCAAAAAAGTCAAATAGCACTAATAAAGATACTAGGCACCATGCCCTAACAATCTTATTCAATTACATGATAAAACTCATCCAATCCCTACCATCCCCATAGCCTACAGCGGGGGATTACTCACTCATGGATGGGGGAAACATGGATGGTTGATGGAGAGGCATCGGTGATGATGATGGCGATGATCCTCTCCAAATTCCCCGTCCCGGTAGGGTGCCAGAACGGAGTTTCTGTTTCCGAATCACGGTTTCTGATGGTGGCGGCGCAACGAAACTCTTTCTGAAAAAACGTCAAACCCCCCCTGAGTTTTTAGGTCAAGAGGCATCTTATAGGCGAAGAGGGAGGCCGAGGGGGTGCCCGAGGCGGCCACCGCCCCTAGGCGCGGCCAGGCCTGGCCCGCGTGGTCAGGGGGTGTTGGACCCTCGGAGCCCCACTCCATCTCGTCTTCTGGCCCCGTGAGTCTTCTGGTGAAATAGGATTTTTGACATATTTTCTAGGATTTTTCCTGATAGTTGATTTTCTGCACAAAAACTAGACACCAAGTAATTCCGCTGAAAACAGCGTCAGTTTGTGTTAGTTATATCCAAATCACACAAGTTTAGAGGAGAAACAATAGCAAAAGTGTTCGGAAAAGTAGATACGTTTTAGACGTATCACTCCGGAACGTCAAACAGAACAGTCTTTGTGAAGGGTCAAAGGGCATAATTGCCATGAATCACTCAAGAATCCCGAAACCAACATTTAAAAGCTTATTTAAGATGGCTGAAAGGACACGAATGTTGCCTAGAGGGGGGTGAATAGGTGGTTTCAAATTACTATAGTTTAGGCTCTAATAAGTACAGAATAAATCTAGCGTTTAATCTATCAAGCACACAACCTAAATACACTAGGTTCAACTAAGTGCACCAATAACTTATGCTAACCAAGACAAACAATAATATAATAGAGATAACCAGACGTATGAAGAGATGATGACTTTATACCAACTTCACTACCAAATAATTTAATCTCTGTTGGAGAGGCGCGGCAGCTAATTCTCTCTGAACGCCATAAGTCGCTCATCTTTAGGTGTGATGACTTGATGCACACCCAACGCCATACAAGGCATCACCCCATGATGCGGAGGCACACCACTCACTGACGCCACAAAAGGCTCACCATATTATCACGTATGCGCACCACAAAGGCGCACACACAGTCCACTATGGGACACTTGAGGGCAGTCACCTACCCGTACAAGCTTGGGAAATCTCCACAGCTCAAATGGAAGCTTCCAAAATAATGCCACAAAAGGCCACAAGTTTAAGACAATCTTCACAACTTAATTGGAGGCCCCAAGAAACACCACCACGTCTACATTTGTCTAGGGATCCATGAACCCAAGAGTATCAAGATCAAAATCTTTCACCAAACAATTATTCATACAGAACTCAAATCGATGCACCTAATGCAATGGCAAGTTCTTTACTCCTAAATTCTACCAAAGCTATAAAAGCTATTGGAGAAATAAGAGAGGAAGAACACAAGAAGAGAACACCAAATTATCCAAGATCTAGATCCCAAGATTTCCTTCAGAAAGAAGGGATTTGGTTTGGTAGGGCTATAGACCTAGATCTTCTCTCAAAAATCTCTAAAAACGATGCAATAATAATAAGAGGAAGATGGAGAGAGGACAAGCTCTTGAAGGTACACAATGGAGAGGGGAGAGATAGAGAGTAGACAAGCTTTAGAAAAAGAACCAACCCAACAAGAGGAAGGAGGCCTTATAAGGGCCTCTCAAAAATCTTCCCATTAGGTGAAGTTCGTGCATACTCGGTAGTACCGTCAACTTGGCAATACTACCACCAGCCCCTTTTGATGGTCAAAACGAAATAGAGAGAGAAGGTAGTACATGGTCATACTACTGCCAAATTGGCGGTATTACCGCCGAGGCTGGGCGACGGTACTACCACCTCACTCCTGCCTAACTTTCGAGTATAAAAATAGACCATAGTGAAGGGTGAGACAGGCTAGGCGGAAGTGAACCAGTACTACCAGTGACAAACATGTCCTAGCCATAGTTTAAAAAACCGTACCGGTTTGGTGGTTTAACCAGAAAAAACCTGAACCGATGGACTCATCGGTTTTTTAAGAGGCACTGGTCCAAACAGCAAAAAACCAGAAAAAAAGATATTTACTAAAGGAATCAAACTCGTAAACCTTATGCTAGGAATAAATAGCAACACGTAAAGCCCAATACCATTTGGACATGCCATGTTTTTTGATCACATATTAAAATATACATTATATATATCTTTTATGGTCATTTTGTTCTAAAATTTGCTTAAATTTTGATGGAAAATAATGATTTTTTGTCGTCATTGAACAGAATGAACCGGTGGTCCGACCAGCAAATCAGTAAACCAGTTGCCTCACCGGTTCATGGACCGGTCCGGTTTTTAAAACTATGGTCCTAGCAGTACTATGGAGGATTTCACCGTACTACCGCCCAAGAAAAACTACGAAACCAAAACTATAGTAACTCGAGCATCCGAACTCTGAATGAGATGAATCCAATTTTGTTGAAAATATTGAGTATCACAAAGGGAGAAAATAGCATGAGGAGAGAGGTGCGAAACATCTCTAAGATACGAATCGGTAAAACATATAACATAAAAACGCCATAATATATTCATTGGAAATCCTTTTTGATGAACTAGAGCTTGTTATGAAGATGAGCACAAGCTCTAGAACTTCACATGGATAAGATGCAAATAACAACCAAGAAAGATAATGCCAAGTATGCAAAGGTTTGAGATCTCTCCGAAAGATATGATCAAGTTACTCACACGAGAGCCTCTCTTGATAGTACAACTATCTATCCTAAACTTGGTCATCCAACTAACAACATGAAACCGACAAAAGAGAAAACCTATAAAGATCATACATTTGCCTTGTGTATTCCACTTGAGCTTGATGAATATGATCTTATCCTTGTCAATGGAACACCTTTCTTGATTGCTTGTGCTCGTGATAGAGATTTATGAAGACTTGCGAATGGCCCCCAATTCACCCGTGGGGGTGTCTTCTTTGGGCACATCTTCACCTATCAATGATCACTGATGATGGAAAGCTTCAAGCATATGATCTTATTGATATGGCTCATACTGAAACTGCACTTGTTCATTTCTTCTTGAGTGTTGATCCACTTGAACCCGCTCTTTGCACTTGTCTTCATCAAACGTGTACATATTCTTCTTTCTTCAATATGATGTCTTGAAGTGATGCAAGAATGCTCACACTATGTTCTTCTTCAATGCATGATTCCAATAGGTTCAATTCTCACAAGACCATTCTTCGGATCACACCTTTGAATATTTTCTTGGTCATTGCTTATTCTTCTTCATTTCTTCATCCTTCAACTTTGAAGCCAGCAAATGCTTCAGGCGATGCCAATGGATAATTCCTACAAGCATAACTCAATACAAACATTAGTAAATAGAGATTTTCATTACTTGCCAAAACCACACATGTGCGTTTAGCAGGGAAACCCTAGCGGCCACCAGCAACATAATCCAACACTCGTAGTCTTGATACCCATCAACACCACCTCCATCTTCACTATCACCAAGGAGGATCCCTATCGCAAAACCACCTCAGGATCCATCTCCATCCATCTTAACCTTGAAGGATTGGGAAGGAAGACACCAAGGATCCACCACCAGGGTACATCCCATGAGCCACCGACGCCATCACCATCTTCGCTGCGTCCGTATTTTAAGACACCTTCCTACCATCCAATGCCTCTCCCTCCACCACCACCTTGTCCCCTTCCACAATTCAGGTTGTGGTCATCGCCTTTGTTGGCCATTGCCACATCGATTACACCACAAAGACTAGATATTGCTATGCCTATCTGTCGGTGTAGCGTAATTTGTTTTTCAAGGTAAACCCTGGAATCCATTAAAAACCGCCAGTTGTAAGACCTCGTGATTGAGATAGAGATTGGTCAGAGCAAATCTTTGGTTCCAGGCCCTTACGACCTTTCAATTGAACCACATGGCGCTCGGTTGAATGAATTGCGTGACCCACTTGGCCTACCTCACCAGGGTGTGAGTTTGAATCAGAAATCTGATACATTTTAGATTAATAAAAGTCACCGGAGACACCGTAGATCTTCTTCCCTTCCTGGGAGTAACTTCCTAGCCGACCTTCTTTGCATTCATCTTTTTTCTCTCCGGTGCACAACAATCCATTCGGTAGCATCGACTGAATCCAAGAGAAAGGTTTTGGTGATAACGCAGGCCTCTCCTTTCATGGAATCGCCCAACTTTACCATCCAATAACTTTCTGCTAAATGCGGACATCCGCTCTGTGGTGTGATAATATTGGCGCAACCCTATATTGGTTCTATCTACGTCAGCCATGAGTGTTTTCTTATGTTGCCTATTTCTGATGTGAACGACTTCTACGAATATTGTTCCGCTAGATCTATGTCCGGTCTAGTGGCTCTCTCTCAAGTTGGTTGTATTTGCAGGCAGTGTCGCTGCTGCTGTATAGGTTCATTTAGACTCGTGAGAGCATGTTATGTGTCTTTGTGGTGGTGGTGGTGGTGGCGGTGGCGGTGGAAGCATCATGTTTGGTCCTTTTTTTCGAAATAGGTTGTCGTCCTGCTTTATAAATAAAGCCACATGTGGCCAAACCGATACAGATTATCAGGACTCTCTTACACAACAGATCATGGATAAACAACAAAGAACAAAAAAAACCTAGACTTGGCAACAGTGGCACCGAACGGAGACCGAGGGGAAGAACTCCATGATGACTCCCCCAAGAGGGTAGCGTATCATCACGCAGCCGTCAACGAGACCAACGGTCAAGGGTTCTCACCCGAAGCCTTCGCACAAAAGGTACCCACGACGGCACCGTCCCTTGTTTGGTCTTTTGATGGAGGTGACATTTAGGATGGAGATCACACCAAAATCTCACTTCTAGTTTGCTTTAAGTTTTCGCTAGCCCACTTGACACCCTAGTAACATGTCTTTGTCATGTTCGGCTTCTTCCCCGGAATGAATGATCTTATTTTCCAGGTTCCAATGGTAGCCACCGTCTGACTTTGCGCATAGCCCAACGACTTGGTGGAATCGTGGGCATGGATTCACAGTTTTACTGGCTATGGTGGTACTGCTGAGTTCTAGTTGCGACACCGAGCATGGCTCATGGCGTGCCAGACATCTTCGAGGATCCGTTTTGTACTTTTGTTTTTTCTTGTTTTGATTTGAAGTTACAGCGAGTATGTGTTTTGAACGAGAAAATTTCAAAAAACCACCACATTTCAGTGGAAAATTCGCAGAACAACCAGTATCCGGCGAAATTACAAAAAACTACCGATTTTGCGTGAATTGGTTTCAATGTGCACTGATTGTTCGATTTGTCCCAGTTAACACAATTTCTGACATCGGGCCCCACTGTCGGTGCTGACGTGGCAAGGTGAGGCTTGGACATATCTACTTTGGACTATTTTGTAAACTTTTTTTTGTGGGACCCACTTGTCAGTAAATTTGTTTTTATTTTTTCCCTTTTCCCCCAAATACTCTCTCTCCCAGGTATCCGCCGCCGGCGTCCCCTGCTCCGGCCGCCTCGTCGCCAGCATCCCCTACTCCGACCGCGCCGCTGCCGACACTGGTTGTGTCGTGGACGCTGCTCATGTTGGCCGCGCACCTGGATTGGCAGCGCGCTCCGTACGTGGAGGAGAAGATCAGGTCTATGGCGGCCGACGGCAAAGTCGATCCGTACGTGGAGGAGTTCCTGCGGGCCTTGCAGTCGGACGGGGACGGTTTCCCCACCATCGCGATGCTGGACTGGGTGGACGCGCGCGAGACATACGCCGTGGCGCTCAGCGACGCGGCCGACGAGGATGTGGCGGACCTCAGGCACGGCCTCGCTGTCTTTGCGGGGAGGGCAGGCGAGGAAGCGCTGGTGTGCGAGCTGCGGAGGCAGGCCGCGTGGTGCGCCACGCTGCGCGCTGAGGCGGACGCGCTCACCTCCGACGTGGGGAGCCTGCGGGACGGGTGGCTGAGCCGCCGAGGACGCGCTCCTCGCCACGGCGGTCGAGGCCTAGTTGTAGTTCTTGGCCAGGGAGATGGACGGCGGCGGGGTCCCAGAGGTCGACGTGGCCAGGGCGGCCGGAGCAGGGGACGCCGGCGACGGGGCAGCTGGAGCAGGGGACGACGACGGCGGATGCCTGGGAGAGAGAGAGAGAGAGAGAGAGAGAGAGAGAGAGAGAGTATTTGGGGAAAAGGGGAAAAAAGAAAAACCAATTTGGGTCAAAAAAAAGTTTACAAAATAGCCCATAGTAGATATATGTGTTGGATAGATCTCAACGTGACTGGGCCCAACGGCCCAGCACGCCCCCTAACTGCGCCCTGATCGGGGGCGCCCGTTCTTATCTAGGACGGTGGGCCCCTGTCGCCAGCGCTATATAAAGTGGTGGGGAGCCGGCAGCACGACCTACGAGGTTAGCCGTGCCCTAGCCGCCCCACCTACAAGCCAATCCGATCTAGGCTAGCGCTGTGCCGACGGGAAGCTCCACCGCCGCCACCCTAGCCACACGCTCACCACACTCATTCCCCTTCACCCATGGCCAATGACGGAGGTTCTAGCTCCGGCACCAGCTCGGGGATTCCCTCTGGCTCGTGCTTGTCGAGCCAGGGAGCAGGTAGAGTCCACCTCGGTTCTCTCTCTCTCTCTCTGTTCTTGGTACAAAGGTAATGTATAGTGCTACTGTCAGATCTAGACTAGATCCGTGGTAAAGTCGTTTTAACATTGGTATCAGAGCCACTTGGTTTTAGTTGCTAGATTTTACAGTGCTTGTTGTAGAAAGTAAAAAGGTTTAAAAGAAAGAATTAGATCCAAAGTGCGCCTGCCCTATGGCCGCGCCGTTCCTCTCGATCTAGATGGGCATCCATTGTGGAGACATCTAGAAGAAGAACTCACCCTTCGGGGCAAAGGAAAACCCTAGATCTAAAGCCCCAAAAGAATCCCGAATGCAAGTCCTAACCCCATAGATCCCCAAAGAAAAGACAATCAAAAAGTGAAAAGAGGTCCACTCCGGCCACCACCGGAAAAGTCTCCGCCCCACACCTCGGCCACTTGACGATGGTGCACCCACCCTCGGGTGGATGCACACATCGGCAAGGAGCAAGGTGGGGGGCGCCGCCGCAGTTCCACCATGGACCAAGCAAGTAACAAAAAAAAAGGGAGCAAAGGCTCCACCACCGCCCCTCTTGACGGTGGTGCGCCCACCCTCGGGTGGACACACCGCCGGCAAGGAGGATGGGGGGGCCATGGCTCATAGAGAGTGAAGAGGGAGGGGCACGCGGAAACGCGGCCTCCTCGCCTCAGCCGTTCTCGCCGAAACGGAGCAAAGGGAGGGGCGCGCCATGGCGGCCGCTTCACCTCGCCCGGCTCGCGGGCTCGCCGCCACAGAGAGGGATGAGGGAGGGGCGAATCAAGCCGCCTCGCCTCGGCCCTCACAAAGGGGCTTGCGCCGCCGGAGCAGAAGAGGAAGAGGGAGGGGCGCGCGGAAACGCGGCCTCCTCGCCTCGGACCTCCTCGCCGGAGCAGCTGGAGAGGGAGGGGGGCGCGCCGACCGGCGGCCACCTCACCTTGCCACACGGGCCCCACGCGCCGCCGACGCGGGGCTGCCGGCCCGAGGGACGCGGCGCCGCCGCGGTCGCGGACGCGCAGGAGGTGGCCGCGGTGGCCACGCGGGGCGGCCGCGCGCGGGACGCGGCCGCGCGCGGGACGCGGCGCCGCCGCGGTGGCCACGCGGGAGAGGGGCTGGGGGGAAAGTGGCTTAGGGTTGAGGGGGGGTCGGCGGCTGAGGGGGTTTTTATACCCCCGAACAGCGCGCCCCACCGTCGGATCTAGGGCGACGCGGCCGGACGGCTCAGATTGTGCCACGCGGAGGTGGCGGACGCGGACGGGCCACGCGGGCCACGCGGAGCGCACAGCTGGGCCGCGCTTGCTGGGCCGCGGGGCGTGCGGCCGTGAGCTCACTGGCGCGCGCGTGGGCGGCAGCTAGGCGCAGGCGGCTGCAGGCAGAGCCAGGCCGCTGGCGGGCCGAGCCACAGGCCCAGCTGGGCAGCGCGGGGCCGTGCGGCAGCTAGCTCGCCAGCGCGCGGGCGGCAGCGGCGCGCATGCTGGCTGCTGGCGGGCCGCACTGGCGGGCCAGGCTGGCCCGGCCGGCTCTGGGCCACTGCTAGCCACTCAGGGAGAGGCCCAGTAGGGCGTTTTTTCTTTAAAGTCTTCTGTTTTTTATTTTACAGGTCTGTTTTTAATGTTTTTTGCTTAGTTTAAGCAATTTTTTTGCATAGTTTTCTCTAGTCCTTTTTAATTTAAAGTATATTGTGACTAGAGAATGTTACAAAGGCAGATTTTCTGCAAAGTATGTGTCTTTTAATGAAAGTTTCCGCTACAAATAGTGTTTTTACATTGCAAATGTATGGTTCAAAATTGCACCAAATGCAATAAAAGTTGATTAAATCTTGATATAAAGATGTGATTAAAGTGATTATGACTCATGCTATTAATTGACCAACGTTATTAATAATCATGACCATAATTTTTCCTATTAAGTATAAAAAGGTGCATTTAAATTTATTTCTGCCCAACGGTGATGTAATTTTAAATAGCACGAAACGATTGCATGCTTAATTTATACCAACGTTGAATTAACGCATACAATTGTTTTACTTGGTGATCTCACATCTTTCGTGATTTTCAGGAGGTCTCAACCTCATGGCATGTTTGAAGGACGTCCCGCTCCTCAGGGGGGACAACTACTCCGAATGGAGAAAGAAAGTTGACTTGGCGCTCGTATGCGCCGAAGTGGATTGGGTGGTTGACACCAAGCAACCAGTCAAGCCCGCTGACCCAGTCAGGGGAGATGCTGAACAAAGTGCTGACTTTGAGAAAAGGAAGAGGGACCATGCTCCATTGGAGCTGGCTTACTCTATCGATAACCAGAAATGGGTGAACGCCAACAAGAAGTGTCTGGCATTCGTAAAGAACACAATTGAGAACGCAATCATGGGCTCAATTGGAGAGTGTGCTACCGTGGGCGAGTACCTCGCCAAGATAAAGAGCCAGTTCACTGGCTCTTCAAAGATGTATGCGACCCAGCTGTTAAAGCAGCTGGTTACTGAAAAGTATACGGGAGGACCCCACGGGATAAGAGAGCACATCTTGAGGATGTCGAACATGGCTGCAAAACTCAAGCCAATGGATGAGGACCTCGAGTTAAAGCCAGCACTCTTGGTGCACCTTGTGATGGCCTCACTTCCACAGCCTTTTGAAAACTTTGTGATAAACTATAATATGTCCCCTGAAAAGTGGGACATAGAAAAGACCATTGGGATGTGCTCCCAGGAAGAAGAAAGGCTGAAAGCCCTTCACGGCGGTTCTCTGAACTTCGTGAAGGACAACAGGAAGAGAGGCTTCACAGGAGGCAACCATGGTGGCTCACCCTCCAAGCCCCATGGCAAGGGTCCAATGCAGCACCAGTACCAGCATCACCAGTCCACCCCTGGGGAGAAGGATCAGTGCCATCACTGCAAAAAGCCGGGCCACTACAAGAAAGACTGCCCGATTTGGCTAAAGTACATCATGGCCAAAAATGGTAAAGATATTGTTTCTTTTGTTAATGAATCTTTGTATGAAAAGTTTACTAGATCCACTTGGTGGATTGATTCTGGAGCAACTGTTCACGTTGCCAACTCTTTACAGGGGTTCCATTCGACAAGGACCACGCCAAGAAGAGAAAGACACATTGAAGTGGCGAATGGAATAGAAGCAGAAGTGGAGGCCATTGGTGACGTCCCACTGGAGCTGGCTGATGGCTCTTTGCTTTTGCTCAAAGATGTGCTTTTCGTTCCTTCATTACATAGGAATTTAATAAGTGTTTCCTGTTTGGATAAAGACTCTTACGAATGTTATTTTGGTAATGGCAAGTGTGCCATCTGGTTGAAAGACAAATGTGTGGGTGTCGCTACATTATTTGATAAGTTATATTTGTTATCCCTGCATGAGAAAGTTTTTTCCGTGTGTGATGTGAATGAAAAAGTTTCCTTGTCGAACAAAGAACAAAAGAAAAGAAAGCGAACTCTTGACTCCTCGAGACTATGGCACTGCAGACTAGGCCATATTTCGAGGGGAAGAATTGAAAACCTCGTTAAAAATGACATTCTTCCTCCGTTAGAGTTCTCCGACATAGAACAATGCATAGATTGCATTAAAGGAAAGTATGTCAAACAGATTAAAAAGGGTGCAAACCGAAGCATAGCTACACTAGAAATAATCCACACGGATATTTGTGGACCGTTTCCGGTGAAAAGTGTGGATGGCTATGATTCATTCATAACATTCACGGATGATCACTCCCGGTATGGTTATATTTATCCAATCAAAGAAAGATCTGAAGCGTTGGATAAATTTAAAATTTTTAAAGCTGAAGTGGAAAATCAGCACGATAAAAGAATCAAAATAGTTCGGTCCGATCGTGGGGGGGAGTACTACGGTCGGCATACTCCATATGGTCAAGTACCAGGACCCTTTGCACGGTTCCTGCAAGAAAATGGAATAGTCGCCCAGTATTCTATGCCGGGCGAACCTCAGCAAAACGGAGTAGCTGAAAGGCGCAACCGTACCCTTATGGATATGGTGCGCAGCATGATGAGCTATTCCACCCTCCCATTGGGATTGTGGATGGAGGCGCTTAAAACCGCCATTCATATTCTCAACAGAGTACCAAGTAAGTCGGTGCCCAAAACACCGTATGAATTGTGGACAGGCAGAGTCCCCTCTCTGCACCACTTGAGGGTCTGGGGGAGCCCAGCTGAGGCAAAAGTTTTCAATCCAAACATTGCAAAGTTAGACCCCAAAACAGTATCTTGCCATTTTATTGGCTATCCAGATAAGTCCAAAGGATATCGTTTCTACTGTCCCGACAGATACACAAAGTTTGTAGAAACGAGACATGCAGTCTTCTTGGAGGATGAATTGATGAGGGGGAGCACGGTAGCTAGGCAAATTGATCTTGAGGAGAAGAGGGTGCATGCACCTAATCCGATGATTCAGGAGCCATTTTTCTCGCTACCTGTTGTGCCACCATCTACAACCCCTGAGGTTGTGGTGTCGGCACCTGTTGTGACTCCACACGTAACAACAATGGGCGAAAGTTCGGAACCTGTCCATCAGGAGCCACCTGAACCCACTGTTGAGCACGAAAGGGAGCCAGAACAGCCAACTAGTGTAAATGTGCCTGAACCCGAGGCAAGAAATGAGCAAGAGTCTGATGAACTCAGACGGTCTAAACGAGAACGAAGACCAGCCATTTCCAAAGAAATCTACAAAGTTTACAATGTAGTTCATATGGAGGGCGATCCTACCACATATGAAGAAGCCATGAGTAGCCCTCACTCAGCCAAGTAGGTGGAGGCAATGGAAGATGAAATGAAATCGATGAGTTCCAACAATGTTTGGGACTTAGAGGAAATTCCCAAAGGAGCCAAAACAGTAGGATGCAAGTGGGTCTACAAAACAAAGTATGACTCCAATGGGAATGTAGAAAAGTACAAAGCTAGACTCGTGGCAAAAGGCTTCACGCAAAGAGAAGGCGTAGATTACAATGAGACTTTCTCTCCGGTCTCATGTAAGGACTCCTTCAGAATCATCATGGCACTAGTTGCACATTTTGATTTAGAGTTACATCAAATGGATGTCAAGACGGCATTTCTAAATGGAGATTTAGAAGAGAATGTTTACATGAAACAACCCAAGGGTTTTTTCATGGAGGGGAAGGAACATATGGGATGCCGCCTAAAGAAATCCATTTATGGGTTAAAGCAAGCCTCTAGGCAGTGGTATTTAAAGTTTAATGATACCATTAAAAGATTTGGATTCAAAGAAAATGTTGAGGACAATTGCATTTATGCAAAGTTCAAAAGTGGGAAATATATTTTCCTAATTCTATATGTGGATGACATTCTGCTTGCTAGCAGTGATGTTAGTCTACTACTAGAAACAAAGAAATTCTTGTCATCAAACTTTGACATGAAAGACCTTGGTGAAGCTTCTTATGTTTTGAGCATAGAAATTCACCGAGACAGAAAGAATGGAGTGTTAGGACTGTCGCAGAAAGCGTATTGTGAAAAGATTTTAAAGAAATACAATATGCATGCGAGTAATTCAACACCTGCTCCCATAGTCAAGGGCGATAGTTTTGGGAAATCCCAATGTCCAAAGAATCAATATGAGATCGATCAAATGAAGTCAGTACCATATGCTTCGGCTGTTGGAAGCTTACAGTATGCACAAGTGTGCACTCGCCCTGACTTAGCCTTTATCACCGGGGTACTCGGTAGATATCAAGAGAATCCAGGCATAGAGCACTGGAAGATGGTAAAGAAAGCTTTGCGCTATGTGCAAGGCACAAAAGGCCTCATGCTAACATACAGAAGATCTGATTCCCTACAGATAAAAGGGTATTCAGATGCAGATTTTGCGGGAGATAAAGACGACCGAAAGTCCACGACAGGGTATGTCTTTACTCTCGCAGGAGGTGCTATTTCGTGGAGAAGCGCCAAACAGTCGATAGTTGCATCATCTACGATGTATGCAGAATTCATAGCATGTTATGAGGCCATGGGACAGGCGTTATGGTTAAAGAAATTCTTACCCGACTTGAAAGTGGTTGACTGCATCAGCAGGCCACTAAAGATGTACTGTGACAACGAGCCCGCAGTATTCTATGCTCACAACAACAAGTCGAGTAATGCCTCAAAGTCTATAGATATAAAGTATTATGTTGTGAAGGACAAAGTCCAGGATCAAACTATAAGTCTCGAGCATATAAGGACAAAGGATATGCTTGCGGATCCGCTAACGAAAGGCTTACCACCCAATGTGTTCAAGGAACACATAGCCGGCATGGGTTTAACGGCAAGCCTATGATTCCTGGACCATAGAGGCCCAAAAGTAACAGAATTTGTTTCAGAACATGAAGGTATATAGTAGCTGTCTGATTCTATCGGCAATTGAGCTGGGACGATGAAACATGCTCTATGTGTCATTCTGTGATGAAATAAGTAAAGAACAAGGTTAAAAGTAAAGTCGAGATCTAGGGGGAGAATGTTGGATAGATCTCAACGTGACTGGGCCCAACGGCCCAGCACGCCCCCTAACTGCGCCCTGATCGGGGGCGCCCGTTCTTATCTAGGACGGTGGGCCCCTGTCGCCAGCGCTATATAAAGTGGTGGGGAGCCGGCAGCACGACCTATGAGGTTAGCCGTGCCCTAGCCGCCCCACCTACAAGCCAATCCGATCTAGGCTAGCGCTGTGCCGACGGGAAGCTCCACCGCCGCCACCCTAGCCACACGCTCACCACACTCATTCCCCTTCACCCATGGCCAATGACGGAGGTTCTAGCTCCGGCACCAGCTCGGGGATTCCCTCTGGCTCGTGCTTGTCGAGCCAGGGAGCAGGTAGAGTCCACCTCGGTTCTCTCTCTCTCTCTGTTCTTGGTACAAAGGTAATGTATAGTGCTACTGTCAGATCTAGACTAGATCCGTGGTAAAGTCGTTTTAACAATATGTCCAAGCCTTTCCTTGCCACATTAAAACCAATTCGCGCAAAATCGGTGGTTTTTCCAATTTCGCCAAATACTGATTGTTCTACGAATTTTTCACTGAAATGTTGTGGTTTTTTGGAATTTTCTCGTTTTGAACACTTCTAATCCTTATGGCCTTCGAAAAGAAACCGAAGGAATCGGAGTTAAAATCCGCTGCCCCCCTGTGTCCGACGTGCGAGCCAGACAAACACTGACCAGCTGGATCGGTCTCAGTACCAACAGTTTTTGCGCGCCAGCGTTTGACTCTTCGCTCCCGATCACTCGACCACCGCCCGAGAGATCGATGATGGTACTCGACGTTCCAGACGGCGCCGCCGCCGCGCGCGTCAATGGCGAGGCCTCTCCTTCCTCGTCCTCCTTCCACTCGTCACCCGGCGAGGAGAACACTCCACCAGTCGTGCCCCACGGCTTCGTCAACGGCGATCAGCAGCCGCTACCGCGGCGCCTCCTGGACTACACGGCGCGCGCCGTCGAGACTTGGTGTCCGCGCCGGACGTCCGAGAACGCCGCGCGCAGCCTGGTGGCCTGGACAAGGGAAGGCGGCGCCGTCCGCGCGCTCCTCGTCGTATCGGTGAGCCTCTGATTGCTTTCCTGTTGGGCTTTGGCTCCAACTCCAACTCGAATTCATCAGCCCAACGGATTCTTGATTCGGATCATGATCCCAAAAACTAAAACATCATCACTCACCCCTGGCAGGTCGGATCCGTGACATCCCTGGCGCTGACTGTGCTTCTGGTGTTCACGTTCTTCCTGGTGGCCGCGTCGACGGCGGCGATCGTCGTTTCGATCCTGATGTCCCTGGGCGCAGCCGGAGGGTTCCTGGCTGTCCTGTTCGCTTTCGTGGCGGCGATGTACGTTGGGCTGCTGTCGGTCGCCGTCATTGTCATTTCGTGGACGACCGCCGCATCTGTCATTGGAATCACCATTGCCACTGGTAACTACGTCGTCTCATCTTCTTCCAACTGACAAATCCCACTCTTTGCTTGCCATACTTTCTGAATATGATGCTGCTTGAATGAAACCACACCTCTTGAAAGCATTAATTACTGCATAATGTCGATCAAGCATATATTTCCACAATCCCTCTGACTATGCATAATTCCAGGTTGGGCTGCGTTATTCTGGATTGTTTGGTTTTCTGCTAAGAAATGCATGGACCTTCCTAAGCTCTGAAAGATCAATTATTGGCACCACAAGCTCTGCGATCTAGTCGAGCACATTTCGTTCACTTTCTAGGTACATGATCTACGGCTGTCTGTATCGATAAATCGTTGCAACGATGTGCACCATGTTGATGAATCTAGTCTTCTAGCTACTCTGCGTAGTGGCATGCTCCTTTTTTTTACAACATCAGAATTCAGGCAAAGCTCATCCTCGTTTGGAACTGATCGACACCTCAAGTCAAGGGCGTGGGGCTGCTAGGAATGTTATATGACGAAAATGACAGGCTCTCTGCCTATTCCTTAAGATAGAAAAAAACAGGTACAATAGTGTCTGTACAGATCAGAAGAGACTGGGAATGCTGAAAACATATTTCTTCCATTAAACCGAACTAAACTTCAGTTTTCTGGCCGGATTGCGGATTCTCACTCATCGCAAAACGGCAGGCTAGCCTAAATCTGTTTGTTACGTTGTAAGAGCATCTCCACTCGGTCACTCCATATGGTGTCTGGCTTTGCCCTTTTTTTGGCCCGTATGGGGGTGCCGGCACAGATGTCGTTATGGGAGGCGTCGGCGCCCAGCCGCATCCCATACCGCCCCCCTATACACTTTTTTGGAAATAATAAATTTTTCAATCAAATTAAACATAAGTTTTAACATAATAATTTAACAAGTTTTGAATCACAATTTCAAACATATAAATAAACTAGGCGGTCCCTTTGAGCATTCACAGATGCTTTACTAGATCATCTTATAGCTGGTGATGAGTATTTGCGTCTCAAACTTCTTAACCCTTGATGAGGAAAGAGGTGAACACAACTGGCACCTGGTGATTAACATTTGCAAGAGAACCCTGGCAATAATATGGTTCAGTATCAAACACTGGACTATCCAGCTCGCTCTCAATGATCATGCTGTGCAAGATCACACATATACAGTTATGACCCCCCACATCTGATCTTTCGACCAGGTAAGAGCGAGGTATCGAACAATGGAAAATCAAGCTTGCAACACATCAAATACCCGCTCCATATCCTTCCTGCAAGCCTCCTGCTGTATCCCAAACCAAACTTTTTACGCTCCAGCCACAGGGTTTGAGATTGTCTTCACAAATGTTGATCATCTTGGATAGATGCCATCTTCCAGATAGTATCCCTTGTCGTAGTTGTGTCAATTAATCTCAAATTTCACCAAAGGAGGAGTGCCTTCAACAATCTTGGCAAATACATTGAGCACTGCAGCACATTGATGTTATTGTGCGATCCCGCCATACCGAAGAAAGCATGTCAAATCCACAAATTTTGATCTGTCACTACCACAAGTACCACATTTAATGATTCTTTGTGACCTTTTTATATTCCTTGGCATGCAAATGGACAGTTCTTTCATGCCTAGTGCATACAGTCGATGATTTCAAGCATCCTCGAAAACCCTCTTTCTGCATTTTGTGCCATGGTTCGAGTTGTGTCTTCTGCATTGGGTGTTCTCAAATACTTCTTTTCAAACACTACCACTATTGCCCTGTAGAACCTTTACATGCAACCAATCGTTGTGGACTCAGTCATGCACAGGTAAGCATCATGTGTATCTACAGGAATTCCCATCCGGAGGGCAACTGTGCATTTATGAATTGTGGAGAAACCAAGCAAACCGACAATGTCTCTCTTTAGTTTGAAGTATTTTTCAAACTCCCTCAAATTCTCGACAATCTTCAGAAAGAGCTTTCAGAAAGAGCTTCCTTCTCATCCTGAAACGGTGTTGAAATATCACATCGTCATGCAATAGATCATTAGCAAAGTAGTCTACGTACAATATGCAGTAGCCTTCCATTCTCCGCCTTGGCTTGCTCTTGGGGCACCCCGGCATGGAACCTCCAACAGCTGGCTTTTCATCATCGGCGATCATGCCCAGGAGGGCAGTGAGGATCCTTAGATGATCATCATTGCCGACAGCGTCTCTCACGGCAGCAACTGCTGCAACTTCATCGTCTATCAGAGCAGCAAGAATCTCTTCCTCGTCCGAACTAGGGAGGAGGTGGTTGTCGCACAGTGAAAAGGATGAGATGGGGGATTTTCCGTTTGGCTCGTCAACAGGGCTGGCTTGCTTGCTTGGTTCTCTCGCCCGGCCTGCGCCCCTCTAGTCCCCCTTTCGGCGTGTTGGGTTTGGTATGTGGACGCCGGATGATAAGTTGTGTCGCGCCGACGCTAAATTTGAATTAGGGAGCCGGCTAGAGGAGATTTTTAACTCCCGTGTCGCCATAGCCCTCTTGGGGCATTTAGGGTAGCCCGAGTGAAGATGCCTTAATAAATTATTATTTACTTCCAAGGGCAATCATGAGAATGGAAAACATGTGTCGTTGCACATAGTTAGCCTGAGCGGAACTGAATGCAATATATGAAGAAGGTGTTATACATGCCAAGTGCCAAACAATATGTGCGTCTCTCACGAAAAAATCCGTATACAATCTTCTGGAATTTGTGGACGCGTGGAGTCGTTTGTAGTTTGTTCGTTGGATCTTCTAGGATTCTATCTGTTTTCGTGTTCGTCGATTTGTTTTTATGTCAGTCTCTTTCGATGTACGAAGTGTCATTATTAATATTGGTTGCTTCTCTAGTGTGTTGTTTTTTTTTGTCCTTAGCCCAACGATTTTTCGTCTGTCTACTACAACAAGTTCTACTACGCAAGTTTTGTCCGGCTCCGATGATGGAGAAGCGAGAATGGCGACGCGCCTTCAGCTCGTGCTAGTGTCTATAGTCGTCGCTAGGTGGTCCAATAACCTATTTGTATTTTAAACCTAGTCGCATACAAGCACAATATGTATACTAAATGTTTACAATAACAAGCGAAGCAAGCCTACCGAGGTGATGTTCAATCTTCAGAAGTGCTGTATAAGAAAACTTAACTCCACACAATTTCTTCGAAACTTGCGTACCACGTACGTCTGGCACTTGCCGTGCCGGACCGGGCCAGTCTGGACTCTGGAGTGGCGAGTATCTACCCGCTGCAGCCAACAACGGAGCAAATTCTACTCCATCAATCTAAACCGTACCGTTTGATACGGCACAGCTGATTGTTTGAAACTTTGAATTGCCGTGTCAAATGGCGCATTTATGCATGCCCACAAGAACCGGCAAGACCGACTATAAAAAGCATACCCACAGGCCACAGCTTATAACACCCAACAATCAAACCAACCAAAGCACAAGAAATAAGAGAGTTTTAGCAAGCGAAGATGGCCACTGGCTCAGCCGCAATCAACCTGGCGATCTTCCTCCTCGTCACGCTCTCGGCCTCCCACATCGCATCAGCCCTCCGTCCCAGCCTCGGCGTCTGCCATGCCAGTGGCTACCTACCGGGAAAGTCCGGCAACTGCGAGAGAAGCAACGATCCAGACTGCTGCGAGGACGGTAAGAGGTACCCACAGTACCACTGCTCGCCTCCGGTGACATCGAGCACCAGAGCGGTCTTGACGCTCAACAGCTTCGAAAAGGGCAAGGACGGCGGTGGGCCATCGGAGTGCGACAATGCCTACCATAGTGACAAGGAGATGGTCGTGGCTCTCTCCACCGGTTGGTTCAAGAACATGGCCCGTTGTGGCCACCGCATCAAGATCACCGCCAACGGCAACTCCGTGTATGCAAAGGTGGTGGACGAGTGTGATTCCGTGTATGGTTGCGACGATGAACACAACTACGAGCCGCCATGCCAGAACAACATCGTTGACGCCTCGCCGGCGGTTTGGAATGCGCTGGGGCTTGATCAGAACGTTGGCGAGCTAGCAATCACCTGGTCTGATAGTGATAACTAGTCAACATTGACATGGGATCTTACATTACCTTTTTTATACGTTATTTTAAGCATCGTGTCTATAAATACCAATTGTAGTAGGTGTATAGTAGTTACATATCTTTCGGGTTGCTACAGATTTGTGTTTATGAGATGGGTTATTGGTTTTGACAATATGTTTCCATAATGTCCTGTCTTAAGAGGGAAATGTTCTAGCTCAATCTGATGCATCTTACAAATTCACCAAATAGCGCCATACACCCCCCCCCCCCTCCCCCCTCGGGCTCATTCATTGTGGCCCGTATCTTCGCCAGCTAAATCTATGGCGGTTTGGGGATACATCTAGGGCTGCAAGCGCCGTACCCGCATAAATCCACAAAAGTAGGAAATTAGTTCAACCTAGACTATATAATTTGCTAAAAGAGAATAGCTAGAACTAGCATAACCAAATTTGACTACGAAGCGGGATGGATCAGGTACCACTCTGCAACTCTAGGTACATCCTCCATTAGCCAACTAGCTTACTATCAAAAAACTATAATTGATAGTACGTATGATTTGCCGCTTTCTTAGCCATAAGGCCTACATGTCATAGGATCGATTTAATTTCTTGATAATTTTGCCACACTTGTGGTGGCTATTTTGTTGGCCGCACATTTCGTGGTAGACACAATTCACCTGAGGTTGATTCGAGACCACGATGGTCTCCTTATCCAGGGGCAGGCTCTCTGGTATGATAGTGCGGGGAGTGCAATGATCATAGAAGCACAAGCACTAAAAGATGGAGTCAGGTTAGCGATTGATTGAAGCTACCAACACGTTGAGGGTGGGTTAGCGATTGATCGAAGCTACCAACATGTTGAGGTTGAAACGGATGCACAAGAAGTACTGAAGCTTAGGACCCTGGCGGTGGCAGATCAGAAATTGCCAGTATATGTCAGAGGATAAAGGAGCTTAGTGGGTTCTTTGCTAGTCTTAAATTCTTGTTTATTGGGAGGCTTTGTAATGAAGCTGCACATAGTGCTAAAATAGCTAGTAGATCTGATAGAAGAAGGTGCATGTGGATTAATTACACCCCACCTTCCTTAGTACTAGTACTACTTGGGTAATAAACCTCCTTGATTCGCAAAAAAAAATTCGCCTGAGGTTAATTGTGCAAAGTTGGTCGTAAGCAAAATATGCCATTTGTACTTGCAACGTACTCCACCTCAAAGAAAAAGGAAGGTTAATTGTGCAAAGTTAGTCATGGACCAAATATGCCATATGTGCATACAAAGTACTCCATCTAATCTAAAAAAAAGGCTAATTGTGCAAAGTTAAGTACTCCCTCAGTTTCTAGACACAAGTTGTATTTGTTTGCGAAGAAAAATCAAGAAAAGGTGAATCTGTTCTTTAAGAAAAATCTACTCCCTCTGTCCAGAAATAAGTGACTTGGATTTATCTAGATTTAAATGTATCTAGACATATTTTAGTGTATAGATATATTCAAATTTTTACAACTCCAAGTCAGTTATTTATGGACAAAGGAAGTAGATTATAAGGTATATTGTGTTGCACTACTCAGTTTAGACAATCTTTTTAGAGATTTGATTACGTCTCTATACCTCATACAAACTCCCCTATTTTCTCATATCAATTAGCCATTATTAATCCCGTCTAAAACTTGAGTAATTTTCACTCCAGTGCGTTTTTAATTTAGGTACTCCCTATTAATGTATCTAACTCCGTTAGTATGGACCAGAGGAAATTAATATGGACCAGAGGGAGTAGAAAACTATATACCTTATATATAGAAACTCGTGAGTATGAACCAGATATACACATAGTGAGGCGGCTCAGAGGAGAGGTGGCGCTACATGGCATCCAGCAGTCAAATTTCCCAGCAAATTTTTTGCATCTAACCAGCCAGATTTTAACCTCATTCTGTTCTGATCTAGCTATGGGATGCTTTCAACCACGTCAAAGATAGCGCATGCAATTAGCATCGGGAGCTCGATTGGACCTCATGCACCTTATCGAGGGTGCACCTGTTACATCCTCAGCCCGGATGTTCACTTTTTTTTAATAAAGTAATACCAACCGAAAACTATTTTGTCACCCCCATAGTCACTCTTTTTCAAGCAAAATAGAAGTGTTAATACAATTAAAGACAGCACAACCAAATAAAATCACCAAACTAAGTGACGGTACATATGCCATGGGAGATGGAACCACCAACACCAGCAAACAGCAACCTCCAAATAATATATACACAGACTTTAGGCAAACATAAACGAAGCGAAAGCACAAATAGTTGTCAGCGAGACTCGGCACACTGTAAATCCATGATGAAGCCAGTGTCCAGGTAGAGTCGCTGCATTTAGGGTAAAGTAATGCAATCCAGCGTTCGTGGCCGAAGGACTTGGCCTGAGAAGTGAGAAGAGGGTAGGAGAAAACAAGAGGTCAATATGAGCACTACCATCTTTATTTCTAACCTAGTGCAGCAAAGATAGTAGCGCCAGACTACATACCTAATGGCTACCAACAAGCGAGAGCAGGAACGTCCGATAACCTCCCGATGTTTCGGAATGGATAGCATCAGCTAGCGGCTTTTTGTATTTCTTGTAGTACTCTGCCTTTATGTATTGCATATCAATCTCGGTTCTGGTTACCACCACCCTTATAAGAGTCTTGTCATCAGTACCAAGACCTTTCATGGATTTCCTTAACACCTGAATTACCATTATTCACAAATAAAAATAGAAGATCAATACCAAGGCAAGAGAACAGAAATCAACACAGCAAAAAAAAAGATGTCCTGATAAGAGAATAATAAAGATAACACAACTTTTGGGGCTATTTGTTACTTCCGAATGTATAATCACTGCCTGAGCAGGTAATAGCATTCATGAAGGCATAGTCCGGTAGCATAATTCCCATATCAATTATACTAGTACTAGTGGTGTTCAGCCTTGGATAGATAATGCATCTAGCACAGTTACAGAGCACGATCGAAAGTTGGGCACCAAGCATATCGAGCCAATCTAGTCATGTGCCTATTTGAAAGCATTTGCAGAAAAAACCAAATTGGGATTAACTAGATATTCACTGAAAATAGGAAACATGAAAAGGTAAACAAAGACTGCTCCAGAGTCTAACCCTGCAGGCTTAATGCACAGTATATTATGGAGCAACTGTTCTTGATTATCCAGATGTTAAAAAGTAATTTTGTGTCGTTAGAAATAGTTCATGCACTGTGCAAATCTTCACTTTATCAAACACGGAAATTTAAGAGTATGACTTGCCTGTTGCAATCAAATAACTACGTTTACATATTTTTATATGAGGGCAGCATGAATGAGATACCTTAGCAAAATACTTCGCTGGATTCTCAGCACATCTGAGGATAGCTACTAGTGCAACTTCAAAATTTCCAGATGTTTCACTCTTCACAACCTACCATCAGTAACGGAAACTCATTATTACACTCCAGGAGAGCACCAAAAAGTAAATGGAAAGGAAACTGAGCAGAAGTCTTACCTTCACTAACGACCGATCATACATGTGGTGGTAAGCAGAAGCAACAGCTGCCAAGTGTGCCCAGCTGCGTTCAGTGAAGATACGGATGAAGGTTTTCTCATCTGTGCCGAATTTTTTCTCACCAGCTTTGTACAGGTCCTTTGCATCATGTGTCACTATAGTGGGATCAACCTCAGGGCCTTCATAGCGTGGAATGCCGAGATAGGCTAGTAAGATCTGAAATATACATTATATCACTTGTTAGCACAAAAAGTACAATTTGGACAGGTATACTTCATAAATATACCTGTCCAAATAGTATGGAATCACATGCACAGATCACCTTGATATCAACATATAAAGTGGAATTACAAAATCATATCAAGATAGCATTTAGTAACTGCAATATTCTCAAGAACGCGTCAAAATTCTGTGTTTCAAAAAATGATATGTACAATACAAATTATGAATAGAGAAGTCAATAATTCAAATGTCTTTCAACTTTTATGCATCAGATGAAGAAGTTAAACAAGTTAAGCAATAAAACCTTCTGATGATCGCCGCTTGTTTGGTGACTAATGTCATGCTCAAGATAAGTACCAAACTTGGCATAATATGTCTGTTTCATTATTTGAAGCTGTGATGGTGTCCTGGAACATATTATATCTGTAGCTGCTCTCAGATCAGGAGCATCAACACTCAGAGCATCTCTCAAAACAGTTGCATCACGTCCAGGAGGATCAAGAATCCAGAGCAGCATTGCTTTCTGAAATCATAACCATAAGGTATGTAGTAATATGTAATTAAGCATATGTAGTAATATCTAATTAAGCATACCACTTCAGCTAGTATAGCTGAGCAATAATTTTATTTATTTATTCAATAATCATTAATTATGTAGTTTCCAGTACCTTGTGGTTTCCACTGAGTTCAGATGATATACGATGCGAAAGTTCCTCAGAATACATAGTCTTGAATTCATGTTGAATGTATCCACGTTGCATTGTGTCGCGGTGAGCAAGTATATTTGAAACTGCCGTACTATCACAGCCAAACCCTGTAAGACAACAACCAAGAGTTACAACTCCACTTCTCGGGAAACTACTATAGCACCATTATCTCATAGGTAGTAAGTACTCTTAGATAAATTCTTGAAAGCACCTTGATCAGGGGCCCTTAGCAGTTGACAATTTTAATTTTGAGTTATTCTGAACATACCAGAGCGGTTGGGATGGTTGAGGGGATGGGAAGCATAAATGCAAGGGATAAGAAGAAAACATGCAGTAATAGAAAAGGAAATTCAGGAGGCAATAATATATATAGACTTGTGAACGAGAATGTCAGTGATCACCATTACTTTACAGGACATCAGTCCTTAAATATTGCCCAAAGGCCTATTCTTATTTCTGTCAACCCTCAATCAAAAAGTTCCTACCACTCCTGGAACTATTTAGATATCCAGTAAACAGCAATTACACAGTTTTGCACTTAGCCGGAAGACTCATCCTCATTATCAGTCCACTTGACTCCAAATTCTAATTCAGCAGGTCAAAACAACAGGTTCCAAGTGGGCACAGTACTGCAGTTACCATCACTGCACCCCTGAAAGATGTCCCCATCTCCGACTCTCAGTCCATCCATCTAAATATTTCAACATCTGACGCTCTAAGTCTGAATAACAACAAATACATGCATAACGTTGAAAATCAATAAAAATCCACAGCAGAGTCCTGCTGTTTCCTAAAAAAAAAAAACACATCGGACCAGAAATTTCAACATTTTTACACAAAAAATATTATCTAACAGACCAATAACCCTCGACCACTGAATTATATCCACGCAGCGACTGGAACAGCAATTTCTACCTGGAACGTTCCTCCAGCAACTCAACTCATCTGAAGACTATCCAATAAAAACGCGTATGGCGGCTCGGCAACAGTTATAATATATCAGACGAATCGCTGCACCGAGACAGCAATCGTTGAAAATACACAGCCTAGCGCTGACCCCGATCTCCGCCCGAAATCGATCCTTATCCAAAACCGCGATTGAGGTGGTGGGGAATCGGAGGGGAAAGTGACGGACCTTTGAAGGCCTTGTGGAGATCGATGGCGTCCTGGCGGGGGTTGGGTGGTGCCGGCGGCACGGTGAGGCTCGCCATTTTTTCCCGACGGAGCTCGATGCGCTCTTCCGCTTCCGGGCGATTCGGTTTTGAGGGGATTCGATTCGCTTGGTAACGGGAGCTGTGGATGAATTGCGAACGGATGGCCACGCGAGCGACTTGCGGTTTCCTTCTTTTTAGAGTCTTCTTCTTTTTTGTAAGTGCGGGGAGCCGTGGGGCCGTGGACCGGGTCTAGACGTGGGTGCACGGCACTGGATCTCCGCGTTGCGTGCCGGACGGCCGGTGAGCCGTGTCCGTCCAAGGCGTGCCCGCAGGTGAAGCAGACTGGCCTCTCACAAGCTGAATATACGTAACCAAATTTGTTGAAAGAGATACAAATGGCGCAGTCTGGACAAAGGAAATGCCAGGGTATCTGGCCGCCTCATTTTTTTTATAAAACCGGCTTCGCTAATTCTCTGTTCGGTCCATAATTTATCAGTCCTTGCCGATGTTTTATTTACAATGAATATCATTTTCTTTCTGGAATATCATATATATTCATAGTAACAAATATTACATGGTAGAGATACATAAGCTTTACTCCAATAATTACGAAATAAAGTTTTAAAAAACTAGCAAATGTTTAAGGTCTTCAAACTATTTTTTCTTCTAAAACACAATCTTGTATTTTTCTGAGGCCAACCCAAAACGGACAAATACCAACCACAACCTGCAAATACCAATAAGGGTTTTGACGTTGATTCTTCAATATTTATTTGAGACTGTATTTTTCACTATATGAATAAATCATTATAAAATCCATGCTAGTTTGTACTCCCTCCGTTTAGAAATATAGGATGTTTTAGATTTGTGAAGTAAATGTATCTTGACAACTTTTAGTGTGTAGACTCGTTTGAACCTACACACTGAAAGATGTCTAGATACATTAGCTTCACTAACCTAAAATATATTATATTTCCAAACGGAGGGAGTATATAGATATAGACAATGTTTCAAGGTTGACGGAGATTTTTAATCAACCGAGACAAAGCTACATTCTTTTACGTTGAATGAACGAAGTTTAAAAACCTGGTGAAGATTTGTATATATCTGTATTTTCTTGCAAAATTGACTATGTGACTGAGACATGGATACACCTTGTATAATACAATACTAGAAAAATACATATTCTATTTTTTTATTGAAATGGCCATATGGCCCCCATTTTCAATTAATGAAAATGAAGTCGGTAATAAGGTAAGTATTCTTATTACAAACATTATTGCGTCAGACTTGCTGAGAAACAACGGAGAGTAAACTAGACAGTATCAATTTTAGGCAAAGAACCATTAGCACGGTAAGAGCTACTGGACCTACTAGCAAGAGTTAAAAAAACATTGCATCCCTCGAAGCATTCCACTTCAAAAGGCCGTGAAAAGACAAAAGATCTCCTGCAAGCTTTTAGTTGATCAAACTATCACTTGCCGCAGATTCTCCTCGCCCCTGGAGCCCATCCATGGCGACGTCCGAAAACTTCTTTTGCTACTATTCTTAGACGACCAGACACCTTCTGCAGCACCTCTTGTACCTTTTCTTTCTGCAGTATTTTCCAATCATCCAACAAACAACAAAAAGAGAAGATTACATTAGTAGGATCTCTTGGGACTTTTCGTTGAAAACAAGCATCATTCCTTGTTTTCCATAAATTCCACAGTAAGCCAGCTACACCAATCATTACCACCACCCTATCTCTACTAGAAAAATCACCAATCCAGTTTTGACATAGATTGAAAAAAATCTCAGGTCCATCTCCTCTACCCAGCGCACTACCAATCACACTCCAATTATATCTGGTCAGGGAACAATCAAAGAATAAATGTATAAGGTTCTCATTATCCCCACAGAATTCATAATGAATATCCCCTTCCAACCATGTTTGCTAAGATTGTTGATGAGTGCAGCAGCACTTCGTTGGGAGACCCCCCAAGAGGAAGGTATGATGAGCACAGCAGCAAGTTTTCCCTCAGTAAGAAACCGAGGTTATCGAACCAGTAGAAGGAAGGAAATGACTCAAAGGTGTTGCTAGCAACTTGGAGACCTACACAACATAAACTCAAAAATTTGCCCCAACGAACAGTGAGGTTGTCAATCTCACTTGTTTGCTGTAACAAAGGATTAACTGTATGGTGTGGAAGGTAACAGTGGTTTATAATAAGTAAATAGTAACAGTGGAAGATGTATCGATGGTAAAGATTGGACCGGGGTCCATAGTTCACTAGAGGTGTTCTCCTTAGATAAACAAACATGGCACGCTGGATAAATAAATTATAGCAGGGAAATTGACAGGACTGAGCAATGCATAACAATGCAATACTAGACATCAAGATCCTATGAGATTCGATTGGGCAATACAACAAGATACATAGACTGCCATCCAACTACATCTATGACTAGAAGTCCACCTTTGGGTTATCATCCGAACCCCCTCTAGTATTAAGTTGCAAGCAATAAACAACTGCTTTAAGCAAAGTGTGTAAGGTAAATAATCCACTTGTTCTATGAACAAGAGACCGTTGTTTTCTCTCTAGTAGCAACAACACATCTACAACCTTAGAGATTTCTGTCACTTCCCTTAGATTAAATAGTGGCATGAACCCACTATCGAGCATAAATACCCCCTCTTGGAGTCACTAGCAATTACTTGGCCAAGATATCTAATAACAACGGATAGCATGCAAGATCACAAACAACACAAACATAATAGAATCAATAAGACAAAACCATTAATCAATCTGACATAGTAATCTCAATATCCATTGGATCCCCGCAAACACAACATGCATGATTACAAATAGATGAGATCTTGATCATGAACGGAGCTCACAAGATCTAGACATGAAAGCACAAAGGAGGAGATACAACCATCTAGCTACTACATGGACCCGTAGTCCAAGGTGGAACTACTCACGCTTCATACCGGAGGCTGGCATGATGAAGAAGAAGGCCTCCGGGATGATCTCCCCTCTGGCAGGGTGCCGGGAAGAGCTTCAGATCCCCCGATCTAGGGACGATGGTGGCGGCTATAGACGGTTTCGTGGAATATTGATCGAGTGCTTAGGGTTTAGGCATCGGGGGCTTCTTATAGGTGAAGAGGCAAGGCTGGGAGGCGGCCAGGGGCCCACACCCTGCCCAGGCGCGGCCTAGGGTGGGCCCGCGCCTGGGGGGTGCGGCCGCCCTGTGGCTCCCCTCCGTCTCTCCTTTGGACTTCGTGTTATCCTCGGTGAAATATTGACTTGGCTTTTGTCCCGTCCAATTCCGAGAATATTTCCTTACTAGATTTTATGGAACCAAAAACAGAAGAAAACAGGCAACTGGCACTGCGGCATCTTGTTAATAGGTTAGTACCAGAAAACATATAAAAACACCTCAAAGTGTAGACAAAGCAAAGCAAAGTAGATACTAAATAAGCATGGAACATAAAAATTAAAGATACGTTTCCGACGTATCAAGCATCCCCAAGCTTAACTCCTGCTCGTCCTCGAGTAGGTAAGTGATAAAAGAATAATTTTTGAGGTGACATGCACCATTAAAACCAATGTCAAACCATTTGCAAGCATTGAAAGCTGGGATCAAAGAACTCTAAACATGAGCATGAAAGATGAAGTTCTAACAGTAAGACAAAGTAACTATGCATGCAACATAAAAGGCTACAAACAAAGATCATGAGTAACATGCATTGCAAAACGTTTGTTTGTTTCACATACAGAAAACATGGCATAGTGGCATTCATCTTGTCCCTCATGGAGTAGCAAATAGATTCATAGGACACCTTCAAAGTTCGTAAGAGTGATTAGATACAAATAACACAAGAACAAGTAATATCAACAATATGCATCAATCAATAAGTTTTGGGACAATGCACATAGAACTAAGAGTGGCAACTATGCTCTCTTAAGTGGTGCCTAAAGGTAGAAGGTGGAGACTCAATATAATAGTGGAAGAAAGGCCCCTTTATAAAGGGAAGCAGGGATTTCAAGTTTCAAAAAGAGCTTCCAAAATTTTTGGTACTTGTTAGCTTCCAACCCTCATTGCCCCTATCATAAGCATCTTGAAGTGATTAAGGTTAAAGTGAACAAATTATGGAGTATATGCTTGACAAAATATAAGTTGGCAATCTCATGTCCCTTGAATATGAGGGCCGATCCTCATTCTACTCAACTTTAGTCACATGTAAGTTCTTGTCATAGTAAGTACATGTGTATCATAAAGAACCGCCAACGGGGTACCCCTTGCACATGGTACAGGAGCTATCCCATAACCAAAATGACAAGGCAAGAAGACAATGAGCATCTCAGCGATCTTTTTATTTGCTATTTGCATAGGTTCTTATTGAGGATGCTTCACAGATTGCTCATTATGGTGATGCTACAAGTTTCCACCATGATTAGGCATGGCTTAGGCTAGCGGCCCAGGCGTTTCTCTAACACAAAATACATAACTCCATGCACTTACAAGCTCCCCTTTATTTCACACCAACGACATCCATAGACAAAAGATCATGATATCAACTCTGTACAAAGTACAAGTGCAATGTTGAAAGCGATCCCCGTGACAGCACGGTTCTGCTAATTCCAACGTATAAGTGAAAGCATATACAACATAGATGACACAATGGTTCAAGTTTATTAGGGGCAAGAAAAATAAAGTGTGCCATCAAGTTTGTTAGAGATTTAATCACTAAGTTTTCACATAACAAAATACTTTTTAATTGGAAGATAGCTGAAAACAAGAATATACTTGGAATGGTGTAACACACCATGCATAGGAATTTATAGTGGACACTTTGGAATAACTTGGTTTCTCGGGAGTTGGAAGCATGAGTAGAGCTTACTCATACAAGTGGAGGCTAGCAAAATACTGGGAGCGACCAACTAAGAGAGCAATAATGGCCATAATCATGCAGAGCGACAAAACATTACTAATCAAAGCATAGAGTGGTACTACAAGTCAAGGACTAAATGATCATAGAGTCTATGGTAACTTGTTCATAGTCATAACATGGTGTGAACATGTGCCAAGTCAACCCAAACAAAGCATCAAAGGAGAATACCACAACACTAAGCAATCCCAATTTTTTGGAACAAGTCATGCTACAGTAATAATCACTAAGCATAAGGTCAAAACAACACCTAGCATGACATGCTAAAGTCTAAGTCACAGTCAAAGCAAACTCCTCTTGCACTATTTCAAGCAAGAACTTTCTACTCCTTTCCAACATCAATCAACTTATTTGAATGCGGTGACCCAGCATACCACTGCATGATGTAGTATACTATAGTCATAGACATAACACCGGTGAAACGCCGTTCACTAGTATTACATCCCTCAGAGTGGTACAACAGAAACACAGTGGGTCCAAGACATGGCTATAAGTTACAACTCAACTCTTTACATAAGATCCAGAGAACACTCTAGGTTTAAGAGAGAGGAAGAACTTCTTACAAAGAATAATAAAGATATTAAGACTAGTATTTTAACTAATGGTCTGGCATTGTTGCTATTGCAATACACTACAGAAATAGGTTCTTTGGCTAGAGATTATATTCCTATCTAATCAGTAACTTCGTCTTCACTTGCATTGATGTATATGTTGACTTCCTTGTCTTTGTTGAAGAGCTTTAGCTTTTGATGATGATTCCTAGAGCATAACTTGATGTAGATGTTGTCTGTACTGGCTTTAGAATCTAGCAAGGGTTAAGAAGATACGTTGAGTACAAGCGTACTCAGCAAGTTCACTAGAAAAGGAGTGTTTGATGCACTATAACTACAGCCAAAGACCGTAGGTCGTAGGCAATGAAAGTTTCGTAAAAATTTCTTCAGAGGTTGATTTTATTCTGAAAAGCTATGTCCATCAGCCTTCACGGGTTTACCAGAACTTTCATGGAGTTCCTTTCACGCAGCGTTCACAGCTCCTTCCCAGAACAGGGAGTAACAAGTTACAGTTCTTACACTCTGCGGAGGTGCGTCACTTTACCCATGAGAGACCTTAGCCTTGTTGCACAACCAATTCATGACCTTGTCCATACTTCCTTGGTATGGGGCCCAGTCTAAGATCCAAGCCAATCACTCCCCTCTCCGCGACCTCATATGTCTACACGATCCTTCGGGGCCGGCTCACCTCCGTTAAGCCCCCTTTTGGGCAGGCTAAAACCCTGATGAGTTCCCGAAGCCTCTATGACTTGGTGATGCCCTGGCAAGTGCCATATTGAATGGACCATACCACTAAACACCAGTCATAGATAATCTAGACACCAAAAGGTGGGGCATAAGGGTGCCCACTCATATGTTGGATCCGCACAAGGAATCACAACGTCACGTTAAGGTCGTCTTGCCTCCATATAAGAGGAAAAGGATACAACCGACTTCTCTGTCCCATTCCAAATCTCATGGTTAACGCGTAATATACGGTGCAAGAATCACTGGCGACATTGGCTGTTAAGTCCTAGATAATATGTTCCTTTACCACCGGAACTTTCATAGTAGGTTATTACATCATGGTAAATAACCTATAATCATATTATTATGAAAATAGTGTTTCTGACCTTTTTCAAATGCAGGTGATGACAACACTAGATTTGCAAAATACTTTATAGAAAATAATCAAAGGACATGAGAAAGTGTGAACTTGCCTTTTGTGATTGCAAGATTATGCACTCACGGTCTTCGAGACAATATAATATCCAATATCTGAAATCAGCATCATTGGTCCGGTAAGGACTAATGTTTAAAGAAGCCAGGTGCTCTTATGCATAAGTAATGTAATGCACTTTATAAACGTGAATCTCGGGGATAACGTTGTTCTAGGGTATGAATACTGGAAATGGTTCCTTTGGAATGTGTTGCTCTTTTAGATTAAGTTTCACACTTGTGCTTCTTATTAAGGCTTGTGAGTGTGTGCGAACCATCATGCAAGTATAAGATTATGAAACAATGAGATACACACAAAGGTGAAATGCTACTTAAGATTGCTTACACTATAAGTGTTTATCTTCAAATTTTACTTTATAAGTAATGTCACTTATAAAGATCGTAAATGTTATTAATCCTAGCATACAAGTAAAGTATAAGGTAATGTGATTACGATTAATTGTTATCTGTTGACTGAAGCGGCAAAACGAATAACTTTTGAAGAAAAGATTCCTTTTCTAAGGTCTAAACAATCTTTGGGGTTAATCAAATGTGGTCGTTGTTGTCCGTGCTTGCTGGAATAGTTCGGTTTTGAGATGCTTTATAACTTAATTATAACAGACCAAAGTTAACTATAAAACATATAACAAAGTCTTTAGCATATTATTTAAAGTATTGTAGACTAAAGTTAACTTTAAATAGATAGATGGATTTAAGGTATATTGTTGATGATAATTGTACTTTGTTTACTTCATAAGGTTCCTTTAAAGTTAACTAGAAATGGTATTACTTTTATTTGGTAGTGGTTTTTCAAGATTATAATGGAATAGAAACCTTTATTTTTTTTTATAGATGAGTGGTTATAGTTTGTAAACAATGGAGTAATGTTACTTAACTGCTTATGAGTTCACTATAGTGTTTTGGTATATTGATAAACTTGTGGTTAAAGTAAAGGAATAGGTTTTATTTTACTACAAATTATTCTTGGGAATTTATATTGGATAAGGATCCTTTTATAAAATAATCTACACTTATGGTTGAAGGATAATTCAATAAAATTGTATTTAAAATGTGTTGAACTATTTTGACTTCATAATGTCAATATTTAAAACTAATACTATTTATTGGATTTAATTTACTAATTTTATAAATATTAGCAATTTGTATTTACTTTTATATGAATTATTAACTAAGGAAATAGGTTTAGATTTAATTATTAAAGTGTTCAAAAATTTTATTTACCTCATAAGTGGAATATTATATTTTTAGCATGTAGGTATTATTTTTGTGATCCTTTTGGTATATTATATGTATTTTTATGAATTTTAAATAATAAGATATGATTTTTATAAGTTTATTTATTTTATAAACATTTAATAAATAATAGATATTGAATTAAGTGAAATAATAATACCTGATTATAGTTTTAAATTATAGTTCTTATTTATCTAAGATTTTTGGTATATTATCTATATATTTTATTAATTATCATGATTAAAATATGAATTATTAAAGTTTTATTACTTATAAAATATTTATTAAATAGTAATAATTAAATTGTTAACATAATAATGTTTGATAATAAAGTTAAATTATAGATTTTATTTTTCTGAACATTTTCATATATTAAACATATTTTTCTGAATTGTAAAACAGAAGTTATTGAATTTACAATACTTAATCATTTTATTTATTTTCTGAAATTATTTTTATTTTAGACTAATAATGTTTAACCTATTTCTTAAACAAGAAATTCCTTCTAACACCGCACCCATACCTACCCTACTCACAGACAGGTGGGGTATTGACCACGTCAACATGCCACGCAAGTAGTGGACCAGTCAAAGGGTGGACTAGGTCAAGGTTGTCGTCGGCGTGACGTCAGCACGACCACCGCCGTCAGTTGGTGGTCGCCGGCGACGATCTACGGCGCCCGGGCAAGCGAAACTAGTCTAGTATAATTCAGCGCGCTATGCTGAACCTTATAGTGCTGGCGCCACTCGCAAATAGTCATCGGAGCCTCGACTCCGATGAGCTCCGACGGTGTCACAACATGCGACGGTGATTTACAACGAGATGTTACGATTTTAAAGGTACTGGAAGATTCAGGAACTCACCCAGATGACGATAGAGAGGTTGCGGAGACTTGGAGAGGCGTGACGATGGCGAATCGACGATAATGGCCACGGCGGCCGATGAAAAGGAACGCTCGATTTCACATGATTCATGGCGCGCTAGCTTCCGTGCTTGGTCCTAGGTGAGTAAGACCATGATGGCGCGTCCAACAGTGGCTACAACGAGGCGAGGGGTGGTCGGACCCAACCGAAACGACGAATTCCGGCGAACTAGGGTTTCGGGTGAGAAAGAGAGATGGGTCTAGAGAGCGAGATTGAAGATAAGATTGGTATAAGAGGATAGAGGAGGACGCAGCGGTCTTATCTACTCCTCCCAGGGTCGGCGGCGAGCATCACGGCGGTCGATTCTTGCTGACGACGGCGGACGGCATTGGCGGGGCGCACGCAGCTTCCTGTGTGCGTGAGGATGACGACGACGGTTTTGCAGAAAACCCCCTGGCAATTCTTTCCTCTCAACCCGCGATCTCTAGCAGGGCCACACCTGTCAGTCACTGAGTGAGACGAGCCGGGCTGGTTCTTGGGACGAAGTGAGCTGCTACGGGCTACGCGTGAGCAGTGGATAAAGAGAAGGAAAGATGGGTTGCGGCCAGAAGCTGTTTTCCTTTATTTTTTGTTTCTGTTTGTTTTCTATTTTCTGTTTCCTGCTTTATTTTCAGATTTATATATTACTCATTTGTTTGAATATTTCATATAGAATTTAATTGTAAAAATCTTAAAGTGTATTCAGCTTCATTTGTGAACTTGTATTGTATAATATGATTATTTCTTTATTTTCTTTATATATTTTTTTCCTTTTTGTATTTGTAAAGGCTTTTGACATGAATTTTAATTTACCTAACATCCATAAACTTATTAAAGAATGCATTACTATTAACTCAAGAGATCTGATTCTCATTAACTTATAATTTTAAAGAAGCTTATATATATATCCTTCAATATTATTTGATACATAAAGTTGTAGGAAATTAATATGATTAATATTATTCTCATGAATTTAGGAAATAGCAATGTAAATATTTTTTTATAACTAACATAAGGGTTAGAGTTTGAATTATGAATGCTTACCCTAGGTTTTAGAATACTTAACACACTTACATTCTTTTGTTGATATGAGTAAAGATTAATGGCTAAACATACTGTATTTATGTTTGTGATCTTTATTAATATCACCTTTTAAAATAGAAAGTTATTTTCTGGAAGGTCTTATGGAAAAGAATTGATAAAGATAACTGCTAGTCACATATGGTTATGATAATTGGAAATGACAAGGACATGCCTAAATGATTTACTATAGGAAAATATTCCTATAAACCATTGAGAAAGAGGATGGTAAATCAACAGATAAAATGGTTATTAAGTTGATTATAGAATGAAGGTTTAGTGTTTATCAAGAGTTCCTATCCTCCACACTTTATAATTATTGTTTTCTACTTGAGGAATTCCTTTCCTAGATATACTACTTCTTCATATCCATCATCATGTGCTAACATGATGAGCTTTGCTTCACAAGAACATTCTTATCCACCTTTAACTCTTCTAAATATATTTATAATTAAATGAGCTTGACACTAAAATCTCATAATCTTTACATATCCATACTTGGTTATATCAACTAATCTACTGCTAATAACCTCTAATCCATTAAGTAATTACTTCTAACTCCATTCATACCCTTCCATAATCCTCCACCACTAATATTACTCCGGTAGATGTATACATCTAACTACTTTCCTCAAAACCTTACTATCCTTTAAGAGGAATAACACTACTTCAATATCACCATGCTACTCTAACTTTAGCTTGGTCATACTATCTTATATCTACTTTACTCCAGCATCCTATATCCCAACTACACATTATATCATGGTGACTTATCATGGCTAACCTAGGATAACCTATCTATACTAGGTTTCAATCATGTTCTACCCACCAATGTCACTTATACATGATATACACATTCAATCTTGGTGGCTAAAGCATAATCGTTATAATCCATTAATCATTTGTGGCTTAGGTTTCTAGTTGGCTAATCAAGGTCTCATTAATACAACATTACAGTTGTATTAAAATTATCTTCTTAGTATCTCTATTGGATTAAGGGATGTTATTTATGGACTATGCTTACTTAATCCAATAGGATTCTCCTTGGGATCTATCTTCAATGTTCATCCTTATAACCCTATTTGTTACCATATAATTATATCTTCCATATAACTCTTCTATCGATTCAGGAGTGAGTTAACTCCTTCAATTACCATATTGATTTGATTCCCTTCAATCACTCCCATCCTATAGATGATATCCAAAACTAGCATTACTCCTTACCTCTCCTTACTTCTTTCTTTATAGACTTTAAGTGAAGCTTTGATATGGACAAGAGTTGATAGATTAATAATTGATAGGTTAAGAATTGGTGAATGAATAGTTGATTACTCACCTTGATGAACATCAAATATGAGAATAAGATTCAATAGAAATGATAAGATTTTATATGGGAAGAAAGATATATAGTGAATGATCTTGACTTGGTTTCTTTCCCATTCATTCTCATTAAAGAGTTAAGGTTAAGTATGACACTTATGGTAGTAATAGATAAGAATAAGATAGGTCAGGATTAGTTATTACATTCTTGTCACTTGAATTCTATTCATAGCTTGGTATTCATGAGTTATTGTAATGAATACTATGAGATAATCACTTAAGGATCAGGTATTGATCATTAAGAAATGTATTAGTGTTTAATTTTTATTACATTTGATCTACCCTTAGATCAAATCTTTTTTTACCCAAAGATAAGGTTTTAGCAAATGTCATATTGAAACTCATCATAGTTAACTTGATGATCTACTTCAATTCCATCAAGTTGAGAGAAGCTTCAATCACTTGGACAAGGTTTGTTCAAAAGCGCGAAAATTATTTGGATTTTCTATGCATGAATGCAATGCACACATCTGGGTTCAGCTTATTTCTAAGCTCCAATGATGGGATGTTACAGACTCTCCCCCTTAAAATAAACTTCGTCCCCGAAGTTCGTAAACTCTCACGTTTCGGAATGAAGAATTGGCTTGTGTTGATTACGACACGTCTCAGCTCCATGGTAACCTCAATGGGAATAATTGTAGTATTCCATATCCAGATAGTTTTCTTGTATTCTCATCATACTTGGAATCTCCAATTTGTTGTCTCAATCCTTCAAAGTTCCTTCTTCAATCCTCCTTTGGAGATATATACTTATTATAACTCCTTAATTTTGAGGTCTCTTCTTTAGTTCCTTATTCTGATTTGATATCCTAATCCAACTCTTTCACTTAATCATTGAACTTTCTTACTATATTATATAAGGTCTAGGAAGTCTCACTAAAACAGGTTTTAAATTTCTATTAGCCAATAGTTGTGGTCAAAAGACTATATTTTTGTTTTGTTATAGTATTGTTGAAACTGGTATTCCTTCCCAAAAATTGGATTTGAACTCATTTAATACATACCCATTGGAATTTCTTGTTCCTCTACCCTTGCCCAATTGGATGTACTGAATTTTCTCTTATGAATCACTCAAGAGTTGTTTTCTCTAGAAGAGTCTATTAAGATTAATCTATTTTATCTCCTTCAAATGTTTACCTTATCGAGCTTTAGAGAATCTTTTGTTATTACCTTAAGTACTTCTTCTACTTCTTTATATTGATTGCCTTAAGGTTTGAGTCCTACTATCTTGGTTTACTTCAATCTTCCATCCAGACATACTTTTTGAAAGTACTTTTATATTAGTGGCTTCTTTTAACCTTAGGAAAATAAGGCTTGCTGTTGTTGTAACTTCATACTTTGCTCCAACCTTTACTCAGAAAGTCAGATAATGATACTTTCATTTCTAATGTTTACTCTCCCCCTTAGGGTTTAATAATAATCTTCAAACTATATATATAGTATTTATCGGCTTTATAATTAGAATATTGGTCTCTATCCAGCTTATACTCTACATAGTTAGGGTTTTATGAAAGATTGTACGGTGTATCCACACAATTGTGGATCTCCAAAGTGAATCTTTTAGCATTATTTGTCTTACTTACTATTTGGACATTTTTGCTTTGATAGGTCTGACTTCGCGAAGCGCCTCGAAAGACGGTCGCTTAATATTTATACTCCTTCATGCCTCCCTTAACTTAGGCCAAATTTTATGCTCTTTATGCAACTATTAACATGATCTGGTTAACTATTTTAACCGATACCTGCTGCGTCCAAGTTACCGACTGCGGACCATCCTAGGGTGTATAGATTACCCTGCGGTGAAGGGAATATGCCCTGAGAGGCAATAATAAAGTGTTTATTATGTGTATTCCAAGTATATGATAGATGTTTATTTTGCATGCTATAATTGTAAGAATACATAAACGTTAATACATATGTGTTTAATAAACAAACAGAAAGTTCCTAGTTATGCCTCTCTCATAAACTAGCTCGTTGATTAACAAGATGATCAAAGTTTCCTGATCATAGACATTGGATGTTGTTAATAACAAGGTCACAACATTAGTGTAATAATGTTATAAACATTCATTCGAAGTATAGCATTACGATCAAAGTCATTAAGTTTATATTGCTATAACAACTTACGAAGTGATCCTAATCCTTAGACCATGAGATCATGTCAATCACTAACACCGGAAGAGTTTCTTGATGACATCAAACGTCACACCGTAACTGGGTGATTATAAAGATGGCTTCAGAACTACTAAAGTGTTATGTTGAGGCTCATGGATCGAGAGTGGAATTTGTTCATCCCGATGACGGATAGATATACTCTGGGCCCTCTCGGTGATATCACATTGGTTAGCTTGCAAGCAAGTGATTTGATCACTAGAATGTTATATCACGGGAACAAGAAAAGAGTGCATGTCGGTAACGAGATCAAACTAGGTATGGAGATACCGATGATTGAATCTCGTACATGTAATATATCGTGAAACAAAGGGATTAATATACTAGCATAAAAGGTTCTGACGATCACAGGAAAGTCATCGTTGAATGTGTGGGAGTCAGTATGGATCTCGAGGTCCCGCTTCTGATTATTGATTGGAGAAGGGTCTCGGTCATGTCCAAATTATTCGCGAACCGTAGGGTGGCACACTTAAGGGACACTAACATCCAATTGGAGCAAAATTTTCATGCCGGAAAGAATAACAAGCGCAGGAATTTATTTCACTAGATACCAAAACAGGTTTTCGGGTGAAATTGCAGAAAGTGTTTTTGCATGTGAAATGAAATACTAGCAAGGGGTTATATGTGAATGTTTGTCATTAAAGTAATTGACAAAATTCTGAATAAATAAAAGGAGTTTTATTTAATGAGAGTTTGCATTAAATTTGGTGGAAATTTAATAGCAATTTTGAGTGGGATTTTGAGTGGAGGGAATTGAAGAGATTTTTGTGAGTGGAGTGTCCACCCACATGAATGAAGGAGGGGAGGGGGCAGCCCCATGGCCGGCGGCCAACCCCTTGGGTGCCCCTCCTCCTCCTATAAAAGGCACCCCCTATGCTCTCTCTCACTCACACCTCCTTGTGAAGGATCTCTCCCCCCCTCTAGAATTTACCCCCCATGGTCTCGGACTAGCGAGATACATGTTCCCGGTGGCTATTCGGCAAGAAGGGTTGTGCTTCCGCTGCATCGCTGGAGCGAGGAGGTGGAGGTTGATCGGTGTCTTGTACGTGTGTGCGAGCACAGATGCGCTGATGTTTTGCGGCACTAGGACTCCCTCTCGATCTTGAGATCAGCAAGAGATCGTCTACATCAACCATGAGTTTAACTTGTTAAGCTTTGCCGGTATTCAAGGGTATGTTCTCTATGGATATACATCCGCCCGTTGTTTGTATCTAGTAGATAGATCTTGGTTCATAGTTCCCATCGTAGGAAAATTTTTGTTTTCTATGCTGCGAACCCTATAGTGGTATCAGAGCCAGGTTTATGCGGAGATGCTTTACACGGGTAGTACACATATGAGTATGTGGGCGATGATGATCATGTTGTTGCTTCTTAGTTGTAATTTTGGATATTGGTGGCATAGTGGGATGAAGCGGCCCGGACAAACTTTACATGTCCTCGCACATGAGACCTGTTCCATGCTTGACATGCAACTAGTTTGCATAAGTGGCTAGCGGGTGTCTGTCTCTCCTACTATAGTCAATATATATTTTGCAATGAGTTGTCACCAATTTGGTTATCGTCGTTGTGGTTCATGTTCGTAGGTAAGAACGGTTATATATTTGAAAGCGCTAAGCCACGTAAAACTTGCAATGGATAAATTAAAGGCGTCTAGTTTAGATTGTTGCTGGGCTAGTGTTATGATATGGTGATGTTGTAAGTAGAAGTATGAGATGATACTCTTACAACATACATAACGTGTTGTAGGGGTTCGTAGCATGGAAAACAAAAAATTTCTATCGCATACAAACAAACAAGCCAAGATCTATCTACTAGATTGTAGCAACGAGTCGATAGAGGAACTCACCCTCGAAGATTCCAAAGCGGTTAACGAGAGCAGATTCTCGTGGGTGATGTAGTCGTACACTTGCCGATCTCAAGATCGCGTAGACGATCCTTCCGGCGCTGCGTTCCGGCAGCGCTCCCGCAGTCGGTCACACGTTCGGTACTCAACGAAGACCTTCCTCTCCCTTGTTCCAGCAGGCAGCGGAGGTTGTAGCACTCTCCTCGCGATTCCGGCCGCACAACGGCGTGGTACCGGAAGTAGAGGGGAGATCTCGCAGGGCTTCGCCTTAAGCCAGAGCGAGTATGGTGGAGTATGAGAGAGAGCTATTAGTGGTCTAGAGATTAGACACACCAATTAGAAGGCTCTAAACCGAAGGCTAGGGCAATTAGAAGCTCTAAACCAAAACTGCTATAAACCGGAGATTAGAGGATAGGAACTTGTGTGTCTAGAGGAGGAGGCCCTGCCCCTCCTTTTATAGGTGGGAGGGGCGGCCAAGGGGAGGGGAGTCCCTCCCCAAGTCGGCCTTGGGTGGCGCGCCGGCTTGGAGAGGAGGGACTCCTCCCCCAAGTCGGTTTTGCCTCCTCTTGCTTGTTTCCCACAGTTTCCTGTTTTATCCGTTTCACTTTCAAACTAGCCATTTGACTTTTCTGTTTTAGGATTCAATTTAATCCTTTATTTGGAACAGCAAGAACACTTAGTACATGATGCAATCATTCTAATATGTAATGACACATTCATGTATCCCTTCCCCCCCGGAGTGCCGGACATTCCGGAACCTTCTAGAACATTCCCGATGAAAACACCGGAAACATTTCCGAACTCCGAAACGGGACTTTCCTTATATGAATATTATTCTCCGGACCATTCCGGATCACCTCGTGATATCCCGGATCCCATCTGATACTCTGAACAACATTCGGTCTCTTTCTCATAATACCATAACTACTCAAACAACGTCGAATCCTTAAGTGTGTCTCCCTACGGTTCGTGAATTATGCGGACATGATCGAGACACTTCTCCGAACAATAACCAATAGAGGAATCTGGAAATTCATATGGCTCCCACATATTTCTACGATTACTTTGCGATCGAATGAACCACTTACATACGATACCAATTTCCCTTTGTCTCACGATAGTTTACTTATCCGAGGTCATGATCGTCGGTATCTCTGCATACCTAGTTCAACCTCGTTACCGATAAGTACTCTTTTCTCGTTCCCGTGATATGTGATCCCTTGTGAGCCAGTCACATGCTTGCAAGCTAATTGGATGACATTCCACCGAGAGGGCCCAGAGTATATCTATCCGTCATATGGATGGACAAATCCCACTCTTGATCCATGTGTTTCAACCAATACTTTCTGAACACTCAATGCCACCTTTATAGCCACCCTGTTACGGTGTGGTGTTTGATGTCATCAAAGCATCCATCCGGTAAAGGTGATATGCATGATCTCATGGTCGAAGGAATTAGGTTACTATGTATCAGAAAGCTTATAGCAAATGAACTATATTAAATGACTTGATCTTTATGCTACGCTTAACTATAGGAGTATGTCCATCACATCATTCTCCTAATGATATGATCCTGTTGTTAATAACATCTCTATGTTCATGATCAGGAAACCATGATCATATATTAACCAACAAGCTAGTTTAACAAGAGTCTTTACTAGGGACTCTTATTTTAGTTTACAAATCACACAAGTATTAATGTTTTCGGTTAATACAATTATAGCATGGTATGTAAACATTTATCATAAGTGTGAAGATATGATAATAACCACTTTATTATTGCCTCTTGGGCATATCTCCAATAGTCTCCCACTTGCACTAGAGTCAATAATCTAGTTTCAAATCTTTGTGTATTCAACACCTATGGCTTTCCGGTGTTGTATGTACACGATTGCTAGTGGTCAACTGATCTCCGGATCTGACACTTCCAGGTCCGTGTGTAATTGCATGTCTTTGCGTCTCTACGCATCACTCATTCTCTAATGAGATGGCTTCGTACAAATTTGGTCCTTTGGTGTGACCTTTAGTTCTTTGGGGTTAAAACCATGTTGATAATATTGTCGTACAATATATCTTCATAGTATTATCCCACTGTGAACTACACCTAGTTTGATAACAAACTACTTGACACAAATGCCCTCTTTTGCTGCTATTATAGCAGTCATATACTTAGCCTTTTGTTGTAGTATCTGTCACAATGTCTTAACTTTGGAACTCATCCAAATCCATTATGGAACTCACTTTCCATTATATTGTGCCACCCTTAGTTTAGATTGATATAAACTTAATTTGTACTTTGTGACAAAACTAGTATCAATGTAGTACTTTTACAATGAACTAACCATCTATTTGTCACTTCTACAAATATAATACTCTTAGTTCTTCCAAAAGATCATAAGAATATCCTTACTATTGTCCAATGATCATCTTACGAATCATTCTGGTATATGCTCACAACATTTAGAGCATAGGACATATCTGGATTTGTACATATCACAGTATGATTGATATAAATACTCTTTGTGATTTCATACATCAAGTATCAATCTATACTTGATTATTTGTTTCACTTTACCAAATGTCAATACACTTGAATATATCATCAACATTGAACTCATTCAATCCTTTTTTTGCGACAAGAACCTTTTTCTTGTAGTTTCTATATTGAACTCATTCAATATCTCGTCTATGTACTTCTGGCACAACCATATTAGCGTCTATTGATGCCAAATATTTGGGTTTTGCCTAAGTCTTTCATCGGGATGAACTTCTTAATATGTGTTAATAAAAGATACATTATTTCCAATCAACAATATGTCTTCCACATAATGTATTAGAAACATGTCTTAGCGCTCCCACTTAATTTCTTGCAAATGCAAGCATCTTCATTGTCTCTAATGAACTTTTAAACTCCTTTAATAGTTTCATCATAGTGAAGATTCCAACTCCGCGATGCTCACTTTAACCATTGAAGTTTGCATATGCTTTTAGCATCCTTTGAATTAACAAAACCCTATGGACCGTGTTATGCACATGTCCTAGGTAACGATTCTATTAGAAGAACTTGTTTTGTTTATTCAACTACCATATAACAAAATTATATGTAGTGGTTGCTACATTAATCCATCTAGACTAAATATCACTATGACAGATCAAATCTTGTCATAGTCAACCTTTGAACATTGTTGTGAACTCTTTCCCAACATGTCGACTATTTCATAGATGTGAAACATCCATGTCTATTTCTTTATAGATCCAAATACGACTGTAAGGTCTTGTACCTTCCCAGAGGGTCTTTCAAGTTCAAATCTTGATCTCTCGTATATGGAACTATCACGGATTTTATGGCTTCAAGCCATTTTACGGAGTCAGGGCCCATCATCGCTTGTTTGCATGTAGTCGGTTCATTATTCTCAAATAATGATTCAACCCTCAAATCTTGGTATTTGATTGTTCATCCGACCTACTTGTTTCAATAGGAACTTAGATCTCTGTGACCACAACCTTTGAAGTACGCGAGCCATGAGCATTGTTTGCTAACTCCGGAACACTTTTCGGTGCTGCGCAACTCTGCACATACAGCTAAGGTTCTTTTAACCTTATCAAAGTTCTATTGTCCTCCCACTTAACTTTTCACGAAAAATTCCTTCTCAAAGAAACTTGACGTTTTAAGTGACAAACACTTTTGTCTCCGATGTTATGGAGGATTACTTAACAGTTATTCGAAATAACATACAAAGACAGGTTCATCCGACTTTGGTTGCAAACATCTTTCTATGCATAGCATACCAATGTTTTAAGAAAGGACAACTTGGGTTTTATCCCAAACCATAACTTTATATGGTGTCATTTCAATGGATTATGATGGAGCTCTTTTCAGTGGAAAAACGGTAATCTCTAAAGCTTTTAATCTTTAAAATATAATGGCATTTTTATGAATTATACCTTTGATCTTACCATGTCAAACAAGGTTTAATTACATATCTCGAACGTTCCATACTCTTATGGTGTTTCGGGAAAATGCAAATCCACGGAACGATTCCTTAAATCTTAGGTATTATGCTAAACTTGTAACTCAAATATCTTCCTTTATGATCTTATCATAAACTATTTATATTCTTGTTACAATGATTTTGCACTTCATCTTGAAAGTCTTTGAACTCTTCAAATATTTCACACTTCATCCTTATTAAGTAAATATTCATATATTCACTCAAATTTTCGGAGAAAGCATATGAAGTTGAAATCCATCGCTCTTGACTACACATAATGGACTTCGTACAACAATATGTACAAGTTCCAATAAGCTAGTCATTCGTTCCCTTTTGGCCTATGAACGAAGTTTTAATTATCTCTAGGAAAGTTTCACAAGCGTCATTTGATCAAAATCAAATAGACTCCAAAATTCCATCCATATGGATTTTCTTCATGTTTTCTTTCCAATATAATTTAAACGGCGATGTCACTTCCTAAGTGATCTTTTAATCAATTTGTCTTTCGACATTTTTAGCACTAGTTTTATGGATGTGATTTCTCCAACGAGATTTGTGAATCATCCATCTTTTATGGATTACGGCAATTATTTGAACAACCCTTTTGTTCTTATAATACCTAATAAAACAAATCTTGAAGGCAAGCTTTGATGTTTTAACGAGCAACACAATAACCCTTTATTTGTTCTCGATGAACATCATCACATATTCTTTTGCTAGTTACTTAGGCCATTGTAGTTCATGAATTCTGTTGTTTCGTATGACAATTCACACCAACAAATTCAGTATCAAATACTTAATAACCACATTGTTTAATAAGCAAAGAATATAGCCATAACATGTATATCATCTATATACTTAAACTGAACAATTCTAGTCTTTTCTTTTCTGCCATATATTTATGAGATTCTCTTTCAATATTTCATTTTCTGTTTGAAAGAATCTATCAACATCAATAGTGGAGTCATACATATGACATATAGTCCAAAGCGTGTATAGTTAAATACCAATGTCTTTGGACTTGCACTTTGAAGTAGATCACCATCATCAAATGTTTGGTGTTCTTTCAAATTCCTTTCTTTAGTAATCTCTTGGTGTAGTAAACATTTTACCTACATCAAATATTCACCCTTATCATGGAATTATCCATGATCAAGCTACTTTTAGCTTATAACGGTGAAACATGAGTATAATGTTGCTCTCCAAATCCTTTTGGACGATTAGGACAACTAGTGTCTCCAACCTTTTGCAATTTCTCATCAAATATGAGAACATGACTTTTGCCATATTATACTCTATCATGTTGTAACCAATACTTTGTTTCAGATATCACAATATCTTCCACACATCATGGTTTCTGAAACAACTCTTTCAGATCCTAGATAACCTTGATATTAAGAGAATCCTTTGAATATCAAGAATCATGGAGACAAACATGATACTTATATACTAACACTTGGAATTGTTACTCTTGATTTAATACTAATCATTAAACTTCATGGAGTAACCGGAACTTACTGAAAGTTTGCAATAGGACTTTTAAACTTTAGATTAACACTTCAAAACAATACGATACCAGTTCGTAAAGTAACTAACCAGAATTCTATAGTTCTATCATCTCAATTATAACTAAGCGCAAGGTGGTAAACGGATGCCAATGACTACAACAACTATGCAAATTCACTTTGATTTAGTTTATGATAAATTGAGTTCTAATTAATAATTAAATTAATCTAGGTGAACTCCCACTCAAAACAATATCCCTCACATTGTTTTAGTGATCACACGAACCAAATCCACCACATCAAAACCGATCATCACGAGAGTTGATATAGCTTCAATGGCGAACAATCAACATGTTCATCATATCTACTATATGACTCATGCTCTACCTTTCGGTAATCCGTGTTCCTGAGGCCATGTCTGTACATGCTAGGCTCGTCAAGATCAAACCTTAGTTTCCGCATGAGCAAATCTGGCTTGCTCATGTTGTATACACTTGCAGAATCTAACACACCCGATCATCACGTGGTGCTTCGAAACAACAAGCTTTAGCAACGGTGCTAACTAAGGGTGAACACTTTATGACTTGAAATTCATGTGCATGAGGGATCATCTTATAATGCTACCGTCGTCTACTAAGCAATACAAGATGCATAAAGGATTAACATCACATGCAATTCATAATTTGTGATATGATATGGCCTTTCTTCTTTGTGCTTCCGATCTCCATCTTCCAGCACGAACATGATCTCCATCATCACCGGCATTGCATCAAGGTCAATGACGCCTCTACATGGTTGTCGTCCACCGGCTTCAACTATTACAACTACTTTGAATAGACACGCGGGTCTTAACAGAAATTAAAGACAACCATATGGCTCCTGCCGGTTGCCAACTTACAATAAGGAACATTGCATACATCATATATAATCACAATCATGGCCATATCACATCACTGCACACCCCTACAAAACAAAGTTAGACGCCTCTACTTTCTTTGCATATTTTACGTGGTTTGGGGCTTTCAATAAGTGTCGTACTAACTTACGAACAAGAACCACAACATTGATACTAGTATTGTTAATCACCCGTTGTAAATTGGATCTTAACTATGCTAGGAGAAACAGGCACCCGCAAAGCCACTTATGCAATACAAGTTGCATGTCAAGCGTGGAGCAAGTCTCATGAACGATGTCATGTAAGGTTAGCCCGGGCCGCTTCATCCCAACATACCGCAAGATGCAAAGTACACAAGAAGCAATCAACAATAAAAGCATCAACGCCCACAATGACCATTGTGTTCTACTCGTGCAACAGATCTACATATAGACACGGCTCTGATACCACTGTAGGGGTTCGTAGCATGTAAAACAAAAAATTTCTATCGCATACAAACAAACAAGCCAAGATCTATCTACTAGATTGTAGCAACGAGTCGATAGAGGAACTCACCCTCGAAGATTCCAAAGCGGTTAACGAGAGCAGATTCTCGTGGGTGATGTAGTCGTACACTTGCCGATCTCAAGATCGCGTAGACGATCCTTCCGGCGCTGCGTTCCGGCAGCGCTCCCGCAGTCGGTCACACGTTCGGTACTCAACGAAGACCTTCCTCTCCCTTGTTCCAGCAGGCAGCGGAGGTTGTAGCACTCTCCTCGCGATTCCGGCAGCACAACGGCGTGGTACCGGAAGTAGAGGGGAGATCTCGCAGGGCTTCGCCTTAAGCCGGAGCGAGTATGGTGGAGTATGAGAGAGAGCTATTAGTGGTCTAGAGATTAGACACACCAATTAGAAGGCTCTAAACCGAAGGCTAGGGCAATTAGAAGCTCTAAACCAAAACGGCTCTAAACCGTAGATTAGAGGATAGGAACTTGTGTGTCTAGAGGAGGAGGCCCTGCCCCTCCTTTTATAGGTGGGAGGGGCGGCCAAAGGGGAGGGGAGTCCCTCCCCAAGTCGGCCTTGGGTGGCGTGCCGGCTTGGAGAGGAGGGACTCCTCCCCCAAGTCGGTTTTGCCTCCTCTTGCTTGTTTCCCACAGTTTCCTGTTTTAGCCGTTTGACTTTCAAACTGGCCATTTGACTTTTCTGTTTTAGGATTCAATTTAATCCTTTATTTGGAACAGCAAGAACACTTAGTACATGATGCAATCATTCTAATATGTAATGACACATTCATGTATCCCTTCCCCCCCCCCCCGGAGTGCCGGACATTCCGGAACCTTCTAGAACATTCCCGATGAAAACACCGGAAACATTTCCGAACTCCGAAACGGGACTTTCCTTATATGAATCTTATTCTCCGGACCATTCCGGATCACCTCGTGATATCCCGGATCCCATCTGATACTCCGAACAACATTTGGTCTCTTTCTCATAATACCATAACTACTCAAACAACGTCGAATCCTTAAGTGTGTCTCCCTACGGTTCGTGAATTATGCGTACATGATCGAGACACTTCTCCGAACAATAACCAATAGAGGAATCTGGAAATTCATATGGCTCCCACATATTTCTACGATTACTTTGCGATCGAATGAACCACTTACATATGATACCAATTTCCCTTTGTCTCACGATAGTTTACTTATCCGAGGTCATGATCGTCGGTATCTCTGCATACCTAGTTCAACCTCGTTACCGATAAGTACTATTTTCTCGTTCCCGTGATATGTGATCCCTTGTGAGCCAGTCACATGTTTGCAAGCTAATTGGATGACATTCCACCGAGAGGGCCCAGAGTATATCTATCCGTCATATGGATGGACAAATCCCACTCTTGATCCATGTGTTTCAACCAATACTTTCTGAACACTCAATGCCACCTTTATAGACACCCTGTTACGGTGTGGTGTTTGATGTCATCAAAGCATCCATCCGGTAAAGGTGATATGCATGATCTCATGGTCGAAGGAATTAGGTTACTATGTATCAGAAAGCTTATAGCAAATGAACTATATTAAATGACTTGATCTTTATGCTACGCTTAACTATAGGAGTATGTCCATCACATCATTCTCCTAATGATATGATCCTGTTGTTAATAACATCTCTATGTTCATGATCAGGAAACCATGATCATATATTAACCAACAAGCTAGTTTAACAAGAGGCTTTACTAGGGACTCTTATTTTAGTTTACAAATCACACAAGTATTAATGTTTCCGGTTAATAAAATTATAGCATGGTATGTAAACATTTATCATAAGTGTGAAGATATGATAATAACCACTTTATTATTGCCTCTTGGGCATATCTCCAACACGTGTAAGTTCCATAGACCTTGGCCTTACACATAAAGGTATGATAGTGATCATACCATGGTGCACATGATAGAGATAATATGCGGGAACCATATCATTTTACTAATAAACATGTGATGTTTGATATCATCTTATATTGCTTGTTTGGCATTTTATTAGCATAATAAGATGATCCCTCATTTAAATATCAAGATAAGAATGTGTTCTTCCTTTAGTATGCACCGATTACGTTTTCATCGCTCCAAGACATCACGTGATGATCGGGTGTTCTTGGATCCACGACCATATTTCGGGTGTAAGACAGTTACACACGCGAATACTAAGGTTTGATATGTTGGAAACGTATCTATAATTTTTGATGCTCCATGCTTGTTTAGTATCTACTTTGCTTTACTTGTATAGTCTTTGAGGTGCTTTTTACATGTTTTCTGATACTAACCTATTAACAAGTTGCAACAGCGTCAGATGCCTGTTTTCTGCTGTTTTTGGTTTCAGAAAAGTTAGTAAAGAAATATTCTCGAAATTGGACGGGACGAACGCCAAAGTCAATAACTTTCCGTGGGGAACAAGAATTCCAGAGGAGAGCAGGAGGGGCTGGCCCGGGGAGCCAGACCCACCCCAGGCGCAGGGTCAGGTGGACCCGCACCTGGGTAGGGTTTGGCGACCCTGCTTGCCTCCCGGACTCGCCCCTTCGCCTATAAGAAGCCCCTGATACAGAAACTCTCGGTACCCGATCAGAAATCCACGAAACTGTCTGTAGCCGCCGCCACCATCGTCCCTAGATCGGGGAGGGGGGGTCTGAAGTTCTTCCCGGCACCCTGCCGGAGGGGAGATCATCCCGGAGGCCTTCTCTCTTGTATGATTTGTGAGTAGTTCCACCTTGGATTATGGGTCCATGTAGTAGCTAGATGGTTGTATCTCCTCCTTTGTTCTTTCATGTATAGATCTTGTGAGCTCCGTTCTTGATGAAGATCTAATCTATTTGTAATCATGCATTTGTGTTTGCGGGGATCCGATGGATATTGAGATTATTATGTTGGTTTTATTAATGGTTCTATCTTTATGATTCTATCATGTCTGTGTTGTTTATGATCTTGCATGCTCTCCGTTGCTAGTGGTTATCTTGGCCAAGTAGTTGCTAGTGACTCCAAGAGGGACTATTTATGCTCGATAGTGGGTTCATGCCTCTAGTTTCCAAGGGAAGTGATAGAAATCTCTTCGGTTGTAGATGTGCTATTGCTACTAGGGAGAAAACAACGGTATCTTGTTCATGGAACATGTGGATTGTTTACCTTACACACTTTGCTTAAAGCAGTTATCTGTTGCTTGCAACTTAATACTGGAGGGGGTTCGGATGATAACCTAAAGGTGGACTTCTAGTCATAGATGCAGTTGGATTACGGTCTATGTATATTGTTGTATTGCCCAATCTACTAGGATATTTCTGGCTAGTAATTGCATTGTTATGCCTTGCTCAGTTCCTGTCAATTGCCTCGCTGTAATTTGTTTACCCTTCATGCCATGTTGTTTATTTAAGGAGACCACCTCTAGTGAACTATGGACCCCGGTCCAATCTTTACCATTGATACATCTTCCACTATTACTTGTTTACTTGCTGCAAACCATTACCTTCCACACCATACGTTTAATCCTTTGTTACAGCAAACCGGTGAGCTTGACAACCTCACTGATTCGTTGGAGCAAAGTCTTGAGTTTGTGTTGTGTAGATCTTCGCGTTGCTTGCAACACCTGTGTGATGTTTCATTCCTCCTACTGGTTCGATAACCTCGGTCTCAACTGAGGGAAGACTTGCTGTTGTACTCTTCACACCTTGCTCTTGGGGTTCCTAACAAGACTCCACATCAGCCAACAAGTTTTCTGGCGCCATCAAGGAGTCATCAACAAGTTTTCTGGTGCCGTTGCCAGGGAGGCCAAGGACGTCTTCACTAGGGGAGTCCTTCACTTCCTTTCTCTTTACTTTGTTTTTAGTTTACTTAGTTTCTTTTGCTTGGTTTTGTTTGCCTCTTTTCAAAAAAAAACCCCAAAATTAGTCTAGTTTGGTTTGCTTGCCTTATTCAAAAACACAAAAAAATTTATTCCTCCTCTAGTTGCCACCTTGCTCTAGCTCACCATGTTTCTTCCCCAGTTTGCTCTGAAAAATCTTGCAATAGGTAGTGGTTCCATAATTGGGAAAGACAATATTGAAGAATTCTTTAATTATGTTAGCAAGCATGAGGATATTGAGGATAAATCTATAGCTAAACTTGCTCCTAATTATGAGATTGCTGCAGCTTCTTTAGTTCATATGTTGGAGGCTAGGTTTGTTAGCCTTAACCCCTTCATACAATTCTTATTCCTAAAACTAAAAGAAGAGAAGAATGTTGAAAAAAGGAAATTCATCCTTGAAACTTTATCAAAAGAATTCCATGATGTTGCTAGGGAGGCCAAAAAGGTTTTTGAATGTTTCAATATGCTAGGTTCAAGTGTAGATGTTGTGGGTATTTGTTGGAATTATGCCCTAGAGGCAATAATAAAGATGTTATTATTATAATTCTTGTTCATGATAATGTTTATATTCCATGCTAGAATTGTATTAAGCAGAAACTTTAATACTTGTGTGGTTTGTGAACAACACCGTGTCCCTAGTACGCCTCTAAGGACTAGCTCATTGATTAATGATGGTTAAGGTTTCCTAACCATGGACATGAGTTGTCAATTAATAATGAGATCATATCATTGGTGAATGATATGGTGGACAGACCCAAACTAAGCGAAGCAATTAGATCGTGTCATCGTGTTCGTCTTTGCGAAGCTTTTCTTATGTCAAATATTGTATTCCTTAGACCATGAGATAATACAACTCCCTGGTATCGAAAGAAAGCTTTGAGGTCATCAAACGTCATCCTATGAGAGGGTGATCATAAAGGTGTCTCTCAGGTGATCGGAAAGTATCTGTTGGATTGTATGTATCGAGATGGGATTTGTCCCTCCCAAGTTGGAGAGATATACTTCGGGCCTACTCGGTAATCGATATCAACACCTCTTGCAAGCATGTGGTTAAGGAGTTAATCACAAAGTGATATCGGATTACGGAACGAGTAAAGTACTTGCTGTGAACGAGATTGAACTAGGTATGACGGTACCGACGATCGAATCTCGGGCAAGTAAAATATCGCGAGACGAAGGGAATTTATATATGGGATTGATTGAATCCTGACATCGTGGTTCATCCGATATGATCATCGATGAATGTGTGGGAGTCAATATGGGTTACCAGACCCCGCTGTTGATTATTGATAGAAGATCATGTCTGCATATTCTCGAACCCGCAGGGTCACACACTTAACGTGTCTCGACGCTAGGATAGATTGGATAATTGGTTTATGAGTTTTTGTTCGGAGTCTCGGATGGGATACGGGACATCACGAGAGGTTCCGGAGTGGCCCGGAGAATAAGATTCATATAAGGCAGTGCAGTTTTTGGAGTTCGGAATTGTTCCGGATTAATCGGTATTGTACCGGAAGCTTCTAGAACCTTCCGAAGGGGACCAACATGGCCCCACCTTCCGGGAGGGGCATGGGCCTATGAGGGAGTTCCCTGGCCGCATTGGGCCAGGGGCACAAGGCCCCATAGGGCCCAGCCGGCCAAGAGAGGTTTAAACTCGAGATAAACCTTCTAGAAGGGGGGGTTTCCTTGCCCCCCACTCCTTATCCTTTGGGGCCGCCGGTTTGGGCTTGGGGGAGGGGCTAGGGATGCGCCCCCTCTATATAAAGAGGGGTGGGGGCGCACCAACCCCTCACACCTTCCCCTCCAACCCTAGCCGCCCTGCTGCCCTTCCTCTCTCCCTCCCGACTGTTTGTAGGCGAAGCCCTGCTGCAGAAATTCTCCACCATATACACCACGCCGTCGTGTTGTAGATCCAATCCATCTCTCCACCATACTTGCTGGTCCGAGGAAGGAGGAGACGTCGAGGTGCTACACGTGTGCATCTCACGGAGGCACCGCCACTTGTGGTGCTAGATCGGATCGGATCGCGAGGAGGAGAAGCGAGTACGACTACATCACCCACGTTCCGACGAACGTTCCGCTGTGCGAATCTTCAAGGGTATGAAGATCTAATCCAATCTCTCTCGTTGTTTGCATCTCCTAGATTAGATCTTGGCTTTCCCTCTGTTCGCATTCGTAGAAAATTTTGATTTACTATGCCGCGAAACCCTTCAGTGGTATTAGAGCTAGATCTATGCGTAGATGTGTTTCACGAGTAGAACGCAACATGGTTGTTGCGGGCGTTGATGTTTTCTGTTGCAAGACTCTTGTTTGTGTTCTTCTTATGACGCGGGATAGTGATATTGAAGCGGTACAGGCCAACCTTACGCGACGTCGTTCGCGAGACCGGCTCCGCACTTGACGTGTGGCTTGTTCCACACATGCGGCTGGTGGATGTCAGTTTCTCTCACTATAGTTGTCATGGGAATAACACCGGAGTTTGGCAACCATAATATCACCGTTGTGGCTTTCTGTAGGTAAGAATAGTTCTTAGCATCTACTCCCATAAGCCACGTAAAACATGCAACAACAAAGTAGAGGCGTCTAACTTGTTTTTGCAGGGAGTGTTTTCTGTGATATGGTATGGCCCAAGATGTGATGTGTATAATGTATGCGATGATCATGTTTTGTAATGTTTCACGACTTGCATGTCGATGAGTACACAACCGGCAGGAGCCATATGGTTGTCTTTATAATTGTGTATGACCTGTGTGTCAACTTCTTATGCGCCATGTAATAGTTTCACTTTATTGCTAAGTAGTTAGCAATAGTTGTAGTTGCTATTCGTGGTGGAGGCAATCATGGTGGAGTGATGGAGATCATGCCGGCACGCACAAGATGGAGATCATTACGCGAAGATTGGCTATACCATGTCACATTAAAGTTATATGCATGTGATGTTTATCCTTTTATGTATCTTATTATGCTTAGATCGCGACGGTAGCATTATAAGATGATTCCTCACTTAAAGATCAAGATAAAAACTGTGTTCTCCCTAAGTATGCACCGTTGCGAAAGTTCGTCGTGTCCAAGCATCACGTGATGATCGGGTGCTATAGACTCTACGCTCACATACAACGGGCGCAAGCCAGTTTTGCACACGCGGAAATACTTGGGTCTAACTTGACGAGCCTAGCATGTACAGACATGGCCTCGGAACACATGAACCGAAAGGTTAAGCATGAGTCATATGAATGATATGATCGACACTTCGTTGTCCACCATTGAAACCACATCTCTTCTCGTGAAGATCGGATTAGGTGTGGTGAATTTGGACCGTGTTCACTAAACAACTTGAGGGATGTTGAATTTAGTGGGAGTTCATCTAGTAATTTGATTAAAAGTTGAACTAGTTATCATGAACATAGTCTAATTTGTACTTGCAAATACTATAGATCACATGGCCAAGTCCAACTTCAACTTCAACGTTTTCGCTGAGAAGGAAAAGCTTAGAAACAATGGGTCTAACTTCACCAATTGGTTCCGCAATCTAAGAATCATTCTCTCTGGCGGTCAAAAGGACTATGTCCTTGGGAAAGCGTTAGGTGACCCCCCTGCTGCAACTGTGCCGACTGATGAGAAAACTGTCTATCAGTCGCGCAAAGATGATTATGGTGTGATTAAGAGCACCATGTTGTTTGCTATGGAACCGGAACTTCAAAATCGTTTTGAAGACTATCCCGGGCCCTTTGAGATTCTCGAAGAGCTGAAAACCATGTTTCAGACTCAGGCCCGTTTTGAGAGATATGAGATCTCTGAGAAGTTCTTTAACTGCAAGATGGAGGAAGGGAGTTCCGTTAGTGAGCACGCCATTAAGATGACGGGCTACACTCAACGCCTTGAGCAACTGGAATGCACGATTCCAGAGGAGCTCAAGATTGACAGGGTTCTGCAATCACTCCCTCCTAGCTACAAAAGTTTTGTAGTGACTCATAATCAGATTGGTTCCACTGATACGATCACCGAGCTCTTCGCAAAGCTGAAGGCCGCGGAAGTGGACATCAAAAAGGATAATCATGTGTTGATGGTCAACAAGCCCACCTTTAAGAAAGGTAAGGGAGCAAAGAATCCCTTCAAGAAGGGCGGCGGCAAGCGCACTGCCCTGCTGAGAAGAAGCTCAAGTCTGGTCCTAAGCCGGACACTGAGTGCTTCTATTGCAAGGACAAGGGTCACTGGAAGCACAACTGTCCGAAGTACTTAGCGGACAAGAAGGCTGGCACCATCAAAGGTATATTTGATATACATGTTATTGATGTTTTCCTTACTAGACCTCGTTGTAGTGCCTGGGTATTTGATATCGGTTCAGTTGCTAATATTTGTAACTCGAAACAGGAGCTACGGAATAGACGGCGGCTTGCGAGGGATGAGGTGACGATGCGCGTTGGCAACGGATCAAGAGTTTATGTGATGGCCGTCGGCACTCTCTCCTTAGTTTTACCTTCGGGATTAGTTTTAAACCTTAATAAATGTTATTATGTGCCTGCGTTGAGCATGAACATTATTTCTGGATCGTGTTTATTGCAAGACGGTTATTCATTTAAATCGGAGAATAATGGTTGTTCTATTTATATGAGTAACATCTTTTATGGTCATGCACCTCTTGTGAATGGTTTATTTCTTCTAAATCTCGAAAGGGATGAAACACACATCCATAACATTGAAGCTAAGAGATGCAAAGTAGATAGTGATAATACTACTTATTTGTGGCACTGTCGTCTAGGTCATATTGGTGTAAAGCGCATGAAGAAACTCCATTCTGATGGACTTTTGGAGTCTCTTGATTTTGAATCATTTGACACATGCGAACCATGCCTCATGGGCAAGATGATCAAAACCCCGTTCTCCGGTATGATGGAGCGAGCAACGAACTTGTTGGAAATCATACATACCGATGTATGCGGACCGATGAGTGTTTCGACGCGCGGTGGATATCGCTATTTTCTCACTTTTACCAATGACTTAAGTAGATATGGGTATATCTATTTAATGAAACATAAATCTGAAACGTTTGAAAAGTTCAAAGAATTTCAGAATGAAGTGGAGAACCATCGTAACAGAAAGATTAAGTTTCTACGATCCGATCGTGGGGGCGAATATTTGAGTTATGATTTTCTCACGCATCTTAAAGCAAGCGGAATTGTTTCACAACTCACACCACCCGGAACACCACAGCGCAATGGTGTGTCTGAACGCCGGAATCGAACCTTATTAGATATGGTCCGATCAATGATGTCTCTTACTGATTTTCCGTTATCATTTTGGGGTTATGCATTAGAAACCGCTGCATTCACTTTAAATAGGGCTCCATCTAAATCCGTTGAGACGACACCGTATGAACTATGGTTTGGTGCTAAACCTAAGTTATCGTTTCTTAAAGTTTGGGGATGCGAAGCTTACGTCAAGAAGTTGATGCCGGACAAGCTCGAACCCAAAGCGGAGAAATGCGTCTTCATAGGATACCCTAAGGAAACTATTGGGTATACCTTCTATCACAGAACCGAAGGCAAAGTGTTTGTCGCAAAGAACGGTTCCTTTCTTGAGAAGGAGTTTCTCTCGAAAGAAGTGAGTGGGAGGAAAGTAGAGCTAGACGAGGTTATTGAACCTTCTCTTGAATTGGAGAGTAGCGCAGCACCTGAAATTGTTCCAGTGCCGCCTGCACCAACGATAGAGGAAGCTAATGACAAGGATCCTGAAGCTTCGGACGATGCTGCTACTGAACGTCGCAGGTCGACACGGTCGCGTGACCCTCCTGAGTGGTACGGCAACCCTGTCTTGACTGTCTTGTTAGTAGAAGACAGTGAACCTACGAACTATGAGGAAGCGATGATGAGCCCAGACTATGAGAAATGGCTAGAAGCCATGAAATCCGAATTGGGATCCATGAGCGAAAACCAAGTATGGACTTTGGTGGACCCTCGTAGCGACCGTAAGGCCGTTGAGTGCAAATGGATTTTCAAGAAGAAAACGGACGCGGATGGTAATGTTACCATCTATAAAGCACGGCTTGTCGCGAAAGGTTTTCGACAAGTTCAAGGTGTTGACTACGATGAGACTTTCTCTCCCGTAGCGATGTTTAAGTCCATTCGGATTTTATTAGCAATTGCTGCGTTTCATGATTATGAAATATGGCAGATGGATGTCAAGACTGCGTTCCTCAATGGCAACATTGATGAAGAGTTGTATATGATGCAACCCGAAGGTTTTGTCGATCCTAAGGATGCTGATAAAGTATGCAAACTTCAGCGTTCCATTTATGGACTGAAGCAAGCATCTCGGAGTTGGAACCTTCGTTTTGATCAAGTGATCAAGAGCTTTGGATTTGTTCCAAATTGCTACGAAGCTTGCATCTACAAGAAAGTGAGTGGGAGCTCGGTGACGTTTCTGGTACTATATGTGGATGACATATTGATTATCGGAAATGACATCAACATGCTTAATGATGTGAAGAGTTATTTGAACAAGTGTTTTTCAATGAAAGACCTAGGTGAAGCTGCTTATATATTGGGCATCAAGATCTATAGAGATAGACAAAGACACCTGATAGCTTTAAGCCAGAGTACATACCTAGACAAAGTTCTGAAAAGGTTCAGAATGGATAAGGCAAAGAAAGGTTCAGTGCCTATGTTGTCAGGTAAGATATTGAGCAAGGCTCAGTGTCCAGCTACGGTAAATGATAGGGAAGCTATGAGCAAAGTGCCTTATGCCTCGGCCATAGGTTCCATCATGTATGCCATGCTGTGTACTAGACCGGATGTGTCCAATGCTCTTAGTTTGACGAGCAGATATCAAAGTGATCCAGGAGAGGAACACTGGACAGCCGTGAAGAACATCCTAAAGTACCTAAATAGAACTAAAGAAATGTTCTTAGTCTATGGGGGTGATGAACAGCTCGTCGTAAAAGGTTACGTCAACGCTAGTTTCGACACCGACAAGGATGATTCTAAATCTCAGACAGGATACGTTTATATTTTGAATGGAGGAGCTGTGAGCTGGAGAAGCTGCAAGCAAAGCGTGATCGCGGGATCTACAGTAGAAGCGGAATACATGGCTGCTGCAGAAGCGTCAAGTGAAGGAGTTTGGATCAGGAACTTCATCACAGAGCTTGGCGTGGTTCCAAGTGCATTGGACCCACTGGAGATATTGTGTGACAACACTGGCGCCATAGCACTCGCTAAGGAACCAAGATATCATCCAAAGACCAAGCATATCAACTGCAAGTTTCATATAATCCGAGATTATATAGTAGATGGAGATCTGAAGATTAGCAAAGTACATACAGATCTGAATGTCGCAGATCCATTGACTAAACCTCTTCCACGTGTAAAACATGATCAGCACCTCAGTGCCATGGGTGTGAGATTGTTGCCAGATGTAAACTAGATTATTGACTCTAGTGCAAGTGGGAGACTGTTGGAATTATGCCCTAGAGGCAATAATAAAGATGTTATTATTATAATTCTTGTTCATGATAATGTTTATATTCCATGCTAGAATTGTATTAAGCGGAAACTTTAATACTTGTGTGGTTTGTGAACAACACCGTGTCCCTAGTACGCCTCTAAGGACTAGCTCATTGATTAATGATGGTTAAGGTTTCCTAACCATGGACATGAGTTGTCAATTAATAATGAGATCATATCATTGGGGAATGATATGGTGGACAGACCCAAACTAAGCGAAGCAATTAGATCGTGTCATCGTGTTCGTCTTTGCGAAGCTTTTCTTATGTCAAATATTGTATTCCTTAGACCATGAGATAATACAAATCCTTGGTATTGGAAGAAAGCTTTGAGGTCATCAAACGTCATCCTATGAGAGGGTGATCATAAAGGTGTCTCTCAGGTGATCGGAAAGTATCTGTTGGGTTGTATGTATCGAGATGGGATTTGTCCCTCCCAAGTTGGAGAGATATACTTCGGGCCCACTTGGTAATCGATATCAACACCGCTTGCAAGCATGTGGTTAAGGAGTTAATCACAAAGTGATATCGGATTACGGAACGAGTAAAGTACTTGCTGTGAACGAGATTGAACTAGGTATGACGGTACCGACAATCGAATCTCGGGCAAGTAAAATATCGCGAGACGAAGGGAATATATATATGGGATTGATTGAATCCTGGCATCGTGGTTCATCCGATATGATCATCGATGAATGTGTGGGAGTCAATATGGGTTACCAGACCCCGCTGTTGATTATTGATAGAAGATCATGTCTGCATATTCTCGAACCCGCAGGGTCACACACTTAACGTGTCTCGACGCTAGGATAGATTGGATAATTGGTTTATGAGTTTTTGTTCGGAGTCTCGGATGGGATCCGGGACATCAGGAGAGGTTCCGGAGTGGTACGGAGAATAAGATTCATATAAGGCAGTGCAGTTTTTGGAGTTCGGAATTGTTCTGGATTAATCGGTATTGTACCGGAAGCTTCTAGAACCTTCCGGAAGGGGACCAACGTGGCCCCACCTTCCGGGAGGGGGCATGGGCCTATGAGGGAGTGCCCTGGCTGCATTGGTCCAGGGGCACAAGGACCCATAGGGCCCAGCCGGCCAAGAGAGGTTTAAACTCGAGATAGACCTTCTAGAAGGGGGGGTTTCCTTGCCGTCCACTCCTTATCCTTTGGGGCCGCCGGTTTGGGCTTGGGGGAGGGGCTAGGGCTGCGCCCCCTCTGTATAAAGAGGGGTGGGGGCGCACCAACCCCTCACACCTTCCCCTCCAACCCTAGCCGCCCTGCTGCCCTTCCTCTCTCCCTCCCGACTGTTTGTAGGCGAAGCCCTGCTGTAGAAATTCTCCACCATATACACCACGCCGTCGTGTTGTAGATCCAATCCATCTCTCCACCATACTTGCTGATCTGAGGAAGGAGGAGACGTCGAGGTGCTGCACGTGTGCACCTCACGGAGGCACCGCCACTTGTGGTGCTAGATCAGATCGAATCGCGAGGAGGAGAAGCGAGTACGACTACATCACCCACGTTACGACGAACGTTCCGCTGTGCGAATCTTCAAGGGTATGAAGATCTAATCCAATCTCTCTCGTTGTTTGCATCTCCTAGATTAGATCTTGGCTTTCCCTCTGTTCGCATCCGTAGACAATTTTGATTTACTATGCCACGAAACCCTTCAGTATTTCTGATAAAACTAATCCTAGAGAGGAATTCAATATACCCATACCCTATAAGCTTGTTGGAATGCATGAAGCCTTTGAAAATAAATTTGATTGGATTGCCCCTGAAAATCTTTTTGATGAAAGTAGTAGACCAAAGAGAGATGATAAAGGATCCTCCAAAACCCATTTGGATGAGATATCTTTCATAGTTGAAGATTTTGCAAGTATGAATGTTAATGCTTCCTCATTTGAAAATACTTGATTCTTCTTGCTTCTTGTGCCTAACTTAAAGGCATTAAAAAACGTACTTGTTGGGAGATAACCCAAGAGTTTCCTTAAGTCTTGGAAGTTATTACTACTGTAATGACCTCTTCTTATCCTTTTTGTTTGCTTTTTGTGCCAAGAATGACCTCTAATGAGAGGGAACTAAGATTTGGGGAGTTGCTATCCCAAAACAGATTTCTGTCCTCCACCAAAAAAATTTGTGAGGAGGCTCTGTAACCCGGATTGAGCTCAAAATTTACGAATAAATCCCCCAGTATGTTGGATAACTTTCGTTAGTTAAAAACTGTTTGATTTGAGCAACATAAGATGTTCGAAAAAATTCATTTCTACCTGCTGGTCTGTTTTGACAGATTTCTGCCATTATTTGCATTTGCTTCTTATTGATTCCTTTTTATCTCTCTTTAGATAAATTGAGTTTCTTTGAAGGATTTACTTCAGTAGCTTGTGTTTTTAGTGAAAATCCTTGCTGTTCCAAAGCTTTGCTAGTGATCTAATATCTTTTGAATAAGCTAATGTTGCTAATGAAGATTGTGTGAAATTTTGTATGAAGAAAAAATTTCAGGTGTGTAGAGAGAGTGATGCAATGAGATGAAGAATGGACAAAAGCTAAAGATTGGGGATGCCACCATGGTGTCACCCCAAGAAATATCCAAGAGGTACACATGCTGCTGCAGAGAGCTACAATGCTTCATAAAAGTTCTTTAGCTGCATGATGGAACAACACAGCTCCGTAAGTGAGCATGTACTCACGATGTCGGGTTACGCCGATAAGCTTGTGTCCTTTGGGAATATCGATTCCCATTGACTTAGGCATCCATCGTGTTCTGCAGTCTCTGCCACCTAGCTATAAGAGCTTCGTGATGAACTATAATATGCAAGGCATGAAGAAGTCTCTGCCCGAGCTTGTGTCAATGCTTAAAACTGCAGAAGTGGAGATCAAGAAGGAACATCAAGTGTTGATGATCAATAAGAACACTGGTTTCAAGAAAGAAAAGAAGGGAAAACAGAAGGGAAGTAAGGGCGGCAAGCAGGTTGCCATGCCTGAAAAGAAACCCCGAGTTGGACCCAAGTCTGATACCGAGTGCTACTATTGTAAGGGAACTGTCCACTGGAAGCGCAACTGCCCCAAGTATTTGGCAGACAAGAAAGCCGGCAAGGCAAACAAAGGTATATATGATATACATGTTATTGATGTGTACTTGACTAGTGCTCACAGTAGCACCTAGGTATTTGATACCGGTTCAGTTGCTAATATTTGTAACTCGAATTAGGGGCTGCGAAACAAGCGACCGCTAGCAAGGGGCGAGGTCAAGATGCGTGTCGGCAATGGATCAAGCTTTGATGTGATAGCCGTCGGAATGCTGCCTCTCCACTTGCCGTCAGGATAGTAATAAACTTGAATAATTGTTATCTGGTGCCAGCACTGAGCATGAACATTGTATCTGGATCGTGTTTGATGCGAAGTGGTTATTTATTTAAATCCGAGAACAATGGTTGTTCTATTTATATGAATGAAATCTTTTATGGTCATGCACCGATAATGAATGGTTTATTTCTATTGGATCTTGATAATAGTGTTATACATATTCATAATGTTGATGCTAAAAGGATTAAACTTAATGATGATATATCCGCATATATGTGGCACTGCCGTCTAGGTCATATTGGTGTTAAACGCATGAAGAAGCTCCATTCGGATGGACTTTTGGAATCACTTAATTTTGAATCATTTGATACATGTGATCCATGCCTTATGGGCAAGATGACTAGAACTTCGTTTTCCGGTTCAATGGAACGGGCGACGGATTTATTGGAAACCATACATTCTGATGTATGTGGTCCAATGAGTGTGTCGACGCGAGGTGGATATCGTTATTTTGTTACTTTCACAGATGATTTGAGTAGATACGGTTATATCTACTTGATGAAACACAAGTCTGAAACCTTTGAAAAGTTCAAGGAATTTCAGAATGAAGTGGAAAATCATCGTAATAGAAAGATCAAATTTCTACGGTCCGACCGTGGAGGTGAGTATCTAAATTACTAGTTTAACACTCACATGAAAGAGTGTGGAATTGTTTCACAACTCACACCTGCCGGAACACCACAGCGAAATGGTGTGTCGGAACGTCGTAATCGTACTTTATTGGATATGGTTCGATCTATGATGTCTCTGACGGAGTTGCCATTGTCTTTTTGGGGTTATGCACTAGAAACTGCTACATTCACTTTAAATCGGGCACCATCTAAATCCGTTGAAAAGACACCGTATGAATTGTGGTTTGGAAACAAACCTAAGCTATCATTTCTTAAAGTTTGGGGATGCGATGTTTATGTGAAGAAACGTCAACCGGATAAACTCGAACCCAAAGCGGAAAAATGCGTCTTCATAGGATACCCTAAGGAAACTATTGGGTATTCCTTCTATCACAGATCCGAGGGCAAGGTTTTTGTTGCCAAGAATGGTTCCTTTCTAGAGAAAGAGTTTCTCGCGAAAGGCGTGAGTAGTCAGAAGGTAGAACTCGAAGAGGTTATTGAACCTTCTCTTCAAAGTATGGCGAGTAGCGTAGCGCCGGAAGTTGTTCCGAAGTTGGCTTCACCAGTTGAAGAAGGAACTAATGATAATGATCATGAAACTCCAAAAGAGAGTACTACCGAACCTCGCAGGTCTAGCAGGACGCGTGCAGCTCCCGAGCTGTATGGAAATCATGTCATGAATTTCATGGTTGATGAAAATGATGACCCTGCGACGTATGAAGAAGCGATGATGAGCCCGGGTTCCAACAAATGGTTAGAAGCCATGAAATCCGAGATGGAATCCATGTATGAAAATCAAGTTTGGAACTTGGTGTACTTACCTCACGACCGAAAGACAGTGGAGAATAAATGGATTTTCTAAAGAAAAACTGATGCTGATGGTAATATGACCGTCTATAAAGCTCGACTTGTAGCAAAGGGGTTTCGACAAATTCAAGGAGTTGACTACGATGAGACATTCTCTCCCATAGCGATGCTAAAATCAGTTAGGATTATGTTAGCAATTGCTGCATATTTCGATTATGAGATATGGCAGATGGATGTCAAAACCGCGTTCGTCAATGGCAATATTGAAGAAGAGTTGTATATGATACAACTAAAGGGTTTTGTCAATCCTAAGGATGCTAACAAGGTGTGCAAGCTTCAGCGATCCATCTATGGATTGAAGCAAGCATCACGAAGTTGGAATCTCCGCTTTGATGAGGTGATCAAAGAGTTTGGATTTGTCCAAAGTTATGGAGAAGCTTGTATTTACAAGAAAGTGAGTGGGAGTAATGTGGCATTTCTGATATTATATGTGGATGACATATTATTGATCGTAAATGATATAGATCTTTTAAACAGTTGAAAGGATACGGATGTCGCCTAGAGTGGGGGTGAATAGGCGATTAAAACTTTTCCTAGAGTGGCTCAACAAAGGCGGAATAAAACTAGTGTTTACTTTGTTAAGCACAACCTAGAACAACTAAGGTTCACCTATGTGCACCAACAACTTATGCTAAGCAATACAAGCAACAAAGTGATAGCAAGATATATATTACTTCAAGCACGAAGGCTATCACAATGTAAAGTGCATAAGTAAAGAGCTCGGGTATAGAGATAACCGAGGCACGCGGGGACACCGATATTTTACCGAGTTCCTCCCAACATGGAGTACGTCTCGTTTGGAGAGGGGGTGGTATCAAACCACCAACGCCACAAAAGGCCTCCCTTATTCTCCGGTGAATCTCACCCCAACGGGATCGATCCACGCTTCCACTATCGATGCACTTGTCGGTGGCAACCGGAACCTCTCACAAGGTTGGGGCACTTCTCCACAACTTAATTGGAGGCTCCCAACAAATGCCACAAAGGCCACAATGCCACCAAGGCCACAAAACCGTCTAGGGTTCCAAAAACCCAAGAGGGACAAGCTCCAATGAGTAACTCAAACCAAATCCTCTGAGGAGAACTCAAACCGATGCACCAAATGCAAATGGCAAGAACACCACAAAGGTGCTCAAATCCCTCACTCTCAAGTTGCAACAAAGATACTAAAGCTATTGGGGGAACAAGAGAGGAGGAATCAAAGAGAGACACAAAATCCCCCAAAATCTAGATCCCCAAAGATGCACTCACAAAGAGATGAATCGGTTAGGTCAAAACATGGGTCTAGATCTCCTCTCTCTTCCACTCAAATATGGGCAAGAATCATCAGAGGGAAAAGATTAGGCAAGCTTCAAGATATAGAGCAAGTGTGGACAAAGCTTAGCCTAATAGATAAGAGAGAAGTAAACTAAACTTAAAACGGGCAAAGCCTTAAATAGGGGCCCAAAAATCTGGCCATTGGGGCTATTTTTCAAAACGGTCTGTTACTACCGGATTTAACAGGTAGTACAGTGAGCTCTAGGAAAAAAGCGAAGCAACAACACAACAGGCGAGCAGGACGAGCGGTGGGCCAGCAAACGGCAGCGGGCGCAGCACGCGCGAGCTGCGGCAGCAGGGGGGCCAGCGTGCGGGGCCACATCGGTCAATGGTGAGCGCGCGTGCAGCAAGCCAGCACATGGGAATTGGAAGAGGCGCGCAGCAGCACTGACGCGCGCGAGAGAAGCTGCTGCAACTGGGCGCGCGCGGGGGCCACAACGGCGAGGGTGAGGCGTGCGTGGGTGGCAGCGCATGCGAGCAGCGAGCGGAAAAGCAGCGAGGCAGGGCTGGCGCACGCGGGAACTGGGCGGCATCGGGAGCGAGGCAGCATCGGGTCAACGCCGGCCCGCACGAGAGTGGCAGCGCGTGAGGGCTGAGGCAGCCCAGCAAGTCGAGCAGGGCACTAACCTGGGCCGGTCGGTAGTACCGGTCCACCCGGGCGGTACTACCGGGCCGGTCCGGTAGGACCGAACGACGCAACCAGACCAGGCAGAAGATAGTTACGCGCTGCCAGGCGCGACCGGTACTGGGCCCGGTAGTACCGGTCGGCCCAGACAGAATTCTTTCCTTTTTCTTTTTCAAATCGAATAGGGGAATATTCAAACCGCGATAACTTTTGATTGGTAGCACCGATTGACCCGATTCCAATTGCATTGGTAAGAGGATGACATGTGCTATCCAATAAAAAGTGAAAATATTGGTTATCACCAAGTGAGAATGTATCAAGTATAATAATGTAAGATACCTCACTTGGTGAGAAACAAGAAAGCCGTCAAGATCAAAATCGCAACAAGATGTAAACGGAAGATCCGATTTTGATGAACAAGAGCTTGTTATGGAGATTACCACAAGCTCTAAATCCTCACATGGATAAGAACAAATAGCAACCAAATATGATGATGCAAGTATGCAAAGGTTTGAGCTCTCTCCGAACGATGTGATCGAGTTACTCATTCGAGAGCCCCTCTTGATACTACGGTTATCTATCCTAAACCCTGTCTCCTACACACAACAAGAGACCGGAAAAAGGGAAAACCTATCAAGATTATACCTTTGCCTTGAGCATTCCACTTGAGCTCGATGTAGACGGTCTTGTCCTTATCAAGATGGAACACCTTTATTAATTCCTCATCATCGACCTCGCATATTGAGCTTGCATAACATATCTTCTTTGCATTTCATCGACCTTGAAGCCAACACATGCTCCAAGCGATGCCAATGGACAAATCCTACAAGTATAACTTAATACACACATTAGTCCATAAAGATTTTCATTAATTACCAAAACCACACATGGGGGCCCAACATGTTCTTTCAACAGTGTTAAAACTTATCTAAACAACAAATTTTCAATGAAGGACCTAGGTGAAGCGTCATACATATTAGGAATAAAGATCTATAGAGATAGATATAGGCGCCTAATAGGGCTATCGCAATAATATTTTAAAGAAGTTTAAAATGGACGAAGGTAAGAAGGGGTTCTTACCTATGTTGCAAGGCACGACATTGAGTAAGACTCAAAGTCCGACGACGGCGGAAGAAAGAGAGATAATGGACAAAGTCCCTGTAAGGTTCCCAACCTTTAATAAGGTAGAGTCCCCTGTGTTTATAATGCTAGTCCCTGGATCAATAGCTAGCATCCACAGTTAAGATGTAATATCAAGAAACAAAGGTCATAATACAACTTTATAACCAGGAATAACATAATTTTATTACATCTTACATAGCTCATTTGGCTATTACATTACATTGCAGCAGAATATCTATAAGCATGGGGTTCTTCATCTTCAAAGTGCCACAGGCAGACATGTTGGTTGTAGGCTTTGTAATCCTAATCAACACACTTCTCTAAAATCAATCAAACCTGCAACATAACAAGTTACAGCCACAAGGGTCAATACATTTGAATTGTATTGGCAAGTGATACTATGGTAGTATAGTGGAGTCTATCATCTATATGCTTTTGGCTAAGTGGAGTTGAGGCTTGCATTGCTCAAAATAGATTTTTCCTTAACATTTGAAAACACTAAGTTTTTGCTTGACAAAAATCACCCAAGGCATCTACCAATCAAAGATTGAAGATCCTTTAACCCTTGTTCAACCACAAGTTTTTAACTTAGAAATTTGGATGATGAGATTCTTGATTGCTTCCATGTCTTGATGCTCAAATTGTCCTTTACCAGGGACATGGCTAAGTACTTAGATTTTACACTCTGCAGAGGTGGTGCACTTTCCCCACAAGACTTGGTTTCACCAAGACAAGATCTTTCAGAAGCCTTTCCTTAGACCAAATGGACGCGTTCCAACCTATCATCCCACTACCACCAACTGTCCAAATGGCTAAGTTCTAGCAACCTATGTGATCCAGGCAGAGCCCATAATGCCAAGTGGCCGCACTTGAAGCTTCTCAACATTTGACATCTCAAATCTCTTTGTTCCTGGGTGGCAATCCACAAGTGTGATACACAAGGTAAACCATAGCCATGGGCCTTGTGTAACCACTCAACCAAAAACCACCAAGCAATTACCATTCCACCCAGGTGATTCATTAACTTAGTTGTTTTATTAAACAAAAACACAAGTCCTCAGACTTAGAAATTTTTCCATAGTATGCATGTATATTCCACCCTTGTTTTCTATTAGCTAAGCTAAGCTTGATAGTAGTAGGAATCTTAACTTAGGAAAATTTCTACTAAGGTTTCATCTACTAGGTTTTCCCATAGCAAGGTTTATACTTAGCAAAATTCCATGCAAGTTTTACTTAGAGAAATCACTAATGCATAGTGAAAGTAATGGGACAAAAGTATGAAGCATCACTTTCCTTTTTGGTAGAGTATAAGTTCACTCCTTGTCCTTGCTACAATCACACTCTTCAAGTCACTACAATTCAATCAAGCAAGGCACAAGTTCAATCTACCATTCAAGCATTTCATCACATAAAATCATATAAACAAGATAATGCATGCAAGCATGCCAAGCTTTGTTTTATTTGAAAAAGTGGTTCCTATTGGGTCATAAACATTTGAAAACACCTATTGGTCATTTTATAAAGTGGCAAAAGTCATTTGCAAGGGATTTCACTTCCTAAACCATTTTCAAAACAAAGTATCATTTTATGTGGTGTAGAAATATTTTACTAAGGCATTAATATATAGGGTTCACCAAATATGTTTTCAAACCATAAAACTTGGTGTTTGGGGTCATAGAGTTTAAAAAAAACATTTCCCAAAGGTTTTCTTCCAAAACTATTTTTAATAAATAAACCACATTTTTATTTGACTAGAATTGGTTTTAAATCAAAGAATCATTATTTTTCTTCACCAAATATATTTTTGAAACCACAAAGTGATTCCTAGGGTCAGTAGGTTCAAAACACACCATTTGCAAAAGATTTTATCCCCAAAATCATTTTTGAACAATTTTTTTCAATCTAAACAAGCATACATATGTTTCTGCAAAAACAAACAATTAAACAGAAACTTTTTACTAAACAAATGGCATGGTTGGCTAGGGCTTGCTCCACTGATTCCATTGATATAAAGTTTGCAAATTTTGGACGTGTGGATCAAAAGTTACAAGGTTTACAAATTTGCATCTAAATCAGATTCAAACTTTGTTTTAAACAGAACTGGTGCCACGCGGCGCAATACTATTGGGCGGTACCGGTTCGTGCGGATTGCGTTCTGTGGTTCGTTGGATCTAAACAGATCGCACGGCTCTGAGATACTACTTACCCCTTCGTCTAGCTTCTATCGCGTTCGTCCGATCTAGATCCTACGGACACTACTGCTTGGTCAACAACGGGAGGCGCTATGCGGCGGCTGGCGGCGGCGACGCTCATACGGTGGTGGTACTGGCGATGCAGGAAGCAAAGAGAGAGGGGGAGGTGCTCACCGTGCTCAGGGGATCATAGCGATGCTCAACGTGGTTGCGAGGAGGCGAGGGGCGCTTAGGATCCGTCGGAATTCCTCGCCGGAGTCAAGGACGGCGTCGGTCTCGCTCAGGCATCGTCGGGGACGAGGCTACAGATCATGCTGAGGCAAAACAAGGGTGTGGTTAGACGCGTACGAGTATGGGGAATGTGAGAGCATCACTGAGAGAGCTCGGGGCGGTCTGGGCTTACCAGGGAAGGTCGCCGGAGAAAGTAGCAGACGCGGCGACGCTCAGAGGTTGTCAAAGTCGACTATCTGGGGCGCCCGCGAGTGACCGGATAGCACAGGGAGAAGCGCCAGGGGCTGGGGGTCACGGCCGTGTGCTTAGGGAGGCAAGGGGCGACAGGGTTCGGCCGGAATCGCTCGGTGAGACTCGCCGGAGCAGCGGTGGTGCAAATTCGATTCAGGGCAGCCTGGTGGCTCTGGTCGAGTGGGTTCTGAGGGGAAAGGAAGAGGAGTTGCTGGCGATTAAGAGTGCGTGGTCGCAGTGAGGATTCATTGTGCCATTTACGCGTATTGATTCAAGCAATCAACGGCAGGAAACGGCGAGGAGGAATCAGCGCGGGTTTGAAGACGATGAACAGTGGTGTGGGGTCCTGTCGTCAGTGGGGGAGAGAGAGGGGAAGAGGGGCCACTGGTCAGTGTCTGCGCGGGTGGGTCTTCTGGTGAAAAACGATTCACGCGTGGGGAAGAAGCTGGGCTGGAGTTGGGCTTCCTGGGCCAGGTGAGTTGGGTCAGGTCTGTTTCTATTTTTTTTCTTTCTAATTGTTTTATCTTTTTCTAATTCTATTTTCTGTTTTGAAATTCAATCAAACAAATCAAACTTTCAAATCAAACAAACTTCCACCAAACTTTGCCTTGGGTTTTGGTTCTGTTTAACCACACAAATCCAAGTCCCAAAATAAAATAATTTTATTCTTTTTAGGACCCATTAATAATTAAATAAAATGGACCTTAGTTATTTAATTCAAAATAGAATTTGCTTTAATAAAATCTTTATCTTTTTGAAATCTCAATATAAAACCAAAAACACTTCAGTAGTTTTATTTGAGAATATAAAATACTTGGAAAACTTATTTAAAATAAATTAATAAGTTTTAATGTTTTATTTAAAAGGGTAAGCCTTTACTTTAACAAAATTGGGTATTAATAAATCCCTATTATTTTCTTTAAATAAATCTTTATTCTTTTGATCAAAACAAAATGTTTTATTTCAAAATCTTGGCCAAGGTTTAATTTGGCTCCATAAAATAATCTTTATTTATATTTCTACCTTTTCATTTGAAACCAAATCTTTTTATTAAAAGATTCAAAAATAGTAAATCCAAATATTTTTAGCTTTATTGTTTATTTATCTTTTTAAATCCCTTTAGGATTTTATTTGATCCAAATAGGTTTGAAAGTTTCCAATTGGATTCAAAAAGTTTCTTCTCACCCTGAAAATCAACAAAGTTTTATTTTTATTCATTTATTTTTCACATTACAAGATTTGGAAAATCTTGGGATGTGACAGGCTACCACCCTTAAAATAAATCTCGTCCCGAGATTTGGGAAGGCTAGGGTTACAAGTAGGCTCAAAAGCATCTAGGGTACTACCACCCTTAAAAAATTTCCATCTAAATTACATATTGGCTTGCTTGGGATCTTGGGGAAACTTCTCTAGGCAAATATCTGCATAGTGTCCTTTGTTTCCACACTTGACACATGTGACAAGGCTGAGATCCTTCATAGGCTTGTTTATCTTGTTCTTCATCTTTTCTGGACAATTGCTTGCATAATGTCCTGGTTCTTTGCAATTGAAACATGCAATAAGTTTGAGTTCTTCACGTGTCTCTTGTGGACAAGTTGCTGCATAATGTCCTAGCTCTTTGCAGTTGTTGCACCATACTTGGCCAATCTCTTTATACTTCTGTTTATCTAGACATTCACTGGAATAGTGTCCCATTTCTTTACAATGATGACATTGCACATGACTTTTGTCCTTCTTTTTCTTTTTGGGCTTCTCCAAAGCTAGGAGTGCATCTAGTTCATGTTGTTCATATGTTATCTTGTAGGTAGGAATGTCTACTTGTTTCTTGGACCTTCTATTGCTCCTTGGATAATTCATATGCCTCTTCTTTGGTCCTTTGAATTGGGTTGTATTGCATGGAGGTATAAGTGGAGCTTTTCCTTTGTCCTCATTCTTCTTGGTGGACTTGGATCCTTCTTGATAGTTTGCAATCATTTGTTGCACTCCACCTTGTTTCCTTTGTTCAACTATGGAATAGATGGGGCATTGTATAGGGACATGGTTATTTCCTTCACATAGGTAGCAAGTAGCTTGAGAGGTGGGGCATTGGCCTACTGGATGTTTCTCTTCACAGTTGGGGCATTGATTTCCATGATCCTTGGAAGTGTGATCCTTGTCGCCACAAATATTGCAAGCTTTGGTTACTTTTAGAATAACATCCTTGTCTCCTGTGGAAAAGTTGCTTTCCATGTTGAGCATTTGGTTTGTTACCTTATGCAACATTTGGGCTTGGTTTTCCAAAAACTCTTGCAGGGTTGGATCTTCCCCACTGGTGTTGGCTATGAACTGAGCTGTTATTTGGTTCAACTGGTTTTGGGTAGCTATGAGTTCCTCCATGTTGTCCTCTTGGTTGTTGTTGTCATCAACCTTGATGTTGGAGTCTCTTGGAGTAGTCATCTGTTTGGGTTGAATTGAGATTAGAATAGGCAAGACATTTCTAAGGAAATAGTTCTAATCACACACTTCACAATTCACACAAACAAGGTGCAATAAATCACAAACAACTTTTCACTCAAACAACAAAGTTCAAGCACATACTTAGGCAAAAAAATATTTTTGTTACACCACATAAGTTGGTGTGTTTGACTTATCTAAAATATGGTGGTCCATCTATTTGGTTCACTTGTGATCTTTCCATCCTTCTTGGTTGATTCTTCTTGCATGAGATCATGGTTTCCTTGGGAAAACTCTTGTTCTCAAATCCTCAAAAGGTGGTGATGGCTCCTTCTAAGTTGTGTTTCCTAAGTCTCCAAATCTTGAGCAAGATTTCTTGTCTCACTTGTCCTTAGTGACATCCAAGATTGAAGTCCTTGGTGAATATGCTGAAGATGTTGAAGTCATTAGAGTTGAAGATGTTGAAGTCATTAGAGTTGATGGAGTCCTTTGCACGTGGTGAAGTCTTTGGCCATGGGGTAGGCTTTATCCATCAAGTTGAAATAGATGAGATGTAGAATCAAAATCAAAATGGTTGAGGGAAAGAGTTTACAAGATTGTTTTTAAATAAGTTTTGGAACAAATACAACTCCTATTCTTCTAAGGGTTTTGTCCAATCCTAGGTTTACAAATCCTACAGGCAACACAATGCTCTGATACCATCTGTAAGGTTCCCAACCTTTAATAAGGTAGAGTCCCCTGTGTTTACAATGCTAGTCCCTGGATCAATAGCTAGCATCCACGGTTAAGATGTAATATCAAGAAACAAAGGTCATAATACAACTTTATAACCAGGAATAACATAATTTTATTACATCTTACATAGCTCATTTGGCTATTACATTACATTGCAGCAGAATATCTATAAGCATGGGGTCCTTCATCTTCAAAGTGCCACAGGCAGACATGTTGGTTGTAGGCTTTGTAATCCTAATCAACACACTTCTCTAAAATCAATCAAACCTGCAACATAACAAGTTACAGCCACAAGGGTCAATACATTTGAATTGTATTGGCAAGTGATACTATGGTAGTATAGTGGAGTCTATCATCTATATGCTTTTGGCTAAGTGGAGTTGAGGCTTGCATTGCTCAAAATAGATTTTTCCTTAACATTTGAAAACACTAAGTTTTTGCTTGACAAAAATCACCCAAGGCATCTACCAATCAAAGATTGAAGATCCTTTAACCCTTGTTCAACCACAAGTTTTTAACTTAGAAATTTGGATGATGAGATTCTTGATTGCTTCCATGTCTTGATGCTCAAATTGTCCTTTACCAGGGACATGGCTAAGTACTTAGATTTTACACTCTGCAGAGGTGGTGCACTTTCCCCACAAGACTTGGTTTCACCAAGACAAGATCTTTCAGAAGCCTTTCCTTAGACCAAATGGACGCGTTCCAACCTATCATCCCACTACCACCAACTGTCCAAATGGCTAAGTTCTAGCAACCTATGTGATCCAGGCAGAGCCCATAATGCCAAGTGGCTGCACTTGAAGCTTCTCAACATTTGACATCCCAAATCTCTTTGTTCCTAGGTGGCAATCCACAAGTGTGATACACAAGGTAAACCATAGCCATGGGCCTTGTGTAACCACTCAACCAAAAACCACCAAGCAATTACCATTCCACCCAGGTGATTCATTAACTTAGTTGTTTTATTAAACAAAAACACAAGTCCTCAGGCTTAGAAATTTTTCCATAGTATGCATGTATATTCCACCCTTGTTTTCTATTAGCTAAGCTAAGCTTGATAGTAGTAGGAATCTTAACTTAGGAAAATTTCTACTAAGGTTTCATCTACTAGGTTTTCCCATAGCAAGGTTTATACTTAGCAAAATTCCATGCAAGTTTTACTTAGAGAAATCACTAATGCATAGTGAAAGTAATGGGACAAAAGTATGAAGCATCACTTGCCTTTTTGGTAGATTATAAGTTCACTCCTTGTCCTTGCTACAATCACACTCTTCAAGTCACTACAATTCAATCAAGCAAGGCACAAGTTTAATCTACCATTCAAGCATTTCATCACATAAAATCATATAAACAAGATAATGCATGCAAGCATGCCAAGCTTTGTTTTATTTGAAAAAGTGGTTCCTATTGGGTCATAAACATTTGAAAACACCTATTGGTCATTTTATAAAGTGGCAAAAGTCATTTGCAAGGGATTTCACTTCCTAAACCATTTTCAAAACAAAGTATCATTTTATGTGGTGTAGAAATGTTTTTACTAAGGCATTAATCTATAGGGTTCACCAAATATGTTTTCAAACCATAAAACTTGGTGTTTGGGGTCAGAGAGTTTAAAACAAAACATTTCCCAAAGGTTTTCTTCCAAAACTATTTTTAATAAATAAACCACATTTTTATTTGACTAGAATTGGTTTTAAATCAAAGGATCATTATTTTCCTTCACCAAATATATTTTTGAAACCACAAATTGATTCCTAGGGTCAGTAGGTTCAAAACACACCATTTGCAAAAGATTTTATCCCCAAAATCATTCTTGAACAATTTTTTTCAATCTAAACAAGCATACATATGTTTCTGCAAAAACAAACAATTAAACAGAAACTTTTTACTAAAAAAATGGCATGGTTGGCTAGGTCTTGCTCCACTGATACCATTGATATAAAGTTTGAAAATTTTGGACATGTGGATCAAAAGTTACAAGGTTTACAAATTTGCATCTAAATCAGATTCAAACTTTGTTTTAAACAGAACTGGTGCCACGCGGCGCAATACTATTCGGCGGTACCGGTTCGTGCGGATTGTGTTTTGTGGTTTGTTGGATCTAAACAGATCGCACGGCTCTGAGATACTACTTACCCCTTCGTCTAGCTTCTATCGCGTTCGTCCGATCTAGATCCTACGGACACTACTGCTTGGTCAACAACGGGCAGCGCTGTGCGGCGGCTGGCGGCGGCGACGCTCAGACGGTGGCGGTACTAGCGATGTAGGAATCAAAGAGAGAGGGGGAGGTGCTCACCGTGCTCAGGGGATCGTAGCGATGCTCAACGTGGTTGCGAGGAGGCGAGGGGCGCTCAGGATCCGTCGGAATTCCTCGCCGGAGTCAAGGACGGCGTCGGTCTCGCTCAGGCGTCGTCGGGGACGAGGCTACAGATTGTGCTGAGGCAAAACAAGGGTGTGGTTAGACGCAATACGAGTATGGGGAATGTGAGAGCATCAGTGAGAGAGCTTGGGGCGGTCTGGGCTTACCAGGGAAGGTCGCCGGAGAAAGTAGCAGACGCGGCGGCGCTCAGAGGTTGTCGAAGTCGATGTTCTGGGGAGCCCGCGAGTGAACGGACAGCACAGGGAGAAGCGCCAGGGGCTGGGGGTCACGGCCGTGTGCTCAGGGAGGCAAGGGGCGACAGGGTTTGGCCGGAATCTCTCGGTGAGACTCGTCGGAGCAGCGGTGGTGCAAATTCGATTCAGGGCAGCCTGGTGGCTCTGGTCGAGTGGGTTCTGAGGGGAAAGGAAGAGGAGTTGCTGGCGATTAAGAGTGCGTGGTCGCAGGGAGGATTCATTGTGCCATTTACGCGTATTGATTCGAGCAATCAACGGCAGGAAACGGCGAGGAGGAATCAGCGCGGGTTTGAAGACGATGAACAGTGGTGTGGGGTCCTGTCGTCAGTGGGGGAGAGAGAGGGGAAGAGGGGCCACTGGTCAGTGTCTGCACGTGTCAACACCCGGATTTTTCAATCCTAGATGCCTGTTATGCCATACATCGCAATCCCATGATTACCATTTTTGCGAGACATAACAGAATTGGATACCATAGTACCTCATCCATTACAACGATACATAAGTTCTTACACGAATAGGGATCTCATGATCCAGTTCTTAATACAACATCAAGCAGCGGAATACGTAATAATAACACTAGCGTAGGCGAAGCTCCATCTTCGGGGTCACAGGCAATGCTGACGATGGGATATGATCCTAGTTGTCGTAACCTTCCTGGGGTCCATCCTCCAGGTACTCCTCTTCATAGTCTGGCCATGGGAATAGCCAGGGACAAAGACACGAGTACTCTTTAAGTACTCGCAAACTAATACTAACAAGTAAAGGTTTTTTTTGGATAATGGGACACTAGGCTCTAGGGTTGTTTTGCAAAAAGCCAGGTTTATCTCTACTAAGCTCCAAAGCCAGTCACAATTTTATAACTCCTAAGTGGGATCTTGTAGTTCAGGTCACAACTCTGTTGTGGTCAAGTCAAAGTCTCAACTCATTTCACAAGTCATTTTGAAAAGGGTCTGACGGGGGAACAGTATGGCCACTCCAACTGTTCATAACCGCGGACGCGGCTATTCGAATAGTTTGACACTCTGCAGAGATTGTACACTTTCACCACAACATTCGATACATCCGTCAGGAACAAATCCTGAATTCACCATACTCAGTATGCGGATAATCAATCTTAACCTTTCAATTACACTCCCTAGTATAAGCACCTCTCCTGTGAGTTTGGCCTCCCAACCATGACCACTGTCATCTTGGGTACTGCACAGGTGGACAATCTTCACAAGGTAGCCTCAGCTCAGACCTTGGCCGTGAGGGAACTAATACTAAGGTATATAAGTTTCCAGTCAAGCCCTACCCAATATTCGGGTATTGTGATTGTACGATAAAATTGGAATGGTATCGCATCCAGACAATCATCAGTTTTATAAAGGGCTAAGGCTCATGCCTCAACATTTTCATCACCAAAATCATCAAGTGTTTGGAAACACATGTCCAAAACATTTCAATAGAATGATCCATCATTCCAAGGTTTTCATAACCATTTTCCACCAAGTATTCCCATCTAAAGTTGATCAAGTTTATGATTAGCACTAGCATCTACAGTTGGGAATGGTAATAATGAGGGGTGGTAATAGTGGAGTTTCACTAAGTCCAACCTTATATCTTAGGCTGAGATCAAGGTTTCTAGCTTAGGCCAAATTTTATGCTCTTTATGCAACCTTCAGCACAACTGTCTGGTATCTACCAAACTCTTAGGTAGACTCTAAGTAAGCTTTGATAAAGAAATAAAGTAAGAAGCTTGCCATAAAACTAGGATTGGTTTAGCAAGTTGGTATGATCACATACACTTAAGGCATATAGTATTCATATCACAAGCATGGGTTTGTGGCAACAATAGGGTATCTTGCAAGTGTTAGCTTGCACTGGTATAGTATCTTGCAGGTGTTAGCTTGTATTGGTCAACTTGGTTAGTAAAGCTTGCCTTGTGCAGAGCAGTGGTTGAAGTTCTCTTCGGCTTCCTCTTCGTAGTATCCTTCTTCCTCCTCGTAGTATCCTTGGTCGGTACTAGCGTCTATGACTAAATACGAGGTACACAATCACCAAACAATACTTAACTACTTGCAATCCTCACACACAAGGGTCCTATAGATGATCTAGCATCATCTCTAACATTACAAGGTTAAGGATTGGTTTAAGTCTTTTTATTTTAGAAAAGTAATTTCTACTCATTGAAAAACTACTTAAGATTTAATATTCTCCAAACTAAACATGGGATCATGTTGACACATGTCATCACCACATATTGTAGTCCATGGGAATGTGATTTAAAGTGGTGTCACAATTTAAGAAGGTTTTACCCTTTTATTTTAATTGATTAAAGTGGCTAGAAATGCTTATGTAGCATTCTTTTATTCCTTGAACATTTTTTATGCAAGTAAACTTATATATTTTTATATATTCTGAAAGGTATGGTTAAATGTGATTTTTGAGAGTTGGAATCAACTCAAAAGCTTTTATGGTTTAAATTTGAAAAATGTTTGAATGCAGAAAAGCTTCTGCCTTGTTATTTTTTCTATGGGTGATCTACATATCCAAATGACTTGAATCCAACGGGCTTGGATTAAGCATTCACAGACCTTTCCATCAAAATTGGTTTCATCCAATTTGGTGCACTGAATCGACCTGGGTTGATTTTTGAAGTTGGGTACAGAAGTGTGTTTGAAATTAAAAAGAAAAAGGTTTAATTTGAATTGCTGGGCTGCGCGGGAAATTCTAACGGGCCGGCCTGCTAAGCGCAGTGATCCCGCGGGCTGCTTAAGTGGGTGTCCCCACTCGTCAGTGACACGGGGCTGGGCGAAGCGGTATGGGGCAACGTGGGTCGTTTGATCTAGTTCTAATCCAACGGTTGAGGGTCATCGTCGACGCGAGACAGCTCCGGCGAGAACGAAACCTAGCGCGGCCAGTGGGGGGTGCTGGGGGCTCACCGGGGTACGGGCGAAGGTCGGCGAGGCGGGCGAACGACGAAGTCGACGACGGTGATCCTCCTGGTACCGGTGGCTTCTCCTGGGGCGGCTCCAATCGCTGGCTCCCTTCTTCTCTAGAGGCGGCGGGCTCCGGTGAAATTCCGGCGAAGTGGTGCTCGCCTTGCTCTGAGGATGGTGTGGCACGGTCAGTGGGGAGAGCGGAGTGAGATGGTGTGAAGAAATCGTGCGGAGGTGGCCTCTATTTATAGTGGAGCGAGGGGACCGTCGGGGCGCAAGGTGAGCTCGTCGGGGGCGACGTTACACGCAGCTAATGGCATGGGCAAGGATAGGGGACGGTGCTGTGTCTCCTGGCGATGCTCAACGACATGATCGCGAGGCATGGGGCGGTGTGGTTTGGTCTGGAACGGGCGGTGCTCTACGCGGCAGAGGCGGCGTCTTCGACGGCGGGCGGTGGTTGTATGGCACGGGGCGGCAAACGGGAGTGTCTGGCGGGGTCCTGGGTCGGTGGTGATCGTGTGTGCGCGCGGTGAGGGCGGCGCACGGTCTGGGGACGCTGATCGCGGGTGGCGCTCTGGCGTACGCTCGACATGGTCTGGGCGCGGCTTGTGCGCGTGGTCCAGGGCTTGGCAATGCTCGCGGCTGGGACAAGCAGTGGCGGTGCATGGTGGGCTGCCTCCCAGACATGCTGGCTAGGCTTGCTGCTGCTCCTAGCTTGCTGTCCACATTGGGGTGACATGGGGGTGCTCGGCTGTTCACCATTAATGGCAATGGCAAGCTCACAGGGGTGCTAGTGTTGGGCTAATCTTTCTAGATGATCTACTGGTTTGTGTGTGAGCTAACTAGGGAACAAGTTAGGCTCAAAACACTGCACACTATAGTGTTTGTGGTTTTGTTTGATTTGTGTCTGCAACCTGTTTGATGAAATGGCCGCATGAACTCAAGTTTTGAATTTTGAAATGAATTTTGGTGAGTTTGCTAGATTGGTTCTGGTGAGTCTGCAGATGCTTGGGTTTTGAAAGTTGAGCTTGTTTGAGTGGGTTTTGAAAAAGTGGGATCTTCCCATATGAAGAAGATTCAATTTTGAATTGTCATTTAAACTATGCATTTGAAAGTTTCTGGATGATCACAAAGTGGGCCTTGATACTCTGTTATGAGTACATTCAAGGGGTGCAAAGATCCAGAAAAGTTTATGTTCGGTTTTGAAAGTTTGAGACAGCCAAAGTAGGCAGGTGAGTTAAATTGGCCAAAATGACCATTCACTTAATATATTTGTTTTGATTTACTTGTCTTTAGGAAAAGTGTGGGAAATGTTTTAGATGATGTTCTTTTCACCTAAGAAACATTTTACAAGCAATGGATCACACAAACAAGGAGGTTTTAAAGAAATTCAAAATCCATGCATACACATATACATGCATTCATGAATTCATTTAGAAAAGTTTTTGTTAACCCTAAACTTGATGATTAGTGTTTTGATGATCTAAGTTTGATATTTTTGGGATGTTACAAACCTTCCCCCTTAAACAAAATCTCGTCCCGAGATTTGAAAAAGGACGAAAAGATTACCTAGGATTTGAAGAGATCTGGAAACTCCGTTCTGATGTGATCTTCGCGTTCCTAGGTAGCCTCCTCTTCTATGTGGTTGCTCCACTGAATCTTGAGAAACTTGATGCTTCGGGTTCTGGTAGTTCGAAAGGCTTCTTCCAATATACGGATGGTTACTTCGGGATAGGTTAGATCATCATTGATCTCTATGGTGCGGTGATCGATATTCTTGAACACTTCGGTCTTCTCGGGGACTTCGAGACATTTGCGAAGTAACGAGATATGGAACACATTGTGCACAGCTGACATCTCTTCAGGTAGTTCCAGTTGATACGATACTTCTCCTCGACGGTTTAAGATTTTGAAAGGTCCGATATATCTGGGGGCTAACTTTCCTTTGAGCTGGAAACGTTGCATTCCCTTCAATGGCGACACTTTCAGATAAACAAATATCCGATGTTGAAGGCGAGGTCTCGACGTCTCTTGTCGGCGTAACTCTTTTGTCGGGATTGGGTTGTCTTGAGGTGTTCACGAATCTTGTGAACCTTCTCTTCTGCTTCTCGTAGAATGTCGGGTCCGAAAATCTGACTCTCTCCTACTTCCGACCAGTTCAAAGGGGTGCGACACTTTCTTCCGTACATAAATTCAAATGGGGACATTTGCAAACTGGATTGGTAACTATTGTTGTATGAAAATTCTGCAAACGGCAGACAGTCTTCCCATTTGGATCCATATTCTAGCACACATGCTCTAAGCATATCTTCGAGTATTTGGTTTACTCGCTCCGTTTGTCCATCGGTCTGAGGGTGATAAGCGGTACTGAAATCTAGGCGGGTTCCTAAACCTTCTTGGACTTTCTTCCAGAATCTCGAGGTAAACTGAGTTCCTCGATCCGAGACTATGTTCTTAGGGACTGCATGCAAACTAACGATTCTAGCGATGTATAACTCCGCTAGCTTCGAACTCTGGTAGGTGGTTTTGACGGGCAAGAAATGGGCTACTTTGGACAATCTGTCCACTATGACCCAAATAGAGTCATTTCCCCTACTAGAAGTAGGTAGTCCAGTGAGAAAGTCCATTCCTACAAAATCCCATTTCCATTCCGGAATCTGCAAAGGTTGCAACAATCCAGCGGGTCGTTGATGTCCTGCCTTGACTCACTGACATATGTCACACTTGGCGATATAGCTTCCGATTTCTCTCTTCATCTTATGCCACCAAAATTGCTCTTTCAAATCTTGATACATCTTGGTTCCTCCGGGATGGATAGAATAAAGAGTATCATGAGCCTCCTTCAAGATAACTTCTTTCAACTCTGAATCTGCTGGTACACAAAGGCGTCCTTTGTACCACAAAACTCCTTCATCGTCCTCGGTGAATCCGGGTACTTTGCCTGTACCGATACGACGCTTAATTCCGTTGATACTAGCATTTCCTTTCTGCGCCTCTTTAATCTGACTGATCAAAGTGGGCTTAAGTTCTATGCTAGCCAAAAATCCTTCACTTACTAATTCCATTCGAAAATCTTCCATCTCTTTGTGCAAACTTGGTTGCTCCTTTAAAATCATGGAGTTCAAGCGGCACGGCAATCTGCTAAGGGCATCGGCTACCACATTGGCTTTTCCAGGGTGATAGTGAATGTCCAGGTCGTAATCCTTGATTAGCTCAATCCATCTTCTCTTCCTCATATTCAGCTCCTTTTGAGTGAATATATACTTTAGGCTCTTGTGATCCGAATAAATCTCACAACAGTTTCCCATTAGGTAATGTCTCCATGTCTTCAGGGCTAGAACTACGGCTGCGAGTTCGAGGTCATGGGTTGGGTAATTTTGCTCATGTTGCTTCAGTTGTCGCGATAGATAAGATATAACTTTGCCTTCTTGCATTAGCACACATCCGAGACCAATCTTGGATGCGTCACAATATACATCGAAGGGCTTCGTAATATCCGACATGATCAAGATTGGGGCTGAAATCAATCTCCTCTTGAGTTCTTGAAAACTCGCTTCGCACTTGTCCGTCCATTCAAACTTCTTGTCTTTCTTCAGTAATTGGGTCATGGGCCGGGCTATACTCGAGAATCCTTCCACGAATTTGCGGTAATATCCTGCCAATCCGAGAAAAGCACGAACTTGGGTTTGAGTGGTTGGGGCTTGCCAATCTTCTACATCTTTCACTTTGGCAGGGTCAACGGCAATTCCTCAGGCTGATACAATGTGACCGAGAAATCCTACTTCCTGTAACCAGAATTCACATTTGCTAAACTTTGCATACAACTGATGCTCTCTAAGGGTTCCAAGAATGGTCCTTAGGTGTAGCTCATGTTCTTATTCCGATTTGGAATAAATCAGAATGTCATCGATGAAAACAACGACAAACTTATCCAGGAAGTCCATAAAATTCTTATTCATGAGATTCATGAAATAAGCGGGGGCATTGGTTAATCCAAAAGACATAACTGTATACTCATACAATCCATATCGGGTGGTGAAAGCAGTCTTCGGGATATCCTCTACACGAATTTTGAGTTGATGATAGCCAGTTCTAAGGTCAATCTTAGAAAACACCTGGGCACCGGTCAACTGATCAAACAAATCTTCGATCTTAGGAAAGGGGTACTTGTTCTTGATGGTGACATCATTCAACTTTCGATAATCCGTACACAAACGGTTACCTCCATCCTTCTTGTCCACAAACAAGACAGGTGATCTCCATGGGGGCTCACTTGGTTGAATCAATCGGATTTCCAACATGGAATCCAGTTGCTTCTTCAGTTCTTCTAGTTCTGACGGGTTCATACTATAGGGTCTCTGGGATATGGGTCCTGATCCGGGGATTAGTTCGATGATAAACTCGATATCCCGATCTGGGGGCATACCGGGCAAAACATCTGGAAATACATCGGGGTATTCACAGACTATCCGAACTTGGTCAATGGTAGGTTGGGCTAGACTCTTGTTACACTTGAATTGGCGAGGTAAGGTTTCAGATATATGCTCGACTGATACTCCGGTGGTACTGGTCATGGTAATGGCTTTCTTGGCACAGTCAATCAATCCTTTATGCTTGGACATCCAATCCATTCCTAGTACTACTTCCAAACCTTTAGTTCCGAGTACTATTAGGTTAGCATAAAAATCTATGCCATGGATTCGGATAGGGACGGCTTTGCAAATTTGCCTAGCCTTGGTGGTTGATCCGGGAATTTGCACCATCATCACATGCTTCAATTTGGTTGGTTGAATTTTACTAGTGCAGGCAAATTCTTCGGTGACAAATGAATGCGATGCACCAGAATCAAACAACACTCTTGCAAGTACTGAATTAACAGAAAACATACCCAGCACGACGTCTGGCGCTTCCTGAGCTTCTTCAGCATGCATGAGAAAAAGACGGCCATTGCGGTTGAGTGAATTCCCTGGGGCAAATCTTCTCCCTGGCTGGACACGACGCTGCTGCTGAGCTGGGACATTGGCGTTGGGGGCTGTAGCATTCTTCTCGTTGGGGCACTCATTGGAATAGTGGCCTTTATTTCCACAGTCATAACAGGTCACTTGTGACTTGTCCTTGGCTGCGATAGGCACAACATTGCTTCCAGTCCTCGGGGCAGTATTGGGGTTAGTGGTAGTATTGTTGGTGTTGAACTTGGGTGGGGAACGGGTGAAATTGCTAGAGTTGCCGGGGTTGTTGTGATTTCCTCCGGGTCTAGGGTTTCCACGGTTGGGATAGGTCGGACGGGTCATAGGGGGTCTGTTGGTTCGTGGGGCAAATCCTGGAGATGGGTTGGGGCGATACTTTGGGGTCTGATGGGTTCCTGGTTGATGCATCATGCGATGCTTGCGGTTTTCATTGGCTTGGTTGATCTTTCCTTCCATTTGGATAACAGAGTCAACAAGGGCTTCAATATCCACAAAGGGGATATTGACTAACACCGTCTGCATCTCGTCATGCAGACCATTCAGGAATCTTTCTTTCTTCTTCGCTTCGGTGTCTATCTCGTCCGGGGCATACCTAGCTAATGACAAAAATTTGTCACGGTATTTCACTACAGTCATCCTTCCTTGCGTCAACTCTCTGAACTCGTCTCTCATTATCTTGATCAAACCTGGTGGCACATGGGTTCTGCTAAACTTGACCTTGAATTCCTCCCAGGTCATCATCTGGCCTCCGGTCATTGCACGAACACTGTTCCACCATGCCCTGGCATCTCCGGCTAGATAATGGGTGGCGAACAAGACTTTCTCGTTGGCTTCCACTCCAGCTACTTCTAAGTTATTTTCCATGGTTTGCAGCCAATCATTGGCATCTAGGGGTTCTTCCGACTTGGTGAAAACGGGTGGGTTGGTATTCTGGAAATTCTTGAGTTTAGATCCGTGGTTGTCCTGGTTTCCATGGCCTTGGTTGTTGTGGGCTAGCTGGGCTATCTGTTGCAGAGTGGCTAGGTTGGCTTGACGTTCGGCTCTTTCAGCTTCGCGGTCAGAAGTCAACATTTGCAGGATCTGCAACATCGGGTCCGGGGCTGAACCACTTCCTCCGCGTGGCATCTGAAGATTGATATCGATCATGAGAAAAGAGGGAAATTCCTACGGTTTTGGGTTTTTGAAAAGTTTTTAGAGTTTGACTCAGGTTTTCTAGCAACTTGCTTTTTCATTCAATCACTCATAGAACACAGTACAACACATACCACAACAAGGAAAAACAGATGGTTTTAAGAACCATTCTGAAATCTACGATACAGTGGGACCGACTACTACTCACTACGCTAGTGCTCAGTGCTACTACTCCTCGGAGTTTGTGGCTTCATCATCTTCAGGATCATCGATGAAGGTGAAATCATCCTCATCGGTGAAGAAGTCCATGGCCTGATCCTCCAGAAAATCATCGTCATCGCTGAGATAGGAGTAAGGGTCTCCACGGAGATCTTTTCCGGCATTCTCCCTTTCCTCTAACTGCATGTCTCTCTCGTGGATGGTCTCTTCCAGAGATGAGATGCGATGGCGAAAACGGGCAATAATGCGATCCTTCTTGTCGAGCTGACGGAGGCGAGACTTGCGATCCTTTGCGAGCATGGCGATGGTCTGATCCTTCGTCTTGATGATGGCAGACTTGTGATTGCAATAGTCACGGCAGTTGTCCAACTCCTGCTGACGGTCGTACATCATGAAGCTAAGGTGGTCCAATTGAGTCTTCAGCTTGGGGTGGTATGGGGCTTCCAGTGGTTGTCCATTTGCATCACGTCTTGGGAAAAACTCAAAGCGAGTACCCTTGATCTGATTGATGCTTTGTCCACACAGACGGGAAAGAGCTTCCTGCATTGCTCTGGCAAGTCCGTCGAGCCAGTTGTTTTCCCTCAAGGTAAACTGAATTCCCTCCGATGTGGGAGGTTTAATCTTTCCTCGGAGACTTGCAACAATTAGCCACTGCAGATCTTCTCCTCCTTGATAATTGAGCTGAGCTCCGAAGAACTCGGGGTGCGGACGCTCCAGAAGTTCCGAAAGCTGATCCAGATCCCTCTCAAAGATAAGGTCTCCCCCATTTCCGAGTTGATAAAACTTGCTGTACTTCACGTCCATCTATAAAAATAGAGGATGAGTAGATTAGCAGAGTGATCAAGTGTGTCAAAATTTTATCTATTTTGCAAGAGTTTTTGAGGAACATGAAGTTTTATGAAAGAATTAAAGAGATAAGAATGAGAATAGGTTTTTGTAAATATTTGTTTTCTTTGGTTTTTGAAACTAAGTTTTTGGTTCAACGTCCAACCTAACTAGGGTCTCCTATGGTCAGTATGGCTCTGATACCAACTTGTCAACACCCGGATTTTTCAATCCTAGATGCCTGTTATGCCATACATCGCAATCCCAGGATTACCATTTTTGCGAGACATAACAGAATTGGATACCATAGTACCTCATCCATTACAACGATACATAAGTTCTTACACGAATAGGGATCTCATGATCCAGTTCTTAATACAACATCAAGCAGCGGAATAAGTAATAATAACGGTAGCATAGGCGAAGCTCCATCTTCGGGGTCACAGGCAATGCTGACGATGGGAGATGATCCTAGTTGCCGTAACCTTCCTGGGGTCCATCCTCCAGGTACTCCTCTTCATATTCTGGCCATGGGAATAGCCAGGGACAAAGCCATGAGTACTCTTTAAGTACTCGCAAACTAATACTAACAAGTAAAGGGTTTTTTTGGATAATGGGACACTAGGCTCTAGGGTTGTTTTGCAAAAAGCCAGGTTTATCTCTACTAAGCTCCAAAGCCAGTCACAATTTTATAACTCCTAAGTGGGATCTTGTAGTTCAGGTCACAACTCTGTTGTGGTCAAGTCAAAGTCTCAACTCATTTCACAAGTCATTTTGAAAAGGGTCTGACGGGGGAACAGTATGGCCACTCCAACTGTCCATAACCGCGGACGCGGCTATTCGAATAGTTTGACACTCTGCAGAGATTGTACACTTTCACCACAACATTCGATACATCCGTCAGGAACAAATCCTGAATTCACCATACTCAGTATGCGGATAATCAATCTTAACCTTTCAATTACACTCCCTAGTATAAGCACCTCTCCTGTGAGTTTGGCCTCCCAACCATGACCACTGTCATCTTGGGTACTGCACAGGTGGACAATCTTCACAAGGTAGCCTCAGCTCAGACCTTGGCCGTGAGGGAACTAATACTAAGGTATATAAGTTTCCAGTCAAGCCCTACCCAATATTCGGGTATTGTGGTTGTACGATAAAATTGGAATGGTATTTCATCCAGACAACCATCAGTTTTATAAAGGGCTAAGGCTCATGCCTCAACATTTTCATCACCAAAATCATCAAGTGTTTGGAAACACATGTCCAAAACATTTCAATAGAATGATCCATCATTCCAAGGTTTTCATAACCATTTTCCACCAAGTATTCCCATCTAAAGTTGATCAAGTTTTATGATTAGCACTAGCATCTACATTTGGGAATGGTAATAATGAGGGGTGGTAATAGTGGAGTTTCACTAAGTCCAACCTTATATCTTAGGCTGAGATCAAGGTTTCTAGCTTAGGCCAAATTTTATGCTCTTTATGCAACCTTCAGCACAACTGTCTGGTATCTACCAAACTCTTAGGTAGACTCTAAGTAAGCTTTGATAAAGAAATAAAGTAAGAAGCTTGCCATAAAACTAGGATTGGTTTAGCAAGTTGGTATGATCACATACGCTTAAGGCATATAGAATTCATATCACAAGCATGGGTTTGTGGCAACAATAGGGTATCTTGCAAGTGTTAGCTTGCACTGGTATAGTATCTTGAAAGTGTTAGCTTGCATTGGTCAACTTGGTTAGTAAAGCTTGCCTTGTGCAGAGCAGTGGTTGAAGTTCTCTTCGGCTTCCTCTTCGTAGTATCCTTCTTCCTCCTCGTAGTATCCTTGGTCGGTACTAGCGTCTATGAATAAATACGAGGTACACAATCACCAAACAATACTTAAATACTTGCAATCCTCACACACAAGGGTCCTATAGATGATCTAGCATCATCTCTAACATTACAAGGTTAAGGATTGGTTTAAGTCTTTTTATTTTAGAAAAGTAATTTCTACTCATTGAAAAACTACTTAAGATTTAATATTCTCCAAACTAAACATGGGATCATGTTGACACATGTCATCACCACATATTGTAGTCCATGGGAATGTGATTTAAAGTGGTGTCACAATTTAAGAAGGTTTTACCCTTTTATTTTAATTGATTAAAGTAGCTAGAAATGCTTATGTAGCATTCTTTTATTCCTTGAACATTTTTTATGCAAGTAAACCTATATATTTTTATATATTCTGTAAGGTATGGTTAAATGTGATTTTTGAGAGTTGGAATCAACTAAAAAGCTTTTATGTTTTAAATTTGAAAAATGTTTGAATGCAGAAAATCTTCTGCCTTGTTATTTTTGCTATGGGTGATCTACAGATCCAAATGACTTGAATCCAACGGGCTTGGATTAAGCATTCACAGACCTTTCCAACAAAATTGGTTTCATCCAATTTGGTGCACTGAATCGACCTGGGTTGATTTTTGAAGTTGGGTACAGAAGTGTGTTTGAAATTAAAAAGCAAAAGGTTTAATTTGAATTGCTGGGCTGCGCGGGAAATTCTAATGGGCCGGCCTGCTAAGCGCAGTGATCCCGCGGGCTGGTTAAGTGGGTGTCCCCACTCGTTAGTGACACGGGGCTGGGCGAAGCGGTATGGGGCAACGTGGGTCGTTCGATCTAGTTCTAATCCAACGGCTGAGGGTCATCGTCGACGCGAGACAGCTCCGGCGAGAACGAAACCTAGCGCGGCCAGTGGGGGTGCTGGGGGCTCACCGGGGTACGGGCGAAGGTCGGCGAGGCGGGCGAACGACGAAGTCGACGACGGCGATCCTCCTGGTACCGGTGGCTTCTCCTGGGGCGGCTCCAATCGCTGGCTCCCTTCTTCTCCAGAGGCGGCGGGCTCCGGTGAAATTCCGGCGAAGTGGTGCTCGCCTTGCTCTGAGGATGGTGTGGCACGGTCAGTGGGGAGAGGGGAGTGAGATGGTGTGAAGAAATCGTGCGAAGGTGGCCTCTATTTATAGTCGAGCGAGGGGACCGTCGGGGCGCAAGGTGAGCTCGTCGGGGGCGACGTTACAGGCAGCTAATGGCATGGGCAAGGGTAGGGGACGGTGCTGTGTCTCCTGGCGATGCTCAACGACATGATCGCGAGGCATGGGGCGGTGTGGTTTGGTCTGGAACGGGCGGTGCTCTACGCGGCAGAGGCGGCGTCTTCGACGGCGGGCGGTGGTTGTATGGCACGGGGCGGCAAACGGGAGTGTATGGCGGGGTCCTGGGTCGGTGGTGATCGTGTGTGCGCGCGGTGAGGGCGGCGCGCGGTCTGGGGACGCTGGTCGCGGGTGGCGCTCTGGCGCACGCTCATGGTCTGGGCGCGTCTTGTGCGCGTGGTCCAGGGCTTGGCAATGCTCGCGGCTGGGACAGGCAGTGGCGGTGGACGGTGGGCTGCCTCTCAGACATGCTGGCTAGGCTTGCTGCTGCTCCTAGCTTGCTATCCACATTGGGGTGACATGGGGGTGCTCGGCTGTTCACCATTAATGGCAATGGCAAGCTCACAGGGGTGCTAGTGTTGGGATAATCTTTCTAGATGATCTACTGGTTTGTGTGTGAGCTAACTAGGGAACAAGTTAGGCTCAAAACACTGCACACTATAGTGTTTGTGGTTTTGTTTGATTTGTGTCTGCAACCTGTTTGATGAAATGGCCGCATGAACTCAAGTTTTGAATTTTGAAATGAATTTTGGTGAGTTTGCTAGATTGGTTCTGGTGAGTCTGCAGATGCTTGGGTTTTGAAAGTTGAGCTTGTTTGAGTGGGTTTTGAAAAAGTGGGATCTTCCCATATGAAGAAGATTCAATTTTGAATTGTCATTTAAACTATGCATTTGAAAGTTTCTGGATGATCACAAAGTGGGCCTTGATACTCCGTTATGAGTACATTCAAGGGGTGCAAAGATCCAGAAAAGTTTCTGTTAGGTTTTGAAAGTTTGAGACAGCCAAAGTAGGCAGGTGAGTTAAATTGGCCAAAATGACCATTCACTTAATATATTTGTTTTGATTTACTTGTCTTTAGGAAAAGTGTGGGAAATGTTTTAGATGATGTTCTTTTCACCTAAGAAACATTTTACAAGCAATGGATCACACAAACAAGGTGGTTTTTAAAGAAATTTAAAATCCATGCATACACATATACATGCATTCATGAATTCATTTAGAAAAGTTTTTGTTAACCCTAAACTTGATGATTAGTGTTTTGATGATCTAAGTTTGATATTTTTGGGATGTTACAACGCGGGTGGGTCTTCTGGTGAAAAACGATTCGCGCGTGGGGAAGAAGCTGGGCTGGAGTTGGGCTTCCTGGGCCAGGTGAGTTGGGTCAGGTCTGTTTCTATTTTTTTTCTTTCTAATTGTTTTATCTTTTTCTAATTCTATTTTCTGTTTTGAAATTCAATCAAACAAATCAAACTTTCAAGTCAAACCAACTTCCAGCAAACTTTGCCTTGGGTTTTGGTTCTGTTTAACCACACAAATCCAAGTCCCAAAATAAAATAATTTTATTCTTTTTAGGACCCATTAATAATTAAATAAAATGGACCTTAGTTATTTAATTCAAAATAGAATTTGCTTTAATAAAATCTTTATCTTTTTGAAATCTCAATATAAAACCAAAAACACTTCAGTAGTTTTATTTGAGAATATAAAATACTTGGAAAGCTTATTTAAAATAAATTAATAAGTTTTAATGTTTTAGTTAAAAGGGTAAGCCTTTACTTTAACAAAATTGGGTATTAATAAATCCCGATTATTTTCTTTAAATAAATCTTTATTCTTTTGATCAAAACAAAATGTTTTATTTCAAAAGCTTGGCCAAGGTTTAATTTGGCTCCATAAAATAATCTTTATTTATATTTCTACCTTTTCATTTGAAACCAAATCTTTTTATTAAAAGATTCAAAAATAGTAAATCCAAATATTTTTAGCTTTATTGTTTATTTATCTTTTTAAATCCCTTTAGGATTTTATTTGATCCAAATAGGTTTGAAAGTTTCCAATTGGATTCAAAAAGTTTCTTCTCACCCTGAAAATCAACAAAGTTTTATTTTTATTCATTTATTTTTCACATTACAAGATTTGGAAAATCTTGGGATGTGACAGTCCCCTATGCTTCAGCCATAGGCTCTATAATGTACGCCATGCTATGTACAAGACCGGATGTGGCACATGCTATTAGTTTGACTAGTAGTTACTAATCAGATCCAGGTTCAGAACACTAGAAAGCAGTCAAGAATATCCTTAAGTACTTGCGAAGAACTAAGGATATGTTTCTTGTATACGGAGGTGAAGAAGAGATCGTCGCTAAGTGTTATGTCAACGCTAGCTTTGACACCGATCCGGATGACTCTAAGTCTCAATCCGGATACGTATTTATCATGAATGGCGGAGTGGTTAGTTGGAGGAGCTCCAAACAACCTGTGGTGGCGGGATCAACAACGGAGGCCGAATATGTTGCTGCTTCGGAAGCGGCTCAGGAAGCAGTTTGGATGAAGGAGTTCATATCCGGACTAGGTGTGGTTGCAAGCGCATTGGACCCAATGGTGATCTATTGTGACAACAATGGTGCCATTGCCAATGCCAAAGAACCAAGGTCTCACAAGTATTCCAAGCATATTAAGCGCCGGTTTCACTCCATCCATGAACATGTCAAGGATGGAGATATAAAGATTTGTAAAGTACATATGGATCTCAATGTAGCAGATCCGTTGACTAAACGTCTCCCTAGAGCAAAACATGATCAACACCAGAACTCCATGGGTGTTAGATACATCACTATGTAACTAGATTATTGTCTCTAGTGCAAGTGGGAGACTGAAGGGAATATGCCCTGAGAGGCAATAATAAAGTGTTTATTATGTGTATTCCAAGTATATGATAGATGTTTATTTTACATGCTATAATTGTGAGAATACAGAAACGTTAATACATGTGTGTTTAATAAACAAATAGAAAGTTCCTAGTTATGCCTCTCTCATAAACTAGCTCGTTGATTAACAAGATGATCAAAGTTTCCTGATCATAGACATTGGATGTTGTTAATAACGAGGTCACAAGATTAGTGTAATAATGTGATGAACATTCATCCGAAGTATAGCATTACGATCAAAGTCATTGAGTTTATATTGCTATAACAACTTACGAAGTGATCCTAATCCTGAGACCATGAGATCATGTCAATCACTAACACCGGAAGAGTTTCTTGATGACATCAAACGTCACAGCGTAACTGGGTGATTATAAAGATGGCTTCAGAACTACTAAAGTGTTATGTTGAGGCTCATGGATCGAGAGTGGAATTTGATCATCCCGATGACGGATAGATATACTCTGGGCCCTCTCGGTGATATCACATTGGTTAGCTTGCAAGCAAGTGATTTGATCACTAGAATGTTATATCACGGGAACGAGAAAAGAGTGCATGTCGGTAAAGAGATCAAACTAGGAATGGAGATACCGATGATTGAATCCCGGACATGTAATATATCGTGAAACAAAGGGATTAATATACTAGCGTAAAAGGTTCCGACGATCACAGGAAAGTCATCGTTGAATGTATGGAAGTCAGTATGGATCTCGAGGTCCCGCTTCTGATTATTGATCAGAGAAGGGTCTCGGTCATGTCCACATTATTCGCGAACCGTAGGGTGGCACACTTAAGGGACACTGACATCCAATTGGAGCAAAAGTTTCATGCCGGAAAGAATAACAAGCGTAGGAATTTATTTCACTAGATACCAAAACAGGTTTTCGGGTGAAATTGCAGAAAGTGTTTTTGCATGTGAAATGAAATACTAGCAAGGGGTTATATGTGAATGTTTGTAATTAAAGTAATTGACAAAATTCTGAATAAATAAAAGGAGTTTTATTTAATGAGAGTTTGCATTAAATTTGGTGGAAATTTAATAGCAATTTTGAGTGGGATTTTGAGTGGAGGGAATTGAAGAGATTTTTGTGAGTGGAGTATCCACCCACATGAATGAAGGAGGGGAGGGGGCAGCCCCATGGCCGGCGGACAACCCCTTGGGTGCCCCTCCTCCTCCTATAAAAGGCACCCCTCTCCTCTCTCTCACTCACACCTCCTTGTGAAGGATCTCTCTCCCCCTCTAGAATTTATCCCCCATGGTCTCGGACTAGCGAGATACATGTTACCGGTGGATATTCGGCAAGAAAGGGTTGTGCTTCCGCTGCATCACTGAAGCGAGGAGGCGGAGGTTGCTCGGTGTCTTGTACGTGTGTGCGAGCACGGATGCGCTGCTGTTTTGCGGCGCTAGGACTTCCTCTCGATCTTGAGATCGGCAAGAGATCGTCTACATCAACCACGAGTTTAACTCGTTAAGCTTTGTCGGTCTTAAAGGGTATGTTATCTACAGATATACATCTGCCAGTTGTTTGTATCTAGTAGATAGATCTTGGTTCATAGTTCCCATCGTAGGAAATTTTTTGTTTTCTATGTTGCAAACCCTACATACAGTTCCCGACATACTACTAGCATTCTCTCTAAATTGTCAGAGCTTGAATACCATGTTGTTCCGAAGCTTCTTATTTGTACTTATTCATGATACTCCCATGAACTTGGTAGTACTACTCCATTAAATTCTTAGCAACATCACCCATTTCTTGTGAACTTAATTTTACTGTTTCTTGTTGCTTTCTTCTTCATGTAAACCTACTTGGTATACGGAATTCGTCACTCCCTTACACGAATTCCTCTTTATATCTAGGCCTATAACATCCAGTAATAACTGGGTGCTACATCATGCATTTTCACACCAAGTCAAACTTCAAGTACAGATCTAGTCAATCAAGAAGATTCAAGAAAATCCCAAAAGTCGATAAACAACCAAACATATACCATGTATTATACATAGGTTTTAATTTAATTTATAGACGAACTGACCATTCTAGCGGTTTGCCTCTTATATACATCACCACTATCTTACTAGAACATCTTGTTCTTGTGAGTATATCCTCACTTATTTCAGCAAACCCTTCAAACTACAATACACATTACCCTCTATGTACATTATTCAAGCACTCATCCCTTAGGAATTCTTTCCACTCTTACTTTCATCTTCCTCTAGTGCTTCCTGGAGTTCCGTCCATGATGACGTGAAGTCCTACGACTGCCTTCTGGAGCATAAGAGCATCCAAGAGGTGCGTATTCTTGATTAGAAGTACCGAGACTAAGATTAGTCATTGAAAAATGACTAGAGTTGGTGTAATCTTCTACAGGATATTCCTGGTTTTCTGGCAACGCTTCCTCAAAGTAAGATGGCTCCTTCACCTTTTCTTGGATCCATTCGTACATATTGGTATAGTAACTACATGAATACTCTTCTAAGTCGATTGGATTGGTATTACCCCCATAAGGTCCATAAGGATCTCTATGGTTATAGTCAGTCTCTTCTCCGATACCTGTATCACAAGGTATAGGATTTCCTATAGTTCCACCTTGAGATTATACTCCCCATTCATACTGGTTTTGCTCAGGGTTACATGGAATAGCTCCTGCCCATTCCTTTTGTTCGGAGATATACTTAGTCCATAGATCTTCGGATGGTTGGGGCTTATTTTGGTAGTAAGCATAGTTTTCTGAGTGTGGATCATCGAATTCAGTTTCCTCATACACTTCTCCTGAAGATATGTGTTTGGGATGCCTAGCTTATTTATCTAATTTCTTCCTACGTGCCATTGCTTTATCAGGATTAGTAAAATCCTCAATGACCGTATCCAGTTCCTGAACTAAGACTTGGTGAGTATTATGGTAAGTGTTTAGTAAAGACCGGTAACGATCCATATACTCTACTGCTCGAGTGGGTTAAGTTTGGACTAGAGTAGAATGATCTAACTCATGCTCCAGTTTTGAGGTTTCATGGGGTATAACAGTGTGGATACTACCTTCTAGGGCTTGGGATTTCTGTTCTCGGATCATGGTTATGGCTGCTGCTACGGCAATCTGATATGCTGATGCCATGCACCTATCCTCTCCTAATGGCATTTCTCCCTTAAGTCCTAACTTCTTAGGTAACATGATCATGACACGGTATTTAGCTAATACCTGCCCATCATAGTAACTATAAATATTGACCAAAAGTCTTGATTCACAATCCAAACTCCATAGAAGTTGTTGGAGATTATCAGTCCAATCCCCTCCGTAGTCATTTAATGTCTTGTTCATCACTTGAACATTCCGGGGTGGATACCGAGGTGCCATGTAGAACTGTAGATAAGAAATTATCCTCAGTCACATAGAGTTAAAACTCTTGGTAGTGTTTAGGATTGCAATCATACTAAAGAATTATCGCACTAGTAACATGACAGGATTATTCTCAGTTGAATATCCCTCATATCACTAGAGAACTCTTTATTACTGCAAATATGTGTCCTACATGTTCTACCCATTTACTAGGTTTCCAACCTAAGGTCAAAGCATATGCTCTGATACCAACTGCGGTGCAGCATACCACTGCATAATGTAGTATACTATAGTCATAGACATAACACCGGTGAAACGCCATTCACTAGTATTACATCCCTCATAGTGGTACAACAGAAACACAGCGGGTCCAAGACATGGATATAAGTTACAACTCAACTTTTTTACATAAGATCCAGAGAACACTCTAGGTTTAAGAGAGAGAAAGAACTTCTTATAAAGAAGAATCAAAGATAAACAACTCCAAAACTATTATACTATTAAGACTAGATTTTAACTAATGGTCTGGCATTGTTGCTATTGCAATACACTACAGAAATAGGTTCTTTGGCTAGAGATTATATTCCTATCTAATCAGTAACTTCGTCTTCACTTGCGTTGATGTATATGTTGACTTCCTTGTCTTTGTTGAAGAGCTTTATCTTTTTATGATGATTCCTAGAGCATAACTTGATGTAGATGTTGTCTGTACTAGCTTCAAAATCTAGCAAGGGTTAAGAGGATATGTTGAGTACAAGCGTACTCAGTAAGTTCACTAGAAAAGGAGTGTTTGATGCACTATAACTATAGCCAAAGACCATAGGTCATAGGCAATGCAAGTTTTCGTAAACATTTCTTCAAAGGTTGCTTTTATTCTGAAAAGCTATGTCCATCAGCCTTCACGGGTTTACCAGAACTTTATGGAGTTCCTTTCCCGCAGCGTTCGCAGCTCCTTCCCAGAACAGGGAGTAACAAGTTACAGTTCTTACAATCTGCAGAGGTGCGTCACTTTACCCATGAGAGACCTTAGCCTTGTTGCACAACCAAGTCATGACCTTGTCCATACTTCCTTGGTATGGGGCCCAGTCTAAGATCTAAGCCAATCACTGCCCTCTCCGCGACCTCATATGTTTACACGATAAACTATAGTGTTTTGGTATGTTGATAAACTTATGGTTAAAGTAAAGGAATAGGTTTTATTTTACTACAAATTATTCTTGGGAATTTTATATTGGATAAGGATCCTTTTATAAAATAATCTACACTTATGGTTGAAGGATAATTCAATAAAATTGTATTTAAAATGTGTTGAACCATTTTGACTTCATAATGTCAATATTTAAAACTAATACTATTTATTGGATTTAATTTACTGATTTTAGAAATATTAGCAATTTGTATTTACTTTTATATGAATTATTAACTAAGGAAATAGGTTTAGATTTAATTATTAAAGTGTTCAAAATTTTTATTTACCTCATAAGTGGAATATTATATTTTTAGCACGTAGGTATTATTTTTGTGATCCTTTTGGTATATTATATGTATTTTTATGAATTTTAAATAATAAGATATGATTTTTATAAGTTTATTTATTTTATAAACATTTAATAAATAATAGATATTGAATTAAGTGAAATAATAATACCTGATTATAGTTTTAAATTATAGTTCTTGTTTATCTAAGATTTTTGGTATATTATTTATATTTTTAATTAATTATCATGATTAAAATATGAATTATTAAAGTTTTATTACTTATAAAATCTTTATTAAATAGTAGTAATTAAATTGTTAACATAATAATGTTTGATAATAAAGTTAAATTATAGATTTTATTTTTATGAACATTTTCATATATATTAAACATATTTTTCTGAATTGTAAAACAAAAGTTATTGAATTTACAATACTTAATCATTTTATTCATTTTCTGAAATTATTTTTATTTAGACTAATAATGTTTAACCTATTTCTTAAACAAGAAATTACTTCTAACACCAAGTCAACATGCCACGTAAGCAGTGGACCATTCAAAGGGTGGACTAGGTCAAGGTTGTCATCGGCATGACGTCGCTATGACGTCAGCACTGCCACCACCGTCGGTTGGTGGTCGCCGGCAACGATCTACGGTGCCCGAGCAAGCGAAACTAGTCTAGTTTAATTCAGTGTGCTATGCTAAACCTTATAGTGGTGGCGCCGCTTGCAAATAGTCATGGGAGCCTCGGCTCCGACGAGCTCCGACGGTGTCACAAGATGCGACGGTGATTTACAACGAGATGTTACGATTTTAAAGGTACTGGAAGATTCAGGAACTCACCCAGATGACGATAGAGAGGTCGAGGAGACTTGGAGAGGCGTGACGACGGCGAATCGACGATAATGGCCACGACGACCGACGAAAAGGAACGCTCGATTTCACATGATTCACGATGCGCTAGCTTCTGTGCTTGGTCCTAGGTGAGTAAAACCACGACGGCGTGTCCAACGTTGGCTACAACGAGGTGAGGGGTGGTGGGACCTAACCGGAACGACGAACTCCGGCGAACTAGGGTTTCAGGTGAGAAAGAGAGATGGGTCTAGAGAGCGAGATTGAAGATAAGATTGGTATAAGAGGATAGAGGAGGACGCGTCGGTCTTATCTAGTCCTCCCAGGGTCGGCGGCGAGCATCACGGCGGTCGATTCTTGCCGATGACGGCGGACGGCAGCGGCGGGGCGCACGCAGCTGCCTGTGTGCGTGAGGATGACAATGACAGTTTTGCAGAACCCCCCTGGCAATTCTTTCCTGTTAACCCACGATCCCTGGCAGGGCCACACCTGACAGTCACTGAGTGAGACGAGCCGGGCTGGTTCTTGGGCCGAAGTGGGCTGCTACGGGCTACGCGTGAGCAGTGGATAAAGAGAAGTAAATATGGGCTGCGGCTAGAAGCTGTTTTCCTTTATTTTTTTCTTTCTGTTTGTTTTCCATTTTCTGTTTCCTTCTTTATTTTCAGATTTATATATTACTCATTTGTTTGAATATTTCCCATAGAATTTTATATACTAGTTAATTGTAAAAATCTTAAAGTGTATTCAGTATCATTTGTGAACCTGTATTGTATAATATGATTATTTCTTTATTTTCTTTATATATATTCTTTTCCTTTTTGTATTTGTAAAGGCTTTTGACATGAATTTTAATTTACCTAACATCCATAAACTTATTAAAGAATGCATTACTATTAACTCAAGAGATCTGATTCTCATTAACTTATAATTTTAAAGAAACTTTTATATATATATCCTTCAATATTAATTGATACATAAAGTTGTAGGAAATTAATATGATTAATATTATTCTCATGAATTTAGGAAATAGCAATGTAAATATTTTGTTATAACTAACATAAGGGTTAGAGTTTGAATTATGAATGCTTACCCTAGGGTTTAGAATACTTAACACACTTACATTCTTTTGTTGATATGAGTAAAGATTAATGGCTAAACATATTGTCTTTATGTTTGTGATCTTTATTAATATCACCTTTTAAAATAGAAAGTTATTTTCTGGAAGGTCTTATGGAAAAGAATTAATAAAGATAACTTCTAATCACATATGGTTATGATAATTGGAAAATGACAAGGTCATGCCTAAATGATTTACTGTAGGAAAATATTCCTATAAACCATTGAGAAAGAGGATGGTAAATCAACAGATAAAATGGTTATTAAGTTGATTATAGAATGAAGGTTTAGTGTTTATCAAGAGTTCCTATCCTCCACACTTTATAATTATTGTTTTCTACTTGAGGAATTCCTTTCCTAGATATGATACTTCTTCAAATCCATCATCATGTGCTAACATGATGAGCTTTGCTTCACAAGAACATTCTTATCCACCTTTAACTCTTCTAAATATATTTATAATTCAAATGAGCTTGACACTAAAAGCTCATAATCTTTACATATCCATACTTGGTTATATCAACTAATCTACTGCTGATAACCTCTAATCCATTAAGTAATTACTTCTAACTCCATTCACACCCTTCCATAATCCTCCACCACTAATATTACTCCGGTAGATGTATATATCTAACTACTTTCCTCAAAACCTTACTATCCTTTAAGAGGAATAACAACTACTTCAATATCACCATGCTACTCTAACTTTAGCGTGGTCATACTATCTTATATCTACTTTACTCCAGCATCCTATATCCCAACTACATATTATATCATGGTGACTTATCATGGATAACCTAGGATAACATATCTATACTAGGTTTCAATCATGTTCTACCCACCAATGTCACTTATACATGATATACGCATTCAATCTTGGTGGCTAAAGCATAATCATTATAATCCATTAATCATTTGTGGCTTAGGTCTCTAGTTGGCTAATCAAGGTCTCATTAATACAACATTACAGTTGTATTAAAATTATCTTCTTAGTATATCTATTGGATTAAGGGATGTTATTTATGGACTATGCTTACTTAATCCAATAGGATTCTCCTTGGGATCTATCTTCAATGTTCATCCTTATAACCCTATTTGTTACCATATAATTATATCTTCCATATAACTCTTCTATCGATTCAGGAGTGAGTTAACTCCTTCAATTACCATATTGATTTGATTCCCTTCAATCACTCCCATCCTATAGATGATATCCAAAACTAGCATTACTCCTTACCTCTCATTACTTCTTTCTTTATAGACTTTAAGTGAATGCTTTGATATGGACAAGAGTTGATAGATTAATAATTGATAGGTTAAGAATTGGTGAATGAATAGTTGATTACTCAACCTTTATGAACATCAAATATGATAATAAGATTCAATAGAAATGATAAGATTTTATATGGGAAGAAAGATATAGAGTGAATGATCTTGACTTGGTTTCTTTCCCATTCATTCTCATTAAAGAGTTAAGGTTAAGTATGACACTTATGGTAGGAATAGATAAGAATAAGATAGGTCAGGATTAGTTATTACATTCTTGTCACTTAAATTCTATTCATAGCTTGGTATTCATGAGTTATTGTAATGAATACTATGAGATAATCACTTAAGGATCAGGTATTGATCATTAAGCAATGTATTAGGGTTTAATTTTTATTACATTTGATCTACCCTTAGATCCAATCTTTTTTTACCCAAAGATAAGGTTTTAGCAAAGGTCATATTGAAACTCATCATAGTCAACTTGATGATCTACTTCAATTCCATCAAGTTGAGAGAAGCGTCAATCACTTTGACAAGGTTTGTTCAAAAGCGTGAAAATTATTCAGATTTTCTATGTATGAATGCAATGCACACATCTGGGTTCAGCTTATTTCTAAGCTCCAATGCTGGGATGTTACATTGAAGCAACACAGCGAGAGCGGGGGTCCAAACTAATTTATTCAAGCACACTAAACAAACTAAGCAAACTAATCAAAGCAAACGAAAACTAAGACGCTCCAAGAACAACACAACAGTGCATGAAACAATAAAAACGTAGTGTCTAGAAAGACCTGAGATTTTTATTGATGAAGAAGGGGATGCCTTGGGCATCCCCAAGCTTTGACGCTTGTACCTCTTGGATATTTCTTGGGGTGACACCGTGGTGGCATCCCCAAGCTTGAGGTTTTGTCCATTCTTCATCTCATTACATCATTCTCTCTCTACACCTGAAAATTTTCCTTCATACAAAACTTCACACAATCTTCATTAGCAACATTAGTGTATTCAGAAGATTATAGATCCTTGGGTTTAGCTTTAGAACAACAAAACTTTTCACTAAAAACACAAGCTACTATATCAACTCCTTCAGAATGCTCAATTTCCCAAATAGAACCCAAAAAGGAATCAATAAGAAGCAAATGCAAATAATGGCAGAAATTTGTCAAAACAGACCAGCAGGTAGAAACCGATTTTTTCGAAGACCTTCTGTTGCTCAAATCAAAAAGTGTTGAACTAACTAAATTTATCTAACATACTGGGGGATTTATTTGTAAAATATCAGCTCAATCCGACTTACAGAGATTCCTCATGAATTTTTACGGTGGAGCACAAAAATCTGTTTCGGGACAGCAACTCCCCAATTCTTACTTCCCTCTCATTAGAGGTCATTCTTGGCACAAAAAGCAAAAAAAAAAGGATAAGAAGAGGTCATTACTGAATTAATAACTTCCAAGACTCAAGAAAACTCTTGGGTTATCTCCCAACAAGTACTTTTTTAATGCCTTTAAGTTAGGCACAAGAAGCAAGAAATCAAGTATTTTCAAATGAAGAATTAAGATCAATACTTGCAATCTCTTCAACTAGGAAAGGTATCTCATCCAAATGAGTTTTGGTGGATCCCTTCTCATCTCTCTTTGGTTCACTACTTTCATCAAAAGGATTTTCAGGAACAATCCAATCAAAATTCTTTTCTAAGTCTTCATGCATTCCAACAAGTTTAAATGGTATGGGTATCTTAATTTCCTCTCTAGGTTTGGTTCTATCTAAAGTACCCATAACATCTACACAAGAGCCTAGCATATCAAAACGCTCAAAGACTTTTTTGGCTTCCTTAGCAACATCATTGAATCCTTTTAGTAAGGTTTCTAGGATAAAGTCTCTCTTTTCAGGATCCTTTTCTTCTTTTAGTTTGAGAAACAAAATTTGCATCATGGGGTTAAGGTTAACAAACCTAGCCTCCAACATATGAACTAAAGAAGCTGCAGCAATTTCATAATTAGGAGCAAGTTCTGCTATAGATCTATCCTCAATATCCTCATGTTTGCTAACATGATTAAAGAATTCTTCAATATTTTCTTTCCCAATTATTGAGCCACTTCCTAATGAAAGGTCTTTTAGGGTGAACTTGGGTATCAACATGGTGATCTAGAGCAATATGACAACTAGAGTGGGGACTAATTTTTTTGTGTTTTAGATAAGGGAAAGCAAACCAAACTAAACTAAATTTTTTTGAGTTTTTGATAAAAAGAGGCAAAGAAAACCAAGCAAAAGAAACTAAGCAAAACAAAAACAAAGTAAAGAGAAAGGTTGTGGAGGACCCCCCTTGTGAATACGTCCTTAGCCTCCCTGGCAACGACGCCAGAAAAAGGCTTTATGAGTGCAGCAGCACTTCGTTGGGAGACCCCAAGAGGAAGGTATGATGAGCACAGCAGAAAGTTTTCCCTCAGTAAGAAATTGACGTTATCGAACCAGTAGGAGGAAGGAAATGACTCAAAGGTGTTGCTAGCAACTTGGAGACCTACACAACACAAACTCAAGACTTTGCCCCAATGAATAGTGAGGTTGTCAATCTCACCGGTTTGCTGTCACAAAGGATTAACTGTATGGTGTGGAAGGTAACAGTGGTTTGCAATAAGTAAACAGTAATAGTGGAAGATGTATCAATGGTAAAGATTGGATCGGGGTCCATAGTTCACTAGAGGTGTTCTCCTTAGATAAACAAACATGGCATGCTGGGTAAAAAAATTACAGCAGGGCAATTGACATGACTGAGCAAGGCATAACAATGCAATACTAGACATAAAGATCCTATGAGATTCGATTGGGCAATACAACAAGATACATAGACTGCCATCCAACTGCATCTATGACTAGAAGTCCACCTTTGACTAGAAGTCCACCATGTATTAAGTTGCAAGCAACAGATAACTGCTTTAAGCAAAGTGTGTAAGGTAAACAATCCACTTGTTCCATGAACAAGAGACCGTTGTTGTCTCCCTAGTAGCAACAACACATCTACAACGTTAGAGATTTCTGTCACTTCCCTTAGATTAAATAGAGGCATGAACCCACTATCGAGCATAAATACCCCTTCTTGGAGTCACTAGCAACTACTTGGCCAAGATAGCTACTAACAATGAAGAGCATGCAAGATCACAAACAACACAGACATGATAGAATCAATAATACAAAACCATTAATCAATCTGACATAGTAATCTCAATATCCATCGGATCCCCGCAAACACAACATGCATGATTACAAATAGATGAGATCTTGATACGTCCAAAACGTATCTACTTTCCCGAACACTTTTGCTATTGTTTCTCCTCTAAACTTGTGTGATTTGGATACAACTAACACGGACTGACGCTGTTTTCAGCAGAATTACCTTGGTGTCTAGTTTTTGTGCAGAAAGTCAACTATCAGGAAAAATCCCGGAAAATATGCCAAAAATCCTATTTCACCAGAAGATCCACAGAGCCATAGTACAAGACAGAGGGGAGCCCTGGGTGTCCCACACCCCCATGTCACGCGGGTGGACCCACCTCGCGCCTGGGAGGGGTGTGGCCAGCCCAAGCACCCCTTGGCCTCTCTCTTCGCCTATAATAAGCCTCTTGACCTAAAAACCGAGGGGGGTCGTCTTTTTTCCAGAAAGAGTTCCACTGCGCTTCCACCACCAGAAGCAGCGATTCGGAACCAGAAACTCCGTTCTGGCACCCTACCGGGACGGGGAATTTGGGGAGGATCATCGTCATCACCAACGCCTCTCCATCAACCATCAATGTTTCCCTCATCCATGAGTGAGTAATCCCCCGCTGTAGGCTATGGGGATGGTAGGGATTGGATGAGTTCTATCATGTAATCGAATAAGATTGTTAGGGCATGGTGCCTAGTATCTCTATTAGTGCTATTTGACTTTGTTGCAACTTGTTGTGCTTAATGCTTGTCACTAGGGCCCGAGTGCCATGATCTCATATCTGAACTTATTATTGAATCATTATGATAGTGTTGTTTGTGATCTTATCTGCAAGTTGTGTACACATATCATTGTCCGGATCCAAAGGCCCCGAAGTGACATAAATTGGGACAACCGGAGGGGATGGTTGTGATGTGAGGATCACATGTGTTCACGGAGTGTTAATGCTTTGCTCCTGTGCTCTATTAAAAGGAGCACCTTAATTGCAAGTAGTTCCCTTGAGGCCTCGCTGCAACGGGCTGGAAGGAAAAAAGATGTTGTGCAAGTTCTCATTACGAGCACGCATGACTATTTATGGAGCACATGCCTATGATTGTTTAGTACTTGGATGCTTTATCTCATTTATCTGCAGTTTCCCTAGATCTTGGAGTTACATGTTTAGAATCGTCCATGCAACGCCTTTCCATCCATCCCTATGCCTACCGCACTCATATCCTACTATTTGCTGCTACTGTTACAATTGCTCTTATTCTACTGCTGCTGTTGCTTTGCTTTTGCTACTACCAAACTGTTGCTACTGATAAACTTCTGTGAGCAAGAACTATTTCTAGGTGCAGCTGAATTTATAACTCAGTTGTTAAGGCTTGCAAGTATTCTTTGGATCCCCTTGTGTCAAATCAATAAATTGGGTAATACTACCCTTGAAGACTATTGGGATCCCCTATACTTGTGGGTCATCAAGACTATTTTCTGGCGCCGTTGCCAGGGAGCATAGATTTATTTGTAAGTTCACTTGGATCTATTATTGTTCACTGCTACTCCTTTCATCATGGGGAAGTCTCGTGATGGAAAGTTTCCTATTTTACCATCCACTACAAGAAGAGGTACAGTCCTAAACACCTCTGCTGCTCTTGATTCACCGTCTGTTATAAGTAAGCTTGTTACTCCACCACCACATACTCATGCTACACACACTGCTACTACTACTGAATCTGAAACTGCTTTTGATACTCATGATGTTACTTCTACTATGCTTGATGTGAGTGTTTCATTAGGTCCTTTCCTATATGCTACTATGGCTGGTCTAGGAAGTACTGAAACTCCTAGTGAAGACATTGTTACACCTGTTAGCTCACCTGAGTCTAGAGAGAGTTATGATATTAATGATGGCTACATTGAGTTTACTTATGAATTTGTTGAAGAGTGCCAAAACACACATGGTGCTAGTGCTATTAAGAGTCTCCTTGCAAGACGTACCATTATTCCTAAATTATCCTCTGATCCTAAGTTTTCCACCTCTCCCATAGATATCAAAGATAAAGATTATGATTTCTCTCTTGATTTATCCTATTTAGACATTGTTGAGAAAGAACCTTTTTGTGGGACTGAAAATGAGAGTGTTGTAGCTCATATGAATGAGCTTTCCACTATGAGTGATTTATTCTTTGATGATTTTAAGATGCGCAAGTACTTTTTTACTTAGATCTTCCCTTTTTCACTAAAAGGAGAAGCTAAGGCTTGGTTTAATAGATTACCTCCTGGTTCCATTGATAGCCCTGATTGTTTGATTGCTTCTTTCTTCGAGAAATATTTTCCTCCCAGTGCTAGACATGCTGCTTTGCAGAGACTTTTTGATTTTAAACAGGGAGAAGAAGATAAATTGCCTGAGTCATGGAAAAGGTTATGTTCCTTGATTCATGCACATCCTGGATGTCCATTACCTAAAAATGAGCTTCTTGATATTTATTATAATGGACTAACTGATGATTCTAGGACATACCTAGATAGCTTTGCTGATTGTGTTTTCAGGAAAAGAACTCCTACGGATGCTAAAGAATTAATGGCTAAAATAAGAAGAATTATAATGATTGGACTTCAACTGAGCTAAATACACCCGAGCCTATTACTCCTGAACCAGTTGTGCCTGAACCAGTTCCAACACCAACACCAAAGAAGAGGGGAGTAATTGCATTAAATGATGAAGTGATGAAGGAAGCTAAGAAATGTCTAAAGGAGAAAGGTATTAGAGATGAAGACGTGAAGAATCTACCTCCTATAGAAGAATTATGCAAGCCAATTCCCCACTCATCTACTATTGAGGTACACTCTCTCCACTTTGATGAAGGTGATATTCCCTATGGTAAGCCTCCTGATAAATGCTTAGAGGAACTTGACACATTTATTGTTAAACAAGGTAATTTTAATAAACAAGTTCAGAATCATTTATTGGAAAACTCTAGAGCTATTAATGAGTTGAAAGATATTGTGGAAAGAACTTCTAATGATATTAAAATGCTTTGTAAACACTTTCAAATGGTTCAAACCCAAATTGATCAACTTGCTAAGGTACAAAAGGATATGCTAGTTAATGCCTCAAGAGATAAACATGTTTATGGAATTAGAACTAGGAGTGGTATAGCTACTTAAGACCCTTTATATCCTGAAGGACACCCTAAAAGATTGAGCAGGATTCTCAACAAGGTGAAAGTGGTGGTAGTCCTCGTAAGAGAAAGAAAAAGAAACATAAAATAGTTGAGGAACCACTTGAACCTGTTGTAGATCCTAATAGTATATCTGTCTCTGATGCTGAAAATGAGAGTGGTAATGATAAAAATGATGCTCCTGATAAGGAGGAAGTTGAGGAAGAACCTGAGAAGCACACTAAGAACACTAGGTACACTAAGGAAGATTTTATTGCTAATAAACATGATAGTGAGAGAGAACCTTGGGTGCAGAAACCTATGCCTTTTCCAGGTAAGAAACACAAGTCAAAGGAGGAAGAACACTACAACAAGTTTTGTGAGTGGATGAAACCTTTATTTTTGCAAATTCCTTTGACTGATGCTATTAAGTTGCCTCCTTATTCAAAGTATATGAAGGGTATTGTCTCTAATAAAAGGAAGATTCCTAATGAGGATATTTCTACTCTGCTTGCTAATTATTCCTTCAATGTTAAGGTTCCAAAGAAACTCGGTGATCCAGGTATACCGACTATTCCTTGATCTATTAAGAACAATTATGTTAGGACTGCTTTATGTGATTTGGGAGCTGGAGTTAGTGTTATGCCTTCTTCTCTCTACAAGAGACTCCGGCTAGAAAAGTTGATACCAACTGATATATCGTTGCAAATGGCTGATAAGTCAACTACTATTCCTGTTGGTATATGTGAGGATGTTCCTATTCAAGTGGCTCATAATTTCTTGGTTTTAACTGATTTTGTTGTGCTTGAAATGCCCGAAGATGATAATATGTCTTTTATTCTTGGGAGACCTTTTCTTAATACTGCAGGTGCTGTCATCAATTGTAATCAAGGAAAAGTAACATTTAATATTAATGACAAAGAGCATATTGTCTATTTCCCCAAGAAGGTTGCTAAGAGATATTACCTGAATTCCATTGAAAATATTGAGAGCATCAAGGTTGGAGAAATATATTGTCCCATTTCACAAGAAAATTTTGAAACTATTATGATTGGGACCATTGCTATCAAGTTTGAGGTAACATAATCACCTTGTGGAATGCAAAGTTTTGTTTCATATAAGATTGTTTTGGTAACAAGACTTGATCAACCTTGTTAACAAAAGGATTTTAATGAACAAAATAATGCTTTCACTGTGGTTATTCTTGCTCACTTTTACTTTTCTCATTCCTAGTCTTTGCCTTTTCTCTTGTTAGCTTTGGTTTTGCTAGTTGTTTGCTTTTTAGAGTGTCTTAGAACTTCTATAGTTTGATTTTTGTTTGCTTTTGCTTCTTCTAAAAAAATCTTTTCTTCGAGAAAATCAATTTTCATACCCTGAAAATTGGCCAAAAATAAAGTTTCCCGAAAAATTCCAGAATATTCAAAATAAATTTTTCCTCGAAAAAAGGGGCAGAGGGACACCTGGAGTGACCTAGGCCCCCCCAGGCCAGCACACCCCTGAGTGGCGCGGCCAGCCCCAGGTGCCGCCTAGCATGGGTGTGGCCCTCCAAAGTGCCTCATCCCATCCATCTTCTTTCTCTCTCCTGAAAACACCGGAAAACTTTCTCAAGATCGAGTTCCTGCTGTTCTTGCTCCCGATTTTCGATCTCCTTTCTCAGCCCATCTTTGCTACTGATTTTTGGAGGGATTGCTCCTTGGTATGTGCCTCCTCCTCTTGTCCAATTAGATTTGTGATTGGTAGATTGTATCTTGAGTATTTTGTTGCTATAGGTGTCAGGTTGTGTGAGCTTGCTGATACGTTGGAAACGTATCTATAATTTTTGATGCTCCATGCTTGTTTAGTATCAACTTTGCTTTGCTTTGTCTACACTTTGAGGTGTTTTATATGTTTTCTGGTACTAACCTATTAACAAGTCGCCATAGTGCCAGTTGCCTGTTTTCTTCTGTTTTTGGTTCCAGAAAGGCAGAAAATCAATATTCTCGGAATTGGACGGGACAAAAGCCAAACTCAATATTTTACCATGGGGAACACGAAGCCGGAGTACGAGACGGAGGAGACCCACCAGGGGGCCACACCCCCTGGCCGCGTGGGTGGGCCCACCCTGTGTAACATCCCTAAAATCATGTTTTCAAAGATTGCATACCATCCATGCATGCATAATCATTTAGGGATCAAATTTCAAAGACATTTCAAGAAAACAGAAACTTTGAGTGCTTATTATTTTATGTAGACAAGTTTTGATCCAATGCTACTCACAAGTGAGAGAATATTTGTTTCAAACCAAGATGTGATTGTTCATAAGTTGGTTTGGTTTAGTCCCAAAGCTTGGACAAACTTCCAAAACAAATAATGGTTTTAAAATCATTTTCCTATCCTTATCAAATCTTGTGCTAAGGCACTATTTATTTTGAAATTTCAAAAGGACCAAGCAAGTCTAGCAAGACAGCATGGTTTTATGCTCAAAGTTATGCAGGTTTCACTTTATAAAAGTCTAGAAAGATTTTGAATTCAAATTCATTTGAATTCATTTGAAAAGGTTTCCTGAAAATAGAATTAGAAAAAGAAAAAGGATTAGAAAACAGAACTGGGCCTGGCGTCACTCATTCGGACCAGTAGACAAAGCAGCCCACCCGGGCCACTTCCCCCTCTGCCTTTTCCTCACCCGCGCAGAACCTACCCCCCAGCCATTGATCGATGGGACCTCTCCACGTCATCGTCATCTTCCCCAAATCCCGCGCAAGAACACGTCGCCGCCGGCCGTTTCTTCCTCTTCACTGCCTCGATCAATTGCATTGATACAGCCCGTAATATTCGCCCCTGCTTTGGCTATATAATCACCACCTCTCCGCGGTCCTTTCCCCCCAAACACCCACACCCAGTTGCCCCCAGGCTGCGCGTATTCGAGCTCACTCCGCCGCTGCACAGACGAACTCCGGCGGTGAATTCCGGTGAGCACACTTCGCCCCTTGCCTTTTTATTTCTTGCCAGAATGATCTTCGCAACCGTGCGCATCCTTTAACCCCATTGGTGCATGCTAGGGCCATCCAGAGCCTCGCCAGCGTCAACACCAGAATGCCACCAACGACCGCATCCACTCCGGCGAGTTCTCCCCGTAAGCTACGACCGCCCCCTTCCCTCTCTTTGATGCGCATGTGTTCGCCAGGCTTGTGCGTGTCTAATGACCCCATCCTTTTTGCTAGGCGCGGCCTATATCTTCGCCAAGGACGACGAGCGACCGTAACCGATGGCTGTAGGTTCTCCGGCGAGCAATAGCGGTTGAGTCCGTGCGCCCCCGTCCCTCGCTTGACCACCTCGAGCACCGCGACGACCTCACGAGCTCGGTAAGCCCCTCTGTTTCCTCCCTTGCTTCCTAGAACCACTTGAACATCGTCGGCAGCAACGCCGCCGCTGCCAGCAGCCAGCTGCACCGCCAGTTTTGAGTCAGAGAGTTTTGATCCACTGGATCTAGATCCAGTGGTTTAGACTAGAAGCCAGGCCGAAGAGGTACGAGCAGATCAGAGCCGCAAATTTTAAGTTAGATCTAATGGTGTGCGAGCGTGATCCAGTGCGAAGCGGTATCGTCCAATCAGACGCTACCGCGTGTCCTGTGTTAGATTTAAAAATAGAATTTATATCTATTAAACATTCAAACTTGCAAAATTCATAACGTTTGATCCACACGCTCAAATTTTGCAAATTTTATATCATTGGAATCAGGAGAAATAATGCTATCCATTTATGCAATGTGTTCAATGTTTTGCCTCTGTAAAAATTGTTGTTTATGCAGAGACATTTGTAGGCTTATTTTGAGTTTGGAAATTATTTGAAAAATGTTTTAAAGATCAAATAAATTCTATTTTGAGTATCTTGGTCTTGTTTATGTTTCAGTACTGTACACTTGTCTTGTTTGGTGTAGAAAAACCATCACATGGCATTTGCATGCATTCATATATTTTTGTTTGTATATTTTGTTATGTGATGTTGGTGCCATTATTTTATGTGTAGATTTTGGTGCTAATAGTGATTGTGGTTGTGAAGATTGTTGCTACTCCCCAAACTACCAAGGCAAGTGGTTCTTCATGTTTTTACCCCTATATTTTCACCTATGCACTAGAAATATTTTTGTATAAGACTTGCATGAATATTTTGGTAAGTATCTATATGCTATGCTTGGGAAATCCTAGTAGTTGTAGAATTGTTAGAAATTCCTTTAAGTTAAGATGCTTACTATTGCCATGCTTAGTCTAGCTAGTAGCAACCAAGGGTGGATTATATTCATACTATGTGAAATATTTCTAAGTCAATGACTTGTGTTTTTGCTTAATAAAACAACTAAGTGAATGAAACACCTGGGTGGAATGGAAAGAATGGTTTATGTTGAGTGGTTACACAAGGCCGTTTACCTTGTGTATCTCACTTGTGGAAAGCCACCCAGGAACAAAGGGATTTGAGATGCCAAATGTTAAGAAGCTTCTAGTGCAGCCACATGGCATTATGGGCTCTGCCTGGATCATATAAGTTGCAATAACTTAGCCATTTGGACAGTTGGTGGTAGTGGGATGATAGGTTTGGAGCGCGTCCATTTGTTCTAAGGGAAGGCTTCTGAAAGGTTCTATCTTGGTGAAAATCAAGTCTTGGTGGGAAAGTTCACAACCTCTGCAGATGGAAGAATCTAAGTACTTAGCCATGTCCCTGGTATTGGACAACTTGAGCATCAAGACATGGAAGCTATCAAGAATATCCTCATCCCAATTTCTAAGTTAAAACTTGTGGTTGAACAAGGGTGAAGGTTCACCAATTTCTATTGGTGATTCCTTGGGAAAGTTTTGTCAAAGAAAAACTTAGTGTTTTCAACTATTAGGTAAAAACCTATTTTGAGCAAAGCAAGCCTAAGCTACACTTAGCCAAATGCATGTAGTATCTAGATGTTAATATTCTACTAAGGTATCACTTGCCAATACTATTCCAAATGTATTGACCCACTGTGGTTGTAACTTGTGATGTTGCAGGATATTCTGAAGATGATTAGGGGTTATGAGTCTACACTCAACATGCTTGCTTGTGGCACATGAAGATGAAGACTTATTTATATTATTCTATATTTGAACTCTTGTATTAGGCATGTGGCCATGGAGTTGTAAAAGACTATGTTTATCTCTGGAATGATATGTAATAATGACCTTTGTATCTGTGTACTTCATCTTAAACTGTGGATGCTAGCATTGAATCCAGGTACTAGCATTGCAATCACAGGGATCTTCACCTTTATAAAGGTGGGATATTACACCCTGTGCCTGGGGGGTGTAGCCTCCCTGGTGGCCCTTCTGCCCCTCCTCTTCGCCTATAAGAAGCCCCCGATGCAGAAACCCTAGGCACCCGATCAAAACTCCATGAAACCGTCTGTAGCCGCCGCCACCATCATCCCTAGATCAAGGGTATATAAAGCTCTTCCCGACACCAAGGGTGAGGGGAGATCATCCTAGAGGCCTTCTTCTTCATCATGCCAGCCTCCGGTATGAAGCGTGAGTAGTTCCACCTTGGACTACGGGTCCATGTAGTAGTTAGATGGTTGTATCTCCTCCTTGTGCTTTAATGTATAGATCTTATGAGCTCCTTTCACGATCAAGATCTAATCTATTTGTAATCATGCATGTTATGTTTGCGGGGATTGATACATCGGAAATGTATCTATAATTTTTGATGCTCCATGCTTGTTTAGTATCTACTTGCTTTACTTGTCTACACTTTGAGGTGTTTTTTACATGTTTTCTGGTACTAACCTATTAACAAGTTGCAACAGTGCCATATGCATGTTTTCTGCTGTTACTGGTTTCAGAAAATTTAGTAAAGAAATATTCTCGGAATTGGACGGGACAAACATCAAAGTCAATTACTTTCTGTGGGGAACAAGAAGTCCAGAGGGGAGACAGAGAGCAAGCCAGGGCGGAAGGACCCACCCTAGGCGCGGGTGGGCCCTGCCCGGCGCCTGGGAGGGGCGTGGGGCCCCTGGCCGCCGCCTCGTCCTCCCCCTTCGCCTATAAGAAGCCCCCGATGCAGAAACCCTAAGCACCCGATCAAATTTCCACGAAACCGTCTGTAGTCGCTGCCACCATCGTCCCTAGATCGGGGGGATCTGAAGTTCTTCTCGGCACCCTGCCGGAGGGGAGATCATCCCGGAGGCCTTCTCTCCGGTATGATGCGTGAGTAGTTCCACCTTGGACTATGGGTCCATGTAGTAGCTAGATTGTTGTATCTCCTCCTTTGTGCTTTCATGTATAGATCTTGTGAGCTCCGTTCATGATCAAGATCTAATCTATTTGTAATCATGCATGTTGTGTTTGCGGGGATCCGATGGATATTGAGATTATTATGTTAGTTTGATTAATGGTTTTGTCTTTATGATTCTATCATGTCTGTGTTGTTTGTGATCTTGCATGCTCTCTGTTGTTAGTAGCTATCTTGGCCAAGTAGTTGCTAGTGACTCCAAGAGGGGGTATTTATGCTCGATAGTGGGTTCATGCCTCTAGTTTCCAAGGGAAGTGACAATAATCTCCTAGGTTGTAGATGTGCTATTGCTACTAGGGAGAAAACAACGGTCTCTTGTTCATGGAACATGTGGACTGTTTAGCTTACACACTTTTCTTAAAGCAGTTGTCTGTTGCTTGCAACTTAATACTGGAGGGGGTTCGGATGATAACCTGAAGGTGGACTTATAGTCATAGATGCAGTTGGATAGTGGTCTATGTATCTTGTTGTATTGCCCAATCGAATCTCATAGGATCTTTCTGACTAGTAATTGCATTGTTATGCCTTGCTCAGTTCCTATCAATTGCACTGCTGTAATTTGTTTACCCTTCATGCCATGTTGTTTATCTAAGGAGAGAACCTCTAGTGAACTATGGACCCCGGTCTAATCTTTACCATTGATACATCTTCCATTTTTACTTGTTTACTTGCTGCAAACCATTAACTTTCACACCATACGTTTAATCCTTTGTTACAGCAAACCGGTGAGCTTGACAACCTCACTGATTCGCTGGGGCAAAGTCTTGAGTTTGTGTTGTGCAGGTCTCCGCGTTGCTTGCAACACCTGTGTGACGTTTCCTTCATCCTTCTAGTTCGATAAACTCGGTCTCTACTGAGGGAAGACTTGCTGCTATGCTCATCACACCTTTCTCTTGGGGTTTCCAACGAAGTGCTCCATGTCAGCACAATCAACAAGTTTTCTGGCGCCTTTGCCGGGGAGGCTAAGGACGTCTTCACAAGGGGAGTCCTTCACTTCCTTTCTCTTTACTTTGTTTTTAGTTTGCTTTGCTTCTTTTTCTTGGTTTTGTTTGCCTCTTTTCAAAAAACACAAAAAAATAGTTCCTGCTCTAGTTGCTGGTCTGTTGTTGCCTTGCTTGGTCATGCTTTCTATCAATGGATGGTTTCTTTGAAACTAGTTCTTATTGGCAAGGTGGGTTCACGGAAGAACAAAAATATTATTATAAGGAACACCGTTTGTCACAAAAAGGGAAACACTTATGGGAACAAATTGATTAGTTGAATACTATTGCTAGAGAGGTGTGCTCTACTTATAATGTTACCTATTGCTTTGATAAAGCTTGTTGTTGTAGGAGGTACAAACATATCCGTTTCCAATGTGAGTATAATGATAATGTTACCATATCTTCTTATGTTAAAGGAAATTATGACTTTTATGATGTGGAACAGATTGAAGAATTTATTGCCTTCAAGGGGGCATTTGAACTTGCCAGTTTGCTTGAAAATACTGATGATGCACCTTATGAACATGAGGTTTATGAGATACTTAAATTTTGCTTTGATAATTACAAGGAAGCAAATGGCTACATTATTGAATATTTTAATAGGAGTTTTCCACATTTGGAAGAGACTAATGCCTTGCAGGAGCCTATGGAAGAAGAAATTGTTGAAATTGGAAGCTCATTAGATGAAAAAGAGGAGGAGAGTGATGAACAAAAGGAGGAAGAATGGATCTACCCATGCCTACCTTCTAATGAGAGTAACTCTTTACCTCTTATATTATTTGATTATCCCCCATGCTTACCAAAGGATGATGAATGCTATGTTCCTGTGGATCCTTTTGAAATATCTACGTTGGATAAAACCTGTGAAGGTTTTAATCCCACTATTTTTGAGCTTGATAGAAATTATGAGTTTCTAGATCATGAAGAGAATGCTTTATGTGATAGCTATATTGTTGAGTTTATTCATGAAGCTACTGAAAATTATTATGAGAGAGGAAAATATGGTTGTAGAAGTTTTCATGGTACTGAAACACCTCTCTATGTGCTAAAAGTTTTGAAGTTACTCTTGTTTCATCTTCCTATGCCTGTCACTTTGTTCTTTGTGAATTTATTTGCATACAATATTCCTATGCATAGGAAGTGGGTTAGACTTAAATGTGTTTTTAATTTTCTTATTGATGCTCTCTTTGACTTCAATTCATATTTCTTATGTGAGCATCTTCTCAAACTATCATGCCTAACTTAAAGGCGTTAAAGAAAAGTACTTGTTGGGAGATAACCAAAGAGTTTCCTTGAGTCTTTAGTTGTTACTTCAGTAATGACCTCTCCTTATCCTTTTTGTTTTCTTTTTGTGCCAAGAATGAGCTCTAATGAGAGGGAAGTAAGATTTGGGGAGTTGTTGTCCCGAAACAGATTTCTGTCCTCCACCAAAAAAATTCGTGAGGAGTCTCTGTAACTCGGATTGAGCTCAAAATTTACGAATAAATCCCCCCAGTATGTTAGATAACTTCTGTTAGTTCAACACTTTTTGATTTGAGCAACAGAAGATGTTCGAAAAAATCGGTTTCTACCTGCTGGTCTGTTTTGACAGATTTCTGCCATTATTTGCATTTGCTTCTTATTGATTCCTTTTTGAGTTCTCTTTAGGTGAATTGAGATTTTTGAAGGAGTTACTACAGTAGTTTGTGTTTTTAGTGAAAATCCTTGCTGTTCCAAAGCTTTGCCAGGGGTCTAATATCTTTTGAATACACTAATGTTGCTAATGAAGATTGTGTGAGGTTTTGTATGAAGGAAAACTTTCAGGTGTAGAAAGAGAATGATGCAATGAGATGAACAATGGAAAAAATATCAAGCTTGGGGATGCCACCATGGTGTCACCCCAAGAAATATCCAAGAGGTACAAGCGTCAAATCTTGGGGATGCCCAAGGCATCCCCTTCTTCATCAATAAAAAGCTCAGGTCTGTTTAGACACTTCGTTTTTATTGTTTCATGCACGGTTGTGTTGTTCTTGGAGCGTCTTAGTTTTTGTTTTATTTGCTTAGGTTGTTTAGTTTGCTTGAATAAAGTAGTTTGGACCCCCGTTCTCGCTGTGTTGTTTTGTAAATAAGTTGCTTGGTGTTGGAAAGGAGTAGCAAGTTCTTGCTTGTAAGTGCAAGAGGAGCTTGCATTGACTATGACTTAAGACTTTAGCATGACATGCTAGGTGTTGTTTTGACCTTATGCTTAGTGATTATTGTTGTAGCATGTATTGTTCCAAACAATTGGGATTGCTTAGTGTGCCTTGAAGAAATTATGCGTTGTTTTAGCATGCAAAACCATAATATTGTGGTATTCTCCTTTGATGCTTTGCTTGGGTTGACTTGGCACATGCTCACACCATGTTATGACTATAACAAGTCACCATTAGCCTCTATGATCATTTAGTCCTTGACTTGTAGTACCACTCTATGCTTTGATTAGTAATGCTTTGTTGCTCTGCATGATTATGGACATTATGCTCTCTTAGTTGGTTGCTCCCAGTCTTTTGCTAGCCTCCACTTGTATGAGTAAGCTCTACTAATGCTTCCAACTCCCAAGAAACTAAGTTATTACAAAGTGTCCACTATAAACTCCTATGCATGGTGTGTTACACCATTCCAAGTATATTCTTGTTTTCAGCTATCTTCCAATTAAAAACTATTTTGCTTTGTGAAAACTTAGTGATTAAAGCCCTCACGAACTTGATGGCACACTTTATATTCTTTGCCCCTAATAAACTTGAACCATTGTGACAACTTTGTTGTATATGCTTGCACTTATACGTTGGAATTAGCAGAACCGTGCTGTCACGGGGAACGCTTTCAACATTGCACTTGTACTTTGTACTCAGTTGATATCATGCTCTTTTGTCTATGGATGTCACCGGTGTGAAATAAAGAGGGAACTTGTAAGTCCATGGAGTTTGTATCTTGTGTTAGACAAACGCCTGGGCCGCTAGCATAAGCCATGCCTAATCATGGTGGAAACTTGCAGCATCACCATAGTGACATCTATGAAGCATTCTTCTTATAAAAAAAGACACATTGAGAAAAGAGGAAAGAGAGAAAAAAGCACCATATTCCCATGGTACATAAGAAGATTGTTGAGATGCTCATTGTCTGCTTGCCTTGTCATTTTGGTTATGGGATAGCTCCTCTACCATGTGCAAGGGGAACCCCGTTGGCGGTTCTCAATGATATGCAAATACTTACAATGACAAGAACTTACCTGGGCCCAAAGTTGAGTATGCATGAGGTGTGGCCCTCGTATTCAAGGGACTTGAGATTGCCAACTTATACTTCGTCAAGCATATACTCCATCTTTGCCACTTTAACCTTAATCACTTCAAGATGCTTATGATAGGGGCAATGAGGGCTGAAAGCTAACAAGTACCATAATTTTTGGAATCTCTTTTTGAAACTTGTAATCCCTGCTTCCTTTACAAAAAGGCCTTTCTTCCACCATTATTGAGTCTCCACCTTCTACCTTTAGGCACCATTAAGAGAGCATGGTTGTCATTCTGTGTGCAGTGTTCCAAAGCTTATTGATTGATGCATATTGTGATATTACTTGTTTGTGTGCTATTTGTTTGTAGTCACCCTTGTGAACTTTGAAGGTGTCATATGCATCTATATTGCTACTCTATGAGGGACAAGCTGATTGCCACTATGCTATGTTTTCTGTATGCGAAACAAACTAACAAACGTTTTTCAATGCATGTTATTCATGATCTTTGTTTGTAGCCTTTCATGTTGCATGCATAGTTACTATGTCCTATTGTTAGATCTTTCATGCACATGTTTAGAGTTTTTTTATCCCAGCTTTCAATGCTTGCAAATGGTTGGATCTTTATTCTGAGGGTGCATGTCACCTCAAAAATTATTCTTTTATCACTTACCTACTCGAGGACGAGCAGGAGTTAAGCTTGGGGATGTTGATACGTCGGAAACGTATCTATAATTTTTATGCTCCATGCTTGTTTAGTATCTACTTTGCTTTACTTGTCTACACTTTGAGGTGCCTTTTACATGTTTTCTGGTACTAATCTATTAACAAGTTGCAACAGTGCCAGATGCATGTTTTCTGTTGTTTTTGGTTTAAGAAAAGTTAGTAAAGAAATATTCTCATTGGACGGGACAAACTTCAAAGTCAATTACTTTCCGTGGAGAACAAGAAGTCCAGAGGGCAGCCGGAGAGGCAAGCCAGGGCGGCCAGACCCACCCTAGGCGCGGGTGGGCCCTGCACCGCGCCTGGGAGGGGTGTGGGGCCCCTGGCCACCGCCTCGGTGTAACATCCCAGCATTAGAGCTTAGAAATAAGATGAACACAGATGTGTGCATTGCATTCATGCATAGAAAATCCGAATAATTTTCGCGCTTTTGAACAAAACTTGTCAAAGTGATTGAGGCTTCTATCAACTTGATGAAATTGAAGTAGATCATCAAGTTGACTGATGCTACACTCAATAGGGAGGAAGAGTGCTTCATTGGAAACCCCAAGAGCAAGGTATGAAGAGTACAGCAACAAGATTTCCCGTAGAAACCAAGGTTATCGAACCATAAGGAGGAAAGAAACGTCACACAAGTGTTGGAAGCAACGTGGAGACCTACACAACACAGACTCAAGACTTTGCCCCAAAGAATCAGTGAGGTTGTCAAGCTCACCGGTTTGCTGTAACAAAGGATTAAACATATGGTGTGGAAGGTAATGGTTTGCAGCAAGTAAACAAGTAACAGTGGAAGATGTATCAATGGTAAAGATTGGACCGGGGTCCATAGTTCACTATAGGTGCTCACCTTAGATAAACAACATGGCATGAAGGGTAAACAAATAACAGCGGGGCAATTGACAGGAACTGGGCAAGGCATAACATGCAATTACTAGCTAGAAAGATCCTATGAAGTTGATTGGGCAATACAACAATATACATAGACTGTAATCCAACTGCATCTATGACTAGAAGTACACCTTCAGGTTATCATCCGAACCCCCTCTAGTATTAAGTTGCAAGCAACAGACAACTGCTTTAAGCAAAGTGTGTAAGGTAAACAATCCACATCTTCCATGAACAAGGGACCGTTGTTTTCTCCCTAGTAGCAACATCACATCTACAACTAAAGAGATTTCCGTCACTTCCCTTGGAAACTAGAGGCATGAACCCACTATCGAGCATAAATACTCCCTCTTGGAGTCACTAGCAACTACTTGGCCAAGATAACCACTAGCAACAGAGAGCATGCAAGATCACAAACAACACAGACATGATAGAATCATAAAGATAGAACCATTAATCAAACCAACATAATAATCTCAATATCCATCGGATCCCCGCAAACACAACATTCATGATTACAAATAGATTAGATATTGATCATGAGCGGAGCTCACAAGATCTATACATGATAGCACAAAAAGGAGATACAACCTTCTAGCTACTACATGGACCCATAGTCCAAGGTGGAACTACTCACGAATCATACCGAAGAGAAGGCCTCCGGGATGATCTCCCCTCTGGCAGGGTGCCGGGAAGAACTTCAGATCCCCCCGATCTAGGGACGAGGGTGGCGGCAGCTATAGACGGTTTCATGGATTTCTGATCGGGTCCCGAGAGTTTCTGTATCGGGGCTTCTTATAGGCGAAGGGGGAGACCGAGGCGGCCGCCAAGGCGGGCAAACCCTACCCAGGCGTGGGGTAGGGCCCACTCGCGCCTAGGGTGGGTCTGCCCCCCTGGCCGGCCTCCTCGTCTCTCCTCCGGACTTCTTGTTCCCCACGGAAAGTTAATGACTTTGGGGTTCGTACCGTCCAATTCCGAGAATATTTCTTTACTAACTTTTCTGAAACCAAAAACAGCAGAAAACAGGCATCTGGCACTGTTTCAACTTGTTAATAGGTTAGTACCAGAAAACATGTAAAAAGCACCTCAAAGTGTGGACAAGGAAAGCGAAGTAGATACTAAACAAGCATGGGGCATCAAAAAATATAGATATGTTTCCAACGTATCAACATCCCAAGCTTAACTACTGCTCGTCCTCGAGTAGGTAAGTGATAAAAGAATAATTTTTGAGGTGAACATGCACCCTCACAATAAAGATCCAACCATTTGCAAACATTGAAAGCTAGGATCAAAGAACTCTAAACATGTGCATGAAAGATGGAGTTCTAACAATAGGACATAGTAACTATGCATGCAACATGGCAAGCTACAAACAAAGATCATGAATAATATGCATTGGAAAACGTTTGTTTGTTTCACATGCAGAAAACATAGCATAGTGGAAATCAGCTTGTCCCTCATAGAGTAGCAATATAATGCATAGGACGCCTGCAAAGTTCACAAGGGTGACTAGAAACAAATAGCACAAGAGCAAGTACTAACACAATATGCATCAATTAATAGGCTTTGGAACATTGCACACATAATGACAACTATGCTCTCTTAATGGTGCCTAAAGGTAGAAAGTGGAGACTCAAATAATGGTGAAAGAAAGGCCTTTTGTAAAGGAAGCAGGGATTACAAGTTTCAAAAAGATCTTCCAAAAATTATGGTACTTGTTAGCTTTTAGCCCTCATTGCCCCTATCATAAGCATCTTGAAGTGGTTAAGGTTAAAGTGGCAAAGCTGGAGTATATGCTTGACAAAGTATAAGTTGGCAATCTCAAGTCCCTTGACTATGAGGGCTACACCTCATGGATACTCAACTTAGGGCCCAGGCAAGTTCTTGTCACTGTAAGTACTTGCATATCATTGAGAACCGCCAACGGAGTACCCCTTGCACATGGTACAAGAGATTTCCCATAACCAAAATGACAAGGCAAGTAGACAATGAGCATCTCAGCAATCTTTTTATTTACCATATGCATAGCTTTTTATTGAGGATGTGTCACATCCCAAGATTTTCCAAATCTTGTAATGTGAAAAATAAATGAATAAAATAAAACTTTGTTGATTTTCAAGGTGAGAAGAAACTTTTTGAATCCAATTGGAAACTTTCAAAAACTATTTGGATCAAATAAAATCCTAAAGGGATTTAAAAAGGTAAATAAACAATAAAGCTAAAAATATTTGGAATTACTATTTTTGAATCTTTTAATAAAAAGATTTGGTTTTCAAATGAAAAGGTAGAAATATAAATAAGGATTATTTTATAGAGCCAAATTAAACCTTGGCCAAGCTTTTGAAATAAAACATTTTTGTTTTGATCAAAAGAATAAAGATTTATTTAAAGAATATAATAGGGATTTGTTAATACCCAATTTTGTTAAAGTAAAGACTTTCCCTTTTTAATAAAACATTAAAACTTATTAATTTGTTTAAATAAGTTTTCCAAGTATTTTATATTCTCAAATAAAACTACTGAAGTGTTTTTGGTTTTATATTGAGATTTCAAAAAGATAAAGATTTTTTTAAAGCAAATTCTCTTTGAATTAAATAACTAAGATCCATTTTGTTTAATTATTAATGGGTCCTAAAAAGAATAAAATTATTTTATTTTGGGACTTAGAATATTGTGGTTAAACAGAACCAAAACTCAAGGCAAAGTTTGAAGGAGTTCTGAATTCTTTTGAGGTTTGTTTTGTTGTTTGAATTTCAAAACAGAAAATAGAATTAGAAAAAGATAAAGCATTCAGAAAGAAAAAAATAGAATCAGACAGCAGCCCAACTGGCCAGCCCAACAAGGCCCAACCAGCCCACTCCCTCTCTCCCCGCAGAAAACGATTCACACCTGTTTACTGACCCACGCAGACATAGACAGGTGGACCCTATTTCCCTTTTCCCTCTCTCGCTGCCAGACGGCCCCACCACCAGCTCACTCTCTTCTTCCTCGCACAGACCCCGACCTGCCGTTGCTGCCATTTACACCGGCGATGAATACACTTTGAATACGCTGTTGAATCCTCCCAGTAACCGCACACATTTAAACGCCTGCGTCTTTCCTCTCCTTCCCCTCAAACCCCGCTGCAAGTGAGCCACCAGGCTGCCCCCGATTCCATTTGCCTTGCCACTGCTCCGACGAACTAGCGAGCAAATTCCGGCGACCCCGCGCCACCCCTTGCCTCCCCAAGCACACGGGCACATTCCCCAGACCCAGGCGCACCTTCCTGTGTCGCCAGCTCAACCGCGCGTGCTCTGCAGGCTCGGCTTCGACAACCTCTGAGCACCGCCACCGTCTGTTCCCACTCCGGCGACATCCCCTGGTAATTCCTGACCGCCCCCTCCTCTCTGGTTGACATGAGTATACTCTCCTCTCTCGCGCGTGTCTAACGCACCCTCTGTTTTACACTGGCGTGACCTGTAGCCTCATCCCCAACAACGGCCGAGCGTGCCCGACGGAAGCAAGGACTCCGGCGAGCAATTGTCGACACCCCCGGGCGCCCCTGACCCTGTGGAGACCACGTCGAGAATCAGCGCAGCCCCGCGATCTCGGTGAGCACCTCCCCTTCTCTCTTTTCTTCCTGCATCGCCAGTACCGCCATCGTCTGAGCGTCGCCGCCGTCAGCCGCCGCGCAGCGCCGCCAGTTCTTGGCAAATTGATAAGAGCCGTTCGATCCCGATCATAGTGACACGATAGAAACCACTTAACGGCGAAGGGGTACGCAATCTGAACCGTGCGATCTGTTTAGATCCAACGCCTCACGCTGCTGATCCGGCCGAAGCGGTACCGCCCAATGAGAACACGCCGCGTGGCACTAGTTGTTTTAAAACAGAGTTTGAAATCAGATTGATATGCAAATTTGTAAACCTTGTAACTTTTGATCCACACGTCCAAAAATTACAAACTTTATATGAATGGAATTAGTGGAACAAGCCCTAGCCAACCATGCAATTTGTTTAGTAAAAAGCTTCTGGCAAATTGTTTGTTTTTGCAGAAACAATTTTATGTTTGTTTAGGTTATAAAAATTATTTCAAAATGATTTTGAGGATGAAATCTTTGCAAATTGGTTTGTTGTGAACCTACTGACCCTAGGAACCAACCCAAGGATTTAAAAATGGATTTGGTGAAGTTTAGGAATAAAAACTTGAATTTGCTCATTTCTAGTCAAATAAAAATATTGGTTTTGCTATGGAAATTATTTTTGAACAAAAACCTTTGGAAAATATTTTGATTCAAAGCTACTGACCCCAAACACCAAGTTTTGTGAACTAACAATTTATTTGGTGAACAGTATAAAATTGTTGCTTTGCTAAAAACATTTTCCACCACATAAAATAATGATTGGATTTAAAATGGTCTTTAGATAAAACCCTTTTGCAAATGACTTTGTCACTTTAGAAAATGACCACTTTAAACCTTACAATGTTTAGAGCCTAGTAGAAACCACTTTTGCAAATAAAACTACCTCTTGCATGCTTGCAAGCATGACTTGGTTTCTATTATTTTATGTGTGATTGATTTGTTTGATTATTGTTTGGAATGCTAGTTGAACCTATGTTTGCTTGATTGTTTTGTAGTGAAGTTAGAAGAGTGTGAGATTAGCAAGATCAAGAAGTGAACCAACATTCCCTACCAAAAAGGCAAGTGACACTATCATCTAAAGTCCTACTATTTTCATTATACTTAGTGGATTTTTGAAACATGCATGAAGAGGATTTCTATACTATATGCTATGCCAAATCCTATTAGGATACCCATATATATTCCTTAGTGGAAACAATGTAGTTGAAAAATGCTTAGCCATGCTATAAACATATTTTGAGAAGAGATACATGTTGAAATTTTATGAAGTTGAGAAAAGACTTGTGTTTTTATATAATAAAACAAGTACTCAATGAACCACCTGGGTGGACAAGGTTACTCAAGTTTTGGACAAAGTGGCAACAAGAGGAACCATGTTTATATGGCAATCTCTTTTTGTTGTGCACCATATGAAAACCACCCAGGAACTTAGAGATTGAACATGTTTCTCCAACAGTGGCTTCCGTGTACAGCCACATGCTATTATGGCTCTGGCTTAGTCAACTACATTGGGAAGACCCATGCATTGGTCTCCAGGTTTACTGGAAATGAGGGAACTAGGAACCCTACATTGGTGCCTGAAGACAAGCTAGCATTGTGTATGGGAGGACCCTATGGAAAGACTTCGTCACATTCTCAATCTACTAGTATTCCATCTTGGTGAGTACTTATCCAGCGGCCACTGGTGGCAACAAGATGAGATTGTGTCATGTGGGTAAAGTGTACAACTTCTGCAGAAGATAAAAATCTAAGTACTTAGCCGTGTCCCCGGTTATGGACAATACTGAGCAACTAAAGGCCTGAAGCTATGGGAAATCTCGACATTCCAATTTCTAAAAGAAAAAATTTTAAGTGACAACAAAAGGCTTGAAGCACTTGGGGATTTACCAAGGAGCTCAAGAGATTTTGATGAAACTTGAAGCACTTGGGGATTTACCAAGGAGCTCAAGAGATTTTGATAAAACTTGAAGCACTTGGGGATTTACCAAGGAGCTCAAGAGATTTTGATAAAACTTGAAGCACTTGGGGATTTACCAAGGAGCTCAAGATATTTTGATAAAACTTGAAGCACTTGGGGATTTACCAAGGAGCTCAAGAGATTTTGATAAAACTTGAAGCACTTGGGGATTTACCAAGGAGCTCAAGAGATTTTGATAAAAACTTGAAGCACTTGGGGATTTACCAAGGAGTTCAAGAGATTTTGATAAAAACTTGAAGCACTTGGGGATTTACCAAGGAGCTCAAGAGATTTTGACAAAGACTTGAAACACTTGGGGATTTACCAAGGAGTTCAGAAAGATTTGACAAAAGATCAAAACTATTTGAAAAGATAGGATAAATTATTGCTTTCTGCAAATGAGCCTTAAACCCTACTTAGCCAAATATGCATGTAATGATAGGATCCACTTATTTTCAACATAGTAGTGAAACTTGCCAATACAATTCAAATGTATTGACCCTTGTGGCTGTAACTTGTTATGTTGCAGGTTTGTTTGATATTAGTGAAGTTGATTGATTAGGATTACAAGTCTACAACCAACATGTTTGCCTGTGGCACTTTGAAGATGAAGGACCCCATGCTTATAGATATTTTGCTGCAATATAATGTAATAGCCAAATGAGCTATGTAAGATGTAATAAAATTATGTTATTCCTGGTTATAAAGTTATATTATGACCCTTGTTTCTTGATATTACATCTTAACTGTGGATGCTAGCTATTGATCCAGGGACTAGCATTGTAAACACAGGGATCTCTACCTTATTAAAGGTTGGGACCTCTATAGGATGCTTCATAGATAGCTCACTATGGTGATGCTGCAAGTTTCCACCATGATTAAGCATGGCTTAGGCTAGCGGCCCAGGCGTTTCTCTAACACAGAATACAAACTCCATGGACTTACAAGTTCCCACTTCATTTCACACCGGTAACATCCATAGACAAAAGAGAATGATATCAACGAAGTACAAAAAAGAGTACAATTGCAATGTTGAAAACATTCCTCGTGACAGCACGGTTCTTCTAATCCCAACTTATAAGTGCAAGCATATACAACAAAGTTGCCTCAATGGTTCAAGTTTATTAGGGGCAAAGAATAAAATGTGCCATCAAGTTCGTGAGGGCTTTAATCACTAAGTTTTCACATAACAAAATAGTTTTTAATTGGAAGATAGATGAAAACAAGAATATACTTTGGAGTGGTGTAACACACCATGCATAGGAGTTTATAGTGGACACTTTGGAATAACTTGGTTTCTTGGGAGTTGGAAGCATGAGTAGAGCTTACTCATACAAGTGGAGGCTAGCAAAAGACTGGGAGCAACCAACTAAGAGAGCAATAATGGCCATAATTATGCAATGCAACAAGGCAAACTAATCAGCAAAGAGTGGTACTACAAGTCAAGGACTAAATGATCATAGAGGCTAATGGTGACTTGTCATATTCATAACATGGTGTGATCATGTGCCAAGTCAACCCAAGCAAAACATCAAAGGAGAATACCACAATACTATGCTTTTGCATGATAAAACAACGCATAATTTATTCAAGGCACACTAAGAAATCCCAATTGTTTGGAACAAAACATGCTACAGCAATAATCACTAATCATAATGCAAAAACAACACCTAGCATGTCATGCTAAAGTCTTAGTCACAGTCAATGCAAGCTCCTCTTGCACTTCAAGCAAGAACTTACTACTCCTTTCCAAACACCAAGCAACCTTATTTGCAAAACAACACAACGAGAACAGGGGTCCAAACTACTAAAGAAAACTAAACAAACTAAGCAAAGCAAACAAAAACTAAGACGCTCCAAGAACAACACAACTGTGCATGAAACAATAAAAGTGAAGTGTCTAGACAGACCTGAGATTTTTATTGATGAAGAAGGGGATGCCTTGGGCATCCCCAAGCTTTGACGCTTGTACTTCTTGGATATTTCTTGGGGTGACACCATGGTGGCATCCCCAAGCTTGAGATTTTGTCCATTCTTCATCTCATTGCATCATTCTCTCTCTACACCTGAAATTTTTCCTTCATACAAAACTTCACACAATCTTCATTAGCAACATTAGCTTATTCAAAAGATATTAGACCGCGGGCAAAGCTTTGGAAAAGCAAGACTTTTCACTAAAAACACAATCTACTGAAGTAACTCCTTCAAATAAACTCAATTTACCTGAAGAGAGCTCAAAAAGGAATCAATAAGAAGCAAATGCAAATAATGGCAGAAATCTCTCAAAACAGACCATCAGGTAGAAACTAATTTTCTCGAACATCTTCTGTTGCTCAAATCAAAAAGTGTTGAACTAAAGAAAGTTAGCCAACATACTGGGGGATTTATTAGTAAATTTGGAGCTCAATACAAGTTACACAGCCTCCTCACGACTTTTTTTGGTTGAGGACAAAAATCTGTTTCGGGACAGCAACTCCCCAAATCTTAGTTCCCTCTCATTAGAGGTTATTCTTGGCACAAAAAGAAAACAAAAAGGATAAGGAGAGGTCATTACAGTAGTAATAACTTCCAAGACTCAAGTAAACTCTTGGGTTATCTCCCAACAAGTACTTTTCTTTAACTCCTTTAAGTTAGGCACAAGAAGCAAGAAGAATCAAGTATTTCCAAATGAAGAAGCATTAACATCAAACCTTGCTTTCAAAGGAGGAGCAAAAAGTAACTTCTCTCTCCTCATAGGAAAGTGTTCAATACCTTTCTTGAATGGAAAATGATATTTTATGGTGCCTTCTTTCATATCAATGATGGCACCAACTGTTCTAAGAAAAGGTCTTCGCAAAGTAATAGGACAAGAAGCATTGTATTCAACATCCAAAACATAGAAATCAATAGGGACATAAGCATTGTTAAACATAATGAGAACATCATTAACACTCCCCATGAGTTTCTTCTTAGCATTATCATTGAGTGGTACATTTAAATAACAATCTTCTAATGGTGGTAAATCAAACATTTCATAAATCTTCCTAGGCATAATAGAGACACTAGAACCTAGATCACATGAAGCTTTGAGATCAAAGTCATTCACTTGCATATTAATAATAGGTTCCCAACTATCTTCTACTTTCCTAGGAATAGAAGCTTTGTGTTTTAGCTTCTCTTTTTTAATCTTAACAAGAGCATCTGTAATGTGTTTGGTAAAAGCAACATGCATATCAGTAGCATCAGGACTCCTAGCAAGCTTTTGTAGGAACATAATCACTTCAGAAATATTGCAACCATCAATATCAAAATCAAACTTAGCATCACTAGTAGTAGGATCAATAGGCTTAGGCATAGTAGGAGGAGGAGTAGGGCTACTTGTGGTTCAGTGGTGATAGTGCACACACTATTGTTTCTATCAATTTCAGCTTCCCTTTCCCACCTAGCATGAAGTTGAGCTAACAGCCTAACATTTTTATCTATAGTAACCTGTATGGCATGAGCAGTAGCAAAGGTGTTTTCCATAGTTTCAGGTTTAACAGCCATTTTATTAACCAAGGATGTTTGAGCTTCAAACAAAGAGGATATATTTTTCTCAACAGTTAAAAGCTTTTCCTCTATAGTCTTATTGAAAGTGGTTTGTTTACTAATAATTCCTTGAGAATGACTTCAAGTTCAGAGGGGGCAATTCTAGCATTATTATAAGAGCTTCCATAGGAATTGCCATTATTAGGAGGATAAGGCCTATAATTGTTGTTGCTACCAAAATTATTCCTATAGGCATTGTTGTTGAAATTGTTGTTTCTAATGAAGTTCACATCAACTTGCTCTTCTTGAGCAACCAAAGAGGCTAAGGGAACACTATTAGGATCTAGAGGAGCTTTTCGATTAACAAGCATAGCCATAATAACATCAATCTTTTCATTCAAAGAGGAAGTTTCCTCAATAGAATTTACCTTCTTACCATGTGGAGATCTCTCAACATGCCATTTAGAGTAGTTAACCATCATATTGTAAAGGAGCCTTGTTGCGGCACCCAAGGTGAGTCCCATAAAAGTGCCTCCAGCAGCAGAGTCCAGCAGGTTTCTTGAGGAGAAGTTCAAACCTGCATAAAAAGTTTGGATAATCATCCAAGAAGTGAGTCCATCAGTAGGGCAATTTTTAACCAAAGATTTCATTATTTCCCAAGTAGGATCAACATGTTCACTATCAAGCTGTTTAAATTTCATAATGTCACTTCTCATAGCAATAAACTTAGCAGGAGGATAGTACTTTCCAATAAAAGCATCTTTGCACTTAGTCCAAGAATCAATACTATTTTTAGGCAAAGATATCAACCATTCTTTAGCTTTTCCCCTCAAAGAGAAAGGAAAAAGCCTGAGCTTAATAATATCTCCATCTACATCCTTATACTTTTGCATCTCACAAAGTTCAACAAAGCTATTAAGATGGGCAGCAGGATCATCAGAACGAGAACCAGAAAATTGCTCTCTCATCACAAGATTCAGCAAAGTAGGCTTAATTTCATAAAAGGTAGCATCAGGAGCAGGTGGAGCAATAGGAGTGCTAAGACCCTAACTAGGTAGAGTATAAGCTGGTGAGAGACCAATATTCTAATTATAAAGCCAATAAATGCTATACAGACAGTTTGAAGACTATTAGTAAACCCTAAGGGGGAGAGTAAAACATTAGAAATGAAAATATTATTATCTGACTTTCCAAATAAAAGTTGGAAAATAAATAATAACCTATGACAACAGTAAGCCTTATTTTCATAAGGTTAAAAGAAGTCATCGTTATTAAAGTACTTTTGGAAGTCTGTCTGGATGAAAGATCGAAGTTTACTTCAAGATAGTAGGACTCAAACCTTAAGGAAATTAATATAAGGAAGTTGAAGAAGTACTTAAGGTGATAATAATAGATTGTCTAAAGATTGATAAGGTAAAAGCTTGAAGTAATAAAATAGAATAGTTCTAACAGACTAATTCTAAAGGAAACTGTAACATCCCTAAAATCATGTTTTCAAAGATTGCATATCATCCATGCATTCATAATCATTTAGGGATCATTTTCAAAGTCATTACAAAAACAAAAGCATTTGGGTGCTTATTATTTTATGTAAACAAGAATTGATCCAATGCTACTCTCTAGTGAGAGATTATTTGTTTCAAACCAAGATTGTTTGTTCATGAGTTGGTTTGGTTGTGTTCCAAGGCTTGGACAAAAATTTCCAAAACAAAATATGGTTTTAAAACCATTTTCATACCTTTATTAAAACTTGTGTAAAGGCACTCTTTATTTGTAAAATTCCAAAGGAATCAAGCAGGTTTAGTGAAACAGCATGGTTTTATACTCAAAAATGTGCAAACTTCACTTTATAAAAATCCAGAAAGATTTGGAAATCAAACACATTTGAATTCATTTGAAAATGTTTCTTGAAAATCGAAATAGAAAAAGGAAAGGGTTAAGGAAATAGAACTGGGCCAGGCGCTACCCTTTTGGCCCAGCAACCAAAACAGCCCACTCGGGGTTCCCTTTTACTCTCTGCTTATCACCGCAGCAACGCGCACCCACCCGCTGACAGCCCGACCCTACCTTGCCCCGTCAGCATCATCCCCAAATCAACGCGCGCCCGAACCGCTCCGCCGTTACCTCGCCGCAGTGACGCCATGGTTTAAATCCGCTTAAATCCCATTGATTAAGGGAGTAAACCGTGCCCCGCTCCCGGCTACTTAAACCCCACCCTGCCACGGCCATTTTCCCCCACACATCACCCTCTCCTCGCCACCAGGCTGCTCGGATTTCACCAAACCTCGGCGCTGTCCTGACGAACTCTAACGTCTGATTTCGGTGAGCTCCCTGCTCCCCTTGACTCCTAGCTTCTCCAGAACAACCACTGCATCCTTGCTCTTCGATTGACACCGCTGTTGTGTGCTAGGACAATCCCGAGCATCGGCAACGTCGATGACTGAGCGAACCCGACGAGGCACACAACTCCGGCGAGTAAATCTGGTTAGTCCCGAGCGCGCCTTGCCCTCTCTCTGATACTCACATGACCAGTGTTGCTCCTCGCATCTAACGCACCACTTGCTTGTCTCTGGCATGATCTACAACGCCGGCAACAACAATGAACAGCCGTGCCCGACGTCAGGCTTCACTCCGACGAGCAATAGTAGCCAAGTTCATGCGCCCCCCGAGTATCTGACCCCACCTTGAGCTTCACTGCAGTCCCACGAGCACGGTAAGCATCCCCACCCCTCCCCGCGTGATCTAAATCGCCGACAACCTCTCTGACAGAGCCGCGCCGCCGCATCTCCGCCGCTGGCGCCGCCCATCTGTGGTCGCTTGATTAGTAGCCGTTAGATCTAGATCCAACGCACACGATAGAATCACTTACGCGAAGGGGTACGCTAGATCTGTGCCGCACGATCGTCTTTAAATCCAATGTTCCATGTTGATCGATCCGGCCGAACCGGTACGGGCCAATCAGAACACACCGCGTGGCCTGAGTTTAGATTTAAAACAGAAATTTGATCTATTAGTGATTCAAACTTGCAAAATTCATAGCTTTTGATCCACACGTTCAAATTTTACAAATTTTATATCATTGGAATTAGGAGAAAGAATTCTATCTGTTTATGCATTGTGTTTAATGTTTTGCCTCTGTAAAATTGTTTGTTTTTGCAGAGACATTTATAGGCTTAATTTGAGTATAGAAATTATTTGAAAAATGTTTTAAAGATCAAATAAAGTTTATTTTGAGTATCTTGGTCTTGTTTATGTTTCAGTACTTTTTTACTTGTCTTTTTTGGTGTAGGAAAATCATCACATGGCATTTGCATACATTCATATATTTTTGTTTGTATATTTTGTTATGTGATTTTGGTGCTAATAGTGATTGTGGTTCTGAAGATTATTGCTACTCCCCAAACTACCAAGGCAAGTGGTGCTTCATGTTTTTATCCCTATATTTTCACCTATGCATTAGAAATATTTTGTATAGGACTTGAATATTTTGCTAAGTATCTATATGCTATGCTTGGGAAATCCTAGTAGTTGTAGAATTGTTAGAATTTCCTCTAAGTTAAGATGCTTACTATTGCCATGCTTCGCCTAGCTAGTAGCAACCAAGGGTGGATTATATATTCATGCTATGAGAAATATTCTAAGTCTTTGACTTATGTTTTGCTTAATAAAACAACTAAGTGAATGAAACACCTGGGTGGAATGGAAAGTTTGGTTTGTGTTGAGTGGTACACAAGGCCCATTTCTATGGTTTACCTTGTGTATCACACTTGTGGAAGGCCACCCAGGAACAAAGGGATTTGAGATACCAAATTTTAAGAAGCTTCTAGTGCAGCCACATGGCATTATGGGCTCTGCCTGGATCACATAGGTTGCAATAACTTAGCCATTTGGACAGTTGGTGGTAGTGGGATGATAGGTTTGGAGCGCGTCCATTTGGTCTAAGGTAAGGCTTGTGAAAGGTCCTGTCCTGCTGAAAATCAAGTCTTGTGGGGAAAGTGCACAACCTCTGCAGATGGAAGAATCTAAGTACTTAACCATGTCCATGGTATTGGACAACTTGAGCATCAAGACATGGAAGCTATCAAGAATCTCCTCATCCCAATTTTATAAGTTAAAACTTGCGGTTGAACAAGGGTGAAGGTTCACCAATTTTTATTGGTGGTTCCTTGGGAAAGTTTCGTCAAAAAAAAACTTAGTGTTTTCAACTGATAGGTAAAACCTATTTTGAGCAAAGCAAGCCTAAGCTACACCTAGCCAAATTCATGTAGAATCTAGATGCTAATACTCTACTAAGGTATCACTTGCCAATACTATTCCAAATGTATTAACCCACTGTGGCTGTAACTTGTGATGTTGCAGGTTACTCTGATGATGATTAGGGGTTATGAGTCTACACTCAACATGCTTGCCTGTGGCACATGAAGATGAAGACTTATTTATGTTATTATATTTGAACTCTTGTATTAGGCATGTGGCCATGGAGTTGTAAAAGACTATGTTGTCTCTGGAATGATATGTAATTATGACCTTTGTTTCTGTGTACTTCATCTTAAACTATGGATGCTAGCATTGATCCAGGGACTAGCATTGCAATCACATGGATCTTTACCTTTATAAAGGTGGGATCTTACAGAAACAACTCTTAAGTGGTCCTTAAGAGTGAATAATCACATCCAATTGGACATGTGTAGTGAAACAAGAAATTCCAACGGGTGTGGACTAAATGTGTTCAACACCAATCTTCAGAAGGACTACACATACAACTCATACAATGACAAATGAAAGATTAGTCTTTTTGGCCACAAATATTGTCTAATAGAATTGGAAAACCCTATTTTAGTGAGACTTCCTAGCCCTTGCATAGTATAATAAGAAAGTTCAATGATCAAGTAAAGAATTTGGATTAGGATGCCTAATCAGGGAAATCAACTAAAGCAGCGACCCCAATTTAAGAAGTTTATAATAAGGACATATACCTAAGGGACTAAAGTAAAAGGAACTTTGGAGTAGTGGAGACAACAAGTTGGAGATTGCCAAGAATGATGAGAACTCAAGGAATTTTTTTGGATACGGGATATTACAATTATTCCCATTGAGATTACCATGGAGTTGAGACATATCGTAATCATTGCAAGACAATTTCTTACTCCGAAATGTGAGAGTACGGACTTCGAGGACGAAGTTTATTTTAAGGGGGACAGTGTATAACATGCTAGCATTAGAGCTTAGAAATAAGCTGAACACATATGTGTGCATTGCATTCATGCATAGAAAATCCGAATAATTTTCGCGCTTTTGAACAAAACTTGTCAAAGGTGATCATATCATAGTAGTCATTACAACAACCCATGAATACCAAGTTAAGAATATAACCCAAGTAACAAGAATATAATAACTAACTCTTGAACCACTTTATTCTTAATTATATCTACCATGAGTATCATGGTAATACCTAATTTTAACTCTTTAGTGAGATTGAGTAGGAAGAAAACCAAGTCAAGATCATTCACCATATATCTTTCTTTCCATATCAATCCTTATCATCTCCATTGGATTCTATTCTAATATCGGTTGTTCATCAATGTTGAGTAATCAACTATTGATTGACCAATTCTTAACCTATCAATTCTTGATCTATCAACTCTTGCTCTTACCATAACCATCATTTTAAAACCTGTAAAGAAGGAGGTAAGAAGAGATAAGTGGTAATGCTAGTTTTAAATATCATCTATAGGATGGGAGTGTTGGAAGAGAATAAGACCAATATGATAATTTATGGAGTTAACTCACTCCTGAAATGATAGAAGAGTTATTGTCAACACCCGGATTTTTAATCCCAGATGCCTGTTATTCCATACATCGCAATCCCAGGAATACCATTTTTGCGAGACATAACAGAATTGGATACCATAGTAAATCATCCATTACAAACCGTACATAAGTTCTTACACAAATAGGGATCTCATGATCCAGTTCTTAATACAACATCAAGCAGCGGAATACGTAATAATAACTGTAGCGTAGGAGAAGCTCCATCTTCGGGGTCACAGGCAATGCTGACGATGGGAGATGATCCTAGTTGTCGTAACCTTCCTAGGGTCCATCGTCCAGGTACTCCTCTTCATAGTCTGGCCATGGGAATAGCCAGGGACAAAGCCATGAGTACTCTTTAAGTACTCGCAAACTAATACTAGCAAGTGAAAGGGGGTTTTGATAATAGGACACTAGGCTCTAGGGTTATTTTGCAAAAGCCAGATTTATCTCTACTAAGTTCCAAAGCTAGTCACAATTTTATAACTCCTAAGGGGGATCTTGTACTCATGTCACAACTCTGTTGTGGTCAAGTCAAAGTCTCAATTCATTCACAAGTAATTTTGAAAAGTCTGACGGGGGAACAGTATGGCCACTCCAACTGTCCATAACCGCGGACGCGGCTATTCGAATAGTTTGACACTCTGCAGAGATTGTACACTTTCACCACAACATTCCATACATCCGTCAGGAACAAATCCTGAATTCACCATACTCAGTATGCGGATAATCAATCCTAACCTTTCAATTACACGCCCTAGTATAAGCACCTCTCCTGTGAGTTTGGCCTCCCAACCATGACCAACTGTCATCTTGGGTACTGCACAGGTGGACAATCTTCACAAGGTAGCCTCAGCTCAGACCTTGGCCATGAGGGAACTAATACTAAGGTATATAAGTTTCCAGTCAAGCCCTACCCAATCTTCGGGTATTGTGGTTGTACGATAAAATTGGAATGGTATCGCATCTAGAAAACCATCAGTTTTATAAAGGGCTAAGGCTCATGCCTCAACATTTTCATCACCAAAATCATCAGGTGTTCGGAAACACATGTCCAAAACATTTCAATATAATGATCCATCATTCCAAGGTTTTCATAAGCATTTTTCCACCAAGTATTCCCATCTAAAGTTGATCAAGTTTTATGCTTAGCACTAGCATCTACAAGTGGGGGGGGGTAAGCAATAATGAGGGGTAGTAAACTAGTGGAGTTTTCAACTAAGTACAACCTTATGTTTTAGGCTGATATCAAGGTTTCTAACTTAGGCCAAATTTTATGCTCTTTATGAAACCTTCACATATCTTTCTAGTATCTACCATTCACTTAGGTAAAATCTAGGTAAGAGCTTTGATAAAGAAATAAAGTAAAAAGTTTGCAAGTAAAACTAGGATTGGTTTATCAAGTGAGTATAATCACATATGCTTAAGGCATATAGTTGGCATGGTAACAAATAGTGGTTTGTTGCATCAGTAGAATATCTTGCAAGGGTTATCTTGCACATTCACTAGTAGTATTAGGCTTGCCTTGTGCAGAGCAGTGGTTGAAGTTCTCCTCGGCTTCTTCTTCGTAGTATCCTCCTTCCTCCTCGTATCCTTGGTCGGTACTAGCGTCTATGAATAAATACGAGGTACACAATCACCAAACAATACTTAACTACTTGCAATCATCACACAAAAGGGTCCTATAGATGATCTAGCATCATCTCTAACATTACAAGGTTAAAGCTTGGTTTAATTCCTTTTATTTTTAGAAAAGTAATTTCTACTCATTGAAAAACTACTTAAGATTTAATATTCTCCAAACCAAACATGGGATCATGTTGACACATGTCATCACCACATATTTTAGTCCATGGGAATATGATTTAAAGTGGTGTCACAATTTAATAAGGTTTTACCCTTTTATTTTAATTAATTAATGTGTCTAGAAATGCCTATGGGGCATTCTTTTATTACTTGAACATTATTTCTGCAAGTAAACCTATATATTTTTATATATTCTGAAAGGTATGGTTAAATGTGATTTTTGAGAGTTGGAATCAACTCAAAATCTATTATGGTTTAAATTTGAAAAATGTTTGAATGCAGAAAAGCTTCTGCCTTGTTATTTTTACCATGGGTGATATATAGATCGAAATGACTTTAATCCAACGGGCTTGGATTCAGCATTTCAAGACCTTTCTAACAAAATTAGTTTCATTCAATTTGGTGCACTGAATCGACCTGGGTTGATTTTTGAAGTTGGGTACAGAAGTGAGTTTGAAATAAAATAGAAAAGGTTTAATTCAAATAACTAGGCTGCGCGGGAAAGGTTAACGGGCCAGCCTGCTAAGAGCAGTGCTCCCGCGGGCTGCTTAAGTGGGTGTCCCCACTCGTCAGTGACACATAGGGGTGCGAAGCGGTATGGGGCAACGTGGGTCGTTCGATTTGATTCTAATCCAACGGCTGAGAGTCATCGTCGACGTTGAGCAACGCCGGCGAGATAGAAACCTAGCGCGGCCAGTGGGGGTTGCTGGGGGCTCACCGGGGTGCTGGCGAGGGTCGGCGAGGCGGGCGAACGACGAAGTCGATGACGGCAAACTCAAGGGTGGTCGCGGCAGCTCCTGGGGTGGAAGAAATCGATGGCGCCCTTCTTCTACAGAGGCGGCGGGCTCCGGTGAAATTCCGGCGATGCGATGCTCGCCTTGCTCCGAGAACGTTGTGGCACGATCAGTGATGAGAGGGGAGTATAATGGTGTGAAGAATTCGAGCGGGGGAGTCCTCTATTTATAGTCGAGCGAGGGGACCGACGGGGCGCACGGTGAGCTCGTCGGGGGCGATGGTACAGACGGCTATTGGCATGGGTGAAGGTAGGGGACGGTGCGGTGTTCCCTGGCGATGCTCAAAGACATGGTTTCGAGGCATGGGGCGGTGCGGCTTGGTCTGGAACACGCGATGATCTACGCGGCAGAGGCGGCGCCTTCGACGGCGAGCGGTGGCTGTGCGTCACGGGGCTGCGAACGGGGATGTCTGGCGGTCTCCTGGGTCGGTGGTGATCGTGTATGCACGCGGCGAGGGCGGCGCGCGGTCTGTTGGCTTTGGTCGAGGGTGGCGCTCTGGCGCACGCTCAGCATGGTCGCTGGCGGTCTGGGCGCGGTCCGTGCGTGTGGTCCAGGGGTTGGCAAGGTTCGAGCGGTGGACAGGGAGTGGCGGTGGACGGTGGGCTGCCTCCTAGACATGCTGGCTAGGCTTGTTTCTCCTCCTAGCTTGCTGTCTACATGGGGGTGACAAGGTTGGCTTCAGCTGTTCACCAGTGATGGCAATGCCAAGCTTACAGTGGTGCTAGTGCTTGGTTAATCTTGCTAGATGATCTACTGAGCTGGTTGTGAGCTAGATAGGGAACAAGTTAGGCTTCAATCACTGCTTACTATAGTGTTTAGATTTTGTATGATTTGTGTCTGCAACCTGTTTGATGAAATGGCCGCATGAATTCAAGTTTTGAATTTTGAAAAGATTTTTGGTGGGTGTGCTAGTTTGGTGCTGGTGAGTCTGTAGATGCTTGGGTTTTGAAAGTTGAGCTTGTTTGAGTGGTTTTTGAAAAAGTGGGATCTTCCCATATGATAAAGATTCAATTTTGAATTGTCATTTAAACTATGCATTTGAAAGTTTCTGGATGATCACAAAGTGGTCCTTGATACTTTGTTATGAGTACATTCAAGGGGTGCAAAGATCCAGAAAAGTTTCTGTTAGGTTCTGAAAGTTTGAGACAGCCAAAGTAGGCATGGGAGTTAAATTGGTCAAAATGACCATTCCTTTATTTTATTTGTTTTGATTTACTTGTCTTTATAAAAAGTTTGGGAAATGTTTTAGATGATGTTTATTTCACCTAAGAAACATTTTACAAGCAAAGGAACACACAAACCAGGTGGTTCTAAAGAATTTCAAATTCAATGCATACTCACATGCATGCTTTCATAATTTTATTTAAAAAAGTTTTTGTTAACCCTAATTTTTATGATTAGAGTGTGATGATCCAAGATTAGTATTTTTGGGATGTTACAAACCTTCCCCCCTTAAACAAAATCTCGTCCCGAGAATTGAAAAAGGACGAAAAGATTACCTAGGATTTGAAGAGATCGGGAAACTCCGTCCTGATATGATCTTCACGCTCCCAGATAGCTTCCTCTGCTGTGTGGTTGCTCCACTGAATCTTGAGAAACTTGATGCTTCGGGTTCAGGTAGTTCGAAAATCTTCTTCCAAAATACGGATGGGTACTTCGGGATAGGTCAGGTCATCGTTGATCTCTATGGTCTGGTGGTCGATATTTTTGAACACTTCGGTCTTCTCAGGGACTTAGAGACACTTGCGAAGTAACGAGATATGGAACACCTTGTGTACGGCTGACATCTCTTTGGGTAGTTCCAATTGATATGATACTTCACCTCGACGGTTCAGAATCTTGAAAGGTCCGATATATCTGGGGGCCAACTTTCCTTTGAGTTGGAAACGCTGCATTCCCTTCAATGGCGACACTTTCAGATAAACAAAATCTCCTATGTTGAAGGCGAGGTCTCAACGTCTCTTGTCGGCGTAACTCTTCTGTCTGGATTGGGCGGTCTTGAGGTGCTCACGAATCTTGTGAACCTTCTCTTCTGCTTCTCGTAGGATGTCGGGTCCGAAGATCTGACTCTCTCTCCTACTTCCGACCAGTTCAAAGGGGTGCGACACTTCCTTCCGTACATGAATTCAAATGGGGCCATTTGCAAACTGGCTTGATAACTGTTATTATAGGAAAATTCTGCAAACGGCAGACAGTCTTCCCACTTGGATCCATATTCTAACACACATGCTCTCAGCATATCTTCGAGTATTTGGTTTACTCGCTCCGATTGTCCATCGGTCTGAGGGTGATACGTGGTGCTGAAATCTAAGCGGGTTCCTAAACCTTCTTGGACTTTCTTCCAGAATCTCGAGGTAAACTAAGTTCCTCGATCCGATACGATGTTCTTGGGGACTCCATGCAAACTAACGATTCTAGCGATGTACAACTCTGCTAGTTTCGAACTCTGATATGTGGTCTTGACGGGTAAGAAATGGGCGACTTTGGACAATCTGTCCACTATGACCCAGATAGAGCCATTTCCCCTACTAGAAGTAGGAAATCCAGTGATAAAGTCCATTCCTACCGAATCCCATTTCCATTCCGGAATCTGCAATGGTTGCAACAATCCAGCGGGTCTTTGATGTCCTGCCTTGTCTCGCTGACAAATATCACACTTTGCGATATAGCTTCCGATTTCTCTCTTCATCTTATGCCACCAAAATTGCTCTTTTAAATCTTGATACATCTTAGTTCCTCCGGGATGGATAGAATAAAGAGTATCATGAGCCTCCTTCAAGATAACTTCTTTCAACTCAGAATCTGTTGGTACACAAAGGCGCCCTTTGTACCACAAAACTCCTTCTTCATCTTCGGTGAATCCGGGTACTTTGCATGTACCGATACGACGCTTGATTCCTTCAATACTAGCATTTCCCTTCTGCACCTCTTTAATATGACTGATCAAAGTGGGCTGGAGTTCTATGCTAGCCAAAAATCCTTCACTTACTAATTCCATTCGAAAAGCTTCCATCTCTTTGTGCAAACTTGGTTGCTCCTTCAAAATCATGGAGTTCAAGCGACACGGCAATCTGCTAAGGGCATCGGCTACTACGTTGGCTTTACCAGGGTGATAGTGAATGTCCAGATTGTAATCCTTGATTAGCTCAATCCATCTTCTCTGCCTCATATTCAGCTCCTTCTGAGTGAATATATACTTTAGGCTCTTGTGATCTGAATATATCTCACAACGGTTTCCCATCAGGTAATGTCTCCATATTTTCAGGGCTAGAACTACGGCTGCGAGTTCGAGGTCATGGGTTAGGTAGTTTTGCTCATGTTGCTTCAGTTGTCGAGATAGATAAGATATAACTTTGCCTTCTTGCATTAGAACACATCCGAGACCAATCTTGGATGCGTCACAATACACATCGAAGGGCTTCGTGATATCTGGCATAATCAAGATTGGGGCTGAAATCAATCTCCTCTTGAGTTCTTGAAAACTTGCTTCACATTTATCGGTCCATTCAAACTTCTTGTCCTTCTTCAGCAATTGGGTCATAGGTCTGGCGATACTAGAGAATCCTTCTACGAATTTGCGGTAATATCCCGCCAATCCGAGAAATGCACGAACTTGGGTTTGAGTGGTTGGGGCTTGCCAATATTCTACATCTTTCACTTTGGCAGGGTCAACGGCAATTCCTCCGGCTGATACAATGTGACCGAGGAATCCTACCTCCTGTAACCAGAATTCACATTTTCTAAACTTTGCATACAGCTGATGCTCTCTAAGGGTTCCAAGAATGGTCCTTAGGTGTAGCTCATGTTCTTCTTCTGATTTGGAATAAATCAGAATGTCATCGATGAAAACAACGACAAACTTATCCAGGAAGTTCATAAAAATCTTATTCATGAGATTCATGAAATAAGCGGGGGCATTGGTTAATCCGAAAGACATGACTGTATACTCATACAATCCATATCTGGTGGTAAACGCAGTCTTTGGAATATCCTCTGCACGAATTTTGAGTTGATGATAGCCAGTTCTAAGATCAATCTTAGAAAACACCTTGGCACCGGTCAACTGATCAAACAAATCTTCTATCTTGGGAAAGGGGTACTTGTTCTTGATAGTGACATCATTCAATTTCCGATAATCCGTACACAAACGGTTACCTCCATCCTTCTTGTCCACAAACAAGACAGGTGATCTCCAAGGTGACGCACTTGGTTGAATCAATCCAATTTCCAGCATGGAATCCAGCTGCCTTTTCAATTCTGCGAGCTCTTACGGGTTCATACTATAGGGTCTCTGAGCTATGGGTCCGGTTCCAGGAATTAGTTCAATGATAAACTCGATATCCCGGTCTAGGGGCATACCAGGCAAAACATCTGGAAATACATCGGGGTATTCACAGACTATCCGGACTTGGTCAATGGTAGGTTGGGCTATACTCTTGTTACACTTGAATTGGCGAGGTAAGGTTTCAGATATATGCTCGACTGATATTCCGGCTATACTGGTCATGGTTATGGCTTTCTTGGCACAGTCAATCAATCCTTTATGTTTGGACATCCAATCCATTCCTAGTACTACTTCCAAACCTTTAGTTCCGAGTACTATCAGATTTGCATAAAAATCTATGCCATGGATTAGGATAGGGATGGCTTTGCAAATTTGCCTAGCCTTGGTGGTTGATCCGGGAATTTGAACAATCATAACATGCTTCAGTTTGGTTGGTTGAATTTTACTAGTGCATGCAAATTCTTCGGTGACAAATGAATGCGATGCACCAGAATCAAACAACACTCTTGCAAGTACTGAATTAACAGAAAACATACCCAGCACGACGTCTGGCGCTTCCTGAGCTTCTTCAGCATGCATGAGAAAAAGGCGGCCGTTGCGGTTGAGTGAATTCCCTGAGGCAAATCTTCTTCCTGGCTAAACACGACGTTGCTGCTGAGCTGGGACATTGGCATTGGGGGCTGTAGCATTCTTCTTGTTGGGGCACTCGTTGGAATAGTGGCCTTTATTTCCACAGTCATAACAAGTCACTTGCGACTTGTCCTTGGCTGCTACAGGCACAGCATTGCTTCCAGTCCTAGGGGCATTGTTGGTGTTGGTGGCAGCATTGTTGTTGTTGAATTTGGGTGGGGCACGGTTGAAATTGTTAGAGTTGCCGGGGTTGTTGTGATTTCCTCCGGGTCTAGGGTTTCCACGGTTGGGATAGGTCGAACGGTTCATCGGGGGTCTGTTGGTTATTGGGGCAAATCCTGGAGATGGGTTGGGGCGATACTTTGGGGTCTGATGGGTTCCTGGTTGATGCATCATGCGACGCTTGTGGTTCTCATTGGCTTGGTTGATCTTTCCTTCCATCTGGATAGCTGAGTCCACAAGGGCTTCAATATCAGCAAAGGGGATATTGACTAACATTGTCTGCATTTCGTCATGCAGACCATTCAGGAACCTTTCTTTCTTCTTGGCTTCGGTGTCAATCTCATCCGGGGCATACCTAGCTAATGACAAAAATTTGTCATGGTATTCCACTACAGTCATCCTTCCTTGCTTCAGTTCTCTGAACTCGTCTCTCAGTCTCTTGATCAAACCTGGTGGCACATGGGTTCTGCTAAACTTGACCTTGAATTCTTCCCAGGTCATCATCTGGGCTCCGGTCATTGCGCGAACACTGTTCCACCATGCCCTGGCATCTCCGGCTAGATAGTGGGTGGCGAATAGGACTTTCTCGTTGGCTTCCACTCCCGCTACTTCTAGGCTATTTTCCATGGTTTGCAGCCAATCATCGGCGTCTAGGGGTTCTTCTGACTTAGTGAAAACAGGTGGGTTGGTATTCTGGAAGTTCTTGAGCTTAGATCCATGGTTGTCTTGATTTATGTGGCCTTGGTTGTTGTGGGCAAGTTGGGCTATCTGCTGAAGTGTGGCTAGGTTGGCTTGACGTTCGGCTCTTTCAGCTTCGCGGTCAGAAGTCAACATTTGTAGAATCTGCAACATCGGGTCCGGGGATGAACCACTTCCTCCGCGTGGCATCTGAAGATTGAGATAGATCATGAGAAAAGAGGGAAATTTCTAAAGTTTTGGGTCTTTAAAAAAAATTAAAGTTTGACTCAGGTTTTCTAGCAACTTGCTTTTTCATTCTTTCATTCATTCATTGCACACGATACAACACACACCACAACAAAGGAAAGCAGATGGTTTTAAGAACCATTCTGAGAACTACGATACAGTGGGACCGAATACTACTCACTACGCTAGTGCTCAAGTGCTACTACTCCTCGGAATCTGTGGCGTCATCATCCTCATCATCATCGATGAAGGCAAAATCGTCCTCATCGGTGAAGAAGTCCATAGCCTGATCCTCCAGAAAATCATCGTCATCGCTGAGATAGGAGTAAGGGTCTCCACGAAGATCCTCTTCGGCATTCTCCCTTTCCTCCAACTGCATGTCTCTCTCGTGGATGGTCTCCTCCAAAGATGAGATGCGGTGGCGAAGACGGGCAATAATGCGCTCCTTCTTGTCGATCTGACGGCGGCGAGACTTGCGATCCTTTGCTAGCATGGCGATGGTTTGATCCTTCGTCTTGATGATGGCAGACTTGTGGTTGCAGTAGTCACGGCAGTTGTCCAACTCTTGCTGATGATCGTACATCATGAAGGTAAGGTGGTCCAATTGAGTCTTCAGCTCGGGGTGGTATGGGGCTTCCAGTGGTTGTCCATTAGCATCACGCCTTGGGCAAAACTCAAAGCGAGTACCCTTGATCTGATTGATGCTCTGCCCACACAAACGGGAAAGAGCTTCCTGCATGGCCCTGGCAAGTCCATCGAGCCAGTTGTTTTCCCTCAAGGTAAACTGAATTCCCTCCGCAGTGGGAGGTTCAATCTTTCCTCGGAGACTTGCAACAATCAGCCATTGCAGGTCTTCACCTCCTTGATCATTGAGCTGAGCTCCGAAGAACTCGGGGTGCGGACGCTCCAGAAGCTCCGAAAGCTGGTCCAAATCCCTCTCAAAGATAAGGTCTCCTCCATTCCCCAACTGATAAAACTTGTTGTACTTCACGTCCATCTATAAGAATGTAGGATGAGTAAGTTAGTAGAGTGATCAAGTGTGTCAAAATTTTATGTATTTACAAGAGTTTTTGAGGAACATGAATTTTCATGAAAGAATCAAGGGGATAAGAATGAGAATAAGTTTTTGTAAATATTTGTTTTCTTTGGTTTTGGAAACTAAGTTTTCGATTCAAACTTCCAATCTAACTAGGGTCTCCTATGGTCAGGATGGCTCTGATACCAACTTGTCAACACCCGGATTTTTAATCCCAGATGCCTGTTATGCCATACATCGCAATCCCAGGATTACCATTTTTGCGAGACATAACAGAATTGGATACCATAGTACATCATCCATTACAAACCGTACATAAGTTCTTACACAAATAGGGATCTCATGATCCAGTTCTTAATACAACATCAAGCAGCGGAATACGTAATAATAACGGTAGCGTACGCGAAGCTCCATCTTCGGGGTCACAAGCAATGCTGACGATGGGAGATGACCCTAGTTGTCGTAACCTTCCTAGGGTCCATCCTCCAGGTACTCCTCTTCATAGTCTGGCCATGGGAATAGCCAGGGACAAAGCCATGAGTACTCTTTAAGTACTCGCAAACTAATACTAGCAAGTGAAAGGGGGTTTTGATAATAGGACACTAGGATCTAGGGTTATTTTGCAAAAGCCAGATTTATCTCTACTAAGTTCCAAAGCTAGTCACAATTTTATAACTCCTAAGGGGGATCTTGTACTCATGTCACAACTCTGTTGTGGTCAAGTCAAAGTCTCAATTCATTTCACAAGTCATTTTGAAAAGTCTGACGGGGGAACAGTATGGCCACTCCAACTGTCCATAACCGCGGACGCGGCTATTCGAATAGTTTGACACTCTGCAGAGATTTTACACTTTCACCACAACATTCGATACATCCGTCAGGAACAAATCCTGAATTCACCATACTAAGTATGAGGATAATCAATCCTAACCTTTCAATTACACGCCCTAGTATAAGCACCTCTCCTGTGAGTTTGGCCTCCCAACCATGACCAACTGTCATCTTGGGTACTGCACAGGTGGACAATCTTCACAAGGTAGCCTCAGCTCAGACCTTGGCCGTGAGGGAACTAATACTAAGGTATATAAGTTTCCAGTCAAGCCCTACCCAATCTTCGGGTATTGTGGTTGTACGATAAAATTGGAATGGCATCGCATCCAGACAACCATCAGTTTTATAAAGGGCTAAGGCTCATGCCTCAACATTTTCATCACCAAAATCATCAGGTGTTCGGAAACACATGTCCAAAACATTTCAATAGAATTATCCATCATTCCAAGGTTTTCATAACCATTTTTCCACCAAGTATTCCCATCTAAAGTTGATCAAGTTTTATGCTTAGAACTAGCGAACGACGAAGTCGATGACGGCGAACTCAAGGGTGGTCGCGGCAGCTCCTAGGGTGGACGAAATCGATGGCGCTCTTCTTCTCCAGAGGCGGCGGGCTCCGGTGAAATTCCGGCGATGCGCTGCTCGCCTTGCTCAAAGAACGTTGTGGCATGATCAGTGATGAGAGGGGAGTAGAATGGTGTGAAGAATTCGAGCGGGGGAGTCCTCTATTTATAGTCGAGCGAGGGGACCGACGGGGCGCACGGTGAGCTCGTCGGGGGCGATCGTACAGACGGCTATTGGCATTGGCGAAGGTAGGGGACGGTGCGGTGTTCCCTGGTGATGCTCAACGACATGGTTTCGAGGCATGGGGCGGTGCGGCTTGTTCTGGAACACACGACGCTCTGCGCGGCAGAGGCGGCGTCTTCGACGGCGAGCGGTGGTTGTGCGTCATGGGGCGGCGAACGGGGATGTCTGGAGGTCTCCTGGGTCGGTGGTGATCGTGTATGCACGCGGCGAGGGCGGCGTGCGGTCTGTGGGCTTCGGTCGAGGGTGGCGCTCTGGCGCACGCTCGGCATGGTCGCTGGCGGTCTGGGCGCGGTCCGTGCGTGTGGTCCAGGGGTTGGCAAGGTTCGAGCGGTGGACAGGGAGTGGCGGTGGACGGTGGGCTGCCTCCCTGACATGCTGGCTAGGCTTGTTTCTCCTCCTAGCTTGCTGTCGACATGGGGGTGACAAGGTTGGCTTCGGCTGTTCACCATTGATGGCAATGCCAAGCTTACAGTGGTGCTAGTGCTTGGTTAATCTTGCTAGATGATCTACTGAGCTGGTTGTGAGCTAGATAGGGAACAAGTTAGGCTTCAATCACTGCTCACTATAGTGTTTAGATTTTGTATGATTTGTGTCTGCAACCTGTTTGATGAAATGGCTGCATGAATTCAAGTTTTGAATTTTGAAAAGATTTTTGGTGGGTGTGCTAGGTTGGTGCTGGTGAGTCTGTAGATGCTTGGGTTTTGAAAGTTGAGCTTGTTTGAGTGGTTTTTGAAAAAGTGGGATCTTCCCATATGATAAATATTCAATTTTGAATTGTCATTTAAACTATGCATTTGAAAGTTTCTGGATGATCACAAAATGGGCCTTGATACTTTGTTATGAGTACATTCAAGGGGTGCAAAGATCTAGAAAAGTTTCTGTTAGGTTCTGAAAGTTTGAGACAGCCAAAGTAGGCATGGGAGTTAAATTGGTCAAAATGACCATTCCTTTATTTTATTTGTTTTGATTTACTTATCTTTAGAAAAAGTTTGGGAAATGTTTTAGATGATGTTTATTTCACCTAAGAAACATTTTACAAGCAAATGAACACACAAACCAGGTGGTTCTAAAGAATTTCAAATTCAATGCATACTCACATGCATGCTTTCATAATTTTATTTAGAAAAGTTTTTGTTAACCCTAATTTTGATGATTAGAGTGTGATGATCCAAGATTAGTATTTTTGGGATGTTACAGTTATCTGGAATATATATTTGTATGGTAACAAAGAAGATTACAAGGATGATTATTGAAGATAGTTACCAGGAGTAATCCTATTGGATCAAGTAGGTATAGTCAATGAATAATATCTCTTAGTCCAATAGAGATAAATAGAAGATAATTATAATACAACTGTAATGTTGTATGGATGAAAGCCTTGATTAGCCAACTGGAAACCTAAGCCATAAATGATCAAAGGATTCTAATGATCATGCTTTAGTCACCAAGATTGAATGCTTATATCATGTATAAGTGACATTGGTGGATAGAACATGATTAAACCCTAGTATAGATATGTTATTCTAGGTTAGCCATGCTAAGTCACCATGATATGATGTGAAGTTTGAATATAAGATAATGGAGTTAAGTAGATATAAGATTGTATGTCTAAGATGAAGTTAGAGCAACATTGGAGTTATTGAAGCAGTGTATTTCTCTTAAAAAGATAATAAGCTTTTGAGAAAAGTAGAATTTGATATATATATACATCCATTGGAGTAATGTTAGTGATGGATGATTAAGGAAGAGTATGAATGGAGTTAGAAGTAACCACTTGTTCGATTGGAGTTTATTAGTAGTAGAATAGTTTAATATAACCAAGTATGAATATGAGAAGATTATGAAAGGCTTTAGTGTCAAGCTCATTGGATTTATAAATGGATTTAGAAGAATAAAAGGTGGATAAGAATATTCTTGTGAAGTAAAGCTCATCATGTTAACACATGATGATAGATATGCAGAAGAAGTATATCTAGGAAAGGAATTCCTTAATTAGAAGTATAGAATTATTGAAGTATGGAAGATAGGAATTCTGGATAAAACACTAAACCCTAAATCTTTAACCAAACATAAAATCCATTTCATCTGATTGATCTATCATCTTGTTTCCACAATGGTTTATAGGAATATTTTCTATAGCAAATCACTTAAGCACATCTTTGTTATTCCTAATTATCATAATTAAAGGTGCTTAGGAGTTATCTTTACCAAATCCTTTTCATAAGGCATACTAGATAATAACTTTCTATTTTAAATGGTGATATCATTAAAGATCACAAACATAAAGACAATATGTCATTAATCTTTTTTCACATCAACAAAAGAATATAAATATAGTAAGTACCCTAAAACCTAGGGTGAGCAATTACAATTCAGAACCCTAAATTTATTAATGAGTTTTATCCTCAACATCTCATAAATATTCAATCTATATTCATTAGACAAATTCTTTGATCCATTTCTCTAACCATTCAGTCCATATGAGCATGGAATAAGTGGGTGTACAATAATTATAAACTACCTTATACTTTACTATGCGATGAAATACATAAAAATAAACCCTATGACTACTATTAAACATTTTAAAATTTCATTACTCCAAATGAAAGTGAAAAATAGTGTTATAAGAATTTTTAAGATATAAACCCTAAAACCCTACTTCCTAACAATTCTATTTAATACAAGAACCTTAATTATTAAACCATTATCATTACACTCATGAAGAAGAAATAAAAATCATTTTATAAGTTCTCAATAAATACATATATAAAAGGCAAATCTCTAAAACTCTAAGTGATAAATATTGTACTCAATAAAATAGTTTCCTATTAGTTCAAAAATTATAAGAAAATCAAGAAAGGTATCAACACCACTTAGTTTCTAATATTCATGCATTATTTAATGTGCTCTGTAAAAATTATGGATGTTTAAATCCTTATAAAAATCCATATTTGAAAGGGTTTAATAAAAACAGAAAATAAAACGTTTCTGCCTAATAAAAAATAAAGGAGATCAGATCTGGCCTGCGGCCCATCTTTCCCTTCTCTATCTACTACTCACGAGCAGTCCTCAATAGCCCACATGACCCAACACCAGCCCGTCAGTAGCCCGCATACCCCTTCGATCCGTTTTTCCTTTCTTCCTCCTCGTGACAGAAGGCGGCGCCGGGGAAGCAGCTCGGTGGAGCTCCGGCGACCGCCCGATCGACGCCACGATACGCACCGCTGCTCTAGAAGCTCTATAAGAGGACCAGAGCATCGCGTGGAGAAACCCTGCACGCCATCCCTTCCCCTATCTCTCTATCTATCTGTTTTCTCTTGGTGACCGACACCCTAGCCTCAAACCCCGCCGGAGCTCGTCGATGTAGACCTCCCCGTGTCTATATAAGGTGCCCAGGAGGATCACCTCGCCACCCTCGTTCTCCCTGGACAAGTCATGGAAGCCGGAGAGTTCCTAGTCGACCCAATCGACATGTCATCCCCGTCTCCGGCCATCTTCTTCAATCGTCGATTGCCACCTCCATAGGGCTCCTCCGGTCACGCCGTCACGCCCTTCAGCTTCAGGGTGACTTACGGGTGCTCACGCACCTTCTCAATCTCCTATTTGCATCCTCGTTTGCTCTACCACCGAGCATCGTCCGCCACCGCCATGGTAGCTCGTTACCGGCGTCGCTCCGACGACCAAAAAATGGCGGTGCCTCCACCACAAGGTTCCTCCTAGCCGCCTGATTCCAACGCACTCATTCTCGCTAGCCGCGCGCCTTCAATCGTTGAACCCGAGCGTCACCAGTGAGGATTGCCATTGCTGAGGTCACGCTGACGTCAGGCTGAGGTCACCCTAGACCTGGGTCAGCGTGTTGACAGGTCCACGCCTAGGTGGCGTGCCAACGTGGCTACTGGCCCACATGTCTGTGACCTTAGGGCTAGGTTTGTTCCAGTATCAAAAGTTTTATCCACACAGCGATGTCATGCTGATGTCAGTCTGACGCAATAAGTCCTTTAATAATTGGTTTATTAATTCCAGAAATTGATTAAACTTTAGAAATTCAATATCTTTTGTTTTATAATTCAGAAAAATATGTTTAATATATGAAAATTTTTAGAAAAATAAAATCTACAACTTAAAACTATTATCAAACATTATTATGTCAATAATTTAAATAATTATTATTTAATGAAGATTTTATAAGTATTAAAACTTTGATAATTCATATTTTAATATTGGTAAATGTTAAAAAATGTAAATAAAATACCAAAAATCTTAGAAAAATAAGAACTATAATTTAAAACTATAATCATAAATTATTTATTCACTTAATTAAATATTTATTATTTATTAAGTAATAAATCTTATAAAATCATATCTTATTATTTATAAATCACAAAAATAAAAGTAATATACCAAAATAATCACAAAAATAATACCTACATGTTAAAAATATAATATTCCACTTTTAAGTTAAATAAACATTTAAATACTTTAATAACTTGAATTTAAAACCTATTTCCTGAGTTGTTAATTCATATAAGGGTAAAAAATTTTGTTAATATTTCTAAAATTGCCAATTTAGGTCTAATAAGTAATACTATCCTTAAATATTTTTAATATGAAATCAAAATGCTTCAACACATTTTGAATACAATTTTGTTGTATTATCATTCCACCATAAGTGTAGAATATTTTCTACAAAGAATCCTTATCAAATATAACAAATTTAAGAATAATTTGTAGTGAAATAAAAAATTTCCTTTACTTCAACCACAAGTTTTTCAACATTCCAAAACACTATAATGAATTCATAAGTAGTTAAGTAATATTATTCCTTAGATATAAATCATAACCATACCTTTATAAGGAGATAAAAGCTTCTATCCCATTATAAAATTAAGAAACCTTATAAAGTGAACAAGATACAAATATCATAAGCAATACATCCTTAAAGTTAACTTTAGTCTACAAGACTTTAAATAAAATGTTAAGGTCTTTGTTATGTGTTTTATAGTTAACTTTGGTCTATTTAAAATTAGACCTAAGGCATCCCAAGTCTAGAATATCCTAGCTAGCATAAAGAACATCAATCAAATTATATTAATCCTATTCTAAAAACTATCAGGATTGTTTAAACCTTAATAAAGAAATCTTTTCTTCAAAAGTTAATCATTTTTCCACTTAAGACAACAGATGACAATTAATCATAATCACATTACTTTATACTTTACTTATATACTTAGGATTGATAACACTTAAGTTCTTTATAAGTGGCATTACTTGTAAAGTAAAATTTGAAGATAAACAATTATAGTGTAAGCAATCTTGAGTAGCAATCCATATGTGTGTATCTTATTGTGGTATGATATTATAAATACGTGGTATTCACACACACTCACAAGCCTTAATAAGAAGCAAAAGTATGAAACTTATCTAAAAGGACAACACATTCTAAAGAAACCATTTCCACTTTCCAAACCCTAGATCAACATTATCCCCGGGATTCGAGTTTACGAAAATGCGTTACATTACTTATGCATAATAGCATCTTGCTTCTTTAAACATTAGTCCTTACCGGACCAATGATACTGATTTCAGATATTGGATCTTATATTGTCTTGAAGACCGTGAGTGCATAATCTTGCAATCACAAAAGGCAAGTTCACACTTGCTCATGTCCTTCGGTTATTTTTGGTAAAGTATTTTGCAAATCCAGTGTTGTCATCACCTGCATTTGAAAAAGGTCAGAAAACACTATTTTCATAATAATGTGATTATAGGTTATTTACCATAAGGTAATAACCTACTACGAAAGTTCCGGTGGTAAAGGAACATATTATCTAGGACCTAACAACCAATGTCTCCAGTGATTCTTGCGCCGTATATTACGCGTTAACCATGAGATTTGGAATGGGACGAAGAAGTCAGCTGTATCCTTTTGCTATCGTATGGAGGTAAGACGACCTTAACGTGACGTTGTGATTCCTTGTGCGGATCCAACATATGGGTGGGCACCCTTATGCCCCACACTTTTGTTGTCATTTGACTCAACTGGGTTTGGTTTGCTAGTAGTTGTTCTCTCATGTGCATCTCTTGGTTGTTGTTGTCACCATTCTTGATGTTGGAGTCTCTTGGAGAAGTCACCTGTTTGGGTTGGATTAGGATTAGAATAGGCAAAGATTCTAGGGGAGTCAATCTAATCACACACAACAATTCACATAAGCAATGTGTAAGCAATCACAAACAAACATTCCACTCAAACAACAAGTTTTCAAGCACATGTTTAGGCAACAAAATATTTTTGCTACACCACATAAGTAGGTGTGTTTGATCTAAATTTAACACTAGTATGGTGGTCCAACTATATGGTTCACTTCAGATCATTTCATTCCTATTGGTTGTTTCTTCATGAATGAGATCATTGTATCCTTGGAAAAATTCTTGTATCTTGGTCACAAACTTCAAAGGTGATGATGATTTCTTCTAGGTTGTGTTTCCTTAGTCTTCAAGTCTTGAGTAACATTCTTGTCTCACTTGTAGTCCTTAGTGATGTCCAAGTTGAAGTCCTTGATGAAACTAAAGTTGAAGTCATTGGTGATGTTGAAGTTGAAGTCATTTGAGTTGGTGAAGTCCTTTGCTCATGTTGAAGTAGTTGCTCATGTTGAGGCTTTGTCCATCAAGTTTGAAAAGGAAGAGGTGTAGAATCAAAACAAAAATGTTGAGGAAATATTATACAAGATTGTTTGTAAATAAGTTTTTGAACAAATACAACTCCTATTTTTCTAAGGGGTTTTGTCCAATCCTAGGGTTACAATCCTACAGGCAACACAGTGATCTGATACCATCTGTAGAGGTCCCAACCTTTAATAAGGTAGAGATCCCTGTGTTTACAATGCTAGTCACTATATCAATATCTAGCATCCACAGTTAAGATGTAATATCAAGAAACAAAGGTCATAATACAACTTTATAACCAAGAATAAAATAATTCATTACATCTTACATAGCTCATTTGGCTATCTCATTACAATGCATCAGAAATAACTATATAGCATGGAGTCCTTCATCTTCAAAGTGCCACAGGCAATCATGTTGGTTGTAGACTTGTAATCCTAATCAACACACTTCACTAACATCAAACAAACCTGCAACATAATAAGTTACAGCCACAAGGGTCAATACATTTGAATTGTATTGGAAAGTGATACTATAGTAGAATAGTGGTATCTATCATCTATATGCATTTGGCTAAGTGGAGCTTAGGATTGCTTTGCTCAAAATAGATTTTCCTTATCATTTAAAAACACTAAGTTTTTGTTTGTCAAAATCACCCAAGGCATCTCCCAATAGAAATTGGTGATCCTTCAACCCTTGTTTAACCACAAGTTTTTAACTTAGAAATTGGGATAAGGAGATTCTTGATAGCTTCCATGCCTTTATGCTCAAATTGTCCATTGCCGGGGACACGGCTAAGTACTTAGATTTTACCCTCTGCGGAGGTGGTGCACTTTCCCCACAAGACTCGACATGCATCGAGACATGATCTTTTAGAAGCCTTCCCTTAGAACAAAATGGACGCGTTCCAAACCTACCATCCCCTACCACCAACTGTCCATTTGGCTAAGTTATTGCAACCTATATGATCTAGGCAGAGCCCATAATGCCAAGTGGCTGCACTTGAAGCTTCTCAACATTTGACATCTCAAATCTCTTTGTTCCTGGGTGGCATTCCACAAGTGTGATACACCAGGGTAGTCCATTGAAATGGGCCCTGAGTAACCACTCAACACAAACCATTCTCACCATTCCACCCAGGTGATTCATTCACATAGTTGTTTTATTAAGCAAAAACACAAGTCATTGACTTAGAAATATTTCATAGCATGAATATAATCCACCCTTGTTTTCTACTAGCTAAGCTAAGCATGATAGTAGTAGGGATCTTATCTTAGGGAAGATTCTACTAAGGTTTCAGCTACTAGGTTTTCCCATGGCATAGCATACTTAGTAAAATTCCATGCAAGTCCTACTTAGAAATATCACTAATGCATAGTGAAAATAATGGGACAAAGGTATGAAGCACCACTTGACTTTTTGGTAGAGAATATAAGTTCACTCCTTGATCTTGCAATAGTCACACTCTTCAAATTTCACTACAATTCAATCAAGGCACAAATTCAATCTACCATTCAAGCAATTCATCACATAGAATAATAAAAATAAAGCAATGCATGCAAGCATGCCAAAGATTGTTTTATTTGGAAAAGTGGTTTCTAATAGGTTATAAACATTTTAAGTCACCTATTGGTCATTTATCAAAGTGGCAAAACATTTGATAACAATTTAGTGAAAATGGCCACTTTAAATCCCTTTTGTTTTGCTAGAATTGATTTTATTCAAAGAATAATTTCTAGTGTTAGCCAAAATGTTTTTAAACACTAATATTAATGCTTATGGTCATAATGTTTTAAAACAATTCCATTTGCAAAGGGTTTCATCCAAAATCCATTTTTAAATCAAAGCAACATTTTATTTTGTTGGAAATGCTTTTAAACAAAGTAATAATTTTCTAGAGTTAATCAAATACATTTTTAAATCCAGAACATGGTGTTTAGGGTCAGAGAGTTTAATTCAAACCATTTTCAAAAGGTTTTACTCAAAAAGCATTTTTAAACCATAATCAATATTTTTATTTAACTAGAAATGCTTTTATTCAAAGGAATAATTCCTAAGTGTCACAAAATATATTTTTAAATCCAAAAGTTGGTTTATATGGTCAGTAGGTTCAAAACAAATCATTTACAAAATATTTTACCCTAAAAACATTTTTAGAATGAATTTTATACACAAAATATGCCTACACATGTTTCTACAAAAACAACTAATTTTCCTGAAGCAAATCTAAATAAAGTGCATGGTTGGAAAGTACTCTTTTTGCTGATTCCATTGATAAAAACTTTGTAAAATTTGGACGTGTAGATTTAAAGTTATGAATTTTTCAAATCTAACCTTCTAATAGAACATTTTCTGTTTTTAAAACAAAGTCAGTGTCACGCGTCATGTTTTCATTCGCTGGTACCGGTTCGGCTGGATCGAGCAATACAGGGTGTTAGATCTAAGTTGCATCGCATGGTTCAGATGGATTCGTACCCCTTCACTAAGTGAATCTATCGCATCCTTTAGATCTAAATCGAACGGCTGAAACGGTGATGACCACAGATGGGCGGCGCTGCGATGGTGGCTAGCGGCGGAGCGGTCTGGCAGTGGCGTCCCCGGCGATACAGGAAGCGAGAGGGGGGAGAGGAATAGCTTACCAGACTCGCCGTGCGTTGCTGATGCTCAACGTTGCTGTGGTTGTCGAAGGGGCGCTCAATGCTGGTGTAATACCCCAAATTTTTATGCTACCATTTTGGCCTATTTAATCTTCAAAAAAAATAGTATGTTGAGAATATCTAAACCTAATTTAGAAACATAAAGTTTGAGAAAAAATAAATAAATATAAAAAACAAAAAAAAAAGTGCGTGCGTGCGTGCTAGTGCTTGACCTGGCAACTTGTTGGTTGAAAATTTGTAGTAACACCAATCGATCTCTGTGGTGTTTGTGGATCCTAGCCGGTCATGCTTCTTTTATCCCTTTAGCATGAAGAAAGTAACGATTTGGGCTGGGCTTTCTGTATTCAGCCTGGACTTGTATAGTAGTTACGTTGCCCCGAATACCCGAATACAGGTCGAGTTGGACGCCGCTGCCACCGTTTTACTCTAGATTTTTGCCTGCGCCACTGCTTTCTTTCCGCCGCCATCAGATTCTCCTGTTGTGCAACGTCGCCGCCATCTGATCGTCGCCGCTGACGCTGGAGCACAGGTCGCCGCTGCCAGCCATCAGTCCTTCGACTCCCCTGGTGCGTTGCCGTTATTTATCCTGGGTGTTTTGGTTCTTTCGGTCAGCACTATAGCTGGTTTGTAGATCCGTAGACTGATTTTGTGAGGTTAATTTTCTATGTTGTTGAGACATCGTCCGTTTCCAACGAGTTTGCTTCCTAGAGATTTCAGGAGTAGTGTGCTTGGTATAACTGTGAAGGAATAAGTTTTCCAACCTATCGATCTACAATGTTAATTAGAGTTTTTTTTCTCCTTTTTACTGCACGTAGAGAATTGAGGGTCCTGAGCAGCTAATTTATATTAATAAACTGTATGCGCCTTCCAAAATTAATTAGTGTACAACTAGTACGTGAGGAATTTAGCTAATTGTTATGTTCTTGGACATGATGGAAACCATCGGGTGCTGCACTCTGTAGCTTTTGTTTTGCTCATTTCCTATCTCTTACGCTGAAGGGATTAAAAGTACGTGTTACTAGGAAATAGCTAATGATTTCTTGTTCTGGAAACGATATGTGAGTTATATGCTTGTGCTAGACCATGTTTCTTGCATTATTGCTAGAACCAGGCCGAGCCACAATAATTTTGTCGTATGGAAAATAACCGGTACCTAGTACTAGTAAGTTGGGATTAATTAAATTCATTACCTCTATGAATGACTGTCCTGCAATTTTTGTTATTGTTTTTAATGGTACTGGCAGAGAGTAGCATATGGGTCTTTTAAGTAAAGGTTTTAATCTGGGGCTATTGCGCGTAGGAGCGATAGCATGATTAGCTTGTATGTTTCTGAAGTGATGAAATATATTGAGTGTGATTTGTGCTCTATAATACGTCCTGATACCTCCGGTCCAGAGTATTACAATTCACATTTTGTGCCCCGTGGTTGAGACAAGTTCATGGCGGATAGTAATTCTGCATATATCTTTTCACTTGATTTTACTTAAAGTGCATGTTTTTATGTCTATGATATGCCCATGATAACAATGATAATGATGATGACATGTGCATATTATGTATTTTTACATACTCATGATGACAATGATGATAGTGTGACCTATTTTGGTGGGCACAATGCGACCTTCATTGATGGGTTGCGACCCACTTTGAAGGCACCCTCCACGAGTTGGAGCGAGTGGATGCCGACGGGTGTCCACTCGAGCGATACCGGTATTCGCGATGAGATGAGATGAGCATATAGACATGTAGTGCATACTATTATGTTCTAATTAATGGATGAATGATTTTAATATCGTAATAGTGTTTTGATTTATGTAAAGTTACTATTTGTTTATAAACTTGTTGAGTCTTTGTACTCACCCTTGTTGCTTTCATGTTTTTAGGTAAATCTTGAGGACGTCATGCATGGGGAGTTCTGGGAGTAGCACATTCACAATTATCACCTCACGTTTCACACAATCCTCACCAATCTTTTGGGAAATTTGATTTCTTAGGAGTCATTCTTTTCATAAAGGGTTTCAGAGTCGGAAGTTTATCACTGTGTTGGTTTTACCTGCTAGACATTATTACCAGTATTGTGTTTGGATAGTAGTTTTGTATAGTTACGATGTTGAAGGATTATATGGTTGAATGTGCGTCTACCTTTTATTGAGTTCTACCCTTGTACTCATGTGTTTATATTATTGTTTGTCGTGGATGTCCCAAAAACAAAGGAAACTCTGCCGAACTTTCCTACTCCCTCCGATCCATATTACTTGTCGTTGAAATTGATGTATCTAGCACTAAAACATGTCTAGATACATCCATTTTAGTGACAAGTAATATGGATCAGAGGGAGTAGAAGGTATTAGTTTTTTATGTGTAATGTATGTGGTAACATCTCAAGTGCTTGTTGGCTTGGGGTGTTACAGCTGGCTTGAATCGCTCGCCGGAGTTGCTCACTGGCTCGGTTGCTCTCTGTTGAAGACGGAAGTGACGCTACGGTGCACGCCAGGGCAAACAAAAGATGTAGTCAAATGCGGCAGATCGTGGCGAGTACACGCGTGTGAAAGAGAGGGAGAGGGGAGGTTAGGGCTCACCGTGTGGAGTCACCGGAGTCGAGGCAGACGGCGGCGATGCTCAGTTGAAGTCGTTGTCGATGATACGGGGCACGCGCGCGAGAGAGAAGGGCACAGGCAGGTGCGCGGGGAGATGGGGAACAGGCCCGTGGGGTCTGGGAGGCAAGGGGAGACAGGTACTGGCCGGAATCGCTGTCGCAGCTCATCGGAGCAGAGGGAGGTCTCGAGTTGTGGCAGCCCTGTGGCAGAGAGGGGACGTCGTCTAGGAGGAAAGATAGAGGGGAGGGAGGCGATTAAGTGTGCGTGATCACAGCGAGTAATGGCTATAGCATAAGGCGAATTAAGCCCGCGGAAATCAAGCCAGAAACAGCGACAAACTGGTCACGCGAGGTGAGGAAGATGACTAAAAGGTGGGGTCGTGTCAACAGCGAGAGAGGGAGGGTTCAGGTGGGGTCCAGACGTCAGTGGCAGCGCGGGTGTGTTTGTGAGTGAAGAAAACGCTTCGGGGAGGGTTAGTTGGGCTGCGAGTTGGGCCTGATAGGTTAGCTGGGCTGGGTTGGCTTGTTTCATTTTTTTATTCTTTTTCTTTTCTTTTTCTATTTTCATTTTCTGGTTTGAATTCATTCAAATGATTTTAAACCCTCTTTCATTTCAAATCTTTTCAAACTTTTCAGCAAGCTCTGTACTGTTTTAAACATGTATTTAAAGTCCATTTTAGAATAATTATTTTAGTCATTTATGGTTTATTATTTATTTATAATAGGCACTTGCCTTTATTTAAATAGGATTTAATTTATTTCAAAATCTTATTTGAATTCTAATTTTCACCAAACCTTTTTCAGTAGGTTTTGTTTATTCAATAGGGTGATCAATAATTCACTTTGAATTATTTAAAGTATTTTAATATGATTTATTAATCATTTAAATTGGGAAATTGTCTTTATTCTAATAAAATCAAATATGGTTTAATCCCATTTAAATTTATTCATTTAATTCTTTTAAGTTAATTAGATAACTTTACAATCCACTTTGGTAAATTTCCATTTATTATTTTCTCATGATTTAATTATGGCCAGCCCTAAGCCCTACGCGTCCCCCGGGGGATTTGAGTTTTTTTATCCCCCGGGTCCTCAGCCAACCACGTGTCCTCTTTTTGAATCAAAATCCCGCTTTTGCTATAGAAAGTCCCGTTTTTGCTATAACTAGTCCCGTTTTTGCTACAATATAGCAGAAAACGGTTCGGCGCAGAAATACAAAAACAGATTGGACCTCGTCGGAGATTTCGCCGGAGACCTCGCCGACGACCGTGTAGCAAGAAAGTTGGGCTAACGTAGCATATTCGACCTTGCCGGAGACTCGCCGGAGGCTTTTGCCAGTAGACCTCACCGAAGACCGTGTAGCAAAAAAAGTTACGCTATTGTAGCAAAACCGCAAAATGATGGTAGCAAAAAGGTTATGCCAATGTAGCAGATCCAACCTCGCCGGGGACTTTTGTCGGTATACCTCGCCGGAGATCGTGTAGCAAAAACTCAACGCTATTGTAGCAAAATCATAAAACAGATGTAGCAAAATATTTTTTCTAATATAGCAAAGAGGACATCGCCGGAGACTCTCGCCGGAGAGTACGTAGCAAAACCATAGAAATTGGTTGTAGCAAAACAGTTATGCAAAAGTAGAAAAAAAATATGAGTAACGTAGCAAAATAAATTTGCAAAATAAATATGAGCTGCATCTGGTAGCTCGTACAGAGGTCGAGCCCTCGTTGTCCTTGATGCTAGCCTGCAGCACACACGGCCGGGAAAGCACACGTTGTCTTCAATGCCAGCCTCAGGCTCGTGGAGGAGGAAGCTGGGAGGGGGAGGGATAGGGGGTCAGGTGCGAATCGGTCAGGCGGGAGTGCTGGCGAGCAGTCCATGGTGCCACAGCCATGGCTGCGGGCAAGGGCGTAGCAGTGGGGGCTTCTACGCGACGCGGTGAGGGCGGGCGCGAAAGGAACACCATGGCAGGGCGGGGCTATCGGCGCGGCAAGCGTGGGGCATGGAGGATGTGGGCGTGGCGGCGCCTGTCAGAGGCGAGATCTATGAGCCGCCGGCGAGGGGCATAGTCGCATGGATTAGCAGATTGGGGAAGACGACGGAATGGACACGGTTGGAAAAGGATAGACATGATCTGTTTTGTGGGGCCCATGAAGACGTGACGTGCAGAGCCAGAACCGGGGGATCGGTGTGTTCCATCCCCCGGAGGAACAGTATCATTTACATTTAATTAATCATTTTCATTAGGGATTTTTTCTTTATTAAATAGAATAGGGTTTAATCCCATATACTTTTATTTGAATATTCTTTATCACTTTATTTTATTTGGATTTGGATTATTTTATTCCATTTGCTTATGGATTTAATTCAAGGTTTTAAATTGTTTTCTAAATAATTCCTTGGGATTTATTATTTGGTTTAGGCATATTATCCTTATTTAAATAAAATTGGATATTGTTCAATCCTTATGATTTTATTTAAATAATCTTTTATTCCTTTTTTATCATTCCATAAGCTTTCATTTGTTAATAATTTGGCCAAGATTTAATTTGGCTATTAAATATTCCTTATTTATTTCTTTCTTTATTTGTCTTATAAAATCCATATCTTTTTATTTATAGATCCAAAATTAGTGATTCCAATTTGTATAATTTTATTTAATATTCGTTTATCCTTTTAAATCTCTTTAGGATTATTTTGCTCATCATTTGGTATGGATTTTAGATAGGAGCTTTATTATCTTTGGAATTTAATTCCTCTTATCTTATTATATTCATAAGTTTTTATTCATGGCTCCAAACTAAATGAAACCAATTTCTATGGTTTTATAATATTTTTATTTATCATTTTTTGATTATTTATAAATATTTGCTGACAAATTTTTATATGGATCAAATCCATTGTCTTAAAGAGATCTTGGAAATGAATTATTCCTTTAGGGTTTTAGGGTTTTGGTTTAGCTTTTCCATTTCAAGATACATTATTGATGAATGCATTTCACTTGATTGAAATTTGTTGGATTCTATTTTTTTCAAAGTTTGTTCAATATGGGTTTTGATGTTTCCATTTAGAATCAAAAAGTTTCTTTTCACCCTAAATTTCAACAATTATTTCTTTTGTTTATTTATTTTTCACATTTCAAAATTTGGAAAATTTTGGGATGTGACACTTACGCCCCACACTTTTGGTGTCTAGATTATCTATGAATGGTGTTTAGGGATATAGTCCATTTAAATGGTACTCGTCCGGGCATCACCAGGTCATACAGTCTTCGGAAACTCATCAGAGTTTTAGCCTGCCCGAAAGGGGGCTTAACGGAGGTGAGCCAGCCCCGAAGGATCGTGCAGACATATGAGGTCGCGGAGAGGGCAGTTATTGGCTTGGATCTTAGACTGGGCCCCATACCAAGGAAGTATGGACAAGGTCATGACTTGGTTGTGCAACAAGGCTAAGGTCTCTTATGGGTAAAGTAACGCACCTCTGCAGAGTGTAAGAACTGTAACTTGTTACTCCCTGTTCCGGGAAGGAGCTGCGAACGCTGCGGGAAAGGAATGTTGGGACACGCGGAGATAAAACAAAAATTTCCCCTCAAACGTGGTGATACCAAGATCTAGCTGAGTTAGAAGGCCACGAGGTTTACCACTAGACGCGCAGTTGTGGATTACTGATGTAGCGCGTCAGTTGATGCAGTGCAGTCCTCACGATCCGATCGTCCTGGTGTGGATCGTACAGCACCTCTGCTGGTATCCACACGTACAAGGAGGAGCACCGGCGGTGAACTGCTAGGTTCGTTATGACGGCTGGACTGTTGTGGAGCTAGGATTTCCAACACATGGAATGACCTAAACAAACAACGATTAACCTTTCTGGGTTACGATGCTCCACTATATATAGGGAGTGAACGTGGGCTCTGCTCGCGTGGCCCATTCACTAAAGCCCATATAACACTAGTCACCGTGAGTCCAACTCACTAACTCAGTCCTAATCCGGTTTAGGTCCAACAAAACCAGATTTCAGGTTCAGATCCAATCCGAACTTGCTCCCACTCTTAAGTGTGTGACCCCGCAAGCTCATGGCTACTTGGACACGATTGGAGTCCGACTCTCAATCGATCAGTCAGTAGCAGCTCCTAGCAGAACGTGTCGACTCCCAAGTACCAAAGAGTCATGACGACTTGCCTTTCCAATGCGACTTACGTCTGAGTCCCTTTTGCCTCACGATATAGCTTGTCAGACTATAGGCGAATAATTGTCATCCCTTAAATAGTCCGACTCACTTCTCGATCTGAGATAAGTGATTCACCCGACTAACTCTTAGTCGATCGCCTGGTTAACACTTAACCGAGTCGTGCATGGCCATGCTTTCCGAATCATATCTCACGAGAGGGACCAGAGAATATCTCTCCAAGTGGAGGGGCAAAATCCCATCTTGGTTATTCACATCACACAGCTTGATTCTCAGTCGACCCGAATTCTGCCTTTATAACTGACCAGTTACAGATCAGCGTTTGACAGAACCTAAGTCGGTGATCCTCAACTCGGACTATGCAATAACCTCAGGTCTAAGGATTACATTGATTGAGATATACAAATGACAACTTGTTCGTTGTACCTCAATATGGGTCAATCCGACTCGCTAAACTCTTTAGCCGAGTCTGTGTAAGTTGGAATAGCATCTCCATGCCCATGACAAGTGGAACCGAGTCATAAAGCCAACTTTCACATTGGTCTAAGTTGTGTGTCCAGCACAACCTCAATGACCAAGGATATTTAGTACAAACAACATGAATGCATAGTTCCACAACCGAATCACATATTCAATGATACACATCAGATGTTTATACAAGGACTACTTAATATCTTTATGAATACAATGGGAAATCTCATCATACATGATTGCCTCTAGGGCATATTCCCAACAGTCTCCCACTTGCACTAGAGTCAATCTTCTGACATCACATGTCTAAGCATCTAATGCCCATGGCTCTCAGGTGCGCCTCATGCTTCGGCTGGGGTAACGGCTTTGTCAACGGATCCGCAATATTTGCATCCGTGTGTACCTTGCATAACTTGATATCACCCTGATCGACGAACTGGCGAATCAGGTGGTACCGCATGAGTATGTGCTTGTTCTTCTGGTGTTGTCTAGGTTCCTTGGCTTGTGCTATAGCACCATTGTTGTCACAATACACGTCTAACGGATTGGACGAACCCTGAACTACACCAAGATCCATGAGGAAATTCCTCATCCAAACAGCTTCCTTTGCTGCCTCCGAGGCGGCAATATACTCAGCCTCTGTTGTAGACACAGACACAATCTCTTGCTTGGAACTCTTCCAGCTCACAGCACCTCCGTTTATAATAAACACGTATCCGGATTGCGAACGAGAATCATCAGAGTCAGTAAGATAACTCGCATTCGTGTAACCCTTTACACTGAGTTCATCTTCACCACCATAAACCAAGAATATATCCTTAGTCCTTCTCAAGTACTTTAGGATATTTTTAACCGTTGTCCAGTGGATCTCTCCAAGATCAGCCTGGTATCTGCTCACAACACTTAGAGCATAGGAAACATCCGGCCTAGTACAAATCATGGCATACATGATGGATCCGACTGCAGAAGCATATGGAATCGCACTCATCCGACTTCGCTCATCAGTTGTCGAAGGACACTGAGTCTTGCTAAGTTTTACACCATGGGACATCGGTAAGAACCCCTTCTTAGACGATTCCATGTTGAACTTCTTCAACACTTTGTCCAAATAAGTACTCTGACTCAATCCAATGAGCCTCCTTGATCTATCTCTATAGATCCGGATTCTGAGGATGTATGTTGCCTCACCCAAGTCTTTCATTGAGAAACTCCTTTCCAATGATTCCTTGGTTTCTTGCAACATCTGGACATAATTTCCAATCAATAATATGTCATCCACATATAAGATTAGAAAGTTTACTTTGCTCCCACTAAACTTCTTGTATAAACAAGAATCATGATCACTCTTGATGAAGCCAAACGATTTGACTACCTCATCAAAGCAAATATTCCAACTCCGAGATGCTTGCTTCAACCCATAAATGGATTTCTGAAGTTTTCATACCTTGTCATCATTAGCCGGATCGACAAAACCCTCGGGCTGTATCATATACACGTCCTAGGTTAAATTTCCATTAAGGAAAGCCGTTTTGACATCCATCTGCCATATCTCATAGTCAAAATAGGCTGCTATAGCTAACATGATCCGAACTGATTTAAGCATCGCTACGGGCGAGAAAGTCTCATCGTAACCAACTCCTTGAACTTGTCAGAACCCCTTCGCGACAAGGCATGCTTTATAGACGGAAACATTTCCATCCATATCAGTTTTCTTCTTAAAGACCCATTTGCACTCGACGGGTCTTGCACCGTCCAGCAGATCAACCAAGTTCCAAACTTGATTTTCATCCATGGACTTTAACTCGGATCTCATGGCTCCAAGCCATGACTCGGAATTAGATCCCACCATCGCTTCCGAATAATTTGCCGGCTCATCACGGTCTAACAGCAATACATCACGAACACTTCGTATTCTTGCCGATCTTTGTAGTATAGGTGTTGCTGTCGGCTCAGCTGCCACGACCGGCTCAACCTCCAAGGTTTTTGCCGACTCGCTACTAGCCGGTTCCTCTTGAATTTCTTCGAGCTGCACCGTTCTCCCACTTACTCCCCGACTGAGAAACTCTTTCTCAAGGAAGACACTGTTCCGAGCGACAAACACTTTGCCCTCTTCTCGGTTGTAGAAGTAGTAACCCAAGGTAACCCTCGGATACCCCACGAAAATACACTTATCCGACTTAGCTGTAAGCTTGTCCGACTGAAGTCGCTTGACAAATGCTTCACAACCCCAAATCTTAAGAAAAGACAAACTCGGCTTTTTGCGTGTCCACATCTCATGCGGTGTCTTCTCTACCGATTTTGATGGTACTCTGTTTAGTGTGAACGCCACTGTTTCTAGACAATAACACCAAAATGATAAAGTTAGATCTGTCTGACTCATCATTGACCGTACCATGTCCAACAAGGTCCGATTCCGCCTTTCCGAAACACCATTCCTTTGCTGCGTTCCTGGCAGAGTAAGTTGAGGAACTATTCCACAACTTTTCAGATGGTCATCAAACTCATGGCTCATGTACTCACCTCCTCGGTCCGACCGAAGAAACTTTATTTTCTTGCCGAGTTGATTCTGTGCTTCATTCTGGAATTCTTTGAACTTTTCAAAGGCTTCCGACTTATGTTTCATCAAGTAGATATATCCATACCTACTCAAATCATCAGTGAAGGTAATGAAGTACTCATAACCACCCCTGGCTGTCGTGCTCATTGGTCCACATACATCACTATGTACTAGTCCCAACAAGTCGGACGCCCTTCCGCAACTCTTTGCAAAAGGTGTCTTGGTCATTTTGCCGAGTAGGCAAGATTCGCATGTCTCGAACGACTCCAAGTCGAATGAAGTTAGGAGTCCATCAGCATGGAGCTTCTTCATGCGTTTCCAACTTATATGACCAAGCCGACAGTGCCAAAAGTAAGTCATATTCAGATCATTTGGTTTCAACCTTTTAACATTTATGTTATAAACCGACTCACCATCAAGATTCAAAATAAATAACCCGTCCTGGACGGGTGCAAAGCCATGAAACATATTATTCAAATACAAAGAACAACCATTATTCTTGATATTCGACTCATAGCCTTGCCTCATCAAACATGAAGCAGAAATAATGTTTCGACCGAGCACTGGAACATAATAACAATTATTCAGTTCCATAATGAATCCGGAAGGTAAATGAAGTTGCATCGTGTCGACTTCCAACGCAGCAACTCTTGCTTTGTTGCCGACTCGAATATCAACCTCGCCTCTTGCTAGGCTCATAGTTCTTACCAGTCCCTGCAACGAGTTGCAGATGTGAATAACTGATCCGGTATCATATACCCAAGAACTATTAGGTGCATCAGCAATATATATGTCTATAACATTGCAAACAAGTGTACCTGAGTCGGAAGTCATACCTCCACTCTTGGCTTTATCGGCCAAGTACTTGCTGCAGTTCCTCTTCCAGTGGCCATCCGCCTTGAAGTAGAAGTAAGTGGATCTGGCTGAAGGAGATGGCTTAGTCCCTGAGGAAGCGCTTGGGACCGGGTCCTAAGCCTGCTTTCCTCCTGACTTAGCCTTCTTCTTAGTCCAAGAAATCTTCTTGAACTTAGCCTTATTCTGCACCATCAACACTTGACTGGCGCCCTTCTTGAGATCCGCCTTTGCCTGCTTGAGCATATCATGTAATTCAGTGAGCTTCTTATCCATACCATGCATGTGGTAGTTCGAAATGAACTGCCCATATGCACTAGGAAGAGAGTTCAGAATTATATCCGTAGCAAACTCTTCGCTAATGGGGTAGCCAAGCCTCTCCAGAGACTGCACGTAACCAACCATTTTGATCACATGCGGACTCAGTGGATCACCATCCTTAAGCTTGCAACTCAGCAAAGCCTGAGAGACTTGATACCTCTCAGTCTTCTCCTGAGCCTGGAACATACTTTTGAGGCTTTCGATCATATCGTAGGCCACAACATGCTCGAACTGCTTTTGCAAGTCCGGTTCCATGTGAGCAAGCATAAGACAGCTATTATCCGTGGACTCATCCTTAGCCCGGCGGTAGGCATTGGTGGCACCGATTGTCGCATTCTCATTCGGCTCATCTGGAAGTGGGTTGTCTAGGACATGGTCCTTCTTTTATTGTTTGAGAACAATTCTCGGATTTCGATACCAGTTGGTAAAATTAGTGTCGTTCAGTTTATATTTCTCAAGAATAGTTCTCAACGCAAAACCGGATATCTGAGAGTGACTGCTACTTGGTGCCATGATCTACAACAGAAAATATGCAAAACACTTAAGACAAGTATTCATAAAAGAGCAAGCATATTAAACATTTTAATATTTTATGCTCCCACTAGAACCAACACCCCTCCGATGGTTGCTTAGTGATTCAGGATCCTAAATAAGCAAGTCGGCTAGTGAGCTTTAGCATCACCGCTAGCCGCCAAGTGATCTAGGTAGACAACTCCTTGCCAATCGTATCTCATACGACTCATGTTGGACGGGTGGCATCACATGCCCCGGCTTCCATCCGACTTTTCCCCGAGTCCCACAACCGTTGTGATAGACCCGTCTAGCTTACCGAGTGTTTCCGCAGTAAGAGTCCGACTCGAACCCACCTAGTCGGAAAGAATTGGCAACACCTCAATTTTATGAGCCCACTACCAAAAATGTCCGACTTGTGATGGTGCAAACACTGGCGGGAAAACCGACTAGACCTTCTTTGAGGGATTAAATTTTACCGACTATCTAATAGAGGTAAAACAGAGACATAACAATAACACAAAATAAAGCAATTATAATGTGAAATGGTATGGCTCTCTTCATGGCGATCTCCATCTCCACAAAGCCTGTAATCTGACTCGTGCCAACTCTTGTCACTTGCCGTCTTACTCCATGTTGCCGATATGTACAACGCCTTGCATGCCTTCCGGGTTCTCCAAACAGCTACACTAGCTTAGTAAAGCTAATTACATAGAGAATCCAACACGCAGGTCGTTATACAATAAAATGACAGCACCTAGGCTCCAGCCGGCTGACAAAAACCGTGATTCGCAGATCACGTATGGATTACACACATACATCACATGCACATGAACCATACCATTCACAACTTTTTGCAAAAACAAGTTATGCATAGATACAATATCTACCGGCGCTGTGAAACTCGCAACGACATCTAAGGCGCTACGACAGGGCGAAGCCGGCGGTCCGGACATGGATTCCGACCATTGTTCCGATTCGATCAAACTTTTTGATCTTCGATCATCGCCTCTGGATTTATGTGTCACAGTCTACCCCGATGGCAAAAGCCGACCGGTAGGGGTATGTCGTTCCACGACCTCAGCTGTATGATCACGAAAATCAGATCTACCATTCCCCGAGTACAGTTGATCCAATCAACCTTGTACAAAACCGATCTATCTCATAGATCGACCACCAAAATAGCACATAGATCTCATCTACAGCCAACTGCATATCACATATGCGAGATATCGAGCCTAAAACCAGAAGCTATCGCTCTGATACCACTGTTGGGCCACGCGGAGATAAAACAAAAATTTCCCCTCAAACGTGGTGATCCCAAGATCTAGCTGAGGTAGAAGGCCACGAGGTTTACCACTAGATGCGCAGTTGCGGATTACTGATGTAGCACGTCAGTTGATGCAGTGTAGTCCTCACGATCTGATCGTCCTGGTGCTGATCGTACAACACCTCTGCTGGTATCCACACGTACAAGGAGGAGCACCGGCGGCGAACTGCTAGGTTCGTTACGACGGCTGGACTGCTGTGGAGCTAGGGTTTCCAACACACGGAATGACCTAACCAACCAACGATTAACCTTTCTGGGTTATGATGCTCCACTATATATAGGGAGTTAACGTGGGCTCTGCTCGCGCGGCCTATTCACTAAAGCCCATATAACACTAGTCACTGTGAGTCCAACTCACTAACTCAGTCCTAATCTGGTTTAGGTCCAACCCAACCAGATTTCAGGTTCAGATCCAATCCGAACTTGCTCCCGCTCTTAAGTGTGTGACCCCGCAGGCTCATGGCTACTTGGACACGATTGGAGTCCGACTCTCAATCGATCAGTCGGTAGCGGCTCCTAGCAGAACGTGCCGACTCCCAAGTACCAAAGAGTCATGACGACTTGCCTTTCCAATGCGACTTACGTCTGAGTCCCTTTTGCCTCACGATATAGCTTGTCAAACTATAGGCGAATAATTGTCATCCCTTAAATAGTCCGACTCTCTTCTCGATCCGAGATAAGTGATTCACCCGACTAACTCTTAGTCGATCGCCTCGGTTAAGACTTAACCGAGTCATGCATGGCCATGCTTTTCGAATCATATCTCACGAGAGGGCCCAGAGAATATCTCTCCAAGTGGAGGCGCAAAATCCCATCTTGGTTATTCACATCACACAGCTTGATTCTCAGTCGACCCGAACTCTGCCTTTATAACTGACCAGTTACGGATCAGCGTTTGACAGAACCTAAGTCGGTGATCCTCAACTCGGACTATGCAATAACCTCAGGTCTAAGGATTACATTGATTGAGATATACAAATGACAACTTGTTCGTTGTACCTCAATATGGGTCAATCCGACTCGCTAAACTCTTTAGCCGTGTCTGTGTAAGTTGGAATAGCATCTCCATGCCCATGACAAGTGGAACCGAGTCATCAAGCCAACTTTCACATTGGTCTAGGTTGTGTGTCCAGCACAACTTCAATGACCAAGGATATTTAGTACAAACAACGTGAATGCATAGTTCCACAACCGAATCACATATTCAATGATACACATCAGATGTTTATACAAGGACTACTTAATATCTTTATGAATATAATGGGAAATCTCATCATACATGATTGTCTCTAGGGCATATTCCCAACAAGGAACTCCATGAAAGTTCTGGTAAACCCGTGAAGGCTGACGGACATAGTTTTTCAGAATAAAAGCAACCTTTGAAGAAATGTTTACGAAAACCTGCATTGCCTACGACCTATGGTCTTAGGCTATAGATATAGTGCATCAAACACTCCTTTTATAGTGAAATTGCTGAGTACGCTCGTACTCAACATATCTTATTAACCCTTGCTAAGTTCTAAAGCCAGCACAGACGATGTCTACATCAATTTATGCTCCAGGAGTCATCACTAGAAGCTAAAGTTCTTCAATGAAGTCAAGAAAGTCAACATATACATCAACTCGAGTGAAGACGAAGTTACTTAGATAGGAATATAATCTCTAGCCATAGAACCCATTTCTGTAGCATATTGCAATAGCAGCAATGCCAGACCATTAGTTAAAATACTAGTCATAATAGTATGATAGTTTTTGAGTTGTTTATTTCTGATTCTTCTTTGTAAGAAGTTTCTTTCTCTCTCTCTTTAACCTAGAGTGTTCTCTGGATCTTGTGTAAAGAGTTGAGTTGTAACCTATAATCATGTCTTGGACCTGCTGTGTTTCTGTTGTACCACTCTAAGGGAGGTAATACTAGTGAACAATGTTTCATTGGTGTTATGTCAACGACTATAGTGTACTACATCATGAAGTGGTATGATGGGTCACTGCACTCGGCCTCCCCTTCGCCTATAAGAAGCCCCCGATGCAGAAACCCTAAGCACCCGATCAAATCTCCACGAAACCGTCTGTACCCGCCGCCACCATCGTCCCTAGATCGGGGGGATCTGAAGTTCTTCCCGGCACCTTGCCGGAGGGGAGATCATCCCGGAGGTCTTCTCTCCGGTATGATGCGTGAGTAGCTCCACCTTAGACTATGGGTCTATGTAGTATCTAGATGGTTGTATGTACTCCTTTGTGCTTTCATGTATAGATCTTGTGAGCTCTGTTCATGATCAAGATCTAATATATTTGTAATCATGCATGTTGTGTTTGCAGGGATTCGATGGATATTGAGATTATTATGTTGGTTTGATTAATGGTTTTGTCTTTATGATTCTATCATGTCTGTGTTGTTTGTGATCTTGCATGCTCTCCATTTTTAGTAGCTATCTTAGCCAAGTAGTTGCTAGTGACTCCAAGAGGGGGTATTTATGCTCAATAGTGGGTTCATGCCTCTAGTTTCCAAGGGAAGTGACAGAAATCTCTCCGGTTGTAGATGTGTTGTTGCCACTAGGGAGAAAACAACGGTCTCTTGTTCATGGAACAAGTGGATTTTTTACCTTACACACTTTGCTTAAAGCAGTTGTATGTTGCTTGCAACTTAATACTGGAGGGGGTTCGGATGATAACCTGAAGGTGAACTTCTAGTCATAGATGCAATTGGATGGTGGTCTATGTATCTTGTTGTATTGCCCAATCGAATCTCATAGGATCTTTTTGACTAGTAATTGCATTGTTATGCCTTGCTTAGTTCCTGTCAAATGCCATGCTGTAATTTATTTACCCTTCATGCCATGTTGTTTATCTAAGGAGAGCACCTCTAGTGAACTATGGACCCTGGTACAATCTTTACCATTGATACATCTTCCACTGTTACTTGTTTACTTGCGGCAAACCATTACCTTTCACACCATACGTTTAATCCTTTGTTACAGCAAACCGGTGAGCTTGACAACCTCACTGATTCGTTGGGGCAAAGTCTTGAGTTTGTGTTGTACAGGTCTCCTTGTTGCTTGCAACACCTGTGTGACGTTTCCTTCCTACTTCTGGTTCGATAACCTTGGTCTCTACCGAGGGAAGACTTGCTGTTGTGCTCATCACACCTTGCTCTTGGGGTTTCCAACGAAGTGCTCCATGTCAGAACCATCAGGGATCCGATGGATATTGAGATTACTATGTCAGATTGATTAATGTTTTTGTCTATTTGATTCTATCATGTCTATGTTGTTTGTGATCTTGCATGCTCTCCGTTGTTAGTAGATATCTTGGCCAAGTAGTTGCTAGTGACTCCAAGAGGGGGTATTTATGCTCGATAGTGGGTTCATGCCTCTAGTTTCCAAGGGAAGTGACAGAAATTTCTCCGGTTGTAGATGTGTTGTTGCCACTAGCGAGAAAACAACGGTCTCTTGTTCATGGAACAAGTGGATTTTTTTACCTTACACACTTTGCTTAAAGCAGTTGTATGTTGCTTGCAACTTAATACTGGAGGGAGTTTGGATGATAACCTGAAGGTGGACTTCTAGTCATAGATGCAATTGGATGGCGGTCTATGTATCTTGTTGTATTGCCCAATCGAATCTCATAGGATCTTTTTGACTAGTAATTGCATTGTTATGCCTTGCTTAGTTCCTGTCAATTGCCATGCTGTAATTTATTTACCCTTCATGCCATGTTGTTTATCTAAGGAGAGCACCTCTAGTGAACTATGGACCCTGGTACAATCTTTATCATTGATACATCTTCCACTGTTACTTGTTTACTTGCTGCAAACCATTACCTTTCACACCATACGTTTAATCCTTTGTTACAGCAAACCGGTGAGCTTGACAACCTCACTGATTCGTTGGGGAAAAGTATTGAGTTTGTGTTGTGCAGGTCTTCTTGTTGCTTGCAACACCTGTGTGACGTTTCCTTCCTACTTCTGGTTCGATAACCTTGGTCTCTACTGAGGGAAGACTTGCTGTTGTGCTCATCACACCTTGCTCTTGGGGTTTCCAACGAAGTGCTCCATGTCAGAACCATCAGGGATCCGATGGATATTGAGATTACTATGTCAGATTGATTAATGTTTTTGTCTATTTGATTCTATCATGTCTATGTTGTTTGTGATCTTGCATGCTCTCCGTTGTTAGTAGATATCTTGGCCAAGTAGTTGCTAGTGACTCCAAGAGGGGGTATTTATGCTCGATAGTGGGTTCATGCCTCTAGTTTCCAAGGGAAGTGACAGAAATTTCTCCGGTTGTAGATGTGTTGTTGCCACTAGGGAGAAAACAATGGTCTCTTGTTCATGGAACAAATGGATTTTTTTACCTTACACACTTTGCTTAAAGCAGTTGTCTATTGCTTGCAACTTAATACTGGAGGGGGTTCGGATGATAACCTGAAGGTGGACTTCTAGTCGTAGATGCAATTGGATGGCGGTCTATGTATATTGTTGTATTTCCCAATCGAATCTCATAGGATCTTTCTGACTAGTAATTGCATTGTTATGCCTTGCTTAGTTCCTGTCAATTGCCATGCTGTAATTTATTTACCCTTCATGCCATGTTGTTTATCTAAGGAGAGCACCTCTAGTGAACTATGGACCCTGGTACAATCTTTATCATTGATACATCTTCCACTGTTACTTGTTTACTTGCTACAAACCATTACCTTTCACACCATACGTTTAATCCTTTGTTACATCAAACCGGTGATTCGTTGGGGACAACTCTTAGTTTGTGTTGTGCAGGTCTCCGTGTTGCTTGCAACACCTGTGTGACGTTTCCTTCCTACTTCTGGTTCGATAACCTTGGTCTCTACTGAGGGAAGACTTTCTGTTGTGCTCATCACACCTTGATCTTGGGGTTTCCAACGAAGTGCTCCATGTCAGAACCATCAGGGATCCGATGGATATTGAGATTACTATGTCAGATTGATTAATGGTTTTGTCTATTTCATTCTATCATGTCTATGTTGTTTGTGATCTTGCATGATCTCCGTTGTTAGTAGCTATCTTGGCCAAGTAGTTGCTAGTGACTCCAAGAGGGGGTATTTATGCTCGATAGTGGGTTCATGCCTCTAGTTTCTAAGGGAAGTGACAGAAATCTCTCCGGTTGTAGATGTGTTGTTTCCACTAGGGAGAAAACAACGGTCTCTTGTTCATGGAACAAGTGGATTTTTTACCTTACACAATTTGCTTAAAGCAGTTGTCTATTGCTTGCAACTTAATACTGGAGGGGGTTCGGATGATAACCTGAAGGTGGACTTCTAGTCATAGATTCAGTTGGATGGCGGTCTATGTATATTGTTGTATTGCCCAATCGAATCTCATAGGATCTTTTTGTCTAGTATTGCATTGTTATGCCTTGCTCAGTCCTGTCAATTGCCCTGCTGTAATTTGTTTACCCTTCATTCCATGCTTGTTTATCTAAGGAGAGCACCTCTAGTGAACTATGGACCCCGGTCCAATCTTTACCATTGATACATCTTCCACTGTTACTGTTTACTTGCTGAAAACCACCATCACCTTCCACACCGTACATTTAATCCTTTGTTACAGCAAACCGGTGAGCTTGACAACCTCACTGTTCGTTGGGGCAAAGTCTTGAGTTTGTGTTGTGCAGGTTTCCACGTTGCTTGCAACACCTTTGAGACGTTTCCTTCCTCCTACTGGTTCGATAACCTCAGTTTCATACTGAGGGAAGACTTGCGGCTGTGCTCTTCACACCTTTCTCTTGGGGTTTCCAACGAAGCATTCCACGTTAATAGTGTGGCCATCATCAAGCTTTTCTGGCGCCGTTGCCGGGGAGGCTAAGGACGTCTTCACAAGGGGAGTCCTCCTCAACCTTTCTATTTACTTTGTTTTTGGTATGCTTAGTTTCTTTTGCTTGGTTTTGATTACCTCTTTTTATCAAAAACTTCAAAAAAAATTAGTCTAGTTTGGTTTGCTTTCTCTTATCAAAAACACAAAAAATAGTTCCTACTCTAGCTGTTGCTGCTGTTTTTGGCTTGCTCCACTTTGCCAAAATGAACTCTGCTGAGAACACCAAGTTGTGTGACTTCACTAGCACAAACAACAATGATTTCCTTAGCACTCCTATTGCTCCACCTGCTCCTGATGCTACCTTTTATGAAATTAAGCCTACTTTGTTGAATCTTGTGATGAAAGAGCAATTTTCTGGTGCTAGTTCTGATGATGTTGCTGCCCATCTCAATAGCTTTGTTGAACTTTGTGAGATGCAAAAGTATAAGGATGTAGATGGAGATATTATTAAGCTCAAGCTGTTTCCTTTCTCCTTGAGAGGAAAAGCTAAAGAATGGTTGCTGTCCTTGCCTAGAAATAGTATTGATTCTTGGATTAAGTGCAAGGATGCTTTTATTGGAAAGTACTATCCTCCTGCTAAGATTATATCTATGAGAAGTGATATTAAGTGCAAGGATGCTTTTATTGGTTAAGAATTGTCCCACTCATGGACTCACTGCTTGGATGATTATGCAGACTTTTTGTGCAGGTTTGAACTTCTCTTTAAGAAACCTGTTGGATTCAGCTACTGGAGGTACCTTTATGGGCATCACTTTGGGTGCTGCAACAAAACTCCTTGATAATATGATGGTTAATTACTCTGAATGGCACACTGAGAGAGCTCCACATGGTAAGAAGGTAAATTCTGTTGAAGAAACCTCCTCTTTGAGTGATAAGGTTGATGTTATTATGGCTATGCTTGTTAATGGTAAAGCTCCTTTAGATCCAAATAATGTTCCCTTCACCTCTTTGGTTGCTCAAGAAGAGCAAGTTGATGTGAACTTCATTAGAAACAACAATGCCTATAGGAATAATTTTGGTAGCAACAACATTTATAGGCCTTATCCTCCTAATAATGGCAATTCCTATGGAAACTCCTACAACAATGCTAGAAGTTCCCCCTCTGAACTTGAAGTTATGCTTAAAGACTTTATTAGTAAACAAAACACTTTCAACAAGACTGTGGAGGAAAAACTTTTAATTGTTGAGAAGAATATTTCCTCTTTGTCTGAAGCATAGTCTTCTTTGATTAATAAAATGGCTGCTAAACCTGAAACCATGGAAAGTACCTTTGCTGCCACTCATGTCATACAAGTTACTATTGATGAAAATGTTAGACTGTTAGCCCAACTTCATGCTAAGTGGGAAAGGGAAGCTGAAATTGATAGAAACAATAGTGTGTGCACCATCACTAGAATGGATACCACTAAACCACAAGAAATCCCTATTCCTCCTCCTACAGTGCCTAAGCCTAATGAGTCTACTACTAGTGATGCTAAGTTTGATTTTGATATAGATGGTTTCAATATTTCTAAAGTGATTATGTTCCTGCAAAAGCTTGCTAGAAGTCCTGCTGCTAGTGATATGCATGTTGCTTTCACCAAACACATTACAAATGCTCTTGTTAAGATTAAGGAAGAGAAGTTAAAACACAAAGCTTATATTCCTAGGAAATTAGAAGATAGTTGGGAACCCATTATTAATATGCAAGTGAATGACTTTGATCTCAAAGCTTCATGTGATCTTGGTTCTAATGTCTCTATTATGCCTAGGAAGATTTATGAAATGCTTGATTTGCCACCTTTGGAAGATTGTTATTGGGTGTCCCACTTGATGATAATGCTAAGAAAAAACTCATGGGGAATATTAATGATGTTCTCATTACGGTTAACAATGCTTATGTCCCTGTTGATTTCTATGTTTTGGATGTTGAATACAATGCTTCTTGTCCTATTACTTTGGGAAGACCTTTTCTTAGAACTGTTGGTGCCATCATTGATATGAAATAAGGCACCATTAAATATCAATTTCCATTCAAGAAAGGTATTGAACACTTCCCTATGAGGATAGAGAAGTTGCTTTTTGATCCTCCTTTGAAAGCAAGGTTTGATGTTAATGCTTCTTCATTTAAAAATACTTGATTTCTTGCTTCTTGTGCCTAACTTAAACGCGTTAAAGAAAAGTACTTGTTGGGAGATAACTCAAGAGTTTCCTTGAGTCTTGGAAGTTATTACTTCAGTAATGACCTCTCCTTATCCTTTTTGTTTGCTTTTTGTGCCAAGAATTACCTCTAATGAGAGGGAAGTAAGATTTGGGGAGTTGCTGTCCTGAAACAGATTTCCGTCCTCCACCAAAGCTAATGAGTACTTTACTTTCAGCATTTGGAAGCCTTTCAAACCGTTCAAAACTTTTTCACTTCCTTATTGAGTCACCACCTATTCTATGAGCACCTTCTTGAGAGCATAGTTGTCACTCTTGTGTTTGTTCCAAAACTTGGTTAATTATGTCATGACTTTGATGCTTGTATCTTTGATATCTTTACTTCAAAGTCTTCACTTGAACTTCATAGGTGCCTTGGCATTTATATTGTCCTCTAAAAACAAAGGCAAGCGAGATACCACTCTATCATACCTTTTTATGAGCATTGCAATGTTGCTTATGTTTATGTTTCATGCTACTTTTTATTATTGAGTTGGTTTCTCTTCATAGCTTGCAATGACTATTGAGTAGACTTAGTTGCATACTTCTTATTATTAATGGTCTAAGTATCTACTCATGTGCTGAGAATATTTACATCATATGAAGCAAATGTGTTCGTGAAAGTTATTTTATCACACTCAGTTTTCAATTGAATTGCTTGAGGAAAAGCAATAAGCTAAGCTTGGGGGGTTGATACGTCCAAAACGTATCTACTTTCCCGAACACTTTTGCTATTGTTTCTCCTCTAAACTTGTGTGATTTGGATACAACTAACACGGACTGACACTATTTTCAGCAGAATTACCTTGGTGTCTAGTTTTTGTGCAGAAAATCAACTATCAGTAAAAATCCCGGAAAATATGCCAAAAATCCTATTTCATCAGAAGATCCATAGAGCCATAGTACGAGACGGAGGTGAGCCCTGGGTGGCCCACACCCCCCTGTTGCGCGGGTGGGCCCACCCTGCGCCTGGGAGGGGTGTGGCCAACCCAGGCACCCCCTCGGCCTCTCTTTCGCCTATAAGAAGCCTCTTGACCTAAAAACCGAGGGGGGTCGTCGTTTTTCCAGAAAGAGTTCCGCTGTGTCGCCACCACCAGAAGCCACGATTCGGAACCAGAAACTCCATTCTGGCACCCTGCCGAGACGGGGAATTTGGGGAGGATCATCGCCATCATCATCACCAACGCCTCTCCATCAACCATCAATGTTTCCCTCATCCATGAGTGAGTAATCCCCCGCTGTAGGCTATGGGGATGGTAGGGATTAGATGAGTTCTATCATGTAATCGAATAAGATTGTTAGGGCATGGTGCCTAGTATCTCTATTAGTGCTATTTGACTTTGTTGCGACTTGTTGTGCTTAATGCTTGTCACTAGGGACCGAGTGCCATGATCTCATATCTGAACTTATTATTGAATCATTATGATATTATTGTTTGTGATCTTATCTGCAAGTTGTGTACACATATCATTGTCCGTATCCAAAGGCCCCGAAGTGACAGAAATTGGGACAACCGGAGGGTATGGCTGTGATGTGAGGATCACATGTGTTCACGGAGTGTTAATGATTTGCTCTGGTGCTCTATTAAAAGGAGCACCTTAATTGCCAGTAGTTCCCTTGAGGCCCCACTGCAACGAGCTGGCAGGACAAAAGATGTTGTGCAAGTTCTCATTGCGAGCACGCATGACTATTTATGGAGCACATGCCTATGATTGTTTAGTACTTGGATGCTTTATCTCATTTATCTGCAATTGCCCTAGATCTTGCAGTTACATGTTTAGACTCGTCCATACAATGCCCGTCCATCCATCCATATGCCTACCACACTCATATCCTACTTTTGCTGCTATTGTTACAATTGCCCTTGATCTACTGCTGCTATTGCTTTGCTTTTGCTATGTAACATCCCTAAAATCATGATTCCAAAGATTGCCTATCATTCATGCATGCATATAATTTAGGGATCATTTACCAACTCTTTCAAGAAAACAGAAGCACAATAGTGCTATTATTTTATGTGAGCAAACTTGAATCAAATGACCATCCTCAATTGAGAGCATAAGTGTTTTAACCAAGTCTTGTTTGCTTCCTTGTTGTTTAGATTGAATGTAGAGTTTGGACAAAAATTTACAAAGTAAATATGGTTTCAAAACCATTTTCAAAAAATTTCCAAATCAAGTGCCATAGCACTGTTTATTTTGTTTATTCAGAGGGATCAAGCAAGTACAGAGAGATCACTGGGTTTTGTGTCCAAAAGTATGATGTTTACACTTTACAAAAATCCATAAAAGGTTTGGAATTCAAATGCCTTTGAATATGATTAAAAATCATTCGAGAAAATCAATTTAGAAAAAGAAAAAGAGATAAGAAAGAGAAAAGGGCCGGCGCCAGTAATTGAGCCCAGCAACAGACGCAGCCCATTTAGCCCACCCGGGTTCCCTCTCTCCCTCTCTCACTCGCAGACGCACCCAGCAAGCGACTGACGCCAGGACCCCACCCCCTCTCTGTTTCTCTCGCAGACAACTGGGCCCCGTCCACGTCATCGTCTTCTTCCCCAAATCTCGCCCGCAGACCACGTCGCCGCTGGCCGTTGCTGGCGTTGATTCCGCGGCGTAATTGACATTGATTCAGCAGGCATTTCCTGTCGAGCCCCTGCCTACTTAAAACCCTCCCCCTCGCGGTCATTTTCCCCCACACCGCACACTCTTCTCGCCACCAGGCTGCCTCTAATTCGTATTGCACCGCCGCAGTCAGAGCGAACTCCGGCGAGGTATTCCGGTAAGACCCCGTCGCCCCTTGCTGTCTAAGTTTGCCAGTACAATCTCTGCAACCATGCGCATCTCCTGACCCCTCTGGTGCATGCTAGGATCGTCCAGAGCCTCGGCAACATCGGCGACAGCACGAGTCAGACGACCCCATCAACTCTAGCGAGCCTTCCTGGTTAGTTCTGACCGCGCCTTGCTCTCTCTTTGACACTCGCATGACCAGCATCACTCTGCGCATCTGACGCACTGCTTATTTTGCCCTGGCATGATCTGTATCTTCGCCAACGTCGACGAGCAGCCGTACCCGACGCGTTCGCGAACTCCGGCGAGGAATCCCTGACAACTCCGAGCGCCCCTTCGCCAACCAGGGACACGTTGAGCTTCACCTCGTCACTGTGGTTCTGGTGAGTATCCTCCCACCTCCCCGCGCGACCTAGTTCGCCGGCTCCGCCACTGACAGAGCGCTCCGCCGCTCGTCGCCGCGCTAGCGCCGCTCAGTTTTGGTCGGTTAATTCGTAGCCATCAGATCTAAATCCAGCGCGTAGGATTAGTTCACTTATCGAACTGTTAAGTTTAGATCTGAGCCGTGCGTGTTTAGTTAGATCCAACGGTAGCCGAGTGTGATCCGGTGCGAAGCGGTACGCACCAATCAGAAACAGACGTGTGGCTAGGGTTAGATTTGAAACTGGATTTTGAATCTGATTTATGTTCAAATTTGTATTGGCTATAACTTTTGATCCCCACGTTAGAATTTGACAAATTTTATACCGTTGAAATCAGGAGAGCAAGATCTTTCAAAATATGCAATGTGTTTAATGTTTAGCTTCTGTTAAAAAGGTTTTATTTGCAGAAACTTGTGTAGGGATAATTTGAGTATATGAAATGTTTAGGAAATAATTTAGGGTTTAAACAAATGTTGTTTGGCAAGTTTTCAACTTGTTTATGAATTAGTACTGTTTACTTGCTTTGTGGAGTTTTAAAAATCATCACATATCATCTTGCATGCATGCATATATTTTTGATTGTATATGTTTTTTGTGTAATTTGTTGCTACCAATCTTTGTGTAGATTTTGGTGCTAGTGATTGTGATTGTGAGGAGTGCTACTCTCCCAACTACCAAGGCAAGTGGTACTTCATGAATATTTTTATCCCATGTTTTATACTAAGCATTAGAAATGTTTTTGCTAAGTCTTGCATGATATTATTTTGCTTATATGCCATGTTGGGAAATCCTAAGTAGTTGTAGAATTGCTAGGGAATTTCTAAGTTAAGTTACTATCTATGCCATGCTTAGCCTAGCTAGTAGCAAACAGGGTTGGTGAAATATACATGCTATGATGAAAATATTTCTAAGTCTTTGGACTTGTGTTTTACCTAATAAAACAACTAAGTTAATGAAACACCTGGGTGGAATGGAAGGAAAGGTTTATGTTGAGTGGTTACACAAGGCCCATTTCTATGGTTTACCTTGTGTATCTCACTTGTGGTAATCCACCCAGGAACAAAGAGATTTTAGAGGCCAAGTGTTAAGAAGCTTCTAGTGCAGCCACTTGGCAATATGGGCTCTGCCTGGATCACATAAGTTGCTAGAACTTAGCCATTTGGACAGATGGTGGTAGTGGGATGATAGGTTGGAACGCGTCCATTTGGTCTAAGGGAAGGCTTCTGAAAGGTCCTGTCTTGGTGAAACCAAGTCTGGTGGGGAAAGTGCACAACCTTTGCAGATGGAAAAATCTAAGTACTTAGCCAAGTCCATGGCAATGGACAACTTGAGCATCAAGACATGGAAGCTATCAAGAATCTCCTCATCCCAATTTCTAAGTAAAATTTGTGGGTGAACAAGGGTGAAGGACCTCAATGTCTATTGGTGGTTCCTTGGGAAAAGTTTTGACAAAGAAAAACTTAGTGATTTCAACTAATAGGAAAAACCTATTTTGAGCAAAGCAAGCCAAGCTACACTTAGCCAAATTGCATATAGTATCTAGTCCACTTAAAATTTTACTAAGGTATCACTTGCCAATACTATTCCAAAGTATTGACCCACTGTGGCTGTAACTTGTGATGTTGTAGGTTACTCTGATGAGGATTAGGTGTCATGAGTCTACACTCAACATGTTTGCCTGTGGCACATGAAGATGAAGACTTTTATTTATTTACTTATTCAAACTCTTGTAATAGGCCTGTGGCCTTGGAGTTGTAAAGACTATGTTTATCTCTGGAATGGCTGTAATAAATGACCTTTGTATCTGTGTACTTCATCTTAAACTGTGGATGCTAGCATTGATCCAGGGACTAGCATTGCAATCATAGGGATCCTTTTCCTTTATAAAGGAGGGATCCTACAGATGGTATCAGAGCTGGTGGGTGCAGCTGTGTACAAAGGTTTTCCTGTGATGGATGAAGGAGTGGAATACTGGTGGGTGCAACTTCACTTGTATAAAAACAAGGAAGACAACCCCCAGGAAAAAGGATTCTACATGTTCACCAATTCAGTGGTGCACACTACATTCTTTGAATCAGCAAGGGATGCAGCTTGGAAGACCATCAAAGAACTTGGTGATAGAGTCAAGTGCAGAATGCTCAACCTCCAAAATGATCTAAGGAAAGAAAAGGAACATACCCAAGAGTTGGAAGCTACCAACCAAACCTTAAGAGGAGACATTATAGACTTAGTGATGGAGTCATGTGAGCAAGATAGGCTGATTGCTTCTAGAAACATTGTATTAGCCAACAGATCCAGTGAGATAGGATTGTAAACGTAATTCGTTAGTTGGACCACCACCTATCACCTTATTTTCCAAATGTTGCTTTAAAATAAGTTGAACCTTGGTTGTTGTAATGGATCCATGTGTGCCATGACTTGTGTGTTTTGTATTCCAAGGATTTGTATGTGATGTTTTGCCTTGTATTTTATCCTGAATTGTGTAGTGCTAACTTTTTCTATCTTATAAATAGATGCCTACTGTTACCATCAGCACTGTTGAGGAGTTCCAGGTTACCCGCTTTGGTCCTCGTATCGTTGAGCTTACTACCTTGCTCAATCTTCCTCTTCCTACCATCATGGTGCTTCCCCTCACCAAGTTTGAGAGGAAGGACCTCTGGGGCTTCAAGGTCAACCAGCCCGGACGCCAGACAGAGCCTACCACGGAGGCCATTGTCTTCAAGCTCATGCATGATGACAAGGAGAGAGGCCTTGAGGTAGTTATGCAAGATCTGATAGGACGTCTGCTAGGGAGACACTCCCGACAGGTTAGAGGTACTCACTTCCACGTCTTTGGTAGACGTGATGAGGATGGAGAGTCCATTGACTTCGAGGACGATTCGAGGGACACAACAGAGCCGATTCGCCTGTACCTCCAGGACTTAGAGTATCTCATTAGGCACGTGGACACTGACAGGACCAACGTCATGCTCAACAAATACGAACTCCAGGTGCAGCTTCGCGAGAAGGACAAGCTCTTCGCGGAGCAAGATGAGATAGTCAAGGAGATGGAGGCGAAGTTCGAGAGCCAGGACAGGAAGTTCAAGAGTCAGGAGAAGCGTGTCCAAGATAGGAACAAGAAGATCCGGGACATGACTAAAGAACTGCAGGCCAAGGACTTCGAGCTCGAGCATCAGCAGACGGTGATTGAGAGGCTTCGTTCCCAGAAGAGGGCTCTCAAGGCCAAGATAGAGACCTTGACCACTAGTGTCGAGGAATACAAGACCGCGATGGAGAACGCAGGTCTTACCTTTGTCGAGGAGGAGATTGATGCCGAGGAGTAGATTTGACTACTCATTTATCTGTTATTATCATACTTGTTGCTTGAGAACTTGTTATTGACCATCCGACATGTGGATGGCTTGTTATTTCTGTGTGTTTTACTTTGCGAACTTGTTATTTTGTTGTTGAACCTTTATCATTGTGTTGCATGCTTTGTGTTTGCTTATGTGATGTAATGTGCATGAAAGCATCTATGGGTATCTCATTCTTATCTCTATTGAACAAACCACAGATGCCTCCCCGTCGTGCAAACCCCAACCCCAACAACAATAACAACAACAACAACATCACTCCAGAAATGCAGCAAATGATGACCGCTCAAACTCAGCTGATGCAGATGATGATGACGTTCATCCAGAACCAAAACAACAACAATAACAACAACAACAACCCACCGGGTTTTGATATGCTTACCAGGTTCTTGAGATTGAGGCCAGCAAAGTTCTTAGGGACGACTGATCCCATGGTGGCCAATGATTGGCTACGTTCTGTGAACAAGGACGTGGTAACCATGGGTTGTACTGATGCTGAAAAGGTCAGATTTGCAGCACATTTGCTGGAAGGACCAGCCGCCACTTGGTGGGATAACTTCCAGATCACCACTCCCATCGAAGGTGTGACATGGGCTATCTTCGAGGATGGCTTCCGTACTGCTCATATCTCATCTGGAGTTATGAGTCTGAAAAAGAAGGAGTTCCATAACCTGAAGCAGTGCCACCGCAGCGTGGCCGAATATATTGAGGAGTTCAACAATCTGGCGTGATATGCACCAGATGAAGTTGACACAGATGCTAAGAGGAAAGAAAAGTTCCTCGAAGGGTTGAATGATGAGCTGAACCTGCAGTTGGCTGTGTCCTATGTTCCCACTTATCAGTCTCTCTATGACAAGGCTGCTATTTTGGAGAACAAAATGAAGCAAGTTGAAAGCAGGAAGATAAAGCACTCAGACAAGCACAGCTCGGGATCGTCTCACAAACGTTCCCATTATGATGACAGTGGAAGCTCAGGATCCCACAAGCATGGGAAATTCAACAAGCACCACAACCACAACCGTCATGACAACAAGCATCGCCGTAGTCATGACAATGACAAGTACAAGAACCACAAGGGTGGATACCAGAGCCACCACAGTGGTAATGGAAGCGGAAGTGGAAGCCAGCCTGTCAAGAAAGACATAAGTCAGGTTGAATGCTTCAAGTGCAAGAAGATGGGGCATTATGCAAATGAATGCCCAGAAAAGAAAGTTGAAGGACCCAACAAGCCCAACCCTTTTCACAAGGGACAGGTGAACCACATCAATGTGGAGGAAATCTATGAGGAGCCTGATGCTGTGGCTGGTAAGTTCAAACTCAATTCTGTTCCAGCATTTGTTCTCTTTGGTACTGGTGCATCTCATTCATTCATATCAAGAGCATTTGTTGAAAGAAATGAACTGTCGGTAGAAACTATTGGGTGTCCTATAAAAGTAAGTTCTCCTGGTGGAGAAATGATAGTGAATTCAGGATGTCATGATCTAGTCATAGAATTTGGGAAGTATAAGTTTCCCGTTAACTTGATAATTCTAAACTCCCAAGGATTGGATGTCATTTTGGGAATGGACTGGATGACTAAGCACAAGGGAGTGATAGATTGTGCCAACCATACTGTCTCACTCACAACTCCAGAAAATAAAAGGATCAGATTCAAGACCAACTTCGAAGCAAGAAGGAGTATGCTAAATTCTCTTAAGGGGGTTAGCATGGACAGTGTGCCAATTGTGAGTGAGTATCCGGATGTGTTTCCGGAAGAATTGCCAGGAATGCCACCAGATAGAGATGTGGAGTTTCTTATAGATTTGGTACCAGGGTCTGGACCAATAGCAAAGAGACCGTATAAGATGTCAGTTGATGAACTGAAAGAACTCAAGAAACAACTTGGAGAACAGTTGCAGAAAGGATTTATTCAACCAAGTTCTTCATCTTGGGGAGCCCTAGTTTTGTTCGTGGAGAAGAAAGATAGAAGTCAAAGGTTATGCATAGATTACCGTTCACTCAACGAGGTGACTATCAAGAACAAATACCCTTTGCCTAGAATCAATGACTTGTTTGATTAGCTAGAAGGAGCTTGTGTGTTCTCAAAGATTGATCTCCGGTCAGGCTATTTTCAACTCAAGATAAGAGAACAAGACATACCTAAGACAGTGTTCACTACAAGGTATGGATTGTATGAGTATACCGTAATGTCTTTTGGTTTGACCAATGATCTAGCATACTTCATGAATATGATGAACAAGGTGTTCATGGAATTCCTTGACAAGTTTGTTGTCGTCTTCATCGATGACATTCTAGTCTACTCCAAGAGCAAAAAAGAGCATGAAGGACATTTGCGTTTGATACTTGAAAAGTTAAGAGAGCATAAACTTTATGCCAAATTCAGCAAGTGTGAATTCTGGTTGAACGAAGTTGGATTTCTTGGTCATGTTATGACAAAGGATGGTGTAGCAGTTGCCTGCTAAAGTTTCAGCTATGACTGAATGGGAATCTCCCAAGTCAGTGAAGGAAGTTCGTAGTTTCCTTGGCTTAGCAGGTTACTACAGAAGGTTCATTGAAAATTTCTCCAAGGTAGCTAAGCCTATGACTGAATTGTTAAAGAAAGACAAGAAGTTTGCTTGGTCTGAAGGTTGTGAACTCAGCTTTTAGGAATTGAAGAAGAGACTTGTGACAGCACCAGTCTTGTGTTTGCCAGATTTGGAAAAAGATTTCCAAGTATATTGTGATGCATCTCATCAGGGTTTGGGTGCAGTACTTATGCAAGACGGTAAAGTTGTGGCTTATGCCTCGAGACAACTCAAAACTCATGAAGTGAACTATCCTACTCATGATTTAGAGTTAGCCTCTGTTGTCCATGCACTCAAAACATGGAGACACTATCTTTTGGGAAAGCGTTGTGAAGTGTTCACAGATCACAAGAGTTTGAAGTATATCTTCACCCAGAAGGAAATTAATATGAGACAAAGAAGATGGCTAGAACTTATCAAAGACTATGACTTAAGTTTGCAATACCACCCCGGTAAAGCAAATGTTGTAGCAGATGCTCTAAGTCGTAAGGTTTTTGTGAATGGACTTACCAAAGGAGAATTGCCAGATGATTTGTGTGCCCAATTCAGAAAACTCAGATTGGAGATTGTGCCTGAAGGACATCTCATGACTTTGGATGTTCAACCCACTTTGTTGGACAAGATCAAAGAAGCCCAGAGGATTGATAAGGAAATTGAAGATATTAAAGAAAAGATTGGCAAAGGAAAGGCCAAAGGGTTCCATGAAGACGAACAGGGTACCTTATGGCATGGGAAACGTATCTGTGTTCCACAAGATCCGGAGCTGCGGAAACTGATTTTGCAAGTAGCACACAACTCATCGTATTCCATTCATCCGGGTAACACCAAAATGTACATGGGCATGAAGGAAAGGTTTTGGTGGAATAATCTCAAGAAGGACATCGCCGAACATATTGCCTTGTGTGATGTGTGTAATAGAGTGAAAGCAGAACATCAGAAACCAGCAGGTTTGCTTCAACCACTACCTATTCCTGATTGGAAGTGGGACAAGATTGGTATGGATTTCATTACCGGATTACCAAGGACCAGGTCAGGATATGATTCTATTTGGGTAGTAGTGAATCGCCTAACTAAAGTGGCTCATTTCATACCCGTGAAGACAACGTATACAAGTGCTAAGTTGGCTAAGATCTACATGAGTAGAATTGTATGTCTACATGGAGTGCCCAAGAGTATTGTGTCTGATAGGGGAATTCAATTCACTTCCCATTTTTGGAGACAGTTACATGAGTCACTGGGAACGAGGTTGGAATTCAATACTGCTTTTCATCCTCAAACCGATGGACAAACAGAAAGGACTAATCAAATTCTTGAAGACATGTTGAGGGCATGTGCCCTAGACTATGGAGCCAGTTGGGATGAAAGTCTGCCTTACGCAGAATTTTCTTATAACAACAGCTATCAAGCCAGCATTGAGATGGCACCATTTGAGTTTCTCTACAGAAGAAAGTGTACCACCCCATTGTTATGGAATGGTGTGGGAGAAAGAAGTTTATTAGGGCCAGATCTTATCAAAGAAGCTGATGAGAAGGTCAAGTTGGTTAAGGACAGGTTGCAGATAGCACAGTCCCGACAGAAAAGCTACGCAGATCCTAAGCGTAGAGAAGTCACCTACGAAGTTGGTGATAGAGCCTATCTTAGAGTGTCACCACTCCGTGGAGTGAAGAGGTTCGGAGTCAAAGGAAAATTGGCACCAAGATATGTTGGGCCATTCAAGATTCTGAGTCGAAAAGGAGAAGTTGCCTATGAAATTGAACTGCCAGAATCTCTGTCAGCTGTCCATAATGTGTTTCATGTGAGTCAACTTAAGAAATGTCATCCAGAAATGGAAGAAACTTCTTTGAAGGATACTATACCTTTGGAGGAGGTTCAATTGGAAAGTGATCTCACTTATGAAGAGAAACCTATCAAGATTCTTGAGACTACAGAAAGAGTCACATGGACTAAGACTATCAAGTTTTGCAAAGTTCAGTGGAACCATCATTCCGAAGAGGAAGCAACATGGGAAAGAGAAGATGATCTTCAGAAAGACCACCCTCACCTATTTGCTAGCCAATCCGAATCTCGAGGGCGAGATTCACCTTAAGGGGGTTAGATTTGTAACATCCCTAAAATCATGATTCCAAAGATTGCCTATCATTCATGCATGCATATAATTTAGGGATCATTTACCAACTCTTTCAAGAAAACAGAAGCACAATAGTGCTATTATTTTATGTGAGCAAACTTGAATCAAATGACCATCCTCAATTGAGAGCATAAGTGTTTTAACCAAGTCTTGTTTGCTTCCTTGTTGTTTAGATTGAATGTAGAGTTTGGACAAAAATTTACAAAGTAAATATGGTTTCAAAACCATTTTCAAAACATTTCCAAATCAAGTGCCATAACACTGTTTATTTTGTTTATTCAAAGGGATCAAGCAAGTACAGAGAGATCACTGGGTTTTGTGTCCAAAAGTATGACGTTTACACTTTACAAAAATCCAGAAAAGGTTTGGAATTCAAATGCCTTTGAATTTGATTAAAAATCATTCTAGAAAATCAATTTAGAAAAAGAAAAAGAGATAAGAAAGAGAAAAGGGCCGGCGCCAGTAATTGAGCCCAGCAACAGACACAGCCCATTTAGCCCACCCGGGTTCCCTCTTTCCCTCTCTCACTCGCAGACGCACCCAGCAAGCGACTGACGCCAGGACCCCACCCCCTCTCTGTTTCTCTCGCAGACAACTGGGCCCCGTCCACGTCACCGTCTTCTTCCCCAAATCTCGCCCGCAGACCACGTCGCCGTTGGCCGTTGCTGGCGTTGATTCCGCGGCGTAATTGCCATTGATTCAGCAGGCGTTTCCTGTCGAGCCCCTGCCTACTTAAACCCCTCCCCCTCGCGGTCATTTTCCCCCACACCGCACACTCTTCTCGCCACCAGGCTGCCTCTAATTCGTATTGCACCGCCGCAGTCAAAGAGAACTCCGGCGAGGTATTCCGGTAAGACCCCATCGCCCCTTGCTGTCTAAGTTTGCCGGTACAAAATCTGCAACCATGCGCATCTCCTCACCCCTCTGGTGTATGCTAGGATCGTCCAGAGCCTCGGCAACATCAACGACAGCACGAGTCAGACGACCCCATCAACTCCGGCGAGCCTTCCTGGTTAGTTCTGACCGCGCCTTGCTCTCTCTTTGACACTCGCATGACCAGCATCACTCCGCGCATCTGACGCACTGCTTATTTTGCCCTGGCATGATCTGTATCTTTGCCAACGTCGACGAGCAGCCGTACCCGACGCCTTCGCGAACTCCGGCGAGGAATCCCTGACAACTCCGAGCGCCCCTTCGCCAACCAGGGACACATTGAGCTTCACCTCGTCACTGCGGTTCTGGTGAGTATCCTCCCACCTCCCCGCGCGACCTAGTTCGCCGGCTCCGCCACTGACAGAGCGCTCCGCCGCTCGCCGCCGTGCTAGCGCCGCTCAGTTTTGGTCGGTTGATTTGTAGCCGTCAGATCTAAATCCAGCGCGTAGGATCAGTTCACTTATCGAACTGTTAAGTTTAGATCTGAGCCGTGCATGTTTAGTTAGATCCAACGGTAGCCGAGCGTGATCCGATGCGAAGCGGTACACACCAATCAGAAACAGACGCATGGCTAGGGTTAGATTTGAAACTGGATTTTGAATCTGATTTATGTTCAAATTTGTATTGGCTATAACTTTTGATCCCCACGTTAGAATTTGACAAATTTTATACCATTGGAATCAGGAGAGCAAGCTCTTTCAAAATATGCAATGTGTTTAATGTTTAGCTTCTGTTAAAAAGGTTTTATTTGAAGAAACTTGTGTAGGGATAATTTGAGTATATGAAATGTTTAGGAAATAATTTAGGGTTTAAACAAATGTTGTTTGGCAAGTTTTCAACTTGTTTATGAATCAGTACTGTTTACTTGCTTTGTGGAGTTTTAAAAATCATCACATATCATCTTGCATGCATGCATATATTTTTGATTGTATATGTGTTTTTGTGTAATTTGTTGCTACCAGTAGATTTTGGTGCTAGTGATTGTGATTGTGAGGAGTGCTACTCTCCCAACTACCAAGGCAAGTGGTACTTCATGAATATTTTTATCCCATGTTTTATACTAAGCATTAGAAATGTTTTTGCTAAGTCTTGCATGATATTATTTTGCTTATATGCCATGTTGGGAAATCCTAAGTAGTTGTAGAATTGCTAGGGAATTTCTAAGTTAAGTTACTATCTATGCCATGCTTAGCCTAGCTAGTAGCAAACAGGGTTGGTGAAATATACATGCTATGATGAAAATATTTCTAAGTCTTTGGACTTGTGTTTTACCTAATAAAACAACTAAGTTAATGAAACACCTGGGTGGAATGGAAGGAAAGGTTTATGTTGAGTGGTTACACAAGGCCCATTTCTATGGTTTACCTTGTGTATCTCACTTGTGGTAAGCCACCCAGGAACAAAGAGATTTTAGAGGCCAAGTGTTAAGAAGCTTCTAGTGCAGCCACTTGGTAATATGGGCTCTGCCTGGATCACATAAGTTGCTAGAACTTAGCCATTTGGACAGATGGTGGTAGTGGGATGATAGGTTGGAACGCGTCCATTTGGTCTAAGGGAAGGCTTCTGAAAGGTCCTGTCTTGGTAAAACCAAGTCTGGTGGGGAAAGTGCACAACCTCTGCAGATGGAAAAATCTAAGTACTTAGCCAAGTCCATGGCAATGGACAACTTGAGCATCAAGACATGGAAGCTATCAAGAATCTCCTCATCCCAATTTCTAAGTAAAATTTGTGGGTGAACAAGGGTGAAGGACCTCAATGTCTATTGGTGGTTCCTTGGGAAAAGTTTTGACAAAGAAAAACTTAGTGATTTCAACTAATAGGAAAAACCTATTTTGAGGAAAGCAATCCAAGCTACACTTAGCCAAATTGCATATAGTATCTAGTCCACTTAAAATTTTACTAAGGTATCACTTGCCAATACTATTCCAAAGTATTGACCCACTGTGGCTGTAACTTGTGATGTTGCAGGTTACTCTGATGAGGATTAGCTGTCATGAGTCTACACTCAACATGTTTGCCTGTGGCACATGAAGATGAAGACTTTTATTTATTTACTTATTCAAACTCTTGTAATAGGCATGTGGCCTTGGAGTTGTAAAGACTATGTTTATCTCTGGAATGGCTGTAATAAATGACCTTTGTATCTGTGTACTTCATCTTAAACTATGGATGCTAGCATTGATCCAGGGACTAGCATTGCAATCACAGGGATCCTTTTCCTTTATAAAAGGAGGGATCCTACATGCTACTACCAAACTGTTTCTACTGATAAACTTCTGTGAGCAAGAACTATTTCCAGGTGCAGCTGAATTAACAACTCGAGTTGTTAAGGCTTGCAAGTATTCTTTGGCTCCCCTTGTGTCAAATCAATAAATTGGGTAATACTACCCTCGAAGACTGTAGCGATCCTTATACTTGTGGGTCATCAGATCTTGATCATGAACGGAGCTCACAAGATCTAGACATGAAAGCACAAAGGAGGAGATACAACCATCTAACTACTACATGGACCCCTAGTCCAAGGTGGAACTACTCACGCTTCATACCGGAGGCTGGCATGATGAAGAAGAAGGCCTCCGGGATGATCTCCCCTCTAGCAGGGTGCCGGGAAGAGCTTTAGATCCCCCCGATCTAGGGACGATGGTGGCGGCAGCTACAGACGTTTTCGTGGAATATTGATCAGGTGCTTAGGGTTTAGGCATTGGGGGCTTCTTATAGGCGAAGAGGCGAGGATGGTGACGAGGTTTCGACTCGTCAATGCCCATTTTTATGAGATTGGGTTTTGGAGAAGATGGGGGTGTTGGAGATCGCGGAACGGTTAACAGACAAGCAACCAGGGGACACGAGATTTACCCAGGTTCAGGCCCCCGGAGGGAAAACCCTACTCCTGCTTGTCTGCTCTTGATTACGGCGGAACCGAAGATTACAGGGGTGCGCAGATGCAATCTGGCGTGGAGGTGTGTATGAAGTGGAAAAAGGATTGGCCCTCCTCGTCGTTTCCTCCTAGCCTTTATATAGAGTTAGGCAGGTCTCGGGCACAAATCGAGTCGGTTACAAGTTTAGGTTTTGCCCCTTTGAATATCCTATCTGTTCTAGTCTTGCTCTCCAAGGATCCGAAATGTCATGGCCTTGGGCCACCCGAAAATCTCCACGGGCCGCTTATATTCTTGTGGGCCTTCCTTGGGCTGGACCAGGTATGCTAATGTCGTGTACCCGTAGGGTATAACCATGTCAGTAGCCCCCGAGTGTTCAGTCGAATCATAGATTTGGCTGAGGACTCTTCAATCTTCCGGGTGCAGTTGTTTCTGTTCATCAGAGAAAATAATGATTTTAGTGTGTAGAGGTTGTTGATGCGTGTGCCTGACTCTCCTGACGGACCAGGGTCAGTTAACTGTCCTAGGACAAAACAACACGATCTTCTTCAGACTCGAGTCCCTAGACTCGAATCTGGAACAGATGCTGGCGTAATTCGACTCGGGCCATTGAGGTCTTATAGGAGTCAAATCCCAGTAGTTTTAGAATGATGTACCCAACGCGCCTGTCGGGATTTTCATCGCACCTGTTGGCACGGATTTTTCCTAGTAGAGCGTAGTCAGGTGCGTTACCAGGCCATCAGATGGTATCTGTAGGTCTTATCTTTGTGTCGCATACACAACATCCAAAATTTTATCACCGCGGAGGTGTTTCGGGTGGCCAAGGAGGATGTTACTCACTTAGCGTTGGTTGGGGCAAAGTTGCCAAAAAGTTATTGCATTTTGATCCGAAGGATCGCAGTCGAAGAATTCATAGGGTGCGCGACCAGCACTCCCTATGGGAGTAGCCCCCGAGTGTCTGTTCGAATCGTAGACTCGAGCAGAGACTTTAATTCAGTTGTTGTTGGCTTCAGGTCCGTAGGACACAATTTTTTGGATGCTTGAATCAATCCTCCCTATGGGAGTAGCCCCCGAGTCCATAGTGGAGTCGTAGACTCGACGTAGGACTCGAAGAATCAACATTGGTGTGCTACCTTAATCATGCCTCGGGTGCACGGCCAGCGCTCCTGATATGAGTAGCCCCCGAGTAGTTGCTCGAATCATAGATTCGAGTGAGTACTTTTGGCTGTCAGCTGCAGTTTTGTGACCGTTGCTAGTGTGGTTTTGATGACGTCAGTGCTGACGATCGGTGACCTCAACCATCTGCGGCGCCAGAGGTGACGTGACCAGACGAACGTGGGTCCCACTTTCTGACTTGGAGTTGACTGGTCATGCGCGACATGGCGAGAATTACGGCGTCTCCTTGGTTTCCGTGCATAGTGGACGGCGTGCGAGCGACGGTTCGCTTCTGTGTTGACACGTGGACGGTTGGATCTGATCCTGGCGTTAGGGCTTCCAGATGAACGGTCCCTGTTCATCGTCTTTGTCCTTATAACTATGGGAAAAACTATAGTTTGTTTTCACCCTTAGCCATTTGCTTTTCACTGCCTCCATTTCTTGAGCTTTTCCCTTTGTGCGCTGCACTTTCTCCGATCTTTCCCTTCCTCATTCTTGCGCGCACACCATCACCGTCGACGCGCCACGATGGGGAAATCAAAGAAGGCCTCCACTAGAGCGGGCATCAGTGTTGCTGCCGGCAGCAAGAAGGGCACCACCACTGCTCGTATCACCGATGGTGGATGGCGGCGCTCAGAGACGCGTGAGGGTGACCTGCGCAAGCTTCGTGATGCGGGTTTAATCCCGCAAGATAAGGAGGCCGTCAAGATCCCCGACGATGAGGTAACTCCCCGTCCACCCGCAGGGTTTCGGGTGATGTTTATCGCTTTTGTTCTTCGTGGCCTCTCGCTCCCAGTCCACAATTTTCTTTGTGGACTGTTGTTCTTCTATGGCATCCAACTCCGTCATCTTTCGCCCAATTCTCTTCTCCACATCGCCTACTTCATTGCTTTTTGCGAGTGCTGGCTCGGTATTGAGCCGCACTTTGGCCTCTTCCGGAAGCTCTATTCCATGAAGAGGCAGTCCGGCTCCAACGGAGTTTATCCGATCGGCGGCTACATCATTTCTCTTCGATCTACTGTTCTTTTCTTCTCTTTCTCTATGTCTGGGTCTGTCCAATACTGGAGGAGGAAGTGGTTTTATATCTGTGACTCCATAGTGGACGGGCAAAACTTCGGCCTTGCCCCTTTCAACTCCACCTAGGAGATCTTGAAGAAGAGATCCTGGAAGAACCATGTCCTGGAGGGCGAGGTGGAGGAGGTAGAGGAGCTCTACCGTCAGGTGGAGGCCCTCCAGGTGGTTGCGGAGAAGGAGGTGAATGGTGTGGACATCATCCGCGCCTTCCTCAAACGTCGGGTGCATCCACTCTGGGCTAGAGCGCATCCGATGTTCCTTTACTCTGGCCGCCATGACCTGACAAGAGTTTCGGCTAAGGAGCTCTCCAGGGGGGAGCTCGACGGAGTTCTTTGACCACTGCTAAAGTACAAGTCCAATGAGGACCTTTCGGGAAAGTCGCAGAGGCCCCCTTTTAGTGCCGCAAGACCAGTTCCACAGGTGTAGATTGACGACGTGCGCGTAGCGCCTTTTTTGAGTGCTTTTCCTTATGATTGCTTGTACTGAACGTTTATGTCTTCATTCTGCAGGAGCTAAAGGTGGCTGGCATGGTGCCTCCACTACCCGAAAGGTTTCCGATTGCGTCGGACAACGAAGTTGTGGACTCCGAGTCCGAGCTTCCGCCGGCGCAGTCGCCGACTGAGGAAGCCCCCGAGGCGAGCGAGGGGCAGACCCATAAGCGGGCACGGAGCTTGAACGAATCTTCGGATGCCTCAACTCTGCCGACGCCGAGGGATCCGTCTTTCCTTGTGCGCCACAACGGAGGTGGCCACTTCTGTAGGGGTTTGTAGCATGGAAAACAAAAAATTTCTACCACATGCAAACAAACAAGCCAAGATCTATCTACTCGATTGTAGCAACGAGTCGATAGAGGAACTCACCCTCGAAGATTCCAAAGCGGTTAACGAGAGCAGATTCTCGTGGGTGATGTAGTCGTACTCTTGCCGATCTCAAGATCGCGTAGACGATCCTTCCGGCGCTGCGTTCCGGCAGCGCTTCCGCAGTCGGTCACACATTCGGTACTCGACGAAGACCATCCTCTCCCTTGTTCCAGCAGGCAGCGGAGGTTGTAGCACTCTCCTCGCGATTCCGGCAGCACGACGGCGTGGTACCGGAAGTAGAGGGGAGATCTCGCAGGGCTTCGCCTTAAGCCGGAGCGAGTATGGTGGAGTATGAGAGAGGCCTTGTTGATCTAGGGTTTAGAGGGAACCAAGGGGAGAGTGCAGCCAGCGGCTAGGGTTTGGGGATCACCCCAACTCGCCGAGTTGGAGGTGCCCTAGGCGGCGACGGCAGCACAAGGTGGTGGTGGCGCCGGCGACTTGGAGGAGAGGGCTAGGGTTTTGGGGTGTGTGGGTTAGGGGGCGCCCTACCCCTCCTTATATAGGTGGAGGGTGGCCGGTTGGGAGGAGGGAGTCCTCCCCCAACTCGGCCTCCTTGGCCGGCGGGTGGAGGGAGGGGAACTCCTCCCCAAGTAGGTTTCCTACTCTCCCTCCACCAAGCAAACTTGTCGTTTGACTTTTTCAAATTGGCGTTTGACTTTCAAACTAGCATTTGATTTCTCCCTTTATTTTGCCCAGCCAAGTGACCTAGTACATGATGCAACCATTCCATACTGTTATGACACATTTATGTACCCTTCCCCTCCAGAGTGCCGGACCTTCCGGACCCTTCTAGAACATTCCCGGTGCAAACACCGGAATCATTCCCCAACTCTGAAACATGACTTTCCTTATATGAATCTTATTCTCCGGACCATTTCGGATCTCCTCGTGATATCCCGGATCCCATCCGAGACTCCGAACAACATTCGGTCTCTTACTCATCATTCCATAACTACTCAACAACATCGAATCCTTAAGTGTGTCTCCCTATGGTTCGTGAATTATTCGGACATGACCGAGACACTTCTCCGATCAATAACCAATAGAGGAATCTGGAAATTCATATGGCTCCCACATATTTCTACGATTACTTTGCAATCGAATGAACCACTTACATACGATACCAATTTCCCTTTGTCTCACGATAGTTTACTTATCCGAGGTTATGATCGTCGGTATCTCTGCATACCTAGTTCAACCTCCTTACCGATAAGTACTCTTTTCTCGTTCCCGTGGTATGTGATCCCTTGTGAGCCAGTCACATGCTTGCAAGCTAATTGGATGACATTCCACCGAGAGGGCCAGAGTATATCTATCCGTCATATGGATGGACAAATCCCACTCTTGATCCATGTGCCTCAACCCATATTTTCCGAACACTCAATGCCACCCTTATAGCCACCCAGTTACGGTGTGGTGTTTTATGTCATCAAAGCATCCTTCCGGTGATGGTGATTAGCATGATCTCATGGTCGAAGGAATTAGGTTACTATGTATCAGAAAGCTTATAGCAATTGAACTATTAAAATGACTTGATCTTTATGCTACGCTTATCTATAGGAGTATGTCCATCATACCATTCTCCTAATGATATGATCTTGTTGTTAATAACATCTCAATGTTCATGATCGAGAAACCACGATCATCTATTAACCAACAAGCTAGTATTATAAAGAGGCTTTACCAGGGACTCTAATTTAGTTTACAAATCACACAAGTATTAATGTTTCCGGTCAATACTATTATAGCATGAATGTAAACATTTATCATAAACACAAAGATATAATAATAACCACTTTTATTATTGCCTCTAGGGCATATCTCCAATAGTATCCCACTTGCACTAGAGTCAACTAATCTAGATTACATGGTAATATACCGAACACCCATGGTGGTTTGGTGCTGGTCATGTTTTTCCCTCGGGAGAGGTTTAGTCAACGGATCCGCCACATTAAGATATGTGTGTACTTTGCAAATCTTTATGTCACCATCTTGGACATGCTCTCTAATAGCGTGAAAACGTATCTTGATATGCTTCAACTTCTTGTGTGACCTTGGTTCTTGCGCATTAGCTATGGCTCCCATGTTATCACAATAGATAGACATTGGGTCCAGCGCACTTGGAACCACACCAAGCTCTGTAATGAACTCCTTCATCCATATCGCCTCTTGTGAAGCCTCCGAAGCAGCTATGTATTCCGATTCAGTTGAAGATCTCGCCACAACGCTTTGCTTTGCACTGCTCCAGCTAACTGCTGCACCATTTAAAGTAAATATGTATCCAGATTGAGATTTAGAATCATCCGGATCGGTGTTCCAACTAGCATCGGTCTAACCATTAACAACGAATTGTTCATCACCTCCATAAGAAAGAACCATATCCTTAGTTCTTCTCAAGTACTTAAGGATGTTTTTGACCGCTGTCCAATGATCCACTCCTGGATCACTTTGATATCTGCTAGTCAAACTAACAACATATGCAATGTCGGGTCTAGTACATAGCATGGCATACATAAGAGATCCTATGGCTGACAGATAGGGAGTCTTACTCATCCTTTCTCTATCTTCTGCCATTGCAGGACTTTGAGTTTTACTCAAGGTCGTATTGGGCAACATGGGCAAGAACCCTTTCTTGCTATCTTCCATTCCAAACCTCTTTAGAACTTTGTCCAAATATGTACTCTGTGACAATGATATTAGGCGTCTCGATCTATCTCTATAAATCTTTATGCCTAATATGTAAGCTGCTTCGCCAAGATCTTTCATTGAAAAACTATTATTCAAATAATCCTTGACACTATTAATAAGGTCTACATCATTCCCACTCAACAATATGTCATCTACATATAGTATTAAGAATGCTACAGAGCTCCCACTCACTTTCTTGTAGATACAAGCTTCTCCATAAGTTTGTATAAAACCAAAGCTTTTGATCACCTTATCAAAACGTTGATTCCAACTTCGGGATGCTTGCTTCAATCCATATATGGACCTTTGAAGTTTGCATACCTTGTTAGCATATTTAGGATCGACAAAACCTTCGGGTTGCATCATATACAACTCTTCATCAATATCTCCATTGAGGAACGCCGTTTTGACATCCATCTGCCATATCTCATAATGATAATATGCAGCGATTGCTAACATAATCCTCACAGGATTTAGCTTCGCTACTGGTGAGAAAGTCTCATCGTAGTCAACTCCTTGAATTTGTCGAAACCCTTTTGCGACAAGTAGAGCTTTATAGACAGTAACATTACCATCATCATCTATTTTCTTCTTGAAAATCCATTTATTCTTGACAGCCTTCCGGCCATCCGGTAAGTCCACCAAAGTCCATACTTGGTTTTCATACATGGATCCAATCTCGGATTTCATGGCTTCTTGCCATTTATTGGAATCTGGGCTCACCATCGCTTCCTCATATGTCGCAGGGTCATCGGTGTTATCCACCAACATGACACTCATAACGGGATCATACCAATCAGGAGTGGTACGAGTTCGCGTCGACCTGCGAGGTTCTGTAGTAACTTCAACCGAAGTTTCATGATCAACATCATTAGCTTCCTCTCTTATTGGTGTAGGAGGCACAGGAACTACTTCCGGTGCTGCGCTACTCGCAAGTTCGAGAGAAGGTTCAACAACCTCATCGAGTTCTACTTTCCTTCTAGTCACTTATTTCGAGAGAAACTCCTTCTCTAGAAAGGATCCATTCTTGGCAACGAATATTTTGCCCTCGGATCTATGATAGAAGGTATACTCAATAGTTTCCTTCGGTTATCCTATGAAGACGCATTTTTCCGCTTTGGGTTCAAGCTTGTCGGGCTGTAACTTCTTTACATATGCTTCGTAACCCCAAAGGAACGACAATTTAGGTTTCTTCCCAAACCATAATTCATACGGTGTCGTTTCAACGGATTTAGATGGTGCCCTATTTAAAGTGAATGCGGCTGTTTCTAATGCATAAACCCAAAATGATAGCGGTAAATCTGTAAGTGACATCATAGAACGAACCATATCTAAGAGAGTTCGATTACGATGTTTGGACACACCATTACGCTGTGGTGTTCCCGGCGGTGTCAATTGTGAAAGTATTCCACATTTCTTCAAATGTTCGCCAAACTTGTAACTTAGATATTCACCTCCACGATCAGATCGTAGAAATTTAATCTTCTTGTTACGTTGATTCTCTACCTCACTTTGAAATTCCTTAAACTTCTCGAAAGTTTCGGACTTATGTTTCATGAAATAGATATACCCATATCTACTCAAGTCATCTGTGAAGGTAAGAACATAACGATAACCACCGCGCGATGCTACACTCATTGGTCCACACACATCGGTATGTATGATTTCCAATAAGTCCGTAGCTCGCTCCATCATACCAGAAAATGGAGTCTTAGTCATTTTACCCATCAGACATGCTTCGCATCTTTCAAGTGATTCGAAATCAAGTGATTCAAGAAGTCCATCAGAATGGAGTTTCTTCATACGGTTCACTCCGATATGACCAAGACGACAGTGCCACATATAGGTCGAGTTATCGCTCAATTTCAAACGTTTAGCCTCAATGTTATTTATGTGTGTATTACTACAATCGAGATTCAATAAGAATAGACCATCTATCAAAGGTGCATGTGCGTAAAACATATTACTCATATAAATCGAACAACCATTATTCTCGGACTTAAACAAGTAACCGTCTCGCAAAAAACATGATCCTGATATAATGTTCATGCTCAACGCAGGCACCAAATAACAATTATTTAAGTATAAAACTAATCCCGATGGTAGATGAAGAGGTAGTGTGCCGACCGCGATCACATCAACCTTTGATCCATTTCCAACGCACATCGTCACCTTGTTCTTTGCTAGCTTCCGTTTATTCTGTAGTACCTGTTTCGAGTTACAAATATGAGCAATCGAACCAGTATCAAATACCCAGGCACTACTATGAGTACTAGTGAGATACACATCAGTAACATGTATATCGGATATACCTTTCTTCTTGATGTTGCCGTTCTTCAAATCCGCCAAGTACTTTGGGCAATTCCGCTTCCAGTGACCTTCTCCCTTGCAGTAAAAGCACTCAGTATCAGGCTTAGGTCCAGCCTTGGTATTCTTCGCCGGTGCGGCAACTTTCTTACCGCCCTTCTTGAAGTTTCCCCTTTGCTTAGACTTGCCTTTCTTGAATTTGGTGGTCTTATTGACCAACAACACTTGATGCTCTTTCTTGATCTCCACTTCTGCAGATTTCAACATGGAGAAGAGTTCTGGCAATGTCTTGTCCATGTTTTGCATATTGTAGTTTATCACAAAGTTCTTGTAACTTGGTGGTAGTGATTGGAGGACACGATGAATCCCCAAAGAATTAGGAATCACTATACCCAAACTTTGGAGTTTATTTGCGTGCCCAGACATCTTAAGAACATGCTCACTAACGGAGATGCCCTCTTCCATCTTGCAGTTAAAGAAATTTTCAGAAGCCTCATAAGTCTCAACTGCCGCGTGAGCCTCAAATATCATTTTGAGTTCACGGACAATATCATGTGGGTCATGGTTCTCAAACCTTTTCTGAAGCTCCGATTCCAAACCATACAAGATAGCACACTGAAATGTGGAGTACTGATTCTTCCGAGTGAGGTAAACATTCTTTACTTCATCGGTAGCAGTAGCTGCAGGCGGGTCACCCAGTGGTGCATCCAGCACATAGGTCAAATTACCAGCATTGAGGACAATCCTCAAACTGCGGAACCAATCCGCAAAGTTGCTTCCATTGTTTTTCAACTTTTCTTTCTCTAGGAACGCATTAAAATTGATGGTAGGGGCCGCCATTGATCTACAACATATTTGCAATAATTTAGACTAAGTTTATGACAAATTGAGTTCTAATTAATAGTTAAATTAATCTAGGTGAACTCCCACTCAAAACAATATCCCTCACATTGTTTTAGTGATCACACGAACCAAATCCACCTCATCAAAACCGATCATCACGAGAGTTGATGTAGCTTCAATGGCGAACAATCAACATGTTCATCATATCTACTATATGACTCATGCTTTACCTTTCGGTGATCCATGTTCCGAGACCATGTCTGTACATGCTAGGCTCGTCAAGATCAAACCTTAGCTTCCGCATGAGAAAATCTAGCTTGCTCACATTGTATACACTCGCAGAATCTAACACACCCGATCATCACGTGGTGCTTCGAAACAACAAGCTTTAGCAACGGTGATTACTAAGGATGAACACTTTAAAAATTGAAATTTGTGTGCTTGAGGGATCATCTTATAATGCTACCGTCGTTAACTAAGCAATACAAGATGCATAAAGGATTAACATCACATGCAATTCATAATATGTGATATGATATGGCCTTTCCTTTTGTGCTTCCGATCTCCATCTTCAAGCACGAACATGATCTCCATCATCACCGGCATAGCGTCAAGGTCAATGGCATCATTTCATGGTTGTCGTCCACCAGCTTCAACTATTATAACTACTTTGAATAGACACGTGGGTCTTAACATAATTTAAAGACAACCATATGGCTCCTGCCGGTTGCCAACTTAGAATAAGGAACATTGCATACATCAAATATAATCACAATCATGGCCATATCAAATCATAGCACACCCCTGCAAAACAAAGCTAGACGCCTCTAATTTTCTTTGCATATTTTACGTGGTTTGGGGCTTTTAGTAAGTGTCGTTCTAACTTACGAACAAGAACCACAGCATTGATGCTTGAACTATCAAGTGCCCGTTGTAAATTGGATCTATACTATGATGGGAGAGACAGGCACCCGCAAATCCACTTATGCAATACAAGTTGCATGTTCAGCGTGGAGCAAGTCTCATGAACGATGTCATGTAAGGTTAGCCTAGGCCGCTTCATCCCATCATACCGCAAGATGCAAAGTACACAAGAAGCAATTGATAATAAAAGCACCACCGCCCATAATGACCATTGTGTTCTACTCGTGCAACAGATCTACATATAGACACGGCTCTGATACCACTGTAGGGGTTCGTAGCATGGAAAACAAAAAAATTCTACCGCATGCAAACAAACAATCCAAGACCTATCTACTAGATTGTAGCAACGAGTCGATAGAGGAACTCACCCTCGAAGATTCCAAAGCGGTTAACGAGAGCAGATTCTCGTGGGTGATGTAGTCGTACTCTTGCCGATCTCAAGATCGCGTAGACGATCCTTCCGGCGCTGCGTTCCGGCAGCGCTTCCGCAGTCGGTCACACGTTCGGTACTCGACGAAGACCTTCCTCTCCCTTGTTCCAGCAGGCAGCGAAGATTGTATCACTCTCCTCGCGATTCCGGCAGCACGACGGCGTGGTACCGGAAGTAGAGGGGAGATCTCGTAGGGCTTCGCCTTAAGCCGGAGCGAGTATGGTGGAGTATGAGAGAGGCCTTGGTGATCTAGGGTTTAGAGGGCACCAAGGGGAGAGTGCAGCCGGCGGCTAGGGTTTGGGGATCACCCCAACTCGCCGAGTTGGAGGTGCCCTTGTTGGGCCACGCGGAGATAAAACAAAAAATTTCCTCTAACGTGGTGATCCCAAGATCTAGCCGAGGTAGAAGGCCATGAGTTTTACCACTAGACGCGCAGTTGCGGATTACTGATGAAGCGCGTCAGTTGATGCAGTGCAGTCCTCACGATCCGATCGTCCTGGTGCTGATCGCACAACACCTCTGCTGGTATCCACACGTACAAGGAGGAGCACCGACGGCGAACTGCTAGGTTCGTTACGGCGGCAGGACTGTTGTGGAGCTAGGGTTTCCAACACATGGAATGACCTAACCGAACAACGATTAACCTTTCTGGATTACGGTGCTCCACTATATATAGGGAGTGAACGTGGGCTCTGCTCGCGCGACCCATTCACTAAAGCCCATATAACACTAGTCACCGTGAGTCCAACTCACTAACTTAGTCCTAATCCGGTTTAGGTCCAACCCAACCAGATTATAGGTTCAGATCCAATCCGAACTTGCTCCCGCTCTTAAGTGTGTGACCCCGCAGGCTCATGGCTACTTAGACACGATTGGAGTTCGACTCTCAATTGATCAGTCGGTAGCGGCTCCTAGCAGAACATGCCGACTCCCAAGTACCAAAGAGTCATGACAACTTGACTTTCCAATGCGACTTACGTCCGAGTCCCTTTTGCCTCACGATATACCTTGTCAGACTATAGGAGAATATTTTTCATCCCTTAAATAGTCCGACTCTCTTCTCAATCCGAGATAAGTGATTCACCCGACTAACTCTTAGTCGATCGCCTTGGTTAACACTTAACGAGTCGTGCATGGACATGCTTTCCGAATCATATCTCACGAGAGGGCCCAGAGAATATCTCTCCAAGTGGAGGGGCAAAATCCCATCTTGGTTATTCACATCACACAGCTTGATTCTCAGTCGACCCGAACTCTGCCTTTATAACTGCCCAGTTACGGATCAGCGTTTGACAAAACCTAAGTCGGTGATCCTCAACTCGGACTATGCAATAACCTCAGGTCTAAGGATTACATTGATTGAGATATACAAATGACAACTAGTTTGTTGTACCTCAATATGGGTCAATCCGACTCGCTAAACTCTTTAGCCGAATCAGTGTAAGTTGGAATAGCATCTCCATGCCCATGACAAGTGGAACCGAGTCATCAAGCCAACTTTCACATTGGTCTAGGTTGTGTGTCCAGCACAACTTCAATGACCAAGGATATTTAGTACAAACAACATGAATGCATAGTTCCACAACCGAATCACATATTCAATGATACGCATCAGATGTTTATACAAGGACTACTTAATATCTTTATGAATACAATGGGAAATCTCATCATACATGATTGCCTCTAGGGCATATTCCCAATAGCCCTAGGCGGCGGCAGCACAAGGTGGTGGTGGCGCCGGCGACTTGGAGGAGAGGGCTATGGTTTTGGGGTGTGTGTGGGTTAGGGGGCCCCCTACCCCTCCTTATATAGGTGGAGGGTGGCCGGTTGGGAGGAGGGAGTCCTCCCCCAACTCGGCCTCCTTGGCCGGCGGGTGGAGGGAGGGGAACTCCTCCCCAAGTAGGTTTCCTACTCTCCCTCCACCAAGCAAACTTGACGTTTGACTTTTTTCAAATTGGCGTTTGACTTTCAAACTAGGATTTGATTTCTCCCTTTATTTTGCCCAGCCAAGTGACCTAGTACACGATGCAACCATTCCATACTGTTATGACACATTCATGTACCCTTCCCCTCCGAAGTGTCGGACCTTCTAGACCCTTCTAGAACATTCCCGGTGAAAACACCGGAATCATTCCCCAACTCCGAAACAGGACTTTCCTTATATGAATCTTATTCTCCGGACCATTCCGGATCTCCTCGTGATATCCCGGATCCCATCCGAGACTCTGAACAACATTCGGTCTCTTACTCATCATTCCATAACTACTCAACAACATCGAATCCTTAAGTGTGTCTCCCTACGGTTCGTGAATTATGCGGACATGATCGAGACACTTCTCTGATCAATAACCAATAGAGGAATCTGGAAATTCATATGGATCCCACATATTTCTACGATTACTTTGCGATCGAATGAACCACTTACATACAATACCAATTTCCCTTTGTCTCACGATAGTTTACTTATCCGAGGTTTTGATCGTCGGTATCTCTGCATACCTAGTTCAACCTCGTTACCGATAAGTACTCTTTTCTCGTTCCCGTGGTATGTGATCCCTTGTGAGCCAGTCACATTCTTGCAAGCTAATTGGATGACATTCCACCGAGAGGGCCCAGAGTATATCTATCCGTCATATGGATGGACAAATCCCACTCTTGATCCATGTGTCTCAACCCATACTTTCCGAACACTCAATGCCACCTTTATAGCCACCCAGTTACGGTGTGGTGTTTGATGTCATCAAAGCATCCTTCCGAGGATGGTGATAAGCATGATCTCATGGTCGAAGGAATTAGGTTACTATGTATCAGAAAGCTTATAACAATTGAACTATTAAAATGACTTGATCTTTATGCTACGCTTATCTATAGGAGTATGTCCATCATAACATTCTCCTAATGATATGATCTTGTTAATAACATCTCAATGTTCATGATAGGGAAACCACAATCATCTATTAACCAACAAGCTAGTATTATGAAGAGGCTTTACTAGGGACTCTAATTTAGTTTACAAATCACACAAGTATTAATGTTTCCTGGTTAATAGTGTTATAGCATGAATGTAAACATTTATCATAAACACAAAGATATAATAATAACTACATTTATTATTGCCTCTAGGGCATATCTCCAACAGATTCTTCCTCACCTATCCCGGCCGTGACCGTGCGGGCTATAGCGCCACAGCCGTCAGCCAAGAGGAAGAAGGAAGATAAGAAAGAGAAGAGGGCCCTGCTCATTTTTAACTTGAGTGACATGGACTCGTAAGTACCTTCGGATGTCATTGGTTACTTTTTTGTCTTCTTGTCTTCTTGTCTTCTTGCTTTTGATTGGTGTTTTCCTTGTAGCCACTCCTCTGAGGGATCTTTTAGTGAGGCCACTCAGGAGGCCGTAGGAGAGTCGAAACTGACGCCCCCTCCCTCTCAGATGGTGGCCACCTCTGGGAGCGATTCTCCGAAGCCCTCTCCGCAGGAGGCTCGAGTGATCGTCTCCCAGAAGACTACACCGGGACCTTCGGAGTCTCCGTCTGAGCATGTAAGTTACTTTTTTCCCTCTTTTCCTGGGGGAAGCCCTCGAGTCTTTGTCAGGTCGTTTTTTCCCGACGTTGTGCTCCTTGCGAGGCGCAGCCCCCGAGCCCTTTCCTTGATTCTTTCTTGATTGTTTTCTTTTGCTTCCTTCTGCAGCCCTTTGTGCATAGTGCGAATCTGCTTGTGCAGCAGCATCTGGCGCTGGAGGCCAGCACGCAGCAACTCCGAGGTACGTGATGAATCGATCTTGTTCTTTTTCGTCTGCTCGTGTGTCTATAGCTTGTGTTGCTTATGTATGTTCTTGGTGTTGGAGATATGCCCAAGAGGCAATAATAAAGTGGTTATTATCATGTCTTCACACTTATGATAAATGTTTACATACCATGCTATAATTGTATTAACCGGAAACATTAATACTTGTGTGATTTGTAAACTAAAATAAGAGTCCCTAGTAAAGCCTCTTGTTAAACTAGCTTGTTGGTTAATATATGATCATTGTTTCCTGATCATGAACATAGAGATGTTATTAACAACAAGATCATATCGTTAGGAGAATGGTATGGTGGACATACTCCTATAGATAAGCGTAGCATAAAGATCAAGTCATTTCAATAGTTCAATTGCTATATGCTTTCTGATACATAGTAACCTAATTCCTTCGACCATGAGATCATGCATATCACCTTTACCGGATGGATGCTTTGATGTCATCAAACACCACACCGTAACAGGGTGGCTATAAAAGTGGCATTGAGTGTTCGGAAAGTATTGGTTGAAACACATGGATCAAGAGTGGGATTTGTCCATCCACATGACGGATAGATATTCTCTGGGCCCTCTCGGTGAAATGTCATCCAATTAGCTTGCAAGCATGTGACTTGGTCACAAGGGATCACATATCACGGGAACGAGAAAAGAGTACTTATCAGTAACGAGGTTGAACTAGGTATGCAGAGATACCGACGATCATAACCTCGGATAAGTAACATATCGTGAGACAAAGGGAAATTGGTATCGTATGTAAGTGGTTCATTCGATCGCAAAGTAATCGTAGAAATATGTGGGAGCCATATGAATTTCCAGATTCCTCTATTGGTTATTGTTCGGAGAAGTGTCTCGATCATGTCCGCATAATTCACGAACCGTAGGGAGACACACTTAAGGATTCGACGTTGTTTGAGTAGTTATGGTATTATGAGAAAGAGACCGAATGTTGTTCGGAGTCTCGGATGGGATCCGGGATATCACGAGGTGATCCGGAATGGTCCGGAGAATAAGATTCATATAAGGAAAGTCCCATTTCGGAGTTGGGGAATGGTTCCGGTGTTTTCATCGGGAACATTCTAGAAGGTCCCGGAATGTCCGGCACTCCGGGGGGGAAGGGGTACATGAATGTGTCATTGCATGTTGGAATGATTGCATCATGTACTAAGTGTTCTCGCTGTCCAAAATAAAGGGTTTATTTAAATCCTAAATTGAAAAGTCAAACGGCTAGTTTGAAAGTCAAACGGCAAGTTTTTGGAAAGTGGAAAGAGGAGGAGAAGAGGGAAACCGAGTTGGAGAGGGAGACCTCCTCCAACCGGCGGCCAACTCCAATGCCGAGTTGGGGAGGGAGTCCACTCCCTCTCCCTGGCGCGCCAGCCCCCTCCCACCTATAAAGGGAGGGGCAGGGCTCCCCTCTCTACACAATACTACTTCCTATCCTCTAGACCTAAACCCTAGATCTAGACCCCGGTTTAGAGCTATTCGGTTTAGAGCCTTCTAATTGGTTTAGAGCCCTCTAATTGGTGTGTCTAATTACTAGACCACTAATATCCTCTCTCATAAGCTCCACCATACTCGCACCGGCTTAAGGCGAAGCCCTGCGGGATCTCCCCTCTACTTCCGGTACCACGCCGTTGTGCTGCCGGAATCGCGAGGAGAGTGCTACAACCTCCGCTGCCTGCTGGAACAAGGGAGAGGAAGGTCTTCGTCGAGTACCGAACGTGTGACCGACTGCGGGAGCGCTGCGGGAACGCGGCGCCGGAAGGATCGTCTACGCGATCTTGAGATCGGAAAGAGTACGACTACATCACCCACGAGAATCTGCTCTCGTTAAACACTTTGGAATCTTCGAGGGTGAGTTATTCCATCGACTCGTTGCTACAATCAAGTAGATAGATCTTGGCTTGTTTGTTTGTATGCGATAGAAAATTTTTGTTTTCCATGCTGCGAACCCCTACAGTGGTATCAGAGCCGTGTCTATATGTAGATCTGTTGCACGAGTAGAACACAATGGTCATTGTGGGCGTTGATGCTTTTATTGTAGATTGCTTTTTGTGTACTTTGCATCTTGCGGTATGTTGGGATGAAGCGGCCCGGGCTAACCTTACATGACATCGTTCATGAGACTTGCTCCACGCTTGACATGCAACTTGTATTGCATAAGTGGCTTTGCGGGTGCCTGTTTCTCCTAGCATAGTTAAGATCCAATTTACAACGGGTGATTAACAATACTAGTATCAATGTTGTGGTTCATGTTCGTAAGTTAGAGCGACGCTTATTAACAGCCCCAAACCACGTAAAACATGCAAAGAAAGTAGAGGCGTCTAACTTTGTTTTGCAGGGGTGTGCAGTGATGTGATATGGCCATGATTGTGATTATATATGATGTATGCAATGTTCCTTATTGTAAGTCGGCAACCGGCAGGAGCCATATGGTTGTCTTTAATTTCTGTTAAGACCCGCGTGTCTATTCAAAGTAGTTGTAATAGTTGAAGCCGGTGGACGACAACCATGGAGAAGCGTCATTGACCTTGATGCAATGTCGGTGATGATGGAGATCATGTTCGTGCTTGAAGATGGAGATCAGAAGCACAAAGAAGAAAGGCCATATCATATCACATATTATGAATTGCATGTGATGTTAATCCTTTATGCATCTTGTATTGCTTAGTAGACGACGGTAGCATTATAAGATGATCCCTCAAGCACACAATTTCAAGTTCTTAAGTGTTCACCCTTAGTATGCACCGTTGCCAAAGCTTGCTCGAAGCACCACGTGATGATCGGGTGTTTTGATTCCGCAGGTGAATACAACGTAAGCAAGCCAGATTTGCTTATGCGGTAGCTAAGGTTTGATCTTGACGAGCCTAGCATGTACAGACATGGCCTCAGGAACACGGATCGCCGAAAGGTAAAGCATGAATCATATAGCAGATATGATGAACATGTCGATTGTTCGCCATTGAAGCTATATCAACTCTCGTGATGATCGGTTTTGATATGGGGGATTTGGTTCGTGTGATCACTAAAACAATGTGAGGGATGTTGTTTTGAGTGGAAGTTCACCTAGATTAATTTAATTATTAATTAGAACTCAATTTATCATAAACTAAATCAAAGTGAATTTGCATAGTTGTTGTAGTCATTGGCATCCGTTTACCACCTTGCGCTTAGTTATAATTGAGATGATAGAACTATAGAATTCTGGTTAGATACTTTACGAACTGGTATCGTATTGTTTTAAGTGTTAATCTAAAGTTTAAAAGTCCTATTGCAAACTTTCAGTAAGTTCCGGTTACTCCATGAAGTTTAATAATTAGTATTAAATCAAGAGTAACAATTCCAAGTGTTAGTATATAAGTATCATGTTTGTATCCATGATTCTTGATATTCAAAGGATTCCCTTAATATCAAGGTTATCTAGGATCTGAAAGAGTTGTTTCAGAAACCATGATGTGTGGAAGATATTGTAATATCTGAAACGAAGTTTTGGTTGCAACATGATAGAGTATAATATGGCAAAAGTCATGTTCTCATATTTGATGAAAATTTGCAAAAGGTTGGAGACACTTGTTGTCCTAATCCTCCAAAAGGTTTTGGATAGCAACATTATACTCATAATTCATCGTTATAAGCTAAAAGTAGCTTGATCATGGACGATTCCATGATAAGGGTGAATATTTGATGTAGGTAAAATGTTTACTACACCAAGAGATTACTAAAGAAAGGAATTTGAAAGAACACCAAATATTTGATGATGGTGATCTACTTCAAAGTGCAAGTCCAAAGACATTGGTATTTAATTATACACGCTTTGGACTATATGTCATATGTATGACTTCACTATTGATATTGATAGATTCTTTCAAATAGAAAAGGAAATATTGAAAGAGAATCTCATAAATATATGGCAGAAAAGAAAAGACTAGAATTGTTCAGTTTAAGTATATAGATGATATACATGTTATGGCTATATTCTTTGCTTATTAAACAATGTGGTTCTCAAGTATTTGATACTGAATTTGTTGGTGTGAATCGTCATACGAAACAACACAACTCATGAACTACAATGGCCTAAGTAACTAGCAAAAGAATATGTGATGATGTTCATCGAGAACAAATAAAGGGTTATTGTATTGCTCGTTAAACATCAAAGCTTGCCTTCAAAGATTTGTTTTATCAGGTATTATGAGAACAAAAAGGTTTGTTCAAATAATTGCCGTAATCCATAAAAGATGGATGATTCGCAAATCTCGTTGGAGACATCACATCCATAAAATTAGTGCTAAAAATGTCGAAAGACAAATTGATTGAAAGATCACTTAGGAAGTGACATCGCCGTTTAAATTATACTGGAAAGAAAACATGAAGAAAATCCATATGGATGGAATTTTGGAGTCTATTTGATTTTGATCAAATGACGCTTGTGAAACTTTCCTAGAGATAATTAAAACTTCGTTCATAGGCCAAAAGGGAACGAATGACTAGCTTATTGGAACTTGTACATATTGTTGTACGAAGTCCGTTATGTGTAGTCAAGAGCGATGGATTTCAACTTCATATGCTTTCTCCGAAAATTTGAGTGAATATATGAATATTTACTTAATAAGGATGAAGTGTGAAATATTTGAAGAGCTCAAAGACTTTCAAGATGAAGTGCAAAATCATTGTAACAAGAATATAAACAGTTTATGATAAAGATCATAAAGGAAGATATTTGAGTTACAAGTTTAGCATAATACCTAAGATTTAAGGAATCGTTCCGTGGATTTGCATTTCCCGAAACACCATAAGAGTATGGAGCGTTCGAGATATGTAATTAAACCTTGTTTGACATGGTAAGATCGAAAGGTGTAATTCATAAAACTGCCATTGTATTTTAAAGATTAAAAGCTTTAGAGATTACCGTTTTTCCACTGAAAAGAGCTTCATCATAATCCGTTGAAATGACACCATATAAAGTTATGGTTTGGGATAAAACCCAAGTTGTCCTTTCTTAAACATTGGTATGCTATGCATAAGAAAGATGTTTGCAACCAAAGTCGGATGAACCTGTCTTTGTATATTATTTCGAATAACTGTTAAGTACTCCTCCATAACATCGGAGACAAAAGTGTTTGTCACTTAAAACGTCAAGTTTCTTTGAAAAGGAATTTTTCGTGAAAAGTTAAGTGGGAGGACAATAGAAACTTTGATAAGGTTAAAAGAACCTTAGCTATATGTGCAGAGTTGCGCAGCGCCGAAAAGTGTTTCGGAGGCAGCAACAATGCTCATGGTTCACGTACCTCAAAAGGTTGTGGTCACGGAGATCCAAGTTCCTATTGAAACAAGTAGGTCGGATGAACAATCAAATACCAAGATTTGAGGGTTGAATCATTATTTGAGAATAATGAACCGACTACATGCAGAGAAGCGATGATGGGCCCTGACTCCGTCAAATGGTTTGAAGCCATAAAATCCGTGATAGTTCCATACACGAGAAATCAAGTTTTGAACTTGAAGGACCCTCGAGAAAGGTGTAAGACCTTACAGTTGTGTTTGGATCTATAAAGAAATAGACATGGATGTTTTACATCTATGAAATAGTCGACATGTTGAGAAAGAGTTCACAACAATGTTCAAAGGTTGACTATGACAAGATTTGATCTGTCATAGTGATATTTAGTCTAGACGGATTAATATAGCAACCACTACATATAATTTTGTTATATGGTAGTTGAATAAACAAAACAAGTTCTTCTAATAGAATGGTTACCTAGGACGTGTGCATGACATGGTCCAAAGGGTTTTGTTAATTCAAAGGATGCTAAAAGCATATGCAAACTTCAATGGTTGAAGTAAGCATAGCGGAGTTGGAATCTTCACTGTGATGAAACTGTTAAAGGAGTTTAAAAGTTCATCAGAGACGATGGAGATGCTTGCATTTGCAAGAAATTAAGTGGGAGCGCTAAGACATGTTTCTAATACATTATGTGGAAGACATATTGTTGATTGGAAATAATGTATCTTTTATTAAACACATATTAAGAATTTCATCCCGATGAAAGACTTAGGCAAAACCCAAATATTAGGCATCAATAGACGCTAATATGGTTGTGCCAGAAGTACATAGACAAGATATTGAATGAGTTCAATATAGAAACTACAAGAAAGGTTCTTGTTGCACAGAAAGGATTGAAAGAGTTCAATGTTGATGATATATTCAAGTGTATTGGCACTTGGTAAGTGAAACAAAGATTCAAGTATAGATTGATACTTGATGTATGAAATCACAAAGAGTATTTATATCAATCATACTGTGATATGTACAAATCCAGATATGTCCTATGCTCTAAATGTTGTGAGCATATACCAGAATGATTTGTAAGATGATCATTGGACAATAGTAAGGATATTCTTATGATCTTCTGAAAGAACTAAGAGTATAATATTTGTAGAAGTGACAAATAGATGGTTAGTTCATTGTAAAAGTACTACATTGATACTAGCTTTGCCACAAAGTACAAATTAAGTTTATCTCAAATCTAAACTAAGGGTGGCACAATATAATGGAAAGTGAGTTCCATAATGGATTTGGATGATTTCCAAAGTTAAGACATTGTGACAGATACTACAACAAAAGGCTAAATATATGACTGCTATTATAGCAGCAAAAGAGGGCATTTGTGTCAAGTAGTTTGTTATCAAATTAGGTGTAGTTCACAGTGGGATAATACTATGAAGATATATTGTACGACAATATTATCAAACATGTTTTAACCCCAAAGAACTAAAGGTCACACCGAAAGACCAAATTTATACAAAGCCATCTCATTAGAGAATGAGTGATGCGTAGAGACGCAAAGACATGCAATTACACACGGACCTGGAAGTGTCAGATCCGGAGATCAGTTGACCACTAGCAATCGTGTACATACAACACCGTAAAGCCATAGGTGTTGAATACACAAAGGTTCGAAACTAGATTATTGACTCTAGTGCAAGTGGGAGACTGTTGGAGATATGCCCAAGAGGCAATAATAAAGTGGTTATTATCATGTCTTCACACTTATGATAAATGTTTACATACCATGCTATAATTGTATTAACCGGAAACATTAATACTTGTGTGATTTGTAAACTAAAATAAGAGTCCCTAGTAAAGCCTCTTGTTAAACTAGCTTGTTGGTTAATATATGATCATTGTTTCCTGATCATGAACATAGAGATGTTATTAACAACAAGATCATATCGTTAGGAGAATGGTATGGTGGACATACTCCTATAGATAAGCGTAGCATAAAGATCAAGTCATTTCAATAGTTCAATTGCTATATGCTTTCTGATACATAGTAACCTAATTCCTTCGACCATGAGATCATGCATATCACCTTTACCGGATGGATGCTTTGATGTCATCAAACACCACACCATAACAGGGTGGCTATAAAAGTGGCATTGAGTGTTCGGAAAGTATTGGTTGAAACACATGGATCAAGAGTGGGATTTGTCCATCCACATGACGGATAGATATTCTCTGGGCCCTCTCGGTGAAATGTCATCCAATTAGCTTGCAAGCATGTGACTTGGTCACAAGGGATCACATATCACGGGAACGAGAAAAGAGTACTTATCAGTAACGAGGTTGAACTAGGTATGCAGAGATACCGACGATCATAACCTCGGATAAGTAACATATCGTGAGACAAAGGGAAATTGGTATCGTATGTAAGTGGTTCATTCGATCGCAAAGTAATCGTAGAAATATGTGGGAGCCATATGAATTTCCAGATTCCTCTATTGGTTATTGTTCGGAGAAGTGTCTCGATCATGTCCGCATAATTCACGAACCGTAGGGAGACACACTTAAGGATTCGACGTTGTTTGAGTAGTTATGGTATTATGAGAAAGAGACCGAATGTTGTTCGGAGTCTCGGATGGGATCCGGGATATCACGAGGTGATCCGGAATGGTCCGGAGAATAAGATTCATATAAGGAAAGTCCCATTTCGGAGTTGGGGAATGGTTCCGGTGTTTTCATCGGGAACATTCTAGAAGGTCCCGGAATGTCCGGCACTCCGGGGGGGAAGGGGTACATGAATGTGTCATTGCATGTTGGAATGATTGCATCATGTACTAAGTGTTCTCGCTGTCCAAAATAAAGGGTTTATTTAAATCCTAAATTGAAAAGTCAAACGGCTAGTTTGAAAGTCAAACGGCAAGTTTTTGGAAAGTGGAAAGAGGAGGAGAAGAGGGAAACCGAGTTGGAGAGGGAGACCTCCTCCAACCGGCGGCCAACTCCAATGCCGAGTTGGGGAGGGAGTCCACTCCCTCTCCCTGGCGCGCCAGCCCCCTCCCACCTATAAAGGGAGGGGCAGGGCTCCCCTCTCTACACAATACTACTTCCTATCCTCTAGACCTAAACCCTAGATCTAGACCCCGGTTTAGAGCTATTCGGTTTAGAGCCTTCTAATTGGTTTAGAGCCCTCTAATTGGTGTGTCTAATTACTAGACCACTAATAGCCTCTCTCATAAGCTCCACCATACTCGCACCGGCTTAAGGCGAAGCCCTGCGGGATCTCCCCTCTACTTCCGGTACCACGCCGTTGTGCTGCCGGAATCGCGAGGAGAGTGCTACAACCTCCGCTGCCTGCTGGAACAAGGGAGAGGAAGGTCTTCGTCGAGTACCGAACGTGTGACCGACTGCGGGAGCGCTGCGGGAACGCGGCGCCGGAAGGATCGTCTACGCGATCTTGAGATCGGAAAGAGTACGACTACATCACCCACGAGAATCTGCTCTCGTTAAACACTTTGGAATCTTCGAGGGTGAGTTATTCCATCGACTCGTTGCTACAATCAAGTAGATAGATCTTGGCTTGTTTGTTTGTATGCGATAGAAAATTTTTGTTTTCCATGCTGCGAACCCCTACACTTGGTGCTTTTGCAGATGACAATAACGCTGCCCTTCGCGAGCTTGATGCTCTCAAAAATAGTCTTGGGCGAGTGGAGAAGAAGGCTAAGGATGCCATTGGGGTGAAGGAGTGCCTTCGGCAGGAGTTGGCTGACGCAACCGCGACCAAGGAGCGCCTTCAGCGGGAAGCTTCGGATCGCGAAGAGCAGCTTGCCACTATTGCAGCTGCACGCAAGAAGGAGGTGGTCGAGAAGCTGATGGCTGCTGCCAAGGTCGTTTCCGGTGAGTGCTTTTGCCTGCCTTTGGTTTTTTCGGCTGCTCTGTCTCCATGCCCTTATTCGGTTCCTACTTTGTCTTTCTTTTGCTCTAGATGCCTTGGGCATTGAATTCAATCGCAGTGCCTTGGAGCACGGGAGCGCTCTGGACGATGCCGCCGCGGCGGTCGAAGACCGCTGCGGTACTGCTGCTGGCTCCCTTGCCAAGGCCAAGGAGATCCTCGAGTGCTTCTACAAGGAGATCGTTCCCAAGGGCGCTGCCCTTGAGGATGTGGATTATTTGGCGGATGCGCTATCAGCGGATGCACCTGTGGCCTATAAGTGCAAGTAGAAGGGCATCAGCGCTTCCATGGGGCTGGCTCTGGCCATGGCGTCCGGGGTGGAGCTGGATCTTCATCAGGTCACCTCCCAGATGCCAACGGCTCTCGATGGTTCCGAGGTAGCCTTCGCTCTCTATGCTTCTCGCTATAAGCGCTATGGGCCAAAGCTCATTGACCTTCTAGCGGAGTATGCGGTGAAGCAGCAGGAGGAGGTCAAGAGCAGGCACTCTGGCTCCGAGGCCACTCCGGATGCGACTGCTTAGGCTTTGTCGTTGTAGCTTTAGGATAGTTGTCTTCTTCTTTTGCTGTAACATTTGTCGAACAGTTTCCTTGTGCCTCGTAGTGGCCTTTTGTTGTATATAAATGATACTTCGAGCTGTTGCTCAGTCATGTGTTGTTCATACTCTTGCCTGTTTTCCTTTAGGGACCTTCGGGTGAGGATCCCGTCGATACTTCGTCTGCTCCGCAGCCGCGACCATCTTTGGATGATGCGTCGCAGATTGTTTTTCTTCGTGACTGCGTTCGCAGTCTTGAGAAGGAGATACTTGGCATCCGAGGCCATGCAGATGTATGGAAGTCGAAGGTGGAGCGGGCTACCACCATGGAGGAGTATCTGATGGGGGAGCTGCGACAGTTGACCGAGCAGCTGCAGTGTAAGTTTTCTTGAGATGCTGCTCGTTTTTGGATGCGCCTGTTGTGCGTGTCGCCTTACTCTGTATTTTCTGCAAGTGCCAACCTTGTTCCGAGGGAGGAGAAGGAGCGCGTTGGAGTTTAGATCAACTGCTTGACCCAACAGGATATGGAAGCCGGAGGCTTTTTCTAGATGGATCGCGATTGGGCCACGGTCCTTGCGACTGTGCAGGATCGTGCTCATCAGGTGTCACGGGTGCTAAGGCAGGTGAAGACTTCTCTGGCGTCGATTCTGCACGTCATGTTTACCCTTGATGAAGCGCATTCTACTCTATGGGGTTTGCTGGCGAAGTTTTGAGACGTGGGTCACGTCAGGGAGTTGGTGTGGCACCAGTTGGTTGCGGGGGTGAAGGCCGCCCTTTCCCTCGTGCGGCTGCATCGCCCTGATGTTAATCTTGCGGCTGTGGCGGCTGGGCCGCCCCCTCGACCGGATGGTGGTCTACGGGACATGCGCCCACACTACACGGCTGTTATACATTATGCCGAAGAGATTGTAGATCTTTTTGAGCATCGGGCGCAGGTGATCCTTAAGAATAGGTAGGCCCTGTAAAAAATATAGATGTAAAACTTCTATGTATTTCGACTGGGCGTGTTATGACCTTTGTTGTAAAGGTTATTTGTATGAGCACGTGGTGCTTGATTGTATGCATGCCCTTTTCGTTAGCCTGGTGTGGTCAGCTACTCAGGTTTACATGCGTTATGCTTAGTCGACGAAGTCGTGAGGTGAGGCGGAGCCCCTGAGTGTGTTGCAACAGAAAGTAGTGTGAGAAAAAAGGGATAAATTTTCGGGCGAGACACTTAGATTTTATTCATATCGAAACAAGGAGGTACATTATTCGGCTGAGTAGCCTTGGCTGAGTAGCCTTATTGAAAGTAAAGATGGATAGCTAGGGGTAGAAGCGTCGCAATTGTGCGACGTTCCATGGGTTAGAGTATGCGACTCCAGACTCCGCGTGCTTGAGGCGGTAGGCGCCACCTGGGATGACTTCAGGGATGATGTAGGGTCCTTCCCAGGGTGACTCGAGCTTTTTCGGCCGCTCTTGCTTGAGTCGTAAGACGAGGTCTCCTTCGACGAAGGACCTTGGGCACAGCCGAAGACTGTGATAGTTGCGGAGGCTCTGCTGGTAGACCGTCGAGCGAGCCACGGTGATGTCGCGTGCCTCATCGAGCGTGGCGACAGTGTCTTCGAGTGCGGCCGTTGATTCGGCTTCGCTATAGGCGACGACCCGTGGGGCCTTATGGCGTACATCTGCAGGTAACACGGCTTCGGCTCCGTGCACCATGAAGAAGGGCGTGTAGCCAGTTGAGCTGTTTGGAATTGTGCGCAAGCTCCAGAGGACGGAGGGTAGCTCTTCTGCCTAGGCTCTCGCAAGCCGTTCGAGTAGGCTGAGTAGGCGTTTCTTGATGCTGCCGCCTACGAGGACATTGGCCTTTTCGACCTACCCATTGGTTTGCGGGTGCACCACGGAGCCGTATGATATGTTGATCCCAAGGCCTTCGCAGAAGTCCTGGAATTCTTTGGAGATGAAGTTTGACCCGTTGTCCTTGATGATGCTGTGCGGTATGCCGAACCTATAGACTATGGACTCGAAGAACTTCACGGCCATTTTTCTCTTTTGGTTGGTGACGGGCATGGCTTCGATCCACTTGGTGAACTTGTCGACTACGACCAGGAGGTAGATGTGGCCTCCTTTCGAAGACTTGGGCAGTTTGCCGATCATGTCGAGGCCCCATTGGGTGAAGGGCCAAGCCAAGGGTATGGGCCTGAGCTCCGATCCCGGTGCGTGCGGTTTATTTGCAAACCTTTGGCAGCCGTTGCACCTCTGGACAATGTCCTTGGCATCATTCATGGTCGTTGGCCAGTAGAACCCAGCTCGTAGAGCTTTGGCAACGAGGGCGCGGCTGCCCGCGTGATGGCCGTAGATGCCCTCGTGGATGTCTTGGAGGATGGTTTTGCCGTCACCGATGGTGACACACCTTTGGAGTACACCTGAAATGCTGCGCTTGTACAACTCGCCATTGATGATGGTGAAGGCCTTTGACCGGCGAGATATGCGTCGGGCATATGTCGAGTCATCAAGCAGTTCCCTGTTTATCAGGTACCATAGGTACGGTTGTGTCCATGTTTCTTTGATTGCCATGACCTGCATCAGGTTGACCAACGCGACCTCCGTGTCGAGCTTTTCGGGTCCTTCTTGTCCTTCGGGTTGCGCAGGCCCCGAGTGCTCTGCCTCTTCGGGTGATCCCTTAGGGAATTTCCTTTTGATGGAAGGCACGCAGATTTGTTCGAGGAACACACCTGGTGGCACCCATGCGCAGGTGGAGCCGATGTTGGCGAGTCTATTGGCTTCTTCATTGCTTTCTATTCCAACGTGCCGAAGCTCGCAGCCGTCAAAGTCTCCTCTGAGTGAGTTGTAGAGCGTGCGATACGCGATCATGTTAGCGGCGTGAGCGTCACACTCATTCATCGTCTGCTGGACGACGAGGTTTGAGTCACCGTAGATGACTAGGCGCGTTGCCCGCAGATCTTGGCCATCTTCATGCCGTGGATGAGGGCCTCGTATTCGGCTTCGTTGTTGGAGGCCCGAAATTTCATCCGGAGGACGTATTTCATCTTGTCGCCTTGCGGGGACGTCAGTATGACGCCGGCTCCTGCTCCAGCCTCGCGCTTGGAGCCGTCAAAGTGCATCGTCCATGATTGCGTCATATCCGGGGTGTCCGGTAGCTGTAGCTCCATCCAGTGGACGAGGAAGTCCGGGAGGACCTAAGATTTGATCGCATGGCGCTTCTCGTAGACTATGTCTAGAAGGGACAGATCGATGCCCCACAAGGCTACGCGTCCTGTAGCTTCGGGGTTGTTCAGGATGCTGTTCAGTGGCGCCTCGTTGAAGACCATCACCTGATGCTCCTGGAAGTAGTGGCTCAACCAACGAGCCATCATGAACACGCCGTAGGTGAGTTTCTGGTAGTGAGGGTACCTCTGTTTTGTTGGTGTCAATACCTCGCTGTGGTAGTAGATTGGGCGTTGGATCCATGGGTCTTGCCATCTTCGGGTCGTTCGACCACGAGCACGGTGCTAAACACCTGATGCATGGCTGCTATGTATAGCAGCAGAGGCTCGCGTTCCTTTGGTGTGACCAGGACGGGCGAGGTGGAGAGCAGCTGCTTCAGATCTTCAAATGCGTCGTCTGCTTCAGGTGTCCATTCGAATTTTTCTGCTTTGCGTAGCAGCTAGTAGAAAGGCAGGGCCTTCTCACCCATGTGGCTGATGAATCTGCTCAACGCCACGATGCGCCCAGCGAGCTGCTGGACACCTTTGAGGTTCTTCGGCTTCTCCATGGCCAGTATGGCCCGGATTTTCTTCGGGTTCGCCTCAATCCCTCGCTGAGAGATGAAGTAGCCAAGCAGTTGGCCAGATGGGACGCCGATGGCACACTTTTCTGGGTTCAGCTTGATCTTGTAATGATCGAGGTTGTCAAACGTCTCGCGGAGATTGTCGATCAATGTCTTGGCCTCCCTTGTCTTGACTACTATGTCGTCGACATAGACTTGTATGTTGCGGCTGATCTGGATCTTCAGGCATGCCTGCATGCACCGCTGGTACGTGGCACCTGCGTTCTTCAGCCCAAAGGGCATTGTGTTGTAGCAGAATACTCTGAACGGCGTGATGAATGCCGTTTTCTCCTAATCTTTGACCTTCAGCCGAATCTGATTGTAGCCTGAGTAGGCGTTGAGGAAGGAGAGTTTCTCGCATCCTGCAATCGAATCGATGATCTGATCGATCCGAGGGAGAGGAAAGTGATCCTTCAGGCAGTGCTTGTTGAGTGATGTGAAGTCCACGCACATCCACAGGATGTCCGTGTCCTTTTTAGGGACCAGCACAGTGTTGGCGAGCCACTCGCTCTCCTTGATCTCCCAGATGAAGTCGGCGTCAAGTAGTCTATTGACTTCGACTCCGATGGCTTCGGCCCGTGGCTCGGACAATCGCCGGATGGACTGTTTGACGGGCTTGGCATATGGAAACACATTGAGTGCATGCTCGGCGAATTCCCTGGGAACTCCTGGCATGTCCGCAGGACACCAGGCGAAGATTTCCCAGCGCTCACGGAGGAATTCGACAAGCGTGCTTTCCTATGTGGGGCTGAGGTCGTTGGCGATCAGCGCCGTCTTGGAGGCGTCCGTCGGGTGGACCTGCACCTTTTTCGTGTTGACTGTTGAGTCGAATGACATGTCGGGTGCGTTTTGCCTGGAGACTGGGGGTGTCCCGTTGTCTATCACCTCTCAAAGCCTTAGGAGCTCCTCCTGCATGCCGAACGACTGGGAGATTCTATTGAAGTCCCTGTCGCAGTGGTCGGATCGGGTGAAGCTGCCCTGGACCGTGATGACGCCCCTAGGTTCTGGCATCTTGAGTAGTAGGTACGCATAGTGCAGTACTGCCAGGAACCTTGCGAATGCCACGCGCCCGAGGATGGCATGGTACTGTGATGGCCAGTCCACCACTTCAAACTCAAGCCGCTCACACCGAAAGTTTTCGGGTTTGCTGAAGATGACGTCGAGCCATATCTTTCCCAGGGGGAATATGCCCTTCCCTGGGACTATGCCGTGGAACGTTGTGTCAGATTGTTCCAGGCTACACATAGGGATCCACATTGCTGCTAGGGTGCTAGCGAACATCAGGTTGATGTTGCTACCGCCGTCCATGAAGACGTGACTCATCTCAAACCCTCTGATCTACGCCTCGAGCACCAGGGCAGCATGACTCCGAATCGCTGAGGTACTCAGGTATTGTGGGTGGGGCGGTCACAGCTAGGATGACTTGGTGGGTGATCTTATTTTGCACCCTGTTTATTGGGCGCCCCTTTTGGATTATCAGGGACCCTTTTGGAGCGGGGTACCCGTTTACGCCGTTGTTTTGCACGGGCGTGATCGCGTGATTCGAAGGTCCCATGGGTGGTGGTGGAGGAGATCCGTGGGCGATGTCGCCTGGTGCAGGTGCGTGTCCGAACCCAAGGTTCGGGATCTGTTGTCTCAACTAGGCAAATCCCTCGCTGAGTTTCTGGAATTCGCGACAGTCCTTGAGCATGTGGCTGGCCTTCTTTTTGCCATCCTGCTTGTCGATGTAGAAGTGGATGGTGCGTGGGCCCGAAAACTTGTCGTATGCCAAGGGTTCATTGTCACGGCCACGGCGTTGCCACGTTTGCGTTGGGCGTCCTCCATCGCGGAAGTTGTTTCCACGGTATCCGCCGCTGCTGCGGTTGTTTTCATCGCGGCGGTCGGTGTAGCCAGCCGCGACCATGTTGGGTCCATCGCGATCGTCGTAGACACGCGATCTTCGCTTTCTACGGCACTCACGTCTGCGGCCGTAGTCATCTTCCTCATCCGAGTGTGCTCGATGGACGGAATCATCGCCATCTGCCCACCTGTTGGCGATGTCCATGAGGTGGTTGAGTGTCTTGGGCTTGACTCGCCCAAGTTCTTCCTTGAAGTCCTGGCGTTTGACGCCATCTTTGAAGGCGTCGATCGTTCTCTCTTCGGATATGTGTGCCGCGGAGTTCTTGATGTTGGACCAGCGTAGTATGTACGAGCGAATAGATTCGCCCGTTCGTTGAGTGCAGGCCCGCAGCTCCTCGATCGAGGCTAGCCTCCTGCTGGTACCTTTAAAGTTTCAGATGAAACTGTATGCCAGTTCCTCCCAGCTTCGGATGGAACCCGAAGACAGGCTGCTGAGCCAGATCCGGGCTGCGCCTGTCAGCTGCAGCTGAAGGCACTGCATGGCAGTGTTTCTGTTTCCGCCGTGCAGCTTGGCGGACGACAGGTGGTCGCTCAGCCACGCCTTAGGGTCCTGCATGCCGTCGAACTACGGAGTGTCCGAACGGAGTTTGAAGTTTCTCGGCATCCGTGTTCGCCGAACAGATCTGCTGAAGCATCGAGCTCCGCAGAGTTCTCTGTCATCATCCTCTTCGGATTCGGATGAGCACGCGCGTTTGGCGTGTGCCTTGTCGACCTTGCGCTGAGCGAGGTTGCTTCGAGCGTCGTAGTCACGGCTGCGACGTCTTGGTCTCTTGCGTCGTCAAGCTAGATCATGCTCATCCTTGTTAGATGAGGGTGTGGGGCTAAGGTTGAATTTGACCGTAGCCTTCTTCTTGGGCTCCGTAGGAGCCTCCTCGTGGAGCGCAGCTCCAACGATTCCGAGTCCGGCTAGTGCGGACTTGTCATAGCTCTCTTCGGGTCCCCGACCGGAGGTGGATGGGACGCGAGATATGTGGTGGCTGCCATGATCGCAGCTTGCTGCGTCTTCGGTATGACGTTGTCGTTGGCGTCCATCTCCATGAAGGACATGTTGAGGGTTCGAGTGACTTCGCGACGTGCAGCGGGATCCATGTGCTCTATGCGAGAGCGATGCTTGTTGGCATTGTTGCCGTGTGAGCTGGAGCCCCCAGCGGCGGAGAGCGCGGCTTGCTACGCGCTAGACTCCGAGGCCGCTTGCTTGCGTTTATCGAGTACCTCTTGCATATTCACCTGCTTTTTGTGTTCTTCGATGAGGAGCAGGTGGTATGCCATCAGCAGGTCCCGTGAAGCGTCCATAGGCAGGACCTTGTTGCCCGCCACGGCTTCGCGTGTCTGGTGCCATCCTTCCTCGTTGAGGTGAATTCTTCGATGGGCATCAGGGTCGTCCTTGTTGGGTGGGGGGATGGTTGCCTCCTGTTTTCTCCGTTCCTACCCTGTGGGTTGGGTGGTGGCACGTGGGCACTCGAACCTGGTGGTTGTTCCATGTCGCTTTGGATGACCACGACGCACTGGTAGCGCTCGCAGATTGGATCGCTGCTGCCGCAGCTTCCGGATCCAGAACCGTAGGTTCCTTCATCTGAGTTGCAGCTGCTGCTGTCATATGACTCATCTGTCGATGTTGACGTACGTAGCACACTGAGATGCGGGGCCCACAAGGCGGGCCTGATCGATGGCAGTGGCACCCGCTCTGGGAGGTGGAGAAGCCGGTCTGTCCCACCTGGAAGTAGAAGCTCCCGAACAGGATCTCGAGTCCATCGCCTACGGGCTCGAAGTCCTTCATGGTGGCTGGCGAGTGGGCGGTGAAGTCGAAAGCGCCAAAGAGGAGATGTCTCTCCATCGCCGAGGAGTTGTAGATCGCTTTGGTCGGGACCGTCACGATCGCACAATCAGCGTCCCCGATCCCCACGGACGGCGCCAATTGACGAGGTTTCGACTCATCAATGCCCATTGTTATGAGCTTGGGTTTTGGATAAGATGGGGGTGCTGGAGATCGCGGAACGGTTAATAGACAAGCAACCAGGGGACATGAGATTTACCCAGGTTCAGGCCCCCGGAGGGAAAACCCTACTCCTGCTTGTCTGCTCTTGATTATGGCGGAACCGAACGTTACAGGGGTGCGCAGATGCAATCTGGCGTGGAGGTGTGTATGCGGTGGAAAAAGGATTGGCCCTCCTCGCCATGCCCTCCTAGCCTTTATATAGAGTTAGGCAGGTCTCGGGAACAGATCGAGTCGGTTACAAGTTTAGGGTTGCCCCTTTGAATATTCTATCTGTTCTAGTCTTGTTCTCCAAGGATCCGAAGATATCATGGGCTTGGGCCACCCGAAAATCTCCACAGGCCGCGTATATTATTGTGGACCTTCCTTGGGCTGGACCAGGTATGCTAATGTCGTGTACCCGTAGGGTATAACCATGTCAGTTGGGAGGCGCCCAGGGGGCCCACACCCTACCTAGGCGCGGCCTAGGGTGGGCCCGTGCCTAGGAGGGTGCGGCCACCCTGTGGCTCCCCTCCGTCTCTCCTCTGGACTTCGTGTTCTCCTCGGTGAAATATTGACTTTGGCTTTTGTCCCGTCCAATTCCGAGAATATTTCCTTACTAGATTTTCTGGAACCAAAAACAGAAGAAAACAGACAACCGACACTGCAACATCTTTTTAATAGGTTAGTACCGAAAACATATAAAAACACCTCAAAGTGTAGTCAAAGCAAAACAAAGTAGATACTAAACAAGCATGGAACATCAAAAATTATAGATACGTTTCCAACGTATCAATTGTCTTTGGTTAAAACCTTATTTTTAACCAACAACCACACAAAAGCTTTGATTTTAAGAGGCAACTTCAGCCTCCAAATCAACTTAAACGGAAAATTACTCTTCTAGCAACTAAATAAGTATACAACGATTTAACCGAAAAGCTACCAGATTTAGTTAGATTCCAACTTACTTTGTCAGGGGTATTAACCAACACCACATGACATCACATATCCAAGAGTTTATTCCACATGCCCAAAGTTTCTCCATATAAAGATCTGCGAAATCTAATGCAATCAAAATTATGAGCAAAGACTTTTGCTACTGTTATGTCTTAGGAAAACGACAAATTATATAATCTAGGAAAAACAACACAAAAAGGTTTATTACCCACCCACACATCTTCCCAGAACCTAGTTTTCTTACCATCCCCTAAAACTCTTTTGCAACAACTATAAAAGATATTCTTGACTTCCATCAAACCTGACCAGAAATGAGAACATACAATATACTTCCTATCTTGTGTAATGGTACCTTTTTTATGTATTTTCTTAGAAGGTAATTCTGCCAATCCCCTTCTTAATTTTCAAGTCTCCACAGCCACTTACAAAGTAAACTAATGTTCTTTAGTTCGAGATTAGTAACACCTAGCCCCCCTTGATCCCTGGGTTGGCACACATCTATCCATTTGACAGGATGGTACTTTTTGGTTCCTTCTTTCTCCTGCCACAACACACGGTCTTGGAAAAATTCCAACATATTCTAATTTAGTATGGTGGCACAATGAACTAGAAGAGAGGCGATGGCAAAATAAGAACAAATACATGTGAAAGGTCATGGTGGTGGAGAGAAGGAAGAGGGGTGCATATGGAGACATATTGAGAGCACATAGTGACATAAATGTGTTGGGGGCATGTATGTGATTTGGGTGGAGTAAAATGTGCTAAGGAGAAAAGGGAAATGGAGAACAAAATGAGACTCGTTTTTAATGTGTTTTCACCACACGTTACCGCCCCATCCACAATCAATTATATGGTCTTAATTTGTCACTTGTTACTTTTCTTTCTTAAGAATCATAGTTGTATGAGATTTATCCATCTTAAATTGCTATTAATATCACAACTAAATGAACCAAATTATTTAAACAGTACACAAGGGCCAACCATATGATCAATCAACTAAAGAGTCACCTCCTAATGTGCCCTCTTGCCTTGATCACCAACATCCATAAAATATCTTAAGTACCAATGGATACATGCAACCGATCAAAACAATTTGTAATTTATCAAGCAACTCAGTTGTCCATAACCGGGGACACGGCTAATCGATTAGATTATACACTCTGCAGAGGTTAGTACACTTTACCCATGTGACTTGGCCAGCCCAGCTTGTACCATCACTCTCATTTTGGGTGATGATAGGGAGAAGACCAAGAAGAGACTGTTCGGGAAGTAGCTCCTCAATCCCGACGCGCACCGGTCCAACCTACCAAAATTCTACATCTCTGGATACGCGGGTTCGAGTTACCACAACCTACTAAGTCCAACCAACCGCCCATTTCATTATTGGCACATGGTTGTACACGTAAGCTACACAATAAAGAAGCCAATCAATTTCTCTTGATACCTGGGTGCCTTTCCGCAATGAAACCACCAAAATTTATCAATACCATCACACCCAAGGGATTCATTGGTTAAGTTGTTTTAGTTTTCGCAAACCAATACTTTGAGAAAACAAGTATCAATGATGTACCCAGCCCTCGTTCAACAAGCATGGCTAAGCACATCTACAACGGTGGTTCATCTACAAGGAAAGCCCTACCACATAATAGGACATAGCATAGCGATAGTATCATTCTACACATGCATCTACAAAATACACGACAATGCATTGAAAATAGTAGGACGATATCATGAACAAAGTAGCATCTACTTGCCTTGGTTGTAGCGGTCTGGAGCACAATCCTCACACGAACAAGCGTTGCACTCAGCACAATCTACACGACACAATTGCATTCATAAACAAACAATCCACAACATATGCAACAAATATGATGCATGAATGCAAGAACGGCAAGTGAATTGGTGCTACAGCTGCACCACATAATACTAATACATATTACTACCGAATACATGCATGGAAAATAGATTTGGCGCAAGGGAAACTATTAACCAAAGGTAGTGATCACTACTAGAGCTAGAACTCAAATAATTCGCTACCGGTAGTATACTGTTTGTAAAATCTTGGAAATATTCTACCGCATAGGCATCGCTGAATAGAAACAGTACCAATTGGAATTACTCGAAAAGGAATTATAAAACTCCCCGAGTAATTAAAACACTGCAGAAAGCCATTAGACAAATACTGCAGAAGTTTTTACTGTAAGTGAAAGAACATGTTGGGCCCCCATGTGTGGTTTTGGTAATTAATGACAATCTTTATGTACTAATGTGTGTATTAAGTTGTACTTGTAGGAATTTTCCATTGGCATTGCTTGGAGCATGTGTTGACTTCAAGATAGATGAAATGAGAAGAAGATGTGTTGTGCAAGCTCAAAATGCGCCATCTATAGAAGATCTCATGTTTGATGCTTGCCATCCTCGGTGATCATGGATCGATGATGAGGAATCAAGAAAGGTGTCCATCTTGAGAAGGACAAGATCGTCTACATCGATCTCAAGTGGATTGCTCAAGGCAAAGGTATAATATTGATAGGTTTTCCCTTTTGCCGGTCTCATGTTTGTTGGGAGACCGGGTTTAGGATAGATAACCGTACTATCAAGAGGGGCTCTCGAATGAGTAACTCGGTCACATAGTTCGGAGAGAGATCAAACCTTTGCATACTTGCATCATCATATTTGGTTGTTATTTGGTCTTATCCATGTGAGGATATAGAGCTTGTGGTAATCTCCATAACAAGCTCTAGTTCATCAAAAACGGATTTCCCTTTTATATCTTATTGCGTTTTGATCTTGGAGGTTTTACCGGTTTGTATTCTAGAGATAGGTAAAACCTTCCATTATTTGGTTCTTACTCATGTGAGGATTTAGAGCTTGTGTTAATCTCCATGACAAGCTCTCGTTCATCGAAAACGGATTTCATATGCATTTTCTATTACGTTTTTGATGTTGGAGGTTTTATCGGTTCATCTTTTTGATAGAGGTTAAACCTTTCGTCATTTGGATCTATCCTCCCTTGCTGGACTATAATGTTTCTTTGCATTATCTTTTAGAGCTTGTTGTCCTCTTCGAAACGAGCCCAAGATCATCAAAATCGGAGTCCGGATGCAAAAGTTATGGCCGTTCTCGTTCAGGGATGACCGGTAGTACCGGACCAGGGTCCGGTAGTACCGGAGGTCCGGTAGTACCGCCCCGTAGTACCGGTCGGTACTGAAAAAAGTGCGTTTGGCGACCTGGGATCCCCAGGGATTGTCCGGTAGTACCGGGAATGTCCGGTAGTACCGGGAATGTCCGGTAGTACCGGGATTTGCGCTTTTTTGGCTTCAATGGTTGGATTTTTGGGGAACCTATTTAAGTGGCTTTCTTCCCCAATGGTTCCCCAACCATTCTTGCAAGTTTTCCCCTCCATTGTTGACCTTCTTGAGCTTTCTTTCTCTCAATCCCTCCAATGCTTCTTGCATATTCTTGAGGGATTTGATAGAGGAGATCTAGATCTACAATCCCACCAATCAATCTCTCCTCTAAGTGAGGGGAACATATTGGGATCTAGATCTTGGAGTCTTTTGTGGATTTCCTCCATTGTTCTTCCTCTCTTATTCCCCCAGAAGCTTTTGTAGCTTTGGTGGAATTTGGGAGAGAAGGATTTGAACACCTTTGTGGTTTTCTTGCCATTTGCATTTGGTGCATCGGTTTGAGTTCTCCTCGGAGGATTTGGTTCGTGTTACTCACTGGAGCTTGTCCCTCTTGGGTTCTTGGAACCCTAGACGGTTTTGTGGCCTTGGTGGCATTGTGGCCTTGGTGGCATTTGTTGAGGCCTTTTGTGGCATTTGTTGGGAGCCTCCAATTAAGTTGTGGAGTTGTGCCCCAACCTTGTGAGAGGTTCCGGTTGCCACCGACAAGTGCACCGATAGTGGAAGCGTGGATCGATCCCATTGGGGTGAGATTCACCGGAGAATAAGGGAGGCCTTTTGTGGAGTTGGTGGTTTGATACCACCCCCTCTCCAAACGAGACGTACTCCATGTTGGGAGGAACTCGGTAAAATATCGGTGTCCCCGCGTGCCTCGGTTATCTCTATACCCGAGCTCTTTACTTATGCACTTTACATTGTGATAGCCTTTGTGCTTGAAGTAATATATATCTTGCTATCACTTTGTTGCTTGTATTGCTTAGCATAAGTTGTTGGTGCACATAGGTAAACCTTAATTGTTTCTAGGTTGTGCTTTACAAAGTAAACACTAGTTTTATTCCGCCCTTGTTGAGCCACTCTAGGAAAAGTTTTAATCGCCTATTCACCCCCCCCTCTAGGCGACATCCGTACCCTTTCAATTGGTATCAGAGCCTGGTCTCTCATTTTAGGCTTCACCGCCTTGAGAGTAAAGATGTCGGCTAGAGGATTAGTGCATAATGACATGTTCATATTCGATGGCACAAATTATGATATATGGAAAAATCGCATGCTCATTCATTTTCGGGACATGGACCCAAATTTGGAGCGTATTGTAGATATAGGTTTTTCTCCTCCTATGGATTTCAAAAATCTATCTTGTGAGGATGAGAAAAACTTATATCTCGATGCTCAAGCTTCTAATATTCTTGTTAATGCTTTGAGCTATGTAGTTACATCTTCAATCATTCCTTTTTGGAGCGCTCATGAGTTATGGACAAAACTTCAAGATAAATATGTTGTGTCCAACATTATTGAGGATGATTGTGTTGCTTCCACTTCCGGTCGGGATGAGTTTTCATCCTCTACCACTTCACCAACATGTGACTTTTCACAAGGTAATGATATGGTGAGTGGTGATAGAAATTGCAATTTGGATAGTGTGCTTACTATTTGTAATCCCTCATCCCTATCGAGTTGCAATGATCTATCTTTGGACTTTAACACTTATAGCACTACTAACTCCTTACATGCTTGTGTTAATAGTCCTTGCATATCATGTAGAAATGACTTGTATAAATCTCATGATGATATGCTTGTGTTTTCTTGTTGCCATGATAAAAATGCTTCCATTTCCTCTAGTGCTTGTGTTGCTAACCATGTAGAGGAAACCGAAGATTCTATGGGCCAAGACATGGTTTTGAATGAAGCCACAAATGAAATCTCATCTTCAACTTCTTCCGGTACCCACCTATGCCTTATGGCTAGGGATTCTAAGGTAACTCCTACTTTGGAACCCATTACCTCTTGTGATGAGCAGGATGTGGATAATGTGGAAGAAGAGCTTGAAATTGATGATTTATATGAGAAGGGTGAGATTGTTTATCGTGCCCTTGTTAAAAAGGATATTGCTTGTTCTAACTTTTTTGAAGTCTTGGACTTTGCTATTAAGAGCAAAGAACATATTGATAAGTTAGAAACACAAATTGAGGTGCATGATAACAACGTTGATAAAATGTGTAGTCTTGAGCGTGAGTATGCTAATATAATTGCAAACCTAAATAAAGCTCTTGAAGAGGAACAAACCACCAAGGAATCTCTTGAGGAGACCTTTGCTTTAGAGCTATCTAGAGTAAAGGAATCTCATGATAGAGATCTTGAGGTGGCAAGTGATCTCAAACATAAAAATGACGAGACTCAAGTTGCTTATGCTAAACTCCTTGAAGATTTTGAGCACCTCAAAAATGGCTCTAGGGTCATAAAGGGTGAGCTCATCAAACTCACCGAGTCACATGAGCAACTTAAAGCCTCATATTCAAAAGAGCTTGACAAGTTGCCCTCACCTCTCGCTAATAGTAATGATGCTTGTGCTACTAACTCTATTTCTTGTGAAGCATCTATTTTGAAGGAGAATGTTGAGCTAAAGGCTCAACTTGCTTTGCTAACTAGAAACTATGGGAAATTAGAAGAAAGCCATGTTAAGCTCTCAAGCTCGCATGAGGATCTCCTAGTCTCCCATGGTAGGCTAAAGTTGGCTCATGAGGCCATCATGTCAAAGGTAACATCTAGTGGGTCTCATGTGGACATTAGCACTATATCTACTCCAAATGTTATATTGCCATGTGCTAGTCCTTGTAATTCATCCTCTCACAACCATGCTATATCTCGTGATGAATTACATTCCATGCCTTGTTGCTCTAACAATGTAGCATCTACTTCCTCTAGTACTTGTATTGAAACTAACCATGTAGAGGAAATCAAAGAGCTCAAGGCTCAAGTCACTTCTTTGAAGAATGACTTGAAAAAGGGTCAACAAGGGAAGGCCGCACTCAACAAAATCTTGAGTGTGCAAAAATCCCCCAATGACAAGAGTGGTCTTGGATTCAACTCCAATGTCAAGAACAAGTCCACTATCATGTTGAAGCACAAGGACAACAAGAAGAATGGCCAACATCAAGTCAAGAATCCGGCCAACATTGTTTGCTTCAAGTGCAAGGAAGAAGGGCATCATGTTAGATCTTGCCCATTGAAGAAGAAGTCTCCTAGTGTGAAGCAACAAGGGAAGCGGCCTCAAGCTCCACCTCAAGTCATTAATGGGCCTCTTCCTAAGATGACTACTCAAGCTCTTCCTCGAGTTGTGGCTTCACCTAAGAAGAAAGATGGCAAGAGTAGAACTTGCTACTTATGCCGTGAGAAGGGGCATATTTCTTCCTCATGCACTATTGGTATCTCCTCATCCAACCCTATCATTACTGATGATGTTTATTCTCTTTGGAAGGATGAGGTTGGCAATGTGTTTGCCAAATTTGTTGGTACCCAATGTGGTGTCAAGAAAAGATCCATTTGGGTTGCCAAGCCTATTGTGACTAAACTCTTAGGACCCAACTTGGTTGGGGACCAACAATCCAAAACTTGATCAATAGGTGTTTGTTCGAGGGCATTGGAGTCTTGGCTACATCATGAAGAATTAAGGGATCTTCATTATTATTTTTGTCAAGCCAAGTCATGTGGATTATATTGCTCCTATTATATTTCCAATGTTCCTCCTTGCGGTAACATATGCTTAACTCATTTCATTGAAAGTTATTCGCCCCCTTGTGCATGTGTTGGTTTTGTATCTTCCATGCTTTTGTACATGTTGTGTTTTCCACCTAATTATCTTGAGGTATCAAACATATTTATGTATGATTAGGTGGCACACCATTTATGTGTGTTTCTTGTATTGGAGCCTTACTTGTTTATATTTGGTATCTTATTTGGCTCTTGTGAGAGATTAATGGACTATCCCATTTTGGGGGAGTGTTATGCTTAGGCATTTCACAATCCTAAAAATGTGTGTACATGAGGATTACCACCTAGTATTTATATTGGATTATTGTCTAGTCTCTATGTGGTATAATTCTTATGAGAAATTTAATTTTATAATGTCCACTAATTATCTCTATTTGTATCCTTTTCCCTCGTGTTGGTTTTATGCTAGTATCACATTATGGGGGAGTCATATGCTTAGTGCATATTACAATCCTAGAAATTGTGAATATTCGAGGTTGTGTCACTTAGAATTGATATTGATAATTATCTAGCACCTATGTGACACATTTGCTCATACAAGTTCCAATTTGATTGAATGGCTTTATTGATCTTATGTTGGATCTTGTATATGAGAATGGTTCTTGGTATGTGTTTCCTCATATTTAGATATTTATATTCGCATGGAAACCATTTGCTTCAAGTTACTCTAATCACTAGTGATTGTGTGACTATTGGAAGCTACCAAGAATCTTGTTTGAAGTATCATGCTTAATTTCTTATATTTAGTTATATGCTTCTTGTTGTGACTATGATCTTGGATATCCATGCAAGATACCTTGGGAAAATTACTCCCAATATTTCTTGTCCTTGGACAATGAGCACCCAACGTATGGTAGAATTTATTGATCATATTCACTTTGGCCCTTGCTTAATTTTATCCTATCTTTGGCCAAGAAAATGTTTTGTGTTGTCTCCCAAGCCTTCCTTGCTTCTTGTGGATCTTCTTATTTTATTGATATCCTCTTGTGTTTATTTAATATAGGTAGTAGTGATGAACCCATTTGTGTGCATTTTGCATTCAAAAGGAAAATCCTACATAATGTACTATCCATGGGGGAGCTATCCTATATTATGGAAAACACTCTTATTCATGCTTCTTTGTTTTGATCCATATCGGGTTATTTGTGCTTGGAACCTTAATCTTTTCGTTTTGGTACTTTGTGCCATCATGAGAAGTTTGGGGAGTTTGGTTTCTTATTGGAACCTTGCTCTTTTTGGGAGTTGGTTTTGTCTCATTCCTTGTTTCATGATTTGACCATTTTAGAATGAGATAAATCCTTGAGCAATTTTATTTCTATCTATTTTTGCTCTTTTGGCCTTAGCCTAGTTCATTTGTTGAACTTGTGATCTTTCATGTGTTGAATTGGTTCGTGGATACAATTTGGACATCGTTTGTCATGTCACACTCTTGTGTGTGCAATCTCGATTTACTTGGTGTTTTGTTCAAATTGTATCTCCTTTTTGGTTCTTGAAAGCTTCATGCATGCATATTTACTATATGTTTATATTAAGGCATGTTTGATTTCTTTGATCCAATATTTAGGGGAAACTCCACCAATTCCCATCGGCTAAGTTGTGCATGAAATTCAATTTCATATTAATATGCACATATTTATGTGGAGTCTCTCCTATGTATTGTAGTTTCTCTAACTACTTTGGACCCAATAAGTTTGGGGACCATTTTGTACTTAATTGTGTTTTAGGTACATTGGAGACATATTGGATGCTTGTCTCTCAATTTTTGAAGAAGTGGTGCATACATGAAAATTTGAGACAAGCTATGGGATGATCAATGAATTCATATCCTCCACATCCTACCAATTTTATCTCGGTAACAAGTATCTCTTTCTCATGCTCATATATCTTGATCCCAACCTTTTGTCGGTTGCCTTCTAGCATGAATTAATGTATTTGTAATTGTTGTAGTTCTAGCCATGGTGTTAAGAGGACTCTCTAGTGTATATGTGTTTAAGTTGAGATGAGTACATGTAGTTGGGACTATGCAAAATCATGCACATGATCCTCCAATCCCAAATATGTCAATCTAGCAATTTTATTGCCTATCATTTCCTCAACTTCTCTCATATGCAATAGTGAGATTTTGCTAGTCTTTTTTTTCTATTATGATACTTGTTGCCTTTCTTCATATATTTCAACTTTCTCCTTTTCTCTTGGTGATAGTTGTAATATATGTAGTGTGTTTGTGTTTGAAGTCCATTATGTACAATAAGATATATGTGATCCTTTGGCCATGCTTTGAAGCAAAAATCTTATTGATATATGTTATGACTTCATTTTTGCCTTTCATGTGCTTTCTTGTATTATCTTCCTTGTATGTGCTTGTTTCTTTATGGGCATATGTATTTGTGATGTCATCCACTTAGAGACATATACACATATGAGAAGATAATTTTAGTTGATTGTTAAATCCTTGGAGACCACCTTTCTATTCCTTTTGATTCTTCGGTGGCTTCCAAATTTAATTTCCTATGAGTGTTAGTTCCTCTTGTTTGCATATTTGGGCACTCATATTTGTTCTCTCATGCCTTGCATTGTTAAATAAACTTGTATGAGTGAGGATTCCATGATTATGCACCTTATTCCCGAATACAATTATCATAATTGGTGCATTATCTTTGGGGAGCTCATCTAATTCATTTAATAATGCTCATTTGTCTTATTTTATCATTTATTGTGCCTTGAATGTTTATGGAGAAGTGAGGATTCCATATTTGTGCATTTTTGTATTGAAATACAACGATTCTAAAGTGTGCACAAATCTTGGGGAACTTCTCTATTTTATTTAGTCATTTATTTGATCTTTCATTTGTTGTGTTTTAAATGCTTATGGGGGAGCAAGGATTCCATATTTGTGCATTATGTATCCCAATACATTTATTTTGAATTGTGCACAAATCTTGGGGAGCTTCTCTATTTGTTATTTAAAACACTCTTTTGCTCATATCATAATATCTTGTTGTTTCCATTTGGACTCATTTGTTGTTTTCAAATTGGTTTGTCGGACCTTGTAGTTGCTTGCATCATTTGACTTTATTTTTGCAATCTTCGGGTCCTCGATATAGTTCTACTCCCTCCCAAGTATTCATCATTGGATATGTGCAAAGGCACACCTTTGGAGGAATTATTACTATATTTGCCTTCTAGAACTTGTCACCCATTTCGGCAATCGATGTCAATGGGGGAGAAGTTTTAGAGGGTTTAAGGGAAGTTGGTTTATGCATTGAGTTTGTTCTTATGCATTTGCCTCTCATGCTCTTGCATCTTTGTTGTTGCTTAGCATGTGGTATATATAGAGGAAACTCCACCAATGATAATGATTGGCAATATATGCAATGACATACAAGTTCATCACACATGCATAGATTGTGGGGGAGTTTGCTCTATATATGGTGGTGGTACCAATATCACATTCTTTTGTAGTATTTGATATTGGTATTACCATTTTATTCATTAATATTCCTTATATAAACCCTCTTAAAGGGATTGTCATCAATTACCAAAATGGGGGAGATTGAAAGAACATGTTGGGCCCCCATGTGTGGTTTTGGTAATTAATGACAATCTTTATGTACTAATGTGTGTATTAAGTTGTACTTGTAGGAATTTTCCATTGGCATTGCTTGGAGCATGTGTTGACTTCAAGATAGATGAAATGAGAAGAAGATGTGTTGTGCAAGCTCAAAATGCGCCATCTATAGAAGATCTCATGTTTGATGCTTGCCATCCTCGGTGATCATGGATCGATGATGAGGAATCAAGAAAGGTGTCCATCTTGAGAAGGACAAGATCGTCTACATCGATCTCAAGTGGATTGCTCAAGGCAAAGGTATAATATTGATAGGTTTTCCCTTTTGCCGGTCTCATGTTTGTTGGGAGACCGGGTTTAGGATAGATAACCGTACTATCAAGAGGGGCTCTCGAATGAGTAACTCGGTCACATAGTTCGGAGAGAGATCAAACCTTTGCATACTTGCATCATCATATTTGGTTGTTATTTGGTCTTATCCATGTGAGGATATAGAGCTTGTGGTAATCTCCATAACAAGCTCTAGTTCATCAAAAACGGATTTCCCTTTTATATCTTATTGCGTTTTGATCTTGGAGGTTTTACCGGTTTGTATTCTAGAGATAGGTAAAACCTTCCATTATTTGGTTCTTACTCATGTGAGGATTTATAGCTTGTGTTAATCTCCATGACAAGCTCTCGTTCATCGAAAACGGATTTCATATGCATTTTCTATTACGTTTTTGATGTTGGAGGTTTTATCGGTTCATCTTTTTGATAGAGGTTAAACCTTTCGTCATTTGGATCTATCCTCCCTTGCTGGACTATAATGTTTCTTTGCATTATCTTTTAGATCTTGTTGTCCTCTTCGAAACGAGCCCAAGATCATCAAAATCGGAGTCCGGATGCAAAAGTTATGCCCGTTCTCGTTCAGGGATGACCGGTAGTACCGGACCAGGGTCCGGTAGTACCGGAGGTCCGGTAGTACCGCCCCGTAGTACCGGTCGGTACTGAAAAAAGTGCGTTTGGCGACCTGGGATCCCCAGGGATTGTCCGGTAGTACCGGGAATGTCCGGTAGTACCGGGAATGTCCGGTAGTACCGGGATTTGCGCTTTTTTGGCTTCAACGGTTGGATTTTCGGGGAACCTATTTAAGTGGCCTTCTTCCCCAATGGTTCCCCAACCATTCTTGCAAGTTTTCCCCTACATTGTTGACCTTCTTGAGCTTGCTTTCTCTCAATCCCTCCAATGCTTCTTGCATATTCTTGAGGGATTTGATAGAGGAGATCTAGATCTACAATCCCACCAATCAATCTCTCCTCTAAGTGAGGGGAATATATTGGGATCTAGATCTTGGAGTCTTTTGTGGATTTCCTCCATTGTTCTTCCTCTCTTATTCCCCCATAAGCTTTTGTAGCTTTGGTGGAATTTGGGAGAGAAGGATTTGAACACCTTTGTGGTTTTCTTGCCATTTGCATTTGGTGCATCGGTTTGAGTTCTCCTCGGAGGATTTGGTTCGTGTTACTCACTGGAGCTTGTCCCTCTTGGGTTCTTGGAACCCTAAACGGTTTTGTGGCCTTGGTGGCATTTGTTGAGGCCTTTTGTGGCATTTGTTGGGAGCCTCCAATTAAGTTGTGGAGTTGTGCCCCAACCTTGTGAGAGGTTCCGGTTGCCACCGACAAGTGCACCGATAGTGGAAGCGTGGATCGATCCCATTGGGGTGAGATTCACCGGAGAATAAGGGAGGCCTTTTGTGGAGTTGGTGGTTTGATACCACCCCCTCTCCAAACAAGACGTACTCCATGTTGGGAGGAACTCGGTAAAATATCGGTGTCCCCGCGTGCCTCGGTTATCTCTATACCCGAGCTCTTTACTTATGCACTTTACATTGTGATAGCCTTTGTGCTTGAAGTAATATATATCTTGCTATCACTTTGTTGCTTGTATTGCTTAGCATAAGTTGTTGGTGCACATAGGTAAACCTTAATTGTTTCTAGGTTGTGCTTTACAAAGTAAACACTAGTTTTATTCCGCCCTTGTTGAGCCACTCTAGGAAAAGTTTTAATCGCCTATTCACCCCCCCCTCTAGGCGACATCCGTACCCTTTCAGTAAGCCTACTCTTTCAATACACGATGAGATTCCCCTCGTTCACACGAGTTCAGGGACATATCACACGCGATTTTTGGAGCTACGAATCTTTTTCCACGAATTTATTACTCCGAAAAGGCCACTAACTAGTTTGATTAAACTGTACTAAACCTGACAGTAAAAGTCTGAACCAAAGCTACAGCGAGATTCTACACGACTCACTGAACGCGTAGATATTTTATTTGCAATTTTTGGCCAAGCGGTTGAATTTCTACGCAATTTACAAGATTCTACCGAAATCTGCCAACTAATAGGATTAACGAAATTGACCCAGTCAACTGTGTCTGATGACTGGGCGCTGACTGGGCGTCTGACCAGTCAACGTCTGGGACGTCTGACTAGTCAACGCCTGGGATGCTGACCAGTCAACGAACGATCTAGGCCGCTGATCTGAGATCTGACGGTGGCTGCTGTCTTACCGGAAACGGATGGCGATTCGGACTCCGGAAGGTGCGGCGAGCTCCGGACGGCGGTGGCGATCGGTTCCGGCGTCGAGACTTTTCCTGCACGGGTACGTACACACGTCAACTACGGTTCCGGAATAATAAACGCGCGCGCGAGACGACGCGCGTATGTGTGTACTCGTACATGCAATAACGCGCGTACGCGTGCGCGTACGCGGCGATCTGCAGGACGCAGATGGCGGCGGCGGATGGAGACGCGGAGCACGGGAACGTAAAGAGGAGATCGAGGCGAACCCGGCAACAGACGCGGCGACGAACGGCGACGGCCGGAGGCGGCGGCGCGCGGCGCGGAAGGCGGCGACGGCGGGCGCCAGGCGAGGCGGCGGCGGGCGGTGTCGAGGCCCAGGGAGGCGGCTCGCGCGGGGTCTGGGAGGAGGCGGGGTCGGGCATGACTTCCGAGGCGGTGGGGCCCCCTTTTAATTGGTCTCTCACGCGCGGAAAGAAGGAGAAAAAAAACTGAAACAGAATCGGTCCGCGGTTGGACTCCGTTTCAGAAATCGGTCCGGATTTTCGGACCGTTTTTCGGCGGTTTACTAAAACGTCCGAGTCTTTTGCATACGAACTCCGATTGGAGCGATTCTCGCGCCTACGGGTTCGTATCGTCGAGGGGAACAACCTTCAGTCGAAGTTTGTGCGAAAACTCGAACCTACAGGGGTGGTTGTCGTAAGTCTTACTAGAGCTCCCCGCAGGAAACTTGGATCGAAACAAAATAGGGTTTTGAAGGTGGCGTTCCGCCGAACCTTTCTATTCGATGGTTTTGCATGGAAAGATATGATGCAATGCTATGAATGATATGCAAGACCAAATCTAAAATTTGGGATGTGACAAGACTAACCCCCTTAAGATGAATCTCGTCCTCGAGATTCGGCGCGGCTAGCAAATAGGTGTGGGTAGTCCTCTCGGATGTCATCTTCACGCTCCCAAGTGGCTTCCTCTTCGGTGTGGTGGCTCCACTGTACTTTGCAAAACTTGATTGTCTTGGTACGGGTAGTCCTTTCTGCTGTCTCCAGAATCTTGACCGGTTTCTCCTCATAGGTCAAATCATTCTCAAGCTGAACCTCCTCTAGCGGTACAGTGTCTCTCAATGGTGTATCCACCATCTCCGGATGGCACTTCTTCAGCTGGGACACGTGGAACACGTTGTGAACAGCAGACAGAGCCTCTGGCAACTCCAACTGATAAGCAACCTCTCCTTTGCGTGCTAAGACTCGATACGGTCCAATAAATCGAGGTGCCAGCTTACCCTTAATTCCAAATCTCTTGATTCCACGAAGCGGCGATACTCTGAGGTATGCTCTATCACCTACCTCATACACCACTTCCTTGCGCTTGGCGTCAGCGTAGCTCTTCTGCCTAGATTGTGCTACCTTCAGTCTGTCTCTAATCAAGGCGACCTTCTCCTCAGCGTCCTTGATCAAATCGGGTCCAAACAACTGACGTTCTCCTACTCCATCCCATAGCAATGGTGTTCGGCACCGTTTCCCATACAGCACATCGAACAGTGACGTCTTGATGCTGGTTTGATAACTGTTGTTGTAGGAAAACTCCGCATACGGCAAATTCTCATCCCAACTAGAGCCATGAGCCAAGGCGCAAGCTCTTAGCATGTCCTCCAAAATCTGATTCACCCTCTCGGTCTGTCCATCAGTCTGTGGGTGAAACGCTGTGCTAAACTCCAATCTAGTACCAAGTGACTCGTGTAGATGGCGCCAGAAGTGTGAGGTAAATTGGGTGCCTCTATCAGATACGATACTCTTGGGAACTCCATGTAGGCACACAATCTTGTCCATGTAAATCTTGGCCAACTTTGCACTCGTATAGGTCGTCTTCACCGGTATAAAGTGGGCTACCTTGGTCAAATGGTCGACCACTACCCAAATAGAGTCATATCCTGACCTGGTCCTGGGCAGTCTTGTGATAAAGTCCATTCCCACTCTATCCCATTTCCAATCCGGCACGGGCAAAGGCTGTAGCAGTCCTGCTGGTTTCTGGTGTTCCGCCTTCACTCGTCTACATACATCACATAGGGCGATATGCTCTGCGATGTCTCCCTTCATGTTGTTCCACCAGAATCTGTCCTTTAGGTCCATATACATCTTCGTATTGCCCGGATGTATGGAATACGGCGAGTCATGAGCTTCCTGCATAATCAACTTCCTTAACTCCGGATCGTTGGGCACACACAAACGATCTCCATACCACAAGGTACCTTGCTCATCCTCGCGGAATTCCCTAGCTCGACCTTCCTTCATCTTTTCCTTAACTTCATCTATCTCTTTGTCTCCCACTTGAGCCTTTATGATCCTGTCCTGTAGCGTTGGTTGGACTTCCATTGTAGCCAAGTATCCTTCAGATACTACTTCCAGTCTAAGATCCTTGAATTGCTTGCACAAATCCTCAGGCAATTCACCAATCGTCAACCCATTGGCATAAACCTTCCGGCTCAGAGCATCTGCTACTACATTGGCCTTTCCTGGGTGGTATTGTAGATTCATATCATAATCCTTGATAAGCTCCAACCATCTCCTTTGTCTCATATTCAATTCCTTCTGCGTAAATATGTACTTCAGGCTCTTGTGGTCGGTGTACACATCACAGTGTTTTCCCATTAAGTAATGCCTCCATACCTTGAGCGCATGAACCACTGACGCTAACTCCAAGTCGTGTGTGGGGTAATTCCGCTCATGGTTCTTGAGTTGTCGCGAGGCATATGACACTACTCTCCCATCTTGCATCAGCACACTCCCAAGTCCCTGTCGTGAAGCATCACAGTACACTTGGAAATCCTTCTGAAGATCTGGTAAACACAGAACAGGCGCAGTTACTAGTCGACGCTTCAGTTCCTGAAAGCTGGCTTCACATACATCTGACCATTCAAACTTCCTCTCCTTCTTCAGAAGTTCAGTCATCGGCTTAGCAATATTGGAAAAGTTTTCTATGAACCTCCTGTAATATCCAGCAAGTCCCAAAAAGCTTCGAATCTCTCCAGCATTCTTGGGTGCTTCCCACTCAGTTACTGCAGTCATTTTGCTTGGATCAACAGCGACTCCTTCTCCTGACACTACGTGTCCAAGAAATCCAACAGTGTTAAGCCAGAATTCACACTTACTGAATTTGGCATACAGCTTGTGTTCCCTCAGCTTCTCCATAATCATCCTCAGATGTTTCTCATGCTCCGCATCATCCTTGGAATATATCAGTATGTCATCAATAAACACCACCACGAACTTGTCCAAATACTCCATAAATACCTTGTTCATCATGGTCATGAAATATGCCGGGGCATTCGTTAGTCCAAAAGATATAATTGTATACTCATATAAACCATACCTAGTGGTGAAGGCGGTTTTTGGTACATCCTCCTCTCGGATCTTCAATTGGAAATAGCCTGATCGAAGATCAATCTTGCTAAACACCTTTGCTCCTTCCAGTTGATCAAACAAGTCATTTATGTTCGGCAGAGGGTACTTGTTCTTAATGGTTACTTCATTCAGCGAGCGATAGTCTACCACTAATCTCTTGGTGCTGTCTTTCTTCTCCACAAATAGAACAGGTGCTCCCCATGACGACGCACTAGGCTGAATGAATCCCTTTTCCAGTTGTTCCTTCAACTGTTTCTTCAATTCCTTCAGCTCATCGACATCCATCTTATATGGTTTCTTTGCTATAGGTCATGTTCCCGGCATCAGGTCGATAAGAAACTCTACATCTCTGTCAGGTGGCATCCCTGGCAGCTCTTCCGGAAACACGTCAGGGTAATCCCTAATCACTGGCATAGTATCCATGCTAACCCACTTAAGAGAATTCATCTTACACCTTCCTGGTCGTGCGGCTGACTTGAATCTAATCCTCTTACCATCCGGGGTTTTGAGTGAAACTGCTCGCTGTGCACAATCTATGTGTCCCCCATGCATAGACATCCAATCCATACCCAGAATGACATCTAATCCCTGTGATTCCAACACTACCAAATGTGCAATGAAGTTGTGTGTTCCAATCCTCACAGTCAAGTCGCGGCATCCCGCACTAGCTATCATATCTCCTCCAGGTGAACTCACTCTAATAGACCTTTTCATAGACTTAGTAGGTAATTTATACTTATCCACAAATACCCTTGATATGAATGAATGCGATGCACCAGTATCAAAAAGTATAAGTGCAGGGTAAGTGTTGATTGGGAACTTACCAATCACAAGGTCAGGCTCATCTGGAATCTCCTCCACATTCATGTGGTTTACTGTGGCCTTCTCACCGTTGGTTGGCTTTAGTCCTTTCCTCTCCGGACAGTTGTCAGCATAGTGTCCCTTCTGCTTGCACTTGAAGCACGTCACCTCACTCAGATCCTTCTTCACGAAGTTGCGATCACGGTTGCGGTCATGCCCACCGTGTCCTCCAGAGTGGTGAGAGTGTCCTCCCTTATGGTTGTGGTGGCTGCTCCTATGGTTGTCATGGCGATGTCCATCGCGGCGGTCATGGCTCCCATGGTCACTTCCTCCATGCTTGGAGTATCCATCATATGAAGTGCGAGTCTTGTGGTGTGAACCAGAGTGGTGATTGTTGTTCTTTCTCTTGCGGTTCTCCACTTGCTTGTGCTTCCCTTCCAAGATCCTAGCCTTGTCCATGAGCTCCTGGAAAGTGGGGCAATAAACCACAAGTAGCTGTACTGAAAGCTCATCACTGAAGCCATCCAGGAATCTCTCCCTCCTTTTGGCATCAGTGTCAACATCCTCAGGTGCATAACGGGACAAGTTGTTGAACTCCTCAATGTACTCGGCCACGGTGCGATTGGTTTGGCGCAAGTTGCGGAACTCCTTCCTCTTCAGGCTCAGAACTCCTGAAGACACGTGGTTGGTCCTGAAACCTTCCTCGAACATAGCCCAAGTCATGGTATCCAACGGGTGGGTGATCTGAAATGTGTCCCACCAAGAAGCGGCTGGTCCCTCCAGTAGGTGAGCGGCGAACCTCACCTTCTCAGCATCAGTGCATCCGACAGTCACTAGATCCTTGTTGACTGAACGCAACCATTCGAGAGCAACCATTGGTTCCGTTGCAGTATAGAACTTAGCTGGCCTTAACCTCAGGAATCTGGTGAGAGCATCTCCCTGAGGCTGATTGTTTCCATTGTTGTTGTTCTGATTTTCCATGAACTGAGTCATCACTTGGGTTAGCTGTGCCTGAGCTGCCATGAGCTGCTCCATCTCAGTGGGTTGGCGGCGAGGAGGCATCTGCGGTTCAGCATAGGTAAGTTTAGAAAGAATCAACTACGATAATAGGATTCTACCCATGCATATGATCAAACAACAACAAGCAATGGCAGACAATCACAAGCAAGCAACACATCAACAAACAAGCGGTCCAGCAACATCCCAGGTGTTGTCCTAGAAGTATATACCTACTGAAATAGTTTTGCAAGAGTTGGCAATGGTTAACTAAACAATAGATCAACAAATCAACAAAACAGCAATTCTGCCAGAACAGTCCAGCAGCGTTCACAAATTTTTCCGCCTGACTTAAACTCGTCAGAAAAATTAGCCAATTTTTGTGCATATGGCACAGAAAGTTTCGCATCAGCCCAATTTTTTTCAGATTTTTCCGAGTTACCACCAAAATATGAAAAATCGCGCAGTACTGCTGTATCAGCAGAAAAACTGCAGCGAAAAACACACAGATGATAACCAAATTGCCATAACTCATTCATAAAATTCGCACAAATAAATCCTGGGATATTGGAGTACACAAATAAGCAACTAAACACTTTTAAACTAACACGAACTAAGCTTCACAACGGTCGAGACTAATCTTAACGAGTTCTCCTAACGTGGACTAATTGGTGGACTTCTATCTACTTCTTGAAGAGATTGAGGTAGGTCCTTGCGGTCATGCGTTGGCGCTTCGGCTCGCGGTACAACCATGGCGGCGGAGTGTACACCTCTCCTGAACCATCACTTGAGACTTCAAACTCCACCTCTTCTGGATCCTCCTCTTCTTCTTCATCCTCAGCTGCTACAGCAACAGCTTCATCTCCTCCACCATCATCGTCTCCATCATCATCATCCTCGTCCTCATCATCATCATCGTCTCCACTGTCATCATCATCCCCATTGTTGCCATCATCTCCATTGTCATCATCAGAGGGTGGATTCAGCTGTGCTTGGAGAGCGGCAATCTGGGCTGTCATAGCTTCAATGGTTTGGTCCCTTTCCTGGACGGTCCCTTGCAACTGTTGTATGCTCTGGGTATTCTCTTGCACAGTGCCATGAAGATGGGCTATGGTCTCATCTCTGGCTATCAGGGCAGTCTCCAGAACTCCCACAGCTTCATGCAAAGTGTCAATCTCCTGTCCTTGGACCACCATTCCATTGCTAGTAAAGTCTGCTATCTCCTTCAACTTCCTCACCTTCTCTGCTAGAGCTCCATTCTCCCTCTCCATGTCCTCTATGTGCCTCCGACGGGGCGGCATGTTGTTCCTGTCGCCCGGGGTAATCACAATGTTCCCTTCTTCATCACGCCTTCCATAGTCACGGTAGGGTGAATCTGCAGGCAGTAGGTGTCGGACATAGTGGCACTGGCGAGACAGGGCTTCATGTACAGCCAAGTTGATTCCAAGTCCCCAGTTGCAGTATATCTTGGTGTAGACCAAGTGCGCGGGGTTTGGCAAGGCGGCATCTCTGAATATGAAGGTAGTGATCTCCCATGCATCCTCTCCATATCCATAGGTGTACAGCCTTCTTCCCTTGAACATAGGCAGTGGCAATCCCAATGACTGAGAGAGCTGAGCTAACTGCCTTGCAAAGGGCCTTGGTGACTCCATGGTGACATACTCAGTCCTGACGTCTCCATCTATCCATTAAAAGAGGAAAGTGTGAGAATAGCATATGGTAAGAATTTATGAGGGTGAAAGGCATAAGAGGAAAGACAGTGTTAATATAGGCTTTAATAATTCTATGGCTTCCTAATCCAATCCTAGGTCATGATCCTACAGTCGACACACGGGCTCTGATACCATCCTGTGACACCCCGGTTCTGAAAAGACCGTGGCCTCTATGTGACATGCCAATCCCTGGATCGGTTCATTGGCCCACAATAGAGTAAGATAGATAATCATAGCAAATAACCGTGTATCATGATCTACAAAGATCCAGAGTACCATTATTACAATATAAAGGCTTAGCATAAAGCTAGCTCAAATTGTTCAGGTAGCAACATAAACATATAAATCCTCCAATCTTCAAATTGCCCACAAGTGAACAAGTGCCGAGTGGAGTACCGTGGCCTATAACGATCAATCAGAATCGGAATAACCTGCAACATGAAACGCAACAGCCCCGAAGGGTCAATACATGGAATGTATGGCAAGTAGAGCTAGTAATGGAGACAATAGTACTAACATCTACATGCATATTTGGCAAGTGGAGCTGTGTCTGGCTTGCATTTGCAAATAACTTTGTCTTACTTTCATAAACAGTTTTGAATTTTCTTTGAAAAGATCCCAATTAAGTTAACCCAACAATATTAAAACAATTATGAAATTAGAATGAGCGAGAAACATGTCATGGAATCAATATCGAGCAACTCAGTTGTCCATAACCGGGGACACGGCTAATCGATTAGATTATACACTCTGCAGAGGTTAGTATACTTTACCCATGTGACTTGGCCAGCCCAGCTCGTACCATCACTCTCATTTTGGGTGATGATAGGGAGAAGACCAAGAAGAGACTGTTCGGGAAGTAGCTCCTCAATCCCGACGCGCACCGGTCCAACCTACCAAAATTCTACATCTCTGGATACGCGGGTTCGAGTTACCACAACCTACTAAGTCCAACCAACCGCCCATTTCATTATTGCCACATGGTTGTACACATAAGCTACACAATAAAGAAGCCAATCAATTTCTCTTGATACCTGGGTGCCTTTCCGCAATGAAACCACCAAAATTTATCAATACCATCACACCCAGGGGATTCATTGGTTAAGTTGTTTTAGATTTCACAAACCAATACTTTGAGAAAACAAGTATCAATGATGTACCCAACCCTCGTTCAACAAGCATGGCTAAGCACATCTACAACGGTGGTTCATCTACAAGGAAAGCCCTACCACATAATAGGACATAGCATAGCGATAGTATCATTCTACACATGCATCTACAAAATACACGACAATGCATTGAAAATAGTAGGACGATATCATGAACAAAGTAGCATCTACTTGCCTTGGTTGTAGCGGTCTGGAGCACAATCCTCACACGAACAAGCGTTGCACTCAGCACAATCTACACGACACAATTGCATTCATAAACAAACAATCCACAACATATGCAACAAATATGATGCATGAATGCAAGAACGGCAAGTGAATTGGTGCTACAGCTGCACCACATAATACTAATACATATTACTACCGAATACATGCATGAAAAATAGATTTGGCGCAAGGGAAACTATTAACCAAAGGTAGTGATCACTACTAGAGCTAGAACTCAAATAATTCGCTACCGGTAGTATACTGTTTGTAAAATCTTGGAAATATTCTACTGCATAGGCATCGCTGAATAGAAACAGTACCAATTGGAATTACTCGAAAAGGAATTATAAAACTCCCCGAGTAATTAAAACACTGCAGAAAGCCATTAGACAAATACTGCAGAAGTTTTTACTGTAAGCCTACCTTTTCAATACACGATGAGATTCCCCTCGTTCACACGAGTTCAGGGACATATCACACGCGATTTTTGGAGCTACGAATCTTTTTCCACGAATTTATTACTCCGAAAAGGCCACTAACTAGTTTGATTAAACTGTACTAAACCTGACAGTAAAAGTCTGAACCAAAGCTACAGAGATATTCTACACGACTCACTGAACGCGTACATATTTTATTTGCAATTTTTAGCCAAGCGGTTGAATTTCTACGCAATTTACAAGATTCTACCAAAATCTGCCAACTAATAGGATTAACGAAATTGACCCAGTCAACTGTGTCTGATGACTGGGCGCTGACTGGGCGTCTGACCAGTCAACGTCTGGAACGTCTGACTAGTCAACGCCTGGGATGCTGACCAGTCAACGAACGATCTAGGCCGCTGATCTGAGATCTGACGGTGGCTGCTGTCTTACCGGAAACGGATGGCGATTCGGACTCCGGAAGGTGCGGCGAGCTCCGGACGGCGGTGGCGATCGGTTCCGGCGTCGAGACTTTTCCTGCATGGGTACGTACACACGTCAACTACGGTTCCGGAATAATAAACGCGCGCGTGCGTGTACTCGTACATGCAATAACGCGCGTACGCGGCGATCTGCAGGGCGCAGATGGCGGCGGCGGATGGAGACGCGGAGCACGGGAACGGAAAGAGGAGATCGAGGCGAACCCGGCAACAGACGCGGCGACGAACGGCGACGGCCGGAGGCGGCGGCGCGCGGCGCGGAAGGCGGCGACGGCGGGCGCCAGGCGAGGCGGCGGCGGGCGGTGTCGAGGCCCAGGGAGGCGGCTCGCGCAGGGTCTGGGAGGAGGCGGGGTCGGGCACGACTTCCGAGGCGGTGGGGCCCCCTTTTAATTGGTCTCTCACGCGCGGAAAGAAGGAGAAAAAAAAAACTGAAACAGAATCGGTCCGCGGTTGGACTCCGTTTCGGAAATCGGTCCGGATTTTCGTTTTCCGGCGGTTTACTAAAACGCCCGGGTCTTTTGCATACGAACTCCGATTGGAGCGATTCTCGCGCCTACGGGTTCGTATCGTCGAGGGGAACAACCTTCAGTCGAAGTTTGTGCTAAAACTCGAACCTACAGGGGTGGTTGTCGCAAGTCTTACTAGAGCTCCCCGCAGGAAACTTGGATCGAAACAAAATAGGGTTTTGAAGGTGGCGTTCTGCCGAACCTTTCTATTCGATGGTTTTGCATGGAAAGATATGATGCAAATGGTATGAATGATATGCAAGACCAAATCTAAAATTTGGGATGTGACAAGAAGAAAATATGATAATTTTTCAATTTTGAAAAAAATGCATTAATTATCAATGGAAGTTCTCCAATACCATTCTGAGTCGCTTTGTGTTTTATATATGAACATGTATCCATTATTTTATACAGTATAAACTATTAAGAATACAGGCTGATCAGAGTCTCCACTACCATTCCAGAGTAGGCTGACCAGAGGGCCGACATAGGAGATGTTGGGTGCATCTCCTCCCTCGCCCCTGAGCAATAAATAAAATAAGCCAAACATTATTCACTCATGCGTGGCATCGATGGGTAATTTCCACCTGCTTTTGGTTTTCAACACGATGAAAGCAGGGGTCAAGATGCTTTGGGAAATACTCTACGGGAATCTACATGCTTCTAATAATCTGTTGTGAGAAAAAAATACTCTTTGGTTAGCTTTTAACTTTATTACAGCCGAAGCAGGTTAGGGAAGCAGAACCAAAGAGAACCTAAGGCACCGGAGATCAATGACCTATGGGATATCATAAGTATTAGTATCATGCACTACATGCATGAAAAATACTTATGTGCCACTGACAATTAATGATGAAAAAGATTGTGTTGGTATCATAGGTACATACGGTATCATAGCACATAGAAATAGAAAAGCTAATCCTAAATAAATCTTATAACAAATTTGAGTCAACTAATATAGATCAAAGGAAGAACACAATTTTATATTGAGATTCTATAAAACAATAAATACACTAAGACTATAATATTAATACATGATACGAGTTGATATCATGTACTCTCTCCATCCTATATTATATTGCGTATAATTATGCGTGCAAGTCAAACTTTACAAAGTTCGATCATGAATATATAAATAATATGAATATATGTTATATAAAATGTATATACTATAAAAATATATTTTAAGACAATTCTAATAATATTAATTTAGCATTATATAAATTTATAGTTGTATCAAACTACTTAGTCAAACATTATATAGTTTGATTCTGATAAAATCTTATAAACAACCTAATTTGAACGGAGGAAGTACTCCCTCCTTTTTAAAATATAAAATGTTTTAAATTTATATAAAAAAATATCTAGACTTATTTTAGTGTCTAGATTCACTTTAAATCTGAGTGAACGTATATATTAAAAGTAGTTTAGATATATTTACTTCATAAAGATAAAACATTTTATATTTTAAAACGGAAAGTATTAGTCTAAATTCATTTTCATTGCTCCTATACCGGATCCAAGCCAGCTCGTCGTGCACCCCATACGTCCGGGTGGCGGCCCTCCACACGCTTCCAGTGCCACGGTGCCGTACGCATTACAGCGCAGCACCTCTGCGTTTAGACCAAGCGCCACGAGGAATGTAAAACTCTGTCGACGTTCGTACTCGCTAAATATAAAAATCGGGCGGAAGAAGAGACCGAGAGAGAGAAAGGGAGATTTGACGACGGGATTCCTCGAGAAGCGACAGCTTCCATTGCCAGATCCCTAGCGCTCCCGTTGCTCCATTCAAACCGACCGTTTCCGCCAGCGGTTTCTCCTCCTCGGAGAGCGACCCACCCGCCGCGCTCGGCCGACATGTGGGCCCCCGCGGCCTCGCCGGCGGGCAGGGCGCTCCCCACGTTCCGTCCGCCGCAGCCGCCCCCGCGGTTGTCGGCAGTGGTGCGGGTCGTCGTCGCGCTTCCTGTCGCGGCGAGGGCGCGGGGGCAGCAGCCGCTGCCGCCGAGGCGGCTCTGCCTCGCTGTGCCGCGCGCGTCGGAGATGGCTGCCCCAGCTGAGGATGGGGAGGGGGAGGAGGAGAAGAGGTGGTGGAGGGGGGCGGAGGAGATGGACGCGGCGGTGAGGCGGGAGATAGCGATCCGGAGGCTGCAGGAGGAAGCGGAGGAGGCGGGGACCGGGAGGAGCAGGAGGGAGTTCGCCGTGTTCGAGTCGGCCAGGGGAGACACGCTCTTCACCCAGTCGTGGACTCCGGCCGCCGCCGATCCCCTCAGGTATTATTAAACACCTCCTTACCCGTACAGCTTCGCGGAACTTCGATTCATTATTGTAGTAGTATCGATTATTTGCCACGTCGCGGTCGCTCGTTGCTGCTACTTTGACGCTCTTGTGGCATCACACGTGCCTAGATGATTTGATCTGTGACACGCCCATGTTAATTTTGGCGCGATTTTGATTCGATCTGTGTTGCCACCATCGAGTAATGCATACTACCGGACAGTTTTTGTTTCGAGGTTCCATCCGTTGTCTGATAGTAGGGAAGCGTGTGAGAATCTCAGAATATTCTACTGAGAGTGGAAGCTTGTCTGTTCCTTGCACGTGATGTTATGGGATTAGACCGTGCAAACATGGTGAATGGCGTAACAAATATGTTGTTTACCAACCAAAATGGTAGCTAATGTTCAGGGATGGCCTCCTTGCTATACTATAGAACATTTGTATTGCTTCGGGAAGCCATATTTAGCATTGTTTGTGATATATCACTATTAGTCTACTATGACCTGTATTGCTTGATTCACGGAGCTGGAACTACGAAAGCACTAGCTGATGAGATTTCCAGTTTCCATTTCCTCAGAAGTGAAGACAAGATAGATTGCTTGATCAATCATAAATCCCTAGATTAAGACATTAAGTAGCCTATCCAATATCTAGTGTGTTATTAGAACATTGTGACCACAAACTTATGAACCCTGAGTGACTCCTGCGGAGTGATGGTGCTCACCAAGTTGCAGGGTATAACTAACATTTTGCTGTTGCCTCAGATAAAGCTTTACATATATCTCCAAAAAAGAAAGGAAAACTATTTTTTCGCGAAAACGCAAAAGATTTGCGTTTCGATTCATTGATAGAAAATAAGTTATTTCGACAAACTTTTATGGGAACCTAAAAAGTGAAGGTAGCAACCTGGACATAGCTATAACGACTGCTGGCATGAGTTTTTGCCCTTTTTCGGCTATTATCTCCCAGAGTAGAAGCATATTATATCAGGGAAGAGACTACACCATGATTGATGGCAACTTATCCCTAACGCTGCAACTTTGTACAGTGTTGGGATATTTGGGTCGGGAACTTCAAATACATTAATGAAAATGTACATTACTTAACAACAGGAATTCATTAGTACTCCCTCCGTTCCAAAATATAAGATGTTTTAGCCTTTTTCTGGAACACATGTATCTAGACACCTTTTAGTGTGTAGGTTCACTCATTTTGCTCCGAACCTACACACTAAAAGGCGTCTAGATACATGCATTTTAGAAAAGGCTAAAACATCTTGTAATTTGAAACGGAGGGAGTAGCTCTTAAAAACATGAGAATGCATGTATCATATTTAGACGTTCAGCACTGCTACTGCATGCTTTACATTTTTAACTAATATTTAATGGGAAGCGTACAATTTGCCGGAGGTATAATGTATTGGACTTCACATGCATGGTATAGTTGATTAATTGCTACTGTACCATAAAACGAGCTGACTGGTACAACTTGATCTACTCAGTAATTTTCTGTATAGTTTTCTCTAGACAATTATCCTGACATTTTTGCTTTTCAAATCCTGTAGGGGTATTGTTGTTCTGCTACATGGTCTAAATGAGCATAGGTATATACATACATCGATATGCCAAGATGGATTTCCATAGTGGGTTTTGCTGACAGCAGTGAGTGTCCCGCAGTGGAAGATACAACCATTTTGCAAAGTTGTTGAATGATCAAGGGCTTAAAGTTTACGCAATGGACTGGATAGGTGAGTTAGTTACTGTAATATGCTGGGGCTCAGATTTGACCTGCTTAATGTTTTTGGTGATTTAATAACGATTTCATAGATCATTCTGTAATGTCTATGACTAGTACTAACTACAAAGTTCAATGTGGTTTAAGATTGTAAGATCTTCAAACTAGATCAACATCACAATAGGAAGTTGATGCTCATAATCTAGATGGCTATCGTATTGCTCAAACTAATCCACGATCAGCTTAGTAGTCACAGGATACTTGCTGCCATGCCAGTTTTGTATGCGATTATCCAATATAATTAACCTAATTAGTTTCATAAATACATGCAACAGGATGGGCCAATTACCAAATGTTTCTTCTGTTTGATATATGATTTTAATGAAAATATTATCTTATTGCTATTTTGCTTTCATCTTGGAAATGAGCAAACTGATTGTCATTCTCAGCACTTCTCCTTCTCTGCTTTCATCTTGGAGTCGATCTGATTTTCAAGTTGTATTTTTTTCTGTTCTCCCAAGGACATGGCGGAAGTGATGGGGCGCATGGTTATGTTTCATCGCTTGATCACGCTGTTGGTGACTTGGTACTGTTTCTTGAAGCACAATAACTGTATATAGACTTCAAGTCAGCTTGTTTTATATCTGGGCTTCCTTGAACTAATGGAAAGTTTCTTTGTGCGCAGAAAGAATTCTTAGAGGATGTTGTGTTGGAAGAAAACCATGGTTTGCCATGCTTCTTATTTGGCCACTCCACAGGTGGAGCTATTGTTTTGAAGGTATGGTGGTATAACAGGCAATTAGAGCTTATTTGGTTGGCATCCTGGCCACTCCGTGCCTGGCCTGGGGCATCCCTGAGATCTGCCTGAAGGTTGTTTGGTTGGCAACGTAGAGAAAAAGTTGGTGGCCTGGCCTGGATGACCTGGCATCTTAATTAGCCTTGACCAAGCAACTGATTTTGAGTTTCTGGGTGCGGCGCAACATCCTGGGATCGCTAATCCCACTCCACTAGACAAGAGGAGCAACCCCGCTTTCTTTTAGTCACATCCAGACTCTGGCTGCCGCCTTACTCCTTGCCCTGCCCTCTCTCTGCTCACGTCCGATGTGGGGGGACTTCTCTGCCTGATGTCCGCTGACTGCTTTGTCCGCCCGCGTGGCTGATCGTGGCTCTGCCCCCATGGACTCCTGTAGCCCTAGGCCGCTGCGGTCTGCAGCACTCAGCACCGGACAAGCCCTACCTCGCCACAGTCAATACTTGCCCCAATCTCTTCATCCATCTACTTCTCTTCTGTGTGTAGTCATCTGTTTGACTATCTGCTAGCTGTCTGGATTTTTTTTTTTGGTCTTTTCTCGCGAGTGTATGCTGCTCTGTTAGTAATCGATTTGGGTTACTTCATGGAAAACAAAAGCGTACTACGTATTCTACGTTTCTCAGCTACAATACACTCCTTTCTCTTCTACATGTTTACCCAGATCCAGGACTACAGCCAAACACTATACCTCAATTTCCAGGCAGCTTTCAGCTACTACTTTTTGCCAGGCAGGGATACCAGGCTATCAATCAAACAAGCCCTTAGATAATATTGTTTGATTCTCATCATAACTGGAATACTAAGTTACTAATTCTGATTCCTTTTGTTCACTGGTCATTCAAAGGCAGCATTAGATCCTTCTGTCGAAGTAAATATAGAAGGTTTGATCTTGACATCACCAGCTATTCATGTACAGCCGTCTCATCCGATTATCAAAGTAAGCACATATAATGTATGCCTTTCTTTCTAGTGGTTGCTGTGGGGTGGCTGGGGCCTTTCTTCTATGTACAACATCTCTACATCATGCGACCTTCGCACTCCCAGAATACTATCCTCATATGTTTGATGTTACTTGAACGAAATGAAATCAGTAGGGTGGTATTCAACACTGGGAGATTTAGCTCTATATTTCAAATGATCTTATCATGTCAATGCATAGCAATATGGTTATGTTGTGCTAAAATTCATTATTCATGTTAGTTGCCACCGTGGTCTGCTTTAATATATGTTGCTTAAACATATTATTGTGTAGAAAATGAACTGTAGCAGGTGACAACAATTGACGGAATGTTCATTTTGTTTTTCTTCTTTTATATATGGACATACCCAGTGAACGTGTTCTGCATTTTTTATCTTCTGTGTGAACCAGAGTGTGAATGCTCATAATATCATTTTAATTTGTCAGACTGGCTACATAGTTTTTGTGAAGTTTTAGCAGCAGTATTGTAACAAGAGGATACCTTTTTGAATTCCTGTAGGATTGAGATCATTGTTTTCCTCTCCAACATTTACTCACTAATTTAGTGTGTTATTTCTGTCATATTTGTATGGTTGGTAATTTCAGTGTAGGATACAACCATACCATTTTATTATTAGTGGTTGCAATATGAACCTTACTAAAAATGAGTGTTTCCAAATGCTTATATTTTTGGTCATTCTCAACGCCAGGTTGTTGCACCAATCTTCTCTGTGCTGGCTCCAAAATACCGAGTCAGTGCTTTGCATAGGAAAGGACCTCCTGTTTCCCGTGATCCAGAGGCTCTGAAGATCAAGTACACTGATCCGCTTGTGTATACTGGACCAATTAGAGTTAGAACAGGCAATGAGATTCTCCGGATATCATCGTACTTGCAGAGAAACTTAAGCAGAGTTACCGTCCCCTTTCTAGTTCTTCATGGGACAGCTGACACGATAACTGACCCAAGGGCATCTCAACGACTCTACCAAGCATCAATGTCAACTCATAAATCTATAAAACTATATGACGGATATTTACATGATCTTCTCTTTGAGCCTGAAAGGGATGATATAGCAAATGATATCATCACTTGGTTGAGCTCAAGACTTAATGCTCTCCACGGATGGTAAGGTGAATCAGCTACGAGGTGCTTTCACTTGTAACATGCTGTAGAAGAAGAAATTGTACTACATGAGGTTTTAGCTTGCTGCCTCTGTTTTCGTAATCGTTTTTGTGTAGTTACTTAATAAAGGGTATATGAAAGATGAGATGTAAGCTATGCAAGAAATGATGTACTTGTGTTATACGCAATTAGTTAATATTATTTTAAAAAGGAATGAATTCATTGCTGTTTGCTCGCTTGCAATCAGGTATTCTGAATTGTTTCAGGTTCATTTTGACCATCCATCTGATATCACGGCTTATTAATTCAGAGAGTGGTGGCATGGGCCCAGAACTAGGAGATACTGCTGGTGTGTGCATTATTGGATAATGTCTTGCAGTGTTTGCTATGTTATCACAATTGACTGTTCTTTGATGGTTTGCCACTTGTCAGTAACATTGTCCAATCCCCATGACAGCTATTTGTATGGTGGAAGCTACAATTGTAGCTCTGTCTCCAGATATCACGAATCCAGCAACATTTTGTGGGTACACACTTTATTAATCTCAAACTAACAACACCATGATCTTATTGTTGAGTCTATGCTAATATGAGTGAGTATTCTTTTAGGGGATTCTTCTCTTTCTTTCTTGCATTTCTTTTTCCAGAGTGGGGATTTTTTATAATAGTACACTACAACATGCTATAGCCAGTAGGATGTCAATATGCTTCTCCCTTAGCTGAATAACTTATTTCAATAGTTGATCAGGTAAACTAATGCTACAGAATTTCTCACTTCTAACAAAGATTGTACTTTAACGTGGCATGTGCTGTACGTAACATACTTGCAAATGCCATTCGTTTCCGTGTAAAATTCTAGAGTATAATGGATGCTTCTGAAATTGAAAGGTGACATAGAATAGATATTGACATTAAAAGATGATACTTCTTTCTCAATACCATGACTAATTGAATGTACACTGTTACCATTTATCTGTACAGCTTAATTTTATGATTAACTCTTCATGCATCAGCTTATGCTAAGCACTTGGTGACTGCTTAATGCGTGCTTGTGCACATATTCAGTATGACGTGTATCTTTTCGTTCTTGTTTTAGCCATTTGTGCTGTTGGAGACAAAGATATATTGCATTTTTGATGAGCCAATTATGCCTGTGGTAATGTCCCAATTCTTTCAAATCCCTCTGTTACTTACTATGCTGGCATAGCTATATCTTTTACATTTTTTGCGAATTGGTGATGATTCACATTTCATTGGTTCCAAATATGTCCTTGTGTATGTGTCGTGACCATCACTCGTACACGAATTCAGCCATGTTTCTTTGTGCATCTTGCAGGTAGTGTTGATCGTAGTTTGTACTTAAAACCATTACCAGATGTCTGTACGAGGTTTGAGGTACTCCCTCTGTTACACAACAGTATGTAATTATGTATTGTTTCCTTGGAAATCTTCACACCTCTACATAAAGCTGAACTAATATGTTAATGTGTTATGTCATCATTCCACTGATAATGGGTTTTATGGTACCTTGATGGATATTAACAAACTACCATTGAAAATGTTTATACTGTTATATGCAAGTTGAGTGATGTTTATGTCAGTTGAACTATTGATAGTGATGGTGGTTAATTTTTTTGTCATCATATTATTATTTATTTAACTGTAAGCAACTACGTTTCTCATCCTTATCACTATCAGTAACGAAACACTTCCAGGTTAGTTTTTGTAAAGGGTAACCATGACTCGTGAATGCTTCGCTAATTTACATTATTGTAATAATAATAATTATTTGTTCTTATTATGATATGCATACAGTTTTTTTTCAAGAAACTATCGCATGCACACAAGGGTTAGCTGCTTATGCACCGTCTGCAATGTGCATCTAGGCATCTAGCCTTCTAGTATGCTGAAGATATGCAACTGCAGAGTGGAGACCTACTTGAAGCCACCACCGTCCATTTACCAGGATTAGATGATGATACATGCGGGCATATGGCTACAAACCTCATATTAGATTCCCACAGCTGTGTGTGACCGCATTCCATTGTGTAGTCAGATCTATCATACAAATGAACGAACACAAATTTTCCTCTTTTGATTTGGGACCATCCTAGTGTCCTGCCTTGGTTTCTCATGGCCCAAAAAAGAACGTCGATGGTTTCACGAGACTGGTGCCTTGTCAAATGAAGAAACATGGGACAAGCTAGAAGCCACAAAGTTGGTTGTTCAGGAAAATGAAAGGTGGGCACTATTCCTTCCTAGATGTGCTTGCTTTTGTCCCTTTTGACACCCGTTCTTTTTATCCTTTTATTATTCTGAGATTTCCCTTTTATCAAATCACCAACTTGTGGTTACTTCATGACCGCTAAACCAAAATATAACAACATGAGTTTTTATGTTCAGTTTTGTCCCATGAATTCACCATTAGTAATTTCTTTTCTCCTCTGTTAAGAGGAGTTCAACCTGATAGCTATCGAACGTAATATCTTCCATTTGGGATTCGCAGAGGTAAGCCTACTGTGACATTTATGTTAGAAAAAAGCACATGATTGAGCCTATTACCACTCCAATATAATAGTTTTTGGTCTAGTGCCTTATGCTACCTGTAGAATCTATCCACACAGTCAACCATGGCATAAGCTGGTACAGCTATGAGATCTTTTTTCCTTCCGAAAAACAGAGTCTTGAGATATTTTCGTGTAGTAGACACATGCAAATAGGTACAAATGTCCAAATTCTAGCAAAATTCAAACACAAGTTGCGGGGGCTTCATGCCAAAATCCAAGGTAGCACCACAAGCAGATAATAATAAAAATATTTATTAGGTAAGCAAGTTGCACAAGTGGCCTTTGTATATTCCCACCCAGCCATTCAGCAGAGAAGGGTTTCTTTCCCAGCCAATCAAGCATGACAGTGTAGCTCGCCTATCAGAGCACTTTGGACTGCACATTTATATTGTTTATTGCACCACTTGATTATTTTTTCTCTTGATGTTAATCGTAATATCTTTGTACTTTTTTATTTTAGCATAGAGCCATTGACACAAGTGACGCCAAAAGTATAAACAAAAGCTGTTGTCTTTTGTTAAGATCAAGAGTTCAGAACCAGCAGTTAACCCATTGGTCTACAGAAAGCTTAACATGTCTTAGATCCAATATGTAGTGTATATAAGTTAGCGGAAACGATGAGAAGCTTCTTGACTTGCAACCCTGTCAACATCTTAGCTACTGCTTTCTCCCTTTCAGTCCCAGCCCATTGCTCAGCTATATATTCTGAAACATTTGCCAGGTCTGTGATTACTTGCTCATGCATGCAGGTTCCTGCATGCCACTATTAGACAGCGAGACAGTCTCTTCCCTCTCACAGTTGGCTACCACAACATGGGAGAGAACAGAAAGTTTGGACAAGTGAGCACACATGCATTTGTAACTATTCCTTTCTTCTCTGTTGCAGAATTGAAGCAAATAACATCTGATGTTCTTCTTCTAGATCATCCTACCAAGGATGGTGACAAGTAAGATACTGCACCACCAGGAGCTGTGTGTCCATCGATCCATGTCTGAGGTTTCAGGCGTAGTGGATGAAACATTGGGAAAGAGGCCATTGGATGGGCAGGAAACACTGAAATACAGGTGATTTTTGTCGTACTCATAGCAATTAAGTTTGTTCATAGCATCCTGTTTCTGATAATTTCCTGTGCACATGAAGGGTGTTCGCTAGTACATGGAATCTTGGTGGCATAGTACCATCAGATGATCTAAATTTGGAAGATTGGTTGGATACAAGGGCTAACTCCTACGATATATATGTTCTAGGGTGTGTATCAACCTGCTATGTGCCAACTCGTTCATTGTTAATAGTGCTGTTTAGTTCTAGCTGAATAATATTTGTGCTAATGGTGCAGGTTCCAAGAAATAGTGCCACTCAATGCAATAAATGTGCTTGGTCCTAGCAAGAGATGTGTATCTACAAAGTGGAACTCACTAATTGGGAAGGCACTAAACCAAAAGAAGACACAAGATGGGGCAGAGCTGCACCATACAACTACAAATAGCAGTGCATCACAACAGGGATGCTTTAGATGCATCAGGAGCAAGCAGATGGTGGGCATATTTGCCTCAATTTGGGTGAGAAGCAATCTTAGGCCATACATTCACCATCTGGATGTGTCATGTGTTGGTTCTGGTATCATGGGCTACCTAGGGAACAAGGTACACTTAGCATCCATGCATGAGCAGTAAGAAGTGCATATGTGCAGTCCCAGGAGTGTTGACCATGCATGTTGGTATGTTGATTGCAGGGTTCAGTGTCAGTTCGATTCATGTTGCATGAGACGAGCTTTTGCATTGTTTGTTGCCACCTGGCTTCAGGTGGCAAACAGGGGGATGTGCTGCTGAGGAATTTTGATGCAGCGGATATACTTGCAAGGACGAAATTCCATGGTGGTGGAAACAAAAAACTGCCAAAGAAGATCCTCGATCACGAGTAAGTTAACAGCATCCCAGCTCACTGGCTTCATGTGTTTCTAAGTTTTTTCTTTTGGTGTTCCTCTTAGATTTCGCCAACAGGCAATCCCAACACAGCTTTAAATATGTGTTTTAGCATAAAAACAATGATGGATACTAATCCCTACATATAGGATTAGCTTCTACCTTCCTCCGATGATTGTGTTTTTAATTTATAGGTTATGCGACATGAGGGTATCCCAGCTGAGAACTAGGGATTCAGCAAGCTGCTAGATTCATTATGCATGCATCACTCTGCATTGCTTATTTTGTGCCTAATTTTTACCAATAATTTGTTTATGGCATTTATTTTGTTTTCTCTTTATCATCTGTGCAGTCAAGTACTTCTGCTCGGTGACTTGAATTACAGGATATCACTGGAAGAGACTGAGACAAGGTTGCTGGTGAAAGCTAAGAATTGGTCCACACTGTTAGAGAACGACCAGGTATTGTTCGCCAAGCTAACCTGAGACCTGAGTGCCTGACCTGCCGTTCTAACAATGTTCTCTTTTTCTCCTGGTGCCATTGCAGCTAGTGTCTGAGTTCTCGACTGGTCGCCTTTTTGAAGGCTTTCAAGAAGGGCCAGTCACCTTCTCTCCCACCTACAAGTACCAGCCAAACTCTGATCAGTACTACTGGTGCTTCGAGGCGGCACGGGGGGAGAAGAAGCGTGCTCCCGCATGGTCAGCTACCTTGATGCCTAGATGGGATGGACTTCAGCAGGGACACGTTAATATGACACTGACTCTAACTTTCTGTGTCCAGGTGTGATCGCATTCTTTGGCGCGGGAAGGACCTGAAACAAATCCAGTACGAGACTTGCGACTACAAGTTGTCGGACCATCGGCCGGTGAGAGCGGGTTTCTTTGCCGAATGCAAGATCAGGGGAGATGGGGAGTCCCTTGGTGGCTTCATGCCATGAGCTCTGCAGATGACTGACGTTATAGGATGGAAATTTTGCCCCGTGTAGCCCAAGTGGCAGAAATTGTATGTAAGAGTATTAAGTAGTCACATCCATAGCAAGCTAGAAAATAGGTCGAGTTTTTATGAGATCTCGAACGTTCAATGGCGACTGGAGCGTGCACCTGGAACTACAGGAGTCTTAAGTTGTTGTTAGCGATGCTGTATAAATTATTTGTGTTGTCATCTACTTATGTGTGAGCTTGGTTCTTCCATAAGTTGTCTCTTTATTGAATGAACAAGTCGTTTGCACGCATTATGACTGAAAGATACGGGGATTTCTGCAGTTCGGTATATTGGTTTAATGTTCCCGCTTCCGTTTCCTAATTTTCAAAGCATCGGCTTGAACAATTACACTACTAATACATTCCACACCTGAAACTAGTAGATTCTAAAACATTAGGAGGTCGGACACAAGTGTACTAGGCGTCCCCCGGGGGATTAAAACTTCCCATCCCCCGGGTCCTCCTCACGACACGTGTCCATTAAACAACAGCCAAACTCCCGTTTTTACTACAAACGTCCCGTTTTTGTACAAAATATCTCGTTTTTGCTACATGTAGCAAAAAACGGTTCAACATAGAAATAGAAAAACAGACTAGAGTTCGCCGGAGAGTTCGCCGGAGACCTCGCCGGCGACGGTGTAGCAAAAAAAAATACTAATGTAGCAAAATCGATTTCACCGGAGACTCGCCGGAGACCTCGCCGAATAACGCGTAGCAAAAAAATTGTGCTTTTGTAGCAAAATCAGAAAACAGATGTAGCAAGATGATCATGCTAATGTAGCAAAAGACTAACTTCGCCGGATACATTGTCGGAGGAAAAATTGTGGCAAAAATATGCCATTATAGTAGCACCGCTCGCGCATGTAGCAACACCACAAAACATATGTAGCAGGTCTGGTCGCTATGTGTAGCATGACCGCTCGCTGCAGGTATCAACGCCTCTCACCACAGGTAGCAGGTCAGGATGCCGCAGGTAGCAACGACTTTGGCCGTAGGTAGCAATATCAGAAGCCGCATGTAGCAAATCCAACACCCGCTTGTAGTATCGCCATCGACCGCATGTAGCAAGAACTGACACGACTTGTAGAAACGCTCGATACCTTGTAGCAAGAAGTTTGTGCTATTGTAGCAAAATAAGAAAACATATGTAGCAATATAATTATACTAATGTAGCAAAAGCCGATTTCGCCGGTGACATCGCCGGAGCAAAAAGCAGGTAGCAGGAAACTAACGCAAAAAACAGCAGAGTCATGCGCGTGCAAGGCAAGAACACCAGGCCCACCACGCGTTCCGTGAACCGTCCACCAGGAGGATGCGATCCCCCGGGGGAGTGGTATCATTTTCCTATAATATCTGAGGCATCTGTTCGCACACACTCCAAACGTCATCTTCCTGCAAATGTTCCTGTCCCTCTCTGGCCGTTGCAAAAGGTAGAAACCATGGGTCCAACGCTGTCGTTTGCCATGGATGGGGAGAAGAATCGGAAGGCGACTTGCAATTGCATTGCATGGGCAGTGAAAAGCGTGAGTACCACTAGGTGGATACCTAGATATGCACTGGTCGATGCTCCCGTGTAATACATGTCAACCTAGCACGTTTTCTTTTTTGCAAAAATTTCACGGATCTAATAATAGTTTTCAACAACGGTATAAAGAGTATACCAAAAGTAATAAAATTATAAAAAGATCATTGGACTAAACTAGCTTCTATGTGTTGCCGTAACTAGCGTCAAGTTGTGGACCAGCTATCTACTAGTACTATGTTCCTGAAAAGTGTTTTTTGGCAACCCAGCTTCAATGCCCCTTTCATTTTTTTTAAAAAAATATATATGTTTCAAAAGAATATAAAAATAAATTCCGGGCATAGTCAATGTTATATCCTACAAGCATGCATAATTGCAACCCGAAAATTCTGTATATTATGGGCTACACAAAAATGATAAAGTCTAATAAAATTTGGAGATCTAAAAATATGCATGCTCTACTTTTATCATTTTTTTTGTATAGACCATAATACCAAGTTTTTAAAATGATATTTTGCATGTTTGTGGGAATACATTGTCGGTTACATCCCGATGTTTTTTCAGATTTTTTTTTGAAATTTAGAAATATGATTTGCATTTTATTTAAAAGAACGAGATTACTGGCTCCTATATATAATAAAATGACCTACCAATTTTTTTTTAATAATTTAGAACAGAGGAAGCAGGTAGGATAAGATAAGCATGGAAATATCTCTACCCATTTTGAACTTTCAACTCTGACTGACTAGTGACTACTACCTCACCGAAATATCTCCACACTAGATACGTTTGTTGTGGACTAGTAGCTACTGAAATATCTACACGCTCTGTTGAACTTTCAACTCTCACAAATACTACATCACCGAAACTCCTCACTGGAGTAAACAAGGATGATTAAGAAAGGTTGGGACCGTTCGGTCATACTACTAGCAAAGGTTTAATTACCACTAGCATCCAATCAGAAAGCCGGAGCTGATCAAATCAAGCAAAAAGAAACCAAATGGGAGGAAGGTGAAGTCATGCTTGATGACGATGGCATAGCCCAAGAATGTTATCCTGAGGTGCATGGAGGTGGGGGGTGGGCGGAGGAAGGCGGGGTTTTGCTATCCACACGAGATACGTCGCGGTACCATAGCTAAGCAACCGAGAGATACGGCCAGAGATAGATAATATCGGCTTGATTTGCATATTTTTCTACGCTTGATTAGCACGCTTTTGTGTGCTCACCCTTTCGAGTTAACTAAGGTATGTAGTAGTGATCAGGAGTGGGTGGAAGCGTGTGTATGTGTGCGCAGCTCTTAAAAAATTGTAAACCTGGTAGGGGGCGGGGAGTGGGTTAAGCTACATTTGTTCAGAGTAAATGAAAATAGTAAAAATCTACTCTTTCCGTTTCAAAATATAAGATGTTTTAGGTTTGTGAAGAAAATAAATCTAGACTTCTTTTTGTGTATAGATTCATCCCAAAGTTGAATGAACCTACGTACTAAAATAAGTCTAGATTTATTTTTTTCATAAACCTAAAACATCTATATTTTGAAACGACTAGTACTCCTTTAGAACTAGTGTAAACGATTTGACCTCGGAGGTTTGTCTGCTTTAGTTGGAGACCGTGGTAACACCGGCCAAAATATCTGGACGGCGGGCGGTTGCGCACGGCGACAAACGACCGACACTAGGCAATGCGACGAGTTCCTTTGCGTGCCTCTGCTGATAACACAGCACACGATCTCTCGGAAAGAGATATGACCTGCTTCACCTTTCAAGAAGTTCTCTGCAGATGTGTTCCTGAATCCTGATGCGGTGGTAAACCAGAAGTTCCTCAAAAGTTTTTTTATGTACTACTAAGGCAGAGTCTGTCATTTTTCCTGAAAAATTCAAACAACTAGGAATTCAATGTACACTTTGTAGAATGCAGAAAAGAAGACGGGTGGCGGCTGTGAACAGTCTATGGGTTAACACTAACACTATTTACAGCAGAATTGTACTACTTCCTCCGTCTCAAAATGATGTCACGGATTTATCAAAATTTAAATAAATCTAGACATTATATAGTACTCCCTCTTCCTTTCCAAAAAAAAAAATATAGTACTCCCTCTGTCTCAAAATAGATGTCTCAGATTTGTCAAAATTTGAATGAATCTACTTTGAGACTGAGGGAGTATATAGATTCATTCAAATATTGATAAACCTGCGACATCTATTTTGAGACGGAGGGAGAAGAACTACTAGTACTCCTCAGGCCACAGCAGCTATGTTATGCCTACACAACCTCAGGAGTATATGCACATAATATTCATGTAGTACAAGAAACTCCAAAATGCATATACAAGAAAGGCATTCCCTCAGCCTATTATTTATACAGTACACCAACAGCTAGCGCTATTTACAACCGAGGAGTATTTTATTTTAACAACGTGATCTATTATATACATGGGAGTAATGATCAAGGTTAGGTGAACCTGCTTGAGACAATCTGTTGATGCTAATGGCTACTGCTTCTACATGACCACTACAAGCACCCACATGCAGGTTAGACCATTACTAGAGTGTGTACTCGGTTCAAAAACTCCTCGAGCATGTTGAAACTTTTGTTCATCTGCTTAACATAACATAACAATCTGTCTTACTTCCGCTCCCCAGGGGCAGCGGGGCTCAGAGACATCTCGATTTCCTCAAGAGAACGTCCTTTCGTCTCGACTATGAAATTATAAGCGAAAAGTGCGGTCAACAACGAGACCCCACCGAAGCCTGCATAGACTGCTCCGACGCCAAATAACTTCACGAGCTCCAGGAAATATAGTCCAACCAGAAAATTACATATCTGACAAACAAGCAATTCCATAAGCACAGAAGACTGATAAACTACATCTCTTAATACGAAGTAGAGTGCATACCCAATGTACAGTGAAGCTGAACCCCATAACTTTTGAACGTGTCCGCGCACTGCTCAGTTCAGGGATGATGATTCCAGTAACTGGCCCAGCACCAATAGCAAAAGAAAAAATGTACCTGAAAATGAAATCGTCAGCTTTCTGTAAACATGGACAGATGAGTGAGGTACCTAACCAGTTTCAGAACTACTACTACAGGCACAAATAGCACGAGTGAGTTCTCTAACCTAGGTTCTGATCATTTATCACAACTGTCAAGTCATTGCAGTGTAGAAAGGTTTTAGTCCTCCCATTTTAAATTGCAGTGCAAAATGGAATGAGAAATAGGCTAGAGAGAAAGAAGGTAAAAATGCGTACAAAAGAGTTCCGGTAATTGACAGGGCATGTCCAACGTCTTCATCAAGTGGAAAGCTGATGGAAAACACTATAAGAAACATCGCAAATGCCTGCAAAAAGGCATATGGTGGCATTAGATTTTGTTAAGAACAAGAGCAGCATTTGCATAAGAACAACACCGATATTGAAAGATTGCCTGAATATCAGGATAATCATATTGGCATAAATGACATACTCGCCATAAACTCTCTAACACAAGAAAAATGCAGATAATTTTTCCAACAATTATAAGATTGTGTAGGACTGCCTGAAAAGTAGAACATTAGAAATGCTGCATACCATTCCAAGATAGCTCCCTATCAAAAGATTCTTCCGTCCTTGCTTGTCCATCAAATTTGAAGCAACAAGTGCTCCTAAAACGCAAAACATTCATGAGTTTATGAATAAGGTACCACATAGAGGAACATGAGTAACCAAGTTTAACTAACCTCCAAAGTTGGTTATCCCAACATATAAGCTTGCCAAAATACCACTGGTAATACCAACATCACGGAATGTTAATGATGAAAAATATAGAACACCATTTATTCCAGCAAACTGTTGCAGAAAGAAAAGCGACCCTCCGATCAATGCAACTGCATATACATTAGAGGAAAAAGTATTGATATCATGAAGGATATCATAATAATACAAAGCTAACGAATGTATCCAGATAAGGACATGGCCTCTCCTTTACAAATGGAGAAAGATGGTGTTCAAAATCATGCAAAGATGAGAAACAGAACCTTAAGACAACTTCTGTTGTTAACATTAATATGTTAATAACCTCTACGTCAAAACACATGAACGGGTAAACATTTTGCAAGCAGTAATGACCATAGGTAGAATTGAGAAAATATTTAATGAAAACCTACAATAGGGAATTTGCAAAGACATGAATGGTAGTGAGAAAAATGGGCCACAGACTATTCCAACATGCCTTGGTCAATGCAAAAGGAAAATCTGCAACTGGTGACTAGGAAAGGTCATTGGGTATCAAAAAATTCACAGAGCACACAGACACAAGTCACGTCAGTTTAGACTTATGTGTGGCACATGCAGTCATGTGCGTGGATGAATATTCACAAATCCGAACATGTACATTTTTTATTGTAGTTCACAAGTATGATGTGATTACTGATATCATCAAAAATTCAAAATAGACCAAAAGGAACAGCAATAAAAACTAGGGAATTTATGTCAATGCTACTAGTATTTCCTGGATTTCGTGCATTGCCATTACTTTTGTGTAATTATGAAAATGCGCCTGCCCTGTTTATTTTTTTGTGCTTTTGCCACAGCCGTTACATTTTGATCGTTAGCATCCATTTAACGGTTAGTCCACTCAGCGTCCTTTCATTGACGACATGGTCCCATCTGTAGATTCATCTTCCTCCTCCAAACTCTCCCATAATCCCTCCTTTGAGAGAAGTCAAGAAAGATCTGTTATGTCTTTATGTTGCACTTTTTCATGAATTAAGAAAGCAAAGAGTGAAGAGGTCCACATGTCCGGCAGACCTGGTCTGTCTTTATGTTGCAGTTTTTCATACCTCCAATGCACAGCCGCGTGCCAGTGACCTGTATACGGTGCACGCTTGTACAGGCAGCACGAGGTCTGGGTCATGCACACATCGTTCAGGAGAACAGGAAAAGATAGAAGCATCGCCACCAGCGTCTGTGCAAACAAATTAGCAAGTACGCTTTCGCATCTGATACGACAAAGCAGGAAGCGGAGAAGAGAGACGCATGCATAGAGGTACAAGTAGAGAACTGGGAACCACGGTGCGGGGCAGTAGAAGTAGCGGAAGCAAAATAGGTAGACGATGCTGGTGCCAGTGAGGCTACCCTGTGTGCCCAACGGGGAGAAGTGGCACTGCACCGGACCTGGGCTGGTAAAGTACTTGCTTACAGGAGCGATTGGGAGATAGTTTGGAGGAGGAAGAGGAATCTGCCGGTGGGACCATGTCATCAATGAGAGACAGTGAAAGTGGACTAACTGTTAAATGGATGCTAATGGCCGCCAGTGGGAAAAGTATAAGAAACTTGATGGAGTAGTGGCATTTTCATAATTACCCGAAAACAATGGCAAAATTAGAATTGCAGGAGAGAATAGTGGCATTGACATTAATTTCCCAACAAAATATCATGTTAATGGAAACAACCTCTATTGTTGGGTTCCGAGAGAAGTTCTGACCAGCTAGCCTGTGAATCGTCGTTTGCAACGACAAGTTTCATTTCTTCCATGGCCTTCTCAGCTTCGGAAACTCCCCAAATATCTTCTACCACTTCTCTGGCATCATCTAATCTCCCAACCTACATGATGGAGTATACTTATATACAGAAGAGTCTTGATCAACTAAATGAACCTCTCAGTAAGCATTAGAGGCACCTTGGCAAGCCAGCGGGGACTCTCAACGGCGAATTGCATTCCAGCAACAATGAGAAAACCAGGTACACATGCAGCATAAAGCATTGTTCGCCACCTATGTAAAGGAACCAAAAATATCACGCAACATGTTAAGAATCTATGAAGTATTAGAAGCATCTGGTTAGAAATTAGTTCACATAGTTAAATAGAAATGTGTAGTGTTCAAACTTAATGTGTCGAATCTCAAGGCTTAGTAGTTAACATTGGAAAATCGAGTCTAAGGCTGTAAAGGTGTAATATTCTTTATATACTACTCCCTCCACCCGGAATTAACTGACTCACATTTGTCTAGATTCGCATGTATCTAGACGCGTTTTGATGTGTAGATACATGCGAATCTAGACAAATGTGAGTCAGTTAATTCCGTGTGGAGGGAGTAGTATATAAAGAATATTGCACCTTTACAAATACATGCGAATCTAGACAAATGTGAGTCAGTTACTTCCAGACGCAGGGAATATGTTTTATTTAAAAAGTAATAACTGTGCCTTGGTTCTATTCTTCTATACAACCAAGATACATGAGAAAACAGTTATGCATCTGCTCAGTAATGTGTTATGAATCTGTTCCATGATCATGAGCACTGTGTTAAATTTAAACAAATGATGACTTACATCATTAACATAGAAGAAAAGCCAACAAAATGTGCCTCACCAATGTGGATCACTTTCAGAAGGTATCCCCAAGGAAAGTGCAGCAATTATTCCTAAACATGTTCCAATCTGACATAGAGTACCCAGAGAGCCTCTGTATTTTGTTGGAGCAACCTAGTATGTAGTAGCATGTACAAAGAGTGAAGATTGATACAGAGATACTGAAAATATTCAAGACATGAGAACTGGGTGTAAGAATAAAGATAGCATTACGACAGTGATATTCAATTAATCAATTCTGATGTACATATTTCTGAAGTGTACCTCAGAGATATATATTGGAACAAGCACAGTATTTACGCCAATTCCAATGCCAACGAGGAACCTTCCCACAAGCATCTCATCCAACGAATGTGCCTGTGCACTGTTTTATTATTTTAGACGCAACAAATGATAATTTATGAAATGGGCATGCTGTTGAGCAAAGACTGAATTTGGCGTTTCTATGCAACTATGTTACTACAGGTGGCAGAAGAAGAAACTCCACAGACTTACAAATATAGAAACAGTGAAGCTGAATACCTGATAAAAGCACCAAGAATCAATGGAATACTATCAATCTGAAGAGTCCTTTTACAACCTAAATAGTCAACTAGCGCAGACGAGCCTAGGCTCCCAAAAAATGCGCCAACAATGAATATGCTGACCACAAGACCTTGGAGAAACGGATTTCCTTGAAAACCAAGCTCTCGTGCAATATCCTCTATTGGACCATTCATAACCCTGCAACCACATCATGCACTGAGACTTAAAAAGAATGTTTTAATCTCTAACAGAGATATCAGTACCAGAAAACTGAATATTACATTTCACGATGTATGTAGCCCATCAAACAGTCAAATACACATACTTCACGGTACATTCCAAATTCAATGTTTGACATTTCAGTTGGCATTGATCAGGTAGTGCTGCAGTATAACTAATACAGTACAGTTAACAGTGTCATTTGAATTCTATGCTAAAAACAATGTCATCTAAATTCTTCTTGAAGCCAGATGGATTTTGATGACAGCTCGCCATTTTCTGTTCTAAAGTTATGTTATAATGATATGACCACCATGCTAATTCGTAAAACTTATCTATATTTCCAATGAAAGATGTTCATCATGACCATACAAAAAAAATGTTCATCATAAACAAGTTAGGATCCATGTATCCGATTCATACACAACATATGCACGGCACATCAGTGCAACACTCCTAAAAAGGATATCTAAAGTTCTGAACACTGAAGCTGCTACCCCGGTCCCGGCATAGTAGACGACTTGAGAGGGGCAGACTTTACGCACCCAATGTGGTAGCCAAAGAGGAAATTGGCCATGGATGCTGTGAGCACGTGTGGGAAAACCCGCACCCAGCCGAGATCAGTATCACCGCCTCCATCTCCACCTCCGCCTCCGAACCCTGCACCCGATCCAATCAAGAACAGGGAACGCTCACATCACTACTTACATCGACAACTGCACGAGGCACGAGAAAACAAACAAAGAAACAAGCGACTAAACAAAGCCAAACCTGAGGTGGCGTCCTGCGACTCCACACCAGGCTGGGCCGGCGGCACGGACGAATGGCTTGAGGGAGGCCCTCTCTCTACGGCGGCGAGGCGTGGGGGCCAGAGCTCGAGGCGCCGCGGCAGGGCACGGAGCGCGGCCGCCCTGACCACGGTCCCGCGCGCGCGGCGGGAGGACGGCGCGAGGCCGAGCCGCGGACGCGGAGCGGGAGACGCGGGCAGGACGAGTAGCGCGGCTAGGGGCGTCGGCGGCATCATCGCTCCGGCAACGGGACAGGCAATTCGTCGAGCAGCTGGCGGGCGCGGGCAGGGGAAGGGAGGTGAGCGCGCGCAGAGAAGGAAACGAGTGAATGGGAAGGCGCGACGCGGAACGGTTGATTTTATGTGGGGCCAAGAGCGATTTTGTACTGTACCAATGCCAGTGACGCAGCAGTTGCCACCTGTGTCCCCCTGCTTGGTTCTTTCCTCCCGAGTGAAGGTGAATCAAGATTTTTTGCCAAAACAAGTTGGAAGATTTTATTCCTAATCTGGACATTTAGGCTTGGAGATATCTGTTCATGTAATTGTATCAAAATACTCTAGTCTCACATATTGTACATGTGTACCAAATTCTAGACTATGCTCGGATAAAGAATATATTCCTAATGTCATTCAACAAGTTCTGGATCAATTTTTTTTGAACAGGTCTGGATCAATTTGAAGTCGTATTTACACAACCTATATAGGTTAACTTTCTCGTGGAGCTTACGATCACCGCTCCCTCCCATGCCAGGGGCAGAACTGGTGGACTTTCGCCCCTATCGAGGTGAAATCAGATGTTGCGCTAGGTGCAATAACTAATCGATGGCTAGTGAAATCGTTTGCACATATGTATTCATTACTAACGGCTCAACTACATCACCATCATCGACTTATACCATGTATTGGTAGTAGAGGAGTTGCTCTATGAAATGTTCGGAGCTTGTTGGCTTTCTAAATTAGATCTAGTAGGGTGTTAAGTGGATCCCGCTAAAATCCCACTTCTAGTTCAATTAAACTAGGATTTGATAAATAAATTAGAAGTGAGACTTTGGCCGGATCTTACTTGACACCTTAATGTGTTGGGTATCGTTAGATCAGACAGGGAGAGGTTGAAGAGCATAAGAACTTTTGGACACACTCTCGACATTATGAGTTCAAGATCATGTCCATAGGCTGGTTGGTGCACCTGATTTTTTTGGATGCCATGAATGCAACGCTCAAGCCGATCTCTAGGTGCAATAACTAATCGATAGCTAGTGGAATCGTTCGCACATGTGTATTCATTACTAACGGCTCAACTACATCACCATCATCGACTTATACCATGTACCGGTAGTTGAGGAGTTACTCTATGAAATGTCTGGAGCTTGTTGGTTTTCTAAATTAGATCTAGTAGGGTGTTAAGTGGGATCCCGCTAAAATCCTAGTTCTAGTTCAATTTAAACTAGAATTTGATAAATAAATTAGAAGTGAGACTTTGACCGGACCTCACTTGACACCTTAATGTGCTGGGTATCACCAGATCAGACAGGGAGAGGTTGAAGAGCATAAAACCTTTTGGACACACTCTCGACATTATGAGTTCAAGATCATGTCCATAGGCTGGTTGGTGCACCTGATCTTTTTTGGGTGCCATGAATGCAACGCTCAAGCCGATCCTTCGTAAACAGTTTTTTTACGACATCTTAGTCTTCAATAAATCTTTATAGGAGTGTGTTCAACTTTTTCGCAAAGTAATTATTACTTCACTTCATCAAGATCAAGTTTGTTAAATGATCCAAATGTTCTTTTGGCCAACAATGTCTCACCTACGCGAGGCACATCATGAGTGGCCAAGATGTTCAAACTCAAACTGATCTTGACAAGGTTCGTACAGTTGCCCAATGACATATACCACCCACTAGTAGAAAATGGGTCTTTTATCCGGTTCATTAGTCTTGGTTCCGCCACGAACCGGGACTAATGCTCGCATTCGTCCCGGTTCGAGCGGTCGGCGCGTAGTTCGGAAGGCGGAGGGGCATTCGTTCCGGTTTATAACATAAACCAGGACTAGTCATACACGTGGCCTGTCGCATACCTTTAGTCCCGATTTGTGTTACAAACTGGGATAAATAGTTTTTTGCCTATAAATACGTCGCCCCAACCTTCTCCCTCCCCTACTTTGTTTTTTTGGTGGAAGGTGTGAGAGGTGTGTGCTAGTTTGTTTTTTTCCTATGCACGCGAGGTGTTCGATGAAATGCTTGAGTGAATGATGTCGTTTGATTTCTCACAAAACAAAAATCATATGAGGTGCTTGAGCCACACTTGAGCTTGCTCCTCTTTATTTTCTCCTCGATCGAGGTTAGCAACCTTATCCTTTCATCTGTAATTGATACAATGCATGTATCGATGTGAAGTGGTCATTTCACTATTTATGATGTTATGTAATGGTTTTTGATAAACTGAATTATATGATGCAGATGAATAGGCGGGAATGGATGTATGGTGACCGACGTGAACCCGAGTACATTAAGGGCGTGGATAAATTTATCGATGTGGCTACGGCAAACAAAGAGAATGGATTTATGTGTTGTCCATGTGTTAAATGTCGGAACGACAAGGAGTACTCTTTCTCGAAAATCATTCGCGGCCACCTGGTTATGAAAGGTTTCATGCCCAGCTATAATTGTTGGACCAAGCACGGAGAAAGAAGGGTTATGATGGAAAACAATGAAGAAGAAGAGGATGATGATAACAACTATCATCATATGTTTCCTGAATATTGGTGATACTGTAATGGAAGACAATGAAGAGAAAGGAGGTGAAGAACAAGCATCAGATGATCCCACTGATGATCTTGATCGGGTCATTTCTGATGCAAAGAAAGACTATGGAACAAAAAAAGAGAAGTTGAAGTTGGAGGGCATGTTAGAAGATCACAAAAAATTATTGTACCCAAATTGCGAAGATGGCAACACAAAGCTTGGTACCACACTGGAATTGCTGCGATGAAAGGAAGAGTGTGGTCTAGCTGACTCCGCATTTGAAAAGTTGCTGAAAATAATGAAGCTGAAGTTTTCAAAACATAATGAATTTCCCGGGAGTACGTACGAAGCAAAAAAGACTCTCTGGCCTCTAGGATTAGATGTGCAGAAGATACATACATGCATTAATGACTGCATCCTCTATCGTGGTGAAGAGTATGAGAATTTAGATAAATATCCGATATGCACTGCATTGCGGTATAAGATCAGACGAGATGACCCTGGTAATATTGTGGGCGAGCCACCGAAAGAGGGTTCCTACTAAGGTTATGGGGTATGCTCCTATAATATCACGGTTAAAACACATGTTCAGAAACAAAGAGCATGCCAGGTTGTTACGATGGCACAAACAAGACCGTAAGAAAGACAGGAAGTTGAGACACCCCGTTGATGGATCGTAGTGGAGAAAAATCGAGAGAGACTTCCCGGACTTTACAGGTGACGCAAGGAACTTATGGTTTGGTCTAAGTACGGATGATATGAATCCTTTGGGGGAGCAGAGCTGCATTCCCAGCACTTGGTCTATGACTCTATGTATCTACAACCTTCCTCCTTGGTTGTGCATGAAGCGTAAGTTCATTATGATGTCAGTGTTCATCCAAGGCCCGGAGCAACTCGGCAACGACATTAATGTGTACCTAAGGCCATTAGTTGAAGAATCTTATAGTTATGGGCCAAACCAGGTGTATGTGTGTGGGATGAGCACACACAGGAGACATTTTACCTACGAGGGTTGCTTTTTGTAACCATCAATGATTGGCCTACTCTTAGTAACCTTTCAGGACAGACAAACAATGGATATAAGGCATGCACACACTATTTAGATAAGACCAAAGGTACATATTTGCATAAATGCAAGAAGGTTGTGTAGCTAGGGAATCAACGATTTGTTCCGACCAATCATCTTGTAATAAAGAAAGTCAAGCATTTTAAAGGTGAGGCAGATCACCGGAAGAAGTATGACCTCCCTACTGGTGATGATGTATTTGGTATGGTCAAGGACATATAAGTAATCTTTGAAAAAGGTCATGGCGGTCAATCTGTTCCGAACGACGTCGCTACCGGACACGCGCCTATGTGGAAGAAGAAATCTATATTTTGGGACCTAACCTATTGGAAAGTCCTACATGTCCGCTCTTCAATCGACGTGATGCACGTGACGAAGCATCTTTGCGTGAACCAGCTAGGCTTCCTCGGCGTGTATGGGAAGACAAGATACACCAGAAGCACGGGAGGACCAGCAACTTATGAAAGATCCAAAGAACATGCATACATAGAACAAGACGGATAAAGGGCGTCACTTAAGTCATGTCAGCTATGCTCTTACCAAAGCAGAGAAGAAAATCTTTTTTGAAGTCCTTTACAGTATCAAGGTGTCGTCTGGCTTCTCGTATAATATAAAGGGGATAATAAATATGGCAGATAAAAAATTCCAAAACCTGAAGTCTCATGACTGTCACGTGATTATGACGCAGTTGCTTCCGGTTGCATTGAGGGGGCTTCTACCGGAAAATGTTTGAGTACCAATTGTGAAGCTATGTGCATTTCTCAATGCAATATCTCAGAAGGTAATCAATCCAGATATTCTGCCAAGGTTACCGAAGGATGTGGTACAATGTCTTGTTAGTTTTGAGTTGGTGTTCCCACCATCCTTCTTCAATATTATGACGCATCTCCTGGTTCACCTAGCGGAAGAGATTGTCATTCTTGGTCCTGTATTTCTATACAATATGTTCCCCTTTGAGAGGTTCATGGGAGTCTTAAAGAAATATGTTCATAACCGTGATAGGCCAGAAGGAAGCATCTCCAAGGGCTATGGAATAGAGGAGGTCATTGAGTTTTGTGTTGACTTTATTCCTGACCTTAAGCTGATTAGTGTTCCTGACTCGCGACATGAGGGGAGACTGAGTGGAAAAGGAACGCTAGGAAAGAAAGCAATGATATTTAGGGACGGGCAATCTTTCACTCAAGCACACTACATAGTTCTACAGGATTCCACCTTGGCAGCTCCGTATATCGAGGAACACAAGAATATTGTATGCTTCAACAACCCGGGGAAGCCTGACTCCTAGATTAGAGATGAACACATGAAGTCTTTTGGAGGTTGGTTGCGAACACATCTCATGAATGACACCACTGTTGGAGATCAGCTCTACTTGTTGGTCGGCTCACCATCTTCTACTATATTGAATTTCCAAGGGTACGAAATAAATGGGAATACATTTTACACGATCTCCCAAGATAAAAAAAGCACCAAACAAAATAGTGGTGTACGCTTTGATGCAACATAAGAGAATGGGAAAAAGGACACATACTATGGTTACATAGAGGAAATATGGAAACTTGACTATGGAGTTTCTTTTAAGGTCCCTTTGTTTCGCTACAAATGGGTCAACCTGAATGGAGAAGGGGTAAAGGTTGAAGGGTTTCGAAGCATAGTAAATCAAAAAACTTCTATGGATGTGAACAGGAAAGCCAAGATCTAATCTAGGAGATGCAATCAACGAGAGGGATAGATGAGATCTTCATACCCTTGAAGAAATCGCACAGCGGAAACATTCAACAGAACATGGGTGATGTAGTCGAACTAGCCTTCTCCTCCTCGCGATCCGATCCGATCCAACGCCGCAAGTGGCGGCGCCTCCGAGAGATGCACACGTACGGTGCCGCGACGTCTCCTCCTTCCTTGGTCCAGCAAGTGGGGTGGAGATATAGATTGGATCTACAGCACGACGGCGTGGTGCAATGGTGGAGAGTTTCTGCGGCAGGGCTTCGCCTACGTGCAGTCGAGAGAGAGAGAGAGAGAGGGAGGGCAGCAGGTCGGCAGCTAGGGTTGAAGGAGTGGGGGGAGGAGGGTGCGCCCCTGCCCTCTTTATATAGGGGGCTGGCTGGCCCCCTTGGCCCCTCCTCCAAGCCCTAGGGCGGCGGTCCCAAGGGTTGGAGTGGGGGGCAAGTCTCCCCCTTCCTTCTAGAAGGGTTCCTAGGGTTTCCCCTAGGGTTTTGGCCGGCTGGGCCTATGGGGCCTTGTGGCCCTGGACCAAAGCGGACAGGGCACTCCCTCGTAGGACCACGCACCCCTCCGACAAGTGGGGCCACGTTGGTCCCACTCTAGAAGCTTCTAGAACCTTCCGGTACAATACTGAATACTCCCAAACGATTTCGAAATCCAAAAACTGCTTTACTTTATATGAATCTTATTCTCCGGACCATTCCGGAACCTCTCGTGATGTCCTGGATCTCATCAGAGACTCCGAACAAAAAATCATAAACCAATTGTCCATTCTATCCTAGCGTCGAGGCACGTTAAGTGTGTGACCCTACGGGTTCGAGAATATGCAGACATGATCTTCTATCAATAATCAACAGCGGGATCTGGAAACCCATATTGACTCCCACATATTCATCGATGATCGTATCGGATGAACCACGATGCCAGGATTCAATTAATCCCATATTTATATTCTCTTTGTCACGCGATATTTTACTTGCCCGAGATTCGATCGTTGATATCTGCATACTTAGTTCAATCTCTTTCACAGCAAGTACTTTACTCGTTCTGTAATCCGATATCACTTTGTGATTAACTCCTTAACCACGTGCTTGCAAGTGGTGTTGATATCGATTACCGAGTGGGCCCGAAGTATATATCTCCGACTCGGGAGGGACAAATCCCAGCTCGATACATACAACCCAACAAGTACTTTCCGATCACCTGAGAGACACCTTTATGATCACCCTCCCATAGGATGACGTTTGATGACCTCAAAGCTTTCTTCCGATACCAGGGAGTTGCATTATCTCATGGTCTAAGGAATACAATATTTGACATAGAAAAAGCTTCGCAAAGATGAACACGATGACACGATCTAATTGCTCTGCTTGATTTGGGTTTGTCCATCATATCATTCTCCCAGTGACATGATCTCATTATTAATCGACAACTCATGTCTATGGTTAGGAAACCTTAACCATCATTAATCAATGAGCTAGTCCATAGAGGCGTACTAGGGACACGGTGTTGTTCATAAACCACACAAGTATCAAAGTTTCTGTTCAATACAATTCTAGCATGGAATATAAACTTTATCATGAACAAGAATTATAACAATAACATCTTTATTATTGTCTCTAGGGCATAATTCCAACAAAGGTAGACCAGTTCTACGGAATGACAACAGTGGATCTCAACAATCTTGGTTACAGAGAAGAACCATTCGTCGTAGCCAATGATGTGGCTCAGGTTTTCTATGTGAAGGACATGTCCTCTAGACTGAAAAAAAGAAAAAAAAATAAGCAAATGAATACATCATACGATGAGCCAAAGCGTCACATAGTTCTTTCGGGGAAAAGAAATGCGATGGGAGTCGAGGACAAGACAGACATGTCAGAAGCTTATAATAAGTTTGATGAAATTCCGCCCTTCACAGTGAAAACTGACCCAAGCATCCCATTAAGTAAAGAAGATGCTCCATGGTTATGGCTGAAGCGATCATAAGCAAGGGACATACGCCAAGAAGTTCATGGCCTCATATTATGTACCTCTAGTTCAAATCTGGCTGGTCGGCCGCATATTGTGAACCTAAATGCCATGAGACATGATAGCTCATTTTGTGAAGGATAATTTATGATGTTTGCAATTTACCAATTTTAATATTTTTTGTTGCAACTATAACACATAACATGACATCACATGAAGGGTTTTGTATTTTTGATAAATGTGAAACTTTAATTCTGTTGTTGCTTCACAAACTATATATGTCGTGATTCTAGCCAAAACACAACCATATCACATTGTAAGCCATCCTAAGATATTTCCCACTGCTTCCCGCCAATTTTTCCTGCTCTTTTCTCTGACCGGAGCTTTTAGTCCAGGTTGTAGCCACTAACCGGGACTAAAAATATTTCCCGCCATTTCCCACCGCTTCCCGCCATGTTTTCCCGCCCTTTCCCTCTATATATAGGTCGACCGTGCGATGGCTATCCATACCTTCATCTCTCACAACAATGGACAACGCATATTGGGACATTCTGACCCTTGAGGAGACCAAGACACTATGCACCTCCATCTACCCCTGCCATTAGTGCTTCCACCCACCGTAATAGTGTTGTCACTCACTGGCATAGTGCCGCCACCCACCAAAATAGTGTCGCCACTCACTGACACAGTGTCGCCACCCACCGAAATAGTGTCGCCTCCCATGTTTAGTCCTGGTTGATTTCTCCAATCAGGACTAAACATGAACCTTTAGTCCCGGTTGGAGACACCATACGGGACTAAACATGCTCGTACCGCCCCAGCCTGCCGCAACCCATTAAGTCCTGGTTGGTTTCTCCAACCGGGACTAAACATGAACCTTTAGTCCTGGTTGGAGACACCATCCTTGCATAAAAATTCAAAAACGGTCCGAACAATGTAAATCCTTCATGTGGTGTCATATTATGTGACATAGTTGCAAGGAAAAATACAAAACTTGGTATATTGATTATGTGTCCAAAACACCTTGACAAAATGACCTATCATGTTCGAGGTTTCATGGCTTTCGGTCCAAATGACCAATGTTATATGCAGAATCGCGGCACAGTTTGTGATACTATGACCATATTATGCATGCATGTGGACCTTGGGATGGCGAACAATAAATAGAAAAAATACAAAATAAGTATAAAACACAAAATAAGTACAAAACACAAAATAAAAATAAAAACAATAAATGGAAAAATACAAAATGAATTCTCTGCCATGGCACAATAAGTAGCCAAAATGCTGTCGCGGCACCATACGTGGCCAAAATGAATTCTATGACGTGGCACAAAAAAGTGGCCAAATCGCTGTTGTGACATAGAATCATCTGCACGGTTCGTATTACGAACTGGGACTCATGGTCCTCCCCCTCGCAACCGAGAGAGGCCACGTGGAACCCTTTTAGTCCCGGTTCGTAGCACAACCATGACTAAAGGGTGGGAGATTTAGTACTGATTGTCCCATTCCGATTGCCCCGTCCCGATTGCGCAACTAGGACTAAAGCCCCTTACGAACTGAGACGAAAGGCCCAGTTTCCATTAGTGAACAAATGAAAAAGGCCAATTCTTGGGATTAGTAGGGTACTAGGGAAGCTTTGTCAAGCATTTTGGCATGCCAGTGCTCCCTTTATCCAACTTTTCAAAGAAACAATCCCTTCGTATGGATGGGAGAAGCATATCAAGCTTTTTAGATACTTAAACTAGGGCTAATTTTATCTTTGGTCCTTGCACTACCTAACTTGGATGCTCATGAACTGATGCACGCTTGAAGCAGTCATGGGCGCAACGTTGTAGAAAAACTACCACATTCTAGCATACATGAGCAAACCTTCATGAATTCCCCAAATGTTTCCACACATGTATCCAGGCAAGCTTGCTAGAGTGAAGTATCCTAGATTACTAGAACCACTACCTAATGTTGAGTAGGCCTCATGAAATAGTATGAGTTTGGCGGAATATGATGGATATATCATTGAGCCTCATAGGAGAGTATATATAAGCGTACAGGGGGTCATCTTGGAGTACATGTCAAGTTAGGATTATACGTAAACAGATCCTAACTCTATCTAAACTACCATAACAACCTTATATGCATAATACTCTAATACTACTCCGCAGTCGTAGTGGTAGCATCGTGAACAATAGGAACATCATGGACGGTCATACTAGAGGGAAACTGAAGTAGAATCTAGTAGGCTGATATCCCCCCGCAGTTCGAGCGGGAACATCGTAGACAGTGTCGCGTCGCGGTAGCTTGAACTATAGAGGAAGCTGATGATGCTCAAGAGAGGTGATATCCCTTGTGCTCATGTCGAGGGAGACGAGAGCGTGAGGAGGCGCCGAGGTTGGGGTAGCCGAGGGGTCGCCGTGGTCGATGTCGTTGTCGGGGATGCCAATGTCAAGGTATCCGCACGTGAAGCCGCATGCACATAGTGCGCGAGGAGAATGACGGAGATGCGTCGAGTGTCCGCGGAGGCTTGCCGAGAGTCCACGTAGGCGTGCCGAGGGTCCGCTAAGGCTTGCCGAGGGTCCTCAGAGGCTTGCGAGGGTAGATGCATTCCGAGCCGTCGAGGGTGAGGTGTAGCCATAGTTTTGACAGAACTAGGCACACGTCAGGGAAAAACGCACACTCCGGTTTTGCCAAAACCGAGTATGCAAATATGAACTTGTCGGTGACGCGGTCGAGGAAGTCTTAGAGGAAGGTGTTGATGTTGAAGAAATTTTTTCGAGGCCGACAAAGACAAAGCGTTGATCCGAGATTGCCAGGCTCGAGGACGGGTCGGGATGAAGGCACGCACCAGTGTTGCCAATACCAGGCACGCAAGGGCAAGGACGAAGACGTAGAAGGCGGCAAAATCAACGGCGGCCTGGGGTGTTCATGTTGGATGCCTAGATTGGTGTAGGGGTTCATAGCATGGAAAACAAAAAATTCTATCGCATGAACACACAAAATCCAAGATATAATCTATGAGATCGGTGCAACGAGTTTATAGAGTACTACCCCTCGTAGATCCAAAGCATTTAACGAGATCGGATTCTTGTAGTTGATGTAGTCATTCACTTGCCGATCTCAAGATCGTGTAGACGATCCTTCCGGCGCCATTTTCTGGCAGCGCTTCCACAGTTGGTCACACGTTCGCACATGTGTATTCATTACTAACGGCTCAACTACATCACCATCATCGACTTATACCATGTATTGGTAGTAGAGGAGTTGCTCTATGAAATGTTCGGAGCTTGTTGGATTTCTAAATTAGATCTAGTAGGGTGTTAAGTGGATCCCGCTAAAATCTCACTTCTAGTTCAATTTAAACTAGGATTTGATAAATAAATTAGAAGTGAGACTTTGACCGGATCTTACTTGACACCTTAATGTGCTGGGTATCGTTAGATCAGACAGGGAGAGGTTGAAGAGCATAAGAACTTTTGGACACACTCTCGACATTATGAGTTCAAGATCATGTCCATAGGCTGGTTGGTGCACCTGATTTTTTTGGATGCCATGAATGCAACGCTCAAGCCGATCGCTAGGTGCAATAACTAATCGATAGCTAGTGAAATCGTTCGCACATGTGTATTCATTACTAACGGCTCAACTACATCACCATCATCGACTTATACCATGTACCGGTAGTTGAGGAGTTACTCTATAAAATGTTTGGAGCTTGTTGGCTTTCTAAATTAGATCTAGTAGGGTGTTAAGTGGGATCCCGCTAAAATCCTAGTTCTAGTTCAATTTAAACTAGAATTTGATAAATAAATTAGAAGTGGGACTTTGACCGAATCTCACTTGACACCTTAATATGCTGGGTATCACCAGATCAGACAGGGAGTGGTTAAAGAGCATAAAACCTTTTGGACACACTCTCGACATTATGAGTTCAAGATCATGTCCATAGGCTGGTTGGTGCACCTGATCTTTTTTGGGTGCCATGAATGCAACGCTCAAGCCGATCCTTCGTAAACCTGAAAAATAGTTTTTTTACGACATCTTAGTCTTCAACAAATCTTTATAGGAGTGTGTTCAACTTTTTCGCAAAGTAATTATTACTTCACTTCATCAAGATCAATAGTTTGTTAAATGATCCAAATGTTCTTTTGGCCACCAATGTCTCACCTACGCGGGGCACATCATGAGTGGCCAATATGTTCAAACTCAAACTGATCTTGACAAGGTTCGTACAGTTGCCCAATGACATATACCACCCACTAGTAGAAAATGGGTCTTTTATCTGGGTCATTAGTCTTGGTTCCGCCACGAACCGGGACTAATGCTCGCATTTGTCCCGGTTCGAGCGGTCAGCGCGTAGCTCGGAAGGCGGAGGGGCATTCGTCCCGGTTTATAACATAAACCAGGACTAGTCATACACGTGGCCTGTCGCATACCTTTAGTCCCAATTTGTGTTACAAACTGGGACAAATAGTTTTTTTGCCTATAAATACGTCGCCCCAACCTTCTCCCTCCCCTCCTTTGTTTTTTTGGTGGAAGGTGTGAGAGGTGTGTGCTAGTTTTTTTTTTCCTATGCACGCGAGGTGTTCGATGAAATGCTTGAGTGAATGATGTCGTTTGATTTCTCACAAAAAAAATTATATGAGGTGCTTGAGCCACACTTGAGCTTGCTCCTCTTTATTTTCTCCTCGATCGAGGTTAGCAACCTTATCCTTTCATCTGTAATTGATACAATGCATGTATCGATGTGAAGTGGTCATTTCACTATTTATGATGTTATGTAATGGTTTTTGATAAACTTAATTATATGATGCAGATGAATAGGCAGGAATGGATGTATGGTGACCGACGTGAACCCGAGTACATTAAGGGCGTGGATAAATTTATCGATGTGGCTACGGCAAACAAAGAGAATGGTTTTATGTGTTGTCCATGTGTTAAATGTCGGAACAACAAGGAGTACTCTTTCTCGAAAATCATTCGCGGCCACCTGGTTATGAAAGGTTTCATGCCCAGCTATAATTGTTGGACCAAGCACGGAGAAAGAAGGGTTATGATGGAAAACAATGAAGAAGAAGAGGATGATGATAACAACTATCATCATATGTTTCCTGAATATGGGCGATACTGTAATGGAAGACAATAAAGAGAAAGGAGGTGAAGAACAAGCATCAGATGATCCCACTGATGATCTTGGTCGGGTCATTTCTGATGCAAAGAAAGACTATGGAACAAAAAAAGAGAAGTTGAAGTTGGAGGGCATGTTAGAAGATCACAAAAAATTATTGTACCCAAATTGCGAAGATGGCAACACAAAGCTTGGTACCACACTGGAATTGCTGCGATGAAAGGCAGAGTGTGGTCTAGCTGACTCCGCATTTGAAAAGTTGCTAAAAATAATGAAGCTGAAGCTTTCAAAACATAACGAATTTTCCGGGAGTACGTACGAAGCAAAAAAGACTCTCTGGCCTCTAGAATTAGATGTGCAGAAGATACATGCATGCATTAATGACTGCATCCTCTATCGTGGTGAGGAGTATGAGAATTTAGATAAATATCCGATATGCACTACATTGTGGTATAAGATCAGACGAGATGACCCTGGTAATATTGTGGGCGAGCCACTGAAAGAGGTTTCCTACTAAGGTTATGGGGTATGCTCCTATAATATCACGGTTAAAACACATGTTCAGAAACAAAGAGCATGCCAGGTTGTTACGATGGCACAAAGAAGACCGTAAGAAAGACAGGAAGTTGAGACACCCCGCTGATGGGTCGTAGTGGAGAAAATCGAGAGAGACTTCCCGGACTTTACAGGTGACGCAAGGAACTTATGGTTTGGTCTAAGTACGGATGACATGAATCCTTTTGGGGAGCTGAGCTGTAGTCCCAGCACTTGGCCTATGACTCTATGTATCTACAACCTTCCTCCTTGGTTGTGCATGAAGCGTAAGTTCATTATGATGTCAGTGTTCATCCAAGGCCCGGAGCAACTCGGCAACGACATTGATGTGTATCTAAGGCCATTAGTTGAAGAACTCTTATAGTTATGGGCCAAACCAGTTATACGTGTGTGGGATGAGCACACACAGGAGACATTTGACCTACGAGGGTTGCTTTTCGTAACCATCAATGATTGGCCTACTCTTAGTAACCTTTCAGGACAGACAAACAATGGATATAAGGCATGCATGCACTATTTAGATAAGACCGAAGGTACATATTTGCATAAATGCAAGAAGGTTGTGTATCTAGGGAATCAACGATTTCTTCCGACCAATCATCCTGTAAAAAAGAAAGTCAAGCATTTTAAAGGTGAGGCAGATCACCGGAAGAAGTCTGGCCTCCCTACTGGTGATGATGTATTTGGTATGGTCAAGGACATATAAGTAATCTTTGAAAAAAGGTCATGGCGGTCAATCTGTTCCGAACGACGTCGCTACCGGACACGCGCCTATGTGGAAGAAGAAATCTATATTTTGGGACCTAACCTATTGGAAAGTCCTACATGTCCGCTCTTCAATCGACATGATGCACGTGACGAAGCATCTTTGCGTGAACCAGCTAGGCTTCCTCGGCGTGTATGGGAAGACAAGATACACCAGAAGCACGGGAGGACCAGCAACTTATGAAAGATCCAAAGAACATGCATACACAGAACAAGACGGATAAAGGGCGTCACTTAAGTCATGTCAGCTATGCTCTTACCAAAGCAGAGAAGAAAATCTTTTTTGAAGTCCTTTACAGTATCAAGGTGTCGTCTGGCTTCTCGTATAATATAAAGGGGATAATAAATATGGCAGATAAAAAATTCCAAAACCTGAAGTCTCATGACTGTCACGTGATTATGATGCAGTTGCTTCCGGTTGCATTGAGGGGGCTTCTACCGGAAAATGTTTGAGTACCAATTGTGAAGCTATGTGCATTTCTCAATGCAATATCTCAGAAGGTAATCAATCCAGATATTCTGCCAAGGTTACCGAAGGATGTGGTACAATGTCTTGTTAGTTTTGAGTTGGTGTTCCCACCATCCTTCTTCAATATTATGACGCATCTCCTGGTTCACCTAGTGGAAGAGATTGCCATTCTTGGTCCTGTATTTCTATACAATATGTTCCCCTTTGAGAGGTTCATGGGAGTCTTAAAGAAATATGTTCATAACCGTGATAGGCTAGAAGGAAGCATCTCCAAGGGCTATGGAATAGAGGAGGTCATTGAGTTTTGTGTTGACTTTATTCCTGACCTTAAGCTGATTAGTGTTCCTGACTCGCGACATGAGGGGAGACTGAGTGGAAAAGGAACGCTAGGAAAGAAAGCAATGATATTTAGGGACGGGCAATCTTTCACTCAAGCACACTACATAGTTCTACAAGATTCCACCTTGGCAGCTCCGTATATCGAGGAACACAAGAATATTGTATGCTTCAACAACCCGGGGAAGCCTGACTCCTAGATTAGAGATGAACACATGAAGTCTTTTGGAGGTTGGTTGCGAACACATCTCATGAATGACACCACTGTTGGAGATCAGCTCTACTTGTTGGTCGGCTCACCATCTTCTACTATATTGAATTTCCAAGGGTACGAAATAAATGGGAATACATTTTACACGATCTCCCAAGATAAAAAAAGCACCAACCAAAATAGTGGTGTACGCTTTGATGCAACATAAGAGAATGGGCAAAAGGACACATACTATGGTTACATAGAGGAAATATGGAAACTTGACTATGGAGTTTCTTTTAAGGTCCCTTTGTTTCGCTACAAATGGGTCAACCTGAATGGAGAAGGGGTAAAGGTTGAAGGGTTTCGAAGCATAGTAAATCAAAAAACTTCTATGGATGTGAACAGGAAAGCCAAGATCTAATCTAGGAGATGCAATCAACGAGAGGGATAGATGAGATCTTCATACCCTTGAAGAAATCGCACAGCGGAAACATTCAACAGAACATGGGTGATGTAGTCGAACTAGCCTTCTCCTCCTCGCGATCCGATCCGATCCAACGCCGCAAGTGGCGGCGCCTCCGAGAGATGCACACGTACGGTGCCGCGACGTCTCCTCCTTCCTTGGTCCAGCAAGTGGGGTGGAGATATAGATTGGATCTACAGCACGACGGCGTGGTGCAATGGTGGAGAGTTTCTGCGGCAGGGCTTCGCCTACGTGCAGTCGGGAGAGAGAGAGAGAGAGAGAGAGAGAGAGAGAGAGAGAGAGAGAGAGAGAGAGAGAGAGAGGGCAGCAGGTCGGCGGCTTGGGTTGAAGGAGTGGGGGGAGGAGTGTGCGCCCCTGCCCTCTTTATATAGGGGGATGGTTGGCCCCCTTGGCCCCTCCTCCAAGCCCTAGGGCGGCGGTCCCAAGGGTTGGAGTGGGGGGCAAGTCTCCCCCTTCCTTCTAGAAGGGTTCCTAGGGTTTCCCCTAGGGTTTTGGCCGGCTGGGCCTATGGGGCCTTGTGCCCCTGGACCAAAGCGGACAGGGCACTCCCTTGTAGGCCCACGCACCCCTCCGACAAGTGGGGCCACGTTGGTCCCACTCCGGAAGCTTCTAGAACCTTCCGGTACAATACCGAATACTCCGAAACGATTTCGAAATCCAAAAACTGCTTTCCTTTATATGAATCTTATTCTCCGGACCATTGCGGAACCTCTCGTGATGTCCTGGATCTCATCAGAGACTCCAAACAAAAACTCATAAACCAATTGTCCATTCTATCCTAGCATCGAGGCACGTTAAGTGTGTGACCCTACGGGTTCGAGAATATGCAGACATGATCTTCTATCAATAATCAACAACGGGATCTGGAAACCCATATTGACTCCCACATATTCATCGATGATCGTATCGGATGAACCACGATGCCAGGATTCAATTAATCCCATATTTATATTCCCTTTGTCACGCGATATTTTACTTGCCCGAGATTCGATCGTTGGTATCTGCATACCTAGTTCAATCTCTTTCACAGCAAGTACTTTACTCGTTTTGTAATTCGATATCACTTTATGATTAACTCCTTAACCACGTGCTTGCAAGAGGTGTTGATATCGATTACCGAGTGGGCCCGAAGTATATCTCTCCGACTCGGGAGGGACAAATCCCATCTCGATACATACAACCCAACAAGTACTTTCCGATCACCTGAGAGACACCTTTATGATCACCCTCTCATAGGATGACGTTTGATGACCTCAAAGCTTTCTTCCGATACCAGGGAGTTGCATTATCTCATGGTCTAAGGAATACAATATTTGACATAGAAAAAGCTTCGCAAAGATGAACACGATGACACGATCTAATTGCTCTGCTTGATTTGGGTCTGTCCATCATATCATTCTCCCAATGACATGATCTCATTATTAATCGACAACTCATGTCTATGGTTAGGAAACCTTAACCATCATTAATCAATGAGCTAGTCCATAGAGGCGTACTAGGGACACGGTGTTGTTCATAAACCACACAAGTATCAAAGTTTCCGTTCAATACAATTCTAGCATGGAATATAAACTTTATCATGAACAAGAATTATAACAATAACATCTTTATTATTGGCTCTAGGGCATAATTCCAACAAAGGTAGACCAGTTGTACGGAATGACAACAATGGATCTCAACAATCTTGGTTACAGAGAAGAACCATTCATCGTAGCCAATTATGTGGCTCAGGTTTCCTATGTGAAGGACATGTCCTCTAGACTGAAAAAAAGAAAAAAATAAGCAAATGAATACATCATACGATGAGCCAAAGCGTCACATAGTTCTTTCAGGGAAAATAAATACGGTGGGAGTCGAGGACAAGACAGACATGTCAGAAGCTTATAATAAGTTTGATGAAATTTCGCCCTTCACAGTGAAAACTGATCCAAGCATCCCGTACGCCAAGAAGTTCATGGCCTGATATTGTGTACCTCTAGTTCAAATCTGGCTGGTCGGCCGCATATTGTGAACCAAAATGCCATGAGACATGATAGATCATTTTGTGAAGGATATTTTATAATGTTTGCAATTTACCATAATATTTTTCGTTGCAACTATAACACATAACATGACAGCACATGAAGGGTTTTGTATTTTTGATAAATGTGAAACTTTAATTCTGTTGTTGCTTCACAAACTATATATGTCGTGATTCTAGACATAACACAACCATATCATATTGTAAGCCATCCTAAGATATTTCCCACCGCTTCCCGCCAATTTTTCCCGCTCTTTTCTCTGACCGGAGCTTTTAGTCCAGGTTGTAGCCACTAACCGGGACTAAAAATATTTCCCGCCATGTTTTCCCGCCCTTTCCCTCTATATATAGGCCGACCGTGCGATGGCTATCCATACCTTCATCTCTCACAACAATGGACAACGCATATTGGGCCATTCTGACCCTCGAGGAGACCGAGGCACTATGCGCCTCCATCTACCCTTGCCATTAGTGCTGCCACCCACCCTAATAGTGTCGTCACTCACTGGCATAGTGCCGCCACCCACCAAAATAGTGTCGCCACTCACTGACACAGTGTCGCCACCCATCGAAATAGTGTCACCACCCATGTTTAGTCCTGGTTGATTTCTCTTATCAGGAATAAACATGAACCTTTAGTCCCGGTTGGAGACACCATACGGGACTAAACATGCTCGTGCCGGCCCCAGCCTGCCGCAGCCCATTAAGTCCTGGTTGGTTTCTCCAACCGGGACTAAACATGAACCTTTAGTCCTGGTTGGAGACACCATCCTGGCATAAAAATTCAAAAATGGTCCGAACAATGTAAATCCTTCATGTGGTGTCATATTATGTGACATAGTTGCAAGGAAAAATACAAAACTTGGTATATTGATTATGTGTCCAAAAAACCTTCACAAAATGACCTATCATGTTCGAGGTTTCATGGATTTTGGTCCAAATGACCAATGTTATATGCAGAATCGCGGCATAGTTTGTGATACTATGACCATATTATGCATGCATGTGGACCTTGGGATGGAGAACAATAAATGGAAAAAATACAAAATAAGTACAAAACACAAAATAAAAATGAAAACAATAAATGGAAAAATAAAAAATGAATTCTCTGCCACGACACAATAAGTGGCCAAAATGCTGTCGCGGCACAATACATGGCCAAAATGAATTCTATGAGGTGGCACAAAAAAGTGGCCAAATTGCTGCCGCGACATAGAATCATCTGCCCGGTTCGTATTACGAACCGGGACTCATGGTCCTCCCCCCTCGCAACCGAGAGAGGCCACGTGGAACCCTTTTAGTCCCGGTTCGTAGCACAACCGTGACTAAAGGTGGGAGATTTAGTACCGATTGCCCCATCCCGATTGCCCCGTCCCGATTGCGCAACTAGGACTAAAGCCCCTTACGAACTGGGATGAAAGGCCCAGTTTCCATTAGTGAACAAATGAAAAAGGCCAATTCTTGGGATTAGTAGGGTACTAGGGAAGCTTTATCAAGCATTTGGGCATGCTAGTGCTCCTTTTATCCAACTTTTCAAAGAAACAATCCCTTCGTATGGACGGCAGAAGCAGATCAAGCTTTTTAGCTACTTAAACTAGGGCTAATTTTATCTTTGGTCCTTGCACTACCTAACTTGGATGCTCATGAACTGATGCACGCTTGAAGCAGGCATGGGTGCAACATTGTAGAAAAACTACCACATTCTAGCATACATGAGCAAACCTTCATGAATTCCCCAAATGTTTCCACACATGTATTTAGGCAAGCTTGCTAGAGTGAAGTATCCTAGATTACTAGAACCACTACCTAATGTTGAGTAGGCCTCATGAAAGAGTATGAGTTTGGCGGAATATGATGGATGTATCATTGAGCCTCATAGGCGAGTATATATAAGCGTACAGGGGGTCATCTTGGAGTACATGTCAAGTTAGGATTATACGTAAACAGATCCTAACTCTATCTAAACTACAATAACAACCGTATATGCATAATACTCTAATAATCCTCCGCAGTCGTAGTGGTAGCATCGTGAACAACAGGAACATCGTGGACGGTCATACTAGAGAGAAACCGAAGTAGAATCTAGTAGGCTGATATCCCCCCGCAGTTCGAGCGGGAACATCGTAGACAGTGTCGTGTCGCGGTAGCTTGAACTATAGAGGAAGCTGATGATGCTCAAGAGAGGTGATATCCCTTGTTCTCATGTCGAGGGAGCCGAGAGCGTGAGGCGGTGCCGAGGTTGGGGTAGCCGAGGGGTCGCCGTGGTCGATGTCATGGTCGGGGATGCCGATGTCGAGGTAGTCGCACGTGAAGCCGCATGCACATAGTGCGCGAGGAGAATGACGGAGATGCGTCGAGGGTCCGCGGAGGCTTGCCGAGAGTCCGCACAGGCGTGCCGAGGGTCCGCTAAGGCTTGCCGAGGGTCTTCAGAGGCTTGCGAGGGTAGATGCAGTCTGAGCCGTCGAGGGTGAGGTGTAGCCATAGTTTTGCCAGAACTAGGCACACGTCGGGGACAAACGCACACTCCGGTTTTGCCAAAACCGAGTATGCAAAGAAGAACTTGTCGGTGACGCAGTAGATGCAGTCGTAGAGGAAGGTGTTGATGTTGAAGAATTTTTTTCGAGGCCGACAAAGACAAAGCGCCGATCGTAGATTGCCAGGCTCGATGACGCGTCGGGGATGAAGGCACGCACCAGTGTTGCCAATACCAGGCACGCAAGGGCAAGGACGAAGACGTAGAAGGCGGCAAAACCAACGGCGGCCTGGGGTGGTCATGTTGGATGCCTAGATTGGTGTAGGGGTTCATAGCATGGAAAACAAAAAATTCTATCGCATGAACACACAAAATCCAAGATATAATCTATGAGATTGGTGCAACGAGTTTATAGAGTACTAACCCTCGTAGATCCAAAGCATTTAACGAGATCGGATTCTTGTAGTTGATGTAGTCATTCACTTGCCGATCTCAAGATCGTGTAGATGATCCTTCCGGCGCCATGTTCCGGCAGCGCTTCCGCAGATGGTCACACGTTTGGTACTGGATGAAGACCTTCCTCTCCTTGTTCCAGCAGGCATCGGAGGTTGTAGATCTCCTCGAGATTCCAGCAGCACGACAGTGTGGTGGTGGAGGTGGAGGAGTAGATCCTGCAGGGCTTCGCCTAAGCCAGAGCAGCTATGGTGGAGGAGAGAGGGCCTCGACGGCTAGGGTGTAGGTGCCGAGGGAAGGGAGGCGCCCGCGAGTAGGGTGTAGGCGGCGGTACTTGGAGAGGGGATAGGGTGGCGGCGACCTAGGGTTTATGGTGAGGGCCAAGGGGGCGCCTCACCCTTCCTTTTATGGGTGGGGGGAAGGCAGCAAGGGGAGGCCAAGTCCTCCCCCAACTCCCTCTTGGCCGGAGGCTTGGGGAGGGAAAAGGAAACCTCCCCCTTGTAGGTTTCCTTTCCTCCCTCCACTAGGACTTTGAGTTTCCAAATTGGGATTTGACTTTTCAAACTAGACTTTGACTATTCAAAGTAGAGTTTGATTCCCACTTCCTAGTCATGGCCGACTTGACCTTAGGCTTGATGCTGCCAGCCCCACTAGGGCATGGCGCATCCAAGTGCCCCCCCCTCCGGGGTGGTGTACCTTCCAAAACCTTCTAGAAGCTTCCGGTGAAAACACCAAAAACATTTCCGAACCCCAGAATTGGACTTTTCTTATATGAATCTTATTCTACGAACCATTCTGGATCTCCTCGTGATGTCCTGGATTCAATACGAGACTCCAAACAACATTTGGTGTCCAACTCATATTCCATATATACTAAACAACATCGAATCCTTAAGTGTGTCTCCCTACGGTTCGTGAACTATGCAGACATGACCGAGACACTTCTTCGATCAATAACCAATATAGGAATCTGGAAATTCATATGGTTCCCACATATTTCTACGATTACATTGTGATCGAATGAACCATTTATATACGATATCAATTCCCTTTGTCGCGCGATACTTTACTTATCCAAGGTTTGATCGTCGGTATCTCTATACCTAGTTCAACCTCGTTACCGATAAGTACTCTTTACTCGTTCTGTCATATGACATCCCTTGTGACCTAGTCACATGCTTGCAAGACAATTGGATGACATTCCACCGAGAGGGCCCATAGTATATCTATCTGTCATATGGATGGAAAAATCCCACTCTTGATCCATGTGCCTCAACACATACTTTCAAAATACCTAATGCCACGTTTATAACCACCCAGTTATGGAAGTGGTGTTTGATGTCATAAAAGCATTCATCGGGTGATGGTGATTAACATGATCTCATGATCGAAGGATTAGGTTACTATGTATCTGAAAGCTTGTAGCAAACAAACTCTAAATGACTTGATCTTACGCTACGCTTACTATAGGAGTATGTCCATCATATCATTCTCCTAATGAAATGATCTTGTTATTAATAACATCTAATATCCATGATCAGGAAACCATGATCATCTATTAATCAACAAGGTAGTTCCACAAGAGGCTTACTAGGGACTTCTTTTATGTTTACAAAACACAAGCATTAATATTTCCGGTTAATACAATTATAGCATGGGATGTAAACATTTATCATAAACACAAAGATATAATAATAACTAATTTATTATTGCCTCTTGGGCATATCTTCAACAGTCTCCCACTTGCAGTAGAGTCAATAATCTAGATTACATTCTGATATACCTAACACCCATGGCGTTCTGGTGTTGGTCATGTTTTTTCCTAGGGAGAGGTTTAGTCAACGGATCTGCCACATTCAGATCTGTTTGTACTTTGCAAATCTTTATGTCACCATCTTGGACATGCTCGCTGATACGTCGTAAACATATCTATAATTTTTAATCCTCCATGCTTGTTTTGTATCAACTTTGCTATGTTTTGTCTACACTTTGAGGTGTTTTATATGTTTTCTGGTACTAACCTATTAACAAGAAGCCATAGTATCATTTGCCTGTTTTCTTCTGTTTTTGGTTTCAGAAAGCTAAAAAATGAATATTCTCGGAATTAGACGGTACAAAAGCCAAAGTTCATATTTTCCCTGAACGATACAGAAAATCGAAGATGAGACGGAGGAGGACACCAGGGTGGCCACACCCTAGGTGGGTGCGGGCCCACCCTGGCCGCGCCCATAGGGGGTATGGGACCCCTTTCCCTCCATCGACCTTGCCTCCTTCGCCTATAAGAAGCCCCTGACTCAGAAACCCTAAAGAATCGACCAAAAAGCCACGAGAAGTTCTGCAGCGCCGCCGCCACCGAAGGGGAGATTCGGGGGACATAAAGTCTCTGTTCCGACACCCTCCCGGGACGGGGAAGTACCCCCAGAGCCATGTCCATCGATCTCCATCGCCATCTTCATCACCGTTGCTGATTCACATGATGATGAGGGAGTAGTTCTTCCTCGAGGCTAAGGGCTCTACCGGTAGCTATGTGTTCATCTCTCTCTCTCTCTATGCATGATCTTGTTGTGGTCATGAGCTTTGTAATCAAGTAGATCTACCTTGCTACTCAAGTGCTTCAATAGATCTCTGCTCTCCCCATGTGTGTGAAAGTGACAGTATGCACGCCATGGTGGCACTTAGGCTAGAGTCTACATAAATACTCATCGTGATTTAATAGATCTATGATTTTCCCCACGTGTGTGAAGTGATAGCGTGCACACCGTGTGTGGCACTTAAGCTAGGTTACATATATATTATCATGAGTACATTTTGAGTTGGTTGTGTCTATGAAATTGTGGTGTCTGTTGGATTATAGTGTCCAACCTGAGAGTAGTTCAGGGTAGTATCATGAAGAGAATATATTTATTGAGAGTGTTCACTAGTGAAAGTATGATCCCTAGGCCTTGTTTCTAAACATTGAAACACCATTTGCATCTAGATCTGTTACATGTTTGCTTGCTTCCATCTTTATTTCAGTTTGCCTTTAGTTTCTCCCACGTCAAGAACAAGTCAGAAGCTCTTTTCTGGCATCGTTACCACTTGTATTTTACTATCTCTTCGCCGAACTAGTGCACCTATACACCTGACAAGTGTATTGGGTGTGTTGGGGACACAAGAGACTTCTTGTATCTTTATTGCAGGGTTGCTTGAGAGGGGATACCTTTGACCACTTCCTCCATGAGTTCGATATACCTTGGGTGATCCACTTAAGGGAAACTTGCTGCTGTTCTACAAACCTATGCACTTGGAGGCCCAACAAATGTCTACAAGAATAGAAGTGCATAGACATCAAGCTCTTTTCTAGCACCGTTGCCGGGGAGGTTTTGGGACTTTTACCTTACCTCACCGTCAAGCTATTTTCTGGCGCTGTTGCCGGGGAGGTAAGGTAAAAGGTACTCACATCCTTCGGTGTAAGTGCTCAAAGTTATTTCCTTTAGATTCTGCAATTTTCTCTTTTTATTTCTTGTTTTCACTAGGTAGGCTTAATGGAAAACAACAATAAAAATGAGAGAGCTTTATAGTGTTTATCTTGAGTTAGGACATGAAGTGTTTGAAGAGAAAATTAAAAAACCTATGGAACTTTATTTGCATGCTAATAGAAATGTTTAGTATGAATTCTTTGGACACCATTATTGCTAATGCTATGGATACGTCTAAGCTTGGGGCAACTAGTTTTTATGAAAATGATCTTTTTAGTTCCCCAGCTTTTGGAGATAGCTATTCTATTGCTTATGATGATACCAAACCTCCAATATATGATGATTACAATGATGAATATGATATTTTCAGTCCAGCTACTATTTAGGAGAAAGTTAATTGTGATTACAATATGCCTCCTATTTTTGATGATTATGGTGATGAGAATAATAGTGATAGCTATTTTGTTAAATTTGCTCCCACTACAATTAATAAGAATGACTATGCTTATGTGGAGAGAAATTATCATTTTATGCATGTGGCTCATGATAAGAATGTTTTATGTGATAGTTATATTGTTAATTTTATTCATGATGCTACTGAAAGTTATTATGAGAGAGGGAAACATGGTTTTATGCATCTCAACAATATTAAGTTTCCCCTCTTTATGTTGAAAGTCTTGAAGTTTCACTTGTTTTTATTTCCTATGCTTGTTTCTCTGTGCTTTCATGACTTGTTTCCTTACAATATTCCTATGCATAGGAAGTGGGTTAGACTTAAATGTGTTTTGAATTTGCTTCTTGATGCTCTCTTTTACTTCAATTCATATTTCTTATGTGAGCATCTTCTCAAACTATCAAGCCTAGCTTAAAGGCGTTAAAGAAAAGTACTTGTTGGGAGATAACCCAAGAGTTTTCTTGAGTCTTGGAAGTTACTACTTATGTAATGACCTCTCCTCATCCTTTTTATTTGATTTTTGTGCCAAGAATAACCTCTAATGAGAGGGAAGTAAGGTTTGGGGAGTTGCTGAAAATTAGTGAGGAATCTATGTAAGTCCGATTGAGATGATATTTTGTGAATAGATCCCCCAGTATGTTAGCTAACTTTAGTTAGTTCAACACTTTTTGATTTGAGCAACATAAGGTCTTCGAAAAAATTGGTTTCTATCTGCTGGTCTGTTTTGACAGATTTCTGCCATTATTTGTATTTGCTTCTTATTGATTCCTTTTTGGGTTCTTTTTGGGAAATTGAACTTTTTGAGGGAATTGCTACAGTAGCTTGTGTTTTTAGTGAAAGTTTTTCTGTTCTAAAACTAAACCCCAAAGGTCTATTATCTTTTGATACACTAATGTTGCTAATGAAGATTGTGTGAAGTTTTGTATGAAGGAAAATTTTCAGGTGTAAGGGAAGAATGATGTAATGAGATGAAGAATGGACAAAATCTCAAGCTTGGGGATGCCACCATGTGTCACCCCAAGAAATATTCAAGAGGTACAAGCGTCAGAGCTTGGGGATGCCCAAGGCATCCCCTTCTTCATCAATAAAAATCTCAGGTCTTTTCTAGACACTTTATTTTTATTGCTTCATGCACTATTGTGTTGTTCTTGGAGCGTCTTAGTTTTCATTTTTGGTTTTAGTTTGCTTATTTTGCTGCAATAAGTTGGTTGATTACAGCACACTTCTTTTGGAGAGAGACACACTCTGTTTTCATTGCCTAGAACACTCTAGTTTTCACTCTTATTATTCTGTGAGTGTTCACTTTTTCTAGCACTCTGTTTAGCCTTAGTTTTCTTGTGCTTTCAGGTTAGAACTTTTTAGTTCTTCTTTGTGGATTTGTGAGACAAGATCACTGATCTTTGTTGATTATTATCTTTGTGAGTTGTTTCAAATAGGTTGATTGGTGTTGGAAAAGAGTAGAAAGTTTCATGCTTATAGTAGTACAAGAGGAGCTTGTTTTGACTGTGGCTTAGACTTTATCATGTCATGCTAGCTGTTGTTTTGACCTTATGCTTAGTGATTATTGCTATAGAATGACTTGTTCCAAACAATTTGGATTGCTTAATGTGCCTTGAAGGAATCATGCGTTATTTTAGCATACGAAAGCATAGTATTGTGGTATTCTCCTTTGATGCTTTGTTTGGGTTGACCTGGCACATTCTCACACCATGTTATTACTATGAACGAGTCACCATAGCCTCTATGATCATTTAGTCCTTGACTTGTGGTACCACTTTATGCTTTGATTAGTAATGTTTTGCCGCTCTGCATGATTATGGCCATTATTGCTCTCTTAGTTGGTCGCTCCTAGTCTTTTGCTAGCCTCCACTTGTATTGAGTAAGCTCTACTCATGCATCCAACTCCCAAGAAACCAAGTTATTCCAAAGTGTCCACTATAAATTCCTATGCAAGGTGTGTTACACCATTCCAAGTATATTCTTGTTTTTTCTATCTTCCAATTAAAAAGTCTCTTTGTTATGTGAAAACTTAGTGACTAAAGCTATCACAAAGTTGATGACACACTTTATTTTTCTTTCCCCTAAATAAACTTGAACCATTGTGTCATCTATGTTGTATATGCTTGCACTTATTCGTTGGAATTAGCAGAACCATGTTGTCATGGGGAACACTTTTAACATTGCGCTTATACATTGTACACAGTTGATATCATGCTATTTTGTTTATGGATGTCGTGGGTGTGAAATAAAAGGGGAGCTTGTAAGTCCATGGAGTTATGTATGTGTGTTAGAGAAACGCCTGGGACGCCAGCCTAAGCCATGCCTAATCATGGTGGAAACTTGCAGCATCACCATAATGACATCTATGAAGCTTTCTTCTTATAAAAAAGAGACATTTTGAAAAGAGGAAAGAGAGAAAAAGGCACCATTTTCCCATGGTAAATAACAAGATTGCTGAGATGCTCATTGTCTGCTTTCCTTGTCATTTTGATTATGGGATAGCTCTTGTATCATGTGCAAGGGGTACCCCGTTGGTAGTTCTCTATGATACACATGTACTTACTATGACAAGAACTTACAGGTGACTAAAGTTGAGTAGCATGAGGTGCGGCCCTCGTATTCATGGGACATGAGATTGCCAACTTATACTTTGTCAAGCATATATTCCATCTTTGTTCACTTTAACCCTAATCACTTCAAGATGCTTATGATAGGGGCAATGAGAGCTAAAACTAACAAGTACCATAATTTTTGGAAGCTCTTTTTGAGACTTGAAATCCATGCTTCCCTTTATGAAGGGCCTTTCTTCCACCATTATATTGAGTCTCCACCTTCTATCTTTATGCACCAATTAAGAGAGCATAGTTGTCATTCTTAGTTCTATGTGCATTGTCCCAAAACTTATTGATTGATTCATATTGTTGATATTGCTTGTTCTTGAACTATTTGTATCTAGTCACTCTTATGAACTTTGAAGGTATCCTATGCATTTATTGCTACTCCATGAGGGACAAGCTGAATGCCACTATGCTATGTTTTCTATATGTGAAACAAACAAACGTCTTTCAATGCATTGTTATTCATGATCTTTGTTTGTATCCTTTCATGTTGCAACATAGTTGCAATGTCTTATTGTTAGAACTTCATATTTCATGCTCATGTTTAGAGTACTTTGATCCTAGATTTCAATGCTTGCAAATGGTTTGATCTTGATTGTGATGGTGCATGTCACCTAAAAAAATTCTTTTTATCACTTACCTACTCGAGGACGAGCAGGATTTAAGCTTGGGGATGCTTGATACCTTGTAAACGTATCTATAATTTTTGATGCTCCATGCTTGTTTTGTATCAACTTTGCTATGTTTTGTCTACACTTTGAGGTGTTTTTATATGTTTTTTGGTACTAACCTATTAACAAGATGCCACAGTGTCATTTGCCTGTTTTCTTCTGTTTTTGGTTTCAGAAAGCTAAAAAATGAATATTCTCGAAATTGGACGAGACAAAAGCCAAAGTTCATATTTCTCCCTGAACGATACGGAAAATCGAAGACGAGACGGAGGAGGACACCAGGGTGGCCACACCCTAGGTGGGCGCGGGCCTACCCTGTCCGCGCCCACAGGGGGTATGAGCCCCCTGTCCCTCCATCGACCTTGCCTCCTTCGACTATAATAAGCCCCTGACTCAGAAACCCTAAAGAATTGACCAAAAAGCCATGAGAAGTTCCGCAACGCCGCCGCCACCAAAGGGGAGATTCGGGGGACATAAAGTCTCTGTTCCGACACCCTGCCGGGACGGGGAAGTGCCCCCGGAGCCATCTCCATCGATCTCCATCACCATCTTCATCACTGTTGTTGATTCCCATGATGAGGAGGGAGTAGTTCTTTCTCGAGGCTAAGGGCTCTACCGGTAGCTATGTGTTCATCTCTCTCTATGCATGATCTTATTGTGGTCATGAGCTTTGTAATCAAGTAGATCTACCTTTCTACTCAAGTGCTTCAATAGATCTCTGCTCTCCCCATGTGTGTGAAAGTGACAGCGTGCACGCCATGGTGGCACTTAGGCTAGAGTCTACATAAATACTCATCGTGCTTTAATAGATCTATGATTTTCCCCACGTGTGTGAAAGTGACAGCATGCACACCGTGTGTGGCACTTAAGCTAGGTTACATATATATTATCATGAGTATATTTTGAGTTGGTTGTCTCTATGAAATTGTGGTGTTTGTTGGATTAGAATGTCCAACCTGAGAGTAGTTCAGGGTAGTATCATGAAGAGAATATATTTATTGAGAGTGTTCACTAGTGAAAGTATGATCCCTAGGCCTTGTTTCTAAACATTGAAACACCGTTTGCATCTAGATCTGTTACATGTTTGCTTGCTTCCATGTTTATGTCAGTTTGCCTTTAGTTTCTCCCACATCAACAACAAGTCAGAAGCTCTTTTCTAGCACCGTTACCACTTGTATTTTACTATCTCTTCGCCGAACTAGTGCACCTATACACCTGAAAAGTGTATTGGGTGTGTTGGGGACACAAGAGACTTTTATATCTTGATTATAGGGTTTCTTGAGAGGGGATACCTTTGACCACTTCCTCCCTGAGTTTGATATACCTTGGGTGATCCACTTAAGGGAAACTTGCTGCTGTTCTACAAACCTCTGCACTTGGAGGCCCAACAACTGTCTACAAGAATAGAAGTGCGTAGACATCACTCGCGAATAGAATGAAAATGTAGCTTCATATGCTTCAGCTTCTTGTGTGACCTTGGCTCCTGCGCATTTTCTATGGCACCCATGTAGTCATAGTAGATGGACAATGGATCCAACGCACGAGGAACCACACCAAGCTCTGTAATGAAATCCTTCATCCATATCGCCTCTTGCGAAGCCTCTGAAGTAGCTATGTATTCCGATTTAGTTGATGATCTCGCCACAACGCTTTGCTTAACACTCCTCCAGCTCACTGTTGCACCATTCAAAGTAAATATGTATCCAGATTGCGACTTAGAGTCATCCGGATCGGTGTTCCAACTAGCATCGGTGTAACCATTTATAACGAGTTGTTCATCACCTCCATTAAAAAGAACCATATCCTTAGTCCTTCTTAAATACTTTAGGATATTTTTGTCCGCTGTTGAGTGATCTACTCCTGGATCACTTTGATGTCTGCTAGTCAAACTAACAGCATATGCAATATCTGGTCTTATACACAGCATGGCATACATGATAGAACCTATGGCTGAGGCATAGGGAGTTTTGCTCATCCTCTCTCTATCTTCTGCCGTAGCTGGACGTTGAGTTTTACTCAAGGTCGTATTGGGCAACATGGACAAGAACCCTTTTGTAAGGTTCCCAACCTTTAATAAGGTATATATCCCTGTGTTTACAATGCTAGTCCCTGGATCAATAGCTAGCATCCACAGTTAAGATGTAATATCAAGATACAAAGGTCATAATACAACTTTATAACCAGGAATAAAATAATTTATTACATCTCACATAGCTCATTTGGCTATCTCATTACAATGCAGCAGAATATAACAATAGCATGGGGTCCTTCATCTTCAAAATGCCACAGGCAGTCAAGTTGGTTGTAGACTTGTAATCCTAATCAATAAACTTCACTAACATCAAACAAACCTGCAACATAATAAGTTACAGCCACAAGGGTCAATACATTTAAATTGTATTGGCAAGTGATACTATGGTAATATTGTGGAGTCTATCATCTATATGCATTTGGCTAAGTGGAGCTTAGGCTTTCATTGCTCAAAATAGATTTTCCTTATCAGTTGAAAACACTAAGTTTTTGCTTGACAAAAACACCCAAGCCATCTCCCAATAGAAATTGGTGATCCTTCAACCCTTGTTCAACCACAAGTTTTTACTTAGAAATTGGGATGAGGAGATTCTTGATAGCTTCCATGTCTTGATGCTCAAATTGTCCTTTACCAGGGACATGGCTAAGTACTTAGATTTTACACTCTGCAGAGGTGGTGCACTTTCCCCACAAGACTTGGTTTCACCAAGACAAGATATTTCAGAAGCCTCCCCTTAGACCAGAATGGACGCGCTCCAACCTATCAATCCCCTACCACCAACTGTCCATTTGGCTAAGTTATTGCAACCTATATGATCCAAGCAGAGCCCATAATGCCAAGTGGCTGCACTTGAAGCTTCTCAACATTTGACATCTCAAATCTCTTTGTTCCTGGGTGGCCATCCACAAGTGAGATACACAAGGTAAAACATAGAAATGGGCCTTGTGAACCACTCAACACAAACCATTCCTTCCATTCCACCCAGGTGATTCATTCACTTAGTTGTTTTATTAGTCAAAACACAAGTCCTTGACTTAGAAATATTCCATAGTATGAATAAATATTCCACCCTTGTTTTCTACCAGCTAAGCTAAGCATGATAGTAGTAGGAATCTTAACTTAGGAAATTTCTACTAAAGTTTCATCTACTAGGATTTCCCATGGCATAGTTTACACTTAGCAAAATTCCATGCAAGTCCTATTTAGAAATATCACTAATGCATAGTGAAAAATAATGGGACAAAAGTATGAAGCATTACTTGCCTTTTTGGTAGAGAATATAAGTTCACTCCTTGATCTTTGCAATATTCACACTCTTCAAATCACTACAATTCAATCAAGCAAGCAACATTTCAATCTACCATTCAAGCAACATCACATAAAATAATAGAAACAAAACATTGCATGCAAGCATGTCAATCTTTGTTTTATTTACAAAAGTGGTTTATAATAGGTTATAAACATTCTAAAACACTTATTGGTCATTTTATAAAGTGGCAAAACTATTTGCAAAAGATTTTACGTATAAACCATTTTCAAACCAAATCATTATTTTATGTGGTTGAAAATGCCTTTATCAAAGTAGCAATCTTTATAGGGTTTACCAAATACATTTTTAAATCATAAAACTTGGTGCTTGGGGTCAGAGAGTTTATTCCAAAACATTTCCCAAAGGTTTTCTTCAAAAAGCATTTTTAACAAATAAACAATATTTTTAATTGACTAGAAATGGTTTAAATCAAAGGTTTATTCTTTTGCTTCACCAAATATATTTTTGAAACCACAAATTGATTTTTATGGTCAGTAGGTTCAAAACAAACCATTTGCCAAAGATTTTATCTCAAAAATCATTTTAGAACAAATTTTATATTCTAAATATGCCTACACAAGTTTCTGCAAAAACAAACAATTTAACGGAAGCAATTTACTAAACAAAGGGCATGGTCAGAAAGTACTTGTTTTGCTGAATCCATTGATATAAAATTTGCAAAATTTGGACGTGTGGTTTGAAAGTTATGAATTTTTCAAATTGGAACATCAAATAGATCAAATCCTGGTTTTTATAAACAGGCAGGGCCACGTGGAGCAATTTCATTGGGCGGTACCGCTTCGGTTGGATCGAGCTTCCTGGGCCGTCAGATCTAATTGACTACGCACGGTACAGATCAAAGTATACCCCTTCAATTAAGATTCTATCGCAACCATCTGATTAAGATCCTACGGTCCTTATCGCTTTGAACATTAAGCAGCGGCGCTGACGGTGGCGTGTGGCGACGCTGGCTCTGGCTACGGCGTTGCTGGCGATGCAGGAAGCGAGAGAGGGTGGGGAGAAGCTCACCAGGTTCGTTGTGGCACAGGGATGCTCAACCTGCTCGCGTTGGTCGAAGGGGCACACGGGGTTGATGATAATTGCTCGTCGGAGTTGTCCACTGGCTCGGGCTCGCACGGTCGTTGACGGGGGCGAGGCTACAAGGCACGGAAGAGAAAAGCAGTGGGTCTGTTAGACGCGCGAGAGAGAGGAGAGCGTAGGTGTGTCATCGGGAGAGGAAGGGGAGGTCGGTGTTACCGGGGAGAGGTCGACGGAGTTGGAGACAGACGGCGGCGTGTTCAGTCGAGGTTGCTGCCGACGATGGGGGGCACGCGCGAGCAAGTAGATGGTGCAGAGAGAAGCGCCAGGGACTGGGGTCACGCTCGTGTGCTCGATGAGGCGAGGGGCGGCGGGGTTTGGCCGGAATTGGAGGTGGAGCTCGCCGGAGACAGTGGCGGTCCGGGGATGATTCCGAGCAGCCTGGTGGCTCTCGAGGCGTGATGTTTGGGGGGAAAGGAAGAGGGGTAACAGGCGTTTAAGTGAGTGTGGTCAGGGGGCGAGAATCACGCGGCATTGATGTGAATTTACCATGCGAATCAAACGGCAGAAACGGGAGAGAGAGAGAGAGGGAGGAAGAACTGGTCGCGCTGGGGAAGACGCTGACGTGGTCGTGGGGTCCGTTTGGCAGCGAGTGAGAGAGAGGAGGAGTGGGGCCTGCTAGTCGGTGACAGAGTGGGTTCTTTCTGCGGTGAGAAAATTTTTCGGGGGAGAGAGGGAGAAGTGGGCTGCGAGTGGGCTTAGTGGGCTGGGCTGGCTAGATTCATTTTTTTATCTGAATGCTATCCCTTTTTCTTTTCTAATATTCTGTTTTGATTATTATTAATCAATTCAAACACTCATTTGAATTCAAACCTTTGCCAAATTTTGTGAATAATCAAACACTCATTAGTAATACATTCTGAAGTCATAATTAGAATAAATCTTTTATTCTTTTTAGGGTCTTTTAATTATTTAAAACAAGCCCTTGCTTTAAAATCAAATAAGATCAAATACATTTTTAATCCTTATTTAAATTTCATTTTTCCACAAAATCTTTTCAGTAAGTTCTTATTCAATTATAAGGATGTCAAAATAATTCACTTTGAATTATTTGGAATAATTTTAATATGATTTATTAATCATTTTAAATTGGGTACTTGTCTTTATTCCAATTAAATATAGTTTTAATTCCATAAATTTTATTTGGAAATTTCTTTGATCCTATTTAAGTTAATTAAACAACTTTTATTCCACTTGGGTATATTCCAAATATCATTTTCCCATGATTTAATTAATCATTTCTTAATAGGGATTTTGTCTTTATTCAATTTGATTAATGCCATTTTATTTTATTTTGGAAAATTCTTTATCCCTTTATTTTATTTGGATTTGGATTATATTTATTCCATTTGTTCACCATTTGGTATGGATTTTTAGATAAGTGCTTTAATAGCTTTGGAAATTACTTTTCCTTATCTTATTAAATTCATAAGATTTTATTTATGGTTCCAAACTAAGTGAAACCAATTTCTATGGTTTTATAATATTTCCATTTGTCATTCTTGATCATTTTGAAATGTTTGTATGACCAATTTTTATATGTATCAAATCCATAGTTTTAGAGATAACTTGAAAATGATTTCCTTCCATTAGGGTTTTAGAGTTTTGGTTTATTTTCCAAGTGTTTAAATTTCCAGATGCATTTATGAAGAATGCATTTCCCTTGATTTGAATTTAGTTGGATTCAAACATTAACCAAAGTTTGTTCAAGATGGGATTTTAAGTTTCCATTTAGAAACAAAAGTTTCTTTTCACCCTAATTTTCAACAATTATTTATTTTGTTTATTTATTTTTCACATTACAAGATTTGGAAAATCTTGGGATGTGACACCTTTCTTGCTATCATCCATTTCAAACCTCTTTAGAATTTTTTCCAAATATGTACTTTGTGAAAGCGCTATTCAGCACCTTGATCTATCTCTATAAATCTTGATGCCTAAAATGTATGTAGCTTCGCCATTATCCTTCATTGAAAAAATGTTATTCAAGTAGCCTTTGACACTTTTAAGAAGTTCTACATCATTCCCAATCAACAATATGTCATCCACATATAGTACCAGGAATGCTATAGAGCTTCCACTCACTTTACTATAAATACAAGCTTCTGCATAAGTTTGTATAAATCCAAAGCTTTTGATTACCTTATCAAAATGTTGATTCCAGCTCCAGGATGCTTGCTTCAATCCATAAATGGACCATTGAAGTTTTCATACCTTGTTAGCATCTTTAGGATCGACAAAACCTTTGGGTTGTACCATATACAACTTTTCTTCAATGTCACCATTGAGGAACGCCGTTTTGACATCCATCTGCCATATCTCATAATCGTAATATGTAGTGACTGCTAACGAAATCCTCACATACTTTAGCTTCGCTACCGGTGAGAAAATATCATCGTAGTCAACTCCTTGAATTTTTTGGAACCCTTTCGCGACAAGTCGAGCTTTATAGATGGTTACATTACCACCGACATATGTTTTCTTCTTGAAAATCCATTTGTTATCGACAACCTTGCGGCCATCCGGTAAGTCCACTAAAGTTCATACTTGGTTTTCGTACATGGATCCAATCTTGGATTTCATGGCTTCATGCCATTTGTTGGAATCTGGTCTCATCATTGCTTCCTCATACGTCGCAGGGTCGTCGGTGTTGTCCACCAACATGACATTCATAACAGGATCATACCAATTAGGAGTGGTATGAGTCCTCATTGACCTGCGAAGTTCCGTAGTAACTTTGTTCGAAGTTTCATGATCTTTATCATTAGCTTCCCTTCTTATTGGTGCAGGTGGCACATGAACATCTTCCAGTGCTGCGCTACTCTCAAATCCGAGGGAAGGTTTGACAACCTCGTCGAGTTCTACTTTCTTTCCAGCCACTTATTTCGAGAGAAATTCTTTCTCCAGAAAGGATCCATTCTTGGTAACGAAAACTTTGCCTTCGTATCTATGATAGAAGGTATACCCAATTGTTTCTTTAAGGTATCCTATGAAGACGCATTTTTTGCTTTGGGTTCGAACTTGTCGGGCTGTAACTTCTTAAAGCTTCGCATCCCCAAACTTTAAGGAATGACAACTTAGGTTTCTTCCCAAACCATAATTCATACGATGTCGTTTCAACGGATTTAGATGGTGCCCTGTTTAAAGTGAATGCGGTTGTGTCTAATGCATAACCCCAAAATGATAATGGTAAATCTATAAGAGACATCATAGAACGAAACATATCTAAGAGAGTTCGATTACGACGTTCGGACACACCATTACGTTGTGGTGTGCCCGGCGGAATCAATTGTGAAAGTATTCCGCATTTCTTTAAATACTCGCCAAACTCATAACTTAGATACTCACCTCCACGATCAGATAACAGAAATTTAATCTTCTTGTTACGTTGATTCTCTACTTCACTTTAAAATTCCTTAAACTTCTCAAAACTTTCGGACTTATGTTTCATGAAATAGATATACCCATATCTACTCAAGTCATCCGTGAAAGTAAGAACATAACGATAACCACCGCGCGATGCCACACTCATCAGGCCACACACATCAGTATGTATGATTTCCAATAAGTCCATAGCTCGCTCCATTATACCAGAGAATGGGGTCTTAGTCATTTTCCCATCAGACATGCTTCGCATCTTTCAAGTGATTCAAAATCAAGTGTTTCAAGAAGTCCATCAGAATGGAGTTTCTTCATACGCTTCACTCCACTATGACCATGACGACAATGCCACATGTATGTAGAATTATCATTCAATTTAAATCGTTGAGCATATATATTATGAACATGTGTATCACTACTATCGAGATTCAATAAGAAAGACCATCTATCATAGGCGCATGACTATAAAAGATATTACTCATATAAATCGAACAACCATTATTCTCGGACTTAAACAAGTAACCATCTTGCAATAAAAAAGATCTAGATATAATGTTCATGCTTAACGTAGGCCCCAAATAACAATTATTTAAGTATAAAACTAATTCCGATGGTAGATGAATAGGGAGCGCGCCGACGGCGATCACATCAACCTTGGAGCCATTTCCAACGCGCATCGTCACCTCGTCTCTCGCTAGCCTTCGCTTATTCTGCAGCACCTGTTTTGAGTTACAAATATAAGAAATGATACGTCCAAAACATATATACTTTCCCTAACACTTTTGCTATTGTTTCTCCTCTAAACTTGTGTGATTTGGATACAACTAACACGGACTGACGCTGTTTTCAGCAGAATTACCTTGGTGTCTAGTTTTTGTGCAGGAAATCGACTATCAGGAAAAATCCCGAAAAATATGCCAAAAATCCTATTTCGCCAGAAGATCCACGGAGTCAGAGTACGAGATGGAGTTGAGGCCTGAGGGGCCCACACCCCCTGCCGCGTGGGTGGGCCCACCCTGCTCCTGGGGGGGCGCAGCCGCCTCAGACACCTCCTCGGCCTCCCTCTTTGCCTATAAGTTGCCTCTTGACCTAAAAACCAAGGGGGTTCGACGTTTTTCCAGAAAGAGTTCCGTTGCGCCGCCACCACCAGAAACCGCGATTTAGAACCAGAAACTTCGTTCTGGCACCCTGCCGGGATGGGGAATTTGGAGAGGATCATCGCCATCATCATCAACAACGCCTCTCCATCAACCATCCATGTTTCCCCATCCATGAGTGAGTAATCCCCCGCTGTAGGCTATGGGTATGGTAGGGATTGGATGAGTTCTATCATGTAATCGAATAAGATTGTTAGGTCATGGTGCCTAGTATCTCTATTAGTGCTATTTGACTTTGTTGCAACTTGTTGTGCTTAATGCTTGTCACTAGGGCCCGAGTGCCATGATCTCAGATCTGAACTTATTATTGATTCATGATGATAGTATTGTTTGTGATCTTATCTGCAAGTTGTGTACACATATCATTGTCCAGATCCAAAGGCCCCGACGTGACAGAAATTGGGACAACCGGAGGGGATGGCTGTAATGTGAGGATCACATGTGTTCACGGAGTGTTAATGCTTTGCTCTGGTACTCTATTAAAAGGAGCACCTTAATTGCCAGTAGTTCCCTTGAGGCCCCGCTGCAACGGCCTAGTAGGACAAAAGATGTTGTGCAAGTTCTCATTGCGAGCATGCATGAATATATATGGAGCACATGCCTATGATTGTTTAATACTTGGATGATTTACCTTATTTACCTGCAATTTCCCTAGATCTTAAAATTACATGTTTAGTCTCGTCCACGCAACGCCCGTCCATCCATCCCTATGCCTACCGCACTCATATCCTACTGTTTGCTACTACTGTTACTATTGCTCTTGATTTGCTGTTGCTGGTACTTTGCTATTGCTACTACAAAACTGTTGCTACTGATAAACTTCTGTGAGCAAGAACTATTTCCAGGTGCAGCTGAATTGACAACTCAGTTGTTAAGGCTTGCAAGTATTCTTTGGCTCCCCTTGTGTCGAATCAATAAATTGGGTAATACTACTCTCGAAGACTATTGCGATCCCCTATACTTGTGGGTCATCAAGACTATTTTTTGGCACCGTTGCCGGGGAGCATAGCTTTATTTGTAAGTTCACTTGGATCTACTATTGTTCACTGCTACTCCTTCCATCATGGGGAAGTCTCGTGATGGAAAGTTTCCTATTTTACCATCCACTACTAGAAGAGGTACAGTCCTAAACACCTTTGCTGCTCTTGATTCATCGTCTGTTATAAGTAAGCTTGTTACACCACCACCACATACACATGATACACACACTGCTACTACTACTGAATCTGAAACTGCTTCTGATACTCATGATGTTACCTCTACTGTGCTTGATGCAAGTGGTTCATTAGGTCCTTTCCTAGATGCTAATATTGCTAAAACTATTTTGGGAAACACCGGAACTCCTAGTGAAGACACTGTTACACCTTTTATCTCACCTGAGTCTAGAGAGAGATATGATATTAGTGATGGTTACATTGAAAAGACTGATGATTTTATTGAAGACTACCAAAACACACATGGTTCTAGTGCTATTAGGAGTCTCCTTGAGAGACGTACCATTATTCCTAAACTGTCTTCTGATCCTAAGTTTGCCACCTCTCCCATAGATATTAAAGATGAAGATTATGATTTCTCACTTGATTTATCCTATTTAGACATTGTTGAGAAAAAACCTTTTTGTGGGACTGAGAGTGAGAGTGATGTGGCACATATGAATGAGCTTTCCACTATGAGTGCCTTATTCTCTGATGATTTTAAGATGCGCAAGTACTTTGTTACAAAGATCTTCCATTTTTCACTAAAAGGAGAAGCTAAAGCTTGGTTTAAAAGACTAACTCCTGGATCCATTGATAGTCCTGATTGTTTGATTTCTTCTTTCTTACAGAAATATTTTCCTCCCAGTGCTAGACATGCTGATTTGCAGAGACTTTTTGGTTTTAAACAGGGAGAAGAAGAGAAATTGCCTGAGTCATGGGAAAGGTTCTATGCCTTGATTCATGCACATCCTGGATGTCCATTACCTAAAAATGAGCTTCTTGATATTTATTATAATGGACTAACTGATGATTCTAGGACATACCTAGATAGCTTTGCTGATTGTGTTTTCAGGAAAAGAACTCCTATAGATGCTATAGAACTAATGGCTAAAATAAGCAAGAATTATGATGATTGGACTTCAGCTGAGCTAAATACACCTGAGCCTATTACTCCTGAACCAGTTGTGCTTGAACCAGTTCCAACACCAACACCAAAGAAGAGGGGAGTTATTGCATTAAATGATGAAGTGATGAAAGAAGCTAAGAAATGTCTTAAGGAGAAAGGTATTAGAGCTAAAGATGTGAAGAATCTTCCTCCTATAGAAGAATTATGTAATCCAATTCCCCACTCATCTACAATTGAGGTACACTCTCTCCACTTTAATGAAGGTGATATTCCCTATGGTAAGCCTCCTGATCAATGCTTAGATGAACTTGACACATTTATTGTTAAACAAGGTAATTTTAATAAACAAGTTCAGAATCATTTATTGGAAACTCTAGAGCTATTAATGAGTTTAAAGATATTGTGGAAAGAACTGCTAATGATATTAAAATGCTTTGTAAACACTTTCAAATTGTTCAAACTCAAATTGATCAACTTGCTAAGGTACAAAAAGATATGCTAGTTAACACCTCGGGAGATAAACATGCTTATGGAATTAGAACTAGGAGTAGTATAGCTACTCAAGATCCTTTATATACTGAAGGACACCCTAAAATAATTGAGCAGGATTCTCAACAAGGTGAAAGTAGTGGTAGTCCTTGTAAGAGAAAGAAAAAGAAACATAAAATAGTTGAGGAACCCTCTGAACCTGTTGTAGATCCTAATAGTATATTTGTCTCTGATGCAGAAACTGAGAGTGGTAATGATAAAAATGACGCTCCTGATAAGGGGAAGTTGAGGAAGAACATGAGAAGCACACTAAGAACACTAAGTACACTAAGGAAGATTTTATTGCTAAAAAACATGGTAGTGAGAGAGAACCTTGGGTGCAGAAACCTATGCCTTTTCCAAATAAGAAACACAAGTCAAAGGAGGAAGAACACTACAACAAGTTTTGTGAGTGGATGAAACCTTTATTTTTGCAAATTCTTTTGACTGATGCTATTAAGTTGCCTCCTTATTCAAAGTATATGAAGGATATTGTCTCTAATAAAAGGAAGATTCCTAATGAGGATTTTTCTACTTTGCTTGCTAATTATTCCTTCAATGGTAAGGTTCCAAAGAAACTTGGTGATCCAGGTATACCAACTATTCCTTGCTCTATTAAGAATAATTATGTTAGAACCGCTTTATGTGATTTGGGAGCTGGAGTTAGTGTTATGCCTTTTTCTCTCTACAAGAGACTCTAGCTAGAAAAGTTGATACCAACTGTGATATCTTTGCAAATGGCTGATAAGTCAACTACTATTCCTGTTGGTATATGTGAGGATGTTCCTGTTCAAGTGGCTCATAATTGCTTGGTCTTAACTAATTTTGTTGTGCTTGAGATGCCTGAAGATGATAATATGTCTATTATTCTTGGGAGACCTTTTCTTAACGCTGCAGGTGCTGTCATTAATTGTAATCAAGGAAAAGTAACTTTTAATATTAATTACAAAGAGCATACTGTCTATTTCCCCAAGAAGATTGATAAGAGATATGGCCTAAATTCCATTGAAAATATTGAGAGCATCAAAGTTCGATAAATATATTGTCCCATTCCACAAGAAAGTTTTGAAACTATTATGATTGGGACTATTGCTATCAATTTTGAGGTAACATAATCAATTTGTGGAATGCAAAGTTTTGCTTCATATAAGATTGTTTTGGTAACAAGACTTGATCAACCTTGTTAACAAAAGGATTTTAATGAACAAAATAATGTTTTCACAGTGGTTATACTCGCTCATTTTTTATTTTTCTCTTTCCTAGTCTTTGCTCTTTCTCTTGTTAGCTTTATTTGCTAGTTGTTTGCTTGTTAAAGTGTCTTAGAACTTCTATAGTTTTGGTTTTGTTTGCTTTTGCTTCTTCTAAAAAATCTTTTTCTGCGAGAAAATCAATTTTCATACCCTGAAAATTGGCCAAAAATAAGGTTTCCCGAAAAATCCTAGAAATTCATATTAATTTTTTCCTCGAAAAAAGGGGAAGAGGGACACCTGGAGTGGCCCAGGGGGGCCCACTAGGCCAGCATACCCCCTGGTGGCACGAACAGCCTCCAGGGCGCGCCTGGCCTGGGTGAGACCCACCTATGGCCCTTCAAGTTGTCTCCTCCCAGCAACCTTCTTTCTCTCCCGAAAAACACCGGAAAAATTTCTCAAGCTCGAGTTCCTATTGTTCTTGCTCCTGATTTTTGATCTCCTTGCTCAGCCCATCTTTGCTGCTGATTTTTGGAGGGATTGCTCCTTGATATGTGCCTCCTCCGCTTGTCCAATTAGATTTTTGATTGGTAGATTGTATCTTGAGTATTTTGCTGCTATAGGTGTCAGGTTGTGTGAGCTTGCATGCTTGTTCTATGCTTAGAGATGTCATTTTGATGCATGTTTAGCCCTCTAGCAAGTTCCTATAGTAGTTTCTCATCATTTATCAACTTGGAAATCACTTGGTTTGATGTTTTTCTAAAAATTTCAGAAAAAAGGGGTCATGGACAACCACACCTTTGGTGAAATATTTGAGAGTGATGCACCTAGGAGGACAAGGCCTTCAAGATCATCCCCCCGAGCTAGGCCATCATACAATGAGGATCTCATTACACCGCGTTTTGGTGACGAGGGAGATGAGGGTGATGCGCACCCTTCCACCTTTCCTTGTCCTACCTTTTTGCAGGCTGCAGGGATTCTCGATGATTTCCTAACCTTGGTGCGGAGGGTTGGACTAACGAGTTATATGCAGGATGAGAGTGTGCAGTATGCTACGCTCACTAAAACTTTTGTGGAGAGTTTCTCTTTTTCTAACAGCCTTTTCAAACCAGATGTATCTTTCAAAATCTATAACAGGCCCTTCTCCATGACATTGAAGAAATTATGTGAAATCTTGGGTTTTTTCACGGCTGGGACGATGAAGAAGATTTCAGCTCAACCCGCTGATTTGTTGGAGCTCTACTGCGGGATAAATACTGATGATGACCGCAGAGCCCAGCGGGGAAAGATAAGAAATATTCAACTCCCAGCTATCAGGTATTTTGCTTATTATCTTGCCACTAGTGTTCTTGGTAGGGAGAACACTAGCAATATTTCCAACTATCATTTGGTCTTCCTAGCTGTTGCACTCAACAATGAAACCAGGTACAATCTTGGTTCTCTCATTGCTCGTCGCTTAGCTCCTAAGGGACCCTTTATGGGGGAATTATTTATGTACGTATTATTGCTGCCCTAGACCTTTATGTTGATCCAAATGATACAGCTTTGGCTCCTTAGAGGCTTGATTTAGCTGCCATGAAATCACATCACTTTGTCACTGCTGGCTCTACCCTTGAGAGTTTGGTTTATAGAATGTTATTTGCTGTTGGGGAAAAGAGAGAGAGAGAGATTCCTCTGCTCCAAACCACTTTGTTCTGTATTTACCAGGGACCTTGTTCACACTCCAAGGAGGAGATGGACGAGCAGCTACGCATTCATGGTTTCCATGAACACTATCAGGGGGATGCGCCCTCATACGACCCCTCTGTGCACTACACAGGGGAGTCCTCGAGCTCGTACCAGGACGAAGGGGCCTCCTCGTCATACTACGGAGGTGCACCTTCTTGGTCACCATGGAGTTGAGCCCCACTTAGGCCAAAAGCCTAAGCTTGGGGGGAGATATACCGACATCACACTCATCTACATATCATGTTTCGTTGGTCTTTGTCCATCCATGTTTCACTTTCTTTTTGGTTTTTGTTTCTGCTTTCCCAAAACACAAAAATACCAAAAATATTTTCGTTGTTTCTATTGGTTTGTTTATTTATTTTTTAGCGTTGGTTTGCCTTAAGAAAAATCCAAAAAGATTTTGCTTTATTTGCTTTTGCTTTATGTGCTTGCTTTAAAAAATCGAAAACGCCAAAAATATTTGTTGTTCTTCTTTGGTTTTGTGAATTTTTTTGCAGGGTTCAGCAGTCCTCAGTGGAGTTTGGTTTCATGCTATTATTCAAGCCACACAAGTGAAGAGCAATAATGAAGATTAAGACAACTTGAGGTATGGTAAGAGGCTGGTAATGAACTCTATTTGTTTTCATTTTTTTACATATACTCATCATTGTGAGCATGCTTAGTCTGTTCATGTAAGGTGTATGTTATTTATGGATGCTTAGTAGTTCTTGCTCTCTTTTGATTAGCTCCAGCTTGCCAATAGTTTGTAGCATGTCATATGAATGTTTGCTTGCATTGTTCTATTCATAACTTGGTATGATATTGTGGTATCCTCCTCTGAATGCTTCATTTGAATCGACTTGGCACATGTTCACGCATGCATATGACTAAACAGTAGTCAGTAAGCCTCGATGATTTATTTTGCCTCAGAGTTCTTGTATCACTTTCATGCCATAATTAGTCCTATTTTGTTGCAAGCATGATTATGACGGTTATTGCTCTCTCGTTTGTCGCTCCCTCTCTATTTCTAGCCTTCACTTGCACTAAGTATGTGCTCTACTTGTGCATCCATCTCCCCAAAACCAATATTGCCAATAGTGTCCACCATACCTACCTATTAGCATCATTTGCTAAATTCTGTGCATATTCATTATGCCTTGTTTTCTTCCAAATAAAATGTTTGACTATTTTGAGAAAGTTAGTTAGTAAAGCTCTCAAGAACTTGATGGCACACTTTATTTCTTGCACTTAATAAGCTTGAACCATTGTGACTGTCCATAAAAGTTATATGCTTGCAAATTATAGGCTGGGAGTTAGTAGAACCGTGCTATCACGGGGAACGCTTTCAACACTTATGGATACATATCCAGTTGATATCATGCTCTTTTGTTTGCGGATGTCGTTGGTGTGAAATAAAAGGGGAGATTGTAAGTTCATGGAGTTATATATATGTGTTAGAGAAATGCCTGGGCCGCTAGCCTAAGCCATGCCTAATCATGGTGGAAACTTGTAGCATAACCATAATGAGCAATCTGTGAAGCATCTTCAATAAAAACCTATGCAAATAGCAAATAAAAAGATTGATGAGATGCTCATTGTCTGCTTGCCTTGTCATTTTGATCACGGTATACCTCTTGTATCATGTGCAAGGGGCACCCCGTTGGCGGTTCTCTATGATCGGATGTATTTACGATGACAAGAACTTACAGGTAACTAAAGTTGAGTAGCATGAGGAGCGGCCCTCGTACTCAAGGGACATGATATTTCCAATTTATGGTCTATCAAGCATATAACTCATATTGGACCTCACTTTCACCTTAACCATCTAAATATGCCTATGATAGGGGCAATGAGAGCTCAAAGCTAATGAGTACCATACTTTCAGCATTTGGAAGTCTTTCAAACTTTTCAAAACCTTTTTCACTTCCTTGTTGAGTCACCACTTATTTTATGAGCAACTTCCCAAGAGTATAGTTGTCATTCTTAGTGTAATGTGCTTGTCTCAAAACTTGGTTAATTATGTCATGACTTTGATGCTTGTATCTCTGATATTTTTACTTCTAGTCTTCACTTGAACTTCAGAGGGGTCTTGGCATTTATTTTGTGCTCTACAAACAAAGTCAAATGAGATACCACTCTATCATACCTTATTATGAGCATTGCAATGTTGCTTATGTTTATGTTTCATGCTACTTATTATTATTGAGTTGGAATCTCTTCATAGCTTGCAATGAATATTGAGTAGACTTAGTTGCATACTCCTTATTATGAATGGTCTAAGTATCTACTCCTGTGCTGAGAATATATACATCGTATGAAGCAAATGTGTTCGTGAAAGTTCTTTTATCGCACTCAGTTTTCAACTAAATTGCCTGAGGACAAGAAATAATCTAAGCTTGGGGGGAGTTGATACGTCCAAAACGTATCTACTTTCCCGAACACTTTTGCTATTGTTTCTCCTCTAAACTTGTGTGATTTGGATACAACTAACATGGACTGACGCTGTTTTCAGCAGAATTACCTTGGTGTCTAGTTTTTGTGCAGGAAATCAACTATCAGGAAAAATCCCGGAAAATATGCCAAAAATCCTATTTCACCAGAAGATCCACGGAGCCAGAGTACGAGACGGAGTGGATGCCTGAGGGCCCCACCCCCTGCCGCACGGGTGGGCCCACCCCACGCCTGGGGGGTGCAGCTGACTTAGGCACCCCCTCGGCCTCCCTCTTTTCCTATAGGTTGCCTCTTGACCTAAAAACCGAGGGGGGTTCGAAGTTTTTCCAAAAAAGAGTTCCGTTGCGCCGCCACCACCAGAAACCACGATTCGGAACCAGAAACTCTGTTCTGGCACCCTGCCGGGACAGGGAATTTGGAGAGGATCATCGCCATCATCATCAACAACGCCTCTCCATCAACCATCCATGTTTCCCCCATCCATGAGTGAGTAATCCCCCGCTGTAGGCTATGGGGATGGTAGGGATTGGATGAGTTCTATCATGTAATCGAATAAGATTGTTAGGGCATGGTGCCTAGTATCTCTATTAGTGCTATTTGACTTTGTTGCAACTTGTTGTGCTTAATGCTTGTCACTAGGGCCTGAGTGCCATGATCTCAGATCTGAACTTATTATTGATTCATGATGATAGTATTGTTTGTGATCTTATCTGCAAGTTCTATACGCATATCATTGTCCGGATCCAAAGGCCCCGACGTGACAGAAATTGGGACAACCGGAGGGGATGGCTATGATGTGAGGATCACATGTGTTCATGGAGTGTTAATGCTTTGTCCCGGTGCTCTATTAAAAGAAGCAGCTTAATTGCCAGTAGTTCCCTTGAGGCCCCGCTGCAACAGGGCTGGCAGGACAGAAGATGTTGTGCAAGTTCTCATTATGAGCACGCATGACTATATATGGAGCACATGCCTATGATTGTTTAGTACTTGGATGCTTTACCTTATTTATCTGCAATTGCCCTCGATCTTAAAGTTACATGTTTAGTATCGTCCATGCAACGCCCGTCCATCCATCCCTATGCCTAATGCACTCATATCCTACTGTTTGCTACTACTGTTACTATTGCTCTTGATTTGCTGCTGCTATTACTTTGCTATTGCTACTACAAAACTGTTGCTACTGATAAACTTCTGTGAGCAAGAACTATTTCCAGGTGCAGCTGAATTGACAACTCAGTTGTTAAGGCCTTCAAGTGTTCTTTGGCTCCCCTTGTGTCGAATCAATAAATTGGGTAATACTACCCTCGAAGACTGTTGCGATCCCCTATACTTGTGGGTCATCAAGCAACCGAACCAGTATCAAATACCCAGGTACTACTACGACTACTAGTAAGATACACATCAATAACATGTATATCGAATATACCTTTCTTCTTGATGTTGTTGTTCTTCAGATCTACCACGTACTTGGGGCAATTCCGCTTCCAGTGACCTTCTCCCTTGCATTAAAAGCACTCAGTATCAGGCTTAGGACCGGCCTTGGGTTTCTTTGCAGGCATAGCAGCTTTCTTGTTGCCCTTCTTGAATTTACCCTTCTTCTTAGGATTGCATTGCTTCTTGAAATTGGTGGTATTATTGACCATCAACACTTGGTGCTCTTTCTTGATATCCATTTCCGCAAACTTCAACATGGAGAAGAGTTCTAGTAACGACTAATCCATGCGCTGCATGTTGTAGTTCATCACGAAGTTCTTGTAACTAGGTGGTAGTGATTGGAGGACACGATGAATACCTAATGCATTAGGAATCGTTATTCCCAGATCTGTGAGTTTATTCGCGTGCCCAGACATCTTAAGAACATGCTCGCTAACAGAGATGCCCTCTTCCATCTTGCAGTTAAAGAACTTCTCAGAGGCTGCATAGCTTTCAACAGCCGCAAGAGTCTCAAATATCATTTTGAGCTCACGGACAATATCATAAGGCTCATGGTTCTCAAACCGCTTCTGTAGCTCCGATTCTAAACCGTACAAGATGGCACATTGAACTGTGGAGTATTGATTCTTCTGAGTGAGGAAAACTTTCTTCACCTCATCGGTAGCATCATCTGCAGGCGGGTCACCCAGCGGTGCATCCAGCACATAGGTCAACTGACAAGCATTGAGGACAATCCTCAAGTTGCGGAACTAATACGCAAAGTTGCTTCCGTTATTTTAAACTTTTCTTTCTCTAGGAACACATTAAAATTGATGGTAGGGGCCGCCATGATCTACAACATATTTACAAAGAGTTTAGACTAAGTTTTTGACAAACTGAGTTCAAATTAAATTCTTAAATTAACTAGGTGAACTCCCACCCAAAACAACATCCCTCACATTGTTTTAGTGATCACACGAACCAAATCCACTACAGCTAGTCTGATCATCACGAGAGATGATGTAGTTTCAAAGGCGAACAATCAACATGTTCATCATATCTACTATATGACTCATGCTTTACCTTTTGGTATCCTGTGTTTAGAGACCATGTCTGTACATGCTAGGATCATCAAGATCAACCTTATTATCCGCATGAGAAAATATGGCTTGCTCCCATTGTATGTACACATATAATCTATCACACCCGATCATCACGTGGTGCTTCGAAACGACGAGTCTTAGCAATGGTGCCTACTAAGGACGAACACTTTATGACTTGATATTTAGTGAGAGGATCATATTATAATGCTACCGTCGCGATCTAAGCAATACAATATGCATAAAAGGATTAACATCACATGTAATTCATAATATGTGATATGATGTGGCCTTTCTTCTTATGCCTTCGATCTCCATCTCCAAGCACGAACATGATCTCCATAATCACCGGTGTAGCGTCAAGGTCAATGGCGCCACTTCATGGTTGTCCGCCACCAACAACAACTATTACAACTACTTTGATGAATAGACACGCGGGTCTTAAACGAAATTTAAAGACAACCATAAGGCTCCTGCCGGTTGACAACTTACAATAAGGATCATTGCATACATCATATATATAATCACAATCATGGCCATATCACGTCACAACACAGGCCCTGCAAAAACAAGTTAGATGTCTCTAATATTATTTGCATGTTTTACATGGCTAGGGATTTCGCATAAGAACTGTTCTAACTTACGAACATGAACCACAACGTTGATACAAGTATTGTCAAGTGCCCGCTGTAAATTGAATCTTCACTATGGTGGGAGAGACAGACACCCGCAAAGCCACTTGTGCAATGCAAGTTGCACGTTGAGTGTGGAGCAAGTCTCATGTACGATGACATGTAAGGTTAGCTCGGGCCACTTCATCCCACCATCCCGCAAGATGCAAAGTACACAAAAAACAATTGATAGTAAAAGCATCAATGACCACAAAAACATTGTGTTCTACTCGTGCAACAGATCTACGCATAGACACGGCTCTGATACCACTATAGGGGTTTGTAGCATGGAAAACAAAAAATTTCTATCGCATGAACACACAAAAGCCAAGATCTAATCTATGAGATCAGTGCAACGAGTTTATAGAATACTAACCCTCGTAGATCCAAAGGGTTTAACGAGATCGGATTCTCGTGGTTGATGTAGTCGTTCACTTGCCGATCTCAAGATCGTGTAGACAATCCTTCTGGCGCCACGTTCCGGCAGCGCTTCCGCAGTCAATTACCGGTCCGATACTCGACAAAGACCATCCTCTCCCTTATTCCAGCAGGCAGCGGAGGTTGTAGATCTCCTCCCGATTCCAGTAGCACGACAATGTGGTGGTGGAGGTGGAGGAGTAAATCTTGCAGGGCTTCGCCTAAGATGGAGCAGGTATGGTGGAGGAGAGAGGGCCTCAGCGGCTATGGCGTAGGAACCGAGGGGAGGGAGGTGCCGACGGTTAGGGTGTAGGCGGCGGTGACTTGGAGAGGGGCTAGGGCGCCAGGGGCTTAGGAGGCGGCGGTGGCCTAGGGTTTGGGGTGAGGGCCAAGGGGGCGCCCCACCCCTCCTTTTATGGGTGGAGGGAGGCGGCAAGGGGAGGCCGAGTCGTCCCCCAACTCCCTCTTGGTCGGCGGCTTGGGAAGGGCGAGGGAAACATCTCCCTTGTAGGTTTCCTTTCCTCCCTCCACTAGGACTTTGACTTTCCATATTAGGATTTGACTTTTCAAACTAGACTTTGACTATTCAAAATAGAGTTTGATTCCCACTTCCTAGTCATGGCCGACTTTACCTAGGGCTTGAGGCCACCAGCCCCACTAGGGCATGGCGCATCCAAGTGCCCCTCCTCCGGGGTGGTGTACCTTCCAGAACTTTCTAGAAGCTTTCGATGAAAACACCAAAAACATTTCCGAACCCCGGAATTGGACTTTCCTTATATGAATCCTATTCTTCTGGCCATTCCGGATCTCCTCGTGATATCCTGGATCCAATCTGAGACTCCGAACAACATTTTGTCTCCAACTCATATTCTCTGCCACGGCACAATAAGTGGCCAAAATGCTGTCGCGGCACAATACGTGGCCAAAATGAATTCTATGACGTGGCACAAAAAATTGGCCAAATTGCTGCCGCGACATAGAATCATCTGCCTGGTTCGTATTACGAACCGGGACTCATGGTCCTCCCCCCTCGCAACCGAGAGAGGCCACGTGGAACCCTTTTAGTCCCGGTTCGTAGCACAACCGTGACTAAAGGGTGGGAGATTTAGTACCGATTGCCCCATCCCGATTGCCCCGTCCCGATTGCGCAACTAGGACTAAAGCCCCTTACGAACTGGGATGAAAGGCCCAGTTTCCATTAGTGAACAAATGAAAAAGGCCAATTCTTGGGATTAGTAGGGTACTAGGGAAGCTTTATCAAGCATTTGGGCATGCTAGTGCTCCTTTTATCCAACTTTTCAAAGAAACAATCCCTTCGTATGGACGGCAGAAGCAGATCAAGCTTTTTAGCTACTTAAACTAGGGCTAATTTTATCTTTGGTCCTTGCACTACCTAACTTGGATGCTCATGAACTGATGCACGCTTGAAGCAGGCATGGGTGCAACATTGTAGAAAAACTACCACATTCTAGCATACATGAGCAAACCTTCATGAATTCCCCAAATGTTTCCACACATGTATTTAGGCAAGCTTGCTAGAGTGAAGTATCCTAGATTACTAGAACCACTACCTAATGTTGAGTAGGCCTCATGAAAGAGTATGAGTTTGGCGGAATATGATGGATGTATCATTGAGCCTCATAGGCGAGTATATATAAGCGTACAGGGGGTCATCTTGGAGTACATGTCAAGTTAGGATTATACGTAAACAGATCCTAACTCTATCTAAACTACAATAACAACCGTATATGCATAATACTCTAATAATCCTCCGCAGTCGTAGTGGTAGCATCGTGAACAACAGGAACATCGTGGACGGTCATACTAGAGAGAAACCGAAGTAGAATCTAGTAGGCTGATATCCCCCCGCAGTTCGAGCGGGAACATCGTAGACAGTGTCGTGTCGCGGTAGCTTGAACTATAGAGGAAGCTGATGATGCTCACGAGAGGTGATATCCCTTGTGCTTATGTCGAGGGAGCCGAGAGCGTGAGGTGGTGCCGAGGTTGGGGTAGCCGAGGGGTCGCCGTGGTCGATGTCGTGGTCGGGGATGCCGATGTCGAGGTAGCCGCACGTGAAGCCGCATGCACATAGTGCGCGAGGAGAATGACGGAGATGCGTCGAGGGTCCGCGGAGGCTTGCCGAGAGTCCGCGTAGGAGTGCCGAGGGTCCTTAGAGGCTTGCGAGGGTAGATGCAGTCCAAGCCGTCGAGGGTGGGGTGTAGCCATAGTTTTGCCAGAACTAGGCACACGTCGGGGACAAATGCACACTCCGGTTTTGCCAAAACCGAGTATGCAAAGAAGAACTTGTCGGTGAAGCGGTCGAGGCAGTCGTAGAGGAAGGTGTTGATGTTGAAGAAATTTTTTCGAGGCCGACAAATACAAAGCGCTGATCCGAGATTTCCAGGCTCGAGGACGCGTTGGGGATGAAGGCACGCACCAGTATTGCCAATACTAGGCACGCAAGGGCAAGGACGAAGACGTAGAAGGCGGCAAAACCAACGGCGGCCTGGGGTGGTCATGTTGGATGCCTAGATTGGTGTAGGGGTTCATAGCATGGAAAACAAAAAATTCTATCGCATGAACACACAAAATCCAAGATATAATCTATGAGATCGGTGCAACGAGTTTATAGAGTACTAACCCTCGTAGATCCAAAGCATTTAACGAGATCGGATTCTTGTAGTTGATGTAGTCGTTCACTTGCCGATCTCAAGATCGTGTAGACGATCCTTCCGGCGCCATGTTCCGGCAGCGCTTCCGCAGTTGGTCACACGTTTGTGTGGCGCCCCGCAAAACCACTACTAGAAAATCGCGTTGTTTTTATGCATTGCGTCGTCATCATCATGCATTGTTTGTCTGAAACTATTTTCGAAACGCCTAGTTTTGTTTTCTAAATAGCCCCCGTCTTTATTTCAAATTAAAACATCGGTCTGTTCAGATCTTTTATTTGTCTAAAAACTAATTACAAAAGGTTATTTTAAATTAAATAAAGATTTATAATATTTTTTTTGGGAGGCAGCCGCTAGGCCCGAAAGCCCGGCTGGCCACCTCCAGTTAAAAATCCTGGCTACCCCAAATCTTTCCTACCTACACCTAGTCTACCCACCCTACCTCCACCTCACCCCACCCAATAGTCTGCCGCCACCTCACCCCTCTCTTCCCCTCTAACCTATCCTATGTCGCCACCTCACCAACCCCACCCCACTCCCTCTCTCACCCCAACCGACCCAGCACACACAACACCACACACGCACGCACACCACCCGCCTGGCCCCACTCACCCTGGCCCCACCTCCTGCCCGCTCTCCCCTCCCTCTCCCTCCTCCGCTCGCCTCCCGCTGAGCTCTGCCGCCTCCGACCGCCTCTGCAAGCCGTCGCCCGTCTTCTCCGAGCAGGCACTTCCGCGTCGCCGTCGGCCACTGCGTTTGCCGTGCCTTGCCGTCATCGCGCCTCCTCCCGCTTGAGGCACTGCTCGCCGTTCCTCTCCAGGCCGTGAGCCCGGCACCCTCTGTCTCCATCGGCCAAGACCAGCCCGAGTGCGTCGTCAGTGTTTTTGTTCGTCCGATGTTGCTGTCCTCAAGTCGTGCGGCCTCACGCTGCTATAGCTCCAGTGTGGTAACATTGTGTTGCCGAGAGAAGGTGTGTTGATGTTGACCCGGTTGTTCGAAGCTTCGTGATGGACAAGATTGATGAGCATTTTGACAAGACCTACGGTACCACGCGGGTACCCAAGACCGATGGTTGAAGCGAAGCCGAAGAACTACGTCGCACCGGATATCTCGCCAAGACCGTCATCGATGGCAAGTCTGAACCTTTAGGCCGTTGAGGTGGAAACCTAGGACCGCCGAAGCCGAGGCCTCAAGATCTTCTTCACGGACCTGAAGACCCGAACCCTGGCACGCCAAACTCTTCCTCACGGAGATCAAAGACCGTTGTCCGAGACCCCGAAGACCGATCCATCGGAACGCCAAGACCTCCGTCCGGACCCGAGTTCTTCGTCCCAGGCGTCAAGATATCCTACACGGACCCAGAGAATCCCCGGACGACGAGCTCTTCTACCTGAACCCGAAGACCGCAGATGCGACAAGTACTGCTTCCCGGATCTGATGCCCGAGAACCCGGACGCCCAGGTTGTCGACACGGATACGCCAAGTACTTCCTCGAGGACGCCAAGTTCTTCACCCCGAATGCCAAGACCGACTCGATGGCGCGGACCCGACAAGATCTTCGCAACGACAAGATCGACACCGACCAGGACGAATCCGATGTGCCTCGACGCCGAACCAAGTCCTTCTTCTCGGATGCGACAAGATCGACTTCCGTTGTCCGAGACCGATCCCGTCGAGCCATTCTCCCGTCGAACCCTGAACCCTGAGACCAACCCCGAACCCCGGAACCCCAAGATCTTCGACCCCAATGTGTGACCCCTTTCTCGAGCCTGTTTTTATAAATGTAATCTCAAACTTGTTGCATATTAAATTGTCCATGCTTGCATACATATTGTCATGTGGTTTGGGGGCATTATGCCGATTCACCTCATAATTAAATATGGGGCCATATGCGGGCGAATCTAGTCTAATAATGGCTCCATTTAAATTGGTGTAGCGAACCGGTGATATATTTTGCCATGTTAAAACAACATTTAAATTGCGGGGTATCTAAACAACTAGAACCATATATTTAATTGTCGGGGCTCCGGTTCCGCTTAATATTGCCTAGTCGCATCGCATCCTTGCCATGCCATACATCATACATGCATCATGCCCGATCTTTTGCCGTAGTATTAAATATTGCATCCGGTGTTTATTCTAGTGTTTTGGTTCTTCGCGGATAAGGCCGTCGAGTTGATGCGAGTGTCGACCCGATCGTCGGTTGAACCTTCGGCAATGTTGTCAGGCGAGCATCTCCCCCTTTCTACCTATCTTACTTTTATAGTATTTATTCCCTCTTGTTGATCTATTGCTATCTGTGTTGCGTTGCTCTAGCTTTCGTACCTGTGATATCCCTTGCAGCCTTATATTGCCTTGGACACCTCCTATTACCGTTGTTTGGTAGATAGTTGGACCTGCGCGTCATAGTCGCTTGCTCAAGTGCTGTTGCGTGTCGTCAAGTACCACAGTTGTTGGAGCATTGCCGCATGTTTAATGTTGGAGATGATCATGGCTTTAATTATCGTTCACTTTAATTATTGTTTAATAACTAAAATTGAAGTAGGTAAGCAGAGGCACAGGTGGGCAATAGATGTTATTTGGTTGTTAACCGTCCACTTGTGTCCCGTAGAACCACGAGTACTTGATACCTGTTCCTTGAATATTCGCGCTATCCACATCCGGGAGGATTATGGGACCCCCCTGAGCCAGAGCTTGATTCATTCTTATTTCTTGGGGCCACAAACTAGTTTGAGGTTTTATTTACTATCCTGTACTTATGCCATGCCTTACTGCTTTATTTACGATTGTGCGAGGAGCACCTGTACTGTTTAGGATCGTGACCCGTTTTCGCGGTATCGACAAGCCCAGTTTTTGGGTTGCCAGTCGTTTACAGCCGGCCCCACAAACCTTGAGTCCATCTCGAAGTCAGCTAACTTCGTTGCGGGTATACTTAATGGGGTGGCCCCCTGAAATATTTCTGAATCCTGTGATTGCTTTGTCGTGAAAGCCTCGTTGGGTTTTGATTTGGTTTTTCCGAGGTTGATCGAGTGTGTGTTGCTATTTGTGCACCCCTGCAGGGTAAAACTTTCTGAAAGCCGTGTCCGCGGTTATGGACGACTTGGAGCACAGTATCTCGATCATAGACAACTATAACTAAAGTAGTGTTATAAATTTGACTTTATAATGACTAGTAATCAGCTTCACTATAATGGAATGGCTAAATAAAATTGCCAACAATTGCTTGGTTGGGTTGTCTCTTGCTACCGTTGTATCTGACTAGTAAGTATTGCAACTATAACGGAATGGCTAAATAAAAGTACCAACAACTACTGGGTTTTGGGATATCTCATGCTAATTGTATCTGACTAGTAAGTATTGCAACTATAACGGAATGGCTAAATAAAAGTACCAACAACTGCTGGGTTTTGGGATATCTCATGCTAATTGTATCTGACTAGTAAGTGTTGCAACTACAACGGAATGGTTAACTAAAACTGCCCACTGCTTATTATATCAGGATGACTATCTATACCTGACTAGTAATTGCCGCAACTATAACGGAACGAATAAAACTGCCAACTGTGTGAGTTCCTCGGTTGACTTCCTCGTTTGGTATCGAGGGGGAAATTCCAGGATGGGTATGCTTGGTGATAGTTAAAGGTTGGATCCGAATAGGTCTTTCTTATCTCTATTTGATAGTCGCCAGTTATTTTGAGTCTCTATAGGTTGTTTAGTGCATGCTGCCGCTGCCGCTTCAGTCCACCATACCTATGTAGGCGAGGACCGCCGAATTCTAGCCTCGCCGTGTACTGGCCTCAGTACTGACCGCTCTCTCTTTTTCCTTTGCCCTTTGTCGGCACCCCTTTTGTCTAAGCAGGTTTTGAGATCGACGTCGTTAGCAGGGTTACCCTTCCGGCTTGGCCTGGGCAGGGTTATGGACGCCATTGGATATTCTTCAGGGCTCTTAGCCCCATTTGCATCTTGTCCGTAGCTGGACGCTCTATCGTTTTCAAGGTGATTTGGATCTTTGTTCTGTATATCTGTATTCTTGACTCATGGAGTCGTGTTGTATATATATCTGTTTTGTGGGTCCCATCGAGGACTGTTGTGTAATGTTATTACTTCGTTTTCCACCCGCACGCAAGTGCCTGGTGGGCACCTTTGAATCGTTTCTATGCGGGTTTGGCGGGAAGCGCTGAAACTTGCATAGAGCCGATTCTGAGGGTGTTACAGTTTGGTACTAGATGAAGACCTTCCTCTCGCTTGTTCCAGCAGGAATCAGAGGTTGTAGATCTCCTCGAGATTCCAGCAGCACGATAGTGTGGTGGTGGAGGTGGAGGAGTAGATCCTGCAGGGCTTCGCCTAAGCCAGAGCAGCTATGGTGGAGGTGTTGGAGATATGCCCTAGAGGCAATAATAAATGTGGTTATTATTATATCTTTGTGTTTATGATAAATGTTTACATTCATGCTATAATAGTATTAACAAGGAAACATTGATACTTGTGTGATTTATAAACTTAATTTTAAGTCCCTAGTATAGCCTCTATACATCACTAGCTTGTTGGTTGATAAATGATTGTGGTTTCCCTATCATGAACATTGAGATGTTATCAACAACAAGATCATATCGTTAGGAGAATGATATGGTGTACATACTCCTATAGATAAGCGTAGCATAAAGATCAAGTCATTTCAATAGTTCAATTGCTATATGCTTTATGATACATAGTAACCTAATTCCTTCGACCATGAGATCATGCATATCACCTTTACCGGATGGATGCTTTGATGACATCAAACACCACACCGTAACTGGGTGGCTACAAAGGTGGCATTGAGTGTTCGGAAAGTATTGGTTGAGACACATGGATCAAGAGTGGGATTTGTCCATCCATATGACGGATAGATATACTCTGGGCCCTCTCGGTGGAATGTCATCCAATTAGCTTGCAAGCATGTGACTGGCTCACAAGGGATCACATATCACGGGAACGAGAAAAGAGTACTTATCGGTAACGAGGTTGAACTAGGTATGCAGAGATACCGACGATCATAACCTCGGATAAGTAAACTATCGTGAGACAAAGGGAAATTGGTATCGTATGTAAGTGGTTCATTCGATCGCAAAGTAATCGTAGAAATTAATGGGAGCCATATGAATTTCCAGATTCCTCTATTGGTTATTGTTCGGAGAAGTGTCTCGATCATGTCCGCATAATTCACGAACCGTAGGGAGACACACTTAAGGATTCGACGTTGTTTGAGTAGTTATGGTAGTATGAGATAGAGACCGAATGTTGTTCGAAGTCTCGGATGGGATCCGGGATATCACGAGGTGATCCGGAATGGTTCGGAGAATAAGATTCATATAAGGAAAGTCTCGTTTCGGAGTTCGGGAATGATTCCGGTGTTTTCATCGGGAATGTTCTAGAAGGTTCCGGAATGTCCGGCACTCTGGAGGGGAAGGGGTACATGAATGTGTCATTGCATGTTGGAGTGATTGCATCATGTACTAAGTGTCATCGTTGTTCCAAATAAAGGATTAATTCAAATCCTAGTTTGAAAAGTCAAATAGCTAGTTTGAAAAGTCAAACGGCTAAAATTGGAAAGAGGAAAAGAGGAGGAAGTGGGAAACCGAGTTGGGGAGGGAATCCCTCCTCCAACCGGCGGCGCCCCCTCCAAGCCGAGTTGGGGATGGACTCCCCTCCCTCCCCTTGGCCGCCGGCCCCTCCACCTATATAAGGAGGGGCAGGGCTCCCTCCTCTAGACACACAAGTCCCTCACCTCAAACCCTAGAAGCTACAGCCCTCCATAGCCGCCGCCACCCCCTAGGGTTTTGCCCTAGCCGCCGACTTGGGGGTCCCCGGAACCCTAGCCTCCGGCTCTAGCCCCTCCTCCTTGGTGTGTCTAAACCCTAGATTCCCGAGGAGCTCTCTCATACTCCACCATACTCGCTCCGGCTTAAGGAGAAGCCCTGCGACATCTCCCCTCTACTTCCGGTACCACGCCGTTGTGCTGCCAGAATCGCGAGGAGAGTGCTACAACCTCCGCTGCCTACTGGAACAAGGGAGAGGAAGGTCTTCGTCGAGTACCGAACGTGTGACCGACTGCGGGAGCGCTGCCGGAACGCAGCGCCGGAAGGATCGTCTACGCGATCTTGAGATCGGGAAGAGTACGACTACATCACCCACGAGAATCCGCTCTCGTTAAACACTTTGGAATCTTCGAGGGTGAGTTATTCCACCGACTCGTTGCTACAATCTAGTAGATAGATCTTGGCTTGTTTGTTTGTATGCGATAGAAAATTTTTGTTTTCCATGCTACGAAACCCTACAGGAGGAGAGAGGGCCTCGACGGCTAGGGTGTAGGTGCCGAGGGGAGGGAGGCACCCGCGAGTAGGGTGTAGGCGGCGGTACTTGGAGATGGGATAGGGTGGCGACGACCTAGGGTTTATGGTGAGGGCCAAGGGGGCGCCTCACCCCTCCTTTTATGGGTGGGGGGAGGCAGCAAGGGGAGGCCGAGTCCTCCCCCAACTCCCTCTTGGTCGGAGGCTTGGGGAGGGAAAGGGAAACCTCCCCTTGTAGGTTTCCTTTCCTCCCTCCACTAGGACTTTGAGTTTCCAAATTGCGATTTGACTTTTCAAACTAGACTTTGACTATTCAAAGTAGAGTTTGATTCCCACTTCCTAGTCATGGCCGACTTGACCTTAGGCTTGATGCTGCCAGCCCCACTAGGGCATGGCGCATCCAAGTGTCCCCCCCCCCTCTGGGGTGGTGTACCTTCCAAAACCTTCTAGAAGCTTCCGGTGAAAACACCAAAAACATTTCCGAACCCTAGAATTGGACTTTCCTTATATGAATCTTATTCTCTGGACCATTCTGGATCTCCTCGTGATGTCCTGGATTCAATCCGAGACTCCAAACAACATTTGGTCTCCAACTCATATTCCATATATACTAAACAACATCGAATCCTTAAGTGTGTCTCCCTACGGTTCGTGAACTATGAAGACATGATCGAGACACTTCTCCGACCAATAACTAATAGAGGAATCTAGAAATTCATATGGTTCCCACATATTTCTACGATCACATTGTGATATAATGAACCATTTACATACGATACAGATTCCCTTTGTCGCGCAATACTTTACTTATCCAAGGTTTGATCGTTGGTATCTCTATACCTAGTTCAACCTCGTTATTGATAAGTACTCTTTACTCGTTACGTGATATGACATCCCTTGTGACCTAGTCACATGCTTGAAAGCCAATTGGACAACATTCCACCGAGAGAGCCCAGAGTATATCTATCTGTCATATGGATGGACAAATCCCACTCTTGATCCTTGTGCCTCAACACATACTTTCAAAATACCTAATGTCACATTTATAACCACCCATTTACGGAAGTGGTATTTGATGTCATCAAAGCATTCATCCGGTGATGGTGATTAACATGATCTCATGGTCGAAGGATTAGGTTACTATGTATTTGAAAGATTGTAGCAAACGTACTCTAAATGACTTGATCTTACGCTACGCTTACTATAGGAGTATGTCCATCATATCATTCTCCTAATGGCATGATCTTGTTATTAATAACATCTAATGTCCATGATCAGGAAACCATAATCATCTATTATTCAACAAGCTAGTTCTACAAGAGGCTTACTAGGGACTTCTTTTATGTTTACAAAACACACAAGTATTAATGTTTACGGTTAATACAATTATAGCATGGGATGTAAATGTAGAGGTCCCAACCTAATAAGGTAGAGATCCCTGTGTTTACAATGCTAGTCCCTGGATCAATAGCTAGCATCCATAGTTTAAGATGTAATATCAAGAAACAAAGGTCATATCACAACTTTATAACCAGGAATAAAATAGTACATTACATCTTACATAGATCATTTGGCTATCTCATTACAATGCAATAGAAATATCTATATAGCATGGAGTCCTTCATCTTCAAAGTGCCACAGGAAATCATGTTGGTTGTAGACTTGTAATCCTATTGAACACACTTCACTAACATCAAATAAACCTGCAACATAATAAGTTACGGCCACAAGGGTCAATACATTTGAATTGTATTGGCAAGTGATACTATGGTAGAGTAGTGGTATCTATCATCTATATGCATTTGGCTAAGTGGAGCTTAGGCTTGCTTTGCTCAAAATATATTTTTCTTATCATTTGAAAACTCTAAGTTTTTGTTTGTCAAAATCACCCAAGGCATCTACCAATAAATATTGGTGATATTTTAACTCTTGTTCAACCACAAGTTTTTAACTTAGAAATTGGGATGAGGAGATCCTTGATAGCTTCCATGTCTTGATGCTCAAATTGTCCATTGTCGGGGACACGGCTAAGTACTTAGATTTTACTCTCTCGAGATGTGGTGCACTTTCCCCACAAGACTCGACGTGCATCGAGACAAGTTCTTTCAGAAGCCTTCCCTTAGACCAAATGGACGCGTTCCAAACCTATCACCCCCTACCACCTTCTGTCCATCTGGCTAAGTTATTGCAACCTATATGATCCAGGCAGAGCCCATAATGCCATGTGGCTGCACTTGAAGCTTCTCAACATTTGACATATCAAATCTCTTTGTTCCTGGGTGGCTTTCCACAAGTGAGATACACTAGGGTAGGCCATAAATATGGGGCCCTGTGTAACCACTCAACATAAACCATTCTTACCAATTCCACCCAGGTGATTCATTCACATAGTTATTTTATTAAACAAAACACAAGTCATAGACTTTGTATAATATCATAACATGAATAATCCACCCTTGTTTTCTAGTAGCTAAGCTAAGCATGGTAACATGGCAGGTTTCCTAACTTACAATACTTCTACTAATACATCATATAGGATTTCCCATGGCATAGCTTATACTTAGAAAAATTTCCATGCAAGTCCTACTCAAAATATCACTAATGCATAGTGAAAAATAATAGGACAAAAGTATGAAGCACCACTTGCCTTTTTAGTAGAGAATATAGGTTCACTCCTTGATCTTGAAATGGTCACACTCTTCAAAGTTCACTACAATTCAATCAAGCAAGGCACAATTTTCAAAACTAACATTCAAACAATTCACCACATAAAATAATGAAAACAAAGCAATGCATGCAAGCATACAAAAGATTGTTTTATTTGGAAAGGTGGTTTCTATTAGGTGATAAACATTTTAAAACACCTATTGGTCATTTATAAAAGTGGCAAAACCATTTAAAATCAAGTTAGTGAAAATGGCCATTTAAATCATTTTTGTTTTGCTAGAAATGATTTTAAATCAAAGTAATATTTTGTAGAGTTGGACAAATATGTTTTTTAATACAATGTTAGTGTTTAGGATCAAAGTGTTTAAAGCAAATCCATTTACAAGAGGTTTCACCCAAAAATCATTTTTAAATCAAAGCAACATTTTATTTTACTAAAAATGCCTTCAATCAAAGTAAAATATTTCTAGGGTTAATAAAATACATTCTTAAATCCAAAACTTAGTGTTTAGTGTCAGAGAATTTAAATCAAACCATTTGCAAAAGGTTTTACTCAAAAATAATTTTTTGAATAATTTTTATACTCTAAATAAGCCTAGAAATGTTTCTGCAAAAACACCTAAGTTTCCAGAAGAAAAATACTAAAATAAGGGCACGTTTTTAAAGTTTACATTTTTGTGAATCCATTGATATAAAATTTGTAAAATTTTGCCAAGCAGAACAAAAGTTATGGAATTTACAAATTCAAACAACTAATAGATTCATTTTCTGTTTTTAAAACACAGACTGGCCATGTGGTTGTTTCCTACTGGCTGATAACGGTTCGTTCGGATCAAGAATTACCGGCCGTTAGATCTAACTAACAATGCACGGCACAGATTAACTCGTACCTCTTTGTTAAGTCATTCTATTGTATCCCTACGATCTAGATCTAACGGCTCTCAGCACTTTGCCAAGAACTGGCGGCGCTGGGCAACGGCGAGCGGCGGCGCGGCTCTGTCAGCGATGGTCCGGCGTAACCAGGAAGCAAGGGAGAGGGGGAAGGGTCTCACCAGGTCCACGGCGACGTGCTGATGCTCGAGGTGGTTGCAGGAGGGCAGGGGGCATACGGGTTCGACGGCAATTGCTCGCCGGAGTCGTTCCTGGCGGCGGACACGTCCTGTTGTTGTCGGAGACGAGCTTGTAGGTCATGCACAGATGATTGGAGAGCACCTGGAGACTCATAGGACACAGGCGAACAAAATAGCATGAGTCACAGGTCGAGGCGCGCACGGGGTTGGGGGCTAGGACTCACCGGAGTTGCAGCAGAGAACGGTGACGGGTTGGCATCGTCGAAGGCGATGTTCTGGGGCACGCGTGAGCGAGCTATACTGGCAGGTGCGCCTGGTGCTGGCGAACAGGCCCGTAGAAGCTAGGAGGTAGGAGGGGTCTAGGTTGGCCGGAATCGTGTCCGGAGTGTCGTCGGAGCAGTGGTGGTGAGGTTCAAAATTAGAGCAACCCTGGGGCGGAGATGTAGGGGTTCGTAGCATGGAAAACAAAAAATTTCTATCGCATACAAACAAACAAGCCAAGATCTATCTACTAGATTGTAGCAACGAGTCGATGGAATAACTTACCCTCGAAGATTCCAAAGCGTTTAACGAGAGCGGATTCTCGTGGGTGATGTAGTCGTACTCTTCCCGATCTCAAGATCGTGTAGACGATCCTTCCGGCGCTGCGTTCCGGCAGCGCTCCCGCAGTCGGTCACACGTTCGGTACTCGACGAAGACCTTCCTCTCCCTTGTTCCAGCAGGCAGCGGAGGTTGTAGCACTCTCCTCGCGATTCCGGCAGCACAACGGCGTGGTACCGGAAGTAGAGGGGAGATCCCGCAGGGCTTCGCCTTAAGCCGGAGCGAGTATGGTGGATTATGAGAGAGGGCTATTAGTGGTCTAGATATTAGACACACCAATTAGAAGGCTCTAAACCGCAGGCTAAAGCAATTAGAAGCTCTAAACCAAAACGGCTCTAAACCGGAGATTAGAGGTAGAAACTTGTGTGTCTAGAGGAGGGGGCCCTGCCCCTCCTTTTATAGGTGGGGAGGCGCGGCCAGGGGAGGGGAGTCCCTCCCCAAGTCGGCCTTGGGTGGCGCGCCGGCTTGGGGAGGAGACTCCTCCCTCAAGTCGGTTCCCAACTCCTCTTGCTTGTTTCCCACAGTTTCTTGTTTTAGCCGTTTGACTTTCAAACTGGACATTTGACTTTTCTGTTTTAGGATTCAATTTAATCCTTTATTTGGGACAGCAAGAACACTTAGTACATGATGCAATCATTCCAATATGTAATGACACATTCATGTACCCCTCCCCCCTCCCGGAGTGCCGGACATTCCGGAACCTTCTAGAACATTCACCGGAATCATTCCCGAACTCCGAAACGGGACTTTCTTTATATGAATCTTATTCTCCGGACCATTCCGGATCACCTCGTGATATCCCGGATCCCATCCGAGACTCCGAACAACATTCGGTCTCTTTCTCATAATACCATAACTACTCAAAACAACGTCGAATCCTTAAGTGTGTCTCCCTACGGTTTGTGAATTATGCGGACATGATCGAGACACTTCTCCGAACAATAACCAATAGAGGAATCTGGAAATTCATATGGCTCCCACATATTTCTACGATTACTTTGCGATCGAATGAACCACTTACATACGATACCAATTTCCCTTTGTCTCACGATATGTTACTTATCCGAGGTTATGATCGTCGGTATCTCTGCATACCTAGTTCAACCTCGTTACTGATAAGTACTCTTTTCTCGTTCCCGTGATATGTGATCCCTTGTGAGCCAGTCACATGCTTGCAAGCTAATTGGATGACATTTCACTGAGAGGGCCCAAAGAATATCTATCCGTCATATGGATGGACAAATCCCACTCTTGATCCATGTGTCTCAACCAATACTTTCCGAGCACTCAATGCCACCTTTATAGCCACCCAGTTATGGTGTGGTGTTTGATGTCATCAAAGCATCCATCCGGTAAAGGTGATATGCATGATCTCATGGTCGAAGGAATTAGGTTACTATGTATCAGAAAGCATATAGCAATTGAACTATTGAAATGACTTGATCTTTATGCTACGCTTATCTATAGGAGTATGTCCACCATATCATTCTCCTAACGATATGATCTTGTTGTTGATAACATCTCAATGTTCATGATAGGGAAACCACAATCATTTATCAACCAACAAGCTAGTGAAGTATAGAGGCTATACTAGGGACTTCAAACTAAGTTTACAAATCACACAAGTATTAATGTTTCCCTGTTAATACTATTATAGCATGAATGTAAACATTTATCATAAACACAAAGATATAATAATAACTACATTTATTATTGCCTCTAGGGCATATCTCCAACAGTCTCCCACTTGCACTAGAGTCATCTAATCTAGATTACATGGTAATATACCGAACACCCATGGCAGTTTGGTGTTGGTCATGTTTTGCCGTCGGGAGAGGTTTAGTCAACGGATCCGCCACATTCAGATCTGTGTGTACTTTGCAAATCTTTATATCCCCATCCTGGATATGTTCTCGAATAGCGTGAAAACGTAGCTTGATATGCTTCAGCTTCTTGTGTGACCTTGGTTCTTGCGCATTGGCTATGGCGCCCATGTTATCACATTAGATAGACATTGGGTCCAGCGCACTCGAAACCACACCCAGCTCTGTAATGAACTCTTTCATCCATATCGCTTCTTGTGAAGCCTCCGAAGCAGCCATGTATTCCGATTCAGTTGAAGATCTCGCCACAACGCTTTGCTTTGCACTCCTCCAGCTAACTGCTGCACCATTCAAAATAAATACGTATCCAGATTGTGATTTAGAATCATCCAGATCGGTGTTCCAACTAGCATCGGTGTAACCATTAACAACGAGCTGTTCATCACCTCCATAAGAAAGAACCATATCCTTAGTTCTTCTCAAGTACTTAAGGATGTTTTTGACCGCTGTCCAATGATCCACTCCTGGATCACTTTGATATCTGCTAGTTAGACTAACAGCATATGCGATGTCGGGTCTAGTACATAGCATGGCATACATTAGAGATCCTATGGCTGATGCATAGGGAGTCTTACTCATTCTTTCTCTATCTTCTGCCGATGTCGGACTTTGAGTTTTTCTCAAGGTCGTATTGGGCAACATGGGCAAGAACCCTTTCTTGCTTTCTTCCATTCCAAACCTCTTTAGAACTTTGTCCAAATATGTACTCTGTGACAATGATATTTGGCGTTTCGATCTATCTCTATAAATCTTTATGCCTAATATGTAAGCTGCTTCGCCAAGATCCTTCATTGAAAAACTATTATTCAAATATTCTTTGACACTATTAAGAAGGTCTACATCATTCCCAATCAATAATATGTCATCCACATATAGTATTAAGAATGCTATAGAGCTCCCACTCACTTTCTTGTAAATACAAGCTTCTCCATAAGTTTGTATAAAACCAAAACTTTTGATTACCTTATCAAAACGTTGATTCCAACTTCGGGATGCTTGCTTCAATCCATAGATGGACCGTTGAAGTTTGCATACCTTGTTAGCATCTTTAGGATCGACAAAACCTTTGGGTTGCATCATATACAACTCTTCATCAATGTCTCCATTGAGGAATGCTGTTTTGACATCCATCTGCCATATCTCATAATCTTAATATGCAGCGATTGCTAACATAATCCTCACAGACTTTAGCTTCGCTACCGGTGAGAAAGTCTCATCGTAGTCAACTCCTTGAATTTGTCGAAACCCTTTTGCGACAAGTCGAGCTTTATAGACAGTAACATTACCATCAGCATCTGTTTTCTTCTTGAAAATCCATTTGTTATCGACAGCCTTTCGGCCATCCGGTAAGTCCACCAAAGTCCATACTTGGTTTTCGTACATGGATCCAATCTCGGATTTCATGGCTTCTTGCCATTTATTGGAATCTGGGCTCATCATCGCTTCCTCATATGTCTCGGGGTCATCGGTGTTGTCCACCAACATGACACTCATAACGGGATCATACCAATCTGGAGTGGTACGATTTCTCGTTGACCTCCGAGGCTCTGTAGCAACTTCAACCGAAGTTTCATGATCACCATCATTAGCTCCCTCTCTAATTGGTGCAGGCACCACAGGAACTTCTTCCGGTGTTGCGCTACTCGCAATTTCGAGAGAAGGTTCGACAACCTCGTCGAGTTCTACTTTCCTTCCAGTCACTTCTTTCGAGAGAAATTCCTTCTCTAGAAAGGATCCATTCTTGGCAACGAAGATTTTGCCTTCGGATCTATGATAGAAGGTATACCCAATAGTTTCCTTCGGGTATCCTATGAAGACGCATTTTTCCGCTTTGGGTTCAAGCTTGTCCGGCTGTAACTTCTTTACATAGGCTTCGCATCCCCAAATTTTAAGGAACGACAATTTAGGTTTCTTCCCAAACCATAATTCATACGGTGTCGTTTCAACGGATTTATACGGTGCCCTATTTAAAGTGAATGCGGCTGTTTCTAATGCATAACCCCAAAATGATAGCGGTAAATCTGTAAGTGACATCATAGAACGAACCATATCTAAGAGAGTTCGATTACGACGTTCGGACACACCATTACGCTGTGGTGTTCCCGGCGGTGTCAATTGTGAAAGTATTCCGCATTTCTTCAAATGCTCGCCAAACTCGTAACTTAGATATTCACCTCCACGATCAGAACGTAGAAATTTAATCTTCTTGTTACGTTGATTCTCTACCTCACTTTGAAACTCCTTAAACTTCTCAAAAGTTTCGGACTTATGTTTCATGAAATAGATATACCCATATCTACTCAAGTCATCCGTGAAGGTAAGAACATAACGATAACCACCGCGCGATGCTACACTCATTGGACCACACACATCGGTATGTATGATTTCCAATAAGTCCGTAGCTCGCTCCATTATACCAGAAAATGGAGTCTTAGTCATTTTTCCCATCAGACATGCTTCGCATCTTTCAAGTGATTCAAGAAGTCCATCGGAATGGAGTTTCTTCATACGCTTCACTCCAATGTGACCAAGACGACAGTGCCACATATAGGTCGAATTATCGCTTGATTTCAAACGTTTAGCCTCAATGTTGTTGATATGTGTATTTCCACTATCGAGATTCAATAAGAATAGACCATCTATCAAAGGTGCATGTGCGTAAAACATATTACTCATATAAATCGAACAACCATTATTCTCGGACTTAAACAAGTAACCGTCTCGCAATAAACAAGATCCCGATATAATGTTCATGCTCAACGCAGGCACCAAATAACAATTATTTAAGTATAAAACTAATCCCGATGGTAGATGAAGGGGTAGCGTGCCGACCGCGATCACATCAACCTTTGATCCGTTTCCCACGCGCATCGTCACCTCGCTCTTCGCTAGCTTCCGTTTATTCTGCAACACCTGTTTCGAGTTACAAATATGAGCAACCGAACCAGTATCAAATACCCAGGCACTACTACGAGTACTAGTGAGATACACATCAATAACATGTATATCAGATATACCTTTCTTCTTGATGTTGCCGTTCTTCAAATCCGCCAAGTACTTTGGGCAATTCCGCTTCCAGTGACCTTCTCCCTTGCAGTAAAAGCACTCAGTATCAGGCTTGGGTCCAGCCTTGGTCTTCTTCGCCGGCGTGGTAACTTTCTTACCACCCTTCTTGAAGTGTCCCTTTTGCTTAGACTTGCCTTTCTTGAATTTGGTGGTCTTATTGACCAACAACACTTGGTGCTCTTTCTTGATCTCCACTTCTGCAGATTTCAACATGGCAAAGAGTTCTGGCAACGTCTTGTTCATGTTCTGCATGTTGTAGTTCATCACAAAGTTCTTGTAACTTGGTGGTAGTGATTGGAGGACACGGTAAATCCCCAAAGCATTAGGAATCACAATACCCAAGCTTTGAAGTTTGTTTGCGTGCCCAGACATCTTAAGCACATGCTCACTGACGGAGCTGCCCTCTTCCATCTTGCAGTTAAAGAACTTTTCAGAAGCTTCATAACTTTCAATTGCCGCATGAGTCTCAAAAATCAATTTGAGATCCTCGACAATATCATATGGGTCTGAATCCTCAAACCTTTTCTGAAGCTCCGATTCCAAACCATACAAGATAGCACACTGAACTATGGAGTACTGATTCTTCCGAGCGAGGTAAACATTCTTTACTTCATCGGGAGCATCATCTGCAGGTGGGTCACCCAGCGGTGCATCCAGCACATAGGTCAAATTACCAGCTGTGAGGATAATCCTCAAATTGCGGAACCAATCCGCGAAGTTGCTTCCATTGTTTTTCAACTTTTCTTTCTCTAGGAACGCATTAAAATTGATGGTAGGGGCTGCCATTGATCTACAACATATTTGCAATAGTTTAGACTAAGTTTATGACAAATTGAGTTCAAATTAATTAATGAAATTAAACTAGGTGAACTCCCACTCAAAACAATATCCCTCACATTGTTTTAGTGATCACACGAACCAAATCCACCATACCAACACCGATCATCACGAGAGTTGATATAGCTTCAATGGCGAACAATCGACATGTTCATCATATCTACTATATGATTCATGCTTTACCTTTCGGTGATCCGTGTTACGAGACCATGTCTGTACATGCCAGGCTCGTCAAGATCAAACCTTAGTTTCCACATGAGCAAATCTGGCTTGCTCACGTTGTATACACTTGCAGAATCTAACACACCCGATCATCACGTGGTGCTTCAAAACAACAAGCTTTAGCAACGGTGCTAACTAAGGGTGAACACTTTATGACTTGAAATTGATGTGCATGAGGGATCATCTTATAATGCTACCGTCGTCTACTAAGCAATACAAGATGCATAAAGGATTAACATCACATGCAATTCAATATATATGTGATATGATATGGCCTTTCTTCTTTGTGCTTCCGATCTCCATCTTCAAGCACGAACATGATCTCCATCATCACCGGCATTGCATCAAGGTCAATGACGCTTCTCCATGGTTGTCGTCCACCGGCTTCAACTATTACAACTACTTTGAATAGACACGCGGGTCTTAACATAAATTAAAGACAACCATATGGCTCCTGCCGGTTGCCAACTTACAATAAGGAACATTGCATACATCAAATATAATCACAATCATGGCCATATCACATCACTGCACACCCCTGCAAAACAAAGTTAGACGCCTCTACTTTCTTTGCATATTTTACGTGGTTTGGGGCTTTCAATAAGTGTCGTTCTAACTTACGAACAAGAACCACAACATTGATACTAGCATTGTTGATCACCCGTTGTACATTGGATCTTAACTATGCTAGGAGAAACAGGCACCCGCAAAGCCACTTATGCAATACAAGTTGCATGCAAGCGTGGAGCAAGTCTCATGAACGATGTCATGTAAGGTTAGCCCGGGCCGCTTCATCCCAACATACCGCAAGATGCAAAGTACACAAGAAGTAATCGACAATAAAAGCATCAACGCCCACAATGACCATTGTGTTCTACTCGTGCAACAGATCTACATATAGACACGGCTCTGATACCACTGTAGGGGTTCGTAGCATGGAAAACAAAAATTTTCTATCGCATACAAACAAACAAGCCAAGATCTATCTACTAGATTGTAGCAACGAGTCGATGGAATAACTTACCCTCGAAGATTCCAAAGCGTTTAACGAGAGCGGATTCTCGTGGGTGATGTAGTCGTACTCTTCCTGATCTCAAGATCGTGTAGACGATCCTTCCGGCGTTGCGTTCCGGCAGCGCTCCCGCAGTCGGTCACACGTTCGGTACTCGACGAAGACCTTCCTCTCCCTTGTTCCAGCAGGCAGCGGAGGTTGTAGCACTCTCCTCGCGATTCCGGCAGCACAACGGCGTGGTACCGGAAGTAGAGGGGAGATCCCGCAGGGCTTCGCCTTAAGCCGGAGCGAGTATGGTGGATTATGAGAGAGGGCTATTAGTGGTCTAGAGATTAGACACACCAATTAGAAGGCTCTAAACCGCAGGCTAAAGCAATTAGAAGCTCTAAACCAAAACGGCTCTAAACCGGAGATTAGAGGTAGAAACTTGTGTGTCTAGAGGAGGGGGCCCTGCCCCTCCTTTTATAGGTGGGGAGGCGCGGCCAGGGGAGGGGAGTCCCTCCCCAAGTCGGCCTTGGGTGGCGCGCCGGCTTGGGGAGGAGACTCCTCCCTCAAGTCGGTTCCCAACTCCTCTTGCTTGTTTCCCACAGTTTCTTGTTTTAGCCGTTTGACTTTCAAACTGGACATTTGACTTTTCTGTTTTAGTATTCAATTTAATCCTTTATTTGGGACAGAAAGAACACTTAGTACATGATGCAATCATTCCAATATGTAATGACACATTCATGTACCCCTCCCCCCTCCCGGAGTGCCGGACATTCCGGAACCTTCTAGAACATTCACCGGAATCATTCCCGAACTCCGAAACGGGACTTTCTTTATATGAATCTTATTCGCCGGACCATTCCGGATCACCTCGTGATATCCCGGATCCCATCCGAGACTCCGAACAACATTCGGTCTCCTTCTCATAATACCATAACTACTCAAAACAACGTCGAATCCTTAAGTGTGTCTCCCTACGGTTCGTGAATTATGCGGACATGATCGAGACACTTCTCCGAACAATAACCAATAGAGGAATCTGGAAATTCATATGGCTCCCACATATTTCTACGATTACTTTGCGATCGAATGAACCACTTACATACGATACCAATTTCCCTTTGTCTCACGATATGTTACTTATCCGAGGTTATGATCGTCGGTATCTCTGCATACCTAGTTCAACCTCGTTACTGATAAGTACTATTTTCTCGTTCCCGTGATATGTGATCCCTTGTGAGCCAGTCACATGCTTGCAAGCTAATTGGATGACATTTCACCGAGAGGGCCCAGAGAATATCTATCCGTCATATGGATGGACAAATCCCACTCTTGATCCATGTGTCTCAACCAATACTTTCCGAACACTCAATGCCACCTTTATAGACACCCAGTTACGGTGTGGTGTTTGATGTCATCAAAGCATCCATCCGGTAAAGGTGATATGCATGATCTCATGGTCGAAGGAATTAGGTTACTATGTATCAGAAAGCATATAGCAATTGAACTATTGAAATGACTTGATCTTTATGCTACGCTTATCTATAGGAGTATGTCCACCATATCATTCTCCTAACGATATGATCTTGTTGTTGATAACATCTCAATGTTCATGATAGGGAAACCACAATCATTTATCAACCAACAAGCTAGTGAAGTATAGAGGCTATACTAGGGACTTCAAACTAAGTTTACAAATCACACAAGTATTAATGTTTCCCTGTTAATACTATTATAGCATGAATGTAAACATTTATCATAAACACAAAGATATAATAATAACTACATTTATTATTGCCTCTAGGGCATATCTCCAACAGGAGAGGAGGTGGAGAGTGACGGGAAAGAGAGGGGAGAGAGGGGCGATTTAGCGTGCGTGGTCTCTGGAGAAATTCATGCGCGGCATTTAGGTGAATTGAACGTGAGTAATCGGCGCTGGAAACGACAGCAGGGTGAGGGGAATGGGCCGCGGGGTAGAGACGGTGATGCCAGGTTGGCGTGGGGCCGGGGTGTCAGAGGGGTTGAGGGTAGAGCTGGGGGTGAGAGAAGACCGGCCGAGAGAGGGAGGTTTCCCCGGGTGGGCTGATAATGGGCCTAGTTGGGCTGGAAGCTGGGTAGGGTTTAGTTGGGTCGCCTTTTTCTTTTTTTTCTTTCTTTGTTCTTTTTTTCCATTTTTTTCTGTTTTCATTTTGATCAAATAATTCAAACACCCATTTGAATTCAGAACTTTTCCAAACTTTCAGTAAGCTTTTAATACTGTTTATTACTGTATTTAAATAATCCATTTTAGAATATTTTCTTATATTCTCTTAGGGTTTATTATTTATTTAAATTAGACATTTGTCTTTATTAAATAACGATTTAAATATGTTTTCAAACTTCTATTTGAATTCCAATTTTTACCAAACCTTTTCATTAGGTTTTATTTATTCATTAGTGTGTTAAATAATTCACTTTGAATTATTTTAAACATTTTAATATCATTTAATATTCATTTAAATTGGGCATTTGTTTTTATTCAAATAAAATCAAATATGGTTTTAAACCCATATAAATTTTATTCAAATAATTCTTTTATTCCCATTAGATAACTTTTATTTCACTTGGGAAAATTCCAATTTATGATTTTATCATGATTTAATTAATCATTTACATTAGGGATTTGTCTCCATTTAAATATAGTTAGAATATGGTTTAATCCCATATGTTTTTATTTCAATATTCTTTATCCCTTTATTTTATTTGTATTTGGATTATCTTTGTTCCATTTTCTTATGGATTTAATTCAATTTTCAAATTTTCTTCTAAATAATTTTTTTGGGATTTATTATTTAGTTTAGGCACTTTGTCTTTATTTAAATAAAATTGAATATGGTTTATTCCATATGATTTTATATAAATAACCTTTTATTCCTTTTTATTATTCAATAACTTTCATTTGTTTATGGATTTGGCCTAGATTTAATTTGTCTTTTAAATACTCCTTATTTATTTATTTCTTTCTTTGCCTTATAAAATCCATATCTTTTTATTTATAGATCCAAAATTGGTGATTCAAATTTGTATGATTTTATTTATTATTTTTTTATATTTTTAAATCCTTTTAGGATTAACTTGCCCATAATTTGGTATGAATTTTAGCTAGGAGCTTTATTAGCTTTGGAAATTATTTCCTTTTATCTTAATAAATTCATAAGCTTTTATCCATGGCTCCAAATTGAATGAAACTAATTTATATGATCTTATAATATTTTTGTTTATCATTTTTGATCATTTATAAATGTTTGTTGCTGAATTTTTATATGGATCAAATCCATAGTCTTAGAGAGATTTTGGAAATGATTTTCTTCCATTAGGGTTTTAGTGTTTTGGTTTATTTTCCTAAGTGTTTAAATTTTAAGATACATTCTTTGATGAAAGCATTTCACTTGATTGAAATTTTGTTGGATTCCCTTTTCATTCAAATTTGTTCAAGAAGGGTTTTGTTGTTTTCCATTTAGAAATAAAAAGTTTCTTTTCACCCTAAATTTCAACAATTAATTCTTTTGTTTATTTATTTTTCACATTTCAAAATTTGGAAATTTTTGGATGTGACAGTAAAAATTTATCATAAACACAAAGATATAATAATAACTAATTTATTATTGCCTCTTGGGCATATCTCCAATAATTGGCGCGACGGCGGTACTCGAAGTTGGCGAAGAAGAATCCGGCGTGACGAAGACCATGCGCAGACGGTGGTGATCCGCGCCATAGGAGATGTCATGGTGGAAAACCGAGGACGTCCGTGCACGGGGACGATGAAGTAGACTGCGTGCAGCGACGCTACGACCCGAGGGGGCGGTATAGCTGCATGACGCAAGTCGGTGAAGCGGATGGGAGACCGCCAACGACGTACACACCAAGGAAGGCGCGTTGAAAGCCGGTAGCATGGACCAAAGGCGGCGTTGCGTCCCGAAGGGGCGATGCAGCGGCAGCCTGTAGCTCGATCAGTGGTAGGCGCGTGCTCGGGGACATGCTTGGCGTAGATAGGCGCGGGATCGGTTGATCAGACCGACGGTGCGCCTTATGCTTCATGGCGTGTACGACGCGTAGATCGTAGTCGATGGCACCATTGTCGGTGAAGTCCGAGACAATGACGATGAAAACGATCCGAGGGGTGGCGGCCATGGCAGCCTTCTAAACAAGGCATAGCAGCCGTCCGAGATAGATCGTCGATGCCGATGGTCGGAGTAGAGGTGCGGCGATGATGACGGCGGTGGGCTACTCAATCTGATCTATGATCGGTAAACCAAAAAAGAAGACCGGCCAAGCGACTGAAAAAAACTCACCAAGGGCAGCCGATCACAGATCGACTGGTGAACCCTGCGACGGATCGCGCGGCCCTCAACGGAGATCATGGAGATTGATCCGCCGGGGTCGGGGCGGCGGAAGCGCATCGGTGACTAGGGTTTGGACCGGTTAGGCTGATACCATAAAAGAGTATGAGTTTGGCAAAATACGATGGATATATTATTGAGCCTCATGGATAAATATATAGGCGTATAAGAATGATCTTGGAATATAAGTCAAGTTAGGATTATACATAAATAAATTCAAACTCTATCTAAACTATCATAACAACCGTATATGACTAATACTCTAACGCCTCGGACATACCCACAGTAGATTTTATTTAGGAGCGCACATCCATACACTGAAACTAAAGTGGACATATTGTACGCTAATAAGTATTTTCACTTTTAGGATCTACCCAAATGCATCATGTTTGATCACCTCGCATTTTTATAAGAGCTCCATAAATTAGCAGATACACAACTAAACATGTACTCCCTCTGTTTTAAAATATAAAATATTTTAGTTTTATGAAAAAAATGTATCTAGATTTTTTTTAGTGTATATATTCACTTTAGTTAAAACATCTTATATTTTGAAACGGATGAAGTATCATCCATAATCTCATGGGTTAATCACAACACGCTAATCAATGGATGGAAACATACTCCAAAAGTGGAGTTTTGGCGTTCCAGTAGTCGGATTCTTGTAAAATTCTTCCCGTTAAGCGATTGTTACTTCTCGCTTCGTTGTCTTGTATGGCCCTGAACCGCGTTGCTCTATCCCTGCTCTCCAATCATGGCTCGACGAGTGACATGTGATTCAATAATTGGTTCAGCAACACTTGAATCGAGCTCTGCTATATATGAAGATACAAGCAGATAATCACATAACTGAAACATTTTCGCCATGGGCAATTGTCTCCTTTTGAAGCTTCACCATTAAATCCAAGTTTCCCATCCTCCGCGTACGAATCATAAACTTTCATTCAGATTTTATGAGCCATTCTAGATCATCGGCAAGGATAACCCTGTTTCATATACATGCTGCAGTTACCCAAAAATCCACTATTCACTCAGTATTTCACGTGTCGCCACTTTGATGTGCTCTCAAGGCAAGTACGACCGTATCCCCGATCCCTTGCAAATAAACCTGAAAATGGATCCACGTCCAAGTACACAACCAAATTACCCAACCGCTGTCTAAATAAACTTAATCCAGTCCACGTCCAGTCCAACTAACAATTAATAAAGTCCAAATCTACACGTCAGAAGTCCAAGGATTGCAAGTTGCAATTATATATTACGGTCTGTTTGTTCCTGCGAAGATCCTTTAGAACCACAGTTGATCAAATCTCGCGGCTTCAGTTGATTACCTGGAGTGTACCTCACTTCGCTCCCAATTCCTGATATAAAAGCTTGGGGACAAGCTTCGACTCAAGGAGGAGAGGAAGTCGGCGACCATACGCCTTCCACTACGCACGGCCCAACAGCCAGAAGGTGAAGCGTCGGGGCAAGCCCAACCCAGCTTCTTTGGCCCATGGCTGGAATGACACCCCACCACATAGTCACGCAACTGATTTATAAAAATAAACAGATTTGCTAGGTGTTAGGGCAATTTTATTGGGCCGATCCATCCTATTCAAGCGTGTCCGAACTCGTCCGCATGGACGTGCGGGGTGTGCGTGGCATCCCATCCGGCGACCTATCCGGAGAAACGCGTCCGGCTTAACCCATTCATGCATCTAATGTAGGGCTCGGTTGCGTCGACCCGGACGCGCGACAGCGTGGGGTGTCTTGCCCGTTGGCCACCCAGGCCCATATGTAAAGAGACATTAGTATTTAATGATAGATTTTTATTAGATTATTAAGTCCTGCTAGTTACAAAAAGGCCATTCAAACAAATTAGGGGGATGGTACTTCTACTGCTGCTACGGCTATGCCTACGCTTACGGCTACTGCTGGAGGAGGATGACGCGGCGGCTACTCGCCGCCGTTGCCACAGACATCGTTGTCGTGGCCACCGTTACCGCGGTCGTCGGCCCCGTCGATAGCCGCCCTAGCGGCCTAGATGGCCCGCTGCTGGATGCGTTCGCGGAGATGGTCACGAGCATTGTCGCGAGCTGCCGCCTTCAGCCGGTCCTCCACCGCCCGGTTCGTCAGGGCCTTGTCCATCTCGGCGGCCCAGTGGTCCCCCGCCTCCCGTTGGGCGAGCAACTCCGCCGGAGAAGGATCCAGAGCCGGAGCACCATTAGGGCCGAAGCCCAGCGCCTGCGCTATCTGTACGGGGACGACGATCGGCGCCTCCAGTTGGTCCACCTCCTCCTCCTCCTCTTCGTTGTCCACCGCCTCCTCTGTGTCGTCGGTGTCGACGAGACCCCACGCGAGCGCCGCCTCAGCGGCCAGAACCACGCGCTCCTCCTCCGCCATCGAGTCGACGGCATGCTCTTCCGCGTCGCTGCGCGCTTTGGCGGCGTGGCGGAGCTCGCAGATGGTGACCTTGGCGGCCTCCTTGGCCACCTCCTCCAGCGTGGCCATGGCCACCTCGTGGCGGATCTTGCGAGGAGCCGCTAATGCGGCCTCCAAGGCCACTGCCTCCTTGGCAGCGACGTGGTGTATGTCGGTCACCGCCCATTGGGCGGCAACCATTGCTGCTGCCTCCACCACCCGCTGCAGGGCACACTCAGCGATCTCGCCTTCCTTCTCGAAGGCCAGCACCCGCGCCTTGCCCATGCGCCGGGCCAGCACTGTGGCCTCAAGGTGGACCTCATCTACCTCCACGTCCGGGTAGCAGGTGCGGCACATCTCCCGGATCTTGGACCACGTGGCGATCTTCCGGTGAGGCATGACTGCTGGAGCTTTTTTGGCTACTGGTTTTCTCTTGCTTTGGGGCTTGTTGTCTTCGCCGCGCCGGCGGCCGTCTTTTATAGACCGCAATGGAGGCGGAAATGGAAGGGGATGCGCGGGAAGTTTTCTCGCCGCGGAAAGCGAGACGCGTGCGGGAAATGATGGCGGGAAACGCCGGCCGCGCGGGAAGCCGCCGACGCTGACAGCCGACGTCGCGTCACCATTAACGTCCCATCGCGGGAGTGTCAACCGGTGACAGCGGGAGGAGGACAAACATATGGGTCAGGCCGCTGGGCGCGGTCGGCCGGACCGGACCACGGCCCCAAATCAACCGCGGCCCGACCCAAACGGACAGAAACGGGCCATGGGGTGACCGGATGGGTCGGCCCGGTGGAGACGCCCTTAGTCACCTCTCTTGCCATTGAATTTATCTCACGATTCGTGCAACATGGGACTTCCACATGAATTGTAACTAGGTTGTAACTGAGATTTTAATGAGTTGTAACTAGGTTGCAACTGAGAATTAGTACAAATTATATAAGTTGCAACTAGGTTGTAACCGAGAATTAACACAAATAGTAGGATGATGTCAACGACTTACACATAAGAAGTTCTCACACGTGTGAGATCTAGGCACTCATAAAAAAGAGTAGTCACGCAACTGTTACTATTAAAGGAGAGATGTAGCTCCATTTCCTTCGTCCAGAGGATCCCGGTGAATGGCAATTGTTCTGATGATAACATTGCTCTCGTTTTGTATCGACAATTGTCCAGACGATAACATATCTCCCGGCTTGTATCTATAGTACTCCCGCCGACCTTGGTTTTGAACTAGAGTTGTTCAAAAGTGTGACACTTATTTAGGATTAGATGGAGTACAGATTTTGACTGTGATTGTGCTGAGCGGTGGTAGAACCTGTTGAGTGTGAAACCATTTCTTTTTAGTCGTGTAATCGAGAGTAGATCCTTAAGAGTTCCTGGCCATATTATATGACCATCGTGCCAAGCCAAAAATAAAAACACAGTAGTGATTCCTGGCCACCACTCCGACGGCTCCTTTCAACCATTTCCCTGCCATCGACAAACCACGACGCGACCGCTGGATCGTCGATACTGACACAGCTTAAAGCGGTGGTACTATGTTAGCTGAACCCCCTGACAAGCAATCGTTTTCTATATGACAATTCACATGGCATGCACGATCGATGACGATGACACCTATCTGAGAGCTAGCTAAAACTAGCTACACATGCATATGAATGTACGAACCGGCTGACATGCGGTAATCATTATTGGATGGGTGAAACCGTCAAAGGATATGTCGTCCACTTTGGTCAGAGCTGTCTAGTAACTCTTATCAATAATTAACAGCTTTCAATATAATTACTAATTTCTCTATTTGAAAACACGGAGTAGCATGTGGTTGGAAGCATCTGGTTGGATGGTTAGACCATCGACTACATGGGCAAAAAACCGGTTTAAAAAAGACTTTGAACCGGTTCCACGCATAGCAGGGCATCGCTGCCATCGCACCATGTCATCTGGTAACAAAAAGAGAACCATGCAGTCGGTTCGGTTCAAAGGATTCAACATGTAAGTTTAGGCCATATGTAAAGAGAAAAGCTACATACGTGTGCCTTGTATGCATGTGTCAACATGCAAAGGGGTTTAATACGTAGCAGTAGATGTTGGAATATTAGGCATAATTTTCATGATTAATTTTAAAATATTAAACATGATAAAACCAGCGACTAGCTCATGTAACCCAAACATACTAGATGTACTAAACAACAGGATGAACGGAAACAAAAAACAGCTAAACATGTACTCGCAGAACATGATGAATAACCAAACAAGATCACGTAGCACGTACCGTTCGGTTGCCGTAATAGAAACTTTGGAAAAGACTGATCGAAGCAGACGGCGACGAAGACGGCGGTAGGCAGCACCGCCTGACTTGGATGGAAGACGACCCGTGATGGAGAGCTCGAGCAGTCGCGCGAAGCGCTTTCCAAAAACCTTATTCGCCCTCTCCCGTAGAGGATCACAAAGGCGAGTGGTTCCGGAGACCTGCTTTCCCTTCCGCCGGTGCACGCCGGCAAGCGGGATGGAGTAGACTACGTTGACGGCGCAAGTAGAAAGGATGGCAAAACCCTAGATTAGTATTCGGTAGTATTGTGGCGGTAGCCGAGCAGGACTTTATATAGAGCGACTCAGAAAACCCTAACGGAGATTTTCCTGAGCAGCAAAATAAAGCTCGGCTCCGTGGCCTGCGGCGCGCGCGCGTCGTGACGAGACGAGCGGGCAAGCGTGCGTGCGTGCGAGCAGCGGCGTCATCAGAGGAGGAGCGCGCGCGTGTATCTCTCTTATTGCCACTCACTTACAAAGTGGTGCAACACTCCACCTTATAAGGTGGTGCAACTCTCCTTCAACTTCCCATGTGGGATTAAACTTTAGCTCCCACTCCACTCCCAAGTGAGCTGCCACAAACATGGGTCCAAACACATATGGACTGCCACAAATCTGGGCTTTGAGATTTAGAGAAAATCTGAAATACACATGGGCCTAAATGGATTAGCCCCATTATTTCTAACAACCCCCCACCAGATCTCAAATGCCCATTTGAAGATTTGCCAATCCTTGCTACTTTTTTATATACAAGTGTTTCAGCAGAGGCTGTTAAGTTGAACTTCCACCTAGAATCTTGAACTACGTCTATCAACAACTTGAACAATGGACAAACCTTGAATTGCAAGTTTGGTGCCAATAGATTTCACTCAAAATTATAACTAGTACCTGACTGCCAGTAGCCTACCCCGCGGGTTGGAGCATATGCGTCATACTCCCAGGTCTCTTCATGAGTTTACTAGAGATCACCTAAATCTCATAGACCGCGATGTTTACAGTCGAGCTCATATAAGTGTGTTCTTTCAAGAATGCCCTGTAGGACAGCATCTTTGCTAATTAAAGCCAACAGAAACACATTAAGGCATGTTGCCAACCTGCCTTACAGACTATGAGAGTTATGCATCTTCACATAGAGAGGGTTACAAAATACTCTCCTCGGTCAAACCACTAGCTTGTTCTTTCCAGGTCCTAATTCACGGGATCTCCGATCACATAGGTTGGGTTACCACTAAGGTGTGACATCCATGGGTCTCAAACCCATCTCCCTCGATGCACTTTCTATCACATTTCGTGATAGTCCCTTCGTAAAGGGATCTGCTAGGTTTTTGTCTGTTTGAATATACGTAACAGTTATTACTCCGGAGTTTCTCAATTTCCTGACAGATTTCAAATGTCTCTTCACGTGTCTTGATGACTTCGTGTTATCCTTAGAATTGTTCACTTTGACAATAACAGTTTGGTTGTCACAATTCAAAAGGATTGCCTGCACAGGTTTCTCAACCACAGGCAAGTCCATCAAAAGCTCACGCAGGCATTCTGACTCAACAGTGGCTGTGTCTAAAGCAGTAAGTTATGCTTTCATAGTTGACCTCGTCAATATGGTTTGTCTACGAGACCTCCATGACACTGCGCCACCTCCAAGGGTAAACACATACCCGCTCGTGGCGTAGAGTTCATAACCGTCAGAGATCCAATTCGAATCACTATATCCTTCAAGCACAGCAGGGTTCCCTGAATAGTAAATCTCATAGCTCATTGTACCACATAGATAGTGCATGATCCTTTCAAGTGCATGCCAATGATCAATACCCGGGTTAGACATGAACCTACTCAACTTGCTCACAGCAAAAGAGATAACGGGTCTTGTAGCGCTTGCTAAGTACATGAGAGAACCAACAACTTGTGAATATTTTAGCTGATCTGTTGGTTCCTTCTTATTCTTTCGTAATGTCAAACTGGGATCATAAGGTGTTGGAGAAGTCTTGCCATCATTAAAACCAAATCGGCTCAAGACCTTCTCAACATAATGAGATTGCGTTAAAGTAATCCCATTCTTGTTCTTAATAAGCTTGATGTTCAGAATCACATCAGCCTCTCCCAGATCTTTCATATCAAAAATCTTTGACAAGAAAGACTTGACTTCATTTATCACTTTCATGTTTGTACCAAATATCAGAATGCCATCCACGTACAAACATAATATAACGCTATCGCCCCCACCATGGCGATAGTAAACACACCTATCAACCTCATTAATGACAAAGCCAACAGAAAGTAGAGTTCTGTCAAATTTCTCATGCCATTGCTTAGGTGCTTGTTTCAGGCCATAGATTTTAATAACTTACACACCTTTTTCTCTTCACCTTTTACCACAAACCCATTTGGCTGATCCATATAGATCTCCTTTTCCAACTCTCCATTAAGGAAAGTTGTCTTCACGTCCATTTGATGAACAAGAAGACCATAATAGGCAGCCAGGGATAGTAGTACTCGAATGGTGGTCAGTCTAGCGACAGGTGAATAGGTGTCAAAGTAATCTTCGCCTTCTTTCTGTGTGTAGCCCTTAGCTACAAGACGCGCCTTGTACTTCTCAATAGTACCATAAGGCCGTAGCTTCTTCTTGAACACCCACTTACATCCCACAGATTTACAACCATAGGGTCGTTCTGATAATTCCCAAGTTCCATTAGAAAGAATCGAGTCCATCTCATTTTGGACAGCTTCTTTCCAATCATATGCATCAAGGGATGCATATGCCTCCGTAATGGATCTGGGAGTATCATCCACAAGGTACACGATGAAGTCATTACCAAAGGATTTTGCAACCCTCTGTCTCTTACTCCTTGTGAGAGGTTCATCGTCATCCTTCTCAAGGAATTTATCATGTGGTTGTTCAGAATTCTCAATAGATGCACTAGATTCAGGAAGTATTTCAGAAGAAATCCTACCAATGCTATGCATATCTTTCATAGGAAAAATATTCTCAAAGAATGTCGCATCACGAGATTCCATTATAGTATCAACATGCATATCAGGTACCTCAGATTTAACCACTACAAATCTATAGCCTATACTCCGTGGAGCATATCCTAGAAAGATACAATCCACTGTCTTGGGTCCAAGCTTGAGTTTCTTGGGAATCGGTATGTTGACCTTTGCCAAACACCCCCAAGTGCGCAGATATGAAAGTGATGGTTTTCTCCAAACCTACTCCTCATAAGGAGTCTTTTCTTTATTCTTGTTAGGAACTCTATTCAGGACATGACATGAAGTCAACAAAGCCTCCCCCTACCATGCCTTTGATAAACCAGCAGTGGCTAACATGGAATTCACCAAGTCAGTCAGCGTGCGGTTTTTCCTCTCGGCAATCCCGTTTGATTGGGGCGAGTAGGGAGGCGTCCTCTCATGAATAATTCCATGTTCCTGACAGAATTCGTCAAATATTTTGGGAAAATACTCACCACCACGATCCAACCTAAGACGCTTGATCTTTCTCTCTAGTTGATTTTGAACTTCGGCCTTATAGATTTTAAAGTAGTCTAGAGCCTCATCTTTAGCTTGCAACAAGTAAACATAGAAGAATTTAGTAGCATCATCTATCAATGTCATGAAATATCTCTTTTCACCTTTTGTCAACACACCATTCATCTCGCATAGATCAGAATGTATGAGTTCTAGAGGTGCCAAGTTTCTCTCCTCGGCAGCCTTGTGAGGCTTTGGAGGTTGCTTTGATTGCACACAACTATGGCACTTAGAACCTTTGGCAATAGTGAAATTTGGAATTAAACTCATACTGGACATCTGAGACATCAAACCAAATTAATGTGACATAAACGAGAATGCCAAACACTGGTATCATCATTAACACCACCACAAATATGATTCACGGATTTATTACAAAACTCTAAAAGTGAAAACCGGAATAAGCCTCTGAACTCATAACCTTTACCAATAAATTGTCCATGTTTTGAAACAACGACTTTATTAGACTCTAAGACAACCTTAAACCCATCTCTGCATAGAAGGGAGCCACTAACGAGATTCTTGTTCATAGTAGGGACATGTTGCACGTTCCTTAGCTGCACGATCTTTCCGGAAGTAAACTTCAGATCCACCGTGCCAACACCATGAACAGAAGCATGTGATCCATTCCCCATTAATACGGATGAATCCCGAGCGACCTGATAAGAAGTGAACATAGAGATGTCAGCACACACATGAACATTAGCACCTGTATCAAGACACCAACATGGTGATTGAAATACTTAAAGAACAGTAAATAAATTACCATACCCATCAGTATTGCTAGCGGTCACGACGGTGACAGTCTTGGCCTTTTTCCCTCTGTGGTCTGCGTGTTCTAGACAGTCCTTGAAAAAGTGGTCGGGCTCTCCACAAGTGTAACAAGACAGTTCACTCTTGTCCATGTTCGTCTTCTTCTTCTTGAAGGTTGTAGTCTTTATAGGCTTGTTAAATGAGGGTTTGAAGTTCCCTTTGTTCTTGCCTACGGATTTGCCTTTCTACACAAAGTTAGCAGTAGCATGACCCGCTCCTTTCTCAGTAGTGTCCTTAGCCCGAGCCTTCTCCTCAACATCAAGGGATGCTATCAAATTTTCAACTGATATCTCCTGTCTCTTGTGTTTGAGAGTTGTGGCAAAGTTCCTCCATGAAGGGGGCAACTTAGCAATAATGCAACCTGCCACAAACTTGTCGGGTAAGATATACTTAAGGAGTTCGAGATCTTTGGCAATGCACTGTATCTCATGAGCTTTTTGAACCACAAGAAGGTCCTTTGTCATCTTAAAATCATGAAAGCTCTCCATGATATAAAGTTCACTGCCAGCATCTGCAGCACCAAACTTTGCATTCAGTGCGTCCCAGAGCTCCTTCCCGTCTTTTATGTGCATAAACACATTACACAGACGGTCAGCAAGAATGCTCAGAATACATCCCACAAAGACAGTATTGGCATCCTCGAACTTCTTCTGATCCTCGTCAGATATAGTTCCTTCAGGTATGCCTTTACTGATATGGAACACTTTCATCGTGGTCAGCCAAAGCTCAGCCTTGTACTGCCACCTCTTAAAGTGCACACCAGTAAACCTATCCGGCCTCAGTGCATCGTAAAACCAGCCATTGTTAATTCAGGAAATTGCCTACAATAAGGTTTTTGGATTGTTGGAATATTAGGCATAATTTCCATGATTAATTCCAGAATATTAAGCATGACAAAACCAGCGACTAGCTCATGTAAACCGAACATACTAGATGTACTAAACAACAGGATGAACAGAAACAAATAGTAGCTAAACATGTACTTGTTGGGGTTCGTAGCATGGAAAACAAAAAATTTCTACCGCATGAACACACAATCAAGATCTAATCTATGATCAAGCCAAGATCTATCTACTAGATTGTAGCAATGAGTCGATAGAATACTAACCCTTGAAGATTCCAAAGCGGTTAACGAGAGCAGATTCTCGTGGGTGATGTAGTCGTACTCTTGCCGATCTCAAGATCGCGTAGACGATCCTTCCGGCGCTGCGTTCCGGCAGGGCTTCCGCAGTCGGTCACACGTTCGGTACTCGATGAAGACCTTCCTCTCCCTTGTTCTACCAGACAGCGGAGGTTTTAGCACTCTCCTCGTGATTCCGGCAGCACGACGACGTGGTACCGGAAGTAGAGGGAAGATCTCGCAGGGCTTCGCCTTAAGCCGGAGCGAGTATGGTGGACTATGAGAGAGGCCTTGGCGATCTAGGGTTTAGAGGCACCAAGGGAGGAAGCTTGGCCGGCGGATAGGGCTTGGGGAATCCCCAACTTGGCCGAGGAAACCCTAGGGGCGGCGGCGACTTGGGGTGGCCGACGGCTAGGGCTAGGGTTTTGGGTGGTGTTGGGTGTAGGGAAGAGGGGCAGCCCTGCCCCTCCTTATATAGGTGGGAGGGCGCCGGTTGGGAGGAGGGAGTCCTCCCCCAACTCGGCCTCCTTGGCCGGCGGGTGGAGGGAGGAGGACTTCCTCCCCAACTAGGTTTCCTACTCTCACTCCACCAAGCAAACTCGCCGTTTAACTTTTTCAAATTGGCGTTTGACTTTCAAACTAGGATTTGATTTCTCCCTTTATTTTGCCCAGCCATGTTACCTAGTACATGATGCAACCATTCCATATTTCCATGACACATTCATGTACCCTTCCCCTCCGGAGTGCCGGACCTTCCGGACCCTTCTAGAACATTCCCGGTGAAAACACCGGAATCATTCCCCAACTCCGAAACAGGACTTTCCTTATATGAATCTTATTCTCCGGACCATTCTGGATCTCCTCGTGATATCCCGGATCCCATCCGAGACTCTGAACAACATTCGGTATCTTACTCATCATTCCATAACTACTCAACAACATCGAATCCTTAAGTGTGTCTCCCTACGGTTCGTGAATTATGCGGACATGATCGAGACACTTCTCCGATCAATAACCAATAGAGGAATCTAGAAATTCATATGGCTCCCACATATTTCTACGATTAATTTGCGATCGAATGAATCACTTACATACGATACCAATTTCCCTTTGTCTCACGATAGTTTACTTATCCGAGGTTTTGATCGTCGGTATCTCTGCATACCTAGTTCAACCTCGTTACTGATAAGTACTCTTTTCTCGTTCCCGTGGTATGTGATCCCTTGTGAGCCAGTCACATGCTTGCAAGCTAATTGGATGACATTCCACCGAGAGGGCCCAGAGTGTATCTATCCATCATATGGATGGACAAATCCCACTCTTGATCCATGTGTCTCAACCCATACTTTCCGAACACTCAATGCCACCTTTATAGCCACCCATTCACGGTGTGGTGTTTGATGTCATCAAAGCATCCTTCCGGTGATGGTGATAAGCATGATCTCATGGTCGAAGGAATTAGGTTACTATGTATCATAAAGCTTATAGCAATTGAACTATTAAAATGACTTGATCTTTATGCTACGCTTATCTATAGGAGTATGTCCATCATACCATTCTTCTGATGATATGACCCTGTTGTTAATAACATCTCTATGTTCATGATCAGGAAACCATGATCATATATTAACCAACAAGCTAGTTTAACAAGAGGCTTTACTAGGGACTCTTTTATGTTTACAAATCACACAAGTATTAATGTTTCCGGTTAATACAATTATAGCATGGTATGTAAACATTTATCATAAGTACGAAGATATGATAATAACCACTTTATTATTGCCTCTTGGGCATATCTCCAACAGTACTCGCAGAACATGATGAATAAACAAACAAGATCACGTAGCACGTACCGTTCGATTGTCGTAGTAGAAACTTTGGGAAAAACTAATTGAAGCATACGGCGATGAAGACGGCGGTAGGCAGCACCGCCCAACTTGGATGGAAGACGACCCATGATGGAGAGCTCGAGCAGTCACGCGGAGCCACTACAAGGAATATGGCAATATATGACCCTCCATTTTCGTCACAGAATCATCATAATAGTCTATTTATGACGATTTTGAGATCGTCGAAAGCTGAGCGTCGCAAATGAACTATAACGACGTTTTTGATAAAATCGTCATAACGGTCTATGACGATATTGGATCGTCATAACGTCTATGACGATTCAATATCGTCACGGGCCATCTAGCCATGCCATGTCAGATCCTACGTGGCTGATCCTACGTGGCAAAATTGTGACGAAATTAAATCGTCTTAAATCGGAATCAGCCCAATCCATTATGGTGGTCTATATGGGCCAGCCCAATAATTCTGGCCTTTTTCTTTTTTGTGTCGTGGCCTTTTATGGTACATTTCTTCTATGGGCCATGGCTTTATTAGGGTGTATTCCCTTTTGGGCCTTTATTCTGTACATCAGATTTCTCTTTTATTTTTCAGCCTTTTTTTCTAATTCCATGTAGCCTTTTTTATATCCAGGACAGGCCCGAAGCTACTACCAAACCATCCCAGCAACATTTCCAAATATATATTTTACACAACACAACAATTTAACATCTAGAATTTAAATATGACAGCCACGAGGTAACGGTATAACAGGACCTCGGTATAACAGGACATGACAGCCAGATCATCATATAACACTATAACAGATATAAATAGCTGATATAGTAGATATACACATGACAGCAGATATAAAGAAACAGCAGCCAAAATTGATACACAATAACCAAATAATCAGCAGATGTAAACATTCCAGATTAGCTACTGGACTGGCCTGGAGCATAGCTCCCTACTACTCCTTATGGCGCCCTTGTTGCTGGCCTATACCACATCCAAGAACTTCGAAATATCCTCCTTCGGCCTTCTTATTTCTGTCAAACAGAAAAACTAGCATAAGTGATATGAATTGGATAAATAAATAGCAGCATATTAGCTATGGTAAGTCCATTTCCATAACAGTTTTCAAGTACAAAAACATGTATTCAAATAAAAAACAATAGACAGTCTTGTACATGCACAAAACATGCATGCCTAGCTTCAAAATGATGTACCAGCAGCTATACAACCAATAACAGAGTCATATCCAACTATTGACTACTTATAGTTGCAAACTGCATAGACTTTTTGCGTCATATCCAAACTGCATAGACTATTGACTACTTATAGTTGCAAACTGCATAGACTTATGGTCTAAAACTCCAAGTAAAAGCTGCTACGAATTCCACCTAGGCAGATTACTATCAATAACACACTACTAACCATATATTTCTTCTTCTCATACTGAATCAAAATAGTATCTAACTGCCTCAGAGATTAAGTTTCCAGATGCATCAATCAACCAACAAGAATATATAGATGCAAGGGGAAGAGAGTCGCTTACCACAGGGACTAGCTTGTTGTTGGGGTGCTTCTCCTTGTAGTCCTTCCTAAACCCCTCCCTGTAGACACAAAACACACAAACAATCTGATAAGGATGCAAGTTAAAAGAAAAACAAAATCTTCATTTAGACTTAGGAAAGCAATTTCCCAAACATTTTAGTCAGAAGAGAAAGCCTTGGCCGTGCATCTGTATTTTGGTGTGAAAGGAAAGTAAATGAACCAACAGAAAGCTATCAAACAACATGGAATTTTGTATGCAATCATGTTGGTAGATCTTTTATTTATGTTTACAATGAAGAAGAGTGACCACAACAGCAAGGTAAGAAAGCAACATTGTATCAACTCCATGAACACTTCATCTCCTTTGGCTGCTTCATCTCTGGAAGGTTGTTGCATTTTCAATAATAGATTGATTGCTTTAATTCATACATTGTACTCAAAACTATATATTACACAAAAGCTAACAATTTAAAAGTCATTTCAGTACTTCAATGTATACTACAGCAGGAGCTTTTCAATCATTACTTCTATATATCAGCCTATTTGATTTACATAAAAGAACAGACCTATGTTGTCTTTGACAGTAAGAGAACGATAACTAACTTGAGTGCTGAAAACTCTGTAGTAATCATTTTATTGTTTTCTCGGATCTATGGTGCAAGAATAGCAGACATGTCCGAGCAAGAACAACTAACCAAAACCAGCACCAATTTCTAATCGCAGAAGTGGTTGATGTCATGAAGAACTGAAGACGACACCAATAGATATGTTGTGCATACTAGGGAGCTCCTCCTTGCAGAAACAAATTACACCAAAACCAGTTATTCATTTCACTTAGATTCCATACCAAACAAATGAATACACTATATGTTGAACAAGTAATTCACAGGATACAGGTCATGCATGGACTCAAGTAATTCACAAATAAGGTATTTGCTTTATAACCTGATCATGCATGGACTCGAGTTGTTATTCAAAAGATACAGGTCATGTAAGTACTAGGCCTACTAATCATGTAAGTACTTATCAAGTAATTCAACATCCAGGCATTCAATGTTAAGAGAGATCCTAGATATTTTCAATGATTCCTTGAATAGCTAAGCAACAAGCTACTAAAAACTTTGAATACCGATTAAAGATTGCATGACTAAAATAACCAAATGAATGAGCATCCAACAGTTACATCTAGAAGCACAGAGAGAGACCACCTTCAGATACAAGCACAATGTTTGCAGAGACTTTGCGTACGAGCAGATGCAAGCAGATCACAAGGTTTACTACCTCAGCGACTTTATAGAACTTGTAGATGTCTTCGATGTAATCAACAACGGCGAGCTCATTGTCGCCGTCCAGCTTGTCGATGTCCTGGATCACTTCTCGAGCCACGTACTGGCAATTGCAATTGCATCTCACTCAGACTAATTTTCACAGGTTTATGATGCTGGAACAGAGCAGTGTTTTCATGGACAGATTGTACGCACCTTGGAGCGTGCCGAGAGGACAGAAGTAAGGGTGTTGATCGCCTTCTTCCTCGATTGCTTGCGGACAGAGCTGAAGCTGCCCTCCGTCGACTTGCTCACGTCGGAGTCGGAGCTGATCTCGATGACGTGCTCTGGGGGAGGAGGGGCAAGCTTCACTCTGGCCAGCCTCACCGGATTTTGCAGCAGTAAAGCGACGATTGATTAACACGAGACTAAATTAGCGCTTCAGGATAGAGGGGGAAGGGAGCAGGAACAGGGACGGTACCTTGGCTTTCTCCTGCGCCTTCTTAATCAACTGAGCACCAAAGTTCCTGGTCACGGGGCGGTGAGCATTCACCGGCTCCTAGAGCTGCTGCTTCCTGTTTATTCCCAAGAACGCGTGAGTGGAAAATTCCATAGAAACAAAGGGGAATCATGTATACTGGAACTGGTCGGTTTCCTGCTTACCCTTCGGCCACGCGGAGGTTGCCGATGTTGCCGATGTCGCGCAGGACTCCCCGCCGGGGCTTGGTCTCGGGTCTGCCAGCCATGGCGGCCTTCTGCTTTCCCGCAGCGGGGACACCACCACCAAGCACTGCACAGCGGAAACGAGAAAAACAATACCATGAGAATTTCGATTTGTCGGAAGCTGCAGAACAATAACGAGAAAAACCACACCAAATCGATACCAAAACAAATCTTTCTTCAGATTTCTGTTGGGACAGACCAATCGAAGAGAAATTGGGAAAGTCATAGCGAAATCAGACAAGATTCATGGCAAAGAACCACGCCAAAGAACGAGTTCCGCTCGCTCACCTCTGTTCTGCTGTTGCTGAGGCTGCGGAGCGGCAACGACGTTCTGGTTGTGTGTGGCCATCTCCTCCTCGCCCTGGCCAAAGATCCCCGAGAGCACGGTCGAGAAGAACGATTGGAGACGCGCAACCCGCGACCCCTCCTCCACGCCGGTGAGCGCAGCCACGGCTCCGGCGTTCTCTACGACGTTTCTTGAAGCTCTTCTCGCCTCTCTCTCTCCTTCTCTTCTTGCCTTGGTTAATCGGTGGGGCGTGATGGGTGGGGAGGGGGAGGAGGGGCGCCAGGGATCTGGGTGGCCGACGAGGTGGTGAGGAGTTCAAGGGACGAGAAGTGGGCGAGCGGAGATGGTCACTTGCGCGGTGTGGCGGCGGCCGGCGGTGAGACGGATAAGGGTTAGGGTTAGACTTTAGAGGATGGAGGGGGTCAGGGCGGCGGGGGATTTGGTACGTGCCGCGTGTGCGAATGAAATTTTTGCACTATACGCGCGCGATGGATGCCAGGTCATCAATCCACGCCAAATTTTTACAGACCACCATCCCACCGTTCATCAAGTTCACATCAACGGCTGATATTTGTTCTTCTCTTATATCTCACTATGACGATTCTATATCGTCGTAGTATGCTCCAAACAAGGCCCCAAACAGTACACACCAGCTTATGACGATTTCGTGTAAATAATTTAAGACGTTTTTGGGACAAATCGTCATGCATTTGCTATCCTTTGCCCCTTCCAAACAGCTCATGACCAACTGCAGCAAGATCGTCATAAATTTATGACGATTTCTTTCGGGGTCACTATCAAAAGGTCATAGTATAGCACATTTCTTGTAGTGAGCGCTTCCCAAAAACCTTATTCACCCTCTCCCATACAGGATCGCAAAGGCGACTGGTTTCGGAGACCTGCTCTCCCGTACGCCGGTGCACGCCGGCAAGCGGGATGGAGTAGACTATGTTGACGGCGCAAGTAGAGAGGATGACAAAACCCTAGATTGGTTTTTGGTAGTATTGTGGCGGTAGCCACGCAGGACTTTATATAGAGCGGCTCAGGAAACCCTAACGGAGGCGAACGTGTGCCGAGTCCATGTTGCGCACGTTTAGGTCCGGGAGCGACCAGAATAAGCTAACCGTTTGACAAGTCTGTCAATTTTCCTGAGCAGCAAAATAAAGCTCGGCTCGGGGAGATTCCCGCGACCCCCGCGCGCGCGTCGTGATGAGACAAGACGAGACGAGCGTGCGAGCGGCGTCGTCGGAGGAGGAGCGTGCGCGTGTATCTCTCTTATTGTCACTCACTTACCACCTTATAAGGTGGTGCAACTCTTCTTCAACTTCCCATGCGGGACTAAACTTTAGCTCCCACTCCACTCCCAAGTGAGCTGCCACAAACATGGGCCCAAACACATATGGACTGTCACAAATCTGGGCTTTGAGATTTAAAGAAAATCTAAAATACACATGGGCCTAAATGGATTAGCCCCATTATTTCTAACAGTAGAATGGCCACAGGCTCTTAGGAGGATGGTTGTACATGCAGTCCATGAGAGTTTAAACCTCAGATACGATATTTGCATGTCTTATAAAAACTGATTTTTTTTATCCCGTCAATAGCGAGACGTCCGTGATAACTTCGTCAATCTCTAAACATGATCAGACGGCTCATTCTCTCGGAGGTGCTCATGGTGTAAGCACGTATTGTAAACGCTGTTTGTACCGTGTTTTAAAAATATGGAGTAGTATATAAAACGTTTTGACATGCTAAACTCAGAGGCAGAAAATTTCCTCAAGTACTCCATTAGAAGAAGTTAACGACCAACACGTACGACTTGATTAACCTTAGGTTCGCCATTCGGAATTTGCATGTCGCAAATTGATTCACTACAGGGGCATTAATCACACTTTTTCTAGCAAACCACACCTATATTTTTGTCGGTTCGGTCGATCGGCCATAACTAATCTCGGTCTTTTGCTGTTCATGATGGACGACAGCGACCTCCTAACGCATGCATGCACGATCCTAGGCTCCGAAAGAAAACGACGTGCCACCAAACTGTCAGCTTATGGTAGAACACACATCGCGTCACCTTTATCTAGCATTCAAGCGATTTTGTCATATTCTGAGACAAGGTGCTTAATTTGATCCTGCATGCGACGGACGGGTCAGTGCAAACGCCATACGTCTTCTCGCATCGCGTGCGTGTTGAAGCTAGAAACCAGGAATCAGCGACCGATTTGGCGTGATTAGGATTTTTTTGTCTGAGTGGTTTGAGTCCAACAGGGTCAGTGAACTCTGCACCAAAACCTGCATGCAAAGCTAGTTTAAGCTGGTTGCATGTGGCGATCGATCCGTACGTGCATATTCTCTTTTGGCATAATATGGGCCCTATGCTCGTGGACCTACACAGCCCGGAGTAGATTGGTTGGTCGTTAGCCCATTTATGTGAGCGAACTTCGTCAACATTCTGCGGGCCCACGCTGGGGCCCTGGAGAACCACGTGGCCTCGGCCCGTCACGCATGCTCCAAGTCCCTACCCCTCTGCAAAGACGGCCGCTCTGTCGGCAATTAACGACCAAACTGACCATGACATGAAAATTCGTAGTTAATGATCTTCATCATAAAATGAGAAATCGCTCCTGTAGTAAGCTTCAAGAACGAGCCAAGAGGGAAGCAGGTGTCATGGTCAGTTGTCTCCCTCCTCTCTCCTGAGTCGGCAGTAGGAAGCAGCTCCTCATCTTTAATGTTCCCCCTCTCACCTTAAGTAGATCATATGCATGTCATGTCTTGGAGTAGATCACATGCATGTCATGTCATTGTGTGCTTCACCGAAGCGGCAATGAGGGGCTAGGCGTCTCCGTTCTATGCATACATGGATCGTTTGGATCATGGACGGAGGCACCAGTAGACAGGCGGCGGCCGGCGGCGTGGCGGCACGCCGCCCGGTTCCATCTGGCGCCGGACATGTGGCGTGGTTGGCCGCATGGCTATTCTGTATGGACGTGGGCCTCACGACCGATCGACCGATGGATCGACTGCAACTGCATGGACGGCTTGCATGTATCTTCAACGTGCGCCGGTGCCCCGGAACAGTGTGAGACTCGATACAAGGCTTTGTTGTCGGTGTCGATGCCATGATGGCGATCGATCCGATGAGTGCACACACATCCCTCAGCCTCCTCAACTGCCGCACAGTACATTTGGCTGCCAAGAGATCGATCTGCTTTAGTCAGTTGATGTTTAAGGTTTGTAAAGAAAATAAATCTAGATTTTTTTTAGTGTGTAGATCCACTCTAAAATTGAGTGAACTTACACATTAAAACAAGTCTAAATACATTTGCTTTATAAAGCTAAAACAACTTATATTTATAACGGAGGGAGTACTAGTTAAGTCGCTTGTGTGCGTTGTGGCCAGTGGCAATCTGAATACATACAAAACAATTTCGGTTATTACTCTCTTCTCTGAATACATAAAAACAAGATGTGATTTGGAGTAAGAGTAGCTTACTAGCTTGTTAGTAGCATAGGGTGACCGAAAGCATTCGGAGAACACTGGTCAAGAGCAGGACACGTCAAGTTGACGCATGCCTCCTGCCAAACGGGATCGCTGGACCACGCCAACCCCAATTTCTCTCTCGTACGACCGCGTCGCTCTCACTGTTCGTGCTACTGCTACGGCATGATGCTCCATCCGTCCATCCACGATCCATCGTACACAGTTTAGAACGCATAGGGCTACGCTATTAAAACTGTGTGTATATGACGAAACACAGGAATAGACTGTCGGTAGCGAACTAGAGCAGCCAAATAAGATTGATTGACAGAGAGGGTATAGAACTTCATTAGTGGCACATGTGTTGATGATGATGTTATCAATGCCTGCGTGATACGGGTTTGATCAGTCGATGAAGAGGAGGATCTGGAGATCCTGCGAATGTCCTCCGGTCTTCCTATCGTTGTTGTTCTCCTTAGATCGGTAGGGTTTCGTAGGGATAGGAACGGAGTGGAAACGAACGAAACTGAGTGGTGTCATATTTGTTTTCATATTCTTTTTTGAAAGCGGAAACAAATACAGAGACCCCAAAAACAAAAACAGAAAAAGATACTATCGGAAACATATATGAACCGAATACGGTGTAAACGCAGAACAATGCAGATTTTACCCTGAACCGAGAGAACCTTAGAATTGTGCAACAAATCTCAAGAATTTAAGAAAACCAACAAAATTATGTCCTAATTATAGCATGGTACTAAGTTACAAGGGAATAAGGCAAACATAAAATCATGGAAGCCTCCTCGAATGCATAAAGAGATTACATGATCACTGGTTCTGGGATGAGCAGCTTTACAAGTTCAGCTTAACAAGATCACGTAATCGGTTAGTTGGATTTGACCATACACATCAACCCTAAGACAGAAATTCCATATTAGACGGAAACAGAAATTTCCTTTTTTGTTTCTGTTCCGCCTAAAAATATTGTTCCGTTTTCGTTTCCGATTCGCCATGAAAATTCCGGTTCCGTTTTTATTTTGCAAAATTCCATCTCCATGTCAGCATTTTCATTCTCCGTTTTTCCGCAGAAAAGTCGGAAACTTTTCGCTCCACTTGTAGGGGAACATGTGTAGCATATTGTAAACGCGGGTCAATCGATCGCAGCCAGGTTCCCCACCCTTTATAAGAAAGCATGCAACAGGGACAAAACCGTTGAGTTGGTTTTGGTGCCCCGATCAGAGCGTGTTACTTGTGTATGAGAAGGTCCATAACGTTGGTTCGTGGGCCTCCTTCTTAATGTTACTTTTGAATTCTTATTTGTGTCTTTATTTCCTGTTAAATCGTAACAATTTAGATGTTATAACAGCCAATTAAATATTGTTGAACCTCAACACTTATGCATATCATCCTATCTCAAAATGGATAACATTTTACACGATTGGAGTTTTTCCTTTATTTTAGAATCATAAGGCTTCCAGTAATCCCATGTCGGCAATATTCTCACAAAAAATACCGGATGATAAGCCTTTTATTAGTGGATTCGCAAGCATTCGAGTAGTACTTATATGTTTACATCAATAGTACGATCATGAATCTATCTTTCACAACATGATACTTTATGACAATGTTCTTGGCAGCAACACTTGACTTGTTGTCACTTGTATCGAAAACTGTAGGTTCATTATCATAGCACAATACAAGTAGTTTAAAAATTGGACCCTGCTAACCCGCGGCGCCGCACGGGAGCTAGGCTGTACGGCGGATTTCTTTGCATGCATTTCTGTGAGAATAGCAACAATTTAAAATTAATGCCCCTTTCTCTCTCTTGCATGCACATAACATACGCTAATGTCATTAAAGATCCCTTAAATTTAAATTTGAAAAGTTTTAACTTTCAAACTGTTCATTAGATTGATGAACCGTTTTCACTTTTGGCTTCCACGCGATTCAACAACAATTGTTTCTAATTACCAGATTATAGTCACATAATTAACAGATTGTGCATTAATTTTGGATTATGAACAAGTACTATAAACAGTACTTCCTCTCTCCCCACATAGTTGGCCGATTACTAATTCCTCATTGCCAGGTTAATTAGGCCTAGCTACCATTTAACTGTTGCTAATTGCAATATAATTAGGTTCTATATATAGGTGCCACACGACTAATTGCCAGAATTAATTAAGTCGAATTGACATATTCATACTAGCTAATTACCAGATAAATCAAACCTAATTGCCAGGTTCATACCACCTAACTGCAAGATTTGATTAATCCTAATTGAGAGACAAAAAATACACCTATACTTGCCAGATTAATTAACCTTAAATGCCAAATTAAAGACCATCTAATTGCCAGATTAAGACTATCTTATTGCCAGATTGATTAGATTGTGCCGCCATGGAGCTGTCCTTGCGTCGCCATGGGGCTCCTCGTCCATCATCCCGCCGAACCAGTCATCACCCACCCTTGCTCCATCATCCCGTCCACTCTGCCGCTACGCCCTTCTTCGTCGCCCCGCCTAAACCACCGCAAGGTCACTTTGCGGTCGTGCCTCGATATGCTCGTCGTCGCGCGCCTCCAACTCCTTGCTCGACGGTGGTGGCGAGCTCCCCTTCTACTGCGTGCTCGTGCGGCGGGGGCCTTCCCGCAACTGCGTGCTCAGGTGGCGCGCGCCTCCAACTCCGTGCTCGACGGCGGTGGCGAGCTCCGTGTTGCGTGCTCGTGCAGCGGCCTTCCGCAGCCGCATGCTCGGGCGGTGGAGAGCTCCGTGGTGCGTGCTCGCACGACGGAGGCCTTCCCGCAGATGCTTGCTCGGTTGCGCGCCCCCAACGCCGTGCTCGACGGCGGTGGAAAGCTCTCCGCTGCGTGCTCGCGCGGCGGCCACCTCCCCGCAGCTGCGTGCCCGTCGATGGAGGTCCCTCACGACATGCTCGGCGGCGACCGTATCCTCCTTGCGTGCATCTCCGACGAGCAACTCAGTCTTCCCCGTGTTTCCTGTGCGCCTTGAGAGAGAAAAAAAAATTATAAGGCGAGGAGAGCTCGTGAGGGGATAAGAAGATAAGAATAAGGTGAAAACAAGTAAAAAAATACACGACACAGCCGCCACACAGCATAGCGAGGAAGCGGCACCTTCTGTTAGAATTTTCCTTAAAAATTATGTCAATCACTTTAAGCCTGTGAATGAAATTCTATAGCCATACAGCCAACCCAATGGCCTCATAACATGATATTAATTCTTCTTACATCGTTGATGAAGCCGTTATCATTTGCTTATAGATTTTCTATAATATGGCTCTTATTATTGCATGGAAGAAGTTAAAGCAAGAATCAAGTATTTTGACACTGGATGAGTGAAACTGCATTACCAATTTTATGAATCATGTATACCATGATATATACATATCCAGATATGTCCTATGCTATAAAATGTTATGAGCATATACTAGAGAGATTCATATAATGATCATGGGACAATGGTAAGAATATACTTACGTGTTTTGAAAAGGTGGCAAACAGTCTATTGTAAGGTATCACATTGTTACTTGATTTGTGACATATACAGGTAAGTTTTATCTAAAATTTAGGCTATTTGTTTTCAGTAAAAGGTGACACAATGTAATGGAACAAAGTTTTATAATGAATTTGGATGAGTTCTAAAATTAAACATTGTGACGGATACTACAAAGAAGGTTGACTATACAACCACTCTATGAAGGAGCAAAGATGACGCCTAGAGGGTGGTGAATAGACGACTTAAATACTCTTTTGAATTTGGATCTATCCTAATGCGGAATTAAACTAAGCGGATACTTTTCAAGCACAAATCCTATGTATACAAGGTTCACCTATGTGCACCAACAACATATAGCTCAACAAGATATAGCAATTACAAGGATAAGCTAGCAATTCAAACTTTACACAAGATATATAACAATAATTGCTAGTATGAATTATGGAATGTAAAGGGGACAAGAGACAAATGATGTATTTACTGGAGTTCGGATATCCACCGATATCCTACTCTCCGTTGGATAGGCCGTGGCAAACAAAGCCCACACGATCCCTCACCGGATCTAGCCTTATTCTCCCTTGAGCTCTCCAAACCGAGTGAGAACCCTTGAGCTCTCCACACCCATCGATAGCCCTTCCTTTATGGTTAGCTTCTTCCTCCACCCCAAAGATGTCAAGCTCCAAAGCCACTTCACAATTCACTAGGGCCTCTTCGCAATATCCACGAAGAGGTCACCAAGCCAACAACCACCAAACCGTCTAGGAAGTGGTGGCTTCCAAGAGTAACAAGCTCTTGGACTTCCAATTAATTGAATAAATGTATAGGGGCTCAAACCAATGCAACACATGCAAAGCATGAACATAAGTGCTAAAATCCCACTCCCTCATAAATCTCACCGTAAGTAACAAATACTATGGAGAGATGAGTAGAGAAAAGGAACAATGGAGGAGAACAACAAGTATCTCCAAGATCTAGATCCAAAAGCCAAACTTCACTTGGAAGAGAGGTGTGGGGATTTTGTTAGGTGGAAATGTAGATCTAGATCTCCTCTTTCAATTCCCTCAATGATATATGGATTTGAGTGGGGGAATCAAGAGGAATCAAGATTTGGAGGTGCAACAATGGTGGAGCAAAGTCAATGGAAGTGTTCGTTGGTTTGGGGAAGAAGGTGAGCTTATATAGGGGCCGAAAATCCAACCGTTATAACTTAGATTCATGACAACCCGGGCTAGCCACACAAAGGCCGTGCAAAGGCCAGGCCATTTTGATGAATTTGGGCTTGTTTTGAAGCTAACAACAAGCTCCACCTCTTCATATAGAGAACCACAAAAAAAGTAATATAAATTCATAAGGTTAAAGTGAAGGGAATATGCCCTGAGAGGCAATAATAAAGTGTTTATTATGTGTATTCCAAGTATATGATAGATGTTTATTTTGCATGCTATAATTGTATTAATACGGAAACGTTAATACATGTGTGTTTAATAAACAAACAGAAAGTTCCTAGTTATGCCTCTCTCATAAACTAGCTCGTTGATTAACAAGATGATCAAGGTTTCCTGATCATGGACATTGGATGTTGTTAATAACGGGATCACAACATTAGTGTAATGGTGTGATGAACATTCATCCGAAGTATAGCATTACGATCAAAGTCATTGAGTTTATATTGCTATAACAACTTACGAAGTGATCCTAATCCTTAGACCATGAGATCATGTCAATCACTAACACCGGAAGAGTTTCTTGATAACATCAAACGTCACACCGTAACAGGGTGATTATAAAGATGGATTCAGAACTAATAAAGTGTTATGTTGAGGCTCATGGATCGAGAGTGGAATTTGTTCATCCCGATGACGGATAGATATACTCTGGGCCCTCTCGGTGATATCACATTGATTAGCTTGCAAGCAAGTGATTTGATCACTAGAATGTTATATCACAGGAATGAGAAAAGAGTGCATGTAGGTAACGAGATCAAACTAGGTATGGAGATACCGATGATCGAATCTCGGACATTTAATATATCGTGAAACAAAGGGATTAAGATACTAGCGTAAAAGGTTCCGACGATCACAAGAAAGTCATCGTTGAATGTGTGGGAGTCAGTATGGGTCTCCAGATCCCGCTTCTGATTATTGATCCGAGAGGGGTCTCGATCATGTCCGCATTATTCACGAACCGTAGGGTGACACACTTAAGAGACACCGACATCCAATTGGAGCAAATGTTTCATGCCGAAAGAATGAACAAGCGCAGGAATTTATTTCACTAGATACCAAAACAGGTTTTCAGGTGAAATTGCATAAAGTGGTTATGCATGTGAAATAGAATTCTAGCAAGGGGTTATTTGTGAATGTTTGTCATTAAAGTAATTGACAAAATTCTGAATAAAATAAAAGAGTTTTATTTAATGAGAGTTTGCATTAAATTTGGTGGAAATTTAATGGGAATTTGAGTGGACTTTTGAGTGGAGGGAATTTAAAGGAGATTTGTGAGTGGAGTGTCCACCCACATGAAGAGGGGAGGGCAAGGGGGCAGCCCCCATGCGCCGGCCACCCCCTTGGGGTTCCCCCCTCCTCCTATAAAAGGAGCCCCCCCTCCTCACTTGTCTCTCACACCTCCTCGTGAAGGATCTCTCTCCCCCTCTAGAATTTATCCCCCATGGTCTCGGACTAGCGAGATACATGTTACCGGTGGCTATTCGGCAAGAAAGAGTTGTGCTTCCGCTGCATCGCTGGAGCGAGGAGGCGGAGGTTGCTCGGTACCTCGAACGTGTGTGCGAGCACGGATGCGCTGCTGATTTGCGGCGCTAGGACTTCCTCTCGATCTTGAGATCGGCAAGAGATCGTCTACATCAACCACGAGTTGAACTCGTTCGGTCTTCAAGGGTATGTTCTCTACGGATATACATCCGCCCGTTGTTTGTATCTAGTAGATAGATCTTGGTATATAGTTCACATCGTAGGAAATTTTTTGTTTTCTATGTTGCGAACCCTACAGTGGTATCAGAGCCGGATCTATGCGTAGATACTTTACACGGGTAGTACACATATGAGTATGTGGGCGATGATGATCATGTTGTTGCTCCTTTGTTGTAATTTTGGATATTGGTGGCATAGTGGGATGAAGCGGCCCGGACAAACTTTACATGTCCTCGCACATGAGACCTGTTCCACGCTTGACATGCAACTAGTTTGCATAAGTGGCTAGCGGGTGTCTGTCTCTCCTACTATAGTCAATATCTATTTTGCAAGCGAGTTGTCAACAATTTGATTATCCTCGTTGTGGTTCATGTTCGTAGGTAAGAACGGTTCTATCTCGAAAGCCCTAAGCCACGTAAAACTTGCAATGGATAAATTAGAGGCATCTAGTTTAGATTGTTGCTAGGCTAGTGTTATGATATGGTAGTGTTGTAAGTAGAAGTATGAGATGATACTCTTACAACACACATAGCGTGTAAAATCCATAGACCTTGGATTTACACATATAGGTATGATAGTGATCATACCACGATGCACATGATAGAGATCATCTGCGGGAAACATATAATTTCACTAATAAACATATGATGTTTGATAGCATCTTATATTGCTTGTTTAGCGCTTTGTTAGCATAATAAGATGATCCCTCATTTAAATATCAAGATAAGAATATGTTCTTCCTTTAGTATGCACCGATTATGTTTTCGTCGCTCCAAGACATCACGTGATGATCGGGTGTTCTTGGATCCACGACCATATTTCGGGTGTAAAACAGTTACACACGCGAATACTAAGGTTCTAACTTGGCAAGCCTAGCATGTACAGACATGGCCTCGGAACACGGACCGAAAGGTTAAGCATGAGTCATATAGTTGATATGATGCCCATTTGATGCTCGCCTTTGAAGCTATACCGACTCACGTGATGATCGGACTTGGTGTAGTGGATTTGGTTCATGTAATCACCAAAAAGGCACGAGGGATGTCGTTTTTGAGTGGGAGTTCATTCGTAATATAGATTAGTTGAACTCAATATATCATACACTTAGTCTAAACTTTACAAATTCTGTTGTAGATGGCACCACCTGCTTTTAATTTCAATGTGTTCATGGAGAAAGAGAAACTAGCAACGAACGGTAGCAACTTTACCGAATGGGCCATGAATTTGAGGATTCTCCTCTCTGCTGCACAAAAGCAATATGTGCTAGAAGCGCCGTTAGGCCCCCCACCTTTAGATGATGCCCCTGACGAGGAGAAGAATGTCTATCAGACTCGTCAGGAGGACCACAACTTAGTTCATTGCGGCATATTGTATGGGCTAGAGCCGGAACTTCGAAAGCGTTTCAAAAACGGCAATGCATTTGATAAAATGGGTGAGTTGAAAATGATTTTTGACACACATGCTGCTGTAGAGAGCTACAACGCTTCAGAAAAGTTCTTTAGCTGCATGATGGAAGAGCACAGCTCCGTTAGTGAGCATGTACTCAAGATGTCGGGTTACGCCGATAAGCTTGTGTCCTTGGGAATATCGATTCCCATTGACTTAGGCATCCATCGTGTTCTGCAGTCTCTGCCACCTAGCTATAAGAGCTTCGTGATGAACTATAATATGCAAGGCATGAAGAAGTCTCTCCCCGAGCTTCTGTCAATGCTTAAAACTGCAGAAGTGGAGATCAAAAAGGAACATCAAGTGTTGATGATCAATAGGAACACTGGTTTCAAGAAAGACAAGAAGGGAAAACGGAAGGGAAGTAAGGGCGGCAAGCCTGTTGCCGCGCCTGAAAAGAAACCCCGAGTTGGACCTAAGTCTGATTCCGAGTGCTACTATTGTAAGGGGACTGGCCACTGGAAGCGCAACTGCCCCAAGTATCTGGCAGACAAGAAGGCCGGCAAGGCAAACAAAGGTATATATGATATACATGTTATTGATGTGTACTTGACTAGTGCTCGCAGTAGCACCTGGGTATTTGATACCGGTTCAGTTGCTAATATTTGTAACTCGAATCAGGGGCTGCGGAACAAACGATCGCTAGCAAGGGGTGAGGTCAAGATGCGTGTCGGCAATGGATCAAGCGTTGATGTGATCGCCGTCGGAACGCTGCCTCTCCACTTACCGTCGGGATTAGTTATAAATTTGAATAAATGTTATCTGGTGCCTGCACTGAGCTGAGCATGAACATTGTATCTGGATCATGTTTGATGCGAAGTGGTTATTCATTTAAATCCGAGAACAATGGTTGTTCCATTTATATGAATGAAATCTTTTATGGTCATGCACCGATGATGAATGGTTTATTTCTATTAGATCTCGATGATAATGTTACACATATTCATAATGTTGATGCTAAAAGGATTAAACTTAATGATGATATATCCGCATATATGTGGCACTGCCGTCTAGGTCATATTGGCGTTAAACGCATGAAGAAGCTCCATTCGGATGGACTTTTGGAATCACTTGATTATGAATCATTTGATACATGTGAACCATGCCTTATGGGCAAGATGACTAGAACGTCGTTTTCCGGTTCAATGGAACGGGCGACAAATTTATTGGAAATCATACATTCTGATGTATGTGGTCCAATGAGTGTGTCGGCGCGAGGTGGATATCGTTATTTTGTTACTTTCACGGATGATTTGAGTAGATACGGTTATATCTACTTGATGAAACACAAGTCTGAAACCTTTGAAAAGTTCAAGGAATTTCAGAATGAAGTGGAAAATCATCGTAATAGAAAGATCAAATTTCTACGGTCCGACCGTGGAGGTGAGTATCTAAGTTACGAGTTTAGCACTCACATGAAAGAGTGTGGAATTGTTTCACAACTCACACCTGCCGGAACACCACAGCGAAATGGTGTGTCGGAACGTCGTAATCGTACTTTATTAGATATGGTTCGATCCATGATGTCTCTGACGGACTTGCCGTTGTCATTTTGGGGTTATGCACTAGAAACTACTGCATTCACTTTAAATCGGGCACCATCTAAATCCGTTGAAAAGACACCGTATGAATTGTGGTTTGGAAACAAACCTAAGCTATCATTTTTTAAAGTTTGGGGATGCGATGTTTATGTGAAGAAACTTCAACCGGATAAACTCGAACCCAAAGCGGAAAAATGCGTCTTCATAGGATACCCTAAAGAAACTATTGGGTATTCCTTCTATCACAGATCCGAGGGCAAGGTTTTTGTTGCCAAGAATGGATCTTTTATAGAGAAAGAGTTTCTCGCGAAAGGTGTGAGTAGTCGGAAGGTAGAACTCGAAGAGGTTGTGGAACCTTCTCTCCAAAGTATGGCGAGTAGCGCAGCGCCGGAAGTTGTTCCGGAGTTGGCTCCACCTGTTGAAGAGGGAACTAATGATAATGATCATGAAACTCCGAAAGAGAGTACTACCGAACCTCGCAGGTCAAACAGGACGTGTGCAGCTCCCGAGCTGTACGGAAATCCTGTCATGAATTTCATGGTTGATGAAAATGATGACCCTGCGACGTATGAAGAAGAGATGATGAGCCCGGATTCCAACAAATGGTTAGAAGCCATGAAATCCGAGATGGAATCCATGTATGAAAATCAAGTTTGGAACTTGGTGGAATTACCTCACGACCGAAAGGCCGTGGAGAACAAATGGATTTTCAAAAGGAAAACTGATGCTGATGGTAATGTGACCGTCTATAAAGCTCGACTTGTCGCAAAGGGGTTTCGACAAATTCAAGGAGTTGACTACGATGAGACTTTCTCTCCCGTAGCGATGCTAAAGTCAGTTATGATTATGTTAGCAATTGCTGCATATTTTGATTATGAGATATGGCAGATGGATGTCAAAACCGCGTTTCTCAATGGTAATATTGAAGAAGAGTTGTATATGATACAACCAAAGGGTTTTGTCGATCCTAAGGATGCTAACAAGGTGTGCAAGCTTCAGCGATCCATCTATGGATTGAAGCAAGCATCACGAAGTTGGAATCTCCGCTTTGATGAGGTGATCAAAGAGTTTGGATTTGTCCAAACTTATGGAGAAGCTTGTATTTACAAGAAAGTGAGTGGGAGCAATGTGGCATTTCTGATATTATATGTGGATGACATATTATTGATCGGAAATGATATAGATCTTTTAAACAGTGTTAAAAGTTATCTAAACAGCAAATTTTCAATGAAGGACCTAGGTGAAGCGTCATACATATTAGGCATAAAGATCTATAGAGATAGATCTAGGCGCCTAATAGGGCTATCACAAAGTACATACCTTGATAAGATTTTAAAGAAGTTTAAAATGGACGGAAGTAAGAAGGGGTTCTTACCTATGTTGCAAGGCAAGACATTGAGTAAGACTCAAAGTCCGGCTTCGGCGGAAGAAAGAGAGATAATGGACAAAGTCCCCTATGCTTCAGCCATAGGCTCTATAATGTACGCCATGCTATGTACAAGACCGGATGTGGCACATGCTATTAGTTTGACTAGTAGGTACCAATCGGATCCAGGTTCGGAACACTGGATAGCGGTCAAGAATATCCTTAAGTACTTACGAAGAACTAAGGATATGTTTCTTGTATACGGAGGTGAAGAAGAGCTCGTCGCTAAGTGTTATGTCGACGCTAGCTTTGACACCGATCCGGATGACTCTAAGTCTCAATCCGGATACATATTTCTCATGAATGGCGGAGCGGTTAGTTGGAGGAGCTCCAAACAACCTGTGGTAGCGGGATCAACAACGGAGGCCGAATATGTTGCTGCTTCAGAAGCGGCTCAGGAAGCAGTTTGGATGAAGGAGTTCATATCTGAACTAGGAGTGGTGGCAAACGCGTTGGACCCAATGGTGATCTATTGTGACAACAATGGTGCCATTGCCAATGCCAAAGAGCCAAGGTCTCACAAGCATTCCAAGCATATTAAGCGCCGGTTTCACTCCATCCGCGAGCATGTCAAGGATGGAGATATAAAGATTTGTAAAGTACATACGGATCTCAATGTAGCAGATCCGTTGACTAAAACTCTCCCTAGAGCAAAACATGATCAACACCAGAACTCAATGGGTGTTAGATTTATCACTATGTAACTAGATTATTGTCTCTAGTGCAAGTGGGAGACTGAAGGGAATATGCCCTGAGAGGAAATAATAAAGTGTTTATTATGTGTATTCCAAGTATATGATAGATGTTTATTTTGCATGCTATAATTGTATTAATACGGAAACGTTAATACATGTGTGTTTAATAAACAAACAGAAAGTTCCTAGTTATGCCTCTCTCATAAACTAGCTCGTTGATTAACAAGATGATCAAGGTTTCCTGATCATGGACATTTGATGTTGTTAATAACGGGATCACAACATTAGTGTAATGGTGTGATGAACATTCATCCGAAGTATAGCATTACGATCAAAGTCATTGAGTTTATATTGCTATAACAACTTACGAAGTGATCCTAATCCTTAGACCATGAGATCATGTCAATCACTAACACCGGAAGAGTTTCTTGATAACATCAAACGTCACACCGTAACAGGGTGATTATAAAGATGGATTCAGAACTAATAAAGTGTTATATTGAGGCTCATGGATCGAGAGTGGAATTTGTTCATCCCGATGACGGATAGATATACTCTGGGCCCTCTCGGTGATATCACATTGATTAGCTTGCAAGCAAGTGATTTGATCACTAGAATGTTATATCACAGGAACGAGAAAAGAGTGCATGTCGGTAACGAGATCAAACTAGGTATGGAGATACCGATGATCGAATCTCGGACATTTAATATATCGTGAAACAAAGGGATTAAGATACTAGCGTAAAAGGTTCCGACGATCACAAGAAAGTCATCGTTGAATGTGTGGGAGTCAGTATGGGTCTCCAGATCCCGCTTCTGATTATTGATCCGAGAGGGGTCTCGATCATGTCCGCATTATTCACGAACCGTAGGGTGACACACTTAAGAGACACCGACATCCAATTGGAGCAAATGTTTCATGCCGAAAGAATGAACAAGCGCAGGAATTTATTTCACTAGATACCGAAACAGGTTTTCGGGTGAAATTGCATAAAGTGGTTATGCATGTGAAATAGAATTCTAGCAAGGGGTTATTTGTGAATGTTTGTCATTAAAGTAATTGACAAAATTCTGAATAAAATAAAAGAGTTTTATTTAATGAGAGTTTGCATTAAATTTGGTGGAAATTTAATGGGAATTTGAGTGGACTTTTGAGTGGAGGGAATTTAAAGGAGATTTGTGAGTGGAGTGTACACCCACATGAAGAGGGGAGGGCAAGGGGGCAGCCCCCATGCGCCGGCCACCCTCTTGGGGTTCCCCCTCCTCCTATAAAAGGAGCCCCCCTCCTCACTTGTCTCTCACACCTCCTCGTGAAGGATCTCTCTCCCCCTCTAGAATTTATCCCCCATGGTCTCGGACTAGCGAGATACATGTTCCCGGTGGCTATTCGGCAAGAAAGAGTTGTGCTTCCGCTGCATCGCTGGAGCGAGGAGGCGGAGGTTGCTCGGTGCCTCGAACGTGTGTGCGAGCACGGATGCGCTGCTGATTTGCGGCGCTAGGACTTCCTCTCGATCTTGAGATCGGCAAGAGATCGTCTACATCAACCACGAGTTGAACTCGTTAAGCTTTGTCGGTCTTCAAGGGTATGTTCTCTACGGATATACATCCGCCCGTTGTTTGTATCTAGTAGATAGATCTTGGTATATAGTTCACATCGTAGGAAATTTTTTGTTTTCTATGCTGCGAACCCTACATAAAGGTTTAAGCTCTCTAAAACAACGAGCCGGTAAAACCTCCAACATAGAAAACCAAACACTTTTTCACGTGAAATCCGTTTTTGATGAACTTGCGTTTGATTTGAAGATAACCACAAACTCTAAAACCTCACAAATAAAAGATACAAATAACAAACAAGAAATATGATGACAAATATGCAAAGGTTTGAGCTCTCTACAAACGATACCATCAAGCTACTCCCCCAACAGCCCCTCTTGATAGTAACTCCATCAGACCTATAACCCGGTATCCCAGCAACAACCTTGAGACCGGTAAAATAGAAAACCTATCAAGGTCATACCTTTGCACTGCGTATTCCACTTGAGATATAGATGATGGTCATGCTTGCCTCAATATGGAACACCTTCCTTGATTGCGCTTGTAGGGTTCGTTGCATGGAAAACAAAAAAATTCTATCACAAAAACACATAAAACCAAGATCCAATCTATAGAGCCAAGATCTAATCCATGAGATCAGTGCAACGAGATTGAAGAGAACTAACCCATGTAGATCCAAAGCGTTTAACGATATCAGATTCTCGTGGTTGATATAGTCGACCACTTGCCGATCTCAAGATTGTGTAGACGATCCTTCTGGTGCCGTGTTCCGGCAGCGCTTTTGCAGTCGATCACACATACGGATTCGATGAAGACCTTCCTCTCCCGGTTCCAGTAGGGCAGCGGGGGTAATAGATCTCCTCGGAATCCTGATACGTTGGAAACGTATCTATAATTTTTGATGCTCCATGTTTGTTTAGTATCTACTTTGCTTTACTTGTCTACACTTTGAGGTGCTTTTTACATGTTTTCTGGTACTAACCTATTAACAAGTTGCAACAGTGCCAGATGCCTGTTTTCTGCTATTTTTGGTTTCAGAAAAGTTAGTAAAGAAATATTCTAGAAATTGGACGGGACGAAGGACAAACTCAATAACTTTCCGTGGGGAACAAGAAGTCCAGAGGGGAGCCCGGAAGGCCAGCCAGGGGGGCCAGACCCACCCTAGGCGCGGGTGGGCCCAGCCTCGCGCCTGGCTAGGGTTTGGGCACCCTGGCCGCCTCCCGGTCTCGCTCCTTCGCCTATAAGAAGCCCCCGATGCAGAAACTCTCAGTACTCGATCAATATTCCCCGAAACCGTCTGTAGCCGCTGCCACCATCGTCCCTAGATCGAGGGGGGATTTGAAGCTCTTCCCGGCACACTGCCGAAGGGAATATCATCCCGGAGGCCTTCTCTCCGGTATGATTTGTGAGTAGTTCCACCTTGGACTATGGGTCCATGTAGTAGCTAGATGGTTGTATCTCCTCCTTTGTGCTTTCATGTATAGATCTTGTGAGCTCCGTTCATGATCAAGATCTAATCTATTTGTAATCATGCATGTTGTGTTTGCGGGGATCCGATGGATATTGAGATTATTATGTTAGTTTGATTAATGGTTCTATCTTTATGATTCTATCATGTCTGTGTTGTTTGTGATCTTGCATGCTCTTCGTTGCTAGTGGTTATCTTGGCCAAGTAGTTGCTAGTGACTCCAAGAGGGAGTATTTATGCTCGATAGTGGGTTCATGCCTCTAGTTTCCAAGGGAAGTGAAAATAATCTCTTCGGTTGTAGATGTGTTGTTGCTACTAGGGAGAAAACAACGGTCTCTTGTTCATGGAACATGTGGACTATTTACCTTACACACTTTGCTTAAAGCAGTTGTCTGTTGCTTGCAACTTAATACTGAAGGGGGTTCGGATGATAACCTGAAGGTGGACTTCTAGTCATAGATGCAGTTGGATTATGGTCTATGTATATTTTTGTATTTCCCAATCAACCTCATAGGATCTTTCTGGCTAGTAATTGCATTGTTATGCCTTGCTTAGTTCATGTCAATTGCCTCGCTGTAATTTGTTTACCCTTCATGCAATGTTTATCTAAGGAGAGCACCTCTAGTGAACTATGGACCCCAGTTCAATCTTTACCATTGATACATCTTCCACTGTTACTTGTTTACTTGCTGCAAACCATTACCTTCCACACCATACGTTTAATCCTTTGTTACAGCAAACCGGTGAGCTTGACAACCTCACTGATTCATTGGGACAGAGTCTTGAGTTTGTGTTGTGCAGGTCTTCACGTTGCTTCCAACACCTGTATGATGTTTCCTTCCTCCTTCTGGTTCGATAACCTCGGTTTCTACTGAGGGAAATCTTGCTGTTGTACTCTTCATACCTTGCTCTTGGAGTTTCCAATGAAGCACTCTTCCTCCATGTTGAGTGTAGCATCAAGTTATTTCTGGCGCCGTTGCCGGGGAGGCTAAGGATGTCTTCACTAGGGAAGTCCTTCACTTCCTTTATCTTTACTTTGTTTTTAGTTTGCTTTGTTTCTTTTGCTTGGTTTTGTTTGCCTCTTTTCAAAAAACCCAAAAATTAGTCTAGCTTGGTTTGTTTTCCTTATTCAAAAACACAAAAAAATAGTTCCTGCTCTAGTTGCCACCATGTTCTAGCTCACCATGTTGCTCCCCAAGTTCACCCAGAAAGACCTTGCAATAGGTAGTGGCTCCATAATTGGGAAAGACAATATTGAAGAATTGTTTAACTATGTTAGCAAGTATGAGGATATTGAGGATAAATTTATAGCAGAGCTTGCTCCTAATTATGAAATTGCTTCAGCTTATTTAGTCAATATGTTGGAGGCTAGGTTTGTTAGCCTTAACCCCTTCATGCAATTCTTATTCCTAAAACTAAAAGAAGAGAAGAATGTTGAAAAAGGGGAATTCATCCTTGAAACTTTATCAAAAGAATTCCATGATATTTCTAGGGAGGCCAAAAAGGTTTTGAACGTTTCAATATGCTAGGTTCAAGTGTAGATGTTGTGGGTATTTCTAATAAAACTAAGCCTAGAGAGGAATTCAATATACCCATACCCTATAAGCTTGTTGGAATGCATGAAGCCTTTGGAAATAACTTCGATTGGATTGCCCCTGAAAATCTTTTTGACGAAGGTAGTAGACCAAAGAGAGATGAGAAAGGATCCTCCAAAACCCATTTGGATGATATAACTTTCATAGTTGAAGTTTTTTCAAGTATGAATGTTAATGCTTCTTCATTGGAAATACTTGATTCTTCTTGTTTCTTGTGCCTAACTTAAAGGCGTTAAAAAAAAGTATTTGTTGGGAGATAACCCAAGAGTTTCCTTGAGTCTTGGAATTTATTACTACTGTAATGACCTCTCCTTATCCTTTTTGTTTGCTTTTTGTGCCAAGAATGACCTCTAATGGGAGGGAAGTAAGATTTGGGGAGTTGTTGTCCCGAAACAGATTTATGTCCTCCACCAAAAAAATTCGTTAGGAGTCTCTGTAACTCGGATTGAGCTGAAAAATTACGAATAAATCCCCCATTATGTTGGCTAACTTTAGTTAGTTCAACACTTTTTGATTTGATAAACATAAGATGTTCTAAAAAATTCGTTTCTACCTGTTGGTATGTTTTAATAGATTTCTGCCATTATTTGCATTTGCTTCTTATTGATTCCCTTTTGAGCTCTCTTCAGGTAAATTGAGTTTCTTTGAAGGAGTTACTTCATTAGCTTATGTTTTTGTGAAAATCCTTGATGTTCCAAAGCTTTGCCAGTGGTCTAATATCTTTTGAATAAGCTAATGTTGCTAATGAAGATTGTGTGAAGTTTTGTATGAAGGAAAAATTTCAGGTGTAGAGAGAGAATGATGCAATGAGATGAAAAATGGACAAAAGATCAAGCTTGGGGATGACACCATGGTGTCACCCCAAGAAATATCCAAGAGGTACAAGCGTCAAAGCTTGGGGATGCCCAAGGCATCCCCTTCTTCATCAATAAAAAGCTCAGGTCTGTCTAGACACTTTACTTTTATTGTTTCATGCACAGTTGTGTTGTTCTTGGAGTGTCTTAGTTTTTGTTTGCTTTGCTTAGTTTGTTTAGGTTGCTAAAGAAGTTTGGACCCCCGTTCTCGCTGTGTTGTTTTGCAAATAAGTTTTCTTGGTGTTTGGAAAGGAGTAGTAAGTTCTTGCTTGAAGTGCAAGAGGAGCTTGCATTGACCGTGACTTAGACTTTAGCATGACATGCTAGGTGTTGTTTTAGAATTATCCTTAGTGATTATTGTTGTAGCATGTATTGTTCCAAACAATTGGGATTGCTTAGTGTGTCTTGAAGAAATTATGTGTTGTTTTAGCATGCAAAAGCATAGTATTGTGGTATTATCCTTTGATGTTTTGCTTGGGTTGACTTGGCACATGCTCACACCATGTTATGACCATGACAAGTCACCATTAGCCTCTATGATCATTTAGTCCTTAACTTGTAGTACCACTCTTTGCTTTGATTAGTTTGCTTTGTTGCATTGCATGATTTTGGCCATTATTGCTCTCTTAGTTGGTTGCTCCCAGTCTTTTACTAGCCTCCACTTGTATGAGTAAGTTATACTCATGCTTCCAACTCCCAACAAACCAAGTTATTTCAAAAGTGTCCACTATAAACTCCTATGCATGGTGTGTTACACCATTCCAAGTATATTCTTGTTTTCAACTATCTTCCAATTAAAAACTATTTTGTTATGTGAAAACTTAGTGATTAAAGCCCTCACGAACTTGATGGCACAATATATTCTTTGCCCCTAATAAACTTGAACCATTGAGGCAACTTTGCTGTATATGCTTGAACTTATAAGTTGGGATTAGCAGAACCGTGCTGTCACGGGGAACGTTTTCAGCATTGCACTTGTACTTTTTGTACTCCGTTTGATATCATGCTCTTTTGTCTATGGATGTTACCGGTGTGAAATGAAGTGGGAACATGTAAGTCCATGGAGTTTGTATTCTGTGTTAGAGAAACGCCTGGGCCGCTAGCCTAAGCCATGCCTAATCATGGTGGAAACTCGCAGCATCACCATAGTGAGCTATCTATGAAGCACCCTCAATAAAAAGCTATGCATATGGTAAATAAAAAGATTGCTAAGATGCTCATTGTCTGCTTGCCTTGTCATTTTGGTTATGGGAAAGCTCCTGTACCATGTGCAAAGGGTACCCCGTTGGCGGTTCTCAATAATATGCAAATACTTACAGTGATAAGAACTTGCCTGGGCCCTAAGTTGAGTATCCATGAGGTGTATCCCTCATAGTCAAGAGACTTGAGATTATCAACTTATACTTTGTCAAGCATATACTCCAGCTTTGCCACTTTAACCTTAACCACTTCAAGATGCTTATGATAGGGGCAATGAGGGCTGAAAGCTAATAAGTACCATAATTTTTGGAAGCTCTTTTTGAAACTTGTAATACCTGCTTCCTTTACAAAAAGGCCTTTCTTCCATCATCATTGAGTCTCCACCTTCTACCTTTAGGCACCATTAAGAGAGCATAGTTGTCATTCTGTGTGCAATGTTCCAAAGCTTACTAATTGATGCATATTGTGTTATTACTTGTTCATGTGCTATCTATTTCTAGTCACCCTTGTGAACTTTGAAGGTGTCCTATGCATCTATATTGCTACTCTATGAGGGATAAGCTGATTGCCACTATGCTACGTTTTCTACATGTGAAACAAACAAACGTTTTTCAATGCATGTTATTCATGATCTTTGTTTGTAGCTTGCCATGTTGCATGCATAATTACTATGTCCTATTGTTACAACTCCATCTTTCATGCACATGTTTAGAGTTCTTTGATTCCAACTTTCAATGCTTGCAAATAGTTGGATATTTATTGTGAGGGTGCATGTCACCTCAAAACTTATTCTGTTTATCACTTACCTACTCGAGGACAAGCAGGAGTTAAGCTTGGGGATGCTGATACGTTGGAAACGTATCTATAATTTTTGATGCTCCATGCTTGTTTAGTATCTACTTTGCTTTACTTGTCTACACTTTGAGGTGCTTTTTACATGTTTTCTAGTACTAACCTATTAACAAGTTGCAACAGTGCCAGATGCCTGTTTTCTGCTGTTTTTGGTTTCAGAAAAGTTAGTAAAGAAATATTCTCAGAATTGGACGGGACGAAGGACAAAGTCAATAACTTTTCATGGGGAACAAGAAGTCTAGAGGGGAGCCCGGAAGGCCAGCCAGGGGGCCAGACCCACCCTAGGCGCGGGTGGGCCCCGCCCCACGCCTGGCTAGGGTTTGGGCACCCTGGCCGCCTCCCGGTCTCGCCCCTTCGCCTATAAGAAGCCCCCGATGCAGAAACTCTCAGTACTCGATCAATATTCCATGAAACCGTCTGTAGCCGCCACCACCATCATCCCTAGATCGGGGGGATTTGAAGCCCTTCCCGGCACACTGCCGAAGGGAATATCATCCCGGAGGCCTTCTCTCCGGTATGATTTGTGAGTAGTTCCACCTTGGAATATGGGTCCATGTAGTATATAGATGGTTGTATCTCCTCCTTTGTGCTTTCATGTATAGATCTTGTGAGATCCGTTCATGATCAAGATCTAATCTATTTGTAATCATGCATGTTGTGTTTGCGGGGATCCGATGGATAGTGAGAATATTATGTTAGTTTGATTAATGGCTCTATCTTTATGATTTTATCATGTCTGTGTTGTTTGTGATCTTGCATGCTCTCCATTGCTAGTGGTTATCTTGGCCAAGTAGTTGCTAGTGACTCCAAGAGTGAGTATTTATGCTCGATAGTGGGTTCATGCCTCTAGTTTCCAAGGGAAGTGACAATAATCTCTTCAGTTGTAGATGTGTTGTTGCTACTAGGGAGAAAACAACGGTCTCTTGTTCATGGAACATGTGGACTGTTTACCTTACACGCTTTGCTTAAAGCAGTTGTCTATTGCTTGCAACTTAATACTGGATGGAGTTCGGATGATAACCTGAAGGTGGACTTCTAGTCATAGATGCGGTTGGATTACGGTCTATGCATATTGTTGTATTGCCCAATCAACCTCATAGGATCTTTCTGGCTAGTAATTGCATTGTTATGCCTTGCTCAGTTCCTCTCAATTGTCCTGTTGTAATTTGTTTACCCTTCATGCCATGTTGTTTATCTAAGGAGAGCACCTCTAGTGAACTATGGACCCCGGTCCAATCTTTACCATTGATACATATTCCACTGTTACTTGTTTACTTGCTGCAAACCATTACCTTCCACACCATACGTTTAATCCTTTGTTACAGCAAACCGGTGAGCTTGACAACCTCACTGATTCATTGGGACAGAGTCTTGAGTTTGTGTTGTGCAGGTCTCCACGTTGCTTCCAACACCTGTGTGACATTTCCTTCCTTCTTTTGGTTTGATAACCTCGGTTTCTACTGAGGGAAATCTTCCTGCTGTACTCTTCATACCTTGCTCTTGGGGTTTCCAACGAAGCACTCTTCCTCCCTGTTGAGTGTAGCATCAAATCCCAAAAGCCCGATGGTGTGGTGGTAGTGGAGGAGCGATTTCTGCAGGGCTTCGCCTAAGCCGGAGCAGGACGGTGGAGAAGAGAGAGGGGAAGCACCGACTGGGGTTAGGCGCCAAGGACCAAGGGTGGGGGGGATGCGCCCCCACCCCTCCTTAAATAGGTGGGGGGGACCGGCCAAGGGTTCCCATCCCTAGCCGTGCCCCCCCAACTCGGCCACCAAGGAGAAGAGTTGGGAACTTTCCCTCCAAGTATTTCCTCCTACCAAAACTAGAGTTTGACTTTTCAAACTAGAATTTGACTATTCAAACTAGGGTTTGACCCTTTTACTAGTGTTGGCCGGTTGGCCCTATAGGGCTTGGTGCGGCTGGACCCAAGGGCATGCCACGGCCCAAGTGACCCCCTCCCGGGGTGGTGGAACCACTGGTGGTCCCTCTAAAACATTCTAGAAGTATCCGGTCAAAACACCGAAACTTTTCCAAACCCTGGAAAACCTCTTTCCTTATATGAATCTTATTCTTCGGATCTCCTCGTGATATCCTGGATCCAATTCGAGACTCCGAACAACATTTAGTCTCCAACTCATATTCCATATCTACTTAAACAACATCGATTCCTTAAGTGTGTCTCCCTATGGTTTGCGAACTATGCAGACATGATCGAGACACCTCTCCGGTTAATAACCATTTAAACGATATTTCAATGATGACTTCGTGATCGAATGAACCATTTACACATGATACCGATTCCCTTTGTCGCTCGATACTTTACTTATTCGAGGTTCGATCGTTGGTACCTCTATACCTAGTTCAACCTCGTTATCGGTAAGTACTTTTTACTCGCATTGTGAAGTGACATCCTTTGTGACCTTGTCACATGCTTGCAAGCCAATTGGATGACTCTCCACCGAGAGAGCCCAGAGTATATATATGTCATATGGATGGAAAAATCCCACTCTTGATCCATGCGCTTCAATCCATACTTTCAGAATACCCAATACCACCTTTATAACCACCCAATTACGAAGTGGTGTTTGATGTCATCAAAGCATCCATCCGATGTTGGTGATTAACATGATCTCATGGTCGAAGGATTAGGTTACTATGTATCTGAAAGCTTGTAGCAAACGAACTTAATGACTTGATATTATGCTATGCTTACTATGGGTGTGTATCCATCACATCATTCTCCTAAAAATATGACCTTGTTATTAATAACATCCAATGTCCATGATCAGGAAACCATGATCATCTATTAATCAACAAGCTAGCTTAATAAGAGGCTTACTAGGGACTCTTTTATGTTTACAAAACACACAAGTATTAATGTTTCCGGTTAATACAATTATAGCATGGGATGTAAACATTTATCATAAACACAAAGATATAATAATAACCACTTTATTATTGCCTCTTGGGAATATCTCCAACAACGCTTGCCTGGTAAAGTCTTGCAAATTTCTTTCCCATACTCCACTATGGGAAAGCCTCACTTAGTTATATCTTCACAACTCTATTTTAATGAATGATTGGCAAGATTTAAGCATGTGATGTCTTGTAGATACTCATCTTGAACTTGTACTCTTCAATCTTGATGAAGATCTCCACTTGATGTCATCATTTAATGAGCTACATGAAATCTTCCTTTTTGATACAAACCCATGATTTGTAGTTGACCCCCACTTGATCTTATTATGCTTTATCACAATCTGAGATGCACAATGAGTTCTTCTCTCCACTTTATTCTCTTGAGATTGTGATCCTCCGTCCCCTCGGGGACATCCGATAAAAAAAGAGATTGTGATCCTTCATGACTTAACTTTGAGTTCTACACAATAACTCCATCTTCATTTAACTTCATCTTGATTCTTCAAAGTTATCTTTATTTTCTTCTTGGTCATATAATATTCATCTTTAATCCAATGATCTTGGTGCCAATATTCAATGTATATCTTTATCTTTATGGCATACAACCTTTAATCTAACACGTGGACTTCAAGCATCACATATGGAACATCCCTTCACAAACAACTCAACGAAACCATTAGTTCATAGGAATTGTCATTAATTACCAAAATTGCACTTAGGGGCTAGATGTACTTTCACTCTAGTAACAGCAAATGAAGACATTTGTGTCAAGAAGTTTATTATAAAACTAGATGTGGTTCTAAGCCTGCTAGTACTATGAAGATCTATTGCGTGACAATATTGATAACATAGTTCCGGCCAAGAAACTAAGGTCTCTTTAAAATACCATATTTATACAATGTCATCTTATTTGAGAACGAGTGATTCAAGCCAACAATATGGCATCTACATACATGACTAATATCGTAAATCTACTCCCCTTAAACTAGACATAAATACAGTTATCCACAACATTTTTGTAAAATCAGAAGTTTTAATTATTTTGTAAAACTTGAGGTGCCACTATCTCAAAGCTTGCTTCACACCATGCATGAATTTCTGACGCCATGCCAAATGTTCTTTTTCTTCCATGGCAAAACCTTGCGGCTGAGTCATGTAGACATATTCATTTAGGTCACCATTTAGCTCTAAATTACATTCTTCTAAATCGAAATTACTCTCTACGATTGTCACTGAAATAGATGTATCTAGACATGTTTTAGTGCTAGATACATTCATTTCAACGACAAGTAATATGGATCGGAGGAAGTAGCTACTAGAGCCATGGATGATGATCCTAAAAAATATCTTTAGATGACACATGAGAGAAGGTCTCAATGTAATCGATCCCTTTTATCTTTGCATTTTCTCTCTGTGAAACCTTTTGTCATAAGTTTTGTTTTGAACCTTTCAACATTTCATATGCTCGTCTGTATATGCTTTGACTGTACGTCTTCTTATATAGATATGACGACCTCAACAACATTATGGAGGACATCAATAATGACTATGGTGCAGAGAGCGAGTGTAATACTTAAAACTCTGTAAGTATTAGATGTTTTCTTTATCAAAAAAATCCGGTTGAATTTGTTAGTGCTCGTGTGATGTTGATTTTGCTAATTAAGATTAATATCTGTCCGAAAATTGCCTGATAACCCGACATTTTGGAATTCTGATATTGTCCACATTACCATTACCAGATGACAAAAGTAAGTACGTCTCTCGGACAAAAACCTGAATAGTTGGTCGCCGAAACTAGCTAGTCAAGGACATGTGGATATCACCATCTCGCGTACGTGCTGGTTAATTAGCTCTGTCTCCGTCGCACCGATCGGCCGTAATCATTCCCCCGCCGACGTGTGACGCTAAACCCGGCAAAAATCCGAAGCGCGCCCGCGACTGGTCACAGTGCAGCACTGGTAGCCCTGAAAGCGCCCGGGAAAAACGGGGAGCGCGCGACACGCCGTGCGTAGGTGGAGTAGGTGGTCAAGAACGTGCGCGCCATTGTGCCGATGCCATCCGAGCCCGGGAAGCGCCACGCCGCTCCAGAGCACGCAAATGCAACGCAAAGTTCGGCGCACCAGCGGCGCCGCCGCGTTCCGCGGTAGGCGCCGGCCGACCGGCGACCGTGTCAATCAGGCTTGCCCGAAAATCATCATTAGCGTGCGCGATGGATCGGCCGTGATTATATACTGCGCCTAAATCAGGTGTCGCGTTAGTGGACCGAGAATAGGACGTGCATGGTCGCCGACGGCCGGGAGTTCAGCGGGCACGTAGTAACATCGGGAGAGCGCCGTCGGTATCGCCTGACGCGCCGACGCCGCGACGTCGCCTTTGGTTCGCTTGCGTGCCAGTTCGGCTCCGGGATAGGGGATGCCGACGCGTGCACGCCGTCATTAATAGTGGGCTTCTGTTCCATCCGCAAATTCTCGTCGGCATCTGCTCGTCCGCGCTCGGGCGGTCGCACCGTGCCAGCCAATGCGCAGTATCGCCACCAACTAGCTCCCTCTTTTTACCTGCGCTAGCAGGGAGAGTAATGTCGATACGCGTTCCGCACGCACGTCGAGATAGAACCCAGCTCATCCGATCTGTTGGCGGCCGCGGCCGCCCAACACGTACGTATGTGACGCGCCGCCGGGTCCAGGCCAAGGCCAGGCCGCCCTGCCTGCCATGCACTACCAATCGTACCGACATTTTTCTATCCTCGGCTGGCTGCGCCATTGAATGAAGCCTGGTGGGCGTTGGGTACGCGTGGCCTGCCTGCCGGTGTCACCAGCGTGGAGGAGCGTGGGCTCGCTCGCACGCCATGTTTCATTCGATGCCTGCCTGCCCCTGCACGGCCGGTCAATAATCCTCCTCCTCTCCCCACTTAGCCAAGTATTAATGCCGCTCGCCGAGGATCAAGCTGCAGGAGCGATCGAGCGGTGATCATGCCCGTACGTCCGACGACTGTCCTCCCCATCCCCGCGCACCGGATCGGTCGAACACCCACGCACCGCACCGTTCGCGCGCGGCGCCGAGCACCGGCCGGCGCAGAGCAGAGTGTCTCGTCACGCATTTTGGCCGCGCGCACGAAAGAGATTTTGGCGCGCCGCGGACACGTAAACCAGCCCCAGCGGCAGCGCGCGTACGTGTCGGGGGACACGCCGTGCCGTATAGACGGCGGTGGGAGTGTACGTACGCGGGCCCCGCCGATCATTTCTCGCGCACCTGGAAAGACTTGACACGCGCATATCGCCAGTTGCTTGCACCCCCAGATCAAGGAGTCAGACAGACAAAGATAAAGGGGAAGACGGAAGGAAGCTTGAAACCGAGGAGGAAAATACACTCGTAGTCCGGCTAAAAAGAGGGAGGGACTTGATCGCGGCCGGCCTTCGGGAAGCGCGAGACTGCCGCGCCAGTGCTGCCGTCGGCGCGCGCGCGCGTGCCATGAGCCATCGGGCAAGCTCCCTCGCCGCCGCGTCGCTGGTGCTTCTGGCCGCCGTCCTCGGCAGGTGCGATGCCGCTGCCATGGCAGAGTCGCCGGCGCCGGACTACGGGGATGCGCTGTCGAAGAGCCTGCTTTACTTCGAGGCGCAGCGGTCGGGGCGGCTGCCGTACAACCAGCGCGTGAAGTGGCGCGGGCACTCGGGGATCACCGACGGGCTGCAGCAGGGCGTGGACCTGGTGGGCGGGTACTACGACGCCGGCGACCACGTCAAGTTCGGCCTGCCCATGGCCTTCACCGTCACCATGCTCTCCTGGGGCGCCATCGAGTTCGGCGCCGACATCGCCGACGCCGGCGAGTGGCAACACACGCTGGAGGCCATCAAGTGGGGCACCGACTACTTCGTCAAGGCGCACACCGAGCCGTTCGTCTACTGGGCCGAGGTACGTACGTATGCCCACGTCACGCACACAGTACACACATGTTTTTTTACCGCCGTACTACACCCTGCTTCTGCTCGATCGATCCATCGATGGGTGGATCGCGCTCGCGACCATTTCGAGACGACACGAGAAAGAAAAGCGGATGCCCTCGACAGCCGTCATTAAATTTACTGCTGCTGCGAATGATGGCCTTGATGGCGGACGGATGTCTGACGAGAGCCGCTGGCCTTTGGGCCCCGCAGGTGGGGGACGGCGACACGGACCACTACTGCTGGCAGCGGCCGGAGGACATGACGACGTCGCGGCAGGCGTACCGCGTGGACAAGGACAACCCCGGCTCCGACCTTGTCGGCGAGACCGCCGCCGCGCTCGCCGCCGCCTCCATCGTCTTCCGCGGCTCCAGCCCGCATTACTCCCACCTCCTCCTCCACCACGCGCAGCAGGTACGTACTTACTCTACATGGTAACTCGTCACCAGTACGTCCTGTATGTATCTAACTGTACTACATGGTGCAGCTGTTCGAGTTCGCGGACAAGTACCGGGGCAACTACGACAGCAGCATCAAGCAGGCGCACAGCTTCTACACGTCGGTGAGCGGGTACCGGGACGAGCTGCTGTGGGCGGCCTTCTGGCTGCACCGGGCGACGGCGAACGAGGAGTACCTCCGCTACGCCGTCGACAAGGCCGGCAGCTTCGGCGGCGTCGGATGGGCCATGACCGAGTTCAGCTGGGACGTCAAGTACGCCGGCCTCCAGGTCCTCGCCGCCAAGGTACGTCAACGCTCCACTTTCTTCTTTTACCTCTTCTCTTCGGTCACGTCTCGTACCGCACCAGGGAATTTCGCTTTCCGAAGTAGTAGAAACGATCCTTCATACAGTACGTACCAATCTCTGATCGATTCCTGCACACTCCAGCACGGCAGCACTCGATCGCTTCTTCTTGGTTGATCAGTAATTCAAGTCGGTGCCGGTGGTTGAGCCGTGCTACCCTACGACCATGCATGTCCCCTGCAGAAAATTAGTACACCTACGCACATGCCCTCCCATGACACGCCAAGTGGTAGTAGTAGCAGCTTATTTTCACTTTTACTCCCCACCGCAAAACATGGCTAGATAGATACGCACACATGTGGAAGTTTCAGTTTCAGTTTCCCGCCTGAGGGAGGACATCTGCCCTTTGCTTAAGAAAGGGGATTATTAATGCCTCCACATGGCTCACACTTTCTTGCTCCCCCAAATAATCCATGTAGGATCCACAGACACCTCGCCACGAAATTAGGCGCCACGAAATGGCGAAATCAAACCTGTACAAATACTCTAGCAGCTGCCTAGTTGGCACTCTGACAGCCATCCATGAGGCCACGAGGCTGCGATGAGTGGACTGAGATCTGCAGACACATGTCGCTGTTGATCATCGACTAAGTCCACCTGTTAGCTTGGAAGTGAGTGAGCCCTCTAGCTACAGCTATAGCTAGTCAGTCAGCAGTTCGGTTCCTGGCAATGATGGTGGCTGGAGAAGCGAGTGAGGGAGCGTCCTGCCATCACATGGCCGAGCATCTGGGCAGGGCCTTTCCCCTCCCGAAAGCTGCAGGGTTTTGCTAATTAAGCTCAGGCTTTGCCTTTCCCGTCCACGTCTGGCTCGCCCTGCTTTAGGATTATTCGGTTTCCTTTCCGAAAAAACCTTGATCTCTGCTGACGCTGAACGGAGGAAAGGCCTCCGACTCCGATCGCACAACCACTCCCTGACCCGGTAGAGTTTTAATTGGCACTGTCTCTGGGTACGTACGCTTACCTAGCAAGGCATGACTTGATCCTTTCTCGGTACCTGGTAGTTTTTTACAAGGAAAGAACCAGCACTCTCTGTTGTCTTTAGATTAGTTAAATGTGTTTTATCGGAGTCTAACCCCTCCTCCAATCTTCGTGGCCCTGGCTCATGTCACCACCAAGTGGATGTAGCCCAGATGCAAGGGATAGATAGGGAGGAATTATGTATACCAAACAGATCGATCTCAATTATGAGTTACGAAACGCGTAGGCAGGCCGATCGGTCTTCCTGACTGACCAGTGCCAGTGACCACTCTACACAGCGAAATCTATCCCTGGGAGCGGGCTTAAGCATCACGCACACGCCAGCCGTGGACGTACGGACACCTCGGGGATGTCGGTGCTGTAAAGCGGTCCATGGCCGCGCACATGCGTACGGGGTATCGAGATGTCATCACCGCTAGGAACACTAGCCGAGCGCAAGCCTGGCCGATAAAAAGTGCTGAGATCAGTATTCGATCTCTGCTGGATTCGGCTCTGCCTACAACTTTGCTGACGCGAGCGTGTGCAGTGTGGAGGAGAGGATGAGGTTTCCGTGCCCCCCTCTTCTTGCAAACACTGCCAAAAAACTCATGAAATTCGGAGTAGTAACTTTGTTTCCTTGCGAGACCGACCGACCGACCGACCGACCGACCGACCGGGGCTGACTGATTCCCTCCCAACTAACTTAGTCTAGTCCGAAACGGACGTTCGGGCAAAAGACACGGACGGCCGATAATGCTGCCACGTATTCTGGAGTTAACCTGCAGGCAAAACGGAGCTACGAGTACGTACGTCGAACCCCCACACTCCTCTCCGAGTCTCCGTACTTGACACTTGCAATGCACACGGCGTGACCTGTCAAAAACGGGGCCTCGGTCGGGGGCCCCACCCCGCGCCCGGAATTCCACAGTACATGTCCTGGTCTACAGGGGGGATGAGTAGGATGGGTGACCTGGCTTGATCCCGAGTTCACTGTCGTGAGGGTGTAGGTAATAGTGTCCGTCCAGATGCGTTGTTGTCTGATAGCCAGTTCTTCAGTAGCCTGGTCTTCACGGTGCAGTAGCTTTCTTGCCTTTTCTTTCCAGATGAATGAGCTGTGCCATCACAATTTTTCTCCTTTTAATGGGTAGATCTGCATCGCACGTTTTTGGTCAATAATAGCAAAAATACATGTCGGTTTACCCTTGGTGGTCTCGTATATGGTTAACATAGTACCTGGATATACGTGTCTATAGCCTTAGCCTATAGACAATCCGTGTGTTCATTACAAGGGAAGGAAGTCTAGCTCAACTGGTTGGGAACTGGACATACAAATCCAACACCGAGGTTTAAATCACACGAATTCAGTCTCCTATTTATACTTGAGAACCATAAGTACTCATGTTTCATGGCTGTATCCATCCCTAGTTGATGCACAGGCCTGGGAGTAAAATTTATAATTAAATATGCCATGTATTTACTTCACATCATAGTCTAAACAAGTAGTATGAATCTTTAAAAATAGAAGGTCCATAAATTGCTTCAAGTTTTTTTTGATCGTAAAATTGCTTCAAGTTTAGGTGGTTAAATGACAAATATATTTAGGGAGTTAAGTGTACCTAGTCAAAAAAAAATTGATTTATGGATATGCTAGCTTCTTTGAAGCCATGTGCAAACTAGTTCTATGATGTGGACATTTATATCGGATATGGACGACAACATGGTCAGAATATTAATGTTGTGCACCTTTTCTTCTTCCATCACCTTATTTATCGAGCAGCTGAAAGTTTCTTAGGCACATGGCGTCAAGAAATGAGGAACATACGTATGTTATAGTGTTGTACAAGTATGCATGCTTTATTTCCAAGCAAGTATCTACTCCCTCCGTTTAGAAATATAAGATGTTTTAGGTTTGTGAATGAGATGTATCTAGACACCTTTTAGTGTCTAGATTCGTTTGAACCTATACACTAAAAGGTGTCTAGATACATCTCCTTCACAAACCTAAAACATCTTATATTTCTAAACGGAGGGAGTACCTAGCAATAGCAGTTCCTGGCAGTACAATAATATGAGATGGCCCAAGCAAATATCACAATCAGAGTGGTAGTTAGGCTGGTGTAGATTTCCCATTATGCGGTCACCTGCATGTAGGACTAGCTATACTGTGTCAACCCCCTACCCCAATCCATACAACTTTTTCTTTCGGTAGGACTTTTTTATCTCTCAGACTTTCAGACTGAAGTGTTCACTTCATGGCATACTACAGCAATGTGGTGGACGCTGTCAGCTTTTGCTGTGGTAGTAGAGTGGTGGCCAGGTTCAAATTTATTTCCCGAGCTTTTGATTTGTACCCAAGCATAGATGCTTTGTCTTGGCAGTAAGTGTGACAGCGGCCACTCGTTAGCTTGTCCCGCATTTTGAGGAAAGTGAAGTTAATGTGTCGGTAACAACACTAGCCGCTAGGCACTACTCACAGTTTGTGCACCATTCTTTGTGAAAAAATGAATAAAGAAAAGGACAAATCTTCCATTTAGTGCTTCCATACAACCATTTTTTTTAGCAGACCATACAACCAAATATGCAGGGCATAGTGAGGGAACCTCAAATATTTTTTTGGCCCAATTACCTAGTCGGTCGAAAAAGGGGTACTGGAATATTCTTCTTCAGGCCCAAAACATCTAAAATGTGGAAATCAAACAAACGGCAAAGGGAATCAAATTGCTCTATCCTTTGTTTCTTCTTGGACTAGGAAGCTCCCCTCGTCACTCGTCAGGCATCACCTGCAGAGGCAAAATCAGAAGCCCGCTTTCATTCACTCCTTCATTCGATTCATCAAAAAGAGTTAAAATCGGAGGGAGGCGTGGCAGATGCTTCCCGCAAGCATCGCTCCTCTAGGGCCCGCTAGTCGGTCAGTGAGATCCACCTGCTTCATGGAGTCAGAGCATTGACAGGAAAGCGACTCCGGCCGGGCGAGTCCCATCATGTGGCACGTCGCTCACAGCCACCGACAGAAACGCTGCGTGGAATTAAAGACAGATTCGTTAGTTACAACTTACATCCGTCCATCGATCGAGCTGGATCCCAATTCTGGGAATCTTCATTTAAGCCAAATGTTACGTAATTAATCGAAAGTACGGAGTAGTACTGTATTTTCTTGATAAATTTGTACGGGTTCATCTGCAAAATTTCCCGTTTCTAAATTATCACTGGTTTTCTTGCTGTTTCAATTCCTCTCGAACGTGGTACTGTAGTAGTTTGTAGATGAATTCATACTGATTTTGCCGCTCCATTTTCTTCAGCTGCTGCTGGACGGCGATCCGCAGGGGGCGCAGCACAGGGAGGTGCTGGAGCAGTACAGGGCCAAGGCGGAGCACTACCTGTGCGCGTGCCTCGGCCGGAACAACGGCAGCAACGTGCACCGGAGCCCCGGCGGCATGCTCTACGTCCGCGAGTGGAACAACCTCCAGTACGCCTCCAGCGCCTCCTTCCTCCTCACCGTCTACTCCCACTACCTCGCCGGCGCCGGCGCCGGCGCGCGCCTCCGCTGCCCCGACGCGCCGGCGGTGCAGCCGTCCGAGCTGCTGGCCCTCGCGCGGTCGCAGGCCGACTACATCCTCGGCCGCAACCCGCTCCGGCTGAGCTACATGGTCGGCTACGGCGCGCGGTTCCCCGTGCACGTGCACCACCGCGCCGCGTCCATCGTGTCGCACAAGGCCAACAGCCGCTTCATCGGGTGCATGCAGGGGTTCGACGACTGGTTCGGCCGGGGCCGGCCCAACCCCAACGTGCTCGTCGGCGCCATCGTCGGCGGGCCGAACCGCCGCGACGACTTCAGGGACAACAGGAAGAACTACATGCAGACCGAGGCGTGCACGTACAACACGGCGCCCATGGTCGCCGTCTTCGCGAGGCTGCACCACCTGTCGACGACAGAGGCGGCCGAGGGCTCGTCGGCGGAGGAGGGGTGCCGCCCAGGGACGGCGCTGCCGCTCTCGGCCAAGTGTAGATAAAGGTTGTCCTGCAGGTATTAGCTTGGGCGGGGAATTCTTTTTCTTTCTCGTATACGTACTTACTTCCATATAAGATTTTTTTGAAGTGTTAATATGAGAAAGAGTTACTTAGTAGTGAAAGAAAAGAACAAGCATAGTACGTAGTGGATGAACAATAAGGAGGAAATCGATCAGAAGGGTGAAGATTAGATACTTGTATTCTGAAGTTAATTAGGTGCCTCAGAAAGGAGATTTAAAGGAGCTGTAATCTTTACTGGATCACTAGTTTTTATTACAGCTACTGGACCACTAGTTAATATAGACTGGCCGCAACAATGCTACATTCATCTTCTATTAGCTTAGCTTGTGCGCTTTTCTGGCCTCTTTGATTCAAGGGATTTTCAGAGCAAGGAATCCTTAGGAATCTTCTCCGTGTTAGTTGTTTGATTTATAAGATTAAGTCCTATCAAAATTTCTTTTAGTGAATTTTCTAAGGATTTCTTAGCACCAATTTTATACTATGAAATTTTGCATATACTCAAACCACCTGGAAAGGCCACACTTTAGCCGTTATATTGAAAAAAAAAAGCAAGACATCCCAATACAGTACTTTTCATACTCTTGTGTTTCACTATCATGCGTCTAAGAGTCCTGTAATAGATGGTAAGCTTGGCTCCGGAAGTTGGAAAAACATCACTATGGCCAGGAGGAGAGTTTTGGTGTGCTCGGTCCTCACGAATATACCACATCACCTCCCTCGAGGTCCTAAAATAGATCATGGCGCTTCTTCCTGCTTACTTATGGGCCGGGTGTGACAAAGTTGCACGAGGGGGGATGTAAAGTTATTTGGGACCTTGTTTGTAGGCCAACGAAGCTCGGAGACCTTGACACCTTGAACCTTGCAAATTTTGCTTTCACTCTTAGATTACATTGTGTATGGTTCGAATGGGTGGATGAAACGAAATATCGGACTGGCCTAGGCCGCCCATGCAACACAAAGGACCAAGAGCTATTTGACATGACCACTTTTGTCACCATTTTTTTTAGAGAACTTTTGTCACCATTGGAGACGGGAAAAAACTGAAATTTTGGTCATCTCCTTGGCTTTCCGGAATGGAGAACCGAAGGGCATTGCCCCAAAGATCCTCACTCTCACAAAGGAACATAATATCTTAGTCAAGAAAGTAGGTAGGACAACCTATGTATATCTAATATTGATTTGATCTAAGGCATGTATTTAGAACACGTTCAACAATTCGCCACACTTTAGAAGCTACTACCACTATTTCACAATGTAACCCTCTTTAGCAAACTAAAACAGTTTGCTAAAAAGACTTATATTGTGAAACGGTGGGAGTACTTTCTAAATGCATCTCACCATTGGAACTAAGGACACAATCTCTTGGAAGTTCCCAAACGATGGAATCTGCATTGCCGCGTCGGCATATAAAATGCAATTTGAAGGAATCAAAATGTGGAAGACTTGGGTGTTAAAGATAGAATTAGACACTTGTAATAGTCCTACACGGATTTGTATCCTCCATGTACTCATGTAACATGCACGATCTGGTGTGCTATATATGTGTCTCCATGTACTCATGTTGAAAGGGCAAGTATGTCGCTTAGAGGGGTGAATAGACGTTTTAAAACTACTATATTTTTTGCTCCATAATGCGGAATAAAACTAACGTTTAACTCTTATTAAGCACAAAAACTAAATATGCTAAGGTTTAAATATGTGCGTCAACGACTTATGCTAAGCAAGACTAGCAACAAGGTGGTATCAAGATATAATACTTCAAGCATCAAGGCTATCATAACGTAAAATGCATAAGTAAAATGCTTAGGTATAGAGATACCGCAAGTTGACACGAGCAGTGGAAGAAAGTATGAGCGGGGGCAAATGAATTGACTGGGGGCCTTTCTTCCACAAATTTGTAAAATCTAAATAATGTTTTTCTAAATATAAACAAATACTAAAGTAATTTGAAATTTTGAGTGGGGGCCTGGGCCTCCACTCAGCTACACTTGGGTCCGCCCCTGGACACGTGAATGGAGTTTCTTCCTTATTAAGAAAAGTATGTCTCTGTTGGGGAGATGTTGTGGCCTCACAAGATCTCCCAAGCGCCACTAAGGATCGCCTTCTTCTCCTCAAGCACGCACCATAAAAGGTGCGTACTTTTTCCACTATGCGGTGCCCTTCTCGATGGCAACCAGAACCTCGCACAAAGGTTGGATCAAACTCCACAACTCATCTGGAGGCTTCCAACAAACAAGCTTGGAGAAAGCTCCATAACTCAACTGGAGGCCCCAAGAAATCCACAACACCTCAACCAACCATCTAGGGTTCCAAAAACCCAAGTGTAAAAGCTTCTCTCTCTCTCATCCAACCGAATCCTCACTGAGAACTCAAACTTATAGACCTAATGCAATGACACGAATATAGTAAGTGCTCAAATCCTTCACTCCAAATTCCACCGAAGCTTAAAAACTTATGGGGGAACAAGAGAGAAAAACACAAGAGAAAATGCACAAAATACTCCAAGATCTAGATCCAATGGTTTCCTCTCACTCAGAGGAGAGATTGATTGGTGGAAATATAGATCTAGATCCCCTATCCCTTTTTCCTCAAAAGGATGCAAGAATCATTGGAGGGATTGAGAGATAGAAAGCTCCAAAGGGACAAGAATGGTGGGGGGAAACTTGCATAAGAGTTAGGGTTCCATTAGGGAAGAATGGTCCCTCAAATAGGTCCCCCAAAATCCAAGCATTAGACCTAGAAAATGCTCGGGGTGGAATCTCCGGCCTCCCACCGGAGTCTCTATCCTGAACGGAGTCTCCAGTCAGTAGGCCGGAGTCTGTGGGAAAGTTATAGTACCTCGAAGCTCAGAAAATCGTGCTCCTGGAGTTTTGGTCTAGAGTCTCCGTCCCTATCAGGACCGGAGTCTCCACCCTCCTGAAAACTCGAAGAAACACCCAAACGGAAACGACCATAACTTTTGCATCTTTACCCCGTTTTCGATGAACTTGGGCTTGTTTCAAAGAGGAAAACAAGATCTATAAGATCATACAGGGAAACATCATAATTCATCATGGGAGAAAATACCAAGAATAAAGAGGTGAGAAACCTCCTTAGGTGAAGAACCAGTAAAACCTCCAATATAAAAAAACTCAATAAGATATTCATATGAAGAATGTGGATTCACTAACTAGGGTGGTACGTGCATGTTTGTTCTAGTCTAGCCTCGGTAGATACTATTAGGTTAGATCTATTGCACCTGGGACAGAGAGAGAGAGGAGAGAACTACCTGCGCCCTAGCTCGACAAACACGAGCCAGAGGGGATGCCGGAGCTAGCACCGGAGCTAGAGCCGCCGTCATTAGCCATAGGAAAAGTCGACGGCGTGGGTGTGCGGTGGTGGCGGCGCTTCCCGTCGGCTCGCGCTAACCCTAAATCGGTAGGGGTGTAGGTGGGGTGATTGGCACAATGGTGAACCTCGTACTCCGTGCTGCCAGCCCCCACCACTTTATGTAGCTCATATTTGATACTGGTTCGGTTGCTCATCTTCGTACGGTGACATAAAGCGGTAAACCTGTTTGGGAAGAAACCTAAATTGTCGTTCCTTAAAGTTTGGGGTTGCGAAGCCTATGTAAAGAAGTTACAACCGGACAAGCTTGAACCCAAAGCGGAAAAATGCGTCTTCATAGGATATCCAAAAGAAACTATTGGGTATACCTTCTATCATAGATCCGAAGGCAAAATCTTCGTTGCCAAGAATGTATCCTTTCCAGAGAAGGAATTTCTCTCGAAAGAAGTTACTAGAAGGAAAGTAGAACTCGACGAGGTTGTCGAACCTTCTCTCGAACTTGCGAGTAGCGCAGCACCGGAAGAAGTTCCTGTGGTGCCTGCACCAATAAGAGAGGAAGCTAATGATGATGTTCATGAAACTTCGGTTGTAGTTGCTACAGAACCTCGCAGGTCAACGAGAACTCGTACCACTCCTGATTGGTATGATCCCGTTATGAGTGTCATGTTGGTGGACAACACCGATGACCCTGCGACGTATGAGGAAGCGATGATGAGCCCAGATTCCAATAAATGGCAAGAAGCCATGAAATCCGAGATTGGATCCATGTACGAAAACCAAGTATGGACTTTGGTGGACTTACCGGATGGCCGGAAGGCTGTCGAGAACAAATGGATTTTTAAGAAGATAACAGATGCTGATGGTAATGTTACTGTCTATAAAGCTCGACTTGTCGCAAAAGGGTTTCGACAAATTTAAGGAGTTGACTACGATGAGACTTTCTCAGCAGTAGCGAAGCTAAAGTCTGTGAGGATTTTGTTAGCAATCGCTGCATATTATGATTATGAGATATGGCAGATGGATGTCAAAACAGCGTTCCTCAATGGAGACATTGATGAAGAGTTGTATATGATGCAACCCAAATGTTTTGTCGATCCTAAAGATGCTAACAAGGTATGCAAACTTCAACGGTCCATATATGGATTGAAGTAAGCATCCCGAAGTTGGAATCAACGTTTTGATAAGGTAATCAAAAGTTTTGGTTTTATACAAACTTATGGAGAAGCTTGTATTTACAAGAAAGTGAGTGGGAGCTCTGTAGCATTCTTAATACTATATGTAGATGACATATTGTTGATTGGGAATGATGTAGACCTTCTTAAGTCAAGGAATATTTGAATAATAGTTTTTCAATGAAAGATCTTGGCGAAGCAGCTTACATATTAGGCATAAAGATTTATAGAGATAGATCAAGACGCCTAATATCATTATCACAAAGTACATATTTGGACAAAGTTCTAAAGAGGTTTGGAATGGAAGATAGCAAGAAAGGGTTCTTGCCCATGTTGCCCAATACGACCTTGAGTAAAAGTCAAAGTCCAGCAACGGCAGAAGATAGAGAAAGGATGAGTAAGACTCCCTATGCCTCAGCCATAGGATCTCTAATGTATGCCATGCTATGTAATAGACCCGACATTGCATATGCTATTAGTTTAACTAGCAGATATCAAAGTGATCCAGGAGTGGATCATTGGACATCGGTCAAAAACATCCTTAAGTACTTGAGAAGAACTAAGGATATGGTTCTTTCTTATGGAGGTGATGAACAGCTCGTTGATAATGGTTACACCGATGCTAGTTGGAACACCGATCCGGATGATTCTAAATCACAATCTGGATACGTATTTACTTTGAATGGTGCAGCAGTTAGCTGGAGGAGTGCAAAGCAAAGCGTTGTGGCGAGATCTTCAACTGAATCGGAATACATAGCTGCTTCGGAGGCTTCACAAGAAGCGATATGGATGAAGGAGTTCATTACAGAGCTCGGTGTGGTTCCAAGTGCGCTGGACCCAATGTCTATCTACTGTGATAACATGGGCGCCATAGCCAATGCGTAAGAACCAAGGTCACACAAGAAGCTGAAGCACATCAAGCTACGTTTTCACGCTATTCGAGAACATGTCCAGGATGGTGACATAAAGATTTGCAAAGTACACAGATCTGAATGTGGCGGATCCATTGACTAAACCTCTCCCGAGGGCAAAACATGACCAGCACCAAACTGCCATGGGTGTTCGGTATATTACCATGTAATCTAGATTAGTTGACTCTAGTGCAAGTGGGAGACTGTTGGAGATATGCCCTAGAGGCAATAATAAATGTAGTTATTATTATATCTTTGTGTTTATGATAAATGTTTACATTCATGCTATAACAGTATTAACAAGGAAACATTAATACTTGTGTGATTTGTAAACTAAAATAGAGTCCCTAGTAAAGCCTCTTTATAAAACTAGCTTGTTGGTTAATAAATGATTGTGGTTTCCCTATCATGAACATTGAGATGTTATTAACAACAAGATCATATCGTTAGGAGAATGGTATGATGGACATACTCCTATATATAAGCGTAGCATAAAGATCAAGTCATTTTAATAGTTCAATTGCTATATGCTTTCTGATACATAGTAACCTAATTCCTTCGACCATGAGATCATGCATATCACCATCACCGGAAGGATGCTTTGATGACATCAAACACCACACCGTAACTGGGTGGTTATAAAGGTGGCATTGAGTGTTCGGAAAGTATGGGTTGAGACACATGGATCAAGAGTGGGATTTGTCCATCCATATGACGGATAGATATACTCTGGGCCCTCTCGGTGGAATGTCATCCAATTGGCTTGCAAGCATTTGACTGGCTCACAAGGGATCACATATCACGGGAATGAGAAAAGAGTACTTATCGGTAACGAGGTTGAACTAGGTATGCAGAGATACCGACGATCAAAACCTCGGATAAGTAAACTATCGTGAGACAAAGGGAAATTGGTATCGTATGTAAGTGGTTCATTCGATCGCAAAGTAATCGTAGAAATATGTGGGAACCATATCAATTTCCAGATTCCTCTATTGGTTATTGTTCGGAGAAGTGTCTCGATCATGTCCGCATAATTCACGAACCGTAGGGAGACACACTTAAGGATTCGATGTTGTTGAGTAGTTATGGAATGATGAGTAAGAGACCGAATGTTGTTCGGAGTCTTGGATGGGATCCGGGATATCACGAGGAGATCCGGAATGGTTCGGAGAATAAGATTCATATAAGGAAAGTCCTGTTTCGGGGTTGGAGAATGATTCCGGTGTTTTCGTCGGGAATGTTCTAGAAGGGTCCGGAAGGTCCGGCACTCCGGAGGGGAAGGGTACATGAATGTGTCATAACAAGTTGGAATGGTTGCATCATGTACTAGGTGTCATTGCTGAGCAAAATAAAGGGATAAATCAAATCCTAGTTTGAAAAGTCAAATGCCAATTTGAAAAGTCAAACGACAAGTTTGCTTGGTGGAGGGAGAGTAGGAAACCTACTTGGGGAGGAGTTCTTCTCCATCCACCCGCCGGCCTTGGAGGCCGATTTGGGGTAGTACTCCCCTCCCCTGGCCGGCGCCCTCCCACCTATAAAAGGAGGGGCAGGGCTGCCCCTCTAGACCTACACCTTGCCCCACGAAAACCCTAGCCCTAGCCGCCGGCCCTCTTGCAGCCGTCGCCGCCCTAGGGCAAACCCTAGCCGCCGACTTGGGGCTCTCCCCTTGCCCTAGCCGCCGGCCTAGCCCTCTCTCCTTGGTGCATCTAAACCCTAGATCGCCAAGGCCTCTCTCATAGTCCACCATACTCGCTCCGGCTTAAGGCGAAGCCCTGCGAGATCTCCCCTCTACTTCCGGTACCACGCCGTTGTGCTGCCGGAATCGCGAGGAGAATGCTACAACCTCTACTGCCTGATGGAACAAGGGAGAGGAAGGTCTTCATCGAGTACCGAACGTGTGACCGACTGCGGAAGCGCTGCCGGAACGCAGCGCCGGAAGGATCATCTACACGATCTTGAGATCGGCAAGAGTACGACTACATCACCCACGATAATCCGCTCTCGTTAAACACTTTGGAATCTTCGAGGGTGAGTTATTCTATCGACTCGTTGCTACAATCTAGTAGATAGATCTTGGCTTGTTTGTTTGTATGCGGTAGAAATTTTTTGTTTTCCATGCTACAAACCCCTACATCTGGTTGCTGCGATCGCCCCAGGTTTTCTTCTGGTGTTATTTATATTTCCCAAATTAGCGATGTACGCTGTTTTTGAGTCCTTTTCGCTCTAATACAACTGGTCCAAGGATTGTGTCCATCGTATCCATCATCTGTCCTGATCTTGGTGAAAATAGACATAAAAGATGCACGCGAACGCCATAAAATACAAGATCCTACCACTACAGTATAAAATGATAATATAAAACATGATGCAAATATGCACTGATCAACTTTCCCAAGCTTAGACTCTTGCTCATCCTGAGCAAGGCTAGCTTCATGGATGTGATCCTCATATTCATGAACCTCAGCCGCTAAAATAAATGAGACAGTTGCAACATATGTTTATCATATATGATACATAGGAATAAGTTCATAAATAGAACCTTACTCGAACCATCCGAATAATATTAGTAGGCTTCCACACCTTAGCATTTAACAGTTTACAAAAGGTTACTCTCAATATGATGTAAAAGTGTTTTAGTTCGACCGAATGAGTTAGCGAGGTAGTCTCAAGCGTTTCAGGATTAACATATTCTCTTGGGATTTAAAAACTCAAACATTTCTTTGTCTCACCACAAGATAGTGGTGTATTCCTATTTGCTCTTTGCACATTTTATTTTCTCTTTTTTTATGCTCATACTTTTGTTTAAGTGTTGTGCAAAGGAGCTAGCCATACATTCCACTTCATGTAGGAATTCAAAGTTTAAGGATCTCAATTACCAAATTCCACTTGTATATGAAACATCTTTATAGCTTGAATACTCTACCTCGCCTTGTTCTCACTCTAATTTTATAGCACTTTTAATTTTCCTTTGTTCAAGGTTTCTTTCTCAACTTAACTAATTAGATAATTTTTCCCTTTGTAAATCAAACCATGAACTTACAACATATTGACCAATTTATCTTTGTATGTTCCATTAATACCAATGGTGTGGAAGACTCCTATTGCTATCATAAAGTGCAAGTAAAATTATACTCAAGCCATTCATGTATCTAATAAGACAAGCACAAACTCAATAATGCTCCATATATGATAATAAACTCGGAATTTCATAAAAGGGATCGACTATTCCTGAAGGGAATTCTAATGATGCAAACTTTATTTCTAAGCTCAAACTAAGGCAAAGCTAAAATAGTAATATAAAATTTATAAGATAGATTACAAGGTCTTAAAGATCTCCCCAAGCTTGGAATCAAGCCAGGCGGGATCAAATAATCCCTCGTGATTATTTGATACCGTAATTATTGTAGATCATTGTGGAGCCATGGCACACAATACCGCGATGAGTAGCTTCTTGTTGGTATCCTCCAGAGCAGTGATGCGGCTGTAGCACCTGCGCAAATCATATTGCAAAGTATCCACTTTATCTACGAGTTTAGTCACCAATGGGAGAAGATCATCCTTCTTCTCTATCTCCTTGCGATAGTGACGGACTTCAATGCGATGGAGTAGCTCCTGCTTCTGATATATCTCCAGTGCTCACATGCGGTCTTTGGCCATAGGAACAACTTCTTCCTCATCCATAATTGATGGATCGGGGAAGTAGAAACCGTCCCTACACTCTTCTTGAGGCTTCATACTTATACGAGCACTAATGGTAGGCTTCGAGAGTGGCATCGTCGCTTCCTTGCTAGCACCTGCACCAATATTAGGTAATTCATTACGCTTGAGCGGCCCGGGGTCCGTGGTGATGAACTTGATCGTCTCCACACGCCCTTTTTTCCATGCGGCTTGTGACCTTCTCTCTCTTGTTGAGCTCTCTTCATTGTCGCCCAGTTGATCTCTGGGGGATCATAGACATCACGACTGATGTAGATGCATTTGATCTCTAGGGGATCATAGACATCATGACTGATGTAGACGTCACTCCAATCTTCATCGGGATCGCTTTTGTAGAAGCTTGGCTCGACGTACTCCTTATACCTTTGGCTAAACCTCTCCACCTCCCCGTTCCCATCCTCCATGTATGGGATGCAAGAGCGGTCCCTGGAAGGAGCAATAAGACCCAGGGGTTTTCCAAGGCCTGGGACGGGATAGAGCATCACTAGATTGGTTCCTAGTGATTATGATTAGAGAGAAATACAATGGAAGTATATAAGGGGGTCAGAGGTCGGTAAAACTCGCGAGAAACACCAAAGTTACGTCCCAAAAAAGAATCTTAACAAAAAAGGGAAAGAATTCACGGATTTTGAAAAGTCCAGCTGCGCAACGACCAACTATACGGGCGCGGCCCGTATAGTTTCTATCATATAGTTGTTTCCGGGCAGATATTTTCAAAATATTTCGAGTCCAGGTCGGTTAGGTTACTGACTTGGAATCGACACACCCTTTTTTTGAATAAAACAAAAAAGAACGGAGATGCCAGAAAGTTAAACGACCAACTATACGGCGGGAGCAAATTTTCTGGCCGTATAGTTTCCAGACATCGAAAAAATTCGCGAAGGCACTACCATAAGTTTAACGACCAACTATACATCGGGAGAATTTTCTCCGGACGTATAGTTGGTAAAAGCCCTAAGAAACTTTAGAAAAACATGAGGAATTCAAAGGTAAAAATTTCAGGAGTATAAATTGTGAAAACGAATCACTTATTTAGAAAAAGAAAACTTACCTTGTACTTACCGTTTATTTAGTCGGGGATGACAAGCTCCTCCAACAACAAGGAATTCTTCTCTTTTGGAGGAATTAACCTTAACTCATCTAATAATTCTCATAAACAAAAAGCACCAGGACTAAAGTTCCTCTCAATAAGATTGGTGCCTTGCTGGGCAAATATGAATACTGCATCCAATATCTTTATTTCTTTCCTTTGCATAATCTGCAACTCAAATTCTTGAAATAAAAGGATCCAACGGATCAGTATTGGCTTATGATTTTTTTCTCTCAAGGAGTTCTTTTAAACCATCATGTTCCGTATGAACTCTTACTTTTGCATCCACTATATAAGAACGAAATTTATCGCAAGAGAAAAATATAGAAAAAAGTTCTCTTTCTTCCTTAGGATAATTCTTTTGAGCACTATTAAGAGTTCTACTAGCATGATGTATAATACTAAATCTATGACCTATATGTTGTCCCAGAGTTACTACTACAACATCATCACTAGCTTCACATATTAAATCAAAAGTCATATCCCATATAGGTGGTTTAATGATAGGAGCATGGGATAAAGCAAATTTAAGTTTATGAAAGGCAATAAGGCATTTATCATCAAAATTAAATCTTATGCCCTTTTGCAAAAGGTTAGTTAAAGGTTTATAAATTCCTAATGAACCTTCTATAAAAACCCACATGACCAAGAAAACTTCTTATACCTTTTATATCCCTAGGTTGTGGCATTCTCTCTATTGCTTCGACCTTAGCTCTGTCTACTTCAATACCCTTACCTGATACCTTATGCCCGAGTACTATACCTTCTTTGACCATGAAATGTCACTTCTCCCAGTTTAGAACAAGATTGGTTTCTTTGCAATGCTACAACACTCTTTTGAGATTATCGAAGCAACTAGTAAACAAAGTTCCATAGACAGAGAAGTTATCCATAAATACTTCCATTATCAATTCTATAAAATCTACAAAAATGGCAGTCATGCATCTTTGAAAAGTAGCTGGAGCATTACATAAACCAAAAGGCATGCGTCGGTAAGCATGTAAACCATAAGGACTAATGAAAGTTGTTTTAAGTTGGTCATCAGGATGAACAACTATTTGGGAAAAACTAGAGTATACATACAAGTAGCAAAAATGAGTGTGGTTTGCTATACTCTCTAAAGTTTTGTCTATGAACGGTAAAGTATAGTGATCTGTCCTAGTTTCTTTATTCAATTTCCTAAAATATATACACATCCTATGTCCAGCAATAGTTCTAGTAGGTACCAATTCATTGTTTTCATTACGAACAACAGTAAAGCTGCCCTTCTTAGGAACACAATGAACATGACTTACCCATTCACTTTATTTTATAGGATAGATTATACCTGTATCCAGTAGGCGTACTATTTCTTTTCTTACCACTTCCTTCATTTCGGGCTTCAGCCGTCTATTAAATTCTGCAACTAGTTTAGCACCTTCCTCCATGAATTCGATGGACGGATCTCATGGGACTAATGCCCTTCAAATCATCCATTGAGTACCCAAAGGCCTTGTGATGCTACTTAAGTACTTTTATGAGTTCTTCTTATTCATCCCCTAAAAGTTTAACACTAATAATAACAGGGAATTTACTTGTATTGTACAAAAATTCATATTTAAGATTATCTGGTAAATTCTTCAATTCTGGGGGTGGTAATTCCTCAGCCCCTTTCTTTTCTGGCTCTTCAAAAGCCTCATCATTTGGAGGCCCTAAAATGTTAAGCGATTCGAATTCACTTTCTAATTATTCTAGGGACTTGTCCTCCATAATTATTTCTTCATAATTTGAGTCTTCATTTGCTTCTTATACCCTATTACTAAAGAAAAGAGTTGCCATCTCCTCAATAGTTTTTCCTTCCTCTTGTTCTTGTATTTGTAGAGGTCTGTCTTTAAATTTGGAAAAGTGGAATTCTTTTTCTGCTTCCCCAAGCTTAAGAGATACAATATCCTTTTTGAAATCAACTTTGGCACCTAAATCATTCAAAAAGTTTCTTTCAAATATAATTGGGCAAACATTTCGTTGCCAATTGTGACAGTTGCATCTTCAGCTACTCCCATTGGAACTCTAAGAGATTTATTGGCTAACATGATTATCATATCAGTATTCTCTATTGTAGCTAGTACTATCTCGTCTTTTATTTCTAAATAAAAATCATAAGATATAACATTAACTGGGTGCCAAGATCACATAAACCATAATGTGAGGTTTCTTTAAATATGCCGGGAAGAATAGGCTTACCCACATATTTTACCTTAATTTTACCTTCAACTAGTACGGAAGTCTCTTTATCAAGTTCAATTATGTTGCAGTGTGCATACATAGCCATAATTGCTTCCTTGGTTACCTCTTCATCTCTGGATTCATCCAAATGTTCTTCAACTTCTGCCACACTTTTCTCTTCTTTCTTTTACCGTACTACTTTAACCTATTCATATTCCAAAATATGTTTCTGCGCAGTGTTAGGGAAAGGTATCTCATACATTGTTCTAGGGAGGCCAGTCTTGCTTTAACTTCTCTTTTCTTCTTAGGTTCGAGTGGTGGATCATACTTGACCCAACCCTATTTTTGAGCTTTGATATATTCTGTAAAAGCTTTAACAACATGCAACACAAGATCTTAATTCAAATAAGGTTCTTTAGATAATTCATTAACATTGCCTCCTTTGCTTCCTAGACCAAACTTCCAAGAAACTCTATGATCGTGAATTATATTAAGTAAACCCCAAGCTCTAGTTATGGGAAGATTCATAAAATCTCCTTTCGCGTAAGAGTCTAGTTCCAATTTATTAGGTTTAATTAAACCGCCATAAAATATATGCAATAAATACCATTTAGGAAAATCATGATGAGGACATTGATTAAGTAAATCTTTAAATCTTATATAAGATCTTACTAGTCCTTCATTCGGACGGTTCCTCCAAGTCATTATATGATGCCCAATTCCAAAACATTTTGATAAAGGATAATACTTAGCTAGAAACTCACAAGCTAAATTATCCTAGGTAGTAGTGGCTTCTAGGGGTAAAGATCTATACCATGAGAGAGTTATGCTAGTTAAACTGACTAAAGAGTTTTAGCCTTACCTCATTAGCAGTATACCTCGGTAATTGGAGAGTACCACATATATCCTTAAAGCATGCAATATGCTCACATGGATCAGGAATTTCTTCATCTCCAGTAAATTGCTTCTTGTGTAAAATACCAAGTAGTAGAGGATTTATTTCAAACCATAGGTCTTCTCGTTGGAGTTGTCTCTTTTATTAATGTCATAGGGCTTCCCAAAGTGGCTGAGTGGGTTAGCACTAGTCAAATTCTCAAACTCCATCATGTTGGTGGGACCCTGTAACTCAAAACAAAACTTAGCAAGACTAAAATAAATAAGCAAAAACTAAAACACCTACAGTGCTTAGATCCCCGACAACGGCGCCAAAAAATAGCTTGATGACTGCAAGTGCACAAAATGTTTTTAGCTAGTTTCGAAATAAAGATATTGATCCCACAGGCAGCGGGAGTTCTGAAGTCTAATAACTCTTGAATTAAATACTAAAATAGTAATGCTAAATAACATTCTAAGTAACAAGATAAAATGCGAGTTTTGTGTAAAAAGGTATTTTTGGGTTTTTTGTATAAGAGAACAATAAGTAAAGTAAAACAAACTGAATACAAAAAGTAAGTATCACGTATGTAAAAGATATATGAAACTGCAATGGGAAAAGGTGTTCTCGGGGAGTAGCGGATACACCTCTAGCATTATAAAGGGTTTAAGGTAAAGATTATTATCATAAACATTCTCAACTATGTATGTGTGGGAGAAAATCCGTAATTGGACGAATAGGCAACAACCCCTACTCTTATCATCCTCATAACCACAACAGACAAGTAATCGACATCAATCGAATTACTACGCTATTAAGGGATTTTATCCCATAGGATGTATCCCGTGGCATGGAGAATGTTCCGTGAGTTTCCTCGGTTCCCAAGTTGATACGTAAGGGGTGATAACAGCTTTATAGTCACCATAAGTGCTAGCACACCTCCGTTTACCAATAAGTAGTTCCCTCCATCAAGTCCCACAAGAGGCAAGTATTGAGAGGTCGACTTCTCTCAACATCAAGATAAAGACAATCTAACACATGGTCACAACGATGAATATCATAATAAACTTTATCTTATTTCAATCTCATGCTAGGGTTTCTCCATGTCCCCAAGAAATAATGATCTACTCAGACATGGAGGCAGTCAACACATTGGCAAACACAATGGAATCTATCATAGATGAGTAGTGCTTGTATAAATCCACAACGAGTACGGAAATTACAACAAGATCTAAACAAGATGTAGATGAGATGGATGGAGATGGTGGTGATGCATCGGATGATGATGAAGATCGATGCCTTAGCCTCCTGGATCTGCGTAGGGTGAAGATGGATCCCTGGTGGATGAGTTCCTCCTCCATATCCCTTCCGGAGGTGAGGTTTCTGCGATTTCTGGTCATTCTGTATGTCGTCTCTCCCAATACGATTGCATGGGGCGAAACTATTTGAAGAGGCGGTGGCGGCGGAAACTATACGGCGGGAACTATACGACCGGAAAAAGTATTCCCGCCGTATAGTTGGTCGTTAAAACTTCTGGTTGCTGTGATTGCCCCGGGTTTTCTTCTGGTGTTATTGATATTTCCCAAATTAGCGATTAATGCTGGTTTGACTCCTTTTCACTCCAATACAAGTAGTCCAAGAATTGTGTCCATCGTATCCATCATCTGTCCTCATCCTAGTGAAAATAGACATAAAATATACGCACAAACATCATAGAATACCAAGATCCTACCACTACATTGCAAAATAATAATATAAAACATGATGCAAATATGCACTCATCAAATATCGTCACCAACTTCGATTGGACTTTGCATCACACATCCATTGTTGTACAAGGTCTTGGAGTCAGTGTCTCTTCTCCAAGCTTTCAAGACCCTCCCCAAGGTGTTCTTCCCTCTCCGATGTAGATTTTAGGGAGCACGTTGACCGATATTTCCTTGTGAGGATTCTATCGGACCGGTGGCCGCCATTCAGGAGCAATCAACCTTGTATCGTGTGAGTTTTGCATGTGTTCATCGAGTTCTTCGCGAGGTGTGTGTTTGCTTCTGCTACCTTCTCCATTTCCCCTTGCTTTCCCATCGATTTTACCACGAGATCTATGAAGATCGGGCCACCCAAGAGGTTAACCCCTATCAAAGAGAGTTAAGGGAGAGAGATAACATCACGGGTGGTGATTGGTATCACGTGTTGGGTTACCCATCTACCTGACGTCGTTAGACATGTGTTGGCCAAGGGGAGGGTGCGCACGTACCCACCCGGGCAGCAAGTTTCTTCTGTTCGTATGAAATCTGTTTTGATGAACTAGAGATTCTTATGATACTTACCACAAGCTCTAAAATCTGACAAGGATAAAATCCAAATAACAACCAAGAAAGATTATGCTAAGGATGCAGGTGTTTGAGCTCTCTTCGAATGATGTGGTCAAGTTACTCACTCGAGATCCCCTCTTGATAGTACATATATCTATCCTATAACCCAGTCTCTCTCGACCACCACTAAGGGACCCATAGAATAGGAAACCTATCAAGATCATAACTTTACCTTTCGTATTCCACTTGAGCTAGGTGATGATGATCTTGTCCACTTCAAGTTGGAAAACCTTTCTTGATCGCGCTTGCTTGATGAAGAAGACTCACATATTGCTTCCCCATACTCATTTATGGGAAATACTCACTTCAGCACATCTTCATGAATCCATTACTTCATAATGGTGATGTCTTGAAGATAAACATGGAGGCTCACTCAACCGTCTCATTCTTCAAGATATGCTTTCAATAGGCTCAACCTTACCCTTCTTTCAACCTTGTATTCAACATATGATCTTCAAGCATTATCTATGGACACACCTTCAAGTATAACTCAATGCAACCATTTGTCTATAGAGATTGTTATTAATTACCAAAACACGCATGATTTGGTGCGCTATATATACACATGTTATAGGGACTTAGGAACCTATCCGAGTATCCTTTTATCTACCTGATCAATCATGTTTTACATGGTATGAGAGCACTATGTTGGCATTCTTTACCCATTTATCTCGTCATTGGCATCCTCCTCCCATCCACACAAGCATGATTTTGCTATATCCACCAATCCATCCCAGTCCAGGTGGCATATTCTTCTTGGTCATCCCTCCATAGATATTGTTAGGCAAATTATTAGCAAGAATAAACTTTTGTTTACTAGAGATACTCCCATTAGTTCAGTTTGTGATCTGTTTCAAAGTTATTAGTATATGTATAATGAACGGGTTCACTCGATTCTATCTTTGTGTGGTGAACTAGGAACTATCATGGGCGTTGAGGTCCCGTTGTTGGTTATTGACCTGAATAACTTCTGAGGCATGTCTACTTACTACTGAACCCGAACGAGTCACACACTTAAGGTTTATCAATAAAGTTGTGTTAATCACCTTTATCGTAAGTAGTTGAGAGAGTTGTCAGGAATAGGTTCCAGACACAAAGGAATAGTTTCAGGATATACTAAGATTATTTCTAAGAGAAATCAGAATAGATCCAGAAGGTAGTTCTAGAGTCATCGTAATAGTTCTCGAAGTTCCTTGAAATCATTATGAGATGGTTAAAATGTCGAAGATTATTCAGAAACTTTCTAGAATATATATAGGTTATGTTGGGGTTCGAGGGAAGAAAACAAAAAAAATCCTATGATCGAAACCCTAATGCCAGGATATATCTACTAGTAATGCAGTAACAGAAGGATATGGTATTCATACATTTGAAGATTGAGCACGGTTAACGTACCGTGGGGAACATGGATGAAGAAGACGCCCTGACTTTGACCTCAAGGTCACGAAGTCCTGTGGCTCCCCGACAACTCCTAGCACCGAAAGCACGATGCCGCTAGAGGGAGTCACACCCATACGATGCTTGACAAAGACCCCCACTTCTCTTCGATCCAGCCAAAATTACGGAAGTAGATCTTCCGGCTCTGAGTCTCGCAGTATGACGGCGCTCCGCGGTGAAGAACTCCTCGCTAGCACAACCCTGACAAGGGAGCCACGGTCGCAAGAGAGAGAGAGAGAGAGAGAGAGAGAGAGAAAATAGGCCTTTTATTTATTTTTAGATAGAAATTGGCGTGTTTTTAATCCTCCTATTGGCACCTCTTTATATAGGCGGAGGAGGGGTTTCCTCCACCTTTAGGTTCCCATGTGAGACTAAAAATACTAAGGAAAAGGAAATTTTCCGAACCACAGCCAGATGGGCCCTTGGGGCGACCCAGATGGGCCACCCCAGCCACGACCCATTGGCCACAGGCTGCAGGAGGAAGGCAGGCAACGGCAGCCACCGACCGGGTGGGCCAGCACGTGGCACACGTGGGCGCACGCTCGCGTGACCTGGTATGGTAGCGGCTGCCCCCACCGGGTGGGCCGGCCTCCCTGGCCCGTTAGTCGTAGCGGCTCAGCAGTCGGTAGCGCGCACAGTGTGTAATGTCGGCCGCCCACATGCCGCGTGCACTAGGCTGTTTCAAAAATAGCTTCCCTCTTTTGCCTGTTTTGTCCGTTTCTTTTTAGGTAACTATTAAGACGTTTTTATAATTATTTATTTACAAAATATATATTAATTCATAATTAATATATAATAAGCATATTTAAATAACTATTTATCTGAAAACCTTTTTTCGGTCCTTTTTCCTTATCTTTTCTCCGAACACCTTCGGATCTCCCCAGAAATTTTCTGGTCTCTCTCTTCTTACTTCTTCAGTGATTCCAAACTAGTCATTAATGATCTTCAAGCTTCATCAAGCCCTTAAGTGTGCTACCCAACAGTTCGAGAATACTATAGACATGTTCAAGACTCTTTTCTGACCAATGATCAATAGCGAGACCTGGATGCCCATAATGACCACCTGTGTACTCAACGAAATTTGTTGTTAAACCATAAACACTATGTCTTATTACTTTTGTCCCTGCGATATTGTATTGTCCGAGAATTTAATCAAATTACATCTCCATGTCGGGGTTCAACCTCGTTACCGACAATACATTTTTTACTCGATCTAATAAGTGATATCCCCGTGGCCTAGTCACATGCTACGCAACTTACATATATAACTTATCTGAGTGGTCCTAGAGTATCTTTCATCACGCGGATGGACAAATCCCGCTCTTGACGTAGTCTCCTCAACCTCTTCCTATAGATACCTAACGACTCCCTTATGATCACTGTTTTACGGAGTGATGTTAAGTGCCATTAAAATAATCTCGGGAGACAGTTATTTGATATGGTCTCACGGTCTAAGGAAAGAGTCACTATGTTTCCTAATCATCGTAACCTGAAATTTGTAAAATGATCGTGACACGATGCTAGAGATAGTATATGTTCACCATCTCATTCTCCAATAAAATGACTCCATTATCAATTAGGGGCCGAGGCACCAACATGATCAAGAAACCTTTGATCATTCGTTGACCAAACAACCAGTGACTAGAGTTTCATTAGAACTACTAGTTATTTGTATATCACACGTGTATTGACGTTTCCTAATCAATAAATTTATAGCATGATATAAAACTTAATCATAAACTTTATAAATATGCCATTAAATATTTGTGTCTAGGGGTATATTCCCTTCAGTCTCCCACTTTCACTAGAGTACAAATAACCTAGCTGCATCTGTTATGCAATCATCAGTACCATACTCCTTGGTGCTTGTGATTATGCTTGCTCATGGAAGAGTTCCAAGTCTAAGAAATGAACATTTCATTCATTATGTATCATTTTCAACTTATTAATGTCATCCCTCATGACACTAATACCTTTTATCATCTCCATGATAATTTCTTGTCCATGTACAATGTTTTGGCAACATAATGGGGTCTCAGGTTTCAGATACCGTAAGTGACTTTAGATAGGTCTCGGGGACTTTCTCATGGGCACTAAATATTGGAACACATTTTGTGAGAAAATGTTTCTCAAAGCTTCATCATTTATACAAAACTTGGTAGTATTCATATACTATTTTATTAAATGTAGATTTCCAATTCAAAATACTCCCTGTGAAATTTCGAATGTTTAGCCATCACGCTTCAACTGTGCCTGAGGTAACCTTTAATGCAGAGATTTCCGATCTTCTTAAATTTCAACATATAACCTTTCTAATATAACTCTTTATACTTCAAGTATGTTGTCTTCCCAGATCCAGAAACATGTCTACAGAGCTCGCTAGATGCTGTGGACAATCCTAACTCATCATTCAATGATTCATTGATCATTTCTGAACTTGTTCTTAAACTAAGAACATGGATCAGATTATGTTAAGTATTTTTCATGATTTCAAATTGGAATCCTATGTCATAACATAGTGGATGTGTGAACACCCTATTCCTTTATTAAATCATAGAACTTCATACTTAATGCTTTTTGCTAACCTTTTGAATTATTTAGGAATCTTCCTAAATCAATTCATATTCTGAACCATTCAGAATCCTTTTAAGAATTCATTCCAACATAATTCCATACGACATATCTAAATCTCAAATATTTCAATGTCGTATTCTCCCATAAATCAATATTTATTTATTATTGGTTTTTGGTCCTTATTCATAATGTGTTACTCACACACATGAATCCTGTCAAGCTCACACTCAAAATATGTCAACTACATATGTGAGTTCAAACTTTATAATACTTCCTCACAAAAATATGTCATTCACATATTAATACAGGAAGACTCCCTAGCTCCTAGTCAACTTTATGCACTTTGCATATACAATCTCGATATTTTGAACAATTCGAAATCTCTTGATCAATTATCAATTCGATATTTTCCTTTTACAAGATTCTATGATCCACTAGACATTTGGCACACTAAGTCAAATTAAATTTGAATTCACTCAAAACCCTTCTTGACGGATCGCGCCTTTGTATTTTAAGACTCCCGCTTATTTCTTATAACCTTGCGCTCCTTTATAAATATCAAGTAACTATTTTACTTGACAAGATTCAATAACGGCTTTACTTTCTAATCTCAAGTGAAGTTTTAATTTTAGGATTTCTTGTAACTTTAGTTTACCATCAATTTCCTTGTAGTTCGTAGCTATGTATCGTTCCAGTAACGTGACAATCAATTCACATTTATCTCTACACTAGGTGAAGGGAATATTTATGAATCCTACTACTTTATGTAAAAGCATAACTGAAAACTTCAATGATCACAATCATTGATCTCTTTTTTTCATATAATATGAAGAGTCGTGTCCTGGAACACATTCCAATGACGCTTCTCAATCATTTCGATGCATGGCCGCAGACCTTTATCATGCTCTTACTTTTATTTCATTAACACCATTGTCGAGAAACACACTTTCTCGAGAATGCACTAAACTTTTAACAATACTAACTTTGCCCTTCTTTGATTCTTGTCATGAAATTTGTCTTACAAGTTTCCAAGGACTTATTCATTAATACTTTGGTTTTATCACATAAAACCCAAAGCTTCCACGAATTCTATACGGTTTAATTTATTCTAGGTGAGCGATCGCCATTTTCATTCAATGGTCTTTTACTAACGCCACTAAGTACTATTTGGTTTATTGCCAGATGTATTCCCCACATTATGCCGATTAGAAATTTTACAAATGTTCATGTATTATCAATTAGTTTCTTAATTTGAATAATTCAAACATAATCGAAAATAACATATGAACATAATAGAAATCATTCATAAAAGCAGAACAACTCACTTGTTACAAACTTGTATGAATAACCGTCTCACGAAATGTAAGACACACTATAAAAGGTTCATATTCCACCGATTACAATAATTATTCAAAGACTATAAACTAAATGATAAATCTTGAGGAAGAGTGTCGTCGGCCATCATTATCATGCTCGCCATCAACACGCAACGCCACCTCCTCTCTCGCAATCAACTCTTATGAAGAAGGACCTGTTTTAATAAAACATAACAAGTATCAGATACTGCAACAAGTGTTTGCAAGACTATAATATTTATAAAATTTGTATATCATATATACCTTCGTCATTGACGACTTCTCCTGCCACTTGTTCGACCTCAACGTTTCTCAAATGTTCTGCGAACTCATAGAAATTCATCCATTCTGCATCACCTCTAGTGATGCAAGTCTGGATATATCCTTTGGAGTTGGGAGGAAGTGACCTAAGCAATACGCATATTGCAAAGAACTCAGTCATCCAGTGATCCACAAAATGAATCAGTCTCATGTGTGCATCAAGTATGCGATCCACGTGACTGTCCAAACAAGTATGTTCTTCCATCTTTATGGAAACAAAGTCTTCAAGAAATTCATACTTCCACATGCGCACATGGGTTATGAACTCTACTCTTAGTTGATTCACCATATCATGTGGTTCGAAGTAATATACGAGCTTATGTAGTTCATTTGCCATGCCATAACGCATCAAGACTTGTATGAAAGCGGATCTTTCCTCATGAAAAAAGTGGCCTTTCCGTAGACGTGGGGACTCATATTCCTCTGGCTCATCCAAATCCATTGTGTAGTTAATGTAACCCGCCACTTTGTTCTTGGTGAGGAGGTCGTTAAGACGTGTTAGCCATTTCGGGAAGTTGGATCCATCTATCTTGAGTTTCTCAACGACTAACCAATCGGTGATGTCAAAGGCGGACTAGCGGCGAACCATGTTCTACATTTAAAGTTTGCAAAGGTTTCAGACTAAGTTTATAAAAATATGAGTTCAAATAACTCTACTAAAATATTATCACTAATAAATGTCTTGGTGATTACATGATCCTCATTCACTACATCACCCCAATCCTCACAGCCGGCAATATAGTTTCAAAGGTGGACGCTTCACGTCGATCACATCATTTATGTGACTCGTGCTCGATCTTTTGATCATCCCATGTTCCGAGGCCATGTATATACATGTTAGGCTCGCCAACTCTAACTCGTGTGTATTATAGTGTAACCTTTCTTACACACACTATATGCGAACGTAGTATGTCTGACACCCGATCATCACGGTCTGCCTCATACCGAAGAACTTTCTTTGTGGTGCACACACAAGGGGAACACTATCATTGGAATTAAGTTATTTAGGGATCATTTTATTAATGCTACCATCGAGTATCTAATACTAAGCACACAATAAGATACACACAACAATCATACATCAAATATAGGTGCGATGTGATATGGTCTTCACGCTGCAATCTCCATCTCGGCGTCAGGGATTCGGCGCCTCCGGGTCCTGCACCATGGCCCTAGTGCCTCTGAATTTTTAGTCCACCATCTTGACGATGACCATCACTATGAATTAGCAAAAAAAAATAAACTACTTTACCTTAACTATAACCATATCACATCACAACGCCCCTGCAAATTTTTTTAACGCCTCTACTTTATCGTTTGCAAGTTTTACGTGGTTGTATGGGCTTTCGTGCAAGAATCGTTTCTTACCTACGAACTTCAACCACAACGCCGATTTAATAATTGTCTCTACTAACCCTCTTTCGGGGCCCTCCTTTATATATGCTATATCCACCATTGAAAGAGAGACAGACACCCTCTAGTCACTTATATGAAACAAGCCGTATGTTGAGCATGGAACCGATCTCACGTAAGAATACGCGCAAGGTCGGTCTGGGCCCTTCATCAATCAATACCGCGATATAAACAAGTACATGTAGGAGGGTAACAATTATAAAATCGACGCCCACACGTCACAACTCATGTGTTCTACCCGTACTAGCAGTACTATGCATAGATTGGCTCTGATACCACTATTGGGGTTCGAGGGCAAAAAACAAAAAAATTCCTACGATCGAAACCCTAATGTCAGGATCTATCTACTAGTAATGTAGTAACGGGAGGGGATACAGTATTCATACCTTTGAAGGCCGAGCGTGGTTAACGTACCGCGAGAAACGTGGATGAAGAAGACACCCTGACGCTAACCTCGAGGTCACGAAGTCCTGCGGCTCCCCGACAACTCCTAGCACTGAAAGCACGGCGCCGCCAGAGGGAGTCACACGCGTACAGTGCTTGACGGTGACCCCCGATTCTCTCCGATCCATCCGAGATTGCTGAAGTAGATCTCCCGGCTCCGAATCCCGCAACACGACGACGCTCCACAATGAAGAACTCCTCGCTCGCACAACCCTGACAAGGTGGCCACAATCGCAAGAGAGATGAGAGATAGGCAACACAGACCTTTTATTTATTTCCACGTGGTAATTGGTGTGTTTTTAATCCTCCAATGGGCATCGTTTTATATAGGCGTAGGGAGGGGTTCATCCACCTTTAGGTTCCCATGTGGGACTCAAAATAATAAGGAAAAGACAATTTTCAGAACCACAGCCGGCTGGGCCCTTGGGGCGACCCGGATGGGCCACCCCGACCATGGCCCTTTTCCCATAGGTGGCAGGAGGCGGCCATGCGACAGCGGCCATCGGTCGGGTGGGCTAGCACACGGTCCACGCAGGCGCGCACTCGCATAGCCTGGTGCGGCAGCGGCTTCCCCCGCGGGGTGGGCCGGCATCCCTGACCCGTTAGCCGTAGTGGCACAATAGCAGGTAGCGTGCGGCATGTAGTGCTGGCCGCCACGTGCGGCACGCACTAAGTGCCGCCCATGTGTGCTCTTTCAAAAACAGCTTCCCTCTTTTGCCTTTTTAGTCCGTTTCTTTTTATGCAAAGTCCCTTCAGAATTTTGCCTAACAATTAAGACGTTTTTATAAATCTTTATTTAAATATTATTTACAATATATATGTTAATTAATAATTAATATATAATAAACATATTTAAATAACCATTTATCCGAAAACCTTTTTCGGTCCTTTTTCCTTATCCTTTCTTCGAATCAGATCTCCCTAGAACTTTTCTGGTCTCTCTCTTTCTCACTTCTTCAGTGATTCCAAACTATCCACTAACGATCTCCAAGCTTCGTCAAGCCTTTAAGCGTGTTACCCAACAGTTCGAGAATACTACAAACGGTCAAGACTCCTCTTTGGCCAATAATCAACAATGGGACCTGGATGCCCATAATGACCACATGTGTACTCAACGAAACCTGTCATTAAAACGTAAATACTGTGTCTTATTCATTTTGTCTCTGTGATACTGTATTGTCCGAGGCTTTGATCAAATGACATATCCATGTTAGGGTTTAACCTCGTTACCAACAATAACTTCTTTACTTGATCCGATAAGTGATATCCCCGTGACCTAGTCACACACTGTGCAGCTTATGGATATAACTTATCCCAGTGGGCCCAGAGTATCTTCCGTCACGCGGATGGACAAATCCTACTCTTGACGCAGTCTCCTCAACCTGTTCCTCCGGATACCTAACGACACCCTTATGATCACTGTTCTATCGAGTGATGTTAATTGCCATTAAAGTAACCTCGGGAGATCGTGATTTGATATGGTCTCACGGTCTAAGGAAAGAGCCACTATGTTTCCTAATCATCGTAACCTGAACCTTAAATATTTGTATCTAGGGCATATTCCCTTCAAGTTCGATTACATATGATGTATCGGTCTTTATTTGGAAGAAATTTAAGAAGGAAAAAACACTGGAAGAGGATACGATGGGGGATGATGAAGGTAGAACACCCATAGTGCGGGTGGCATATAGGCCACCATGGGCTTGCAGATGACCCACATTGGGCTGCACCAAACCTTCCTATAATCCATGGATTCATTTTAGGTAAATCCGGATCATATCTCTATTTTAGGTATAGAATATTTTCCTTGATTATGAAGATATGGAATATTGTTAAAAAGGAAGGAGATGATGTCTAATAAAATGTGGGAGATATACATGCATATATAGGCATACTTTATTCATTCTACAAAAAATAGGTCAATCAGAAAAGCCTACAGTTATTGTGACTACGAGCTAATTTTATTACCATGTAGCCTTATCATATTCTTACTTCAAAGGAATATATAGTGCCTTTCATAATCCGTTCCTCTCAATATTTGTGCTACTTAAGTTATTATGGTACTCTTTGCTGTAAACTTGGGCTAAGCATGCTCTATTGAAATTGACATGGTTATACCCTATGGGTACCCGATGTTAGCCTACCTGGTCAAGCCCGACGGAAGGCCCACTCGACGACCTGCCAGGGTCCATGACGCCTGTGACATTTAGGCTGCTATGAAGCTCATATGGACACGAACCCCTAAGCGCACAAGACAAGGAAATCTCAAGACTAGAGTTTGAATACAACTTGTAACCTACTCGTATCGGTACCTGAGAACTAGCCTCCCCATATATAAAGGCTAGGAGGGTCCAACGAGGAGGACACGCTACGCTACGCCATAAACCCCCCAATAGATAGATCTATGATCTCCACCGCCACAATAGATCTACAGATCTAGAGACATCTCATAACCAAGCACACACCTCACGCCAAATTGCATCTGCACACCCCTGTAACTTTCGGCCTCGCCATCAATCAAGAACAGACAAGCAGGAGTAGAGTTTTCCCTTTGGGGGCCTAAACCTGGGTAAACATCGTGTCCCCGTGTTGCTTGCCTATTAGCCATTCTGCGATCTCCAGCTTCCCCTCCTTCTCCAAAACCCAAGTCCATAGTAATGGGCATTGATGAGTTGAACCCTCGTTAGAAATACAACTACGTATGGATGAGCAACAAACCAATTACTCTATTTTTATTTAGGCTATTATATTTTCTGATTATTATTGTTTTATTCAAAATCAACTTAACCATTTGGAACTGAACCTACATGGTCGCCCTGGTTCAAGGATTCTCTATTTCCTTTTTTTTGAATAATTGGCTTAGCTAGCTATTGATGACAGTTTTAGGGGTTGTCCCATATGTTTGAATTTATTTTGGCATTATATTTCTCTCAGTTCTTACAAAGTATACCACTTGAATTTCATCATATTTTATTCTTGATACCAAAGAAATTCGAATGCTTGAATACATTGTTTTGGTAAAATGGATTATAACCCACTGCTGTGAGGAGGCTATTGTCGCCTAATGCTCCTGATGTTGCTATTCAATTGTTTGGTCCCCTGTAGATGGATCATGGGAGTCATCATTCTCTTCTTGCTGCACCTGAACATGCAGGTCTGATCATTGATAACTGCAGAGGCAGGTCTGATCATTGATGACTGCAGAGACAAACAGGTTTATCAATTATTGTTCAAAATTAAGGATAGAGGATTTAATGTTTACACTTAGTTGTCTTTGCAGTCAATTTTTCTCTATCTTCGATAATTGGTTGTTTCACAAATTGCATGTTGCTATGTTGTAGGAATCTATCTACACTAGGCCACAGATCTGGAACCGCATTTCCACGCCACGCGACCTGCGACGGCGCGTGCGCTGGAAGCGGTAGTGGAGCTGCCACAATTGCAAAGAGCCAGGCGCCATCGTCCAATGCATCCTAGGTCCAAAACACGTCCTTGTCGCGCTAGGAGAGCTCCATGGCGCATCCTAAGTGATGGGAGGCACTCTGGCCGGTGGTAATACATACACAATAAATCTATTAATACAATAAATATAATGATCTTTAGAAAATACATACATACATCCAGGGCTCACGTCTCTGGGTATCATCGAGTAGTCAAAATACATGACGTGAAGCTGCCATGATTGGTGCCTACAACAATCGCGTGCAAACAAGACATCACACGACACCTGCACAAGCTAGCTGCACCACATACACACACAAATAGTACATAGGCCCACATGGCATGGGCATAGACGCTACAAATGCCCTCACAGCTCTTGCATGCAACCAAGATTAAACTATAGTATAATGTGAGACAGCTTTGCGTACGTTTGCATTTGATAGCCATGTTCGAGAGCCCTTTGTTGAGGGATTGGTTGTTCACCCTCCTAATATGAATCGAGTTATTTATAATGATAATGATAATCTTGCTGATGCTATATGATGTTTACGCAGGCTTCTATTCTTGTAGACAGTATTTGGCCTCCAAGTGCAGGAGTTTGTAGAATATCAGTAAGTTTCCCTTAAATGGATCACCCAAGGTTTATCAAACTCAGGGAGGAAGTGGTCAAAGGTATACCTCTCAACAAACCCTGCAATCAAGATATAAGAAGTCTCTTGTGTACCCAACACACTCAATACACTTGTCAGGTGTATAGGTGCACTAGTTCGGCGAACACATAGTGAAATACAAGTAGTATGGATAATTATAAGACAACGGTGCCAGCAAAGAGCTTGACAGGAGGAAGAGACTAAAAGCAATATAAAATAAAGAAGGCATCAAGCAAACATGTAGCAGGACTAGTTGTAAATGGTGTTTCAATGCTTAGAAACAAGGCCTAGGGATCATATTTCACTAATGGACACTCTCATATAAATATATTCCCTTCATGATACTACTCTGAACTACTCTTTGGTTGGACGGCTCTAATCCACGGTAGGGCTACAAAAGCACTCCTTAAAGTTCGCATTCCCCATCTAGATAACCCCACACTGTCACCTTGAGCGCTAGAGGGTTCCAACAAACATCACAATTTCATAGAGACAACCAACTCAAAATATAACTCATGATAAGTATTTATGTAAACTTTAGCCTAAGTGACACACGGTGTGCACACTGTCACCTTCACACACGTGGGGGTAGCTGGAGATTAATTAAAGCACTTGAGTATCAGAGTAGATCTACTTGATTACAAAGCTCATGATCACAATATGATCACACATAGAGAGAGAGATGAACACATAGCTACCAGTAGATCCCTTATCCTCGAGGGAGAAATACTCCCTCCTCATCATGGGAGTCAGCAACATCGATGGAGTTGATGGAGATGGCTCCGGGGGGCAATTCCCCATCTCGACAGGGAGCCGGAACAGAGACTTCTGTCCCTCGAATCTCTGATACGTCGTAAACATATCTATAATTTTTTATGTTCCATGCTTGTTTAATATCCACTTTGCTTTGCTTTGTCTATACTTTGAGGTATTTTTATATGTTTTTTGGACTAACCTATTAACAAGATGCCACAGTGTCAGTTGCCTGTTTTATGTTGTTTTTTGGTTCCACAAAAGTTAGAAAATGGATATTCTCGGAATTGTACGGGACAAAAGCCAAAGTGTATATTTCACTGAGGAGAACACAGAGCGAGAAGACGAGACGGAGGAGGGCCTCGAAGGGGCCACACCCCCTGGCCGTGCGTCCTGGCCTAGCCCGTGCCTGGTGGGGGGGTGCACCGCCTCGGGCACCCCCTCGGCCTCCCTCTTTGCCTATAATAATTCCCCGATACCTAAACCCTAAGTACCCGATCAATCTTCCATGAAAAATTCTGTAGCCTCCGCCACCATCGTCCCTAGACCGGGAGGATCTAAAGCTCTTCCCGGCACCCTGCCGGAGGGGAGAGATCATCTCGGAGGCCTTCTTCATCACCATGTCAGCCTTCAGTATGATGTGTGGGTACTTCCACCTTGGACTACGGGTCCATGTAGTAGCTAGATAGTTGTTTCTCCTCCTTTGTGCTACCATGTTTAGATCTTGTGAGCTTCATTCATGATCAAGATCATATATTTCTAATCATGCATGTTGTGTTTGCGGGGATCCGATGGATATTGAGATTACTATGTCAGATTGGTTAATGATTCTATCTTATTGATTCTATCATGTCTGTGTTGTTTGAGATCTTGCATGTGCTCCATTTCTAGTAGCTATCTTGGCCAAGTAGATGCTAGTGACTCCAAGAGGGAGTATTTATGCTCGATAGTGGGTTCATGCCTCTATTGAATCTGGGGAAGTGACAGAAATCTCTAAGGTTGTAGATGTGCTATTTCTACTAGGGAGAAAACAACAATCTCTTGTTCATGGAACAAGTGTATTGTTTACTTTACACACTTTGCTTAAATTAGTTATCTATTGCTTGCAACTTAATACTAGAGGGGGTTCGGATGGTAACCTGGAGGTGGATTACTAGTCATAGATGCAGTTGGATGGCGGTCTATGTATCTTGTTGTAATGCCCAATCAAATCTCATAGGATCATGAATGTATAGTATTGCATTGTTATTCCTTGCTCTATCCTGTCAATTGCCCCGCTGCAATTTGTTTACCCAGCATGTTTTGTTGTTTATCTAAAGGATAACACCTCTAGTGAACTGTGGACCCCGGTCCAATCTTTACCATTGATACACTTTCCACAGTTACTATTTACTTTCTACAAACCACCATCACCTTCCACACAATATAGTTAATCCTTTGTTTTCAGCAAACCGGTGATATTGAAAACCTCACCATTCGTTGGGGCAAAGTCTTGAGATTGTGTTGTGCAGGTCTCCAAGTTGCTAGCAACACCTTTGGGTCGTTTCCTTCCTCCTACTGGTTCGATAACCTTGGTTTCTTACTGAGGTAAAAACTTATTGATGTACTCATCACACCTTCCTCTTGGAGTTTCCCAACGAAGATCTATAGTGATCTGAGCTGCAATCAATCTCCTCTTCGGTGGCGGCGGCGGCGCCGCAGAACGTTTTGTGGAGATCTGATCTGCATAGGGTTTACGTCTCGGGGAGACATATATGTACGCGAAATGGCAAGGTCGGTGGATCCTCTAGGGTCCCACACCACCTGGTGGCGCGCCCCCTGGCCGTGCCACCGTATGGTGTCGCCACCTAGTTACCCTACTTCATCTCCCCTTCGGTCTCTGTGTCGTATCTGGTAAAATAATGACTTTCGCTTTTGTTCCGTCCAATTCCGAGAATATTTCCTTACTAGCTTTTTTGAAACCAAAAATAGGAGAAAACAGGCAACTGGCACCGCGACATCTTATCAATAGGTTAGTTCCAAAAAATGTATAAAAATGCCTCAAAGTGTAGACAAAACATAAGAAAGTTGATACAAAACAAGCATGGGGCATCAAAAATTATAGATACGTTTACGACGTATCAAGCATCCCCAAGCTTAACTCCTGCTCATCCTCGAGTAGGTAAGTGATAAAAAGAATAATTTTTGAGGTGACATGCTATCACAACTGATCAAGGTATTGCAAAGCATTGAAAGATGGGATCAAAGTACTCTAAACATGAGCATGAAAGATGAAGTTCTAACAATAAGACATAGTAACTATGTTGCAACATGAAAAGATATAAACAAAGGATCATGAATAACAATGCATTGAAAGACGTTTGTTTGTTTCACATATAGAAAACATAGCATAGTGGTTTCGGCTTGTCCCTCATGGAGTAGCAAAACATAAATGCATAGGACACCTTCAAAGTTCATAAGGGTGACTAGATACAAATAGTTCAAGAACAAGTAATATCAACATTATGAATCAATCAAAATTTTTTGGGACAATGCACATAAAACTAAGAATGACAACTATGCTCTCTTAATTGGTGCATAAAGGTGGAGACTCGGAAAAAAATGTAAGAAGAAAGGCCCTTCACAGAGGGAAGCAGGGATTTCAAGTTTTATAAAGAGCTTCCAAAAATTATGGTACTTATTAGCTTTTATCTTTCATTGCCCCTATCACTGGCATCTTGAAGTGATTAAGGTTAAAGTTACACAAATATGAGTATATGCTTGACAAGTTATTAGTTGAAAATCTCATGTCCCTTGCATACGAGTACCGAACCTCATGCTACTCAACTTTGGTCACAAGGAAGTTCTTATCATTGTAAGTATATGTGTATCATATAGAACCGCCAACGGGGTACCCTTTGCCTCATGACACAGGAGCTATACCATATAAAAATGACAAGGCAATAGACAATGAGCATCTCAGCGATATTTTTATTTGCTATTTGCATAGGTTTTTATTGAGGATGCTTCACAGAATTCTCATTATGGTTACGCTGTAAGTTTCCACCATGATTAGGCATGGCTTAGGATAGCCGCCCAGGCGTTTCTCTAACACATATACAAACTCCATGAGCTTACAATACCCCCTACACTCCGGGATCCATTAACAAAAGAACATGATATCAACTCAATAGAATAAGTGCAATGTTGAAAGCATTCCCCATGAAAACATGGTTCTGCTAATTCACAACTTATTATTTGCAAGCATATAAGCAACATAGATGGGTACAATGGTTCAAGACTATTAAGTGCAAGTGATGCAGCGCTGATTTGATGTAGGAGAATTTCGTTGGGAACCCCAAGAGCAAGGTGTGAAGCACCACAGCAGCAAGTTTTCCCTCAGTAAGAAACCGAGGTTATCGAACCAGTAGGAGGAAGGAAACTTCACACAGGTGTTGCAAGCAACACGGAGACCTGCACAACACAAACTCAAGACTTTGCCCCAACGAATCAGTGAGGTTGTCAAGCTCACCGTTTTGCTGTAACAAAGGACTAAACGTACCGTGTGGAAGGTAATGGTGGTTTGCAGCAAGTAAACAAGTAATAGAGGAAGATGTATCAATGGTAAAGATTGGACCGGGGTCCATAGTTCACTAGAGGTGCTCTCCTTAGATAAACAACATGGCATGAAGGGTAAACAAATTACAACAGGGCAATTGACAGGAACTGAGCAAGGCATAACAATGCAATTACCAGTCAGAAAGATCCTATGAGATTCGATTGGGCAATACAACAAGATACATAGACCGCCATCCAACTGCATCTATGACTAGAAGTCCACCTTCAGGTTATCATCTGAACCCCCTCCAGTATTAAGTTGCAAGCAACAGACAACTGCTTTAAGCAAAGTGTGTAAGGTAAACAGTCCACATGTTCCATGAACAAGAGACCGTTGTTTTCTCCCTAGTAGCAACATCACATCTACAACCGAAGAGATTATTGTCACTTCCCTTGGAAACTAGAACCCACTATCGAGCATAAATACCCCCTCTTGGAGTCACTAGCAACTACTTGGCCAAGATAGCTACTAACAACGGAGAGCATGCAAGATCACAAACAACACAGACATGATAGAATCATAAAGACAAAACTATTAATCGAACCAACATAATAATCTCAATATCCATTGGATCCCCGCAAACACAACATGCATGATTACAAATAGATTAGATCTTGATCATGAACGGAGCTCACAAGATCTATACATGAAAGCACAAAGGAGGAGATACAACCATCTAGCTACTACATGGACTCATAGTCCAAGGTGGAACTACTCACACATCATACCGGAGAGAAGGCCTCCGGGATGATCTCCCCTCCTACCGGGTGCCGGGAAGAACTTAAGATCCCCCCGATCTAGGGACGATGGTGGCGGCCGCTGCAGACGGTTTCTCGGAAGAACTTCAGATCCCTCCTTGGGGTTTCTGCATCGGGGGCTTCTTATAGGCGAAGGGGGAGACCGAGGAGGCGTCCAGAGGGGCCAGACCCCTCCCAGGCGCGGGGTAGGGCCCACCCGCGCCTAGGGGGGTCTGGCTGCCCTGGCCCGCTTCTTCGTCTCCCCTCTAGACTTCTTGTTTCCCACGGAAAGTAATTGACTTCGGCTTTTGTCCCGTCCAATTCCGAGAATATTTCTTTACTAACTTTTCTGAAACAAAAAACAGCAGAAAACAGGCAACTGACACGGTGGCAACTTGTTAATAGGTTAGTACGAGAAAACATGTAAAAGGTACCTCAAAGTGTAGACAAAGAAAAGCAAAGTAGATACTAAACAAGCTTGGAGCATCAAAAATTATGGATACGTTTCCGAACGTATCAAGCATCCCCAAGCTTAACTCCTGCTTGTCCTCGAGTATTTAAGTGATAAAAAGAATAATTTTTGAGGTGACATGCACCCTCACAATAAAGATCCAACCATTTGCAAGCATTGAAAGCTAGGATCAAAGAACTCTAAACATGTGCATGAAAGATGGGGTCTAACAATAGGACAAACTAACTATGCATGCAACATGATAAGCTACAAACAAAGATCATGAATAACATGCATTGAAAAACGTTTGTTTGTTTCACATACAGAAAACGTAGCATAGTGGCAATCAGCTTGTCCCTCATATAGTAGCAAATAGATGCATAGGACACCTTCAAAGTTCACAAGGGTGACTAGAAACAAATAGCACAAGAACAAGTAATATCACAATATGCATCAATCAATAAGCTTTGGAACACTGCACACAGAATGAAAACTATGCTCTCTTAATGGTGCCTAAAGGTATAAGGTGGAGACACAAATAATGGTGGAAGAAAGGCCTTTTATAAAGGAAGCAGGGATTTCAAGTTTCAAAAAGAGCTTCCAAAAATTATGGTACTTGTTAGATTTCAGCCCTCATTGCTCCTATTATAAGCATCTTGAAGTGGTTAAGATTAAAGTGGCAAAGATGGAGTATATGCTTGATGAAGTATAAGTTGGCAATCTCAAGTACCTTGAATACGAGGGCCACACCTCATGCATACTCAACTTTGGGTCCAGGTAAGTTCTTGTCATTGTAAGTATTTGCATATCATTGAGAACCGCCAACGGGGTACCCCTTGCACATGGTACAAGAGCTTTCCCATAACCAAAATGACAAGTCAAGCAGACAATGAGCATCTCAGCAATCTTTTTATTTACCAAATGCATAACTTTTTTTATTGCGGATGCTTCATAGATATCTCATTATGGTGATGCTTCAAGTTGCCACCATGATTAGGCATGGCTTAGGATAGCAGCCCAGGAGTTTCTCTAACACAGGATACAAACTCCATGGACTTACAAGTTCCCTCTTTATTTCACACCGGTGATATCCGTAGACAAAAGAACATGATATCAACTAAGTAAAAAGTACAGGTGCAATGTTGAAAACGTTCCCCGTGACAGCACGGTTATGTTAATTCCAACTTATAAATGCAAGCATATACAACGAAGTTGTCACACTGGTTCAAGTTTATTAGGGGCAAAGAATATAAAGTGTGCCATCAAGTTCGTGAGGGCTTTAATCACGAAGTTTTCACATAACAAAATAGTTTTTAATTGGAAGATAGTTGAAAACAAGAATATACTTGGAATGGTGTAACACACCATGCATAGGAGTTTATAGTGTACACTTTAGAAAAACTTGGTTTCTTAGGAATTGTAAGCATGAGTAGGACTTACTCATACAAGTGGAGGCTAGCAAAAGACTGGGAGCAACCAACTAAGAGAGCATAATGGCCATAATCATGCAGTGCAACAAAGCATAATAATCAAAGCAAAGGGTGGTACTACAAGTCAAGGACTAAATGATCATAGAGGCTAATGATGACTTTTCATAGTCATAACATGCTGTGAGCATGTGCCAAGTCAACCCAAGCAAAGTATCAAAGGAGAATACCATAATACTATGCTTTTGCATGCTAAAACAACGCATAATTTCTTCAAGGCACACTAAGAAATCCCAATTGTTTGGAACAAGACATGCTACAACAATAATTACTAAGCATAAGGTCAAAACAACACCTAACATGTCATGCTAAAGTCTAAGTCACAGTCAATGCAAGCTTCTCTTGCACTTCAAGTAGGAACTTACTACTCCTTTCCAACATCAAGCAACTTATTTGCAAAACAAAACAGCGATAAAGGGGTCCAAACTAATCAAGAAAACTAAACAAACTAAGCAAATCAAATCAAAACTAAGACGCTCCAAGAACAACACAACTATGCATGAAACAGTAAAAACAAAGTGTCTAGACAGACCTGATCTTTTTATTGATGAAGAAGGGGATGCCTTGGTCATCCCCAAGCTTTGACGCTTGTACCTCTTGGATATTTCTTGGGGTGACACCATGGTGGCATCCCCAAGCTTGAGCTTTTGTCCATTCTTCATCTCATTACATCATTCTCTCTCTACACCTGAATTTTTTCCTTCACACAATCTTCATTAGTAACATTAGTGTATTCAAAAGATATTAGACCTCTGGCAAATCTTTGGAACATCAAGGCTTTTCACTAAAAACACAAGCTATTGTAGTAACTCCTTCAAAAATCTCAATTCACCTAAAGAGAACTCAAAAAGGAATCAATAAGAAGCAAATGCAAATAATGGCAGAAATCTGTCAAAACATACCAGCGGGTAGAAACCGATTTTTTTGAACATTTTTGTTGCTCAAATCAAAAAGAGTTGAACTAACAAAAGTTAGCTAACATACTGGGGGATTTATTAGTAAATTTTTAGCTCAATCTGAGTTACCGAGATTCCTCACGATTTTTTTTGGTGGAGGACAGAAATCTGTTTCGGGACAGTAACTCCCCAAATCTTACTTCCCTCTCATTAGAGGTCATTCTTGGCACAAAAAGCAAACAAAAATGATAAGGAGTGTCATTACTAAAGTAATAACTTACAAGACTCAAGAAAACTCTTGGGTTATCTCCCAACAAGTACTTTTCTTTAACGCCTTTAAGTTAGGCTTGATAGCTTGAGAAGATGCTCACATAAGAATTATGAATTGAAGTCAAAGAGAGCATCAGAAGCAAATTCAAAACACATTTAAGTCTAACCCACTTCCTATGTATAGGAATCTTGTATACAAATAAATTCATAAAGAACCAAGTGACAAGCATAGGAAGATAAAACAAGAGGAACTTCAAAACTTTCAGCACATAGAGAGGTGTTTCAGTACCATGAAAAATTCTACAACCATACTTTCCTCTCTCATAATAATTTTCAGTAGCATCATGAATAAACTCAACAATATAGCTATCACAATAAGCATGCTTTTCATGATCTACAAACACATAATCTCTATTAAGCAAAAATAGTGGGATGAAAACCATCATAGGTTTTACCCAAAGTAGATATTTCAAAAGGATCCTCGGGAACATAACATTCATCCTCCTTTGGTAAGCCTGGGGGGCAATCAAATAATATAAGAGGTAAAGAGTTACTCTCATAGAAGGTAGGAATGGGTAGATCCATTCTTCCTCCTTTTGTTCATCACTCTCCTCTTTTTCATCTAATGAGCTTGCAGTTTCAACAATTTCTTCTTCCATAGGCTCCTGCAAGGCATTAGTCTCTTCCATTTGTGGAAAGCATCTATTAAAATATTCAAGAATATAGCCATTTGCTTCCTTGTAATTATCAAAGCAAAATTTAAGTATCTCATAAACCTCATATTCATAAGGTGCATCATCAGTATTTTCAAGCAAACTAGAAAGTTCAAAAGCACCCTTGAAAGCAATAGATTCTTCAATTTGTTCCACATCATAAAAGTCATAGTTTTCTTTAACATAAGAAGATATGGTAACATTATCATTATACTCACATTGAAAAGGTAGGTGTTTATACCTCCTATAACAATAAGATTTATCAAAGCAATAAGTAGCATTATAAGTAGAGCACAAGTCTCTAGCAATAGTATTCAACTTATCAAATTGTTCCCATAAGTGTTTCCCTTTTGTGACAAACGGTGTTCCTTATAATAATACTTTTGTTTTTCCATGAACCCCCCTGATACGCCCAATTTTCATCACCTTTCTATATCATAATTTACCTCTATTCATTGATATTTGTCTTATTATGAGGTATTACTTATGGCTTTTCATCTGTTTATGCATGTTGGATGATTCTTGGAGGATGGACTGCCGGAGTCTGGATTCTGATGGGAAAGAAGGCGTTTCGGTGCAATTTCGCGAAGATCAGAAAAATACCAGAAAAATATGGAAACATATTATTTTACGAGAGGACGGAGGAAGCCAGAAGGAGGGATGGAGATGGGCCTCAGGGGGCCCACACACCCCTAGGCGCGGGCCCACCTGACCCCGCGCCTAGGGCAGGTGTGGCCCACCTGCCCAGCCTGCGACTCCGCCCCTTCGCCTATATCTTCCCTACGGAACCCTAATACCAGGGGAGCAACCACAGATAGATTTCCGCTGTCTCTAGGGCGGAAAACACCGAGAGAGAAAGATCTCTCCAGCAGACAGATTTATGCCGGGGGAATTCCTTCTCGGAGAGGGGAGACCGTCGCCATCAACACCGTCAGCAAGCTAGGCTTCATCAGGATCATCATCATCATCATCCACACCATCATCTCCACCAGCACCATCATCACCACTATGTCCTCCTATAACAATTGTGTTGGATATTGCTTTAGTTCTTAGGGGAAACTTTCCCGGTGTTGATTATATTGTAGTTGATGCTTGTGAGTGGAACCATTGGATTATTGTTTATGTTCAGATTGTTATCCATTACCATATCATCTTTGATCTTGATCCATATGATGTCTTGTGAGTAGTTCGTCTAGTTCTTGAGGACATGGGAGAAGTCATGTTGTCAGTAGTGAATCTGTGATGAGTTATTATTCAATGGTTTAGTATTTAAGTTGTGGTGCTATTCTTCTTGTGGTGTCATGTGAACGTCGACTACATGACACTTCACCATTTATGGGCCTAGGGGGATGCATTGTTGTAACATGCAAAAAATCATAATTTATAAAGCTTGCATATCATTCATGCATTCATAAGCATTTGAAATTTTCAAATGAATTTCTAAAATAAGAAACCATATTTTGCCTATTAACTTTATGCAAGTAAGGCAAGGTTTTTATTTTACTTTCCAAGTATGGAAATGCTTGGGTTTGATCAGTAATGACTGGGAAGTGAATACAAAGCCCACAAAAAAAATTTCAAAACAAATTCAAACATAAAACCATTTATATGCCTATTATCATTATATTAATAAAGGCATGGTCTTATTTTTATTTTCAAACCAAAATGGTTTTTGAGTGTAAATAGATGTTTGACACATCTTTGGACACTACAAACACAGTACAAAAGTCTGGATAAAATTCACATGCGAATAGATTTGAATTAGGCATTCAAATTTAAACTAGAAAATCAAAATAGAAAAAGAAAAGGAGAAACAAATAAACTCAGCAACCTAACTAGCCCAACCCACCCGCGGCCCAGCTACCAGCCCACCTAGCCCACCCGAGAAACACCCTCCCCCTCTCTAGTTCTCACCCGCGCACACACCCTTCCCCTCACTGTCAAGTGGACCCAACGCCAGGTCAGCATCGTCGTCCCCAAATTCCCGCGCGACGACCCGCTCCGCCGTTTCTTCCTCGCAGAAACGCTTCATTTCATTCTCGCTTAATTCCCATTGATTCCTCGCGTAATTGTCGCCCTCGCTCTGGCTACTTAACCACCTCGCCGCCTCGCATCTTTCCCCTCACTCACCACTGCCTAAGCGCCACTAGGCTGTTCGTATTGGAGCTCGCACCGCTGCTGCCCTACGCACTCCGGCGAGCTATTCCGGTGAGTCTAGCGCGCCCCTCCGTCCCTCATTCACACGAGCGTGCTTTCCAGATCTTTGTGCATCCACTCATATCTTTTGTTTGTCCTGAATCGCCCCAGGTCGCCGTCCCCGTCAACCACCGTGAATGACCGAAGCGATGCTCGACTCCGACGAGAAATCCTGGTAAATTATGAGCGCCCCTCGACCTCTGATTCATACGAGTAGGTTCGCCATGTCCTTGCGCAGCTCCTGATGTCCTCCGTTTACCCTATGGTGACCTAGTTCGTCGCCTTTGTCTCCGGCAGCGAGCACCCGATGCTAAGTCAAACTCCGGCGAGTTCCTGAGCCCGTGTCTGTGCGCCCCTATCCAAGCCAGTTGCACATCGAGATTCACTGCATCGTCGCAAGTCTGGTAAGCCACAGCGCAGCCCCTATCCCCCTCTGCAATCACCGGAACGCCACCGCCAGTAGCGCCACCGCCGCTGTAGCCACGTGCGCCGCCAGTTCTTGGTTAAGCCGTTGTGAGCCGTTAGATCTAGATCCGGCGCACCTGATTAGATCATTTAACGAAGGGGTATGGGTAGATCAGAGCCGCTAGATTTCATTTAGATCTGACGGTGCAGGAGCGTGATCCAGCGTGAACCGGTACACGCCAATCAGATGCTGCCGCGTTTCAGGGATTTTCTTTTAAAATCCAGATTTGATTTAATTAGATGATTAAACTTGTAAAATTCATAACTTTTGTTCTGTTTATCCAAAAAATACAAATAATATATCAATGGAATCAAAAAATTAAATCCTACACATCTATAGGCTTGGTTCTGTATTTTGTATCTGTTAAAATGGAATTTTATGCAGAGACATTTGTAGGCTTATTTTGTGTATAGAAATTATTTAGAAAATGTTTTAAAAGCCAAATTAAGATTATTTAATGTATAAATGTTTTGTTTAGTGTTTAGAACTATTTACTAGTCCTGTTGGGTTTGAGAAAAATCATCACATGGCATTTGCATGCATTCATATATTTTTGCTTGATTGTTTGGAATATAAATTTGGTGCTATCATTTTATGTGTAGATTTTGGTGCTAGTGGTGATTGTGATTGTGAGGATTTTTGCTACTCCCCCAACTACCAAGGAAAGTGGTGCTTCATGTCTTTGTCCCAATACTTTGACTATGCACTAGCACTATTTTGTATAGGGCTTGCATGATAATTTTACTAAGTATCTATATGCTATGCTATGGGAAATCCTAATAGATGTAGTCTTGATAGAATTATTCTCTAAGTTAAGATACTTGTTGATATCATGCTTAGCCTAGCTACTAGTAGAAAAGGGTGGATTATATGCACATGCTATGGAAATTTTCTAAGTCTTTGGACTTATGTTTTTGCTTAATAAAACTACTAAGTGAATGAATCACCTGGGTGGAATGGAAGGAAAGGTTTATGTTGAGTGGTTACCCCAGGGGCAATACCTGGTGTATATAACTTGTGGAAATCCACCCAGGAACAAAGGGATTTAAGATACTTAGTATTTAGAAGCTTCTAGGGCAACCACATGACATATGGGCTCTGCCTTGATCATATAGGTTGCAATAACTTAGCCAGAATGGACAGTTAGTGGTAGGGGTGATAGGTTTGGAGCGCGTCCATTTTGGTCTAAGGGAAGGCTTCTGAAAGATCTCGTCTCGATGCATGTCTAGTCTTGTGGGGAAAGTGCACCACCTATCGAGAAGGAAAAATCTAAGTACTTAGCCGTGTCCCCGGCAATGGACAATTGAGCACCAAGACACTAAAGCTATCAAGGATCTCCTCATCCGAATTTCTAAGTTAAAAACTTGTGGGTGAACAAGGGTAAAGGATCACCAATTTCATTGGTTGATTCCTTGGGAGTTTTTATCAAACAAAAACTTAGTGTTTTCAACTAATAGGTAAAACCTATTTTGAGCAAAGCAAGCCTAAGCTACAATTAGCCAAATTCATGTAGAAGTTAGAAACTATTATTCTACTAAGGTATCACTTGCCAATACTATTCCAATGTGTTGACCCACTGTGGCTATAACTTGTAATGTTGCAGGATACTCTGATGAGGATTAGGGTCATGAGTCTACACTCAACATGTTTGCCTGTGGCACATGAAGATGAAGACTTTACTTTATTTTGTTATGTTGAACTCTTGTAATAGCCTACTGAAGGGAATATGCCCTGAGAGGCAATAATAAAGTGTTTATTATGTGTATTCCAAGTATATGATAGATTTTTATTTTGCATGCTATAATTGTATTAATACGGAAACGTTAATACATGTGTGTTTAATAAACAAACAGAAAGTTCCTAGTTATGCCTCTCTCATAAACTAGCTCGTTGATTAACAAGATGATCAAGGTTTCCTGATCATGGACATTGGATGTTGTTAATAACAGGATCACAACATTAGTGTAATGGTGTGATGAACACTCATCCGAAGTATAGCATTACGATCAAAGTCATTGAGTTTATATTGCTATAACAACTTACGAAGTGATCCTAATCCTTAGACCATGAGATCATGTCAATCACTAACACCGGAAGAGTTTCTTGATAACATCAAACGTCACACCGTAACAGGGTGATTATAAAGATGGATTCAGAACTAATAAAGTGTTATGTTGAGGCTCATGGATCGAGAGTGGAATTTGTTCATCCCGATGACGGATAGATATACTCTGGGCCCTCTCGGTGATATCACATTGATTAGCTTGCAAGCAAGTGATTTGATCACTAGAATGTTATATCACTGGAACGAGAAAAGAGTGCATGTCGGTAACGAGATCAAACTAGGTATGGAGATACCGATGATCGAATCTCGGACATGTAATATATAGTGAAACAAAGGGATTAAGATACTAGCGTAAAAGGTTCCGACGATCACAAGAAAGTCATCGTTGAATGTGTGGGAGTCAGTATGGGTCTCCAGATCCCGCTTCTGATTATTGATCCGAGAGGGGTCTCGATCATGTCCGCATTATTCACGAACCGTAGGGTGACACACTTAAGAGACACCGACATCCAATTGGAGCAAATGTTTCATGCCGAAAGAATGAACAAGCGCAGGAATTTATTTCACTAGATACCGAAACAGGTTTTCGGGTGAAATTGCATAAAGTGGTTATGCATGTGAAATAGAATTCTAGCAAGGGGTTATTTGTGAATTTTTGTCATTAAAGTAATTGACAAAATTCTGAATAAAATAAAAGAGTTTTATTTAATGAGAGTTTGCATTAAATTTGGTGGAAATTTAATGGGAATTTGAGTGGACTTTTGAGTGGAGGGAATTTAAAGGAGATTTGTGAGTGGAGTGTCCACCCACATGAAGAGGGGAGGGCAAGGGGGCAGCCCCCATGCACCGGCCACCCCCTTGGGGTCCCCCCCTCCTCCTATAAAAGGAGCCCCCCTCCTCACTTGTCTCACACACCTCCTCGTGAAGAATCTCTCTCCCCCTCTAGAATTTATCCCCCATGGTCTCGGACTAGCGAGATACATGTTCCCGGTGGCTATTCGGCAAGAAAGAGTTGTGCTTCCGCTGCATCGCTGGAGCGAGGAGGCTGAGGTTGCTCGGTGCCTCGAACGTGTGTGCGAGCACGGATGCGCTGCTGATTTGCGGCGCTAGGACTTCCTCTCGATCTTGAGATCGGCAAGAGATCGTCTACATCAACCACGAGTTGAACTCGTTAAGCTTTGTCGGTCTTCAAGGGTATGTTCTCTACGGATATACATCCGCCCGTTGTTTGTATCTAGTAGATAGATCTTGGTATATAGTTCACATCATAGGAAATTTTTTGTTTTCTATGCTGCGAACCCTACAGTGGTATCAGAGCCGGATCTATGCGTAGATACTTTACACGGGTAGTACACATATGAGTATGTGGGCGATGATGATGATGTTGTTGCTCCTTTGTTGTAATTTTGGATATTGGTGGCATAGTGGGATGAAGCGGCCCGGACAAACTTTACATGTCCTCGCACATGAGACCTGTTCCACGCTTGACATGCAACTAGTTTGCATAAGTGGCTAGCGGGTGTCTGTCTCTCCTACTATAGTCAATATCTATTTTGCAAGCGAGTTGTCAACAATTTGATTATCCTCGTTGTGGTTCATGTTCGTAGGTAAGAACGGTTCTATCTCGAAAGCCCTAAGCCACGTAAAACTTGCAATGGATAAATTAGAGGCGTCTAGTTTAGATTGTTGCTGGGTAGTGTTATGATATGGTAGTGTTGTAAGTAGAAGTATGAGATGATACTCTTACAACACACATAGCGTGTAAAATCCATAGACCTTGGATTTACACATATAGGTATGATAGTGATCATACCACGATGCACATGATAGAGATCATCTGCGGGAACCATATAATTTCACTAATAAACATATGATGTTTGATAGCATCTTATATTGCTTGTTTAGCACTTTGTTAGCATAATAAGATGATCCCTCATTTAAATATCAAGATAAGAATGTGTTCTTCCTTTAGTATGCACCGATTATGTTTTCGTCGCTCCAAGACATCACGTGATGATCGGGTGTTCTTGGATCCACGACCATATTTCGGGTGTATAACAGTTACACACGCGAATACTAAGGTTCTAACTTGGCGAGCCTAGCATGTACAGACATGGCCTCAGAACACGGACCGAAAGGTTAAGCATGAGTCATATAGTTGATATGATGCCCATTTGATGCTCGCCTTTGAAGCTATACCGACTCACGTGATGATCGGACTTGGTGTAGTGGATTTGGTTCATGTAATCACCAAAAAGGCATGAGGGATGTCGTTTTTGAGCGGGAGTTCATTCGTAATATAGATTAGTTGAACTCAATCTATCATACACTTAGTCTAAACTTTACAAATTCTGTTGTAGATGGCACCGAACGGTAGCAACTTTACCGAATGGGCCATGAATTTGAGGATTCTCGTCTCTGCTGCACAAAAGCAATATGTGCTAGAAGCGCCGTTAGGCCCCCCACCTTTTGATGATGCCCCTGACGAGGAGAAGAATGTCTATCAGACTCGTCAGGAGGACCAAAACTTAGTTCATTGCGACATATTGTACGGGCTAGAGCCGGAACTTCGAAAGCGTTTCGAAAATGGCAATGCATTTGATACAATGGGTGAGTTGAAAATGATTTTCGACACACATGCTGCTGTAGAGAGCTACAACGCTTCAGAAAAGTTCTTTAGCTGCATGATGGAAGAGCACAGCTCCGTTAGTGAGCATGTACTCAAGATGTCGGGTTACGCCGATAAGCTTGTGTCCTTGGGAATATCGATTCCCATTGACTTAGGCATCCATCGTGTTCTGCAGTCTCTGCCACCTAGCTATAAGAGCTTCGTGATGAACTATAATATGCAAGGCATGAAGAAGTCTCTCCCCGAGCTTCTGTCAATGCTTAAAACTGCAGAAGTGGAGATCAAAAAGGAACATCAAGTGTTGATGATCAATAGGAACACTGGTTTCAAGAAAGACAAGAAGGGAAAACGGAAGGGAAGTAAGGGCGGCAAGCCTGTTGCCGCGCCTGAAAAGAAACCCCGAGTTGGACCTAAGTCTGATTCCGAGTGCTACTATTGTAAGGGGACTGGCCACTGGAAGCGCAACTGCCCCAAGTATCTGGCAGACAAAAAGGCCGGCAAGGCAAACAAAGGTATATATGATATACATGTTATTGATGTGTACTTGACTAGTGCTCGCAGTAGCACCTGGGTATTTGATACTGGTTCAGTTGCTAATATTTGTAACTCGAATCAGGGGCTGCGGAACAAGCGACCGCTAGCAAGGGGTGAGGTCAAGATGCGTGTCAGCAATGGATCAAGTGTTGATGTGATCGCCGTCGGAACGCTGCCTCTCCACTTACCGTCGGGATTAGTTATAAACTTGAATAAATGTTATCTGGTGCCTGCACTGAGCATGAACATTGTATCTGGATCGTGTTTGATGCGAAGTGGTTATTCATTTAAATCCGAGAACAATGGTTGTTCCATTTATATGAATGAAATCTTTTATGGTCATGCACAAATGATGAATGGTTTATTTCTATTAGATCTCGATGATAATGTTACACATATTCATAATGTTGATGCTAAAAGGATTAAACTTAATGATGATATATCCGCATATATGTGGCACTGCCGTCTAGGTCATATTGGCGTTAAACGCATGAAGAAGCTCCATTCGGATGGACTTTTGGAATCACTTGATTATGAATCATTTGATACATGTGAGCCATGCCTTATGGGCAAGATGACTAGAACGCCGTTTTCCGGTTCAATGGAACAGGCGACAGATTTATTGGAAATCATACATTCTGATGTATGTGGTCCAATGAGTGTGTCGGCGCGAGGTGGATATAGTTATTTTGTTACTTTCATGGATGATTTGAGTAGATACGGTTATATCTACTTGATGAAACACAAGTCTGAAACCTTTGGAAAGTTCAAGGAATTTCAGAATGAAGTGGAAAATCATCGTAATAGAAAGATCAAATTTCTACGGTCCGACCGTGGAGGTGAGTATCTAAGTTACGAGTTTAGCACTCACATGAAAGAGTGTGGAATTGTTTCACAACTCACACCTGCCGGAACACCACAACGAAATGGTGTGTCGGAACGTCGTAATCGTAATTTATTAGATATGGTTCGATCTATGATGTCTCTGACGGACTTGCCGTTGTCATTTTGGGGTTATGCACTAGAAACTGCTGCATTCACTTTAAATCGGGCACCATCTAAATCCGTTGAAAAGACACCGTATGAATTGTGGTTTGGAAACAAACCTAAGCTGTCATTTCTTAAAGTTTGGGGATGCGATGTTTATGTGAAGAAACTTCAACCGGATAAACTCGAACCCAAAGCGGAAAAATGCGTCTTCATAGGATACCCTAAAGAAACTATTGGGTATTCCTTCTATCACAGATCCGAGGGCAAGGTTTTTGTTTGCCAAGAATGGATCCTTTCTAGAGAAAGAGTTTCTCGCGAAAGGTGTGAGTAGTCGGAAGGTAGAACTCGAAGAGGTTGTGGAACCTTCTCTTCAAAGTATGGCGAGTAGCGCAGCGCCGGAAGTTGTTCCGGAGTTGGCTCCACCTGTTGAAGAGGGAACTAATGATAATGATCATGAAACTCCGAAAGAGAGTACTACCGAACCTCGCAGGTCAAACAGGACGCGTGCAGCTCCCGAGCTGTACGGAAATCCTGTCATGAATTTCATGGTTGATGAAAATGATGACCCTGCGACGTATGAAGAAGCGATGATGAGCCCGGATTCCAACAAATGGTTAGAAGCCATGAAATCCGAGATGGAATCCATGTATGAAAATCAAGTTTGGAACTTGGTGGAATTACCTCACGACCGAAAGGCCGTGGAGAACAAATGGATTTTCAAAAGGAAAACTGATGCTGATGGTAATGTGACCGTCTATAAAGCTCGACTTGTCGCAAAGGGGTTTCGACAAATTCAAGGAGTTGACTACGATGAGACTTTCTCTCCCGTAGCGATGCTAAAGTCAGTTAGGATTATGTTAGCAATTGCTGCATATTTCGATTATGAGATATGGCAGATGGATGTCAAAACCGCGTTTCTCAATGGTAATATTGAAGAAGAGTTGTATATGATACAACCAAAGGGTTTTGTCGATCCTAAGGATGCTAACAAGGTGTGCAAGCTTCAGCGATCCATCTATGGATTGAAGCAAGCATCACGAAGTTGGAATCTCCGCTTTGATGAGGTGATCAAAGAGTTTGGATTTGTCCAAACTTATGGAGAAGCTTGTATTTACAAGAAAGTGAGTGGGAGCAATGTGGCATTTCTGATATTATATGTGGATGACATATTATTGATCGAAAATGATATAGATCTTTTAAACAGCGTTAAAAGTTATCTAAACAGCAAATTTTCAATGAAGGACCTAGGTGAAGCGTCATACATATTAGGCATAAAGATCTATAGAGATAGATCTAGGCGCCTAATAGGGCTATCGCAAAGTACATACCTTGATAAGATTTTAAAGAAGTTTAAAATGGACGGAAGTAAGAAGGGGTTCTTACCTATGTTGCAAGGCAAGACATTGAGTAAGACTCAAAGTCCGGCTTCGGCGGAAGAAAGAGAGATAATGGACAAAGTCCCCTATGCTTCAGCCATAGGCTCTATAATGTACGCCATGCTATGTACAAGACCGGATGTGGCACATGCTATTAGTTTGACTAGTAGGTACCAATCGGATCCAGGTTCGGAACACTGGATAGCGGTCAAGAATATCCTTAAGTACTTACGAAGAACTAAGGATATGTTTCTTGTATACGGAGGTGAAGAATAGCTCGTCGCTAAGTGTTATGTTGACGCTAGCTTTGACACCGATCCGGATGACTCTAAGTCTCAATCCGGATACGTATTTCTCATGAATGGCGGAGCGGTTAGTTGGAGGAGCTCCAAACAACCTGTGGTAGCGGGATCAACAACGGAGGCCGAATATGTTGCTGCTTCAGAAGCGGCTCAGGAAGCAGTTTGGATGAAGGAGTTCATATCCGAACTAGGAGTGGTGGCAAACGCGTTGGACCCAATGGTGATCTATTGTGACAACAATGGTGCCATTGCCAATGCCAAAGAGCCAAGGTCTCACAAGCATTCCAAGCATATTAAGCGCCGGTTTCACTCCATCCGCGAGCATGTCAAGGATGGAGATATAAAGATTTGTAAAGTACATACGGATCTCAATGTAGCAGGTCCGTTGACTAAAACTCTCCCTAGAGCAAAACATGATTAACACCAGAACTCAATGGGTGTTAGATTTATCACTATGTAACTAGATTATTGTCTCTAGTGCAAGTGGGAGACTGAAGGGAATATGCCCTGAGAGGCAATAATAAAGTGTTTATTATGTGTATTCCAAGTATATGATAGATGTTTATTTTGCATGCTATAATTGTATTAATACGGAAACGTTAATACATGTGTGTTTAATAAACAAACAGAAAGTTCCTAGTTATGCCTCTCTCATAAACTAGCTCGTTGATTAACAAGATGATCAAGGTTTCCTGATCATGGACATTGGATGTTGTTAATAACGGGATCACAACATTAGTGTAATGGTGTGATGAACATTCATCCGAAGTATAGCATTACGATCAAAGTCATTGAGTTTATATTGCTATAACAACTTACGAAGTGATCCTAATCCTTAGACCATGAGATCATGTCAATCACTAACACCGGAAGAGTTTCTTGATAACATCAAACATCACACCGTAACAGGGTGATTATAAATATGGATTCAGAACTAATAAAGTGTTATGTTGAGGCTCATGGATCGAAAGTGGAATTTGTTCATCCCGATAACGGATAGATATACTCTGGGCCCTCTCGGTGATATCACATTGATTAGCTTGCAAGCAAGTGATTTGATCACTAGAATGTTATATCACAGGAACGAGAAAAGAGTGCATGTCGGTAACGAGATCAAACTAGGTATGGAGATACCGATGATCGAATCTCGGACATGTAATATATCGTGAAACAAAGGGATTAAGATACTAGCGTAAAAGGTTCCGACGATCACAATAAAGTCATCGTTGAATGTGTGGGAGTCAGTATGGGTCTCCAGATCCCGCTTCTGATTATTGATCCGAGAGGGGTCTCGATCATGTCTGCATTGTTCACGAACCGTAGGGTGACACACTTAAGAGACACCGACATCCAATTGGAGCAAATGTTTCATGCCGAAAGAATGAACAAGCGCAGGAATTTATTTCACTAGATACCGAAACAGGTTTTCGGGTGAAATTGCATAAAGTGGTTATGCATGTGAAATAGAATTCTAGCAAGGGGTTATTTGTGAATGTTTGTCATTAAAGTAATTGACAAAATTCTGAATAAAATAAAAGAGTTTTATTTAATGAGAGTTTGCATTAAATTTGGTGGAAATTTAATGGGAATTTGAGTGGACTTTTGAGTGGAGGGAATTTAAAGGAGATTTGTGAGTGGAGTGTCCACCCACATGAAGAGGGGAGGGCAAGGGGGCAGCCCCCATGCGCCGGCCACCCCCTTGGGGTTCCCCCCTCCTCCTATAAAAGGAGCCCCCCTCCTCACTTTTCTCACACACCTCCTCGTGAAGGATCTCTCTCCCCCTCTAGAATTTATCCCCCATGGTCTCGGACTAGCGAGATACATGTTCCCGGTGGCTATTCGGCAAGAAAGAGTTGTGCTTCCGCTGCATCGCTGGAGCGAGGAGGCGGAGGTTGCTCGGTGCCTCGAACGTGTGTGCGAGAACGGATGTGCTGCTGATTTGCGGCGCTAGGACTTCCTCTCGATCTTGAGATCGGCAAGAGATCGTCTACATCAACCACGAGTTGAACTCGTTAAGCTTTGTCGGTCTTCAAGGGTATGTTCTCTACGGATATACATCCGCCCGTTGTTTGTATCTAGTAGATAGATCTTGGTATATAGTTCACATCGTAGGAAATTTTTTGTTTTCTATGCTGCGAACCCTACACCTATGGCTATGGAGTTGTAAAAGACTATGTTATCTCTGGAATGACGATGTAATAATGACCTTTGTTTCTGTGTACTTCATCTTAAACTGTGGATGCTAGCATTTGATCCAGGGACTAGCATTGCAATCACAGGTATCCTTTACCTTATAAAGGTGGGGTCTTACAATTGTGTATTTGGCTACTAATCATGGGGTTGCCGGAGTGACAAAAACCTGAACCCCGTTAGGACACCTTTGCATAAGGGAGTGTAGGATCTCAGAGTTTAAGGCTGTGGTAAGATGTATATCTTAATTACTTTCCTATAGTTACAGATGTTTGCAGGGGGTTTAATCATAAGTATGTATTAGTCCTAGGAAGGGCAGTATGTTAGCACAGGTTCACCCACACAACACTTACAAACACCAAAGAAGAGTACTCAGCTATTTGAAGCGAAAGCACTTGACAGAATTCCCATGTGTCCTCGAGAACGCTTGGTCCTTATAAGTATTTCCACCGGCTTGTCCTTTACTAAGAAAGGATTGTGCCACTTGCTCCGTTTGTTCGTTACTTTTGTTACTTGCTCCTTGTTTTGTTGCCTTGTCAGAAACCACTAAAAATCCGTTTGCTAAGTATTCACAAGGATTTCCTGCTCCATACCACTGTTCAGCACCTTCTGCTCCTCGTTGGCATCGACACTCCTATTTATCGAAAGTACTACGATACACCTCCTATACTTGTGGGTCATCAAGACTATTTTCTGGCGCCGTTGTCGGGGAGTGAAGTGCTATTGAAGAGTGGAACTTGTAAAGGAAACTTTTACTGTGTGTATTGCTTTTGTTACTGCTTGTTACTTTGTTTCCAATATGGATAACCCACTTGGTTTTCTGTTTGGGAAAACTACTACCGCTGCTAGGGTAGTAGATGAACCACCTCCTATTGAGATAGATCCTTTTAAGATACCTACAAGTATTGTTAATCGTGTTATGGATAATTATTATTTTGGGGATGAAACTATCCATACCGGTGATCACTTGCTTTTTATCCATGAATAATGCGGGTTGTTTAAGTGTGCAGGTATCACAACTGAACAGGTGAAGAAGAAGTTACTCTCCATATCCTTGAACGGGAGAGCTGAAAAATGGTATAAGATGCTGAAGAATGGACAATCCATGGAATGGGAGGAGATGGCATCTCTCTTTTACTCTAAATTTTATCCTCATAGTGAAATCCATAAGGATAGAAATCTTTATATAACTTTTGGCCTCTTGATGGAGAGAGTACAACTCAAGCTTGGGGGAGATTGGAGTTACTAATGCTTAAATGTCCTATTCATGAACTCCCTAACAACATTATTCTCAATAACTTTTATGCTAGGCTTTCTCTTCATGATAAAGATTTACTAGATGCTTCTTGTGCTGGATCATTCACACGTATGAAGGAAGAAGCTAAATGGGATCTCTTAGACCGTATTCAAGATAACACTGAGGCTTGGGAGAATGACTAAGGAAGGAAGTCAGGTATAAACTATGATTATGAATGCAATAAATCTTTTATGGGTACTGATAACTTCTATGATATTCGCAATAAGTTTGGTCTTGATTCCCAAAGTATTGCCAAATGTTTTAAGGCCTTTGCCTCTTACATAGAAATTCCCAAGAAGAAGTGGAATAAGTACCATGCTCCGTATAAAGATGTTGTTAGTCATGTCCCAGTTAGAAGTACTCAAGTTTGTACTACTAATCACAGTGTGCCTGAACCTCATGTTGAGAAAATGCCTTTCCCAGCTAAGGTAAAGGAGTATTCTATGATTATTAGTGCAAATAACAAAGGTACAATGAAAACTGTGGAGCCTGGTAAGTAATTGAATGTTGAACCTGTGGTAGCTGTTGTGAAAGATCTTGACGCTAGACATATAGAGGATGAGCACATTGTATTCTATGAAGATGCTTCTAATATTATCTCTCATCCTAGTAAAGCTAGAAAAGCTAGTGTTTCTGTGCTTTCTATTAAAATTGGTGATCATTGCTACTATGGTTTATGTGATATTGGTGCTAGTTCTAGTGCTATTCCTTATGAGCTTTACAGGGAAATTATGCATGAGATTGGTCCTTGTGAGCTTGAGGACATTGATGTGGTTATCCACCTTGCTAATAAGGATACCATTTGCCCCATTGGCATTGTAAGAGATGTGGAGGTTCTCTGTGGTAAGATTAAGTATCCTGCTAGTTTTCTAGTGTTTAATTCAGCAACTAGCAAAACTTGTCATATCATTTTTGGTAGACCTTTCTTAAACACTTGTGGAGCTATTATTGATTGTAAGAAGGAAAAAGTTTCAACTAAGTTTGATGGAGATTCTTATGAGTTTAACTTTTCCAAATTTTCTAAAGCTCCTTGTGAAAGTAGCTTGCCTAATAAAGACTTCAGGATGGAACAACTTGCTTCTATTGATCCGATTTATGACCTTGGACCTCTTTTAATGACAGTAAGTATGCTTACTCTGATGATAAAGTTATTTATAGTGATAGTTATATTGTCAAATTTATTCAAAGTGCTACTGAAAGTTAATTTGAGAGAGGAAAACATGGTTTTATGCATCTCAATGATGTCGAGTTTCCCCGTTTTATGTTGAAAGCTTTAAAGTTGCATCTGTTTTGTCTTCATATTCTAGTGGCTTTTTGTTTCAACAATTCGTTTTCTCATGATACCCCCATGCATAGGAAGTGGGTTAGACTCAAGTGTGTTGGTTATTTGCTTCTTGATGCTCTCTTTCATTTCAGATTCATATCTCCTTTTTCAGCATCTTTGGAAGTTTCAAGCCTAACTTAAAGGCATTAAAGAAAAGTACTTGTTGGGAGATAACTCATGAGTTTTGTCGAGTCTTGGAAGTTATTACCTCTGTAATAACCTCTCCTTATCCTTTTTGTTTTGGTTTTTGTGTCAAGTTCAACTACTTTTGTGAAGTAGAGGAGTTGTGAAAAGTGGTTGTCCTGGGACAGATTTTTGTGCTGTATTGTAAAAATTCATGAGAGAGCTCAGTACGTCGGATGGAGATGCATTTTTTCGAGCTTGTTCTCCAAGTTTTTACCCAACTTTCATTAGTTCTGCACTTTTTGATTTGAGCAACATAAGTTCTTAGAAAAAATCAATCTTTACCTGCCGGTCTGTTTTGACAGATTTCTGCCATCATTTGCATTAGCCTTTTACAGAAGCTTTTATTTTGATGGGTTTTCAGTTGAAGTGTGTACCAAATGTTTATTTTTTTCTTACACTAATGTTGTCATTGATTTTGTGCAAGGGTTTTGTAAGAAGGAAATTTTCAGGAGAAAGAGAAAAGGAACTGCAGAGTTCGCCTTTGAATAGGTAAAAGTGGTGAAAACAGAAGGTTCGTGAAACTCCAATCTTTTTATATTTTTGATGTTTTTAATGCATAAGGGAAGCTACGAGATGGAACTAAATATGAACCGGAGTCCGGGGTGGACAAACCCACCCCAGGCGTGGGCCCAGCCTGGCCGCGCCTGGAGGGGGTATGACACCCTAGAACTCCGTCTCCGCTTCGTTTCCGCATCAAAACCTTCCTTATGCACTGAAACTTCATAATATATAACCCCCGGATCTCCCGAGGTTCGTGCATCGTGTTCTCGTCGTGTTTTCGTTTCGATCTGTTTCTGTCAGGAAATATTCTCAAGTTTAGAGCACCATGGCCTCCGCCAACAACAAAGGCAAGAAGCCCGCGAAAGAAGAACCTCAAGTCCCCAAGGAGGAGGAGATTTTGGTAGGGTATGAAGGTGACATGGAGGAGGACAAGCAACCGGACACTCGTGCTACCGTCGCAAGCATTGGTTTGGTGGCTCGACCTACCAAGCTTAAGAGGACAGCACGGATGTCTACAGGAGGGAGAACTCCGCATCATATCCTCGATCCACGCACACTTCCTCCTAGTACCCCTTGTTTTAACCGTGCAAGGAAGAAACACTCTAATTTGGAAGAATGGAGAAAGAATAACAAGGACCGAGATCCTCGGTCCGAGTTGATCATGGGCCGCATTGAGCATAATTTAGAGTTAATTTGTACTCTAACCTTCGATGTGGAGGATTTTAAGAAACTTGTTGAGGAGCTTATCAAGAGAACACCACCACCACCAAGGGAGTAATTCATCATCAAGTTTGGCATCCCCTTGGCTTGTTCCAAGCTTGGAGGAGTGTCGCGGTATCACCACCATTATCTTTTATCTTTTACCTTTTTAGTGGATTCATATCTATGGTAGAGGGGTTATCTTATAGTTTGGTTTGCATGTGGAAGCATCTCTCCTTTAGTTTATTATCTATGTATCCCTTGGTGTGAGTGCCTTTATTGGAGTATTGATGAGAAGTCTCATCTTTTAATTTTTTGCACTTCTTATTTTAGTTTGCAATCTCTATTATATGATGGATCTTGTTGATCAGTGTTGGCACCACTTTGGGATCATCAAGTGGATCTAAATTGGTTTTGGAAAACCGAGTTCTGGTCAGTAGCATTACTATGAAAGAGAAAAAAGAAAGAAAAAGCTTACAGGTATTCTGTATCATTTGTTTTCTTTCTTGTTGGCTCATAAGCTTAGTATTCTTTATTTAAGATCATTTTGTGTCTTCAAGGAAGATTGCATGTTTGGCTTTATTACTTGTATGTTTGCTTGTTTGTTTCAACTCTCTTGCTTTCTACCCAGCCTTGCTAGCCAAAAACCTGTTTTGAGAAGGCATACTTCTCATGTTTCCAAAACCCTTTGAACCAAAACCTTTACCACTTGTGTACACCATATCTACCTAGTAGCACTCTTTCTATTCCTAGCAAATTCTTAAGCTTCATCTACCTTTCGAATTAAAAAGTATTTTGTTATGTGAAAACTAGTTAGTAAAGCCCTGACGAACTTGATGGCACACTTTATTTCTTTGCCCCTAATAAACTTGAACCATTGTGAACATCGAAGTTGTATATGATTGCATCTATACGTTGGAATTAGTAGAACCATGCTGTCACGGGGAACGTTTTCAACATTGCACTTGTACTCTGTACACAGTTGATATCGTGCTCTTTTGTCTATGGATGTCAACAGTGTGAAATAAAGAGGGAACTTGTAAGTCCATGGAGTTTGTATTCTGTGTTAGAGAAACGCCTAGGCCACTAGCCTAAGCCATGCTTAATCATGGTGGAAACTTGCAGCATCCTCATATAAAAAGCTATGCATATGGTAAATAAAAAGATTGTTGAGATGCTCATTGTCTGCTTGCCTTGTCATTTTGGTTATGGGAAAGCCCCTGTGCCATGTGCAAGGGGTACCCCATTGTCGGTTCTCAATGATATGCAAATACTTACAATTACAAGAACTTACCTGGACCCAAAGTTGAGTATGCATGAGGAGTGGCCCTTATATTCAAGGGACATGAGATTGCCAACTTATATTTTGTCAAGCATATACTCCATCTTTGTTCACTTTAACCTTAATCACCTCAAGATGCTTATGATAGGGGCAATGAGGGATCATAGCTAGTAAGTACCATAATCTTTTGGAAGCTCTTTATGACTTGTAATCTCTGCTACCCTCTAAGAAGGGACCTTTGTCCTAGTTACCAGTTGAGTCAGTAAACCTACTTCCTCTCTATCTCCAGTAAGCATTTGAGTTGTTGTGTTTCAAGCATTCATATGGTGATTTATTCAATCATGTTCTTTATCTTCCTTGGTTGCACAAAACTCTTATCTATTGAGTATTACTATGAAAGCCTTCACTTGTTAAAAAACCTTTTTGAGTAAAGAGTGCTCCTGTTTTCAAACTTCTACAAAAGGCTTTTGTGAAACTGTTTGCCAGGTGTTCTCTGACCAAGAACAAGTTTGCCAATTCAAATTATGATTCACCTTTATGTATCTCTATTGTGATTGTTGTACTTGGTTGCAAGCTAAGTTATATAATGGTGAGTTGCTCTCTTCTATGAGTTGTGCAATGGTAAGTGTGATGCTTCTTGTTCATATTATTTTGTCAACACTTCACTCCATAAACTTGTGGAAATGTTTACTAAGCACAGTATTCGCTTGGGGACAAGTGAAGTCTAAGCTTGGGGGAGTTGATACGCCCAATTTGCATCACCTTTCTATATCATAATTTACCTCTATTCATTGATATTTGTCTTATTATGAGGTATTACTTATGGATTTTCATCTGTTTATGCATGTTGGATGATTCTTGGAGGATGGACTGTCGGAGTCTAGATTCCGATGGAAAAGAAGGCGTTTCGGTGGAATTTCGCGAAGATTAGAAAAATACTAGAAAAATATGGAAACATATTATTTTACCAGAGGACGAAGGAAGCCAGAAGGAGGGACGGAGATGGGCCTTAGGGGTCCCACACCCCCTAGGTGCGAGCCCACCTGACCCCGCACCTAGGGCAGGTGTGGCCCACCTGCCCGGCCTCCGACTCCGCCCCTTCGCCTATATCTTCCCTACAGAACCCTAATACCAGGGGAGCGACCACAGATAGATTTCCGCAGCCTCTAGGGGGCGGAAAACACCGAGAGAGAAAGATCTCTTCGGCAGATAGATTTTTGCCGAGGGAATTCCTTCCCGGAGAGGGGAGACCGTTGCCATCAACACCGTCATCAATCTATGCTTCATCGGGATCATCATCATCATCCACACCATCATCACCACTCCTTCCCGCTATAACAATTGTGTTGGATATTGTTTTAGTTCTTAGGGGAAACTTTCTCGGTGTTGATTACTATTGTAATTGATGCTTATGAGTGGAACCATTGGATTATTGTTTATCTTCAGATTGTTATCCATTACCATATCATCTTTGATCTTGATCCATATGATGTCTTGTGAGTAGTTCATCTAGTTCTTGAGGACATGGGAGAAGTAATGTTGTTAGTAGTGAATCTGTGATGAGTTATTATTCAATGGTTTAGTATTTAAGTTGTGGTGCTATTCTTCTAGTGGTGTCATGTGAACGTTGACTACATGACACTTCACCATTTATGGGCCTAGGGGGATGCATTGTGTATTTGGATACTAATCATGGGGTTGCCGGAGTGATAGAAACCTGAACCCCCGTTAGGACACCTTTGCACAAGGGAGTGTAGGATCTCAGAGTTTAAGGCTGTGGTTAGATGTATATCTTAATTACTTTCCTGTAGTTACGGATGTTTGTAGGAGGTTTAATCACAAGTATGTATTAGTCCTAGGAAGGGCGGTATGTTAGGACAGGTTCACCCACACAACACTTACAAACACCAAAGAAGAGTACTCAGCTATTTGAAGCAAAAGCACTTGAGAGAATTCCCATGTGTCCTCGAGAACGCTTGGTCCTTATAAGTATTTCCACCGGCTTGTCGTTTGCTAAGAAAGGATTGGGCCACTTGCTCCGTTTGTTCGTTACTTTTGTTTCTTGCTCCTTGTTTTGTTGCCTTGTCAGAAAACCACTAAAAATCCATTTGCTAAGTATTCACAGGGATTTCCTGCTCCATACCACTGTTCAGCACCTTCTGCTCCTTGTTGGGATCGACACTCCTATTTATCGAAAGTACTACGATACACCCCCTATACTTGTGGATCATCACCCCCTTGCCAATAAGCACTAGTTTCAAAGAATCTATCCATTGATGGAAAGCATGACCAAGCAAGGCAATGACAGACCACCAACTAGAGTAAGAACTAATTTTTTATGTGTTTGAATAAGGCAAGCAAATCAAACTAGACTAATTTTTTTGGTTTTTTGAAAAGAGGCAAACAAAACCAAGCGAAAGAAACAAAGAAAACTAAAAACAAAGTAAAGAGAAAGGAAGTGAAGGACTCCCCTAGTGAAGACGTCCTTAGCCTCCACGGCAACGACGCCAGAAAAGCTTGATGCAACACTGAGTTGATGTAGGAGCGCTTCGTTGGGAACCCCAAGAGCAAGGTGTGAAGCAGCACAACAGCAAGTTTTCCCTAAGTAAGAAACCGAGGTTATCTAACTAGTATGAGGAACGCAACGTCACACAGGTGTTACAAGCAACGCGGAGACCTGCACAACACAAACTCAAGACTTTGCCCCAACGAATCAGTGAGGTTGTCAAGCTCACCCTTTTGCTGTAACAAAGGACTAAACGTACCGTGTGGAAGGTAATGGTGGTTTGCAGCAAGTAAACAAGTAATAGAGGAAGATGTATCAATGGTAAAGATTGGACCGGGGTCCATAGTTCACTAGAGGTGCTCTCCTTAGATAAACAACATGGCATGAAGGGTAAACAAATTACAACAGGGCAATTGACAGGAACTGAGCAAGGCATAACAATGCAATTACCAGTCAGAAAGATCCTATGAGATTCGATTGGGCAATACAACAAGATACATAGACCGCCACCCAACTGCATCTATGACTAGAAGTCCACCTTCAGGTTATCATCTGAACCCCCTCCAGTATTAAGTTGCAAGCAACAGACAACTGCTTTAAGCAAAGTGTGTAAGGTAAACAGTCCACATGTTCCATGAACAAGAGACCGTTGTTTTCTCCCTAGTAGCAACATCACATCTACAACCAAAGAGATTATTGTCACTTCCCTTGGAAACTAGAACCCACTATCGAGCATAAATACCCCCTCTTGGAGTCACTAGCAACTACTTGGCCAAGATAGCTACTAACAACGGAGAGCATGCAAGATCACAAACAACACAGACATGATAGAATCATAAAGACAAAACCATTAATCGAACCAACATAATAATCTCAATATCCATTGGATCCTCGCAAACACAACATGCATGATTACAAATAGATTAGATCTTGATCATGAACGGAGCTCACAAGATCTATACATGAAAGCACAAAGGAGGAGATACAACCATCTAGCTACTACATGGACCCATAGTCCAAGGTGGAACTACTCACACATCATACCGGAGAGAGAGGCCTCCGGGATGATCTCCCCTCCGGCAGGGTGCCGGGAAGAACTTTAGACCCCCCCGATCTAGGGACGATGGTGGCGGTGGCTACAAACGGTTTCATGGAGATTTGATCGGGTGCTTAGGGTTTCTGCATCAGGGGCTTCTTATAGGCGAAGGGGGAGGCCGAGAAGGCGTCCAGAGGGGCCACACCCCTCCCACGCGCGGGGCAGGGCCCACCCATGCCTAGGGGGGTCTGGCTGCCCTGGCCCACTTCTTCGTCTCCACTCTAGACTTCTTGTTCCCCATGGAAAGTAATTGACTTTGGCTTTTGTCATGTCCAATTCCGAGAATATTTCTTTACTAACTTTTCTGAAACCAAAAACAACAGAAAACATGCAACTGGCACTATGGCAACTTGTTAATAGGTGTAACACCCTCAGAATCGACCCTATGCAAGTTTTAGCGCTTCCCGCCAAACCCGCATAGAAATGATTCAAAGGTGCCCACCAGGCACTTTCGTGCGGGTGGAAAACGAAGTAATAACATTACACAACAGTCCTCGATGGGACCCACAGAACAGATATATATACAGCAGCGTCTCAATGAGTCAAGAATACAGATATAATATATACAAAGATCCAAATCACCTTGAAAACGATAGAGCGTCCAGCTACGGACAAGATGCAAATGGGGCTAAGAGCCCTGAAGAATAACCAATGGCGTCCATAACCCTGCCCAGGCCAAGCCGGAAGGGTAACCCTGCTAACGACGTCGATCTCAAAACCTGCTAAAACAAAAGGGGTGCCGACAAAGGGCAAAGGAAAAAGAGGAGCGTCAGTACTGAGGCCAGTACACGGCGAGGCTAGAATTCGGCGGTCCTCGCCTACATAGGTATGGTGGACTGAAGCGGCAGCGGCAGCTTGCGCTAAACAACCTATAGAGACTCGAAGCAACGGGCGGCTATCAGAGAGGGGTAAGAAAGACCTATTCGGAACCAACCTGAATCCAACACCAAACAAACCCATCCTGGTATTCCCCCTCGATACCAACCGAGAAAGTCAACCGAGGAACTCACACAGTTGGCAGTTTTATTTATTCAGTTATCGTTGCAGCAATTACTAGTCAAATATAGATATTCATCCTGATAAAATAAGCAGTGGGCAATTTTAGTTAACCATTCCGTTATAGTTGCAACACTTACTAATCGGATACAAATAGCATGAGATAACCCAAAAACCCAGCAGTTGTTGGTACTTTTATTTAGCCATTCCGTTGTAGTTGTAATACTTACTAGTCAGATACAATGGTCGCAAGCGACAACCCAAACAAGCAATTGTGGGCAGTTTTATGTAGCCATTCCATTATAGTGAAGCTGATTACTAGTCATTATAAAGTCAAATTTATAGCACTACTTTAGTTATAGTTGTCTATGATCGAGATACTGTGCTCCAAGTCGTCCATAACTGCGGACACGGCTTTCAGAAAGTTTTACCCGGCCGGGGTGCACAAATAGCAACACACACTCGATCAACCTCGGAAAAACCAAATCAAAACCCAACGAGGCCTTCACGACAAAGCAATCACAGGATTCAGAATTATTTCAGGGGGCCACCCCTTAAAGTAGACCCGCAACAAAGCCGGCCGGCTCCGAGACGGACTCAAGGTTGTGGGGACGGCTGTAAACGACTGGGAACCCAAAACTGGGCTTGTCGATACCGCGGAATCGTGCCACGATCCTAAACAGTACAGGTGCTCCTCGCACAATCGTAAATAAAGCAGTAGCATGGCATAAGTACAGGATAGTAAATAAAACCTCAAACTAGTTTGTGGCCCCAAGAAATAAGACGGAATCAAGCTCTGGCTCAGGGGGGTCCCATAAGCCTCCCGGATGTGGATAGCGCGAATATTCAAGGAACAGGTATCAAGTACTCGGGGTCCTACGGGACACAAGTGGACGGTTAACAACCAAATAACATCTATTGCCCACCTGTGCCTCTGCTTACTTACTTCAATTTTAGTTGTTAAACAGGAATTAAAGTGAACGATAAGTAAAACCATGATCATCTCCAACATCAAACATGCGGCAATACACCAACAACTGCGGCACTTGACGACACGCAACAGCACTTGAGCAAGCGACTACGACGCGCAAGCCCAACTATCTACCAAACAACAGGTAATAGGATGTGTCCAAGGCAATATAAGGCTGCAAGGGATATCACGGGTACGAAAACTAGAGCATCGCAACACAGATAGCATTAGATCAACAGGAGGGAATAAATACTATAAAAGTAAGATAGGTAGAAAGGGGGAGATGCTCGCCTGAAAACATTGCCGAAGATTCAGCCGAAGATCGGGTCGAAGCTCACATCAACTCAACGGCCTTATCCGCGAAGAAGCAAAACACTAGAATAAACACCGGATGCACTATTTAATACTATGACAGAAGATCGGGCATGATGCATGTATGATGTATGACATGTCAAAGGTGCGATGCAATTAGGTCAATATTAAGCGGAACCGGGGTCCCGACATTTAATTATATGGTTCAAGTTATTAAACTACCCCGCAATTAAATGTTGTCTTAACATGGCAAAAGATAGCACCGGTTCGCTACACCAATTTTAAATGAGGCCAATATAAGACTAGATTTGCCCGCATATGGGCCCCATATTTAATTAGAGGTGAATCGGCATAAGGCCCCCAAACCCACATGACAATATGCATGCATGAACAATTTAATGTGCATGAATTTATATTTCACATTTGTAAAATAGGGGCTCGGGAAAAGGTTCAGTCATTAGGGTTCGACGATCTTGGGGTTCGATGGGGTTCGGGGTCGGTCTCAGGGTTCGGATCTGGGGTTCGGTCTCGGCGGGAGCGTTCTCGGATAACGGGGTAGATCTTGGCGCATCCGTGGTCTTCGGGTCATGTCGACGGTCGTGGCGTTCGGGATGAAGTACTTGTCGCCCTGGGGTCTCGGGTCGAAGAACTTGGCGCGCCCGAGAAACGATCTTGTCGCATCCACGTCGACCACCTTGGCGTTCAGGGAGGAGTTCTCGGTGTTCCGTGAGGAAGGCCGCGAGGGTTCGGTGACGGAGATCTTGACGGTTCCGGGAGGAAGAATTTGACGTCATTCGGTTCCATGTCGACGGTCTTGGCGTCCGTGAGGTAGATCTTGTGGTTTCACCTTGAAGTCCTTGGGGTGATCCTTGTACCACTTATTGCGCTGGTCGATCTTGGCGAAACTTGCGTCGCGAACTTTGGAACGGCCACGAGTACACGACACCCGCAAAGAAGATCTCGAACAGAATTTGCAGCATCACCTCACCACATCGTCCTTGTGCTCCAACAGGAATAGCAAAACATAGGTAGGCCAAAACACACTCCAATCGAGAGGGCCCTCGCACCCAAACACACAGGCAGCAACCGAGCATCATGCAGTCCGGTTACTACAGGGGAACGACGAGCTCGGTGGCGACGTGGGGCCCGGCGAGGCGGCGCTCGGGGTCGCGGCCCGAGGACGCGCGGGAGGCCGACGGGCGTCGGGGCGCGGGCGGCGAGGCGGTCGGGCTCGGGCGGGGTCGTCCGCGGAGGAGGGGCAGCGAGAGACGGAGGTTGGGGACGGGGTTTGGGGAGGAGCAAGGGGCGGCGGCCTGGGCGCCGGAGGGGAGGCGGCGGACGGCGGCGTTGGATGGCGAACTGCGGGGCGAGACGGCAGAGGGGAGGCCGCGTCCGGCTCAAGCTGCAGAGGCGACGGTGAGGGTCGGAGGTAGACGACGGCAAGAGCGGGCGGCCGACGGCGGTTGAGGAGGACGCGAGGAGGAGCTCTGGGGGCCGGCAGAGCTCGGGAGAGGTGGCGGGCGACGGGAAAGGCGAGCTTGGCGGCGGACGGAGAGGGTCGAGGAGAGGGCCGCGCGGCGGGGCCGAGGTCGAGGCGGCCTGGGTCGGCGGGGAAGGGAGAGGGGAGCTCAGGGCGGCCGCGGAGGGAGAGGGAGGAGAAGAGGAGGAGGGGAGGAAGCCGACGCCGGAGGGAGGAGGAGAGGGGCCCGCGGGGCGTCGGTGGGGGGGGGGGAGGCTGAGGAAGGGGAGGAGGAAGGAGACGGGCGGGGAAGAGCGGTGGGTAGGTGGGAGTGGCGGGACCCGCGGGATAGGGAGGTGGGACCGGGGCGGCAGGCGTGCGTGTGTGGGGTTGGGGTGGGGCTGCGTGTGTGCTGTTGTGTGTGTTGGAGGAGTGGGGTGGGAGAGATGGGGAGAGGGGTGAGGTGGCAGCAGATAAGTGGTGGGGGGAGGGAGAGAGGTGAGGTGGCGAGAGAGGATTGGGTGGGGTGAGGTGGCTGGAGGGGTGGGTAGATTAGGGTTGGGTAGACTAGGGATTTTGGGTGGACCGTTTTGAACTGGGGGTGGCCGACTGGGTCGGATCGGCCCGGTTCGGCTGCCCCCTAAAAAAAATTAAATATTTTATTATTTACAAATGGGACTTTTGCAAATCGCGGGTAGACAAAACAACTATTCCGGAGACCCGGTTTTGAGTTGAATTAAAGACGGGGCGTTTAGAAAACGAAATAGGTTTTTCCGCAAATAGTTTTATGCAAGCAAATGCAAGATGATGACGATGCTCAAATGCAAGGTGGCATGATGACATGAGCATGCAGTCATGATGATGCAATGCACAAAAACAACGCGATTTTCTAGTAGTGGTTTTGCGGGATGCCACAATTCGACACCACTAACAATGGATCTCGCCCTCGAGATCCGCCTCATGGTACCGGAAAGAAGGTCGGCGATCTGCGTCTTCTCGCTTCGTGTAGATCCTCGCGACACCACTAACAATGGTTCTTCTCTGTCTTGAAATCGGCGACACCACCAACAAAGGTTTGTTTCTCACGTTCGTCGAGAGAACATTCCGGATAACCAACGGACGAAGTTAAAGGTAAGGCCACCTCTAACTTTCGCGGAAGGAGTAAAAGCACATTAATTCACCAATTCAATGTACAAGAGCGAATGATAAGAGTAGTGGTATGGTAGCTACTCCATCCCGCACTCAAACCATTATTCTGCACATGAATAGGCAGATTATGCAACCAACTCTCGGAATTCAGACTGAAGATCTCGACAAGCGAGGTTCAGGAACAAAGGAGTGATGCAGACTCTGCATCGGATCTGGCGTAGATGATGTCGTCGTGTCAGAAAACACCGGAAGGCACAAGAAGGAACAAAGAGAAGTCCACCAGACGAAGGATTCCTCGGATAGCATGAAGACCAGATGTAGCAACACCGTTACCAAAGGAGGAAGCGAAACCCTGAAGGTACGACGGAACCCAACCACGAGAAATTCCTGGACTCGAAAGAAAGAGAAGAGAGCGGATTCAAAACACGTAGAGGTAAGAGGAGAATAGCAGAGGGGTAAGGAGTAAAAGCAGACCTAACCAGAACTATCCAACCGATTTTCCAAAATAGTTTTGACACTCTACTTCGGCCGTTAGCTAGGTTATCTTACAGGCTGGACTTGTGGGGTATCGCAACTGCTGAGCTCTGATACCACTCTGTAACACCCTCAGAATCGACCCTATGCAAGTTTTAGCGCTTCCCGCCAAACCCGCATAGAAACGATTCAAAGGTGCCCACCAGGCACTTTCGTGCGGGTGGAAAACGAAGTAATAACATTACACAACAGTCCTCGATGGGACCCACAGAACAGATATATATACAGCAGCGTCTCAATGAGTCAAGAATACAGATATAATATATACAAAGATCCAAATCACCTTGAAAACGATAGAGCGTCCAGCTACGGACAAGATGCAAATGGGGCTAAGAGCCCTGAAGAATAACCAATGGCTTCCATAACCCTGCCCAGGCCAAGCCGGAAGGGTAACCCTGCTAACGACGTCGATCTCAAAACCTGCTAAAACAAAAGGGGTGCCGACAAAGGGCAAAGGAAAAAGAGGAGCGTCAGTACTGAGGCCAGTACACGGCGAGGCTAGAATTCGGCGGTCCTCGCCTACATAGGTATGGTGGACTGAAGCGGCAGCGGCAGCTTGCGCTAAACAACCTATAGAGACTCGAAGCAACGGGCGGCTATCAGAGAGGGGTAAGAAAGACCTATTCGGAACCAACCTGAATCCAACACCAAACAAACCCATCCTGGTATTCCCCCTCGATACCAACCGAGAAAGTCAACCAAGGAACTCACACAGTTGGCAGTTTTATTTATTCAGTTATCGTTGCAGCAATTACTAGTCAAATATTGATAGTCATCCTGATAAAATAAGCAGTGGGCAATTTTAGTTAACCATTCCGTTATAGTTGCAACACTTACTAATCGGATACAAATAGCATGAGATAACCCAAAAACCCAGCAGTTGTTGGTACTTTTATTTAGCCATTCCGTTGTAGTTGTAATACTTACTAGTCAGATACAATGGTCGCAAGCGACAACCCAAACAAGCAATTGTGGGCAGTTTTATGTAGCCATTCCATTATAGTGAAGCTGATTACAAGTCATTATAAAGTCAAATTTATAGCACTACTTTAGTTATCGTTGTCTATGATCGAGATACTGTGCTCCAAGTCGTCCATAACCGCGGACACGGCTTTCAGAAAGTTTTACCCGGCCGGGGTGCACAAATAGCAACACACACTCGATCAACCTCGGAAAAACCAAATCAAAACCCAACGAGGCCTTCACGACAAAGCAATCACAGGATTCAGAATTATTTCAGGGGGCCACCCCTTAAAGTAGACCCGCAACGAAGCCGGCCGGCTCCGAGACGGACTCAAGGTTGTGGGGACGGCTGTAAACGACTGGGAACCCAAAACTGGGCTTGTCGATACCGCGGAATCGTGCCACGATCCTAAACAGTACAGGTGCTCCTCGCACAATCGTAAATAAAGAAGTAGCATGGCATAAGTACAGGATAGTAAATAAAACCTCAAACTAGTTTATGGCCCCAAGAAATAAGACGGAATCAAGCTCTGGCTCAGGGGGGTCCCATAAGCCTCCCGGATGTGGATAGCGCGAATATTCAAGGAACAGGTATCAAGTACTCGGGGTCCTACGGGACACAAGTGGACGGTTAACAACCAAATAACATCTATTGCCCACCTGTGCCTCTGCTTACTTACTTCAATTTTAGTTGTTAAACAGGAATTAAAGTGAACGATAAGTAAAACCATGATCATCTCCAACATCAAGCATGCGGCAATACACCAACAACTGTGGCACTTGACGACACGCAACAGCACTTGAGCAAGCGACTACGACACGCAAGCCCAACTATCTACCAAACAACAGGTAATAGGATGTGTCCAAGGCAATATAAGGCTGCAAGGGATATCACGGGTACAAAAACTAGAGCATCGCAACACAGATAGCATTAGATCAACAGGAGGGAATAAATACTATAAAAGTAAGATAGGTAGAAAGGGGGAGATGCTCGCCTGAAAACATTGCCGAAGATTCAGCCGAAGATCGGGTCGAAGCTCACATCAACTCAACGGCCTTATCCGCGAAGAAGCAAAACACTAGAATAAACACCGGATGCACTATTTAATACTATGACAGAAGATCGGGCATGATGCATGTATGATGTATGACATGTCAAAGGTGCGATGCAATTAGGTCAATATTAAGCGGAACCGGGGTCCCGACATTTAATTATATGGTTCAAGTTATTAAACTACCCCGCAATTAAATGTTGTCTTAACATGGCAAAAGATAGCACCGGTTCGCTACACCAATTTTAAATGAGGCCAATATAAGACTAGATTTGCCCGCATATGGGCCCCATATTTAATTAGAGGTGAATCGGCATAAGGCCCCCAAACCCACATGACAATATGCATGCATGAACAATTTAATGTGCACGAATTTATATTTCACATTTGTAAAATAGGGGCTCGGGAAAAGGTTCACACATTAGGGTTCGACGATCTTGGGGTTCGATGGGGTTCGGGGTCGGTCTCAGGGTTCGGATCTGGGGTTCGGTCTCGGCGGGAGCGTTCTCGGATAACGGGGTAGATCTTGGCGCATCCGTGGTCTTCGGGTCATGTCGACGGTTGTGGCGTTCGGGATGAAGTACTTGTCGCCCCGGGGTCTCGGGTCGAAGAACTTGGCGCACCCGAGAAACGATCTTGTCGCATCCGCGTCGACCACCTTGGCGTTCAGGGAGGAGTTCTCGGTGTTCCGTGAGGAAGGTCGCGAGGGTTCGGTGACGGAGATCTTGACGGTTCCGGGAGGAAGAATTTGACGTCATTCGGTTCCATGTCGACGGTCTTGGCGTCCGTGAGGTAGATCTTGTGGTTTCACCTTGAAGTCCTTGGGGTGATCCTTGTACCACTTATTGCGTTGGTCGATCTTGGCGAAACTTGCGTCGCGAACTTTGGAACGGCCACGAGTACACGACACCCGCAAAGAAGATCTCGAACAGAATTTGCAGCATCACCTCACCACATCGTCCTTGTGCTCCAACAGGAATAGCAAAACATAGGTAGGCCAAAACACACTCCAATCGAGAGGGCCCTCGCACCCAAACACACAGGCAGCAACCGAGCATCATGCAGTCCGGTTACTACAGGGGAACGACGAGCTCGGTGGCGACGTGGGGACCGGCGTGGCGGCGCTCGGGGTCGTGGCCCGAGGACGCACGGGAGGCCGACGGGCGTCGGGGCGCGGGCGGCGAGGCGGTCGGGCTCGAGCGGGGTCGTCCGCGGAGGAGGGGCAGCGAGAGACGGAGGTTGGGGACGGGGTCTAGGGAGGAGCAGGGGGCGGCGGCCTGGGCGCCGGAGGGGAGGCGGCGGACGGCGGCGCTGGGTGGCGAACTGCGGGGCGAGCTGGCAGAGGGGAGGCCGCGTCCGGCTCAAGCTGCAGAGGCGACGGTGAGGGTCGGAGGTAGACGACGGCGAGAGCGGGCGGCCGACGGCGGTTGAGGAGGACGCGAGGAGGAGCTCTGGGGGCCGGTGGAGCTCGGGAGAGGTGGCGGGTGACGGGGAAGGCGAGCTTGGGGCGGCCGGAGGGGGGCAAGGAGAGGGCCGCGCGGCGGGGCCGAGGTCGAGGCGGCCTGGGTCGGCGGGGAAGGGAGAGGGGAGCTCAGGGCGGCCGCGAAGGGAGAGGGAGGAGAAGAGGAGGAGGGGAGGAAGCCGACGCCGGAGGGAGGAGGAGAGGGGCCCGCGGGCGTCGGTGGGGGGGAAGGCTGAGGAAGGGGAGGAGGAAGGAGACGGGCGGGGAAGAGCGGTGGGTAGGTGGGAGTGGCGGGACCCGCGGGATAGGGAGGTGGGACCGGGGCGGCAGGCGTGCGTGTGTGGGGTTGGGGTGGGGCTGCGTGTGTGCTGTTGTGTGTGTTGGAGGAGTGGGGTGGGAGAGATGGGGAGATGGGTGAGGTGGCAGCAGATAAGTGGTGGGGGGAGGGAGAGAGGTGAGGTGGCGAGAGAGGATTGGGTGGGGTGAGGTGGCTGGAGGGGTGGGTAGATTAGGGTTGGGTAGACTAGGGATTTTGGGTGGACCGTTTTGAACTGGGGGTGGCCGACTGGGTCGGATCGGCCCGGTTCGGCTGCCCCCTAAAAAAAAATTAAATATTTTATTATTTACAAACGGGACTTTTGCAAATCGCGGGTAGACAAAACAAATATTCCGGAGACCCGGTTTTGAGTTGAATTAAAGACGGGGCGTTTAGAAAACGAAATAGGTTTTTCCGCAAATAGTTTTATGCAAGCAAATGCAAGATGATGACGATGCTCAAATGCAAGGTGGCATGATGACATGAGCATGCAGTCATGATGATGCAATGCACAAAAACAACGCGATTTTCTAGTAGTGGTTTTGCGGGATGCCACAATAGGTTAGTACCAGAAAACATGTAAAAAGTATCTCAAAGTGTAGACAAAGCAAAGCAAAATAGATACTAAACAAGCATGGAGCATCAAAAATTATAGATACGTTTCCGACGTATCAACAAGAAATAAAGTGTGCCATCAAGTTTGTGAGAAATTTAATCACCAATTTTCACATAACAAGTTTAATTTGGAAGATAGATAAACACATGAATATACTTGGAATGGTGTAACACCATTCATAGGAATTTATAGTGGACTCTTTGGAATAACTTGGTTTCTTGGGAGTTGGATGCATGAGTAGAGCTTACTCAGTATAAGTGGAGGATAGCAAAAGACTGGGATCGACCAACCAAGAGAGCAATAATGGCCATAATCATGCAGAGCGACAAAACATTATCAATTAAAGCATAAAGTGGTATCACAAGTCAAAAACTAAATGATCATAGAGGCTACGGTGACTGGTTCATAGTCATAACATGGTGTGAGCATGTGCCAATTCAACCCAAACAAAGCATCAAAGGATAATACCACAATATTATACTTTTGTATGCTAAAACAACGCATGATTCTTTCAAGGCACATTAAGCAATCTCAATTGTTTGGAACAAGTCATGCTATAGAAATAATCACTAAGCATAAGGTCAAATCAACATCTATCATGACATGATAAGGTCTAAGCCATAGTCAAAACAAGCTCCCTTCTGTACCACTTAAGCATGAAGCTTCCTACTCTTTTCCAACACCAATCAACTTATTTAAAACAACTCACAAAGATAATAATCAATAAATATCAGTGAGAAAGTCTCACAAATCCACAAAGAATAACTAAAAAGTTATAAGCAAAAAGCATAAGAAAACTAAGGCTAAACACAGTGCTAGCAAAAGAGAACACTCACAAAATAATAAGAATGAAAACTAGAGTGTTCTAGGCAATGAAAACAGAGTGTGTCTCTCTCCAAAAGAAGTGTGCTAGGATCCAACCAACTTATTGCAGCAAAAAAAGCAAAAGAAAACTAAAAACAAAAACAAAGACGCTCCAAGAACAACATATAGTGCATGAAACAATAAAAATGAAGTGTCTAGAAAGACCTGAGCTTTTTATTGATGAAGAAGGGGATGCCTTGGGCATCCCCAAGCTTTGACGCTTGTACCTCTTGAATATTTCTTGGGGTGACACGGGTGGCATCCCCAAGCTTGAGATTTTTTCCATACTTCATCTCATCACATCATTCTTCCTCTACACTTGAAAATTTCCTTCATACAAAACTTCACACAATTCTTCATTAGCAACATTAGTGTATTCAAGATAATAGGCCTTTGGGTTTAGTTTCAACACAAGTAAAACTTTTATTATAACACAAGCTACTGTATCAATTTCTTTTAAAAGATCAAGTGATCAAGGAGAACTCAAAAAGAAACCTATAAGAGGCAAATGCAAATAATGGCAGAAATCTGTCAAAACAGACCAGCAGGTAAAGACCGATTTTTTCGAACACCTTCTATTGCTCAAATCGAAAAGTGTTGATCTAACAAAAGTTAGGTAACAACCTGGGTCATAGGCTCAAAAAAGTACAGCGCAATGCGACGTACAATGATTTTTCACTATTTTTTATAGTGACGCACAGAAATCTGTTTTGGGCATCAACTTCCCCAAATCTCACTTCTCTCTCATTAGAGGTTATTCTTGGCACAAAAACCACACAAAATTTTTAAGGAGAGGTTATTACAGAGGCAATAACTTCCAAGACTCAAAGAAATAAAAATAAACTAACAGCAAAAATATAATGTGTTGTCTCCCAAAATCTCTTTCTGTATAGCCATTAAGATATGCATAATAATTTCGATAATGCTCACATAAGAAATATGAATTAAATTAAAAGAGAGTATTAAAAAGAAAATATAAAACAAATTTAAGTCTAACCCACTTCCTATGAAAAATAATCTTATAAAGAAACAAGTCATGAAAGCACAAAGCAACAAGCATAGGAAAGCAAAACAAGTGCAACTTCAAAAATATCAACATAAAGAGGGGAAACTTAATATTATTGAGATGCATAAAACCATGTTTCTCTCTCTCATAGTAACTTTCAGTAGCATCAGGAATAAAATTAACAATATAGGTATCACATAAAACATTCTTATCATGAGCCACATGCATATAATAATTATTACTCTCCACATAAGCATAGTCATTCTTATTAATTGTAGTGAGAGAAAATTCAACAAAATAGCTATCACTATTATTCTCATCACCATAATCATCAAATATAGGAGGCATATTGTAATAATAATTAATTTTCTCCTCAATAGTAGGTGGACTGAAAATATCATATTCATCATTGTAATCATCATATATTGGAGGTATAGTATCATCAAAGTAAATTTTCTCCTCCGTGCTTAGGGGAATAAAAATATCATGCTCATCAAAACCAGCTTCCCCAAGCTTATACTTTTCCATAGCATTAGAAATAATGGTGTTCAAATAATTCATACTAATAACATTGCTATTAGCATGCAAATAAAGTTCCATAGGTTTTTTAATTTTCTTTTCAAACCATTCATGTTCTAACTTAGAAAAAATACTAAAAAGATCTCTAATTTTGTTGTTGTTTTCTATTAAGCCTACCTAGTGAAAATAAAAACAATAAACAAAAAGATAATATTGCAGAATCTAAAAGAAATAACTTCGAGCACTCACACACCAGCAACAATACTAGAAGATAGATTAGTAGCCAAAGTATGTGAGTACCTTTTACCTTACCTCCCCGGCAACGGCGCCAGAAAAGAGCTTGATGTCTACGCATGCTTCTCTTCTTGTAGACAGTGTTGGGACTCCAAGTGTAGAGGTTTGTAGAACAGCAGCAAGTTTCCCTTAAGTGGATCACCCAAGGTTTATCGAACTCAGGGAGGAATTGGTCAAAGGTATCCCTCTCAAGCAACCCTGCAATCAAGATACAAGAAGTCTCTTGTGTCCCCAACACACCTAACACACTTGTCAGGTGTATAGGTGCACTAGTTCGGCGAACAGATAGTGAAATACAAGTAGTATGGATGATTATAAGACAACGGTGCCAGCAAAGAGCTTGACGCGGAGGAAAAGACTAAAGGCAATCTGAAATAAAGAAGGCAGCAAGCAAATATGTAGCATGACTAGTTGTAAATGGTGTTTCAATGCTTAGAAACAAGGCCTAGGGATCATACTTTTACTAGTGGACACTCTCATATAAATATATTCCCTTCATGATACTACTCTCCGGTTGGATGACTCTAATCCATGGAAGGGCTATAAAAGCACTCCTTAAAGTTCGCATTCCCCATCTAGATAACCCCACACTGTCACCTTGAGCGCTAGATGGTTCCAACAAACACCACAATTTTATAAAGACAACCAACTCAAAATATAAATCATGATAAATATTTATGAAATCTTTAGCCTAAGTGCCACACGGTATGCACACTGTCACCTTCACACACGTGGGGATAGACGAAGATTAATTAAAGCACCTGAGTAGCAGAGTAGATCTACTTGATTACAAAGTTCATGATCACAATATGATCACGTATAGAGAGAGAAAGATGAACACATAGCTACCGATAGAGCCCTTAGCCTCGAGGGAAAACTACTCCTTTATCATGGGAGTCAGCAACGATGATGGAGATGGCGGTGGAGTCGATGGAGATGGCTCCGGGGGCAATTCGCCGTCCCGGCAAGTTGCCGGAACAGAGACTTCTGTCCCCCAAATCTCCTCTTCGGTGGCGACGGCGCTGCGTAACTTTTTGTGGAGATCTGATTCGCATAGGGTTTACATCTCGGGGAGATGTATATGTAGGCGAAAGGGCAAGGTCGGTGAAGCCTCGAGGGGCCCACACCACCTGGTGGCGTGCCCCTGGCCGTGCCACCGTATGGTGTGGCCACCTCGTTGCCCTACTTCGTCTCCCCTTCCGTCTCTATGTCGTGTTTGGTAAAATAACGACTTTCGCTTTTGTTTCGCCCAATTCCGAGAATATTTTCTTACTAGCTTTTTTGAAATAAAAAACAGGAGAAAACAGACAACTGACACTGTGGCATCTTGTCAATAGGTTAGTTCCAGAAAATGTATAAAAATGCGGCTCCCCTGCCACTTGGTCATGGCGTGCCCCTTCTCCGGACAGGTGTGGCACGATGTCCTCTCCTGGCTGCGGCTCCCCTGCCAGGCCCCGAGTGACGAACCCTCGCTCTTCGACTGGTGGCAGGCATCACACCGGAGCTTGCCGAAGCCCATGCGAAAGGGTCTGGCCTCGATAACCCTCCTCACGCCATGGATGCTCTGGAAACACCGGAACAACTGCGTGTTCAACCACACCTCGCCCTCTGCGCGGACACTGCTGATCGACATCAAGGAAGAGGCTGCGTTGTGGATGTCCGCCGGGGCTAAGGGACTCCGCGTCCTTATCCCGACTACCTGGGATGTTCACTGATGTCTCTCTCTCCCCTCCATGTAACTACCGCTTCGGCGGCGCCTGTAACTGAACCATTTCTACTTGTGCAATGAAAAGAAACACAACTGTCTGTTGCGTTTTCGCGAAAAAATAAAATGTATAAAAATGCCTCAAAATATAGATAAAACATAAGAAGTTGATATAAAATAAGCATGGAGCATAGAAAATTATAGATACGTTTACGACGTATCACTATACATAATCCTAACAAATACAGAACAATGCTCACTGAGTGGCCTGTCGCTAATTGGCGGTTTCCTTTAACATATCTTGAGTTTCCATCCAAATGGACTTGGAATGGGCAAACCAAAAAATGGAGGAGTGTACGTGAGAAAAAGTTTGTCCCAACAATCGATAATACCCATCCAGCTACAAATGAGCTATTTTTCTTCCGTATGTTAACTGTTGTGCCACAGGCTAGAAGTTTTGAGAATTTGAAAACCTATCATGAAACTATATCTTGATACATTCAAAGAAGCTTCCCAGGGTATTGGTGACGACAATGAGTGGTTTCTTCGTTTTGATGAAACAACCCAGTGGGCATCTTCAGCTAAAGCATTTGTTCATGACAGTTTTGCTCTTATGTGGAGTCAATAATGGGCAGAGGCTCTTTGGTAAGTACTAGAGATATATGAAAGACGATATAGCCACCTGGATTGTCCAGTCTATGAATGTTTCTAGCTTGATGGTTCCTCCTGAATACTTGCAGTCTGAATTGCTGCAGGAACTTTCCATTATGTTTGGTATAAATGGCTATGTGTTGGCATATTTTAACACATCAACTGAATCTTTACTTGGTGCAGGATTGCTTGGCAACAAACTGCTCTTGAATAAGTGCAATATAACAGAGATAATTTGAGAGCCACAACTTCCTATATTCATTAGAAATTAAATCAAGAGCAGTTGGGCATCTATGAGCCCATCATGGATACAGCTATTGGTCCTAATGGAGTTCTTATTTCTGGACGCGTTGGTACACGCAAGCCTTTTCTATGAAATACTATAATCACAGATTTATGAGTTGACGATATATCGTTCTGGCCATTGCTTCTTCAGGGGTGGAGGGAGGACATCTCACTCTCGCTTCAAGATACATCTTGACATCGGTGACTCTATTATTTGCTGCATATTTTGAGAGACAAATCTTGCTGAATTTATAGAGAAGACCTTGTTTATATTGTGGGACGAGGCGTTGATGACACATAGGTGTTGTTTTGTAGCTGTTGACAGAAGTATGAGAGATGTTTTTCATGCGAGCAATGCATCTATTTACAATCTACTTCAAGTATATCTACTGCTTCTGTTATATCACATGCATTGGCAAACATGTAACAATGATTCAGAATCTTGTCAACGTACAACCTAACCATATGAACAAATGACTTAACACCACAGACGCGGCGTGTTGTCGCGCCACCTTTACTAGTAACATACTACAACACGAGGGCATCGTCATCATATTTTGTACAATATTCGATACAATCAAATTCTCGTAGATTTACACAAGATTTAGGTAGGGAGTAGCATATTTCTTTGGAGCATTTTTTACTATTTTTAGCACGGTGTCATTCTTGGGGTGGATCGAATCGAGGATGGCACGTATGCATTGTTTCCTTCGCGAAAAGTGTGAGTATCTATTTTTATTCCCTCCGGTCTATATTAATGGTCTAAACTTTGTCTAGATACGAATACATCTAGTTTAAATACTTAACTAGATACTCGAAAAAAAACTTACCTAGATATTTTTTTTAAATTCTACCGATCTATTAATAATCATCCATAGTAGTATAATGAAGCTTAAAATTAATAAAAATTACAAATATGCCAGTGGACCACCTAGCGACGACTACAAATACTAGCACGAGTCGAAGGCGCGTCGCCGTCTTTGCCCCTCCATCACCGGAGCTGGGCAAAGCTTGTCGTTGTAGAGCTTGTTGTAGTAGACAAACGGAAAGTCGTCATGCTAAGATTCAGAAAGACCAGCGCACCAGAGTAACAACCATCGCCGAAGATGACAATCGTAGATCGGAAGAGACTTCACGCGTCTCAAAATATCCAGATCATATAAAAGAATACGAAAAATGACCAGATCCCAAAATATCCGTTGGACACACGACTTCACGCGTCCTCCGCTGGCGCTAGACGCACCACCGGAGCGAAGATAGGTCTGGAAGGACCTTATTCTAAATTTAGGATGTAGCCGTCGCCTCAACATCTTAAAGAAGATACCGAAAGCAATCTAAACAAGAAACATGGTCCGCCACACCTCTGAGAGACCGAGGCCAACGAAGATGGAGCGAACCGACGTCACCGGCAAGTGGAAGGAAACCCTAGATAGGTTTACAACGCCGCCGCCTTTCCTGTCCCGTAGCAAGCGCATGTGCATGTTGACCTTTTAAGTGTTTATAACATCTTGAATGAATAAAGTTATGGTTATTAATATAAACCGGAGAGCGGGGGCGGCGCGTTTTGAAGGCTATACTGGGCCTTGGCTAGTCTTTGGAAAATGAAAACACTAATTTCAGATTAAATAGTCCATGTATTCATCATTAATTGGTCATCTGGCCTAGTCTAAAGAAGTAGCTGTCTCATAGGCCCTGCCCTTTATGCTATACTCGTTTACTCTTCTATGAAAGACTTTTTCTATTACAGACTTGAGTACACTACCTCGTCGGTACAGCAATATAGAATATCCGAGCAAAACAACCTCAAGTTGTGCTGGACCGTGGAGCTGTTTGGCCAATGCTTTCACGCTCCGCCGCTGCCGGAGAGAGCACTGTCAGAGTGCTGGTGTGCCCTTTAATCCGTTGTGTTTGTTTATTATTAACAGTTTAACACTCTTTTTTAATATATTTTTTGATTCATATTAGTTAATTTAAATTTTCCTAGATTGGAATGTATATGTTTTAGTGCTAGATATATTTAAATCTAACCAAATTTAAGTCAACTAATAGATCCAAGGAAGTAACGCCTTCTTTTTTTAACTGATGATTGTCCTCTCTTGCTTCAAACGAAAGCAAATGATAAAGCGATAATTATTCTGTTGGACTAGTAGACAGTACCAGGGACTCCTTGGTGACATCTGACGGGCTGAACCCAACCGAAGTTGGCACCGGCGCACCGCTACCATCCGTCCTCTCTCCAAACAGCAGTTCGCAACAGCCGTCCACGCGCGCCGGCGACACGGCCCTTGCTCACTCCATCTTCCTCCCCTCGCCGGCGGCCGGCGGCGGTGACAACCCGATCGCATCGCATGACCAGGAGTCAGACCCCTAAATCCCTCGCCGTCCTGCTCCGTGCCAGGATGCACCCGGACCCTATCCCCTCACCACCGCCCGCTGCGTCACCGCCAGCCAGCCCCGACCCCAGCGGCCCGCCCGCCTCCGCCGCCTCCTCCGTCCGCCACTGGCTCCATGCTTCTGTCTCCGCGGTCTCGCCGTCTCCCGCCGCCCTGGACTGCTTCTCAGACGGGTATCGCTCCCTCGACCGGGGCGGCCGCCACGAGATCCTCCGCTCCCTCGCGACAGACTACGACGTGCCCCGCGCGCGGGTCCGCGACCTCATACGCCAGTACGTGAGCGTCTCCGCCACCGGGGAGGTCGGGGATGAGCATCCGGGAGCCGAGAGGGAGGACGGCGGCGCCGCTTCGGCGTTGTACCGTATGGAGCGCGGCCTCCGTGAGGCGCTCCGGCCCCAGTACGCCGGGTTCCTCGAGGCCATGAACGCGCAGCCCGGCGGGCTCAAGTTCCTCGCGGTCATCCGCGCCGACCTCCTCGCCTTGCTGGGGTGAGATTGACTCCACACTCTTGTTGGTTCTCCCGTGTAATGGGCACTTACTTACAGTTGTGCGATGCAGGGAGGAGAACGCTCCAGTGCTTCGTGCGCTGGACGGGTACTTGAAGGAGAAGCTGGTGACATGGCTCAGCCCGGCTGCTCTGGCGCTCCACCAGATAACCTGGGACGATCCTGCCACCTTGCTGGAGAAGATTGTGGCTTATGAAGTTTGTCCCCAACTCACCATTGAATTGTTCAATGTGCAGTCTTGTGGTTTTGTTGATGAATTTGTTCTTGTTTTTCAGGCTGTGCATCCAATCAGGAACCTGATAGACTTGAAGAGAAGGTTGGGCGTTGGACGGCGTTGTTTCGGTTACTTCCACCCCGCGATACCAGGTTTGCTGGAACACCAAATTTTAATCGAAGCATAAAAGTTTGAACAAACCACACATAACCAGATGTGTCACTGGCCACTGGGAGTTTATATTTAGCTGCACAACATCAGTACTTACATATGTTTGAAATTTTCTCAGGGATAAAATAAGCATATGTTTCACAATTCTTTTTTAAACAGAGTTGATTCACAGATTTTAGAATGTTCTGTCGAGTCTGTAAGTAACTTTGTCTGAGTACTTTTACTGTCTTCATTAACACTAGGGGAGCCCCTGATTTTCATCGAAGTTGCTCTCCTCAAAGACATGGCCACATCTATACAGGTTGTTGAAGTTTGGCATGCTTTTTTTTAATAAATGTGTGTACTACTCTACTCCTCCGCACCTTATATTCTATTTTCATATCAGGAAGTTTTATTGGATGTCCCTCCAATTGCTGAATGTGAAGCTAAATGTGCACTGTTTTACTCAATATCGTCAACCCAGGTAAACAATGTTCTTATATGGATTGTAAATATGAAGGGTAGCAATATGTGCTAGCATGAGTGGTGAACTAGCACCTACAAACTGATTGTCTATTGCTGTTGTCAGCCAGGCTTATCAGGTATTAATTTGGGGAAGTTTCTTCTCAAGCGCGTGATTGACATGTTGAGAAGAGATATGCCTTCAGTGCAGGTATTGCTTCTAATATCTCTAGCCTTGTTGTCTACAAATGAAACAAATTTCATGCTTCTCTTGGTGTAGCGCTAATTGTAAACACATAATTCATGTAGCAAAGTTTATTTTAGCTACAGTTATTGGTACATTAAATATCATGTGTTTATTCTTTGATATTTTACGCAGATCTTTGCTACACTTAGCCCAATACCTGGTTTCATGCAATGGCTTCTCGCTAAGCTGGCCTCACAAATAAAATTAGCAGAGACAGAGTTGCAAGAGCGTAATTCGTTAGAAGGTGCTGGTTCTACTTTCAGAGAATCCATCCTTCTCCCAGAGGAAGAGAAGCTGATACAGAATGCTGTGTAGGTTCCATTTCAAGAAAAATCTGGCAATTTTCACCATCCAGTTTAACCTTCTATTCATGTTTAGCTTTTCTGATTTCTTTTTGTCTTCTGCAATTTCGTTCCCATAATTCTGCATGTTCAAGAAAATACCTATGAATCCATGATCTTTGTACTTCCTTTCACAATCTTCGATTTTCAGAAGAAATGGGTGTATTAATTATAGATTTCTAATGTGAATATATTGGCTATTCATTGGATTCAACACTTGTTGATTTGTTGACATCTGTGCTTATGCAGTTATTCTGTTGTTGCAGTGAACAAGTTGATGGTAAACAAGGAATTGAACTTTTGCAAGATATACTGAAGTCAACTCAGTGGGTGAAGTCCGACAAATTATCTGCTGCGCTGAAATCTCCTCTTATGCGTTTGTGTGCAAGGTATGCAAAAGGACAAGGACACATTGAAATTTTGGAATTCTACAAACATAAATTTAGCATTATTCATTATATGATACCTGCAGCAGCTGATGGTCTTCTCATTTTATGTATAGGTATCTTGCCAGAGAGAAAAAACGAGGAAAAGCTCTAGATGCAGTTGCTAATTTCCACTTGCAAAATGGAGCAGTAAGCTAGCCACTATCATCCCACTCATTTTAACTTTGAATATTGCTACCTAGTAGGGGATGGAGCTTTGCTGGGTTTTGACTTCAGAAACGGGACTGTTGTTTCTTCAGTCTTTTTCTGCCTGAAAATTAAATTTTCAAATACTTTTCCCAGACAAATTCTGGTTTTAAGTTATAACATGATGTTCCCCTACTGCTATTTCACTAATCCGAATTTCGGGATTTACTGTATTGACTTTTAAAGGATTGGCTATAATTCAGCAGCCTTACATAGCAGCTTAGCACCACTTTTATGGCAGATGATTGAGAGAATAAACTGGATGGCCGATCAATCTGAGAAGGGCATTGAACAAAGTGGAGGTATCATGGTCAATTATCTGTACAGGTATGCTTTTATTGAAAGAAGGCCAACCGTTTGATGGCTTTTCATGGACACTATCTTCTGTAACATGATCAATATGTTCAGGTTAGAGAGTATAGAAGAGTATGCATCGTCTTATTCGGGTACAGGGCATACCCATACGTCACCGAGCCTTTCCTAGCATGTTGAGGTACGTTTGATTGGCTTGTATGAGATTTCATATCTCATGCCATGATATGGCATTTTCTTCTTATGTACTTCAATGTTATAACCTTCATCATTTTGTTTCACCTGTTTTTCATTCTACCTCTGTATCCTCAGAGTCCTCGCTGAGATATTCTGGAACACAGGAAAACCCAGATGCATGAGACGGAGATGCAGTTGCTTCACATTGACATATGGCATATGTGTGTGATATAACCAAGGAAGATGCTTTACACCGATAGGATAACACCTCTTTCCCGTTTATTTTTCGGGACATGTTTAATTTGGTAGTGGCTGTCCTGAATACTTTCTGAAAGCCACAAAGGGATACGAACAGTTGACTTGTCTAGCTCTTCGTCCCCTCTGTTTGGCAATTGTGGCAGTTTCCACAGAAAATATAGCATATATACCTTGCACATGAACATACGATATGGTTGACAGTACTAATTTATAAACGTTTTGACACAACTCTATTTTATAAACTGGAAACTATACACCCCACTTTTGTATGTATGCACACTATAACATCAGATCATATAATATAGTATTTGTAGAGGAAAGTAGAGGAAAATGCGGCGGACCTCATTCCTTCTTTTTTGACAATCAATACCATGCTATATTTATAGTAGCGAATAGTAAATGGTAGAGATATATAAGTTGTCTTTAGTGATTATTACACAATAAAGTCAAACCAGCAAATCTTCAAGAATTTCAAATTCTTTCTTCTTCCATAACTCTTATACTTTTCTAAAGGCAGCCGAAAAAAATGACATGCATATCAAACATGTAAATACCAACAAGGATTCTCTCAAGGATATGTGCGTGAGTGCATCCACTAAAATAATCAGTCAATTGTTACCAACAATAATATTTTAGAAAAAAATAGTCAAAAGTCAACATCGCTAGGAGATAACATAGTAGGACAAATATTGCAAGAACAAACCCCCTCACGCAATCAGGAGGTAAAATCCAAAACTAATCTGACAAAACAACCCACCTACATAATTTAATCTTGTAACACTATCATTGACCTCAAGAAGAAGATCTCGTTGTGGGATGGAAAACTGAAAATTACTTATTATAAATAATGTTATCACCATTAACGTGAAATTTGATAAAAATGGATACCAAAACCCCAACATAATATCTTGAAAACACTACTCTCTATGTTTACTAATACAAGACTATAGTCTTTTTCTAAAACACATAGACGTAAACATGTTTTAGTAATATAGATTTACTTATTTTAGAGTGTATCTAATCTATTTTCTAAAATATCTAAAAGATCTTACATTAGTGAGGGGAAGAAGTACTATTATTTAAAACACTAACTTATAAATCAGGTTCCCACTCCTATCGACGGTGAGGCCGAAGAGATAGGTTTCTTATAGAGGCGCCTACTTTTGGCTTGCGTATGGATGATTTTTAGAACAAACTTCTCCATCGTTTCTTTTCTTTTCGTGCAGGGATCCACATCCACGGTCGTATGTTTTCTTTTGCAAACTTTGTTTTGGTGGAGCGAATTTTTCGTAACTATTTTTTCCATCTTCTATTTCAAAAAATGTTGCAAAACTGAAAATAAAAACTACTCGCTCCGTTCTAAAATAGATATCTCAAGTTTTCAAAATTTAGGTAAATCTATATGCTAAATAGTGGCTAGATTCATCAAATTTTTGACAAATCTGAGACATCTATTTTAGGACGGAAGGAATACATGGATGCACGTATAAACAAATAAGTACTATTGGAACCAAGTAAATACTATCATGGTAGATTGATAGCCAAGTGACTATAATTTGATTATATACAGGTGAGTAAGTAAAAATAATTTAGAAATTAATTACCAAACATTTTGAAGGTCTCTTCGCATAAAACGAGCTGTGTACACAAATTACGTTGTGTTTGGTGACAAGGTAACTTTGAAGTATTTGAGCATTATTATACTCTCTCTGTTTTAAAATGTCAAACACATGTATATAGACGCATTTAGCGTGTAGGTTTATTTTTTTTTATGAACATACACATTAAAAGATGTCCACATACATATGCTTCAGAAAAAAAATTAAAACATCTTATATTTTAGAACATAGAAATAGTTCCTAAAAGTAATTTTAATTATTTTGATGTGTTTGGTAGTGTCTAAAGACCGTGTTGTTAATACTTCAATACTTTTAAAGCATGTTATTTTTGGATTACTGGAAAAACAATTTCGGACTTTTTTCTTTCTAAAACCAGAGTATTACTAATCTAGACTGTTATTCATATTAACCGTCGCAAATTTATCTAAATTCGCATGGGAGTACACATGAACATGTGTTCAGATACATCTGTTATTTAGATAAATTTACGACATTAATATGGAACGAAAAAAGTACTCTCTTCTGTCTATGATAAGTATCGTTGATTTAGTATAAGAATAATTTTATAAGACTTCAGTTTTGGACGTTTTATATTAACTGTTAGAGATTTATCTAAATCCAAATGTATATATGTATTTAGACAAATTTACGATATTAATGTGTAATGAAGAAAGTAGTCCCTCTGATTTATAGTAAATATCCCTGATTTAGTACAAGAATAATTTTGTAAGACTTTAGTTTTGAAATAACATTGTTGACAAGGCTAAGAGCATCTCCACTCGGCTTCCCAGCAGGCCGTTCCCAGGGTGTTTTTTTGGTCCGGACGCTGAAAATTGCCCCAGCCGCGTTCCCTGGATTCCAGTTTCATCTGGATTTAGGCCAACTTTGGTCCGGACTTACCAGGCCGAACCCGGGTTCCTGGGAACGCCCTAGGAATGTCGGACAAAGAGAATTCGGCGGGAAACAAAACGTTCGACGCGTGGACCCGTCTAGTCAGCGACAGAAACCGAGTCGCCGTCATCCTTCGGCCCCGAAACCCCGCGAAGGACCGCCGGGCATTAACCGCCCGTCTCGTCGACCACGCGTCGCCGTAATGACGCGCCACCGCCGCATCGTCTCCTGCAACGGATCGGTGATGTCTACGCACGCTTCTATTCTTGTAGACAGTGTTGGGCCTCCAAGTGCAGAGGTTTGTAGAACAGCAGCAAGTTTTCCTTAAGTGGATCGCCCAAGGTTTATCGAACTCATGAATGAAGTGGTCAAAGGTATCCCTCTCAAGCAACCCTGCAATCAAGATACAAGAAATCTCTTGTGTCCCTAACACACCCAATACACTTGTCAGGTGTATAGGTGCACTAGTTCGGCGAAGAGATAATTTACAAGTGATATGGATGATTTGTTGGAATTATGCCCTAGAGGCAATAATAAAGATGTTATTATTATAATTCTTGTTCATGATAAAGTTTATATTCCATGCTAGAATTATATTAAGCGGAAACTTTAATACTTGTGTGGTTTGTGAACAACACCGTGTCCCTAGTACGCCTCTATGGACTAGCTCATTGATCAATGATGGTTAAGGTTTCCTAACCATAGACATGAGTTGTCAATTGATAATGAGATCATATCATTGGAGAATGATATGATGGACATACCCAAACTAAGCGAAGCAATTAGATCGTATCATCGTGTTCATCTTTGCGAAGCTTTTCCTATGTCAAATATTGTATTCCTTAGACCATGATATAATACAACTCCCTGGTATCGGAAGAAAGCTTTGAGGTCATCAAACGTCATCCTATGAGAGGGTGATCATAAAGGTGTCTCTCAGGTGATCGGAAAGTATCTGTTGGGTTGTATGTATCGAGATGGAATTTGTCCCTCCCAAGTCGGAGAGATATACTTCGGGCCCACTCGGTAATCGATATCAACACCGCTTGCAAGCATGTGGTTAAGGAGTTAATCACAAAGTGATATCGGATTACGGAACGAGTAAAGTACTTGCTGTGAACGAGATTGAACTAGGTATGACGGTACCGACGATCGAATATCGGGCAAGTAAAATATCGCGAGACGAAGGGAATATATATATGGGATTGTTTGAATCCTGACATCGTGGTTCATCCGATATGATCATCGATGAATGTGTGGGAGTCAATATGGGTGCCCAGACCCCGCTGTTGATTATTGATAGAAGATCATGTCTGCATATTCTCGAACCCGCAGGGTCACACACTTAACGTGTCTCGACGCTAGGATAGATTGGATAATTGGTTTATGAATTTTTTGTTCGGAGTCTCGGATGGGATCCGGGATATCACGAGAGGTTCCAGAATGGTCCGGAGAATAAGATTCATATAAGGCAATGCAGTTTTTCGAGTTCGGAATTGTTCCGGGTTAATCGGTATTATACCGGAAGCTTCTAGAACCTTCTGGAAGGGGACCAACGTGGCCCCACCTTCCGGGAGGGGGCATGGGCCTATGAGGGAGTGTCTTGGCCGCATTGAGCCAGGGGCACAAGGCCCCATAGGGCCCAGCCGATCCTATAGGGTTTAAATCGTTTAAACTAGAGATAGGGTTTCTAGAAGAGGGGAGAGTCCTTGCCCCCCACTCCTCCCTCCCTTGGCCGCCGGCCCAAGGCTTGGAGGAGGGGCAAGGGCTGACCCCCCTCTATATATAGAGGGCTGGTGCGCCCCCTCCCCCCTACACCTTGCCTCCAACCCTAGTTGCCCTGCTACCCTCCTCTCTCCCTTCCGACTGTTTGTAGGCGAAGCCCTGCAGCAGAAATTCTCCACCATACACACCACGCCGTCGTGTTGTAGATCCAATCTATCTCTCCACCATACTTGCTGGTCCGAGGAAGGAGGAGACGTCGAGGTGCTGCACGTGTGCATCTCACGGAGGCACCGCCACTTGTGGTGCTAGATTGGATCGGATCGCGAGGAGGAGAAGCGAGTACGACTACATCACCCACGTTCCGACGACCGTTCCGCTGTGCGAATCTTCAAGGGTATGAAGATCTAATCCAATCTTTCTCGTTTATTGCATCTCCTAGATTAGATCTTGGCTTTCCCTCTGTTCGCATCCGTAGAAAATTTTGATTTACTATGCCACGAAACCCTTCAGTGGTATCAGAGCTAGATCTATGCGTAGATGTGTTTCACGAGTAGAACGCAACATGGTTGTTGCGGACGTTGATGTTTTCTGTTGCAAGCCTCTTGTTTTTGTTCTTCTTATGACGCGGGATAGTGAGATTGAAGCGGTCCAGGCCAACCTTACGCGACGTCGTTCGCGAGACCGGCTCCGCACTTGACGTGTGGCTTGTTCCACACATGCGGCTGGTGGATGTCAGTTTCTCTCACTATAGTTGTCATGGGATTAACACCGGAGTTTGGCAACCATAATATCACCGTTGTGGCTTTCCGTAGGTAAGAATCATTCTTAGCATCTACTCCCATAAGCCACGTAAAACATGCAACAACAAAGTAGAGGCGTCTAACTTGTTTTTGCAGGGAGTGTTTTCTGTGATATGGTATGGCCCAAGATGTGATGTGTATATTGTATGCGATGATCATGTTTTGTAATGTTTCACGACTTGCATGTCGATGAGTACACAACCGGCAGGAGCCATATGGTTGTCTTTATAATTGTGTATGACCTGCGAGTCAACTTCTTATACGCCATGTAATAGCTTTACTTTATCGCTAAGTAGTTAGCAATAGTTGTAGTTGCTATTCGTGGTGGAGGCAATCATGGTGGAGTGATGGAGATCATGCCGGAACGCACAAGATGGAGATCATTGCGCGAGGATTGGCTATACCATGTCACATAAAGTTATATGCATGTGATGTTTATCCCTTTATGTATCTTATTATGCTTAGATCGCGACGGTAGCATTATAAGATGATTCCTCACTTAAAGATCAAGATAAAAACTATGTTCTCCCCAAGTATGCACCGTTGCGAAAGTTCGTCGTGTCCAAGCATCACGTGATGATCGGGTGCTATAGACTCTACGCTCACATAAAACGGGTGCAAGCCAGTTTTGCACACGCGGAAATACTTGGGTCTAGCTTGACGAGCCTAGCATGTACAGACATGGCCTCGGAACACAAGAACCGAAAGGTTAAGCATGAGTCATATGAATGATATGATCGACACTTTGTTGTCCACCATTGAAACCACATCTCTTCTCGTGATGATCGGATTAGGTGTGGTGAATTTGGATCGTGTTCACTAAAAAACTTGAGGGATGTTGAATTTAGTGGGAGTTCATCTAGTAATTTGATTAAGTTGAACTATTTATCATGAACATAGTCTAAATTGTACTTTCCAATACTGTAGATCACATGGCCAAGTCCAACTTCAACTTCAACGTTTTTGCTGAGAAGGAAAAGCTTAGAAACAATGGGTCTAACTTCACCAATTGGTTCCGCAATCTAAGAATCATTCTATCTGGCGAACAAAAGGACTATGTCCTTGGGAAAGCGTTAGGTGACCCCCCTGCTGCAACTGCGCCGGCTGATGAGAAAGCTGTCTATTAGTCGCGCAAAGATGATTATGGTGTGATTAAGAGCACCATGTTGTTTGCTATGGAACCGGAGCTTCAAAATCGTTTTGAAGAGTATCCCGGGCCCTTCGAGATTCTCGAGGAGCTGAAAACCATGTTTCAGACTCAGGCCCGTTCTGAGAGATATGAGATCTCCGAGAAGTTCTTTAACTGCAAGATGGAGGAAGGGAGTTCCGTTAGTGAGCACGCCATAAAGATGTCGGGCTACACTCAACGCCTTGAGCAACTGGAATGCACGATTCCAGAGGAGCTCAAGATTGACAGGGTTCTGCAATCACTCCCTCCCAGCTACAAAAGTTTTGTAGTGACTCATAATCAGATTGGTTCCACTGATACGATCACCGAGCTCTTCGCAAAGCTGAAGGCTGCGGAAGTGGACATCAAGAAGGATAATCATGTGTTGATGGTCAACAAGCCCTCCTTTAATAAAGGTAAGGGAGCAAAGAAGCCCTTCAAGAAGGGCGGCGGCAAGCGCAATGCCCCTGCTGAGAAGAAGCTCAGGTCTGGTCCCAAGCCGGACACTGAGTGCTTCTATTGCAAGGACAAGGGTCACTGGAAGCGTAACTGTCCGAAGTACTTAGCGGACAAGAAGGCTGGCACCATCAAAGGTATATTTGATATACATGTTATTGATGTTTTCCTTACTAGCCCTCGTTGTAGTGCCTGGGTATTTGATACCGGTTCAGTTGCTAATATTTGTAACTCGAAACAGGAGCTACGGAATAGACGGCGGCTTGCGAGGGATGAGGTGACGATGCGGGTTGGCAACGGATCAAGAGTTGATGTGATGGCCGTCGACACGCTCTCCTTAGTTTTACCTTCGGGATTAGTTTTAAACCTTAATAAGTGTTATTATGTGCCTGCGTTGAGCATGAACATTATTTCTGGATCATGTTTATTGCAAGACGGTTATTCATTTAAATCAGAGAATAATGGTTGTTCTATTTATATGAGTAACATCTTTTATGGTCATGCACCTCTTGTAAATGGTTTATTTCTTCTAAATCTCGAAAGGGATGAAACACACATCCATAACATTGAGGCTAAGAGATGCAAAGTAGATAGTGATAATACTACTTATTTGTGGCACTGTCGTCTAGGTCATATTGGTGTAAAGCGCATGAAGAAACTCCATTCTGATGGACTTTTGGAGTCTCTTGATTTTGAATCATTTGACACATGCGAACCATGCCTCATGGGCAAGATGATCAAAACCCCGTTCTCCGGTATGATGGAGCGAGCAACGGACTTGTTGGAAATCATACATACCGATGTATGCGGACCGATGAGTGTTTCGACGCGCGGTGGATATCGCTATTTCCTCACTTTTACCGATGACTTAAGTAGATATGGGTATATCTATTTAATGAAACATAAATCTGAAACATTTGAAAAGTTCAAGGAATTTCAGAATGAAGTGGAGAACCATCGTAACAGAAAGATTAAGTTTCTACGATCCGATCGTGGAGGTGAATATTTGAGTTATGATTTTCTCACGCATCTTAAAGCAAGTGGAATCGTTTCACAACTCACGCCACCCGGAACACCACAGCGTAATGGTGTGTCTGAACGCCGGAATCGAACCCTATTAGATATGGTCCGATCAATGATGTCTCTTACTGATTTGCCGTTATCATTTTGGGGTTATGCATTAGAAACCGCTGCATTCACTTTAAATAGGGCTCCATCTAAATCCGTTGAGACGACACCGTATGAACTGTGGTTTGGTGCTAAACCTAAGTTGTCATTTCTTAAAGTTTGGGGATGCGAAGCTTACGTCAAGAAGTTGATGCCGGACAAGCTCGAACCCAAAGCGGAGAAATGCGTCTTCATAGGATACCCTAAGGAAACTATTGGGTATACCTTCTATCACAGAACCGAAGGCAAAGTGTTTGTCGCAAAGAACGGTTCCTTTCTTGAGAAGGAGTTTCTCTCGAAAGAAGTGAGTGGGAGGAAAGTAGAGCTATACGAGGTTATTGAACCTTCTCTTGAATTGGAGAGTAGCGCAGCACCTGAAATTGTTCCAGTGCCGCCTGCACCAACAATAGAGGAAGCTAATGACAAGGATCATGAAGCTTCGGACGATGCTGCTACTGAACGTCGCAGGTCGACAAGGTCGCGTGCCCCTCCTGAGTGGTACGGCAACCCTGTCTTGACTGTCTTGTTAGTAGAAGACAGTGAACCTACGAACTATGAGGAAGCGATGATGAGCCCAGACTCTAAGAAATGGCTAGAAGCCATGAAATCCGAATTGGAATCCATGAGCGAAAACCAAGTATGGACTTTGGTGGACCCTCCTAGCGACCGAAAGGCCGTTGAGTGCAAATGGATCTTCAAGAAGAAAACGGACGCGGATGGTAATGTTACCGTCTATAAAGCACGGCTTGTCGCGAAAGGTTTTCGACAAGTTCAAGGTGTTGACTACGATGAGACTTTCTCTCCCGTAGCGATGTTTAAGTCCATTCGGATTTTATTAGCAATTGCTGCGTTTCATGATTATGAAATATGGCAGATGGATGTCAAGACTGCGTTCCTCAATGGCAACATTGATGAAGAGTTGTATATGATGCAACCCGAAGGTTTTGTCGATCCTAAGGATGCTAGTAAAGTATGCAAACTTCAGCGTTCCATTTATGGACTGAAGCAAGCATCTCGGAGTTGGAACCTTCGTTTTGATCAAGTGATCAAGAGCTTTGGATTTGTTCCAAATTGCTACGAAGCTTGTATCTACAAGAAAGTGAGTGGGAGCTCGGTGACGTTTCTGGTACTATATGTGGATGACATATTGATTATCGGAAATGACATCAACATGCTTAACGATGTGAAGAGTTATTTGAACAAGTGTTTTTCAATGAAAGACCTAGGTGAAGCTGCTTATATATTGGGCATCAAAATCTATAGAGATAGACAAAGACGCCTGATATCCTTAAGCCAAAGTACATACCTAGACAAAGTTCTGAAAAGGTTTAGAATGGATAAGGCAAAGAAAGGTTCAGTGCCTATGTTGTCGGGTAAGATATTGAGCAAGGCTCAGTGTCCAGCTATGGTAAATGATAGGGAAGCTATGAGCAAAGTGCCTTATGCCTCGGCCATAGGTTCCATCATGTATGCCATGCTGTGTACTAGACCGGATGTGTCCAATGCTCTTAGTTTGACGAGCAGATATCAAAGTGATCCAGGAGTGGAACACTGGACAGCCGTGAAGAACATCCTAAAGTACCTAAATAGGACTAAAGAAATGTTCTTAGTCTATGGGGCTGATGAACAGCTTGTCGTAAAAGGTTACGTCAACGCTAGTTTTGACACTGACAAGGATGATTCCAAATCTCAGACAGGATACGTTTATATTTTGAATGGAGGAGCTGTGAGCTGGAGAAGCTGCAAGCAAAGCGTGATCGCGGGATCTACAGTGGAAGCGGAATACATGGCTGCTGCAGAAGCGTCAAGTGAAGGAGTTTGGATCAGAAACTTCATCACTGAGCTTGGCGTGGTTCCAAGTGCATTGGACCCACTGGAGATATTGTGTGACAACACTGGCGCCATAGCACTCGCTAAGGAACCAAGATATCATCCAAAGACCAAGCATATCAACCGCAAGTTTCATATAATCCGAGATTATATTGCAGATGGAGATCTGAAGATTATCAAAGTACATACAGATCTGAATGTCGCAGATGCATTAACTAAACCTCTTCCACGTGTAAAACATGGTCAACACCTCAGTGCCATGGGTGTGAGATTGTTGCCAGATGTAAACTAGATTATTGACTCTAGTGCAAGTGGGAGACTGTTGGAATTATGCCCTAGAGGCAATAATAAAGATGTTATTATTATAATTCTTGTTCATGATAAAGTTTATATTCCATGCTAGAATTGTATTAAGCGGAAACTTTAATACTTGTGTGGTTTGTGAACAACACCGTGTCCCTAGTACGCCTCTATGGACTAGCTCATTGATCAATGATGGTTAAGGTTTCCTAACCATAGACATGAGTTGTCAATTGATAATGAGATCATATCATTGGAGAATGATATGATGGACAGACCCAAACTAAGCGAAGCAATTAGATCGTATCATCGTGTTCATCTTTGCGAAGCTTTTCCTATGTCAAATATTGTATTCCTTAGACCATGAGATAATACAACTCCCTGGTATCGGAAGAAAGCTTTGAGGTCATCAAACGTCATCCTATGAGAGGGTGATCATAAAGGTGTCTCTCAGGTGATCGGAAAGTATCTGTTGGGTTGTATGTATCGAGATGGAATTTGTCCCTCCCAAGTCGAAGAGATATACTTCGGGCCCACTCGGTAATCGATATCAACACCGCTTGCAAGCATGTGGTTAAGGAGTTAATCACAAAGTGATATCGGATTACGGAACGAGTAAAGTACTTGCTGTGAACGAGATTGAACTAGGTATGACGGTACCGACGATCGAATCTCGGGCAAGTAAAATATCGCGAGACGAAGGGAATATATATATGGGATTGTTTGAATCCTGACATCGTGGTTCATCCGATATGATCATCGATGAATGTGTGGGAGTCAATATGGGTGCCCAGACCCCGCTGTTGATTATTGATAGAAGATCATGTCTGCATATTCTCGAACCCGCAGGGTCACACACTTAACGTGTCTCGACGCTAGGATAGATTGGATAATTGGTTTATGAATTTTTTGTTCGGAGTCTCGGATGGGATCCGGGATATCACGAGAGTTTCCGAAATGGTTCGGAGAATAAGATTCATATAAGGCAATGCAGTTTTTCGAGTTCGGAATTGTTCCGGGTTAATCGGTATTGTACCGGAAGCTTCTAGAACCTTCCGGAAGGGGACCAACGTGGCCCCACCTTCCGGGAGGGGGCATGGGCCTATGAGGGAGTGTCTTGGCCGCATTGGGCCAGGGGCACAAGGCCCCATAGGGCCCAGCCGATCCTATAGGGTTTAAATCGTTTAAACTATTGATAGGGTTTCTAGAAGAGGGGAGAGTCCTCGCCCCCCACTCCTCCCTCCCTTGGCCGCCGGCCCAAGGCTTGGAGGAGGGGCAAGGGCTGGCCGCCCCCCTCTATATATAGAGGGATGGTGCGCCCCCTCCCCCCTACACCTTGCCTCCAACCCTAGTTGCCCTGCCACCCTCCTCTCTCCCTTCCGACTGTTTGTAGGCGAAGCCCTGCAGCAGAAATTCTCCACCATACACACCACGCCGTCGTGTTGTAGATCCAATCTATCTCTCCACCATACTTGCTGGTCCGAGGAAGGAGGAGACGTCGAGGTGCTGCACGTGTGCATCTCACGGAGGCACCGCCACTTGTGGTGCTAGATCGGATCGGATCGCGAGGAGGAGAAGCGAGTACGACTACATCACCCATGTTCCGACGAACGTTCCGCTGTGCGAATCTTCAAGGGTATGAAGATCTAATCCAATCTTTCTTGTTGATTGCATCTCCTAGATTAGATCTTGGCTTTCCCTCTGTTCGCATCCGTAGAAAATTTTGATTTACTATGCCGCGAAACCCTTCATGATTATAAGTGGTAATTGCAATCTGAAATAAAGATGACAGCAAGCAAACATATAACAGGACTGATTGTAAACGGTGTTTCAATGCTTAAAAACAAGGCCTAGGGATCATACTTTCACTAGTGGACACTCTCATATAAACATCTTCTCTTCATGATGCTACTCTGAACTACTCTCCGGTTGGACAACTCCAATCCATGGCAGGGCTACAAAAGCTCTTATTAAAGTTCGCATTCCCCATCTAGGTAACCCCACACTGTCACCTTGAGCGCTAGATGGTTCTAACAAACACCACAATTTCATAGAGACATCCAACTCAAAATATAACTCATGATAACTATTTCTGTAATCTTTAGCCTAAGTGCCACACGGTGTGCACACTGTCAACTTCACACACGTGGGGATAACCGAAGATTACAATTAAAGCACTTGAGTAGCAGAGTATATCTACTTGATTACAAAGCTCATGACCATAATAAGATCATGCATAGAGAGCGATGAACACATAGCTACCGGTAGAGCCCTTAGCCTCGAGGGAGAACTACTCCCTCCTCATCATGGGAATCAGCAACGGTGATGGAGATGGTGGTGGAGATCGATGGAGATGGCTCCAAGGGCAACTCCCCGTCCCAGTAGGGTGCTGGAACAGAGACTTCTGTCCCCCGAATCTCCTCTTTGGTGGCAGCAGCACTGCGGAACTTCTCGTGGATGGAGGCCGATTCATCTAGGGTTTCTGCGTCGAGGGCATTATATAGGCGGAAGGGCAAGATCGGTGGGCACCCGAGGGGACCACACCACCTGGTAGCGCCACCTAGGGTGGTCCCGTGCCACCCTATGGTGTGGCCACCTCGTGGTCCCCCTTCGGCTGTCCTTCGGTCTCTGTGTTTGATCCGGTAAAATATTGACTTTGGCTTTTGTCCCGTCCAATTCCAAGAATATTTCTTTGCTAGCGTTTCTGAAACCAAAAACAGCAGAAAACAGGCAACTGGCACTGCGGCATCTTGTCAATAGGTTAGTTCTAGAAAATGTATGAAAATACCTCAAAGTGTAGACAAAACATAAGAAAGTTGATATAAAACAAGCATGGAGCATCAAAAAATTATAGATACGTTTAGGACGTATTAAACATCCCCAAGGTTAACTCCTGCTCGTCCTCGAGTAGGTAAGTGATAAAAAAATTGGGGTAACATGCTATCACAATTGATCAAGGTATTGCAAAGCATTGATAGCTGAGATCAAAGTATTCTAAACATGAGCATGAAAGATGTAGTTCTAACAATATGACATAGTAACTATGATGTAACATGAAAAGGTACAAGCAAAGATCATGGATAACAATGTATTGAAAGACGTTTGTTTGTTTCACATATAGAAAACATAGCAAGAGTGGTATTCAGCTTGTCCTTCATGGAGTAGAAAAATATAAATGCATATGACACCTTCAAAGTTCATAAGGGTGACTAGATACAAATAGTTTAAGAACAAGCAATATCAACATTATGAATCAATCAATAAGTTTTGGGACAATGCACATAAAACTAAGAATGATAACTAATCTCTCTTAATTAGTGCATAAATATAGAAGGTGGAGATTCAACATAAAAGTAAGAAGAAAGGCCCTTTACAAAGGGAAGCAGGGATTTCAATTTTCATAAATAGCTTCCAAAAAATATGGTACTTATTAAATTTCAGCTCTCATTGCCCTTATCATAAGCATATTAAAGTTATTAAGGTTAAAGTGAAACAAATATGAAGTATATGCTTGACAGATCATAAGTTGGCAATCTCATGTCCCTTGAGTACGAGGGTCGTTCTTCATGCTACTCAACTTTAGTCACAAGCAAGTTCTTGTCATTTTAAGTATATGTGTATCATAGAGAATCGCCAATGGGGTACCCCTTGCCCCATGACACAGGAGCTATCCCATATCAAAATGACAAGGCAACAGACAATGAACATCTGAGCAATATTTTTATTTGCTATTTGCATAGGTTTTTATTGAGGATGCTTCACAGATTGCTCACTATGGTTATGCTGCAAGTTTCCACCATGATTAGGCATGGCTTAGGGTAGCCGCCCAGGCTTTCTCTAACACATATACAATACTCCATGGACTTACAAGCTCCCCTTTTATTTCACACCGTCGACATCCGCAAACAAAAGATCATGATATCAACCAGGTAATATGTACAGGTGTTGAAAGAGTTCCCCATGACAACATGGTTCTGCTAATTCCCAACTTATAAGTGCAAGCATATATAACATAGATGACACAATGTTTCAAGCTTATTAGATGCAAGAAAGTAAAGTGTGTCATCAAGTTTGTGAGAGCTTTAATCACTAATTTTCTCATAACAAGTTTAATTTGGAAGATAGATAAAAACATGAATATACTTGGAATGATGTAACACACCATGCATAGGAATTTATAGTGGAATCTTTGGAATAACTTGGTTTCTTGGGAGTTGGATGCATGAGAAGTACAAGTGGAGGCTAGCAAAAGACTGGGAGCGACCAACTAAGAGAGCAATAATGGACATAATCATGTTGAGCGACAAAACATTATCAGTTAAAGCATAAGTGGTATCACAAGTCAAAAAATAAATGATCATAAAGGCTAGGGTGACTGGTTCATAGTCATAACATGGTGTAATCATGTGCCAAGTCAACCCAAACAAAGCATCAAAGGAGAATACCACAATATTATGCTTTTGTATGCTAAAACAATGCATGATTCTTTCAAGGAACATTAAGCAATCTCAATTGTTTGGAACAAGTAATGATACAACAATAATCACTAAGCATAAGGTCAAAGCAACATCTAGCATGACATGATAAAGTCTAAGCCATATTCAAAACAATGCTCCTTTTTGTACCACTATAAGCATGAAACTTTCTACTCTTTTCCAACACCAATCGACTTATTTGAAACAACTCGCAAAGATAATAATCAATAAAGATCAGAGAGCTTGTCTCACGTAACTACAAAGAGGAACTAAAAGCTTCTAAGCAAAGCAGAAGAAAACTAAGGCTAAACACAGTGTTAGCAAAAGTGAACACTCACAGAACAATAAGAGTGAAAACTAGAGTGTTCTAGGCAATGAAAACGGAACGTGTCTCTCTCCAAAAGAAGTATGCTGGGATCCAACCAACTTATTGCAGCAAACAAAGAAAAATAAAACTAAAAACAAAAACAAATACGCTCCAAGAACAACACAATAGTGCATGAAGTAATAAAAATAAAGTGTCTTGAAAGAAGACCTGAGATTTTGGTTGATGAAGATGGGGATGCCTTGGGCATCCCCAAGCATTGACGCTTGTACCTCTTGAATATTTCTTGGGGTGACACGGGTGGCATCCCCAAGATTGAGCTTTTGTCCATACTTCATCTCATCACATTATTCTTCCCCTATACTTGAAAATTTCTTTCAAACAAAACTTCACACAATCTTCATTAGCAACATTAGTGTATTCAAGATAATAAGTCTTTGAGTTCAGTTTCAACTCAAGTAAAACTTCCAATAAAACACAAGCTTACTATAGAAATTCCTTTTAAAAGCTCAAGTGATCAAACAGAACTGAAAAGAAACCGATTAAGAGGCAAATGCAAATAATGGCAGAAATCTGTCAAAACAGACCAGAAGGTAAAAACCGATATTTTAGAAGACCTTCTGTTTCTCAAATCGAAAAAAGTTCAACTAACGAAAGTTAGATAATAACCTAGGGCATAATCTCAGAAAATTACAGCTCAATCCGACCTACTGGGATTTTTCATGAATTTTTACACTGAATCACAGAAATCTGTTTCGGGACAGCAACTTCCCCAAATTCTTACTTTTCTATCATTAGAGGTTATTCTTGGCACAAAAACCACACACAAAGTATAAGGAGAGGTTATTACAGAAGTAATAACTTCCAAGACTCAACAAAAGAAAAACTTACTAAAATTTGGGTTATCTCCTAATTAGTACTTTTCTTTAACGCCTTTAAGTTAGGCATGATAATTTTGAAGATGCTCACATAGGAAATATGGATTTGAAGTAAAAGAGAGCATCAAGAAGCAAATAAAAAAAAATTAAGTCTAACCCACTTCCTATGCAAAATAATCTTGTAAAGAAACAAGTCATGAAAGCACAAGGCAACAAGCATAGGAAAGCAAAACAAGTGCAACTTCAAAAATTTCAACATAAAGAGGGGAAACTTAATATTGTTGAGATACATAAAACCATGTTTCCCTATCTCATAATAACTTTCAGTAGCTTCATGAATAAAATTAACAATATAACTATCACATAAAACATTCTTATCGTGATCCACATGCATATAATAAATATTATTCTCCACATAAGCATAGTCATTCTTATTAATCGTAGTGGGAGAAAATTCAACAAAATAACTATCGTTATTATTCTCATCACCATAGTCATCAAATATAGGAGGCATATTGTAATCATAATTAATTTTCTCCTCAATAGTAGGTGGACTGAAAATATCATATTCATCATTGTAATCATCATATATTGGAGGTATAGTATCATCATAGAAAATTTTCTCCTCTAAAGCCGGGGAACTAAAAAGATCGTTTTTATAAAACTAGCTTCCCCAAGCTTAGACGTTTCCATAGCATTAGCAATAATGGTGTTCAAAAAAATCATACTAATAACATTGCTATTAGCATGCAAATAAAGTTCCATAGGTTTTTTAATTTTCTCTTCAAACACTTCATGTCCTAACTCAAGATAAACACTATAAAGATCTCTAAATATTTTGTTGTTTTCCATTAAGCCTAACTAGTGAAAATAAAAACAAGAAACAAAAAGATATAATTGAAGATCTAAAGGAAATAACTTTGAGCACTCACACACCAACAACAATTTTAGAAGATAGCTTAGTAGCCAGAAGATGTGAGTACTTTTTACCTTACCTCCCCGGCAACAGCACCAGAAAAGAGCTTGATGTCTACGCACGCTTCTATTCTTGTAGACAATGTTGGGCCTCCAAGTGCAGAGGTTTGTAGAACAGCAACAAGTTTCCCTTAAGTGGATCACCCAAGGTTTATCAAACTCAGGGAGGAAGTGGTCACAGGTATCCCTCTCAAGCAACCATGCAATCAAGATACAAGAAGTCTCTTGTGTCCCCAACACACCCAATACACTTGTCAGGTGTATAGGTGCACTAGTTCGGCGAAGAGATAGTGAAATACAAGTGATATGGATGATTATAAGTGGTAATTGCAATCTAAAATAAATATGGCAGCAAGCAAACATGTAACAGGACTAATTGTAAACGGTGTTTCAATGCTTAAAAACAAGGCCTAGGGATCATACTTTCACTAGTGGACACTCTCATATAAATATCTTCTCTTCATGATGCTACTCTGAACTACTCTCCGGTTGGACAACTCCAATGCATGGTAGGGCTACAAAATCTCTCCTTAAAGTTCGCATTCCCCATCTAGGTAACCCCACATTGTCACCTTGAGAGCTAGATGGTTCCAACAAACACCACAATTTTATAGAGACATCCAACTTAAAATATAACTCATGATAAGTATTTCTGTAATCTTTAGCCTAAGTGCCACACGGTGTGCACACTGTCAACTTCACACACGTGGGGATAACCGGAGATTATAATTAAAGCACTTGAGTAGCAGAGTAGATCTACTTGATTACAAAGCTCATGACCATAATAAGATCACGCATAGAGAGAGATGAACACATAGCTACCGATGGAGCCCTTAGACTCGAGGGAGAACTACTCCCTCCTCATCATGGAAATCAGCAACGGTGATGGAGATGGTGGTGGATATCAATGGAGATGGCTCCGAGGACAATTCCCCGCCCCGGTAGGGTGCTGGAACAGAGACTTCTGTCCTCCGAGTCTCCTCTTTGGTGGCAGCAGCACTGCGGAACTTTTCATGGATGGAGGCTGATTCATCTAGGGTTTTTGCGTCTAGGGCATTATATAGGCGGAATGGCAAGGTCGGTGGGCGCCCGAGGGGCCCACACCACCTAGTGGCGCCACCTAGGGTGGCCTCGCTCCATCCTATGGTGTGTCCACCTCGTGGTCCCCCTTCGACTGTCCTTCGGACTCCATGTTTGATCCGGTAAAATATTGAGTTTGGCTTTTGTCCCGTCCAATTCCGAGAATATTTCAATATTTCTTTACTAGCTTTTCTGAAACCAAAAACAGCAGAAAACAGGCAACTGGCACTGCGACATCTTGTCAGTAGGTTAGTTCTGGAAAATGTATGAAAATACCTCAAAGTGTAGACAAAACAAAAGAAAGTTGATATAAAACAAGCATGGAGCATCAAAAATTATAGATATGTTTACGACGTATCAATCGGCAGGCGATAACTTCCCGCCGGTTCCCCATTTCCCGCCCTCGCCGCTACACCCCTCCCGCCCTTGCCGCCCACCTCGGCCTATAAAAGTCGTACCCCTTGCCGGCTCCCTTCACACTCTCTCGCAGCCCCCCCGCGCTCTCCTAACTCCGGCGAACCCCAAACTTCGGCAAACTCCGAGCTTGCAGCTTCCCCTACTTCCCCATGGCCAAGAGGTTTCCCGACGGCCCTGGGACGATGAACCGCTTCGGCCGCCGCACGCTCCAGCCGTGGGAGGCCTGCATGCTGCACGACACAGGCTACATGGTGCCTCTGGACACCTGGGTCCCGCTCGGCTGGAAGCTCGGCACCGTCGGGATCCCAATTCCACTGGTGCCGGTCGATGAGGAGATCGTCGACAAGATCCAGGCCGCCATCGCAGCCATGGAGGACCCGGATCTCGCCGAAGATCCGGGCAAGCTCCATTAATGGGAGGAGTTCTTCGCCGACAGGGGCTCTAGGTGTAGAGGTTTGTATCATGGAAAACAAAAAAATTCCATCCCATGAACTCACACAAGCCAAGATCTAATCTACTAGATTGGTTCAACGAGTTGATAGATTACTAACCCTCGAAGATTCCAAAGTGGTTAACAAGATCGGATTTTCATGGTTGATGTAGTAGTTCACTTGCCCATCTCAAGATCGCGAAGACGATCTTTCCGGCGCCGCGTTCTGGCAGTGCTTCCGCAGTCGGTCACACGTTCGGTACTCAATGAAAACCTTCCTCTCCCTTGTTCCAGTAGGCAACGGAGGTTGTAGATCTCTCCTCACGATTCCAGCAGCACGACGGCGTGGTGGTGGAAGTAGAGGGGAAATCCCGCAGGGCTTCGCTGATGACTCCTTGATGGTGCCAGAAAACTTGTTGGCTGATGTGGAGTCTTGTTGGGAACCCCAAGAGCAAGGTGTGAAGAGTACAACAGCAAGTCTTCCCTCAGTTGAGACCGAGGTTATCGAACCAGTAGGAGGAAGGAAACGTCACACAGGTGTTGCAAGCAACGCAGAGACCTGCACAACATAAACTCAAGACTTTGCCCCAACGAATCAGTGAGGTTGTCAAGCTCACGGGTTTGCTATAACAAAGGATTAAACGTATGGTGTGTAAGGTAATGGTTTGTAGCAAGTAAACAGGTAACAGTGGAAGATGTATCAATAGTAAAGATTGGACCGGGGTCCATAGTTCACTAGATAAACAACATGGCATGAAGGGTAAACAAATTACAGCGGGGCAATTGACAGGAACTGAGCAAGGCATAACAATGCAATTACTAGCCAGAAAGATCCTATGAAGTTGATTGAGCAATACAACAATATACAAAGAACGTAATCCAACTGCATCTATGACTAGAAGTCCACCTTCAGGTTATCATCCGACCCCCTTCCAGTATTAAGTTGCAAGCAACGGACAACTGCTTTAAGAAAAGTGTGTAAGGTAAACAATCCACATGTTCTATGAACAAGAGACCGCTATTTTCTCCCTAGTAGCAATAGCACATCTACAACCGAAGAGATTTCTATCACTTCCCTTGGAAACTAGAGGCATGAACCCACTATCGAGAATAAATACTCCCTCTTGGAGTCACTAGCAACTACTTGGCCAATATAACCACTAGCAACGGAGAGCATGCAAGATCACAAACAACATAGACATGATAGAATCATAAAGATAGAACCATTAATCAAACCAACATAATAATCTCAATATCCATCGGATCCCCGCAAACACAACATGCATGATTACAAATAAATTAGATCTTGATCATGAACGGAGCTCACAAGATCTATACATGAAAGCACAAAGGAGGAGATACAACCATCTAGCTACTATATGGACCCATAGTCCAAGGTGGAACTACTCACAAATCATACCAGAGAGAAGGCCTCTGGGATGATCTCCCCTCAGGCAGGGTGCCGGGAAGAGCTTCAGATCCCCCCGGTCTAGGGACGATGGTGGCGGCGACTACAGACGGTTTCGTGGATTTCTGATCGGGTACCGAGAGTTTCTGTATCGGGGGCTTCTTATAGGCGAAGGGGCGAGTCCGGGAGGCAACCAGGGCCACCAAACCCTAGCCAGGCACGGGTCCACCTGACCCCGCGCCTAGGGTGGGTCTGGCCCCCCTGGTCAGCCCCTTCGGCTCTCCTCTGGACTTCTTGTTCCCCACAGAAAGTAATTGTCTTTGAAGTTTGTCCCGTCCAATTCCGAGAATATTTATTTACTAAATTTTCTGAAACCAAAAACAACAGAAAACAGGCATCTGGCACTGTTGCAACTTGTTAATAGGTTAGTACCATAAAACATGTAAAAAGCACCTCAAAGTGTAGACAAGTAAAGCAAAGTAGATACTAAACAAGCATGGAGCATAAAAAATTTAGATACGTTTCCAACGTATCAGCATCCCCAAGCTTAACTCCTACTCGTCCTCGAGTAGGTAAGTGATAAAAGAATAATTTTTGAGGTGACATGCACCCTCACAATAAAGATCCAACCATTTGCAAACATTGAAAGCTGGGATCAAAGAACTCTAAACATGTGTATGAATGATGGAGTTCTAACAATAGGACATAGTAATTATGCATGCAACATGGCAAGCTACAAACAAAGATCATGAATAATATGCATTGAAAAACTTTTGTTTGTTTCACATGCAGAAAACACAGCATAGTGTCAATCAGCTTGTCCCTCATAGAGTAGCAAATAGATGCATAGGACACCTTCAAAGTTCACAAGGATGACTAGAAATAGATAGCACATGAACAAGTAATAACACAATATGCATCAATTAATAAGCTTTGGAACATTGCACACAGAATGACAAATATGCTCTCTTAATGGTGCCTAAAGGTAGAAGGTGGAGACTCCATAATGGTGGAAGAAAGGCCTTTTTTTAAAGGAAGCAGGGATTACAAGTTTTAAAAAGAGCTTCCAAAAATTATGGTACTAGTTAGCTTTTAGCCCTCATTGCCCCTATCATAAGCATCTTGAAGTGGTTAAGGTTAAAGTGGCAAATCTGGAGTATATGCTTGACAAAGTATAAGTTGGCAATCTCAAGTCCCTTGACTATGAGGGCTACACATCATGGATACTCAACTTAGGCCCCAGGCAATTTCTTGTCACTGTAAGTATTTGCATATCATTGAGAACCGCCAACGGGGTACCCCTTGCACATGGTATAGGAGCTTTCCCATAACCAAAATGACAAGGCAAGCAGACAATGAGCATCTTAGCAATTATTCTTATGTACCATGGGAATATGGTGTTTTTTTCTCTCTTTCCTCTTTTCTCAATGTGTCTCTCTTTTTTTATAAGAAGAATGCTTCATAGATGTCACTATGGTGATGCTGCAAGTTTCCACCATGATTAGGCATGGATTAGGCTAGCGGCCCAGGCGTTTCTCTAACACATAATACAAACTCCATGGACTTACAAGTTCCCACTTCATTTCACACCGGTAACATCCATAGCCAAATTAGCATGATATCAACGGAGTACAAAACAGTACAAGTGCAATGTTGAAAACGTTCCCCGTGACAGCACGGTTCTGCTAATCCCAACATATAAGTGCAAGCATATAAAACAAAGTTGCCTAAATGGTTCAAGTTTATTAGGGGCAAAAAATAAAATGTGCCATCAAGTTCGTGAGGGCTTTAATCACTAAGTTTTCACATAACAAAATAGTTTTTAATTGGAAGATAGATGAAAACAAGAATATACTTGGAATGGTGTAACACACCATTCATAGGAGTTTATAGTGGACACTTTGGAATAACTTGGTTTATTGGGAGTTGGAAGCATGAGTAGAACTTACTCATACAAGTGGAGGCTAGCAAAAGACTGGGAGCAACCAACTAAGAGAGCAATAATGGCCATAATTATGCAATGCAACAAAGCAAACTAATCAAAGCAAAGAGTGTTACTACAAATCAAGGACTAAATGATCATAGAGGCTAATGGTGACTTTTCATAGTCATAACATGGTGTGAGCATGTGCCAAGTCAACCCAAGCAAAACATCAAAGGAGAATACCACAATACTATGCTTTTGCATGCTAAAACAACGCATAATTTCTTTAAGGCACACTAAGCAATCCCAATTGTTTGGAAAAAGACATGCTACATCAATAATCACTAAGCATAATTCAAAAACAACACCTAGCATGTCATGCTAAAGTCTAAGTCACAGTCAATGCAAGCTCCTCTTGCACTTCAAGCAAGAACTTACTACTCCTTTCCAAACACCAAGCAAACTTATTTGTAAAACAATACAGCGAGGGCGAGGGTCTAAACTACTAAAGCAAACTAAACAAACTAATCAAAGCAAACAAAAACTAAGACGCTCCAAGAACAACACAACTGTGCATGAAACAATAAAAATGAAGTGTCTAGACAGACCTGAGCTTTTTATTGATGAAGAAGGGGATGCCTTGGGCATCCCCACGCTTTGACACTTGTAACTCTTGGATATTTCTTGGGGTGACACCATGGTGGCATCACCAAGCTTGAGCTTTTGTCAATTCTTCATCTTATTGCATCATTCTCTCTCTACACCTGAAATTTTTCCTTCATACAAAACTTCACACAATCTTCATTAGCAACATTAGCTTATTCAAAAGATATTAGACCGCGGGCAAAGATTTGGAACAGCAAGGCTTTTCACTAAAAACACAAGCTACTGAAGTAACTCCTTCAAAGAAACTCAATTTACCTGAAGAGAGCTCAAAAAGGAACCAATAAAAAGCAAATGCAAATAATGGCAGAAATTTGTCAAAACAGACCAGCGGGTAGAAATGAATTTTTGCGAACATCTTATTTTGCTCAAATCAAAACGTGTTGAACTAACTAAAGTTATCCAATGTACTGGGGGATTTATTCGTAAATTTTGAGCTCAATCGGAGTTATAGAGCCTCCTCACGAATTTTTTTGGTGTAGGACATAAATCTGTTTCGGGACAGCAACTCCCCAAATCTTAGTTCCCTCTCATTAGAGGTCATTCTTGGAGGGAATATGCCCGAGAGGCAATAATAAAGTGGTTATTATCGTATTCCTTATTTATGATAAATGTTTATTTTGCATGCTATAATTGTATTAATACGGAAACGTTAATACATGTGTGTTTAATAAACAAAAAGGAAGTTCCTAGTTATGCCTCTCTTATAAACTAGCTCGTTGATTAACAAGATGATCAAAGTTTCCTGATCATGGACATTGGATGTTGTTAATAACGAGGTCACAACATTAGTTTAATTATGTGATGAACATTCATCTGAAGTATAGCATTACGATCAAAGTCATTGAGTTTATATTGCTATAAAAACTTACGAAGTGATCCTAATCCTTAGACCATGAGATCATGTCAATCACTAACACCGGAAGAGTTTCTCGATGACATCAAACGTCACACGGTAACTGGGTGATTATAAAGATGGCTTCAGAACTATTAAAGTGTTATGTTGAGACCCATGGATCAAGAGTGGAATTTGTTCATCCCGATGACGGATAGATATACTCTGGGCCCTCTCGGTGATATCACATTGGTTAGCTTGCAAGCAAGTGATTTGATCACTAGAATGTTATATCACGGGAACGAGAAAAGAGTGCATGTCGGTAACGATATCAAACTAGGTATGGAGATACCGATGATCGAATCTCGGACATGTAATATATCATGAAACAAAGGGGTTAAGATACTAGCGTAAAAGGTTCACATGATCATAGAAGTCATCGTTGAATGTGTGGGAGTCAGTATGGATCTCCAGGTCCCGCTGCTGATTATTGGTCGGAGAGGGGTCTCGATCATGTCTGCATTATTCGCGAACCGTAGGGTGACACACTTAAGGGATACCGGCACCATTCGGAGCAAATGATATGCCAGAGAAAGAAAAAGGAAAGCGCAGGAATTTATTTCACTAGACACCGAAACTGTTTCGGTTGAAATTGCTGAAACTGGTTCTGCATGTGAAATTGAAATGTTGTAAGGGGTTTTATGTGAATGTTTGTTAATTAAAGTAAGTAACAAAATTCTGAATAAATAAATAAAAGAGTTTTATTTAAATGAGAGCTTGCATTAATTTTGGTGGAAAATTAATGCATGTGAGTGGAATTGTGAGTGGAGAGGTTTTTATGTGAGTGGAGCTTCCACCACATGAATGAGGGAGAGGTGGGGGCACCCTCCATGGCCGGCGGCCATGCCCCCTTGGGCTTCCCCCTCCCCTATAAAAGGACCTCCTCCTCTCACTTGTCTCTCACACCTCCTCGCGAAGGATCTCTCTCCCCCCTTTAGAATTTCCCCATGGTCTCGGATCAGCGAGATACATGTTCCCGGTGGCTTTTTCTGGAAGGATTTGTTTCTTCCGCTGCTTCGCTGGAGCGAGGGCGCGGAGGTTGTCGGGGTACCCGTACGTGTGTGCGATCACAGATGCACCACTGCTTTGAGGTGCTGGTCTTGATCGTGCTGGACCGGCTGGACCAGATGGACTTCATCACGATCTTGAGATCGGCAAGCGTTCGTCTACATCATCCACGAGTACAACCTTGTTAACGCTATTCGGTCTTCGAGGGTATGTATTCTATGGATGTATATCCACCCGTTGCTTGTATCTAGTAGATAGATCTTGGTACTTAGTTGTTCCCATCGTAGGAAAAATTTTGTTTTCTATGCTGGGAACCCTACAGTGGTATCAGAGCCCCTCCTCTCACTTGTCTCTCACACCTCCTCGTGAAGGATCTCTCTCCCCCTCTAGAATTTATCCCCCATGGTCTCGGACTAGTGAGATACATGTTCTCGGTGGCTATTCGGCAAGAAAGGGTTGTGCTTCCGCTGCATCGCTGGAGCGAGGAGGCGGAGGTTGCCCGGTGAAAGGATACGGATGTCGCCTAGAGGGGGGTGAATAGGCGATTAAAACTTTTCCTAGAGTGGCTCAACAAGGCGGAATTAAACTAGTTTTTACTTTGTAAAGCACAACCTAGAAACAACTAAGGTTTACCTATGTGCACCAACAACTTATGCTAAGCAATACAAGCAACAAAGTGATAGCAAGATATATATTACTTCAAGCACGAAGGCTATCACAATGTAAAGTGCATAAGTAAAGAGCTCGGGTATAGAGATAACCGAGGCACGCGGGGACACCGATATTTTACCGAGTTCCTCCCAACATGGAGTACGTCTCGTTTGGAGAGGGGGTGGTATCAAACCACCAATGCCACAAAAGGCCTCCCTTATTCTCCGGTGAATCTCACCCCAATGGGATTGATCCACGCTTCCACTATCGGTGCACTTGTCGGTGGCAACCGGAACCTCTCACAAGGTTGGGGCATAACTCCACAACTTAATTGGAGGCTCCCAACAAACGCCACAAAAGGCCTCAACAAATGCCACCAAGGCCACAATGCCACCAAGGCCACAAAACCGTCTAGGGTTCCAAGAACCCAAGAGGGACAAGCTCCAATGAGCAAATCAAACCAAATCCTCCGAGGAGAACTCAAACCGATGCACCAAATGCAAATGGCAAGAAAACCACAAAGGTGTTCAAATCCTTCTCTCCCAAATTCCACCAAAGCTACAAAAGATTATGGGGGAATAAGAGAGGAAGAACAATGGAGGAAATCCACAAAAGACTCCAAGATCTAGATCCCAATATGTTCCCCTCACTCAAAGGAGAGATTGATTGGTGGGATTGTAGATCTAGATCTCCTCTTTCAAATCCCTCAAGATTATACAAGAATCATTGGAGGGATTGAGAGAAAGCAAGCTCAAGAAGGTCAACAATGGAGGGGAAAACTTGCAAGAAAGGGTGAGGAACCATTGGGGAAGAAGGCCCCTTATATAGGTCCCTCCAAAATCCAACCGTTGCAGCCCAAAAACGCGATTCCCGGTACTACCGGACTTTTTCCCGGTACTACCGGACTTTCCCGGCACTACCGGACATTTCCTGGGGTTCCTGGGACTCCAAACGCATTTTCTCTCTGCGCTCCCCGGTACCAAAAAGCGGTACTACCGGACCCCGGTACTACCGGATCCTGGTCCGGTACTACCGGTCATCACAGAACGAAAACAGCCATAACTTTTGCATCCGGACTCCGATTTCGATGATCTTGGGCTCGTTTCGAAGAGGACAACAACCTCTATAAGATCATACAAAGAAACATCATAGTCCAGCAAGGGAGAATAGATCCAAATGACGAAGTAAAAAACCTTCTACCGCGCTAGGTACTAAAATGCGGTACTACCGCTTTTTGGTACCTAGCCCGGCAGTGGCTTTTGGAAACTTGTCAAAAACCTTCTGCCGTGCTAGGTACTAAAATGCGGTACTACCGCATTTTGGTACCTAGGAGGGCAGTGGCATTTGGCAACTTTCCAAAACCTACCGCCGCGCCAGGTACTAAAATGCGGTACTACCGCATTTTGGTACCTAGGAAAATTCAAACCTCTATAACTTTTGATTGGTAACTCCGATCGACCCGATTCCAATTGCGTTGGAAAAAGGACGACATGGGCTACCCTATGAAAGGTGAAAATATTGGTTATCACCAAGTGAGAATGTATCATGTATAATAATGTGAGATACCTCACTTGGTGAGAAACCGAAAAGCTGCCAAGATCAAAATCGCAACAAGATACAAACGGAAGATCCGATTTTGATGAACAAGAGCTTGTTATGGAGATTACCACAAGCTCTATATCATCACATGGATAAGACCAAATAACAACCAAATATGATGATGCAATTATGCAAAGGTTTGAGCTCTCTCCGAACGATGTGACCGAATTACTCATATGAGAGCCTCTCTTGATAGTACGGTTATCTATCCTAAACCCGGTCTCACACACATGACGTGAGACCGGCAAAAGAGAAAACCTATCAAGATTATACCTTTGCCTTGAGCATTCCACTTGAGCTCGATGTAGACGATCTTGCCCTTCTCAAGATGGAACGCCTTCCTTAATTCCTCATCATCGACCTCGCATATTGAGCTTGCCCAACAAATCTTCTTTGCATTTATTTGACCTTGAAGCCAACACATGCTCCAAGCGATGCCAATGGACAAATCCTACAAGTATAACTTAATACACACATTAGTCCATAAGGATTGTCATTAATTACCAAAACCACACATGGGGGCCCAACATGTTCTTTCAATCTCCCCCATTTTGGTAATTGATGACAATCCCTTTAAGAGGGTTTATATAAGGAATATTAATGAATAAAATGGTAATACCAATATCAAATACTATAAAAGTATGTTATATTGGTACCACCATAATATATAGAGCAAACTCCCCCACAATCTATGCATGTGTGATGAACTTGAATTTCATTGCATATATTGCCAATCATTATCATTGGTGGAGTTTCCTCTATATATATACCACATGCTAAGCAACAACAAAGATGCAAGAGCATGAGAAGCAAATGCACAAGAACAAACTCAATGCATAAACCAACTTCCCTTAAACCCTATAAAACTTCTCCCCCATTGGCATCGATTGCCGAAATGGGTGACAAGTTCTAGAAGGCAAATATAGTAATAATTCCTCCAAAGGTGTGCCTTCGCACATATCCAATGATGAATACTTGGGAGGGAGTAGAACTATATCGAGGACCCAAAGATTGCAAAAATAAAGTCAAATGATGCAAGTAACTACAAGGTCCGACAAACCAATTTGAAAACAACAAATGAGTCCAAATGGAAACAACAAGATATTATGATATGAGCAAAAGAGTGTTTTAAATAACAAATAGAGAAGCTCCCCAAGATTTGTGCACAATTCAAAATAAATGTATTGGAATACATAATGCACAAATATGGAATCCTTGCTCCCCCATAAGCATTTAAAACACAACAAATGTGAAAGAATGCAAATGAGTATTATTAAATGAATTAGATGAGCTCCCCAAAGAGCATGCACCAATCATGATAATTGCATTTGGGAACAAAGTGCATAGTCATGGAATCCTCACTCATCCAAATTCATTTAACAATACACGGCATGAGAGAACAAATATGAGTGTCCGAAGATGTAGACAAGAGGAACAATCACTCATAGGCAAATAAATTTGGAAGCCACCAAAGAATAAAAGGTGGTATCCAAGGAATAAGATTCAACTAAAATTATTTTCTCATATGTGCATATGTCTCTAAGTGGAAAACATCACAAAGACATATGCCAACAAAGACATATGCACACATAAAAAGATATATACAAGAAATCACATGAAAGGCAAAAATGAAGTCATAACATATACCAATAAGATTTTTGCTTCAAAGCATGGACAAAGGCTCAAATCTATCTTATTGTACATTAATGAACTTCAAACACCAACACACTACATATATTACAACTATCACCAAGGGAAAAAGGAGAAAGTTGGAATATATGGAGATAGGCAACAAGTATCATAAGATAGAATAGACTAGCAAAAATCTCACTATTGCACATGAGAGAAGTTGATGAAATGATAGGCAATAAAATTGCTAGATTGACATATTTGGGATTGGAGGATCATATGCATGATTTTGTATAGTCCCAACTATATGTACTCATCTCAACTTATACACATTTACAATAGAGAGTTCTATTAAAACCATGGCTAGAACTACAACAATTACAAATACATGAATTCATGCTAGAAGGCAACCGACAAACGGTTGGAATCAAGATATGTGAGCATGAGAAAGAGATACTTGTTACCGAGATAAAATTGGTAGGATGTAGAGGATATGAATTCATTGATCATCCCATGGCTTGTCTCAAATTTTCATGTATGCACCACTTCTTCAAAATTGAGAGACAAGCATCCAATATGTCTCCAATGTACCTAAAACACAATTAAGTACAAAATGGTCCCCAAACTTATTGGGTCCAAAGTAGTTAGAGAAACTACAATATATAGGAGAGACTCCACATAAATATGTGCATATTAATATGAAATTGAATTTCATGCACAACTTAGCCGATGGGATTTGGTGGAGTTTCCCCTATATATTGGATCAAAGAAAGCAATCATGCCATAATATAAACATATAGTAAATATGCATGCATAAAGCTTTCAAGAACCAAAAGGGAGATACAATTTGAACAAAAACACCAAGTAAATCAAGATTGCACACAAAAGAGTGTGACAAGACAAGCGGTGTCCAAATTGTATCAAAGAACCAATTCAACACATGAAATAACACAAGTTCAACAAATGAACTAGGCTAATACCAAAAGAGCAAAAGATAGATAGAAATAAAAATGCTCAAGGATTTATCTCATTCTAAAATGGTCAAATCATGAAACAAGGAATGAGACAAAACCAACTCCCAAAAAGAGCAAGGTTCCAATAAGAAACCAAACTCCCCAAACTTCTCATGATGGCACAAAGTACCAAAACGAAAAGATTGAGGTTCCAAGCACAAATAACCCGATATGGATCAAAACAAAGAAGCATTAATAAGAGTGTTTTCCATAATATAGGATAGCTCCCCCATGGATAGTACATTATGTAGGATTTTCCTTTTGAATGCAAAATGCACACAAACGGGATCATCACTACTACCTATATTAAATAAACATAAGAGGATATCAATAAAATAAGAAGATCCACAAGAAGCAAGGAAGGCTTGGGAGACAACACAAAACATTTTCTTGGCCAAAGATAGGATAAAATTAAGCAAGGGCCAAAGTGAATATGATCAATGAATTCTACCATACGTTGGGTGCTCATTGTCCAAGGACAAGAAATATTGGGAGTAATTTTCCCAAGGTAGCTTGCATGGATATCCAAGATCATAGTCACAACAAGAAGCATATAACTAAATATAAGAAATTAAGCACGATACTTCAAACAAGATTCTTGGTGGCTTCCAATAGTCACACAATCACTGGTGATTAGAGTAACTTGAAGCAAATGGTTTCCATGATGATATAGATATCTAAATAAGAGGAAACACATACCAAGAAATACTCTCATATACAAGATCCAAGATATGACCAATAAAGGCATTCGAGCAAATTGGAACTTGTATGAGAAAATGTGTCACATAGGTGCTAGATAATTATCAATATCAATTCTAAGTGACACAACCTCGAATATTCACATTTTCTAGGATTGTAATATGCACTAAGCATATGACTCCCCCATAATGTGATACTACCATAAAACCAACACGAGGAAAAATAATACAAATAGAGATAATTAATGGACATTATAAAACTTAAATTTATCATGAGAATTGTACCACATAGAGACTAGACAATAATCCAATATAAATACTAGGTGGTATTCCTCATGTACACACAATTTTAGGATTGTGGAATGCCCAAGCATAACACTCCCCCAAAATGGGATAATCCATTAATCTCTCACAAGAGCCAAATAAGATACCAAATATAACCAAGTAAGGCTCAAACACAAGAAACACACATACATGGAGTGCCACCTAATCATACAAAAATAATCTTGATTTCAAGATAATTAAGTGGATAACACAACATGTACAAAAACATGGAAGATACAAAACCAACACATGCATAAGGGGCGAGTAACTTTCAATGTAATGAGTTAAGCATATGTTACCACAAGGAGGAACATTGGAAATATAATAGGAGCAATATAATCCACATGACTTGGCTTGACAAAAATTAATAATGAAGATCCCTTAATTCTTCATGATGTAGCCAAGTCTCCAATGCCCTCCAAAACACACCTATTGATCAAGTTTTGGTTTGTTGGTCCCCAACCAGGTTGGGTCCTAAGAGGTTAGTCACAATAGGCTTGGCAACCCAAATGGTTCTTTTCTTGAACCCACATTGAGCACCAACAAATTTGGCAAACACATTGCCAACCTCATCCTTACAAAGAGAATAAGCATCATCAATCAAGATAGGATGGGATGAGGAGATACCAATAGTGCATGAGGAAGAAATGTGCTAGGGCAACAAATTTGGCACGCCCTTGAACGGTGGGGTTCAGACGTGACCTGATCCGCTGCTGGTGGTAGCGCGACAGCTCCTGCGCCGTTACCTGCTCGAGGCGAAATTTTTCGCGCTCGGCCTGCTCCTTGCGCACCGCCTCCACCAGTTTCAGGCGGAGTTCCTCGACCTCTGTCGCCGTGGCGTTAGGAGGGATTGGGGTGGAGAAAGGATCCTCCGGCGGATCGGTGCCGGTGGCCATGTAAGCCGCGGCGTGGCGACTGGTTCCATCGCGGGGGTCGGCGGAGTTCTCTGACCCGGAATCGAATTCGAAGATCCCGAGGATGGAGGGGTCCTCGAAGTCTCCCGCGTTGGAGACCTGGGCGATGGAGCCCGCGGACGAGGCCGCGATGATGGATCCGGCGAGTGACGCCGGGGTCGCCGAGTCGGCGTCGTCGGTGAGGGCCGCATCTTCTGCGGCCGCTGAACTTCCGGCCACGTTGCTGTGGGCCGAATTGTATTCGGAGGCGAGGCGGTGGATCGTGCGGACCTGGCTCTCGGAGAGCCGATCGCGTGGCGGCGACTCGCGGATGCGAGCCGAGTCCTCCGAGACGATGACGTCGGTGAGGCCGACGAAGAGGCTGATCGTGCCGACTGGCAGGATCACGCTGTGCGTGACGGGTCGCGCCGCCGGGACGTAGCTGCTTGGCAAGATCTGGAGCATCTCGCCGATCGCTATCATGCGGCCGGTGGCGACCGTCTCGTTGATGGGCAGATTGGATCTCGCCGCAGAACACCGGCCAGACCGGCCAGGCCCCACGGTGGGCGCCACTGTCGTGGGAATAGTCACGGCAGATGCTGCAATCGGCAGCGAGTAGTAGAACAAGGGGCAAGGGCGGCCAGCCATCTGCGGTGCGAGATGAGGGCAAAGACACAGGGTTTTACTCAGGCTCGCCCCCCCGGAGGGTAAAGACCTACTCCTGCTAGATTGTATTATGGAGGTGTTACAATGGGCGAGCTCGGCGGCTAGGCGGCGAGTCGCTTGGGTGTATGAGGGAACGTGTCCCTACTCGCCCCATAGGGAGATTTATATAGGCTCACCCCCCCTAGGGTTTACATATCTCAACCGACTCGGTTACAGGTTCGGTAATCGTTTAACCTAGCCCGACTGGGCCTATCTACTCGCCTGGGCCTTCAGCTTCCAGTCGCTCGGTACCTTGCTGGGCTTCAATCCACTCGCCGTTCTACAGGCCCACTCGCCAGCTTACGGGCCAGTCGGAAATGCCCTGCTGGGTATACCCCAGTAGGCATATCCCCATCACTCCCCCAACTCCTCCTTGTGGTCGGCGCCAAGGGAGGGAGGGAATCCTTCCCTAAGTGGGATTCCTTTCCTCCCTCCACTAGGCAACCATGTTGGGATTTGACTTTTTCAAATTGGCATTTGAATTTTCAAACTAGATTTGATTTCTCTCTTCCCATTGCCTAGCCAAGTGACCTAGGACATGATACAACCATTCCACTTTGGTATGACACATCCATGTACCTTTCCCACTACGGACCGGTGGACCTTCTAGACCCTTCTAGAACCTCTTCGATGAAAACATCGGAAACTTTCCCAAACTCCGAAATTGGACTTTTCTTAAAAGGATCTTATTCTCCGGACCATTCTGGATCTCCTCATGATGTCCTGGATCCAATCCGAGACTCCGAACAACATTTGGTATCTTACTCACATTCCATATCTACTAAACAAAATCGAATCCTTAAGTGTGTCTCCCTACGGTTCGTGAATCATGCAGACATGACCGAGACTCTTCTCCGATCAATAACCAATAGAGGAATCTGGAAATTCATATGGATCCCACATATTTCTACGATTACTTTGTGATCGAATGAACCATTTACATACGATGCCAATTTCCCTTTGTCTCGTGATACTTTACTTATCCGAGGTTTGATTGTCGGTATCTCTGCATACCTAGTTCAACCTCGTTATCGATAAGTACTCTTTACTCGTTCATGTGATATGTGATCCCTTGTGAGCCAGTCACATGCTTGCAAGCTAATTGGATGACATTCCACCAAGAGGGCCCAGAGTATATCTATCCATCATATGGATGGACAAATCTCACTCTTGATCCATATGCCTCAACATATACTTTCAAAATACCTAATGCCACCTTTATAACCACCCAGTTACGGAAGTGGTGTTTGATGTCATCAAAGTATTCATCTGGTGATGGTGATTAACATGATCTCATGGTTGAAGGATTAAGTTACTATGTATTTTAAAGCTTGGGAGGGAGGGAAACCTTCCTTAAGTGGGTTCCTTTCCTCCCTCCACTAGGCAACCATGTTGGGATTTGACTTTTCAAATTGGCGTTTGACTTTTCAAACTAGAGTTTGATTTCTCTCTCCCCATTGCTCAGCCAAGTGACCTAGGACATGATGCAACCATTCCACATTGATATGACACATCCATGTATGTAACATTCCAGGATTAGCACCTAGAATTATAGAGGACACAGGTTTGTGCATTGCATTCATGCATAAGAAAATCCAGGAAATTTTCACACAAAACTAGAAGAGCTATAAAGGGATCGATATCTCTCTTGTACTGATGGAAACTTCGGAGCAAGTGCGATAGATTTCGACATGACCTTTATAGAATTCCTTGTTTAGGGGGGAAGTTGCTCAAACATGTATTTGAATTTCAAATATGAAATTCAAATGAATTTATAAAATTCACAAATGGAAATTAGAAACATTTAATAACTTGAATTGAAATGATTACAAAAAATGATATAAAAGGATTTCTTTATTAATATTTATATATACATATAATATTACAGTGATCTTTTACAATAAATGAATAAAAGTAAAGTATCAGGAATCAAATAAGCAGATAAAGGAATTACATTACTGAGATAAATAAAAGAACTCTTTATTACAACAAAATAAATATGACATTCTCTTTACAAAAGAATTGTAAAAGAAAAAGGAATTAAGTAAACTTTATTGAATAAATTACAATAATATAATGTTTTTACAATATTCAAACAGAAAATAAATTACAATATTTAATACAAAGAAAATCCCAAACTATTGTTCCTAAGCCCACTTCTTCTTCTGGTATCTTTTATCCTAATTAGTTCCTGCAAAAACAAACAACTAAAAGTAAAACACAAGGGTTAGTGTTAATATTGGTGCTCTCAGAATTACAATGTAATGCACTGTTTGTCTCATCATTGAGCTTAAATCAGAAGGGGAAAATTTCACCAAATAAATAATATATGTTCTTATCAAATGTGTAGCCTCAGACTAGTGCATCACAGGCTGGTACAGGGGCAAGTTTCACCAAAGCCAGATGAAATGGTAAAAAGGTAAATTGATAGCAAATATCAAGTTTTCACTTGATCGGATCCATAGATGACACCAAAAAGCACACATCACAGTCACTGCATCCAAGCAAACCTTGCTGTCAACATAGGAACTCACATGGCAGGGGGTTATCTTCCCAGCCATAGCAGAGAGAGTGTTCTCTCTCTAAAGATTCTAACATCACTACCAAACCCAACTAAGAACATCACAAGAATATGAGAGTTTCAGCAACCACAACCACAAACTAGGCCATCATCCATTCATATAAAAAACCACCAACTCAACTACCAGAATGGTTATTTGAGGAGGGAGAAGTTCAGGTGTTAATCAAGGACAAACCAGGAGGTGTTCAAGGAGGTGACAAGGAGGAGGAGGAGAGTCACCTGATCAAAGAGGATCTCAGCAAGGGCATCATCAAGACAAGAACACATCTACAACACCAACATCATCCAGTTGGTGAGTCACAAACAGATCATACCATCTATCTGTTCTTATTAAGTCTCTGAGCATGATTTGTTGGATAAGTTGAATCCTTAGAGATACACCCAGGTGGGGTGTATACTCATCACTGGATATTGTAAAAGACACAAGAAATATCTTTTCCCATCTACAGTTTAGGTAATAGCCAGTGCATCTTTGACCAATCTGGTATTTACCAGTTTGCATCTAGAGGAAAGTAAATCCCTGGATGGCTGCTACTGGGCACATCCCAGTTATGGGTAGCACCTCAGTAGCAACCAGCATCAGAGTTGTTCCTCTATGATAAAACCACAAGTACAATTTCCAACAAATTAGATAAGCAAATCAATTTCCCAAAAGAGTTAGGAATCAACCATAATCTTACTGTCATAAGTGACAGAATGGATGGTCACTCAATCATATCCATACAAGCTATCAAATGGACACATTTTCTAAAATAAGCATCACCAAGATGGTGAGCAATTATCAAACATGCTCTTAATAATTTCATCTATATTGTAGCAGATTCCTATTTAAAGTAATTCTTAGTAATACACCCAAGTGGGGTGTAAATTCATCATTGAAGAGATACAAGAATCAAGTGCTATCTTGCCAAGATCTACAGCAAAGTCTCAGACTATGCATCACAGACCAAGTTGGTGCTTTCTAGTTTAAAACTAGATAATAGCAGATCTACTGATGAGATACTACAGGGCACATTCCAAAGAATAGTAGCACCTCTGTAGCAGTTCTATCCTTTATCAGCTTACAAACACAATAAAGCAACTATCAACAATCATTTAAATCATTTTCCTAGCCACCTTTGGTTAGGAATCATTCTAAGAGAATATGTACAATAAGGGACCAAGATCATTACTGAAACATAGGTTCAGTTCATCATATAAACAAAAGTTCCACACCTAGAGACAAACATCTGGTTATTCAAACAATAAAAAAGCACCAGTGAAGTCGGGTTCAGCTCAGCATACAATTTTCATGCCTGGCCAATTCAATGTCCACCAACCAGGGGAATCACAAAATAATTAAGGCTCGGGTAATCAGATTCCCTAATTTCTATTAGTAATCAAGTCTGCTATTTAACCACTAACAAGTTAATGATAGAAGCATTGCCAACAACACCCTGAACCAAAAAGTTTAGAGTTCAGTGATTTTAATCCATAAGCAAGATATCTATCCTAAGTAAATTAAGAAACATTAAACATTCCCTAGTATTTCATTAGTAATAGGGACCTCAGGAGGTCACAAACAATATACACAATTTTACGATAGTAAGGAACTAAGAAGAAAAATCCAATATCATAACAATCTGAGTAGTAAACTAATCTAATCATTAAAATCACACAATTAGATGTAGTTTATATTTGTTCTTATCAGTTTGAAACACTACAAACCTACTAACATAAAACCTTAATCCCAACCAACATATACTTTACTTTATTTAATCTCAAGTTGATCTCAGATGAATATATTCAACTAAAACAAAAAGGAAACAATCTTCTGGAACCGAAAACAGAAAATAACATCAGGGAGAGATCAATTTGAGCAAGGAAGAAACCAGGGAGTCGAATGTGTACCTGACGCCCATGGCGCAACCACCGCAACGTGGCGAGGCAGGGCCCACGCTACTACAGTGGCACGTGCAAGGGTATGACTTCACCGTTACGACACCACATCGGCACCAGGAACCTTGTCATGGGGAGGTCACCGGCGTCAAAACACCGTGGTGAACCAAAGTTCAAACCCTAACCCTAGTGAAGGAAGTAGAGCGGCCAAGGAAGGAAGTGGCAGATCAATCTAAGTAAGGTAGGGTAGAAAGCCACAACGACAAAGCTCGGCGACCAACATCAACAACCACGGCGTCATGCACAGCCGGAATCGGGTGAGCGGCGGCATTGAGCAGAACCGAGAGGGGAACGAGAATGCAAGTGTGGGTGAGGCGTGCGTGGGATGAGGGGGTGGGCCGGGGCCAAGATGACCCTGAGCCAAGTCCAAATGGGCCAGGTCGACCCATGTGTCCAACCAAACGGCCCAGGCTAAGTAGAATAAGAAATAAAATAAAATAAAACAAATGAATTACCAAAGCACCCTATAAATCTTTTTAGCCCTAGAAAATACAGAAAAATCCTAAAAATACATATTATATATCAAAATGTTCACAAAAATAATACCTACCTAAGAAAAATATAAAACTACCTGTTTGAGTTAAATAAAATACCACTAAATGTTAAAGTCACTAGAATTCTCAATAAATTCTAATACTATAAGAAAATATCCTAAAAAAATTAATAAAAATCATTTTGTATACAAAAATAACTCCACTATTTTATAAAAATACTAACTCAACTCTTCTATAAATAAAATTTGAATTAAATATTTAAATACATTTAATGCTTTATGGAATTTTATAAACATAAAAATAATACTTAAAAATAAATAAAAATCATTTTTAAGGTCTTGAATAAATATATTACACTATAAAAATATTAAATATATTATTAGAAAAGTCTTTAATATTTTAAATAATAAATCCTTATCTAATGCTTATTTTGTGAATTGTTTTAAAACAATTCTTAAGTAAGAAATAATCACAATGCTTATAAAACCTTAAGCAATTAGTGTCTTTGTACTAATTCCAAACCCATAACTTAAATTCATAATCAAAGTTAAGTATAACCTTTAACTTCAAAATAGTCTTTTAAAAAATCTTATTAAAAAACTCCTTTAAATAAACATTGGGTATCACTCATTTTTATAAAATGGTGAATAATCATTATATCTTAACCACTATTAACATAACTTTAAATTCTAACAAATTACTAAGATCATCTAATTATGATTCCATTAAATAAATATATATTATTTTCTTAATAATCAAAACAAATTTAATCTAATCATTCACTTAAATATAAAGTGAATAATTCCACACCTTAGTTATACCTATCATAAATCTAAAACTTGGGAATAATTAAAATATATTACATCTTAAGTTTACTTAACCTTTTAAAGTTAACTTTAGTCTCAAAGATTATAAACATCATGTCTAATAAATCACTTATGTTTTTATAGTTAACTTTAGTCTATTTAACTTAAGACATAAAGCATTTCAAGTCCAAACTAGTAAATCAAACACCAAAAGACATTGATCATGTTCTATTAACAATGATGATTGTTTAAACCTTATAAAGGAAATCTTTTCTTCAAATGTTATTCTTTTTGCCACTTCAAGCAACAACTCTAGGATAGTTCTTTCAAACCTTAATAATCCAATACATAGACTTCCATCCTAATCACCAAATAGCAACTAATCTAAATCTTAAATTACTATTGCACTCTACTTTTATATCTTGTATATCAAAACTTAAAATCCCTATAGATGCACTTCATGTGAAGTAAAAATTTGAAGATAAACCAACTCTTAAAGGAATCACCTAAGTTCACTTCACTTACAGTATTAGGGATTCACTTTGGGGGTTTTACAAAATGCATAGCATTACTTATGCACAACAACATATTGTTTCTTTAAACATTAGTCCTTACCGGACCAATGATGCAGATTTCAAATATTGGATCTTATGTCGTCTCGAAGACCGTGAGTGCATAATCTTGCAATCACAAAAGGCAATTTCACACTTGCTCATGTCCTTTGATTATTTTCTGAAAAGTATTTTGCAAATCTAGTGTTGTCATCACCTGCATTTGAAAAAGGTCGGAAAACACTATTTTCATAATAAATGATTATAGGTTATTTACCATGAGGTAATAACCTACTATGAAAGTTCTAGTGGTAAAGGAACATATTACTAGGACCTAACAACCAATGTCGCCAGTGATTCTTGCGCCGTATATCACGCGTTAACCATGAGATTTGGAATGGGACGGAGAAGTCATATGTATCCTTTTTCTCTCGTATGGAGGCAAGACGACCTTAACGTGACGTTGTGATTCCTTGTGCGGATCCAACATATGGGTGGGCACCCTTACGCCCCACACTTTTGGTGTCTAGATTATCTATGGATGGTGTTTAGTGGATGGACCATTTAATATGGCACTTGCAAGGCAACACCAGGTCATAGAGTCTTCAGGAATTCATCATGGTTTTAGCCTTCCCGAAAGGGGGCTTAACGGAGGTGAGACGGCCCCGAAGGATCACGCAGACATATGAGGCCGCGGAGAGGGCAGTGATTGGCTTGGATCTTAGTCAGGGCCTCATACCAAGGAAGTATGAACGGGTTCGCGGCCCGGATGTGCAACAAAGCTAAGATCTCTCATGGGTAAAGTGACGCACCTCTGCAGAGTGTAAAAACTATAACTTGTTACTCCCTGTTTCGGGAAGGAGCTGCGAACGCGGCGGGAAAGGAACTCCATGAAAGTTCTGGTAAACCCATGAAGGCTGACGGACATAGCTTTTCAGAATAAAAGCAACCTTTGAAGAAATGTTTACGAAAACCTACATTGCCTATGACCTATGGTTTGTGGCTATAGATATAGTGCATCAAACACTTCTTTTCTAGTGAACTTGCTGAGTACGCTCGTACTCAAAGTATCTTCTTAACCCTTGCTAGGTTCTAAAGCCAGTACAGACGATGTCTACATCAAGTTATGCTACAAAATCATCTCCAGAAGCTAAAGTTCTTCAATGAAGTGAAGAAAGTCAACATATACATCAACTCAAGTGAAGACGAAGTTACTGATTAGATAGGAAAATAATCTCTAGCTATAGAACCTATTTCTGTAGTGTATTGCCATAGCAGCAATGCTAGACCATTAGTTAAAATACTAGTCCTATTAGTATGATATTTTTTTGAGTTATTTATTCCTAATTATTCTTTGTAAGAAGTTTCTTGCTCTCTCTTTAACCTAGAGTGTTCTCTGGATCTTGTGTAAAGAGTTGAGTTGTAACCTATAGTCATGTCTTGGACCTGCTGTGTTTCTGTTGTACCACTCTGAGGGATGTAATACTCGTGAACGGTGTTGCATTGGTGTTATGTCAACGACTATAGTGTACTACGTCATGCAGTGGTATGCTGGGTCAGCACAATGTACCCCTCTCACTATGGATCGGTGGACCTTCTAGACCCTTCTAGAACATTACGGTTAAAACACCAAAACCATTTCCGAACTCCGGAATTGGACTTCCTTATATGAATCTTATTCTCTAGACCATTCCGGATCTCCTCGTGATATCATGGATCCAATCCGAGACTCCGAACAACATACGATATCTTACTCACATTCCATATCTACTAAACAACATTGAATCCTTAAGTGTGTCTCCCTACGGTTCGTGAATTATGCAGACATAACCGAGACTCTTCTTTGATGAATAACCAATAGAGTAATCTAGAAATTCATATGGCTCCCACATATTTCTATGATTAATTTGTGATCGAATGAACCATTTAGATACGATACCAATTTCCCTTTGTCTCGTGATACTTTACTTATTCGAGGTTTGATCGTCGGTATCTCTACATATCTAGTTTAACCTTGTTACCGATAAGTACTCTTTACTCGTTCCTGTGATATGTGATCCAGTAACATGCTTGCAAGACAATTAGATGACATTCCATCAAGAGGGTCCAGTGTATATCTATCAGTCATATGGATGGAAAAATCCCACTCTTGATCCATGTGCCTCAACACATACTTTCCGAACACTCAATGCCACTTTTATGACCACCCAGTTAAGAACTGGTGTTTGATGTAATCAAAACATCCATCCGGTGATGGTGATTAACATGATCTCATGGTCGAAGGATTTAGGTTACTATGTATCTAAAAGCTTATAGCAAACAAACTATTGAAATGACTTGATCTTATGCTATGCTTAACTATAGGGGTATGTCCATCACATCATTCTCCCAATGATATGATCTTGTTATTAATAACATCCAATGTTCATGATTAGGAAACCATAATCATCTATTAATCAACAAGCTAGTATTACAAAGAGGCTTACTAGGGACTCTTACATGTTTACAAATAACACAAGTATTAATGTTTCCGGTTAATACAATTATAGCATGGATGTAAACATTTATCATAAACACAAAGATATAATAATAACTACTTTTATTATTGCCTCTTGGGCATATCTCCAACACCAGGAGCTCGCCCGCCACAAGGGACCGCCAGGGTCGCCGCCAAAGCGCAACAACGCGGTGACGCGATGCCGCGGGTGGAGCGCTTCGGGATGAACCCTCGCCGCCGTGCTGGAGCACATCCACGCTGGCAATAACCCCCACCTCGGCTTCCCACGTAACCCGACACCGGCGGCAAGGGTGAGGTGCCATCCTCCGGCCAACTGGTTACCGAGGAGGATGGCCGGCCTCGGGTCCTCCTCCACCGCAGCCTCGGCCTCCCGCTACTCCGGGTCCACACTGGCGGCGTCGCTGCCACTCCGACATGTCAAGCGCGAGCCGGAGACGTCGGTTGCTCGCCGCCGAGGACAAGGGCACACGGCATCATCATCAATGAGCTGTGCGCGCCCTCGCCGCCCACTGGCCATCTCCGGCTTCGCCAGCCGAAGCCGGAGTAGGCGGAATGGGCGGTGCCCGTCGACAAGGATGCCTTCGCCATGAGAATGGCGATGGAGCAATCCCTCCGTGACGCCATGCCCCGCCGGAACCTGCATCGCCAGACATCCTCGCCTGGTCCAGGGCGGACTGGGAGGATGAGGAGAGGCGCCATGTCCGGCGCCAGCAGGAGCAGGTCGAACGCAAGGCCTAGGCTGGCCGCGATCTCGCCTACCAGGACGCGCCGCTCGTCGTCCTCGACGACGACGAGGCCGACACCTCCTATCAGCATTGGAGGTGCGGCGACGACGGCCAGGGCGGCTCCCGTCCACCGCAACCGCCGAGCGACAACGACGACGACGGCAAGGCCGGCCCCGGGTAGACCTGCTTCTACGCTATCTTTTTAAATAATACATTTTTTAATAATTTCCAGAAATAATACATGAAATTGATCATTTTCAATTCTAGCAGTCGGTCTTTAATTTAAAAGACGATCGGCACACGTCTTTTGAAGACGACCGACACTAATCATCTTTTGAAAAGACGATGGGGCTAGTCGTTGTTTAAAGATGATTAGTATCGGTCGTCTTTTGAATTAAAGACCGGCCGCTAGAATTGAAAATGATCAATTTCGTGTATTATTTCTAGAAATGATTAAAAAATATATTATTTTTAAAAATTAGCTGCTTCTACAGCAACTTTGGCATATAGAAGCGGCATCGGCATCGGCGACACGGCGGCATGCTTTATTAAGTTCTTTAGTTATTATTTAGTCTAAATCTAGTTTAAATTCGGGTATTCGCCTGAATTCTATATAATATATATGTATTTGTTATTAATTAATAATAACCGCTTATATTCGTCCAAAATTTAACAAATTTTATTGAATTTTATTTAAATGCGGAAACTCGGGGCGTTCCCAAGCCTGAGAACGGCCAACCTGAGAACGGCCAACGAGTGAAAGATAAAACTTTTTAATTAAAAAATATAAAACCAAAAAATCTTTATCATGCCCCGAGAATTTTTTGTATGGACAAGGCCTACGTGGAACCATTTTTTTAGAACTTAATTCAATACTAGGAGAGAAAACATGATGGGAAGACAATGATTCTTATCCCTGATCCACTTTAACGATGGAAAATGATTCCCCTCCCCCGGGATACTATGCATCCATCCCCGGTTCGCGTCGCCTTACTCCCGCATCAGATCGTGGCCCCATGGGTGGGTCCCGTATCTCTTTCTCTTCCCATAAGATTCCGCACGAGATTATCTTCATTAACACAGCGCGCATCGCTTTGTCGCCATGCGCCGCCTTGCTAGCTGCTTCCTACTGCCCTGCACGGCGAGCCGTTGGCCGGGCCGTCCTACCCAGTTGGGTGCGGCTAGGAGGCCAACCTGAACGGCCGTGCGTGCCTCTTCCTCGCTGTGCGCCGCCGTGCCAGCCCCATCCTGCCGCCCTGCACGAGCGCGTTGGCCGGGCCGCCCTCCTCGGCTGGGCGTGGCCAGGAGACCAACCTCGGCGACCGCCGCGTCCCGCCGCTCCCTTCTCCATATACGGTTGCAAGTTTTTTCTCGCTATAAGGTCTCCGACGAAATTGCTATTTTGCTAAAAAAAAGTACTACACACGGCGACCGGATCTGCTACATATGACTTGTGGTTTTGCTACATGCGGCGAGCGGCGCTGCTATAATAGCATATTTTTTTTGCTATAGCTTTTGCTCAGACGATGTCTTCGACGAAGTCAGGCCTTTGCTATATTAGCATAATCATCTTGCTACATCTGTTTTCTGATTTTGCTACAAAAGAGCAATTGTTTTGCTACTCGGTATTCAGCGAGGTCTGCGGCGAAAGTTTCCGGTGAATCTCCGGCGAAGTCGGTTTTGCTATATTAGTATTTTTTTTGCTACACGTCGGCGAGGTCTCCGGCGAACTCTCCGGCGAGGTTAGTCGTTTCTCTATTTCTATGACGAACCGTTTTCTATTGCAGTATAGCAAAAATGAGGCATTATATAGAAAAACGGGTCTAAGTATAACAAAAAAAGAAATTTGAATGGACACGTGTCAGCAGGAGGATCCAGGGAATTTTGAGAAAATATCCCATATTACGGCCCTTTAACGATCTTGTCGCGTGCTGATTTCTCGCCGAAGCTTAGGCCGCACAGGTACGTGGCCTGATTTCACAGGACGCCTCAAACGTCGCGCGTTCTAACTGACTAGGGGTAGTCCGGGTATTTCCAAAGGAAGGCACGATTCGTTACGTATCTTCTTCCCTAACAGGACGGGAGTCTGACCTATATAAATCCGAAGGTGCCCCGTCCCTTCCTCTTCGTTTTGCGATCTGGAGCTGGACCTCGGCTCGATCTGCGTCGCCTTCTCTCCTCTTTCTTCTATTCTTCGTTTTTCCTTTCATCGAATTTGCAGTCTTTGGAGGTGTTTGGTGTTTTCTCCTTTTCTCTTTCTCCTCGTTCTTGCTTTCATGGATTTTGTAATCAGATTGAGAACAATTAGGACTTTTCTTGTGTGTGTTTTTTCTTATGGATCTCCAATTTGCACTTTATCACCAAATCTATTCCCTCCATCCTAAAATAAGTGACTTGGATCTGTTATGATCAACATTTTCTTCTTCTTTTTCGATTGGATCTAGAACTTGTGTCGAAGTCTCATGTGTTTTACTCTCATCTTCAGTTGGACATATTTGTAGATCTATGATGTTCTGACTTGTGAGTAAGCATGTTGTGATCGCTCTAGGAACCGGGTATAGGCGTAACTGGGTATCGCCTAGCTAGTAGCGACACACATTCCTTCCCCTAGGTTTGAGTCCAAGAGCTTCCCTCTTTTTAATAGATTGCGAGACGAGGCTTCTCTCGTACGCAGGTCTTGTTTTGTATGGTGTGATCTCTCTTTTGATGATATCCTTCTATTTGTGAGGCTTGTGGTGTATCAAATCTTGGTGCACTACCAAACCTTTTATACTTGTCTTTGAAGAAACGTTTCGTCATCTCATACCCTAATTCCGGCCAAAAAATCCAGGTCATTGTTGGCATATCTAGACAAAACTACGACAAGTAATTCAGGATAGCGGGAGTAGTTGATATGGTTTGTTAAGTTCTTTGAATCATCTTGATAAGCTAAAGTATGTAATTTTTATATTTTCAGGTATGAGATCTAATAGAACATTTTAAGTCTCGTGGGAATAATGTAAATTGCCACAAACTCTTTGGATTGTTTCATGGTGCTCTCTTCTTCAAGGTATGATAACTCTTAATTGTTTTTGAATACAATATAGGTGGCTTTATGCCACTATATGTATGACTAGGAATCAGAGTTGACATCACACATGTGTTTGATAACATGTTCAATCAAGAGTTTGATTTCACAAACATGGTATGATTGAAATTTAAATTCAAATATTTGAATTAGAATTAAGAGTGATAAGCTTAGATTGTATGTTAGGATTATATAGATGTCTTAGAAGAATACAATATAACTCGCAAGACTTAACATTAGAAAAATAAGTTAGACTCATCAGGATTGAATTTACTTCTTGTGGACAGATACTCCTATCATAAAATATGTGGTGCCCACATATCTTAAGGTTTAAGTTTGATCAACAATTTTTTACTAATAAAATATGTATATTATAAAAAATACCATTAAATTGTTCTCCGTTCCAAATTATAATACGTTTTAGCCTTTTTTCTGAAATACATGTATATAGACTACATTTAGTGTGTAGGTTCACTCATTTCTATCTGTAGCTAGGCCATATTGAAATATCTAAAACATCTATAGTTTGGAACGGATGGAGTACATATGGAGTACCACTGAATGGTGTTTTGGACTACAAAGTGTAACTTTGCCCATTTTTCAAGTATATGAAAAATCCTTTGAAGTATAATACCTAGTTAAATGAAGTTACATGTTTGTATGAGATATGTCCAAAAAATAGTTTGGGAAAAACTAAATAGGATTCTTTTTTTTTTGTTAACATGAGGTTGTACTTTGAGAGGTATTTAAATATGATTAATTTTGTTAGGTTCATTATAGGCCAATCACCTTCATTAATTTAGATGTGGTTTAAAAGTAGGTGCACGGTAGCATATGCCAACATTCTGCCCCCTTACTTGTTGGTAGATTCCTCACTTGTTTAGAGCGTTTGCGCTATACAGCTGCGCACGAACTTAGCTACGCCCTAGGTAGTAGTATCCCTTTTTATGACGACATAACTAATACGGCACTGAATATATAATGCACATTATAAAATTCTTTAATTCTTTGTCCAGCCCAACTGTTTCTACATCTCATTTGTATAGTCTACCCTTTCCTCAGTTTACTATGCCAAGGGATTTTGGCAACATACTAATACACTACATTGTACAATTTTGTCGTCATCTTAGTTCTTTCTACTCCTGCAGAAACTTCTAGAAACAATGTCAGTAAGCAATCGGGTACGACGGCAATGCTCTTTGAGAATCTTCACAGCATGGTCAACGGCATATATTATCATCTTCTTCACCTGCAGCCAACAAGAGGTAAAATTGTTAGTAACAGTTCACATGTCAATGCAAATTGAATACAGTAAGAACCAGGCCAGTGTGTAGAATGACTAGATGCATAGGAACGAAAATAGATACAACGACTCCATCCTAGCTCTATAGAAAACATGGCATACGGGACAAAATCTCCCCTTAAGATCTTCTGCGGCCTTAGACCCACATCCCCCATATAGACACAGAAAATACTTGCATGTGGTATCCGTTAGGTCCTTTGGGTCGGCCCGGCCCACGGTAAGCAACGGCCGATGCGGGTGGCTCCGACAACGGTGAGGGGGGACGGCGCAGGTGGGACTGAAAAATCGCGATTCCAGTCTAATTTATGCTGAATATATATGGAGCCTCGTACTCAGCCCATCTGTCCGTTTGGATTGTACCGCATGGCAACAAGAATCAGTTCAATCGTTTTAGAATAATATTGCCCCCGATTTACTAATGTAAGACACTCTAATATTTTTTAAACACATGTAGACAAATTTTAGTGCGTAAATTAGTGAACAGAGAAAGTACACCAAGGGCACAATTGTCCCATCAATGGGTCTCTTCGGCTTAACTTTTGGTTGAATTGATGGACGGCACTTCGGTAGGTTGCACGCTATTTTCTTCTCGGTGGGCGCTGCTAGGGTGGGCAAATGTCACCTTTTGCAATTCGTTTGGTAAGCTGTATGGAGCTTTTTGTATTAGAACATAAACGGAAGCTCGGTGTTTGGTTGCCTGCACTTGCTGTCACAATAACATGCACACCTGAACAGCCATTAGTAGCAATTTGTTGCTGCTATTGACACGACACCTGTTGCAGCTACACCAACGACTGAGGGCAGCACGACACTTTATGCGGCTATGCCAGAATGAAGAGCGGTTCGAGAGGACACGGAGAGCTCGAGCTTGCACGCCTTGATTGCGACGAGGAGGTATTGACCGACATGCGCCATGCTACGTATGAGCGTGGTCTCCATGCCGAGAGTCACTTCTTCCGGGTGTGGTCGAAGATCCAGAGCTCCACGGACAAGAAGGCCACCTCGAACTAGTCACAGCCGAGGTACGCCTTGCCGGCCGCCTTCTTCGTGTTGCCGCTAAGACTGCTCACATGCATTAAGTCTACAACCGACCCGTTTGGAGCCGGCATTGGCATCGATGCGGAGTTGATGAAGTTGGGGCCGAGCTCGGAACTACCTTGCTAGAGGATGGCATCGATGCGACGTGGTCGTTGATGAAGTTGGGGCCGAGCTTAGACCCACCTTGCTAGGGGATGACATCGATGCGGCGTGGTCGTTGATGAAGTTGGGGACGAGCTCGGACCCACCTTGCTAGAGGATGACGCAACTGCTCAGCCACTCACTCCGACCGCTAACGATCGAGCTTAGCGAGCAGCTAAGAACCTGTTCAAGAGAGGAGGGAGAAGATAACTTCATCTTCAACCTTGGGATGTTACAGATAAATTTCTCTACCTCCACCTAAACGAAAAACTTGCAACACGAAAGTTGTGGGGAACAGCGAGGTCTAGCTACTTCTTAAAATAAATTCCGTACGGTTGATTGTGTGCAACGAATCTAAAAAAATTCTTTTGGAAAAAGCTTCAACTTTGACTACCAATCTGAGAAGATATAAATCACTAAACTCGGTGTCAATGGTCAGAGTGAAACTCCATCCTAGATGGACAGTTTTTTCATGTAGAGCTTGCTCTGATTCGAAGCATATTCTATGCTAATTACAAGGGTCAAAGTCAAACATGTTTAGAGAGAAGAGAGAATCTAACCTTTGCATGAGCACGTGCACCCTTGCCATCTGGAGATGCTCTACGGAAACGCTCGATTTGAACGTTGTCCCTAGGCCGGTAGGCTTTACAACACGTGCTCACAGAGCTCGATTTGAACGTTGTCCTAGGCCGGCTTTACAACACGTGCTCAAGAACATGGCGGGGAAGCAAGCAACTAATCCGGCCGATTTCGTCAACACTGTTACAGAAACTGTAGGCTACCAAACGCGACCTAAATGCATGGCCCGTCGTCCATAGCTTAACCCTTTGGGTGAGCTGGCTGGTGCATGTAGTGCTTTCATCGATCTCATGTTAAATCCTGGTGGAGGAGGAGCGTTGAAATATATTGCACACTCTCCTCTATCAGTTTCGATAATTTGGTGAACTAGCCAGATATGCATACAATTCAATAAAGTTCTCTAACAAACAAAGTTCTTCGTGCTGTTGTCAGACGTACTTCGCACCCATGTGCCTAGAGGATCGACAGGTGAGAGGCAGCGCTCTTCGCACCCATGTCTATGTGCCTAGAGGATCGGCAGATGAGAGGCAAGGCTCGGCTAGACCTGGTGTGAAATTATCGAAGAAGTCCTGATGTTGGCAGATGTTGTGCACCCTATGCGTCCTGTGTGGCACACTACGCCAAAGCGACGCATCTTCAACCTCTAGCTGCCGCATGAAATACTCCATGCAGCACTCTATTTATAGCTAAAGCAGCGCCCTCAAGAGGGGAACGACGCTGAGACACCGCCGCTGCCCGGTCCGGCAGGCTGGACCTGAGGTTCACCCTGGTGCTCGAGGAGGAAGGCTGATTAGGGTCATGCCAACGCCTCCAAGGAGGTAACAACACCCTCGAGCGTCGTCGTTGATAGCTTAGGCCGCCATGCAGGGATTTCACCCGACCGATGAACAAGAACCTTCGAAGACTATCAACGCAGGGACGGGCTGGAGATGGCGAAGTAGTCGCTTGAGAAGATCATCACGCAAGGATGCCCGAACAAAACACATTGAAGTTGACTATCATTTTGTGCGGGAACGTGTCACTACAGACCAGATTCATCTCCTCTAAGGATCAACTTGCAGACATCTTCACCAAGCCGTTGCCTCTACCACAATTTGAGGCCTGTAAACGCAATCTTACCCTTCTAGATTATTTAGGAAGTGGCTAAGATTGAGGAAGAATGTTAGACTGTGTATAGCTTCTGCATTTGTATACGTGTATTGTACCAATTGTAACACACCCATTATATATATATATATATATATATATATATATATATATATATATATATATGTGTGTGTGTGTGTGTGTGTGATAGGCCACACGAGCCGGTTCCCCTAATTCTATTGTTTGACAGAGTCTAAGAACTTGTCGTTGCAGGAGGGGCACCGACCAGCGCAGCCGCCAGTGTAATGATGTCATCGACTCCATTACGCAAAATGCATAGGAAAGATGGATATATATAAGGTTAGTAAGTGGCAACTTGTTTAGAAACCTTTTTTTAACTGAGGAAAAAAATTGCCTCGTCCATTAACTCGAGCAATTTTTTCTGAAACGGAGGTAAAAAATTTGCGGCGAGCAGTCTCTGCTGCAGGTGGAAGATCCGAAGGACATCGGTCGAGGTTTCATCTTGGTCCAGTACCATCATCTCTCATGGAAGATCTATGTCCTGATGTTCTTGAGATCACGTTCGTGAGAGCTCACCGGCACGTGCGTTTCTTCGGAAGCTACGCAGACCATGGTGGTGGTCGGATGTTAGGGCTATTACAGGAACGGTGGAATACTTAGTTTAGTCTCGTCTTGTCTAAGGGAGTAGCCCACGCTCTGAGAGATCCCTTTTTCCCAAAAGTGTTTTTAGGATGGAGTGGGCTCTCTGTTGAATGGGTTGTGAGCGCGTGGGCCAAATGCTAGGCTAGCCTAAGTGGATGCTAACATCTCGTATCAGACCCAGCATCGCCATGCTTTTTGCTCTCGAAATAGGCTTTCGCCCCGCTTTATAAAATAAAGCCGCATCGGCCAAACAGATACAAGGTAGAGGGGAGACCCCTATTACAAAGCATATCAAAATAAGCAAGACAACCGTGAAGAACCTAAACTTGCCACCGGAGACAATGAGCCAAGACCGAGATGAGCCAGGGCTCCACGACGACACCCCCAACAGGGTAACGACACACCGCGCCTCCGCCGCCGAGACCAACGATCAAGGGTTTTCACCCGAAGCCCTGTCGCGAGAGAGGTAGCCGCATCGACTCCCCCAGGAGGATAACGGTAGCCGCAGGCATAGCCGCCGATGGTGTCGAAGCACAGGGCTTTCGCCCGGAAAAACCTTCGAATCGCTCCCCGTCTTCCGCCACGCCCGTTGTCCCCAAGTTAGGCCTCCGGCACACGATCTGGGGGCTGTCGAAGCCAAAGCGCCGCCAACCCCAAAGCCGCCCGATGCCCTCTCCTCGCCATCCACATGACCGAGGGGAAAAGCCACCACCACTGCCACGACGCTCGCCGAAGAGCCCGCCGCGCAGTCCACCTTCAGGGGCCGCCACCCCGGCATCCTTGAGCTCTAGCCATCGCTCCAAACAACGGCACATCGCATCGCCGGAGAGGGGGACGGTTAGGTGTCACGGACTAGCAGGCCCCGAGGCACGGACTCGCCCGGAGCTCGCACCGACCAGGCCGTCCCCGCAGGCGAGAGGAGAGGCCGCCCCAGCAGGACCGTCCCCTCCGCTCCGGCGAAACCAGCCGCCCAGCCACCACGGCCCGCGCCGCCGCCACTGAGATCTGTCGGGGAACGGTCGCCGCCACAAGCACCAGAGACCGCCGCCGCCTCCATGTGCAAGGGACGACCCCGACGCAGTCCGCCGGCCACCGCTGCGTCAGATCCCGACCGTCCCTGCCGATGAGCACCGCCGCCAGGGAGGACGCCGCCCCGCACGGGCCTCCGCGTGCCGGGGAGAGGAGATCCAGTCGCCGCCGGCGTGCGCCGTCGGGTTCCGCCCCGGGTCGCACGGGAGCTACCGAGGAGCGGGGGGGTGGGGTTCCAACGTGTACTCAGCTCGCATCGCCATGCTTTTTTGAGGGGCTTCTCAGGTGGATGGGATGTTAGGGCTGCTACAAGACCGGTGGAGGCTGCTTAGTTTAGTCCCATCTCGTCTACGAGAGAAGACCACACCTAGCTTATAAGAGAGAGACTCCTTCCTCTCAATAGTCTAGGCTTTTGAGAAGTGGGTTCTCTACTAATGTTGGGCTGTGAGTGCATGAACGCTCTGGGCCAAGTGCTGGGTTAGCCTAAGTGAACGCTAACATTATAAGGGCGGCCTTCACTAGAGGCGGTTCCCCACTGCAATGGCCTTCACTAGAGCGTGGTCTCCAAGTCATAGTTGCTTCTTCTGGTTGAATGGCGGCCGTTTAATTTCCTCCTGGCGAGTGTGCCTGAAGGGAGGCAGTAGCTCTTCTTCACACATCCATGATCCTTCATAAAAGTTCTGATGCCCCAAGTGCCCCAAGTGATGTAGTTCCCGGTGACGGCGAAGTACTCACGATGGAGATGCTTTGGACGCGATTGCTTTCTCCATCAGATGTCTAGGGTGCTCTTTGCAAATGTCAAGGACCACTCTGTAATTCCCGTTTCCTTTGGGTCGTATTGTAAGATGTAATGTCCTTCTATAATACTCCCTCCGTTCCTTAATATTATTAAGACGTAGTCTTTTGGGGGAAAAATCTAAAATATAAGGTGCATTGCATTAAAACCCTCGTTTGGATAATAATGTTTAGGGATTTGATTACATTTCCTTATTCCAATTAGTGAGGTGTAATCTCGCCTAAAACTTGTGTATCTTAGCCTTCATATCTGTTCTTTAATTTTGGTGCCAAAAACTATACACCTTATATTTAGGAAGGTCGGGGGCTTTCGAGGCCTTTCTTGTGTTCAAAGAAAAATATACAATGCAGGGTGCTTAGATGGGTGCTTAGGAAAATAAATCAAGCCTTTTCTTAAGCACTACTTTTAGCTTTGTCCTAAATCAATATATTTGAAGTTCGACTCACTATCAGAAGACGGAGCAACATTTATAACACTAAATTAGTATGATCAAATCAGTTCTAAAATGGAATTTCATAATATATCTATTTAATTTCATATATGTTGTCTAGATACATCATTTCAGCGACAATTAATATGGATCGGAGGGAGTGTTATTTTTTGAATAAAGTTGGTCAAATCTAAAAATATTTGACTTAGGACAAACATAGAAGTACACCTATTAGAGGACATAGGGAGTAGTGCTTATTTTTGTAGAGTACCTAGTAGGCATTCATCTGACTAGTATAAGTAAGCACCAGTGCTTAACAAACAATTGGTTTATTAATGTAAGCACCTCCCTAAGCATGTTGCATTGTACATGCCTGAGTGCCTACGTGTTTTTGAAGTTTCAAGAAAGGAAAAATATACACATATAGGCAATGATGTATATATATATAAGTGTGTGAAGTCTCTCGGAAAAATACATATAAGCAATGATGTATAATTCAAGCGTCTCTTTTTCAAAATAATATTGTATTCTACTCTACACTAAACAAACTTATACATCTGGATGCAACAGTGCACCTTCAAATTTTTTAAATTTTTTTTCATTTTTGTAGCCCAGAGAATAGAACGTATTTTAGATTGATATATTACATTGCACGTTTGAAGTATACATGTACATGTTTTTTCAGATTTTTTTTTAACTTCAAAATATCATTTTCGAATTTTAAAAATAAAGTGCTCCACAGAGCTTGGGCTCCATAACATTTTCCATGTTAAAGAAACCCTTTTCAGAGTTTGGTGGCCCTTAGCAGCTTCAAAGCTGACGTGGAAGTCTTGGGACGTCAGACTTCACTTAAAGTTGTCACGTTAGGTTTTTTGCTTACATGGAAAAGAGAATGAAGAATTAACTTGGGATGATCTCTTAGCCAGAGAAACTAAAGGAGAACTGCAGGATGACCAATTTATGAACCAGGCTTGCAAAGAATGAAGATTGGAGAAAGAACAAAACGAAGATGCTTCAGAAACCATCATCAGCAAAAAGAAGATGGCTTGCCGTCTCCTTTGCCCCCCTCCCCTTCTTGGAGATGCCAGCACAAATTCGACTGCCGTGGTTAGTGTGCAAAGTCATGTCAGCAGTGAGAATGGCCAGGGTGGCGCGATGTCCCAACAATGACAATCATGCTTCGCTAAGATGCCTTGGAATATAGGAACGGTGTCACGGCAGTCACAGTGGAGGGACTAGCAACGGTCAGGGGTGTGGCCCCTCAAGATCTGGACAATAGGTGCATGGCTGTGACGACACCAAGAGACAACAAACACGGGAGGAAAAGTTGATGTGAGGATGAAAGACGAACAGTGGGCAAAAGGAGGTTGCTTTAAGATGTAACATGGCTGATTTTTTGTAATTCTGTGCTTACTTGAAAGGAAGTAAACACAACTTCTGTTACGATCAAAAGTTCGGTACCTACCATGTTGTAGCTGGTCTTGGTAAAAGAAGAGAAAATAGCATGCGGGGGCTCATCTGCATTGTAATATCTTTACTATAATGTCAAGTTCCAAGTTAATATGTTTAAGGTCAATGCCACTGGGAATGCATATGTCATGCAGGATTATTAAAACGGGGTGCATTGAAAAGCTCTTTCATATGTTTAAGGTCTGAGTTACCTCTAATTTATCTTCTTTTGCTCTGTGGTTCTTAGGGAGCATGCGAAATTCCTGAGTTAACTTGAGACACTCCTTCACATTCTCCGGTGATACAAAATCTATAGCAATCTTCGTGCATGACTGCAATGATGACGATAAAAAAGTAGTCAGTTACATAACATGTCAAACTTGAATACTTTTCTCCCAGTTCTCCCCTGCAATAGTAAAATGAGACAATTTACCTTGAGATTCCGTACTTGATGAGGGCACCCAGCAGGTATAAAAACCGCCTCTCCAAGTTTTTGTACAAATGTCCAAGGCTCGATTCCTTAAAGGGCATAACAAAGGTTCAAGTAAATACAAACCACTCACTGCAACCATTGCTGTACAGAACTGGCAAAATATTACAAAAGCAAATAAACAGAACTCACCATGCTCCTTTTTAAGTTTCCTTTTATGCTCCTCAGTTAGATAGAATGTTTCATCATGTACAGGGTTAAATATCTGCATTCGAACATAAGATGACAAGGGTTAACCATGATGGAAGCAAGTACAAGGTTGTGCAAATTACACCATTACCAACCTTTTCAACTGGAGAACAATATATATGGCGAAATTCCTTGGAATGTTTGCGGAGGTAAAGTTTCAGTTTTTCAGCATCCTCCCTCCTGAAAATATCCCATAAAGCACCTCCCTCATCATCATCATCATCGATGTAGTTAGGAGAGGCTATATAATTTGCATCCACACAGCTTCTATGACATTTATCATTTCCAGCAATTGCAAAATTCCCACGGCGATCCTTTTTGTCCTGTGCTTCATGTCTTGCTTTCAAGCTTTTTATTGCATCTTGCTGTTCTTCAGAAGGGGCAACTTTTGCAGTATGCATCAAGACATTAACCTAACAATAGCCAAAATAATATTACTTACAGAGAACAATGTTCAAGCAAGATGCAAATACTTTGTCTGTAGAACTAGCACCCATCAGGCTCTTCTATTGGTACGGCAAAATCCAATGCTCCATATTACAAGGAAAATAAGTCTTCAAGGTATGCAAGGGTGGAGAGATAGGAATATTGCTTCCAAGGTGAAGACTTCAACAGAAGAAAACAGACAAGGGCTCCTGATAAACTTTTTTTTTTAAAACGACTCTTGACAACTAAGTGCAGAAAGATAAGGTAATCATACTGGTGTGAGTGCTTCTCAATTGCTGAAGTACAATTATTTACTTACTGCATCAGATATATCACAATGAAGCTTCGTAACAGAATCTCCTCTGCCAAGTTCCTGGGAACAGCCATAAGCTATGTACGACTTTGGGCCCATATCAATCTTTAGAATGTCATCAGGAAGCAATGCGGAAACACTTAGTGAGCCAGATTTCAAGTTTGTGTACGGTTGAAAGGGTAGAGAATTGATGTATTTTATTCCATGCGATGGCAAAAGCTCTTCGAAATGATTTGAAGTAGGCCAGTCCTTCAATTTAAGCATTTCGGGCCACTGATTGTCATACATCCGACCTTCATAATAACCATCAAAAAAATCCTGTGTGCATATCTTGACCTGGATTATGTAAAAACAAAACGTGAATTTTCTTTCTAGGTAATGAGAAACGATAAACAAAATAATTCTACTGATCAAGTCCGCGTGAAACAGATTAATTGTCTGAATCTATGTTTCCTTGGAACATCAGAAACATCAGACTTACCATTAAATTACATATTTCACACAACTATAATATGAGTTATTCTTGCAATTAGCAAAGACAGGATACACTTTCCAGCAAATGAATGGATGAGACAAAAAACTTTTGGTGTCACGGTGAATGAATTAATGGACGGACACCAAGACCTTAGTCAGTTATTCCTGTTAATCAAGATTACCTTTTTTAACCATAAGAGTTCCCTATGCTAATGGACACAGGGCATTATTTTCTGTTAAGGACTCCTCCATGTTAAGTGACACCAGGACCTTATTCTAGATTTAGGATTCTAATCACATTAAAACCACTTGGAAAGCATAGAATGCTTATAATCTGTAGATACTTGGTAAGTAGGCAACACGGTGAGCTACCAAATGTGAAATGCCCTTGGGAGAAAAAGATTTTGTTTAACAGACCACAATGTTTTTTACATATGGAATTAACAGTACCATAATTGTTTTTATTGGTTCACAAGAAAAAATACACTCTAAAGCATTCAAGTCTAGATATGGAAAATATTTCACTATTTCACTAACCTCACAGCAAGATAAACAGTCAATAGCCTTCACATTTTTCATATCAGAGCTGGTACTAGCACCATGTACTTCAGACCACATATGTGGTGGCTCCCAGCTCAAATGTGGCATTTTCTGTAGTACCCCTTGAACAATAACAGGCTCTCCTTTCACCCAGTGGCTCTGGAAGTGTGTTAGATCATTCGCCTCCCCACTATCCAATTTTGGACAGTATATGTAGTTATCTGTTGAATTCTCTCTGGTGGCAGCACATTTTGAATTTTCATTTTTAGTACACTTCGGACATTCACATGTATATCCGCTTACACTACTAGAAGGCTCTAACTGCTTCTTTATCAACCACAAAGCATCCGTTTCGAGCTTATTTAACCAATCTTTTGGAAATATCTGCCTCAACTTAAGAACATGCTCACCACAACCACCAAGTTCAGTTGGAGGGCAAGGAATAAACCCGCCAGAAGCAACCCACTTTGTAGTCTCAGGCTGGCAACTGGACAAGTCTGTTTCTTTGCAGTTTATTAACTCAGGCAATGGATCACCACCATGCATATAGTCGAATCCTCTATTAGGATAAGACACCAGCTCTTCCCGACCAGAGCCCTGTAGATTCTTTTCGCGAAGCTCCTTACAGCATGCAATGCATAATTCGTATGAGCAGCTTGGACAACTTCTATGCAGATCAAAGATTGAAGTTCTGCAATTGTCACTGGTTCAAATAGAAAAGTATCATAACCGTGAAGTTTAAAATAACAACAGAAACAAAATACAGCAACGCTGAATGAATGGAGTAGTCAGTACCAGAACACCCTCTCATCCTTGCGGCAGTCAGCCTGTTCTACATTCATTTCAGACAATTTGAGTCCTGTTAGCATGAAAATAGGGTAAGTACCAAGAACTAGTTGCAAGTCACAACTGTGTTCATTGTCCACATGTTCTGAAGAATCTAGTTTACCTCGATTATTAGCCTCTATCTGTCTCTCAACCATCTGATCCTTGTTGAGCTCCATCAAACAAGGGATCAGGTAGTGCAACAGATATCTAGCATGTTTTATTTCAGTTTCAGCAGATGGGTCATTAATCCCATCAGATATTACGAAGGGGTGACCATTTGCTTTGGTCCGTGCCACCCCATTACAAACCCTGGCCGACTTTACACCTGAAGAGTCGGCCTTCTTTTTCTTTGTAACTGGTCTACCTCTCTTACACTTCCTCAAAACTGGGCTCTACAGGGGAAATATACATATATTTTAGAACTCACTATGTGTCGAACAAAAAATGACCAACTAGCATGCTTTCGCAAATCTGCAAGCATGTGAAACTCTCCACACGCTCCATGAATAGACTTCCATGTCACAGTCTAACAGCAATTTATACTAGAAGTGGCAGCATTGGCACAGCAGAGAACAAGCCTTTTAAGCAAGACATCTTATGGAGGAAAGTCAGAGGTCTAAAGTCTTGGTATCATGCTGAACCTGAACTGCTGCTGTTTTTACCCTATCAGGAAAAACCCAACAAGCCACGAGAAGAGCATCACCTTGGGTTCAGTCTGCTTGACCTTAGCAATGCACTTCTGACAGCTGCAGATTCCGCGGCAGCACGGGCACTCGGCTCGAACCTCAGCCACCGATAGCTTCGGGTACCTGCAAATTCACAATCCTCCCTGATGACTCGCATCGTTTCCTTTGCTAATAAGCGGACATGACATTGACAAGCGGGGTGTGAGAGAGAGAGAACAGGGCAGTACTGTTTCTCGACGCAGGAGGTGCAGTAGATCTTGTGGCCGCATCGCTCGCACTTGAGCATCTGCCTCTTGGCTGTCTTGCACTGGTGACACGACCTCCCCGCCTTCTTGCGGGCGGCGGCGGCGCTGCTGCTCGCCGTCGCCTCCTCCGTCTCCGCGGGCACCGAGACGGTGCCGGCGCTCGGCGTACTGTTGGTATTGCTCCCCTGTTTGATTCCGCCGCTGCGCCGCCGCTTGGGCACGGCGTTCCACGGGGCCGGCGCCCCGGAGGACGACGCGGACGCGGACGCTGACGCGGAGCCGGAGGACGCCGGCGAGGGTAGTGAGGGCGTCGCGGCGCGGCGGCGCTTGCAGGGCGCGGACGAGCGCGGCGGCTTCCTCTTCCTCCCCCTCTTCTCCTTCTCCAGCTCGACTCCCCAGTCCCCATCCGCGCCCTCCTCCTGCAGGGCCCCCGCGTCCTGCTCCTCCTCGTCGTCCTCGATCCCGAAGAGCGGCCAGGGCCCGGTCCGCTGGAAGCCCATCGCCCCCATGGCCGCCGGCCGCCACCGCCGCAGAGCAGAGCGAGCCGCGACTCGGGGACGCGATCAGGGGAGCGAATCCAGATTCGGGGACTCGATATATCGTTGTTTCCAAATACAATCCGGTGGATTGATTCGTGTAGATATGCCTATATCTATCTATGTATGTCCATCGCTCAATCTGCTCGCGCAGATCAGGTGTTCCGCGGGGCGAGCGAGCGAGAGGGGGAGGGAAACAGAGGACAGCTAGCACGTGGAAGGCGCGTACGGGTACGATACGTCGATAGTCGATACCCCCCTTCGTCGTCGTCGTCCTGGTTTGATTCGGTCACGATTTCTGGTTGGTCGCTGGGGGTGGCTGTGGATGCGGTAGTAGTAAAACGCGGCAGAGGATGGCTGGATTTCTTTACTACTCCACTACTAGTAGGATAGGAGTAATAATCCTTTTTTTTCGAATCTTTACTGCTAGTAGGAGTAATCCTGTGTGCGCGGTAAAACGCAGCAGAGGAAGTTTCTTTTCGTTCGTGGCAAGTCAAATCGGGCCGCTGTGTGCCGCAGCGGCGGGACCTGACCGCATATGTGCCGCGCCGTGCCGTGCAATAGGGAAGCGACGACGCGACGCCATGGTGGCACTGTGTGACCTCGAAAGGCGTGACCAGGCAGTCAGCCCGTGACTCGTGTAGTTTTTCCCAAGCCTGACGCCCTGCCCTTCTTTTGAGGATCTTTTCTGGAGAAACCGTGGGTGAGCGGATCCTGTGGGTCGGACGCACGGACGCACGCTATACGTTGGCTAATCTTCTCTTTTTCTCCTTTTGACGGGCATAATCACAGTCCTGCCGGACGACTATACGACGTGTTCGGGATATGACGACAGTGCCTGTTTGGTCTATTTTAAAAGACGGTGTATCAAGGACAACTCTAACTGCGTGTCTGTGTCCCCGTTTTAGATACCGACTCTCTTCAAATCGGTGCGTCCGCGGTGACCCATAGACATATCCTCGCTATTATGGCCACTACATCCAACGGCAGCTCGAAAAAAATAGACAAAAAAATGGAAATATTGTACATCAATACCAAAAGACATTGTTCATCTCTTGGAATTTTGCCTAAAATGGCCCATTCAAATTAATCTTTCTACAGTAATTTTTAAAGTTCGAGAGGCCTATTTGGTCCATTCATACATGACAAGAGATGAGTCAAATGTTTAGTCCTACGTTGCTAACTCATAGATAGCTTGACCTCCACACAAGAGAGACTGCTCTACAACTTGTAAAAACATGAGAAGAAGAGAGATCTACACGCGCGCTCCTACTCCCCCCTCCCCTCCCCCCCCCCCCCCCGCGCGCAATGCCACGCGGGCTGCTGGAATCGCGTCGAGCCAAGTTTCTTTTTGCCGCACATGACTGAAGACTGAGCAGTTCGCGCGAGTGGATTTTTAATACGAACTTATTGGAGGGTGAGTGGCTAATTGATCCAAACTTAGTGAAAGTTGCTCGACGAGAGAGGTCGCTCCTCCTCTCTGTAGACCAAAACAACCAGCGCCTCCAGTTCTAGAGCTTCGTGCGATCATCAAGTCTTCCTCGTCCCAGCCTGCAGCGTGCACCGCGAGTTGAGATGGTAGGCCTCTGGAACCCCGCTGTTTTGAGTCCTGTACGGGAGAAGAACGATAAGGTTTTTGGAAAGCGCTCCGCGCGACTACTAGCTTTATCACGGACGACGACAACTTCTTCTCGGACGACGACTTATTCCTCGATGTCAACCACTTCTTCATCAACATGGCTTGCAACACCGTCAACGTCAAAGCAAGCGGTTCCTATTCTTCATTATATGTGTTCTTCAATCATCTTGTTCACGTCATATTCCTACTATTTAAGGTATGCCTCATATATTATGCTTAAAAATTTCTTTAGAATTGTTTCTTACAATCTATCTGTTAGATTACATGATTACTTTTATTTCAATTTTATTAGTCATGTTTTATATATTGTATTTATGAATTAATTCATATGGCAAATTGCTCATATTTCCAACAATCCAAAAATCTTATTATAGGTAATTTACTCCAAGTGGTTTTGTTGCGGCTATGAGGCAACCAAATTTTAGAGTATGCAATATAAGAAGTGGTGTGTGGGAGCATTCTTCTGGTTTCAAACCATGAGATGCTATAGTGCCATTTTTGGTAGACTTAAAAGGGAGAGATCACTCCTATTCACGAAGCAGACTTTCATAAAAATAATACTCTATTTGTCTATACCCCCCCCCAGGCGTGGCTAACCCTAGCCCGCGTTGCCAGGGGGTGTGGCTCCCTGGTGCCTCCCCTCCATCTCATACTCTGGCTCCGTGTTCCCCGCGGTAAAATATTGACTTTGGCTTTTGTCCCGTCCAATTCCGATAATATGATTTTATGCCTTTCTAGAACCAAAAACAGAAGAAAATAGGCAAATGGCACTGTGACATCTTATAATAGGTTAATACTAGAAAACATATAAAAACACCTCAAAGTGTAGACAAAGCAAAGAAAGTAGATACCAAACAAGCATGGAACATCAAAAATTATAGATACGATTCTGACATATCAAGCATCCCCAAGCTTAACTCCTGCTCGTCCTCGAGTAGGTAAGTGATAAAAAGAATAATTTTTGAGGTGACATGCACCATCAAAATCAAGATCAAACCATTTGCAAGCATTGAAAGCTGGGATCAAACAACTCTAAACATGAGCGTGAAAGATGGAGTTCTAACAATAAGACAAAGTGACTATGCATCCAACATGAAAGGTTACAAACAAAGATCATGAATAACATGCATTGAAAAACGTTTGTTTGTTTCACATATAGAAAACATGGCATAGTGGCATTCATCTTGACCCTCATGGAGTAGCAACTAGATGCATAAGACACCTTCAAAGTTCATAAGAGTGACTAGATACAAATAGCACAAGAACAAGTAATATCAACAATATGCATCAACCAATAAGTTTTGGGACAATGCACATAGAACTAAGAATGGCAACTATGCTCTCTTAATTGGTGCCTAAGGATAGAAGGTGGAGACTCGATATAATGGTGGAAGAAAGGCCCTTCATAAAGGGAAGCAGGGATTTCAAGTCTCAAAAAGAGCTTCCAAAAATTATGGTACTTGTTAGCTTTCAACTCTCATTGCCGCTATCATAACTATCTTGAAGTGATTAAGTTTAAAGTGAACAAACTACGGAGTATATGCTTGACAAAGTATAAGTTGGCAATATCATGTCCCTTGAATACGAGGGCCTCTCCTCATGCTACTCAAGTTTAGTTACTTGCAAGTTCTTGTCATAGTAAGTATATGAGTATCATAGAGAACCTCCAACGAGGTACCCCTTGCACATGATACAGGAGCTATCCCATAATCAAAATGACAAGGCAAGAAAACAATGAGCATCTCAGCATTCTTCTTATTTACCATGGGAATATGGTGTTTTTTCTCTCTTTCCTCTTTTCTCATATTTCTTTTTCTTTTTCTCAATCTCTTTTTCTCTATCTCTTTTTTTATAAGAAGAATGCTTCATAGATGTCACTATGGTGATGCTGCAAGTTTCCACCATGATTAGGCATGGCTTAGGCTAGCGGCCCAGGCGTTTCTCTAACACACATACATAACTCCATGGACTTACAAGCTCCCCTTTCATTTCACACCGATGACATCCATAGACAAAAGAGCATGATATCAACTGAGTACAAAGTACAAGTGCAATGTTGAAAGCGTTCCCCATGACATCATGGTTCTGCTATGTCACATCCCAAAATTTTCCAAATTTTGAAATGTGAAAAATAAATAAACAAAATAAATAATTGTTGAAATTTAGGGTGAAAAGAAACTTTTTGATTTCAAATGGAAACATTAAAACCCATCTTGAACAAACTTTGAATAAAATTTGAATCCAACTAAATTCAAATCAAGTGTAATACATTCTTCATAAAGACATCTTGAAATTAAAACACTTGGAAATAAACCAAAACCCTAAAACCCTATTGGAAGAAAAACATTTCCAAGATACCTCAAAGAATATGGATTTGATACATATAAAAATTTGTCAACAAACATTTATAAATGATCAAGGATGATAAATAAAAATATTATACAACCATAGAAATAGGTTTCACTTAATTTGGAACCATAGATAAAAACTTATGAATTTAATAAGTTAAAAGGAAATAATTTCCAAAGCTAATAAAGCTCCTATTCTAAAATCCATACCAAATTGTGAGTAATTAATCCTAAAAGGATTTAAAAATATATAAAAAAATAAGATTTTACAAATTGGAATCACCAAGTTTGGATCTTTAAATAAAAAGATATAGATTTTATAAGATAAAGAAAGAAATAAAGGATATTTAAAAACCAAACTAAATCTTGGCCAAATCCATAAGCAAATGGAATAAATATAATCCAAATTCAAATAAAATAAAGGGATAAAGAATATTCAAATAAATGGTCTTAACCAAATTCTATTCCATTTGATTAAAGATAAATCCCTAATAAGAATGATTAATTAAATCCTGGAAAAATAATAATTGGAATTTACCCCAAGTGGAATAAAATTTATTTAATTAACTTAAATGGAATCAAAGAAATCATCTAAATAAAGTTTATGGAATTAAAACCATATTTGTTTTCATTGGAATAAAGTCATTTGCCCAAACTAAATGATTAATAATCATATTACACCCTATTAAATAAATAAAACCTACTGAAAAGGTTTGTGAAAATTAGAATTCAAATAAAGAGTTTGAAAATATATTTAATCTTATTTGAATAAAGGCAAGTGCTTATTTTAATAAAGAATAAAACCATAAAAAGAATAAAGAAATTAAAAATGGTCTTAAAAATACATGTTTAAACAATATAGAAACCACTGGAAGGTTTTGAAAAGATTTGATAAATAAATCTGATTCAAATAAGAGATTGAATATGAAAACAGAAAATCAAAATGGAAAAAGAAAAAAGAAAACAAAGAAGGAAAAAAATAAAACAAGCCAGCCCAACCCACCTAGCCCATCCCGGCCCAGCTAGCCCATCCCTCTTCCCCGCAGAGAAAATGGTTCACACTCGCGAACGAACCCGCAGAGACACTGACCGCTGGACCCCACTTTTTCTTTCTCTCTCATGCTGACGAAATGACCCCACCCGTCAGACCTTCTTCCTCACCCCCCCCCCCGCGGTGACCACGCCCTCACCTCGCCGTTACTGGCCGTTGAATAATCGTTCAATACGCATTACTGCCGCACAAATTCCTCCCCGCGATCACGCCCGTTAACTCGCCTGCCTCTCCTCTCTCTTTCCCCTCGCTCACCCCTCCCTCTCGGCCACAGGGCTGCCTTGATTTCGCGCTTGAGCGTTCTCTGCTCTGACGAGCTCTCCGAGCAATTCCGGCCAGCACCCTCACCCCCACAAGCTGTCACATCCCAAGATTTTCCAAATCTTGTAATGTGAAAAATGAAGGAATATAATAAAACTTTGTTTGATTTTCAGAGTGAGAAGAAACTTTTTGATTCCAATAAGAATCTTCAAACCAATTTGGATTAAATAAATCCTAAAGGGATTTGAAAAGATGATCCTTTAATAAAGGAAAATAAAAATATTTTGGAATTACTATTTTGGATCTCTTAAATAAAGGATTTGGTTTTCAAAAGAAATAGAAGTTTTATAAATAAAGATTATTTTATAGAGCCAAATTAAACCTTGGCCAAGCTTTTGAAATAAAACATTTTGTTTTGATAAAAATGGTAAAGGTTTATTTAAAATAAATTGATAAGGATTTAATATCCAAGTTTTATTAATAAAGGTTTTACTATTTCCAAAACAACAAAACTTATCTATTTATTTAAAATAAGTTTTCCAAGTATTTTATATTTTCAAATAAAACCTACTGATTTGGTTTTGAAAATAATTAGATTTCAAAAGGAGTATTTAAATAAAACAAATCCTATTTGATTTAATAACAATGGTCTATTTTATTTAATTATAAATGGACCCTAAAATAAAATTATTATTTTTGGTTTTGGAATTTGGTTTATGTTACTGAACAGAACCAAATTCAAAGTTACAAAGTGTGGTGATTGTTTGAATTGATTTGAATGTTGTTTGTTTGTTTGAATTTCAAAACAGAAATTAAATTTGGAAAAAGAAAAAGGTTTCAGGAAGAAAAAAAAATGGAATCTGGACACAGCCCAGTTGCCAAGGCCCAGTACCAGCCCAGCTTTCTTTACCCCGAAGGAAAACGATTCGCACTCGATTTTGAACCCACAGAGAAGCTGACCGGTGGACCCTCTTCTCCCTTTCATTCCTCGCTGACAGCAGGGACCCACGCGGCCAGCTCACTCCTCCTTCTTCCTCGCGACGACCACGCCGGCCATTTCTGCCGTTGATGTCGCGGCTTCAATTCGCAGTAATGCCGCGCCTTAACCTCGCTGCGACCACGTCCTATTAATCGCCAGCGTCTCCTCCTCCTTTCCCCTCTATCGCCCCATCTCGACACGCCCCCAGGCTGCCCCATTTCTCGCCACACCACCCTCGGTCCGACAAGCTTCCACCTCCAATTCCAGCCAGTACTCGCCACCTCCTGCCTCCACAATCACACGAGCACACTCACCACTCCCTGGCACATCTCCCAGTACCCTCCGTTCAACCGCGGGCGCCCCTGAGCGTCGACTTCGACGACCTCTGAACGCCGCCGCGTCTGTCTTCAACTCCGGCAAGTACCCAGGTAGTTTCAGACCGCCCCGAGCCTTCTCCTTCACGCTCGCGTCATCTCCGTGATCTCCTGCATCTGACCACACCCTCTGGTTGCCTCCCCGTGATCTACAGCGTCGTCTCCGACCACGACCAGAGCCGCCCGACGCCGTTCTCTACTCCGGCGAGCAATCGCTGCTGTTCCAGGACGCCCCTTGCCACGCCGACCACACGACGAGCTTCACCACGTACTCGCGATCACGGTGAGCATTCCCACCTCGATCTTTGCTTCCTAGAACCGCCGCTAGCCCGCTGCCTGACCGTCGCCGTCGTCCACCGCCGCGCAGCGCCGCCAGTTAGTGGCCTGTTGTTTGTGTCCGTTGGATCAAAATCGTATGGCTATGATAGAATATAATCGAAGAGGTATCGTATGCCTCTGCGCCGCTAGATCTAAGTTGGATCCTACGGCCTGCAGCACGCGATCCACCCGAACCAGTACCAGCCAGTAGCGTTGCGACACGTGGCCAGGTTTTTGATTTAAAAACAGATTGAAAACAGATTTGAATTGCAATTTGAAAACCCTGTAACTTTGGATCCACACGTCCAAAAATTACAAACTTTATACCGTTGGAATCAGTGGAACAAGCCCTAGACAACCATGGAATTTGTTTAGCAAATAGTATCTGTTAGATTGCTTGATTTTGCAGAAACTTTTGTAGGCTTGTATAGATTAGAAAAATGATTCAAAAATGGTTTTAGGGTTAAAAACCTTTGCAAATTAGTTTGTGGTGAACTTACTGACCCTAGGAACCAACCCATGGTTTTGAAAGTGAAATTGGTGAAGTTTAGGATGGATTAATTAAGTTAGCCCATTTCTAACCATTTAAAAATAATGGTTTTTGTTATGAAAATGTTTTGGAGTAAAAACTTTGGGAAAATGTTTTAGATCAAACCTACTGACCCTAAACACCAAGTTTTGTGAAACAATAACTTATTTGGTGAACAACATAAAGTTGTTTCTTTTATAAAAATGTTTTCCACCACATAAAATAATGATTGGATTTAAAAATGGTTTATGGACAAAACCCTTTTGCAAATGACTTTGTCACTTTGAAAAATGACCACCTTGAACCATACAAAGTTTAGAAGCCTAGTGGAGACCCCTTTTTCAAATAGAACCATCCCTTGCATGCATGACTTAGAACCCATTGTTTTATGTGTGTGAAATGTTTGATTGGTTATTGATTTGGAATGCTAGTTGATATTGTGTTTGCTTGATTGATTGTAGTGAAGTTAGAAAAGTGTGAGACTAGCAAGATCAAGGAGTGAACCAACATTCCCTACCAACAAGGCAAGTGACACTATCATCTAAAGTCCTATTATTTTCATTATACTTAGTGGATTTTGAAACATGCATGAAAAGAGTTTCTATACTTATGCTATGCTAAATCCTAATAGTATACCCTATACATTCCTTAGTGAAAACAATGTAGTTGTTACATGCTTAGCCATGCTATATTTTGAAAAGAGATACATGTTCAGATTTTATGAAGTTGGGAAAAGAACTTGTGTTTTCATATAATAAAACAAGGACTCAATGAACCACCTGGGTGTCCAAGGATACTTTGAGTATTGGAGAAGGTGGCAACAAAAGGAACCATGTCTATGGCAATCTCTTTGTGTTGTGCTCCAAAGGAAACCACCCAGGAAACTTAGAGATTGAACATGTTTCTCCAATTGTGGCTTTCGTGTGCAACCACATGCTATTATGGCTCTGGCTTAGTCAACTACATTGGGAAGACCCATACATTTTCTTCAGGCTACTGGACATGAGGACCTGGAATCCTACATGGGTACTTGAAGACAAGCTAGCAATGGTGTATGGGAGGACCCTTTGGAAAGACTTCGTCACATTCTCAATCTGCCGGTACTCCATCTTGGTGAGCACTAATCCAGTGGCCACTGGTGGCAAAAGGATGGGATTGTGACATGTGGGTAAAGTGTACTCCTTCTGCAGAAGACAATAAAATCTAAGTACTTAGCCGTGTCCCCAGTTATGGACAATACTGAGCAACTAAAGTTTGAAGCTATGGGAGATCTCGACATTCTAATTTCTAAAATAAAACTTTTAAGGACTTGATGCACTTGGGGTTACCAAGGAGCTCAAGGGACTTTGATAAAACTTGATGCACTTGGGGGTACCAAGGAACTCAAGAGATTTTGATGAAAACTTGATGCACTTGGGGTTACCAAGGAGCTCAAGAGATTTTGATAAAACTTGATGCACTTGGGGTTACCAAGTAGCTCAAGGGATTTTGACAAGGACTTGAACACTTGGGGTTACCAAGGAGTTCAAGGGATTTGTTAAAGAGATTTGGACAAAGGAAACAAAACCATTTGAAAAGATAGGATAAAGTATTGCTTTATGCAAATGAGCCTTAAACTCTACTTAGCCAAAAATGCATGTAATGTTAGGATCCACTCATATTAAACTTAGTAGTGAAACTTGCCAATGCAATTCAAATGTATTGACCCTTGTGGCTGTAACTTGTAATGTTGCAGGTTTGATTGAGTTTAGTGAAGATTGATTGATTAGGATTACAAAGTCTACAACCAACATCTGCCTGTGGCACTTTGAAGATGAAGGACCCCATGACTATAGTTATTCCGCTGCAATGTAATGTAATAGCCAAATGAGCTATGTAAGATGTAATAAAATTATGTTATTCCTGGTTATAAAGTTATACTATGACCTTTGTTTCTTGATATTACATCTTAAGTGTGGATGCTAGCTATTGATCCAGGGACTAGCATTGTAAACACAGGGGACTCCACCTTATCTTGTGTAAAGGTTGGGACACTCCCTCTACACAAGCACTGCTTCACACGAACGTGATCCCCATCGTCCTACGAACCTCCCAGTACCCCCCCACTCTCCCACGCGAGCACCATAGGCTCGGCAACGTCTTCGCCAGAGCAGCGTCGCCGTCTGCCTCCTCTCCGGCGACACCCCCAGGTAGCATTTGACATCCTCTCTCCTTCTCTTTCACACGCGTGCACTCGCCACAACCTTGCGCATCTAACGGCACCCCTGGTATGTCTTAGCGCGCACCACAGCCTCGCCCCCGATGACGCCAGAGCTTGCCTGACGCCAGGAGCATCTCCGGCGAGAGATTGACGACGACTCTGTGCGCCCCTCGACGAACGGCTGCCACCTCGAGCATCAGCAAAGCACGGCGAATCTGGTGAGCTTCTCCCCATCATCTCTCGCTTCCTGCATCTCCGGCAACCCCACCGTCTAACCGCGACGCCGCCAGCGTCGCCCGTTTTAGGTTATTCAATTTAGGCCGTAGGATTTTGATCAGATGCACACGATAGAAAATTAACCGAAGGGGTATCCTTTGATCTGTGTCGTGCGTAGTAATTTAGATCTGACGGCCCAGAAAGGTCGATGCAACCGAAGCGGTACCAGCCAGTAGGAACGTGACGCGTGGCCTGTGTGTTGTTTTTAAAAACAGATTTGATTCTATTAGATATGTGATTTTGTAAATTCCATAACTTTAAATCTACATGTCCAAATTTCGCAAATTTTATATCAATGGAATCAGCAAAACAAATACTTTCCAACCATGTACTTTGTTTAGTAAATTTCTTCTGTTAAATTGGTTGTATTTACAGAAACTTGTGTAGGCATAATTTGAATATAAAAATTACTCTAGAAATGTTTTTAGGGTGAAATCTTTGGTAAATGGATTTTTTTGAACCTACTGACCATGGAAACCAACTTGTGGATTTAAAAACATATTTTGTGATACTAAAGAATAAATCTTTGAATAAAGAACATTTCTAGTTAAATAAAAATATTGTTTATGTGTTAAAAATGATTTTTGAGTAAAACCTTTGGAAAATGATTTGATTTAAACCCCCTGACCCTAAAAACCAAGTTTTAGGATTTAAAAATATATTTGGTGAACTCTAGAAAATTGTTACTTTGTTTAAAGGCATTTCTAATGAAATAAAATGTTGTTTGATTTAAAAAAATGGTTTATGGGTAAAAACTTTTGCAAATGGTTTTAATATTAAAAACTTGACCATAAAACACTAACATTGTGTTTAAAAATATATTTTGTCAAACACTAGAAATTACTACCTTGATTTAAATCATTTCTAACAAAACAAAAATAATTTAAAGTGGCCATTTTCACTAACTTAATATCAAATGGTTTTGCCACCTTTATAAATGACCAATAGGTGTTTTAAAATGTTTATGGCCTATTAGAAACCACTTTTCCAAATAAAGCAATCCTTGGCATGCTTGCATGCATTGCTTTGTTTTTATTATTCTATGTGATGAATTGCTTGAATGGTAGATTGAATTTGTGCCTTGATTGAATTGTAGTGAAATTTGAAGAGTGGCTATTGCAAGATCAAGGAGTGAACTTATAATCTCTACCAAAAAGGCAAGTGGTGCTTCATACTTTTGTCCCAATATTTTCACTATGCATTAGTGATATTTCTAAGTAGGACTTGCATGGAATTTTCTAAGTATAAACTATGCCATGGGAAATCCTAGTAGATGAAACCTTAGTAGAATTTTCCTAAGTTAAGATTCCTACTACTATCATGCTTAGCCTAGCTAGTAGAAAACAAGGGTGGATTATACTCATGCTATGAAATATTTCTAAGTCAAGGACTTGTGTTTTGTTTCATAAAACAACTATGTGAATGAATCACCTGGGTGGAATGGAAAGAATGGTTTGTGTTGAGTGGTTACACAGGGCCCATGTTTATGGCTTACCCTAGTGTATCTCACTTGTGGAATGCCACCCAGGAACAAAGAGATTTGAGATGTCAAATGTTGAGAAGCTTCAAGTGCAGCCACTTGGAATTATGGGCTCTGCCTGGATCATATAGGTTGCAATAACTTAGACAAATGGACAGTTGGTGGTAGGGGATGATAGGTTGGAACCGGTCCATTCTGGTCTAAGGGAAGGCTTCTGGAAGATCTTGTCTTGATGCATGTCGAGTCTTGTGGGGAAAGTGCACCACCTCTACAGAGTGTAAAATCTAAGTACTTAGCCGTGTCCCCGGTAATGGACAATTTGAGCATCAAGACATGGAAGCTATCAAGAATCTCCTCATCCCAATTTCTAAGTTAAAAACTTGTGATTAAACAAGGGTTGAAGGATCACCAATTTCTATTGGGAGATGCCTTGGGTGATTTTTGATAAACAAAAACTTAGTGTTTTCAAATGATAAGGAATATCTATTTTGAGCAAAGCAAGCCTAAGCTCCAATTAGCCAAATGCATATAGAGGATAGACTCCACTATACTACCATAGTATCACTTGCCAATACAATTCAAATGTATTGAACCTTGTGGCTATAACTTATTATGTTGCAGGTTTGTTTGATGTTAGTGAAGTGTGTTGATTAGGATTACAAGTCTACAACCAACATGATTGCCTGTGGCACGTTCAAGATGAAGGACTCCATGCTATATAGTTATTTCTACTGCATTGTAATGAGATAGCCAAATGAGCTATGTAAGATGTAATGAATTATTTTATTCCTGGTTATAAAGTTGTATTATGACATTTGTTTCTTGATATTACATCTTAACTGTGGATTCTAGCTATTGATCTAGGGACTAGCATTGTAAACACAGGGATCTCTACCTTACTAAAGGTCGGGACCTCTACAGATGGTATCAGAGCACTGTGTTGCCTGTAGGATTGTAACCCTAGGATTGAACAAAACCCCTTAGAAAAATAGGAGTTGTATTTGTTCCAAAACTTATTTACAAACAAACTTGTAAACTCTATCCTCAACCTTTTGGTTTTGATTCTACATCTCTTCTATTTCAACTTGATGGACAAAACCTCAACCATGAGCAAAGACCTCACCATGAGCAAAGGGCTTCACCAACTCAAATGACTTCAACTTCAACATCATCAAAATTCAACTTTATTTTCACCAAGGACTTCAACTTGGATATCACTAAGGACTACAAGTGAGACAAGAAATATTATTCAAGACTTGAAGACTAGAGAAACATAACTTAGAAGAAACCATCAACACCTTTGAAGTTTTGTGACCAAGATGCAAGAAATTCTCCAAGGATACAAAGATCTTGTTCATGAGGAAGCAACCAAGAAGAATGGAATGATCTCAAGAAAACCATAGAGTTGGACCACCATACTAAAGTTTAGATCAAACCCACAAACTTATGTGGTGTAGCAAAAAAAATATTTTTGTTGCCTAAAAATGTGCTTGAAATTTGTTGTTTGAGTGGAATGTTTGTTTGTGATTGCTTGCACATTGTTTGTGTGAAATTGTTGTGTGTGATTAGAATTCTCTCCTTAGAAATATTTTGCCTATTTTAATCCCAACCCAACCCAAACAGATGACTACTCCAAGAAACTCCAACATCAAGAATGGTGACAACAACAACCAAGAGATGCACATGAGAGAACTCATAGTAACCCAAAACCAGTTGAACCAAGTGACAACTCAGTTTTTAGCCAACAACAATGAGTTAGACCCAACCATGTAAAGGTTTTTGGAAACCCAAACCCAATTGTTGCAAAGGATGACAAATCAAATGATCAACATGGGAGTCAACCTTTCCTAAGGAGTTTGTGACAACAATGATGTCAAGGATGATATTATAGAAGGAACTCAAGCTTGCACTATTTGTGGAGACACCGGGTCACACTTCCAAAGAGCATGAAGATCAATGCCCCAATTGTGAAGAGAAACATCCAACTAATCAATGCCCCACATCTCAAGTGACTTGTTTCCTATGTGAAGGAAATAATCATGTCCCTATCCAATGCCCCATCTATTCTATAGTTTAACAAAGGAAACAAGGTGGAGTGCATCAAAAGTTTGGAAACCCCCATGAGGAAACAACTTCTACCAAGAAGGATGAAGACAAAGGAAAATCTCAGCTTGTACCTCCATGCATTATGACTCACCTTGATGGACAAAAGAGGAAACGTATGTATTATCCAAAGAAACGATTAAGGAAACAAGGAGACTTTCCCACCTTTGAGGTGAGATATGAAGAACATGAACTAGAGGAACTCCTAGCTTTGGAGAATCCCAAGAAGAAGAAGCATAAGGAAATTAGCCAAGTGTGGTGCAAGAATTCAAAGAGCTAGGCCATTATATATCAACTTGCCCAAACAAGATACGTGAAGAACTCAACCTTGTCACATGTTACAATTGTGGTGACCAAGGACATTATGCAAGAAATTGTCCAGAAAAGATGAGATACAAGACAAGCAAGACTATGAGAGATCTCAGCCTTGTCACATGTTTCAAGTGTGGAAACAAAGGACACTATGCAGATGTCTGCCCAGAGAAGTTTCATCAAGATACCAAGCAAGCCAAGATGTAATCTAATGGAAACTTTTTAAGGGTGGTAGTACCCTAGTTGCTTCGAAATAAACTTGTAACCTCTAGCTTTCCCAAATCTCGGGACGAGATTTGTTTTAAGGGTGGTAGCCTGTCACATCCCAAAATTTTCCAAATTTTGAAATGTGAAAAATAAATAAACAAAATAAATAATTGTTGAAATTTAGGGTGAAAAGAAACTTTTTGATTTCAAATGGAAACATTAAAACCCATCTTGAACAAACTTTGAATAAAATTTGAATCCAACTAAATTCAAATCAAGTGTAATACATTCTTCATAAAGACATCTTGAAATTTAAACACTTGGAAATAAACCAAAACCCTAAAACCCTATTGGAAGAAAAACTTTTTCAAGATACCTCAAAGACTATGGATTTGATCCATATAAAAATTTGTCAACAAACATTTATAAATGATCAAGGATGATAAATAAAAATATTATAAAACCATAGAAATTGGTTTCACTTAATTTGGAACCATAGATAAAAACTTATGAATTTAATAAGTTGAAAGGAAATTATTCTATGTGATGAATTGATTGAATGGTAGATTGAATTTGTGCCTTGATTGAATTGTAGTGAAATTTGAAGAGTGACTATTGCAAGATCAAGGAGTGAACTTATAATCTCTACCAAAAAGGCAAGTGGTGCTTCATACTTTTGTCCCAATATTTTCACTATGCATTAGTGATATTTCTAAGTAGGACTTGCATGGAATTTTCTAAGTATAAACTATGCCATGGGAAATCCTAGTAGATGAAACCTTAGTAGAATTTTCCTAAGTTAAGATTCCTACTACTATCATGCTTAGCCTAGCTAGTAGAAAACAAGGGTGGATTATACTCATGCTATGAAATATTTCTAAGTCAAGGACTTGTGTTTTGTTTAATAAAACAACTATGTGAATGAATCACCTGGGTGGAATGGAAATAATGGTTTGTGTTGAGTGGTTACACAGGGCCCATATTTATGGCTTACCCTAGTGTATCGCACTTGTGGAATGCCACCCAGGAACAAAGAGATTTGAGATGTCAAATGTTGAGAAGCTTCAAGTGCAGCCACTTGGAATTATGGGCTCTGCCTGGATCATATAGGTTGCAATAATTTATCCAAATGGACAGTTGGTGGTAGGGGATGATAGGTTGGAACACGTCCATTCTGGTCTAAGGGAAGGCTTCTGAAAGATCTTGTCTCGATGCATGTCGAGTCTTGTGGGGAAAGTGCACCACCTCTACAGAGTGTAAAATCTAAGTACTTAGCCGTGTCCCCGGTAATGGACAATTTGAGCATCAAGACATGGAAGCTATCAAGAATCTCCTCATCCCAATTTCTAAGTTAAAAACTTGTGATTAAACAAGGGTTAAAGGATCACCAATTTCTATTAGGAGATGCCTTGGGTGATTTTTGACAAACAAAAACTTAGTGTTTTCAAATGATAAGGAAAATCTATTTTGAGCAAAGCAAGCCTAAGCTCCAATTATCCAAATGCATATAGAGGATAGACTCCACTATACTACCATAGTATCACTTTCCAATACAATTCAAATGTATTGACCCTTGTGGCTGTAACTTATTATGTTGCAAGTTTGTTTTATGTTAGTGAAGTGTGTTGATTAGGATTACAAGTCTACAACCAACATGATTGCCTGTGGCACTTTGAAGATGAAGGACTCCATGCTATATAGTTATTTCCGCTGCATTGTAATGAGATAGCCAAATGAGCTATGTAAGATGTAATGAATTATTTTATTCCTGGTTATAAAGTTGTATTATGACCTTTGTTTCTTGATATTACATCTTAACTGTGGATGCTAGCTATTGATCCAGGGACTAGCATTGTAAACACAGGGATCTCTACCTTATTAAAGGTTGGGACCTCTACATGCTAATTCCAATGTATAAGTGCAAGCATATGCAACATAGATGACACAATGGTTTAAGTTTATTAGGGGTAAGAAAAATAAAGTGTGCCATCAAGTTCGTGAGAGATTTAATCACTAAGTTTTCACATAACAAAATACTTTTTAATTGGAAGATAGATGAAGAAAAGAATATACCTGGAATGGTGTAACACACCATGCATAGGAATGTATGGTGTTGGATGCATATAGTGTACACTTTGGAATAACTTGGTTTCTTGGAAGTTGGATGCATGAGTAGAGCTTACTCTTACAAGCGGAGGCTAGCAAAAGACTGGGAGCGACCAACTAAGAGAGCAATAATGGCCATAATCATGCAGAGTGACAAAACATTACTAATCAAAGCATAAAGTTGTACAAGTCAAGGACTAAATGATCATAGAGGATATGGTGACTTGTTTATAGTCATAACATGGTATGATCATGTGCCAAGTCAACCCAAAGAAAGCATCAAAGGAGAATACCACAATACTTCATTTTTATGCTAAAACAACGCATGATTCCTTCAAGGCACACTAAGCAATCCCAGTTGTTTGGAACAAGTTATGCTACAACAATAATTACTAAGCATAAGGTCAAAACAACATCTAGCATGACATGATAAAGTCTAAGTCATAGTCAAAGCAAGCTCCTCTTGTACTACTCAAGCAAGAACTTTCTACTCCTCTCCAACACCAATCAACTTATTTGAAACAACACAGCGAGAACGTGGGTCCAAACTACTTTATTCAAGCAAACTAAAACAAAAATTAAGACGCTCCAAGAACAACACAACAGTGCATGAAACAATGAAAACGAAGTGTCTAAAAAGACTTGAGCTTTTATTGATGAAGAAGGGGATGCCTTGGTCATCCCCAAGCTTTGACGCTTGTACCTCTTGAATATTTCTTGGGGTGAAACGGGGTGGCATCCCCAAGCTTGAGATTTTTTCCATTTTCATCTCATTACACCATTCTCTCTCTACACCTGAAAATTTTCCTTCATACAAAACTTCACACAATCTTCATTAGCAACATTAGTGTATTCAAAATATAATAGACCTTTGGGTTAGGTTTAGAACAGCAAAACTTTCACTAAAAACACAAGATAATGTAGCAATTCCCTCAAAAATCTCAATTTCCCAAAAAGAACCCAAAAAGGAATCAATAAGAAGCAAATGCAAATAATGGCAGAAATCTGTCAAAACAGACCAGCAGGTAGAAACTGATTTTTTCGAAGACTTCTGTTGCTCTAATCAAAAAGTGTTGAACTAACGAAAGTTATCTAACATACTGGGGGATTTATTCAAAAAATATCAGCTCAATCCGAATTACAGATATTTCTCACGAGTTTTTACGGTGGAGCACAAAAATCTGTTTCGGGAGAGCAACTCCCCAAATCTTACTTCCCTCTCATTAGAGGTTATTCTTGGCACAAAAAGCAAATAAAAAGGATAAGGAGAGGTCATTACTGAAGTAATAACTTCCAGGACTCAAGAAAACTCTTAGGTTATCTCCCAACAAGTACTTTTCTTTAACTCCTTTAAGTTAGGCACAAGAAGAAAGAATCAAATGTTTTCAAATGAAGAATTAAGAGCAATACTTACAATCTCTTCAACTAGGAAAGGTATCTCATCCAAATGAGTTTTGGAGGATCCCTTATCATCTCTCCTTGGTTCACTACTCTCATCAAAAGGATTTTCAGGAACAATCCAATCAAAATTCTTTTCTAAGGATTCATGCATTCCTACAAGCTTAAAAGGTATGGGTATCTTGATTTCCTCTCTGGGTTTGGTTTTATATAAAGTCCCCATAACATCTACGCATGAGCCTAGCATATTAAAATGTTCAAAGACCTTTTTGGCTTCCTTAGCAACATCATTGGACTCTTTTAGTAAAGTTTCAAGGATAAATTCTCTCTTTTCAGCATCCTTTTCTTCTTTTAGTTTGAGAAACAAAAGTTGCATCATGGGGTTAAGGTTAACAAACCTAGCCTCCAACATATGAACTAAAGAAGCTGCAGCAATTTTATAATTAGGAGCAAGTTCTGATATAGATCTATCCTCAATATCCTCATGTTTGCTAACATGATTAAAGAATTCTTCAATATTTTCTTTCATATTTATAGAGCCACTACCTAATGAAAGGTCCTTAGGGTGAACTTGGGAATCAACATGGTGAGATAGAGCAAGGTGACCACTAGAGTAGGAGATATTTTTTTTGTATTTTTGATAAAAGAAAGCAAACCAAACTAAACTTTTTTTTTTGGAGTTTTTGATAAAAGAGGCAAACAAAACCAAGCAAAACAAAAACAAAGTAAATAGAAAGGTTGAGAAGGACTCCCCTTGTGAAGACGTCCTTAGCCTCCCTGGCAACGGCGCCAGAAAACCTATTTATGGCACCTGAAAGCGCTTCGTCGGGAAACCCCAATAGCAAGGTGTAAAGAGCACATCAGCACGTATTCCCTTAGTAAGAAACCGAGGTTATCGAACCAGTATGAGGAAGGAAACGTCTCAAAGGTGTTGCTAGCAACTTGGAAACCTGCACAACACAAACTCAAGACTTTGCCCCAACGAACAGTGAGGTTGTCAATCTCATTGGTTGCTATAACAAAGGATTAACTGTATGGTGTGGAAGGTGATAGTGGTTTGCAGAAAGTAAACAAGAATAGTGGAAGATGTATCAATGGTAAAGATTGGACCGTGATGGCACCCAACACTTGTCGTGGGATGCTTCGTTGTAAACCCCAAGAGGAAGGTGTGATGAGCACAGCAACAAGTTTTCCCTAAGTAAGAAACCGAGGTTATCGAACCAGTAGGAGGAAGGAAACGTCTCAAAGGTGTTGCAAGCAACGTGGAAACCTGCACAACACAAACTCAAGACTTTGCCCCAATGAATCAGTGAGGTTTTCAAGCTCACAGGTTTGCTGTAACAAAGGATTAACTGTATGGTGTGGAAGGTGATGAATGGTTTGCAGCAAGTAAACATTGGAAGATGTATCAATGGTAAAGATTGGACCGGGGTCCATAGTTCACTAGAGGTGCTCTCCTTAGATAAACAACATGGCATGAAGGGTAAACAAATTACAGCAGGGAAATTGACAGGAACTGAGCAAGGCATAACAATGCAATATCAGACAAAAAGATCCTATGAGATTCGATTGGGCAATACAACAATATACATAGACCGCCATCCAACTTCATATATGACTAGTAGTCCACCTTCAGGTTATCATCTGAACCCCCTCGAGTATTAATTTGCAAGCAACAGACAACTGCTTTAAGCAAAGTGTGTAAGGTAAACAATCCACTTGTTCCATGAACAAGAGACCGTTGTTTTCTCCCTAGTGGCAACAACACATCTACAACCGAAGAGATTTCTGTCACTTCCGTTGGAAACTAGAGGCATGAACCCACTATCGAGCATAAATACCCCCTATTGGAGTCACTAGCAACTACTTGGCCAATATAGCTAACAACGGAGAGCATGAAAGATCACAAACAACACAGACATGATAGAATCAATAAGACAAAACCATTAATTAATCTGCCATAGTAATCTCAATATCCATCGGATCCCCACAAACACAACATGCATGATTACAAATAGATTAGATCTTGATCATGAACGGAGCTGACAAGATCTATACATGAAAGCACAAGGAGGAGATACAACCATCTAGCTACTAAATGGACCCGTAGTCCAAGGTGGAACTACTCACGCTTCATACCGGAGAAGAAGGCCTCCGGTATGATCTCCCCTCCGGCAGGGTGCCAGGAAGAACTTCAGATCCCCCCGATCTAGGGACGATGGTGGTGGTGGATACAGAAGGTTTCGTGGAGTTTTTATCGGGTGCCTAGAGTTTCTGCATCGGGGGCTTCTTATAGGCGAAGAGGCGAGGCAGGGCGGCCTCCAGGGGGGCCACACCCTGCCCAGGCATGGGCTGGGCCCACCCGTACCTAGGGAGGTCTGGCCGCCCTGTGGCGCCCCTCCGTCTCGTCTTCTGGATTCGTGTCGCCCACAGTAAAATATTCACTTTGGCCTTTATCCCGTCCAGTTCCGAGAATATTGATTTTCTGCCTTTCTTGAACCAAAAACAGAAGAAAACAGGCAACTGGCACTGTGTCAACTTGTTAATAGGTTAGTTCCAGAAAAGATATAAAAACACCTCAAAGTGTAGACAAAGCAAAGCAAAGTAGATACTAAACAAGCATGGAGCATAAAAAATTATAGATACGTTTCCGACGTATCAAGCATCCCCAAGATTAACTCCTGCTCTTCCTCGAGTAGGAAAGTGATAAAGAATAATTTTTGAGGTGACATGCACCATCAAAACCAAGATCAAACCATTTGCAAGCATTGAAAGCTGGGATCAAAGAACTCTAAACATGTGCATGAAAGACGGAGTTCTAACAATAAGACAAAGTAACTATGCATGCAACATGAAAGGCTTTTTTTGACACAAAGACAGTGTGGAAGTCCCCCACTGTGTCATTTTCATTTTTATAAAAAGGGGCACTGTACATGGTGGTAATCATAGAAAAATAGAAAATTTACAAAGTATCTATCCAAGCCTGCATGCCTTCAAGTAGATTGGTTTTTATTCTATGTCTAATGTCAGCTACTGACAATTTGAATATGCCATAACAGTTATCCATGCACCTAATATGTTGTTCGAATATGATGTTATTCCTGTGACTCCATAAGATCCAGCATCCTGCCATCATAGTGATGTTGAAGAATTGATTCAATGATCTGTCATGTGCCTCTTGGATCATAGTAATCAATGGATAATCAGTGTTCCATTAAATTCCAAGTTTCCACCAGAAATTTTGACTAAAATCACATCTGAAGAAGAGATGATCAACTGATTCAATAGTGTTTTCCTCACAAAGGACACATGTGTCATCCTCAATGTTGAAATTTTTTCTGACAAGAAGTTCTCTGATATTTAGTCTATCATTTAGTAGCAGCCAGAAGAAAAACTTGTGCTTGGGGAGACATGGGGATTTCCAAATCCATTCAAAAGGCTTTGGTGCATCAGGGGCTTTGACAATAAGGTCATATACCTTCTTAGTAGAGAATCTATCACCACCCCATGGGAATGTCCATTTGTCTTTCTCAAGATCATTTGAATTCTGGAGGATTATAGATAAACTGTTTATATGGCTTTCTGCAATAAGAGATAGTGGCAGTTGAGACATACCCAATAACTCCCCTGCAAGCTGATATTGTTTGTCACCATGGGTTCTGATTTTTGGTTTTTTGGCAAATGAAAATAAGTTTGGAAACTTATTGCATAGTTTAGTGTCATTCCATTTGTCATGCCAAAACATAGTGCTATTTCCCTGACCAGGCACAATAGTGGTCATTTTCTTGAAGTCAACCAGAAATGAGAGGCAATTTCTCCACCAGAAAGATCCCTTGTATGAATTGCAATCTGGTAGGGAGCCATTATGATAATATGCTTGCCAGATAAGGTTGACCCAAGGTATATCCAGACAGTTGAAGAATTTATACATATTTTTGATCATCATTGCCTTATTATGTTGCCTCAAGTTTAAAATTCCTAGTGCACCTGCTTTTTTGGATAAGAAAACTTTGTCCCAAGCCACCAGGCATTTTCCTTTTTTTTTCAATGTCTTTCCCATGCCATAGAAAAGTTCTTGTAGATTTGTTCACATGGTCAATATGTGAGTAGTGCAACTTCATGGCACACATAATATGATTGGGCATTGCAGATATGACTGATTTGATGACAACAACTCTGGAGCAATGTGATAGTAGATTGGAGATGCCAGCCAATCTTTTATCAACCTTGCTGATCAAGGGTGTAAGGTCACCTATACTTGGTTTAGTGGTTCCCATTGGAAGGCCCGGGTATGTGAAGGGTAGAGATTCTAATCTGCATCCAAAACTATCAGCAAATGTTCTGCATCTATCAGCTGTCATATTAATGGGGACCATAGAAGATTTATGAAAATTTATTTGAAGTCTAGTTGATTTAGAGAAGTCCATAAGCAGATTCTTCAGATGGATGAGTTGTTCCTGAACTGCAGGCAAAATGAGTAGTGTGTCATCTGCATATTGGAGAATTGGGTAATTCTGCCCATATGCCTAGTCAATTGGGAGAGCTAACTCATTATTATGCCAAGCATGGTTAACAATAATTTGTAGAAGTTCAGCAGTGGCAACAAATAGTAATGGTGATAGTGGGTCACCCTGTCTTACACCTCTATTGCATCTTATATTTTTTCCAGGTACTCCATTTAGTATCACTGAAGTGTTAGCACTATTAAGTATCTTGCTGATCCATCCAATGATTTTGTCACCAAATCCAAAGTGTTTGAGCATGGTGATGATAGTACTGTATTCTATCATGTCAAAAGATTTCTCAAAATCAAGTTTTAATATGATGATCTCTCTCTTAGATATGTGACAAATATGCAGGTATTCAAATGCCCAGGCCAGACAGTCTTGTATTGATCTGGATTTGATAAATCCATACAGATTTTTGCTGACAATGGGAATAATAATGTTCTGTATTCTATTGGCAATTAGCTTTGTCAGAATCTTGAGTGCCATGCTAACAAGTGAGATGGGCCTAAACTCTGATGGTTTCATGGGATTAGAAATTTTTGGAACAAGAGCAATGTAGGCAGTGTTGATACTGTCAATGTCCAGCTCCCCACTGTGAAATCTGTTGCATAGATTATAGAATTGGACTTTGATGATATTACAATATTTCTTGTTGAAGTAACCATTAAAACCATCAGGTCCAGGTGATTTATCATTTGGCATATATTTGATAATATCATCAATTTCCAAATGAGTAAATGGTTCTTCCAGTGACATGAGGTCTTGTGGGGTAATAAGATTTTGCAGATCAAACATCATCTCAGTTTCAGATGCTTTTCCAAGTCTATCTTTGAAGGGAGTCCATAAAAGTGCAGCTTTGTGATCATGGTCAGTAATTTCATTGCCCTGTTCATCATGTAGAACATCAATATAACTGTTTCTGTAGTTTCTAGTGGCAATAGAGTGGAACAACTTTGTGTTTTCATTACCAAGCTTAGCCCACCTAATGTTTGCCCTTTTCCTCCAATATCTTCTTTTAGCTTCCAGTAGTTTGTACAAATGAGACTTTATGATACACCTGAAGTTCATCTCAGGTACTGACAATGCCCTTTGTTCCTCAAGACCATCCAAAAGAATAAAACAAAGTTGCAGTTATCAATGATAATGTTGAGATTAGAGATGGATTTACTCCATTTTTTGATAGCATGCCTCAAGTTTTTAAATCTAGCAGACAGATCATGTGCATCATTCTTGAACATTCCTTTGTTGACCCAATTGTTTTGCACAATATCTGACAATCCTTCAAATTCTAACCAATAGTATTCAAATCTGAATAATTGTGATTTTGGTATGTCAGTACTGATTTGTATCAAAATAGGGATGTGATCAGAGCCCAGTCTAGCCAAGGGAGTGGCCATGGTATTGGGGAAAGTGGTTGTCCATTCATGAGATGTAAATATCCAATCTAGTTTCTCAAGTAGAGGTTGCTGCTGCTGCATATTTGACCATGTAAATGATCTCCCTTTTAGTGGTATTTCCTCCAGATCATGTTCTTGAATGATGGAGTTGAAAGAGTGGATGTTTGATATGTTTCCCCCTGCTCTGTTTCTATCTTCGGAGCTCCTGATCATATTGAAGTCTCCCATTATGATCCATAATTTGAAGGTGGATGAATCAATGTTTAAGAACCAGTCAATAAAATCAACCCTTCCATCATTTGTGCATGGTGCATATATGTTGGTGATGTAAAACTCCTCATTGGTTAGATTGCAATTCAGCTTAACAGTAAGGTGGAAAGCTGATTGGCTGATCACAGTGCCATTAAACATATTACCATTCCAAATAGTTATCAGACCACCAGAATTGCCAATGGATGGTTCGTATGCAAACTATCCTAATCTTCTAGGACAGAATTTTTTGATGTATATATTGTCAAATATTTCTCTCTTAGTCTCCTATATACATAAGATGTTGCAACATGAAAGGATACAAACAAATATCATGAATAACATGCATTGAAAAATGTTTGTTTGTTTCACATACAGAAAACATAGCATAATGGCAATCAGCTTGTCCCTCATGGAGTGGCAAATAGATGCATAGGACACCTTCAAAGTTCATAAGAGTGTGTAGAGGTCCCATTTCAATAAGTTAGGTTCCTCCTGTGTTTACAATGCTAGTCCCTAGATCAATAGCTAGCATCCATAGTTAAGATGTAATATCAAGATACAAAGGTCATAATATAAATTTATAACCAGGAATAATATAAGTTTATTACATCAAACATAGCTCACTTGGCTATTACAATACATTGCAGCGGAATAAATAAAATCATGGGTCCTTCATCTTCAAAATGCCACAGGCAGATGTTGGTTGTAGACTTTGTAGTCCTAGTCAATCAAACAATCTTCATTTAAAAACAATCAACCTGCAACATTACAAGTTACAGCCACAAGGGTCAATACATTTTGAATTGTATTGGCAAGCTTCACCTTTATGTATAATAAGAGTGGATCCTATCATTATATGCATATTTGGCTAAGTAGAGTTTAAGGCTTATTTGCATAAAGCATTGTTTTATCCTATCTTTTCAAAAAGGGTTTTAAAGTCCTTTGTCAAATTTCTTTTCCAAGTTCCTTGAACTCCTTGGTAGAAACTCAAGTGTTCAAATCCTTGTCAAATCTCTTGAGCACCTTGGTAACCCCAAGTGCAACAAGTTTTATCAAAACCCATGAGTTCCTTGGTAACCCCAAGTACATCATGCTCTTGAGCACCTTGGTAACCCCAAGTGCAACAAGTTTAACAACATCTCTTTGAATTCCTTGGTAGACACACAAGGGCATCAAGTTTTTATATTAGAAGTTGGAATGTCGAGATCTCCCATAGTTCAAACTTTAGTTGCTCAGTATTGTCCATAACCGGGGACACGGCTAAGTACTTAGATTTTATTTACTTCTGCAGAAGGAGTACACTTTACCCACATGTCACCATCCCATCCTTTTGCCACCAGTGGCCTACTGGATTAGTGCTCACCAAGATGGAGTACTGGCAGATTGAGAATGTGACGAAGTCTTTCCAAAAGGTCCTCCCATACATCATTGCTAGCTTTGTCTTCAGCCCCATGAAGCATTCCAGATCCCCATGTCCAGTAACTAAAGACAATGTATGGGTCTTCCTAATGTAATTGACTAAGCCAGAGCCATAATAGCATGTGGTTGCACACGAAAGCCACAATTGGAGAAGCATGTTTGATCTCTAAGTTTCCTAGGTGGTTTCCTTTTGGAGCCCAACACAAAGTGACTACCATAGACATGGTTCCCTTTTGTTGCCACCTTCTCCAAAACTTAAAGTATCCTCCACCTAGGTGGTTCATTGAGTCCTTGTTTTATTATGTAAAACACAAGTCCTTTTCTCAACCTTTGTAAAATCTCAACATGTATCTCGTTTTCAAAATATAGCATGGCTAAGCATGTACAACTACAAGATTTTCTCTAAGGAAAGTAAGGGCATCCTATTAGGATTTAGCATAGCATAAGTATAAATTATTTTCATGCATGTTTTCAAATCCACTAAGTATAATAAAAATAGTAGGACTTTTGTATGAGAGTGTAACTTGCCTTTTTGTAGGGAATGGGGGTTCACTCCTTGATCTTGCTAGCCTCACACTTTGCTAATTTCCCTACAAGTCAATCAAGCAAAACACAAAATCAACTAACATTCCAAACCACCACTACTCAAACAAAATCACACACACAAGGCAAGAAGGAAACTAAGTCATGCATAAGTATGCAAAGGGTGGTTCTATTGCAAGGATGGTCTCTACTAGGTTTATAACTTTGTAAGGTTCTAAATTGGTCATTTACCAAAATGGCAAAGTCATTTGCAAATGGGTTTTATCTCAAGACCATTTTAAAATTCATTCATCATTTTATGTGGTGAAAATTATTCTTATCAAAGCAAAACTTTAGGTTTTTCACCAAGTGAGTTGCCCTTGGCAAGGCTTGGTGTTTTGGGTCAGTAAGTTTGGTCCAAAACATTTTCCCAAAGTTTTCCTTGCAAAAACATTTCCATAATAAAATCAATGAGTTTATTTGGTTAGAAAATAGCTAAGTTAAATAATTCAACCTATATTTTACCAAAATCATTTTTAACACCAAGGGTTGGTTCCTAGGGTCAGTATGGTCACTAAAAACCATTTTGCAAAAGTTTTAATCCTAAAATCAATTTTAAACAATTTTTCTCCTCTAAACAAGTACACAAATGGATCTGCAATTTCAAACAAGCTAACAGATACTATTTTCAAAACTAAGGCCACAGTTGGCTAGGGCTTGTTCTCCTGAATCCAACGACATAAAATTTGTAATTTTTGGACGTGTGGTTTGAAAGTTACAAAGGTTTGAAGTTTGCAAATAAATGTGATTCAAAAATCTGTTTTAACTCAAACACTGGACACGCGTCGCCGTTTCATTGGTCGGTACCGGTTCGCTGGGATCGTGGCTGTGGGGCGTTGGATCTAGTTAGATCGAGCGGTGCAGAGAGCGTACCCATTCGCGTTTAAGTGATTCTATCTAATGCGTACGATCCAGATCGAACGGTTGCGGGGTGCTCGACCACAAACGAGCGGCGCTGCGGCGGCTGCTGGCGGCGGAGCGATCGGTCAATGACGGTGCCGATGATACAGGAAGCGGGAGAGGAAAAGGGGAGGCTCACCGAGTTCGCAGACGCTTGGGGAAGCTCAACGTGCTGATGGGGAGGCAGGGGGCGCTCGGACGGGTTGGCAATCTCTCGCCGGAGTTGCTGCGGTGGCGGTGCTCTCGGTCAGTGGGAAAGGGAGAGGGAACGGGGTCCACTTGCCAGTCTCTTAGCGGGTTCCTTTCGCGGTGCAGAAAACGGTTCGGGGCGTGGGTGAGAGAGGTGGGGTCGTTTCGTCAGCGAGTGAGGGGAAGAGGAGTGGGTCCTGGTTGTCACTCTCTGTGCGGGTCTGTTTCTGAGTGAGAAATGGTTTCTTCGGGGGGGGGGGGGAAGTGGGAGAAGACTGGGCTGGTCTGGGTTAGTTGGGCCAGATTGGTGGGCTGTTCTAATTTTTCTGTCTAATTCTTTTTCTTTTTCTATTTCTATTTCCTGATTTGTTATTTCAAACAATTCTCAAGCATTCATAACAATTCAAATTTTCACCAAACATTGTAACTAAGAATTTGGTTCTTTTTAGTAACCTGAACCAAAATCCTAAATAAAATAATTAATACTTTAATCTTTTTTTAGGTTCCATCCTTAATTAAATAAGTAGGCCATGGTTTATTAATAAAATAGAGTTTTTGTTGTTTATTAATAAAATCTTTATTTAAAATTCCAAATGTTTTCAAAATCAAATCTGTAGGTATCATTTGGAAGTAAATAATACTTGGATACCTGTTTCAAACAAAATATTATTTTACTTTAGGGTCCAATATTAGTTAAATAAAATGGGCCAAGGTTTATTAATCAAATAAGATTTGATTTTATTAATAAAATCTTTATTTGAAACTTAAATATTTTCAAAACCAAATCAGTGGGTTTTATTTGGGAAATATAAGATACTTGAAAACTTTTTTTAAAACAAAAATAACATTTTATTTTAGAGTCCATTATTAATTAAATATAATAGACTTTCATTATTATATCAAATAGGTTTTATTTTATTGAGATATTTATTTTGAATCCAAAATAAAGCCAAAACATTTTAGTAGATTTTATTTGTGAATATCATCTATTTGGAAAACTTATTTTAAACAATTTAACAAGTTTTGATGTTTCAATTAAATTGGTAAAACCTTTTATTTAAATAAAGTTTGGATATTAATTCCTTATTATTTTATTTTAAATAAACCTTTGTTGTTTTTATTCAAACTAAAAGTTTTAATTCCCAAAGTTTGGTCAAGGTTTAATTTGGCTTTACAAAATAATCTTTATTTATAAATCCACCTTTTCTTTTGAAAACCACTCTTTTATTAAAGGATCCAATAATAGTAATTCCAAAACATTTTTAATTTCCTTTATTAAATGTTTATCTTTAAGAATCCCTTTAGGATTTTATTTAATTCAAATGGGTTTGAAGTTCCAATTGAATTCAAAAGTTTCTTCTGGCTCTGAAAATCAAACAAAGTTTTATTTTATTAATTTATTTTCACATTACAAGATTTGGAAAATCTTGGGATGTGACAGGCTACCACCCTTAAAATAAATCTCGTCCCGAGATTTGGGGAGGCTAGGGTTACAAGCAAGTTCAAACAACTAGGGTACTACCACCCTTAAAATTTTTCAAACAAAAATTACATAATGGCCTTCTTAGGGTCCTGGGAAAGTTTCTCTAAGCAACATTTGCATGGTGTCCTTGGTTTCCCTACTTGACTCATGGTCCAAGGTTGAGTTTCTCCATAGGCTTGTTCAACTTGTTCTTCATCTTTTCTGGACAGTTGCTTGCATAATGTCCTGGATTCTTGCAGTTGAAACAATGAATGTCCTTGAGTTCTTTACGTGGCTCTTGTGGACAAGTTGCTACATAGTGGCCTAACTCTTTGCAGTTGTTGCACCACACTTGGTCAATCTCTTTATTCTTCTTGTTCTCTGGGCATCCACTGGAGTAGTGTCCCATTTCCTTACATTTACGACATTGTGCAAGGCTCATGTCTTGCTTTTGTTTCTTAAGTTTCTTTTATCCTTTGAAGTAGGTTGTCTTGTTTGGAGGTATAAGTGGTCCTTTTCCTTTGGTAGATTTGGATCCTTCTTGTTTCCTTTGTTCCACCATGGCATAGATGGGACATTGGTTAGGGGTATGATCACTTCCTTCACAAAGGTAACAAGTAGCTTGAGAGGTGGGACATTGTCCAACAGGATGATCTTCTTCACAATTGGGGCATTGTCCTTCATGCTCCTTGGAAGTATGATCCTTGTCTCCACAAATAATGCAAGCTGGGGCTCCATCTAGAACAACATTCTTGTCATCTTTGTTATCATAAACTCTTTTGGGATAGTTTTCTTCCATACTGATCATTTGATTAGTCACCTTAAGCATCAGTTGGGATTGCTCTTCCAAAAACCTTTGCAGTGCTGGATCTTTATCAATATTGTTGGCTATGAACTGAGCGGTCAGTTGGTTCAACTGGTGTTGGGTTGCTATGAGCTCTTTCATGCTGTCAGCTTGGTTGGTGTTGGTGTCATCAACCTTGGAGTCCTTTGGAGTAGTCATCTGTTTGGGTTTGAAGGGAGATTAGAATGGGCAGATATTTCTAAGGAAATATTTCTAATCACATACATCACAATTCACACAAGCAATGTGCAAGCAATCACAAACAACTTTTCACTCAAACAACAAAGTTCAAGCACATTTTTAGGCAACAAAATATTTTTGCTACACCACATAAGTTGGTGTGTTTGACTTAACTAAATTATGGTGGTCCATCTATATGGTTCACTTGTGATCCTTCCATCCTTCTTGGTTGATCCTTCTTGCATGAGCTTATGGTTTACTTGAGAAAAACCCTTGGTCACAATACTTCAAAGTTGTTAATGGTTTCTTCTTATTTTGCATTCCCTCAGTCTCTAAATCTTAAGTAAGATTTCCTTGTCTCACTTGTGGTCCTTAGTAGTTCCCATGTTGGAAGTCCTTGGTGAAGATGCTGAAGATGTTGAAGTCATTAGAGTTGAAGAAGTTGAAGAAGTCCTTTGCACATGGTGTAGTCTTTGGCCATGGGGTAGGTTTTTCCATCAAGTTGAAATAGAAGAGAAGTAGAGTTGAAACCAAAATGGTTGAGGAGAGAGTTTACAAGTGTTTTTGTAAATAAGTTTTTGGAACAAATACACTCCTATTTTTCTAAGGGTTTTTGTCCAATCCTAGGGTTTACAAATCCTACAGGCAACACAATGCTCTGATACCATCTGTAGAGGTCCCATTTCAATAATTTAGGTTCCTCCTGTGTTTACAATGCTAGTCCCTGGATCAATAGCTAGCATCCACAGTTAAGATGTAATATCAAGATACAAAGCTCATAATATAAATTTATAACCAGGAATAATATAAGTTTATTACATCAAACATAGCTCATTTGGCTATTACAATACATTGCAGCGGAATAAATAAAATCATGGGTCCTTCATCTTCAAAATGCCACAGGCAGATGTTGGTTGTAGACTTTTTAGTCCTAGTCAATCAAACAATCTTCATTTAAAAATAATCAACCTGCAACATTACAAGTTACAGCCACAAGGGTCAATACATTTTGAATTGTATTGGCAAGCTTCACTTTTATGTATAATAAGAGTGGATCCTATCATTATATGCATATTTGGCTAAGTAGAGTTTAAGGCTTATTTGCATAAAGCATTGTTTTATCCTATCTTTTCAAAAAGGGTTTTAAAGTCCTTTGTCAAATTTCTTTTCCAAGTTCCTTGAACTCCTTGGTAGAAACTCAAGTGTTCAAATCCTTGTCAAATCTCTTGAGCACCTTGGTAACCCCAAGTGCAACAAGTTTTATCAAAACCCATGAGTTCCTTGGTAACCCCAAGTACATCATGCTCTTGAGCACCTTGGTAACCCCAAGTGCAACAAGTTTAACAACATCTCTTTGAATTCCTTGGTAGACACACAAGGGCATCAAGTTTTTATATTAGAAGTTGGAATGTCGAGATCTCCCATAGTTCAAACTTTAGTTGCTCAGTATTGTCCATAACCGGGGACACGGCTAAGTACTTAGATTTTATTTACTTCTGCAGAAGGAGTACACTTTACCCACATGTCACCATCCCATCCTTTTGCCACCAGTGGCCTACTAGATTAGTGCTCACCAAGATGGAGTACTGGCAGATTGAGAATGTGACGAAGTCTTTCCAAAAGGTCCTCCCATACATCATTGCTAGCTTTGTCTTCAGCCCCCATGAAGCATTCCAGATCCCCATGTCCAGTAACTAAAGACAATGTATGGGTCTTCCTAATGTAATTGACTAAGCCAGAGCCATAATAGCATGTGGTTGCACACGAAAGCCACAATTGGAGAAGCATGTTTGATCTCTAAGTTTCCTAGGTGGTTTCCTTTTGGAGCCCAACACAAAGTGACTACCATATACATGGTTCCCTTTTGTTGCCACCTTCTCCAAAACTTAAAGTATCCTCCACCTAGGTGGTTCATTGAGTCCTTGTTTTATTATGTAAAACACAAGTCCTTTTCTCAACCTTTGTAAAATCTCAACATGTATCTCTTTTTCAAAATATAGCATGGCTAAGCATGTACAACTACAAGATTTTCTCTAAGGAAAGTAAGGGCATCCTATTAGGATTTAGCATAGCATAAGTATAAATTATTTTCATGCATGTTTTCAAATCCACTAAGTATAATAAAAATAGTAGGACTTTTGTATGAGAGTGTAACTTGCCTTTTTGTAGGGAATGGGGGTTCACTCCTTGATCTTGCTAGCCTCACACTTTGCTAATTTCCCTACAAGTCAATCAAGCAAAACACCAAATCAACTAACATACCAAACCACCACTACTCAAACAAAATCACACACACAAGGCAAGAAGGAAACTAAGTCATGCATAAGTATGCAAAGGGTGGTTCTATTGCAAGGATGGTCTCTACTAGGTTTATAACTTTGTAAGGTTCTAAATTGGTCATTTACCAAAATGGCAAAGTCATTTGCAAATGGGTTTTATCTCAAGACCATTTTAAAATTCATTCATCATTTTATGTGGTGAAAATTATTCTTATCAAAGCAAAACTTTAGGTTTTTCACCAAGTGAGTTGCCCTTGGCAAGGCTTGGTGTTTTGGGTCAGTAAGTTTGGTCCAAAACATTTTCCCAAAGTTTTCCTTGCAAAAACATTTCCATAATAAAATCAATGAGTTTATTTGGTTAGAAAATGGCTAAGTTAAATAATTCAACCTATATTTTACCAAAATCATTTTTAACACCAAGGGTTGGTTCCTAGGGTCAGTATGGTCACTAAAAACCATTTTGCAAAAGTTTTAATCCTAAAATCAATTTTAAACAATTTTTCTCCTCTAAACAAGTACACAAATGGATCTGCAATTTCAAACAAGCTAACAGATACTATTTTCGAAACTAAGGCCACAGTTGGCTAGGGCTTGTTCTCCTGAATCCAACGACATAAAATTTGTAATTTTTGGACGTGTGGTTTGAAAGTTAGAAAGGTTTGAAGTTTGCAAATAAATGTGATTCAAAAATCTGTTTTAACTCAAACACTGGACACGCGTCGCCGTTTCATTGGTCGGTACCGGTTCGCTGGGATCGTGGATGTGGGGCGTTGGATCTAGTTAGATCGAGCGGTGCAGAGAGCGTACCCATTCGCGTTTAAGTGATTCTATCTAATGCGTACGATCCAGATCGAACGGTTGCGGGGTGCTCGACCACAGACGAGCGGCGCTGCGGCGGCTGCTGGCGGCGGAGCGATCGGTAGATGACGGTGCCAACGATACAGGAAGCGGGAGAGGAAAAGGGGAGGCTCACCGAGTTTGCAGACGCTTGGGGAAGCTCAACGTGCTGATGGGGAGGCAGGGGGCGCTCGGACGGGTTGGCAATCTCTCGCCGGAGTTGCTGCGGTGGCGGTGCTCTCGGTCAGTGGGAAAGGGAGAGGGAACGGGGTCCACTTGCCAGTCTCTTAGCGGGTTCCTTTCGCGGTGCAGAAAACGGTTCGGGGCGTGGGTGAGAGAGGTGGGGTCGTTTCGTCAGCGAGTGAGGGGAAGAGGAGTGGGTCCTGGTTGTCACTCTCTGTGCGGGTCTGTTTCTGAGTGAGAAATGGTTTCTTCGGGGGGGGGGGGGGGGAAGTGGGAGAAGACTGGGCTGGTCTGGGTTAGTTGGGCCAGATTGGTGGGCTGTTCTATTTTTTTCTGTCTAATTCTTTTTCTTTTTCTTTTTCTATTTCTATTTCCTGATTTGTTATTTCAAACAATTCTCAAGCATTCATAACAATTCAAATTTTCACCAAACATTGTAACTAAGAATTTGGTTCTGTTTAGTAACCTGAACCAAAATCCTAAATAAAATAATTAATACTTTAATCTTTTTTTAGGTTCCATCCTTAATTAAATAAGTAGGCCATGGTTTATTAATAAAATAGAGTTTTTGTTGTTTATTAATAAAATCTTTATTCAAAATTCCAAATGTTTTCAAAATCAAATCAGTAGGTATCATTTGGAAGTAAATAATACTTGGATACCTGTTTCAAACAAAATATTATTTTACTTTAGGGTCCAATATTAGTTAAATAAAATGGGCCAAGGTTTATTAATCAAATAAGATTTGATTTTATTAATAAAATCTTTATTTGAAACTTAAATATTTTCAAAACCAAATCAGTGGGTTTTATTTGGGAAATATAAGATACTTGAAAACTTGTTTTAAAACAAAAATAACATTTTATTTTAGAGTCCATTATTAATTAAATATAATAGACTTTCATTATTATATCAAATAGGTTTTATTTTATTGAGATATTTATTTTGAATCCAAAATAAAGCCAAAACATTTTAGTAGATTTTATTTGTGAATATCATCTATTTGGAAAACTTATTTTAAACAATTTAACAAGTTTTGATGTTTCAATTAAATTGGTAAAACCTTTTATTTAAATAAAGTTTGGATATTAATTCCTTATTATTTTATTTTAAATAAACCTTTGTTGTTTTTATTCAAACTAAAAGTTTTAATTCCCAAAGTTTGGTCAAGGTTTAATTTGGCTTTACAAAATAATCTTTATTTATAAATCCACCTTTCCTTTTGAAAACCACTCTTTTATTAAAGGATCCAATAATAGTAATTCCAAAACATTTTTAATTTCCTTTATTAAATGTTTATCTTTAAGAATCCCTTTAGGATTTTATTTAATTCAAATGGGTTTGAAGTTCCAATTGAATTCAAAAGTTTCTTCTGGCTCTGAAAATCAAACAAAGTTTTATTTTATTAATTTATTTTCACATTACAAGATTTGGAAAATCTTGGGATGTGACAGAGTGACTAGATACAATTAGGACAAGAACAAGTAATATCACAATATGCATTAATCAATAAGTTTTGGGACACTGCACATATAACTAAGAATGACAACTATTCTCTCTTAATGGTCCCTAAAGGTAGAATGTGGATACTCAACATAATAGTGGAAGAAAGGACCTCCATAAAGGGAAGCAAGGATTTCAAGTTTCAAAAAGAGCTTCCAAAAATTATGGTACTTGTTAGCTTTCAGCCCTCATTGCCCCTATCATAAGCATCTTGAAGTGATTAATGTTAAAGTGAACAAACTATGGAGTATATGCTTGACAAAGTATAAGTTGGCAAACTCAAGTCCCTTGAATACGAGGGCCACACCTCACGCTACTCAACTTCAGTCACCTGTAAGTTCTTGTCATAGTAAGTACATGCATATCATAGAGAACCGCCAACTGGGTACCCCTTACACATGGTACAAGAGCTATCCCATAACCAAAATGACAAGGCAAGCAAACAATGAGAATCTCGGTGATCTTTTTATTTACTATGTGCATAGATTTTTATTGAGGATGCTTCATAGATAGCTCATTATGGTGATGCTGCAAGTTTCCACCATGATTAGCCATGGCTTAGGCTAGCGGGCTAGGCGTTTCTCTAACACAAAATACATAACTCCATGGACTTACAAGCTCCCTATTTATTTCACACCAGTGACATCCATAGACCAAAGAGCATGATATCAACTATGTACAAAGTACAAGTGCAATGTTGAAAACGTTCCCCATGACAGCATGGTTCTGCTAATTCCAACGTATAAGTGCAAGCATATACAACATAGATGACACAATGGTTCAAGTTTATTAGGGGCAAAGACTATAAAGTATGCCATCAAATTTGTGAGGGCTTTAATCGCTAAGTTTTCACATAACAAAATACTTTTTAATTGGAAGATAGCTGAAAACAAGAATATACTTGGAATGGTGTAACACACCATGCATAGGAGTTTATAGTAGACACTTTGGAAAAAAAACTTGGCTTCTTGGGAGTTGGAAGCATGAGTAGAGCTTACTCATACAAGTGGATGCTAGCAAAAGACTGGGAGCAACCAACTAAGAGAGCAATAATGACCATAATCATGAAGAGCGACAAAACATTACTAATCAAAGCATAGAGGAGAATACCATGGTGACTTATTCATAGTCATAACATGGTGTGAGCATGTGCCAAGTCAATCCAAACAAAGCATCAAAGGAGAATACCACAATACTATGCTTTTGCATGCTAAAACAACGCATAATTTCTTCAAGGCACACTAAGAAATCCCAATTGTATGGAACAACACATGCTACAACAATAATCACTAAGCATAAGGTCAAAACAACACCTAGCATGTCATCCTAAAGTCTAAGTCACAGTCAATACAAGCTCCTCTTGCACTTTCAAGCAAGAACTTTCTACTCCTTTCCAGCACCAATCGACTTATTTGAAACAACACAACAAGAACAGGGGTCCAAACTACTTTATTCAAGCAAACTAAACAACTAAGCAATCCAAACGAAGACTAATACGCTCCAAGAGCAACACAATAGTGCATGAAATAATAAAAACGAAGTGTCTAGATAGACCTGAGCTTTTTATTGATGAAGAAGGGGATCCTTGGGCATCCCCAAGCTTTGACGCTTGTAACTCTTGGATATTTCTTGGGGTGACACCGGGGTGGCATCCCCAAGCTTGAGCTTTTGTGCATTCTTCATCTCATTACATCATTCTCTCTCTACACCTGAAATTTTTCCTTCATACAAAACTTCACACAATCTTCATTAGCAACATTAGTGTATATAAAAGATAATAGACCTTTGGGTTTAGCTTTGGAACAGCAAAACTTTTCACTAAAAACACAAGCTACTGTAGCAACTCCTTCAAAAATCTCAATTGCCCAAAAGAGAACTCAAAAAGGAATCAATAAGAAGCAAATGCAAATAATGGCCGGAATCTGTCAAAACAGACCAGCAGGTAGAAACCGATTTTTTTAAAAATCTTCTGTTGCTCAAATCAAAATTTGTTGAACTAACGAAAGTTATCTAATATACTAGGGGACTTATTCGTAAATGTTTAGCTCAATCCGACTTACAGAGACTCCTCACGAATTTTTATGGTGGAGGATAGAAATCTGTTTCGGGACAGCAACTCCCCAAATCTTACTTCCCTCTCATTAGAGGTCATTCTTGCAACAAAAAGCAAGCAAAAAGGATAAGGAGAGGTCATTAATGAATTAATAACTTTAAATACTCAATGAAACTCTTGGGTTATCTCCCAACAAGTACTTTTCCTTAACGCCTTTAAGTTAGGCACAAGAAGCAAGAAATCAAGTATTTTCAAATGAGGAAGCAACTCTCTTGTTCTTTCCTTTCTTACCTTTATTCTTCTCTTTGGGGAAAATATGATTGCTTACTAGAGGAGAAAAATGCATAATGCCTTTTCCCACATCTATTATTGCTCCAAGGTGTTTCAGTAGGGATCTGCCAAGTGTGATATGTCCTTTGCCTACACATTCAATAACAAGATAATCAGTAGACACCATTTTCCCTGAGATTTTTCTAAACACACCTTCAACTATTCCAATGGGTAATAAAGTGGAATTATTAGTATATTTCCTCTCCTCCTTTAGAAAGTCCCCAGAGACTCAAATATTCATAAATTTATTTAGGCATAAGGCAAAATTTAGACATGATATCACAGCGAGCATCAAAAAGTGTAGTATTTATAGAGACTTTGATTGTGGGAAACCACTTTGAAGGCTCAGAATTTATTGGAACATAATCATGGTACGCCCTAAGCGTGTGATAGCAACTGTTAAAAGCAGCAGTATTAGACTCAAGAGTGTTCAACCTAGCAAAAATATTTATGAAAGAGGAATCAGACTTGCCAGGTGTATTATAAATTATAATCAATTTCTGTATGGCATCAAAAGCTTCGTCCTCAGTACATAGAAAAAAATCTTTCTCAGCCACAACATCCAAAGCATATCCATAACAAAGAGCAATACCGTGGTAGAAACTATTAATAACCAAGCTAAGACTCATCTTAGGCTCAGTTTTCCTTTGTAAAGTAGAGATTCTAGACCAAGCTTCCTTAAAACTCTCTTCACTTTTTTGCTTAAAAGTGGAGATCTCTTCCATAGGTGTCACAGAGATTGGACCAAAACCAGACATGGTAGCAACTAGGGTAGGTGATGGGGATATGCCTACCGGGGTATACCCAGCAGGATGTTTCCGACTGGCCCACGACCTGGCGAGTGGGCCTGCAAGACGGTGACTGGATCAAGACTTGGCGTGGATCCGAGCGACTGGAAGCTGAAGGCCCAGGAGAGTAGATAGGCCCAGTCGGATTAGGTTAAGCGAGTACCAAAACCTTAATAGATTCGGTTGAGATTTGTAAACCCTAGGGAGGGTGAGTCTATATAAACCTCCCTACAGGGCATGTAAACGTACGTTCCATCATCCACCCAAGCGACTCGCTGCCTAGCCGTCGAGCTCGCCCATTGTACCTCCAACATAATACAATCTAGCAGGAGTAGGTCTTTACCCTTCGGGGGGCCGAACCTGGGTAAAACCCTGTGTCTCCGCCCTCATCTCGCACCACAGATGGCTGGCCGCCCTTGCCCTTCGTTCTACTACTCGCTGCCGATTGCAGCATCTGCCGTGGTTATTCCCACGACAGTGGCGCCCACCGTGGGGCCTGGCCGGTCTGGCCGGTGTTCTGCGGCGAGATCCAATCTGCCCATCAACGAGACGGTCGCCACCGGCCGCATGATAGCGATCAGCGAGATGCTCCAGATCTTACCGAGCAGCTACGTCCCGATGGTGCGACCCGTCACGCACAGCATGATCTTGCCGGTCGGCACGATCAGCCTCTTCGTCGGCCTCACCGACGTCATCGTCTCGGAGGACTCGGCTCGCATCCGCGAGTCGCTGCCACGCGACCGGCTCTCCGAGAGCCAGGTCCGCACGATCCATCGCCTCGCCTCCGAGTACAACTCGGCCCACAGCAACGTGTCCGAAAACTCCGCGGCCGCGGAAGACGCGACCCTCAACGACGACGCCGACTCGGCGACCCCGGCGTCACTCGCCGGATCCATCACCGCGGCTTCGCCCACAGGCTCCATCACCCAGGTCTCCAACGTGGGAGACTTCGAGGATCCCTCCATCCTTGGGATCTTCGACTTCGACTCCGGGTCGGAAAACTCCGCCGATCTCCGTGACGGGACCGGTCGCCACGCCGCGACCTACATGGCGACTGGCACCGATCCGCCAAAGGATCCCTTCTCCACCCCGATCCCTCCTAACGCCACGGCAACGGAGGTCGAGGAACTCCGCCTGAAGCTGGCGGAGGCAGTCCGCAAGGAGCAAGCCGAGCGCGAAATTTTTTGCCTCGAGCAGGTGACGGCGCAGGAGCTGTCGCGCTACCACCAGCAGCGAATCAGGTCGCGCTTGAACCCCACCGTCCAGGGGCGCGCCCTGAACTTCGACGAGAACGACCCGGCCCGCGTGGCCGAGCATGCGATCTGCGAGAACGCGCCACCAGGAGGAAGAGCTCGGCCCCCACCAGGGTCGACGGTGAACGGCGCCCCACCTCCACCCAACCGCACACCCCCCAGGGATCAGCCGCGGATAGTAGTCTCCTCACGGGAGCGAGACGCGAACGACCTAACACTGTTCTCCACCCCGATGGACAACCTCGTGGCAGGTCGAGCAGCGGCCGACAACATCACGGCCACTGGTGACGGCGCCCTACAGATCCAATACGCCAGGGCCCTGCTCGCAAAGGCGGTCGAGCAACAAAACGCAGGCGCCGACTCGCAGGGTCAGGTGTACTCGCGTTCTTTGGGCAGCAGAGCGGCCTCAAGCGGCCGCCAATTGGCGGCAAACTCCCTCAATTGCCCGCCACCCGAACCGCTGCAGCTCCAACACTGACCCGCGAACGCGGCACTCTCCACCAACGACCCCAGGCCAGCGACCAACTTTGTCTCCGCCAATGGTCAGCCCGTCGACGCCCGCACCCACATCATCAACAACCAAAGCTGGCGCGCACGCCAGCCCGACGACCTGCGACACACCCTAACCAATCGCCGCGACGGCGAGCCAATGGGGTCGCTAAGCCGACTCGGGCCCCGGTGCTTCGGACCGATGATCCGAGGCGAAAAATATCCGGCGAACTTCAAAGCGCCGAACGAAATAGAGAAGTACGACCCCTCCGTGTGGCTAGACACATACCTCATGGCAATGGGGATCGCTGGCCACACCAACCTGCTAGCCGCCCGTTACCTCCCCCTGATGATGGAGGGAACATGCAGGCAGTGGATCAACACCCTTCCCCAGGATAGAATCGACTACTGGGACGAGATGCGAGATGCCTTCGTCAGGCACTTCGAGTGCTCCTACACACGCTCCACCACCATCGAGGACCTGGAACGATGCGTCCAGGGACCCCGCAAGTCGACCCGCAACTGGGTCCAGCGGTGGCAAGAGATATGGTACAGCGCGGTCGGCATCCACCCGGACACCGTGATCCACTGCTTCAAGACCTCGTGCCGCTACGAGCCCTTGGTCACCAAGTGAAAGGACTATATCTTCCCATGATGTTTTTTTGGTGTTAAATGACAATCCCAACCATGTTTTTAACTGTGCTCTTGAGTTTCAGGGGAAACGTCGTTGTTGTGTCATTCTATTGTGATGGATGCTCTCTTGTGATCTTTTGAAGACGGTGGCCTTTTTTAGTATTCTCCTAGTTTCTTTCTGGTTGATGTTTTTAGGTCACCGTACTATTAAGAGGGGGTCCATGTTGAAGGGCTGTGGGAAATCACTTGTTTTTGCACAAAACCTATATGCACCGCCACAGCCATCCCATTATTCCGTGAGAGAGAGCGTTTTCCTGTTCTGTTGGGGCCTTTTGTGTCTCACCGGAACTTCCGGAAGTTCCGCTCAAACCTTTTTCTGCGGGCTGTTCTGCAGTTTGTTCTGACGCTAGTTCCGCCCAAGTTCCGGTGGCGGTTCAGTAACCTTCTGTGTTGAAGTGTGCTATTTGCCGGAACTTGGCCGGAACTTGACCGGAACTTGCTCGGAACTTTTCCTGGCAAAAGTTCTTGAGCGGAACTTCCGCCTGAAGGCCGGAACTTCCGGTCAGACTCGCTTCGCGACCCAAAAGTTCCACCCCTGTTCCGCCCCAAGTTCCGGTGAAGGCTCAGAAAGTTTCTGTTTTGAAGCGTGCTATTTGCCGGAACTTGATCGGAACTTGCTCGGAAGTTCACCGGAACTTCCGGTCTGCTTTGACCGGAACTTCCGGCTGCGCTTCTGGAGCGGGCGTCAACGGTCTGATGACCGTTGGAGCCAGGCTCAGGCGGAACTTCCGGCCTCTCACCGGAACTTCCGGTGAGTTCGCGGGGGCTGTAACGGTTCAGTGCGAGGGGGGGCCTATTTAAGGCACCCCTCTTCTTCCTCCCACCCTCTCTTGTTTTTTTCTCTCTCCTCCATTAATGCTTGAGCTTCACCTCACTAGATCTCTCTCTCTAGCCACTCAAACGACCTGATCTTTTGAGAGGTGAGGGAGGAGACCTAGATCTACACTTCCACCAAAGAAGAATTGATTTCCCCCACCCATCCTTTGTGGATCTTGTTACTCTTGGGTTTCTTGGAACCCTAGACGGTATAGGGCATCCCCGGAGCTGAGGCATGTGTTGTAAAGCTTCGAGGTGTCGTTGAGGGCCTCCAATCGAGTTGTGGAGCCTCCCCCTCAACCTTGGTGTAAAGGTTTTGGTTGGCGCCTTCAAGGTCACCGGTTAGTGGATTGTGAGGCCTCCTTTGTGGGGGAGCTCACCGGAGAAGAAGGTGAGGCCTTTGTGGCGCTCGGGTGACCTTGTGTGGCCCCGACACCTCTCCAACATAGACGTAGCTCCTTGGGAGTGAACTACGGGAATTACATCTCCGTGTCCCCTCGCCGGTTACTTTGTTCCCTTCCTTTATTCCTTGCTATTTACTATTTGTGTGGTTTGTGTTCGCTTTCTTGCATTTAGGTTGCTCACTTAGTTGCATCTCTAGATAACTTCCTTTCTCGTTGAGCCTAAAAGTGTGAAACAAATTAAAATTGGTAGACGCCTATTCACCCCCCTCTAGTCGTATCAAGTCGGTACTTTCAATTGGTATCAGAGCCAAGGCTCTTACTTCGGGCTTTACCGCCTAAGAGACTATGGCCGACGAAGGGGGTAGTGAAACCGAAAAAGCCACGAACTTGGCCACTATGGATGACCTCAAGCAATTGGAGTCATCCATGATGTCCAAGTTCGAGGAAATGATAACTCTCTTGCAGTCTCTCAAGCCAAACCCCATGGTTGCTATTGACACACCCCAATCCAACGAGGTTCCTCCCACTGTTACGGTGTCCGCCCCCGGGGTAACTCCCGCGGCTACCACCACTCACTTGGGACTTGGTTTTGTTGCTCGAACCTCTACCAAGGTTCCAAGTGAGAACATCGAGGAGCCCGAGAACCCAACTTCAAAAGGGGAGAATGGAGGAAAGGACTACTCGGCGGTACCCCCACCGCCGAAGTACACTCCGGATCCACCCATTCCCATGCCACACATTATCCCTCAAGGAGCACCACCTATGCTAGATACGTCTAATTTCGCCAATTGGCAATATCTAATGCGCTCACATATTTCCAGCTCATCCATTGAGTTAATTAGAATTGTGGAGGATGGATTCTCTCCATTTGACCCAAAGAAGTTGACACGAGGTGAAGTGGTGGACAAGCAACTCAATGCTACAGCTTTGGGAATGATTCAAAAGGCCTTGACTCCAAAGGATTTTGCTCACATTCGCCAATTTGACACTGCCAAGGGAGCTTGGGATCAACTCACCGAGCTCTTTGTTGGGAATGCTAGCATCCAAAGCTCAAAGTTTGATGAGATCAACAACGAGTGCGATGGTTTTGCAATGCAAGATGATGAGACTCCTGAAGACATGTATAGGCGCCTTAAGGTCCTTTGTTCCACTATGAGGGACCTCGGGGCTCACTATGTTGATGACAAGTTTATGAAGAGGAAGTTCATTCAAGCTCTTCTTCCATTTGAAGAACAAAAGCTCAACTCTATCAAGGGAAGAACCAACTTTCACTTAATGACCTCCCAAGAAGTCTTGAGTGAAGTAATTGCCATGACTATTGCTAAGAAGAATGCGGAGTCCGCTCGAGCTAGAGCCATTGGATCAACAAAAGTGAACCTTGCTTTGAAGGCCAAGGCTATTGAAGTTGATGATGATGATACATCAAGTGAGTGGTCTCAAGAATATCTCAAATGTGCCTTCAACGAACATCTTGCTCTCGCTTCAAGGGCCTTTTGGAACAAGTCCGGATTCAAGTCAAGATCAAGGGACAACTCAAGATTCAACTCACCCAACAAGTCTCCCAAAGCAAGATCGTGCTACAATTGCAACGACAAGAGTCACTTTGTGGCCAAGTGTCCCTTTGAGAACCGTGAAGACAATGGTGGTCGTCTCATTCGCAAGGTCAAGTCAAGATCTCCTCATCCCATAAACAAGAACTACACCGTCAAGAACGCCACTAACAAGGAACGAACAATTGTGGTCCATGAAGAATATCTTTCGGGCACGGATGAAGATGATGATGATGAAGGTCATGGTGGAGAGATTGTGGGGGTTGCTGCTATTGCCACTACCTCAACTCCACGTCTATCCCTCTTTGACTCGCCAAATGAAAATGTCATCTCCTCCAACCAAAAGTGCTTCATGGCCAAGGCCACCGAGGTATCACCGAAACCCACTCCTCAACCCATCTCTAGTGAGCCTTCCTCTCTTGATCTTGTTGGTCTAGAGGTGAAGAAAGAGATGATTGACATGTGTGAATTTGTTGCTACCTTAGATGAAGAAACTAGAAACTGCTTTGAGTCCTTACTTGCACAACTTGAAAATGCTAGAGATGCCTTAGATGAAAAGGAAGAACTTCTTGACTTGCTAAGTAAAAATGAAAGAGATGCCGCCGATGAAATTGCCTCTCTCACTCAAAGTCTTGAGGATGAACAAAATATGAGAATTAATCTTGAAGAAAATGTGTCTAAGCTTTTAGATGATCATAACAACACTTTGACCTCTACAATTAAAGAACGTGACCATGCTCTTGCTTTGATTAAGGTTCTCAAGAAAGAAAATGCTGAGTTTGTGGGTGGTCATGATAAGACTCAAGAGGATCTTGAGAAACTCAAAGAGGAACACAAAGCCTTGGAGAGTAAATTCTCAAGTCTTTTTGAGGCTCATGAACAGCTTCAAACTCAATTAACTTGTGATCTTTCTAAGTCTTCCGCTGTGCAAATTATAGACTTGTCTAGCTCTCCTAACCCTTGTTGCAAGCATGAGCATCTCATAGAGGAGGTCAAGGTTTTGAAGGATCAACTTGCCAAGACTAAGAAGAAGAAGAACAAGAACAAGAAGAAGAAAAAGAACAAGGGCATGTCCCAAGGAGTTCCAAATGGCCTAACCCTCTTGCAAAGTGACAACTTTGTCGGAAAGAACAATCTCTCTTATATTCTTTGCAAATCTTATGATGGTCATGTATATGCTAGATATGTGGGGACATCTTACACGCATGATTATCATTGGGCCATTTGGGTGCCAAAGGTTCTTGTCACTAACAAAAGGGGACCCATTGCAAAATGGGTACCTAAAACCAAGGCTTGATTTTCTTGTAGGACTATGCTTCCTGCGGATCAAAATGGGTGCTTGATAGTGGTGCCACGAGTCATATGACCGGAAGCAAGTCTATCATGACTGAGTTGAGACCCAATATTGCCAACACCATGGTCTCCTATGGTGACAAAACAAGCTCTCAGGTTTTGGGTTTTGGCAAAGTGGTGGTAACCCCGGATGTATCCTTGGTTGACGTCATGCTTGTCAAAACTCTTGGTTACAACTTACTCTCAGTTCGTGCTCTTGCTCTTATGGGTCTTTCTTCTTTCTTTAATTCTCATTCCGTGGTCCTCATGTGGAGCAAGTCTCTCAAGGTGGCTTTTGTAGGGTATGTAGAACATGACTTGTACGTGGTGGACTTTTCAGGGACCACTACTCCTCATGCTCTATGTCTCTATGCTAAAGACGACAAGGGCTGGTTGTGGCATCGCCGCCTATCCCATGTTAACATGAGAAGTTTGCAAAGACTTCACTCCGAGGGCCACATCCTTGGAATTAACGATGTTTCTTTTGCCAAAGATCGTGTTTGCAGGGCTTGTATTGAAGGGAAGATGCATGAAACTCCTCACAAAGCGCTCAATCAAATCACTACCGAGAGATGTTTGGAGCTCTTGCATATGGATCTCTTTGGTCCTCCCTCTCATGATAGCCTTGGAGGCAAGAAGTATTGCTTGGTTATTGTGGATGATTTCTCAAGATACACTTGGGTGTTCTTTTTCAAGTACAAGAGTGAGACTCAACAAACCGTCATTGACTTTGCTAATGAGGTTCAACGGAAGCACAATGCAACTATTCTCTCAATTAGAAGTGACAATGGCACCGAGTTCAAAAACTATACTTTGGATGAGTTTCTCAGTGATGAAGGAATCAAGCATCAATACCCCACTCCCTACACCCCTCAACAAAACGGAGTTGCTGAAAGGAAGAATCGCACTTTGATGGATGCGGCTCGGTCTATGCTAGCTGAGTTCAAGTCTCCATACAACTTTTGGGCCGAGGCCATCTCCACCGCTTGCCATGCAACCAACCGGCTTTATCTCCGCAAGAATAAGAACAAGACCCCCTATGAACTTCTCACCGGGAAAAAGCCTAATGTTAGCTACTTTCGGGTGTTTGGGTGCAAGTGCTACATACTCAAGAAAGGAGTTCGGTTGTCAAAGTTTGAATCCAAGGCTCAAGAAGGAATTTTCGTTGGTTACTCAAATCAGTCCCATGCTTATAGAGTCTACAACAAAGCCAATGGAAGAGTTGAAGAGACGAGCAACGTGAAGTTTGATGAAAATCATGAGTCTCTTGTTAGGCAAGATGGTGTTTGTGATCCAAGTGATGAAATTCCTCCCAAGGCCATAGGAAGAATGGGTGTGGGTTTCCACCTCCCCATTGAGGATCCCCTTATGGACGAAGGAGAAGGACCAAGCTCTACTCAAGTGGAGCCCTCACTCTCACAAGATCATCTTGCACCTCAAGGACCTACCTTCTTGGCACAAGCTCCCTCAAGCTCTTCCGAAGCTTCCCATGCTCATGACTCTCCAAGCTCTAAAGATCAAGCTCTTCATCAACAACATCAACCTCCCCTCGATGGGGCTCATCCTCAAGGCACCTCTCACGGACAAGCTCTTCATCAACCTCATCATCCTCCCCAAGATTGGGCTCCTCCTCAAGGTCACGTTTCTCCCCAAGGTCAAGCTCGTCGAGATCAAGATCAAGTCAATGATCCTCAAGGATCCTCTCCAAGTGATGACTCTCCCGAAGTGGAAATTGATGAAGATGACCCTCGTGTTCGTGCTTATAGTCAAGGGGGCGGCTCAATTGGTGGAAATGACCAAGTGGTATCTCAAGAATCTCGAATTGAAGCACAAGCCCGTCGTCAAGCCTATCGTATCGCCAAGCTTGTTCGAGATGGCCATATCCTTGATAATGTTTATGGAGATTTCAATAAAGGTTCCACTACTAGGAGGCAACTAGCTTCCTTTTGCTCTCACCATGCGTTTATCTCTCTTGTGGAACCACAGAAAGTCTTCGAAGCTCTTGAAGATGACGATTGGCTTGATGCTATGAACGAGGAACTTCACAACTTCAAGAGGAACAATGTTTGGACATTGGTTGAGCGGCCCAAAGATTGTCAAAACGTCATTGGAACCAAGTGGGTCTTCAAGAACAAGTGTGATGCGAATGGAATTGTCGTGCGCAACAAGGCAAGGTTAGTTGCCCAAGGATACTCACAAGTTGAGGGCATCGACTACGGTGAGACTTACGCCCCCGTTGCTCGCCTTGAATCCATTCATATGCTCCTTGCCTTTGCTACCCATCATAACTTTAAATTGTATCAAATGGATGTTAAGAGTGCTTTTCTCAATGGTCCTTTGAAAGAGTTGGTATACGTCAAGCAACCTCCGGGCTTTGAGGATCCACTTCTTCCGAACCATGTCTACAAGCTCAATAAGGCACTCTATGGCCTCAAGCAAGCTCCACGTGCGTGGTATGATTGCCTTAGGGCGCTCTTGTTAGACCGTGGCTTCGAAGTGGGCCTCATTGATCCCACTCTTTTTACTAAGAAAGTTGGAGGCCATTTGTTCGTATGCCAAATCTATGTAGATGACATTATCTTTGGGTCTATTAACAAAACTTTTAATGAGGAATTTGCCAAGCTCATGACCGACCGCTTCGAGATGTCCATGATGGGGGAGTTGAAGTTTTTCCTTGGATTTGAAGTCAAACAATTGAGGAAAGGGACTTTCATCAACCAAGCCAAGTACATCCAAGACATGCTCAAGAAGTTCAAGTTTGATCAAGTCAAAGGTGCCAAGACTCCCATGCAAACTAAGGTTAATCTTGATCTCGATCCCAAGGGTAAGGAGGTGGATCAAAAACTCTATCGTTCGATGATTGGTTCTTTGATCTATCTTTGTGCATCCCGGCCGGATATTATGTTGAGTGTGGGTATGTGTGCAAGATTTCAAGCCGCACCAAAGGAAAGTCACATGGTGGCTGTCAAGAGGATCTTTTGATATTTAGTTCATACCCCAAACTTTGGGTTGTGGTACCCCAAGGGAGCCAGCTTTGATCTCATTGGTTACACGGACTCGGACTGGGCTGGTGACAAAGTGGGAAGGAAGTCAACCTCCGGAGCTTGTCAGTTTCTCGGAAGATCTTTGGTTTGTTGGTCCTCAAAGAAGCAAAACTGTGTGTCTATGTCTACTGCCGAAGCTGAGTATATCTCTGCCGCAAGCTGATGTGCTCAATTGCTATGGATGAAGCAAACCTTGAAGGATCTTGGACTATCTTTTGACAAGGTGCCTCTTCTTTGCAACAATGAGAGTGCAATTGCTATTGCTCACAATCCCGTGCAACACAACCGGACCAAGCACATTTAGATTCGTCATCATTTCATTCGGGACCATGTTGCTAGAGGAGACATTTCTTTGGAGTATGTCCCCACCAAGGCAAATCTTGCGGATCTTTTCACGAAGCCTCTTGATGAAGCAAGGTTCCGAGAGTTAAGGCATGAGCTAAATATCATTGATTCGAGCAATGTTGCTTGAGCCCTTGCACACCTACCCGTGTCTCAATGTGTATCTTGTTTGGATGTAGGCATGGATTTAGGGGGAGTGTAGTTCCTCTTATGAACAAACGCTATCCCTATTATGCGCACATTAAAGTTTTCATACTCTATCGTCTCTAAAGGAGACCATTTGAGCTTCATGATGAGTGTTGGTAATGAACCCAAGATATATCTTCGCGGTGTCAAGCCATTTACTCTTATATAAGGTGGTTTCGGCCACCGACTCGTTCTTATTTGGTTCGTTTTTATTTGTGTTTTCTTGTTTTGGTGTTTTTGGTTCTTCACAGTTTGAGCTATCTATCCCAAGCCTTTCCTTACCTCAAGCCCTCTCTATTCCCTGCACAAGTTCTTCCTTGTTATCCTATCCTGAGATGTTCCTCCTGGTGTCAGCGGAACTTCCGGTCAGTCTGACCCGGAAGTTCCGGTCCACCGGAACTTCCGGTGGTGCTCCCTGTCCTATATAAGGTGGGCCCTGGGGGAAAAATGGGATCTTCTTCCTTTTTTCCCCCAAGACCCATCTTCTATCAGGAGCGCCGCCGACCAGGACGTCTCCAAGAGGGCGCTCCGGCCCCCTCTTCTCCAACCGCTCCTCTCCAGATCTGCTCCGTGGTATCCTTCCCCACCTCGATCTCCCGCCATGGACTCCGGTATTTGCCCTTAACTCCCTCCATTAATGGAGATCTTGCTCTCACCATGGCTTGAGTTAGGGCACACCTTGTCTAGGCTAGTTCTTTGGCTAGAACTTGTTGGAAGATCTTGGTAGGCCTAGGGTACCATGCTAGAGTAGATTGGTCCAATACATCCTTGGAAAAATTTGTGCATTGGTGGTCTTTAGATCTACATCTAGGGAACTCCTGTTGAAACTGTCAGTTCGTGGCCTCACCGGAACTTCCGGTAAGCCATGACCGGAACTTCCGGTCTAGACCGGAAGTTCCGACGTTTCAGCGGAAGTTCCGGCTACACTGCAAATTTTTTTCCTGTTTGTATTTTTCCAATCTAACTCTTTTTGTTTCCACTTCCGAACTTGTGCACTTATCCCAACTTCCCTCCCTATTCTTGTTCTTTCTTCTCAGGGGAAGGAGAGACTCGCCTAGGAAAGCGTGCCCGCCGACCATCCGCTGACATTCCTCCTGAGATTGATGAGGAAGATGCTGAAGTTGTGCGTCCAACCACACAGACTTCTCGCCAGAAGGCTGCTGCTGCTCGCTGTGCTGCTGCTGCAGGGAAGAGGCCTGCTCTTTCTCAGAAGGCCACTGCTGCAGGGCCAGATATGACCAAAGCCAAGATTTCCAAGTGGACTCAGAAGGCTTACGCTGCATTCAGGGCTACAGATCCCTACCTCGTGCCTCATGATCGTCTCTGCTTGGACCCTCATTTTCACACCTGCCGTCAGGAACAAATTTATGAAGAAATCTATGCATCAAAGAAGAAGTTCGTGGTTGCTCCTCATAAGTACATCAATGTGCCTCACATGGAAGAGAAGCAAGTCTACTTTGGGGAGGCTCTTGATATCTGCAAGAAGTTTGGACTGATTCCCCTCATGGAGCACCGTCAGAACTTTGATGTAACTGCTATTGCTCAGTTCTACTCCACCCTATTTCTTCACATGCAGTCCTCTACTGAAGGTGAGATGAAGTGGATGACCATGGATGTGTACCTTACCGCTACTTGGGCTGAGTTTGCTGAGCTTCTGGGCTATCCCATTCAGCCTGGACGCGGGGCGAATGGTTGGCGTGTTCATGGTCCTACTGCTGCTGATCCTGAGGTTCTGGAGCCTCTCTACATTGAAGGATGGGGAAGTGTTGGGTTTGTGAATCATCTGCTGCCAGCTTATGACATTATGCGCAGGGTGTACTTGAACACCATCTCTCCCAAAGCTGGCAACTTTGATCAGTTTCATGGATATCAGGTTGACCTCATGCATTAGACCCATCTTCGCCAAGACACTGACAGGTCAATGGATGTTATGCACTTCATCTACTCAGAGATGTGGGGTGCTCTCATCGAAAAGCGCTCCTGCATCTATGCTCCGTACATTCAAACTCTCATCAATCACAAGTGGCTCGAGAAGACTGGCACCCCCTTCCCTCAAGACATCATCACCATTCATGAAGAGAAAAGGCTCCGTGTGAGTAAGCACCAGAAGCCTCGTTCTCAGGAAGAAAAGGAAGCTGCTCTCAAGAAGACTCAAGGTGTTGCTAGTGGTCCCTCCTCTGCTCCGGGTGGCTCTAGTGCTGGTGGTCCTTCTCTTCAGAGGCAGCCATCTTGGGCAAAGAAGCTGCTTGGGAAAGTGAAGAAGACTTTCTGCTTTCTGCAGGACCGCGAGTATCAGGCTTATGTTGATCTGCGTCACAACGTTCAGCGCCAGAAGGCCGTCATGACAGCCCTCAATATTCCTTGCTCACCGGTCTCTAGCTCTGTCACTGCTCCCAAGGAGGATTGGGTTCGCACCAACTGCAACTGGTCTGAAGATGAGTCTGAGGAGGAGGTCACTGGTCCGCATGAGTCTTCTCCTCCTTCCCCTTCTCATGGCTGGGACGAGTAGTTTGATCTCTTCTTCCTTTTTGGTGTCTCGATGCCAAAGGGGGAGAAAGATGTCTATTAGGTTGTCTACGGGATTTGCATGGGTTGAGTCGCGAGCCTGTTCTTGCCTTTGATCTTTTCTTACTCGCGAACTCTCTAGTTTATTTGTGTGCTTGTGGTTTTATGTCCGTGAACTTATGTGTGCTTGTGGACCATGTGGTATGTTATGTTTGAGACTATGTGGTATATCTATGTGATATCTTTGTGGTATCTTATACTTTGCCGTGAGTGTGGTATCTTATTGTCATCTCTTGGGCTGTTGCTATGGTGGTGGAGCCTCATTGCTCTTGTTATTATTATTACTCCGTTTGTCTCCACCACTTTTAGTTGGTTCTGGTATGATCTCTATCCCTTTTTTGTACTTGTGCTACCTTTACAATTGTTAGGGGGAGCCTCCGTGTATGTGTGCTAGTTCAGTCCTTAGGGGTCTTCTCTCTACCTTGCACACATACAGGGGGAGCCTGTCCCGTCCATTGCAAAGATTGCTTTGTTTCTATGCAAATCTGTGGGATTGTCATCTAACACCAAAAAGGGGGAGATTGAAAGGACTATATCTTCCCATGATGTTTTTTTGGTGTTAAATGACAATCCCAACCATGTTTTTAACTGTGCTCTTGAGTTTTAGGGGAAACGTCGTTGTTGTCTCATTCTATTGTGATGGATGCTCTCTTGTGATCTTTTGAAGACGGTGGCCTTTTTTAGTCTTCTCCTAGTTTCTTTCTGGTTGATGTTTTTAGGTCACCGTATATTAAGAGGGGGTCCATGTTGGAGGGCTGTGGGAAATCACTTGTTTTTGCACAAAACCTATATGCACCGCCACAGCCATCCCATTATTCCGTGAGAGAGAGCGTTTTCCTGTTCTGTTGGGGCCTTTTGTGTCTCACCGGAACTTCCGGTCATAGCTCAAACCTTTTTCTGCGGGCTGTTCTGCAGTTTGTTCCGACGCTAGTTCCGCCCAAGTTCCGGTGGTGGTTCAGTAACCTTCTGTGTTGAAGTGTGATATTTGCCGGAACTTGGCCGGAACTTGACGGAACTTGCTCGAAACTTTTCCTGGCAAAAGTTCTTGAGCGGAACTTCCGCCTGAAGGCCGGAACTTCCGGTCAGACTCGCTTCGCGACCCAAAAGTTCCGCCCCTGTTCCGCCCCAAGTTCCGGTGAAGGCTCAGAAAGTTTCTGTTTTGAAGCGTGCTATTTGCCGGAACTTGATCGGAACTTGCTCGGAAGTTCACCGGAACTTCCGGTCTGCTTTGACCGGAACTTCTGGCTGTGCTTCTGGAGCGGGCATCAACGGTCTGATGACCGTTGGAGCCAGGCTCAGGCGGAACTTCCGGCCTCTCACCGGAACTTCCGGTGAGGTCGCGGGGGCTGTAACGGTTCAGTGCGAGGGGGGGCCTATTTAAGGCACCCCTCTTCTTCCTCCCACCCTCTCTTGTTTTTTTCTCTCTCCTCCATTAATGCTTGAGCTTCACCTCACTAGATCTCTCTCTCTAGCCACTCAAACGACCTTATCTTTTGATAGGTGAGGGAGGAGACCTAGATCTACACTTCCACCAAAGAAGAATTGATTTCCCCCACCCATCCTTTGTGGATCTTGTTACTCTTGGGTTTCTTGGAACCCTAGACGGTGTAGGGCATCCTCGGAGCTGAGGCATGTGTTATAAAGCTTCGAGGTGTCGTTGAGGGCCTCCAATTGAGTTGTGGAGCCTCCCCCTCAACCTTGGTGTAAAGGTTTCGGTTGGCGCCTTCAAGGTCACCGGTTAGTGGATTGTGAGGCCTCCTTTGTGGGGGAGCTCACCGGAGAAGAAGGTGAGGCCTTTGTGGCGCTCGGGTGACCTTGTGTGGCCCCGACACCTCTCCAACGTAGACGTAGCTCCTTGGGAGTGAACTACGGGAATTACATCTCCGTGTCCCCTCGCCGGTTACTTCGTTCCCTTCCTTTATTCCTTGCTATTTACTGTTTATGTGGTTTGTGTTCGCTTTCTTGCATTTAGGTTGCTCACTTAGTTGCATCTCTAGATAACTTCCTTTCTCGTTGAGCCTAAAAGTGTGAAACAAATTAAAATTGGTAGACGCCTATTCACCCCCCCTCTAGTCGTATCAAGTCGGTACTTTCACCAAGCTCAAGCGACATTCTCGCACACTCGACAACATACCGTACCTCCTCGAGATCGCCAAAAGATACGCGGAGGAAGATCCAAACCAGGAAACCGACGACGAGTCGGGAGGCCAACGCCGCACGAGCGGCAACGACAACGGACGACGGTCCGACCTACGCTACAGCAACACTCGCCTCACTGGCAAGCGCCGCAGTGACGGGCGAGTCGACTTCGTCGCCAACGCTGGGCACGCGCAGCGCGAGCCCAAGAGCTTCCGCCGCGACGGAGGGCAACGCCGCGGCAGCGGCAACTACAAGGCGAAACCAAGGTTCGACCCCGCGGCCCTCCTTAACCAACCTTGTGTGTTTCACAGCAGGGAAGGGAAGCCCGCCACGTACACGACCGCCGACTGCCACACTCTCAGGGAGATTGAGAAGGCACGACGAGCGCGAGAGGACCCCGACAACAACCTGCCAAACGGCGGAAAATTCGGCAATGTGGCCGGCTCGCTCCACACCTTCACAGGCTTCAACACGAAGCGCGAGAAGAAGGTCATCGCCCGCGCCTTCGCCGTCAATGCGGTGGCCCAGGTGGATGTTCCCCAGTTCCTCAACTGGTTGGAGCAGCCCATCACCTGGAGCCGGCAGGACCACTCGCCACGCATCGAGTACCCGGGCCGAGTCGCCCTGGTGGTCAAGCCCAAGGTGGGAGACTACTGGCTCCCCAAGACATTGATGGACGGCGGCAGCTCCATCAACATCCCGTACCTGGACACCTTCAGGCGACTGCGGCTCCCGCAGTCGATGGTCGAGACGACCTACACCACGTTCCACGGCATCGTCCCCGGACGGAAGGCATACCCGATCGGCAAGGTCACGCTGCCAGTCACCTTCGGCACACCAGCAAACTTCCACACCGAGCGGATCGTCTTCAAGCTGGTACCCTTCGACAACCCCTACCACTGCGTCCTGGGGCGCCAGGCGTTCGCCAAGTTCATGGCAGCGCCCCACTACGCGTACAACGCGATGAAGCTCCCCGGGCCGTGCGGCGTCATCACCATCAACGGTGACCCTGACATGGCCGCCGAGTGCGGGGCCAAAGGATCCGAACTCGCCGACGCCGTCATCGCGGCAGAGACCAACCACGCCGACGAGCTCGCCAAATACGCGAGCGGGGTCAACAACGACGACCCCACCATACTCAAGAAGCCCAATTCGGAGGGCGCCAACACCTCAGCCTTCGAGGCAACGACGCACACCCGCACCGTCGAGCTGGTCCCAGGCGACTCCAGCCAGACGGTGACGATCGGGACGGGCATGAGCCCAGCCTAGGAAGGCGCACTCATCGAGTTCCTCCATGAGAACAGGGACATCTTCGCATGGAAGCCCTCTGACATGCCTGGTGTCCCTAGGGAACTCGCTGAGCACAAACTAAACGCCGACCCCAAAGTGCGACCCGTCAAGCAGTCGCTGCGGCCCTTCAATGAAGAGCGCCACCGAGCCATCGCCGAGGAGGTGCAGCGTCTACTCGCTGCAGGATCCATCAGGCCAATCAAATACTCCAAGTGGCTGGCAAACCCAGTCCTGGTCGAGAAGAATGGGACCTGGAGGATGTGTATCGACTACACAAACTTAAACAGCGCCTGTCTGAAGGAGCAGTTCGTCCTCCCGCGGATCGACCAAATAATCGACTCCACCGCGGGCTCGGAGTCGCTGTGTTTCCTCGATGCCTACTCTGGGTACAACCAGATCAAAATGGCTGTTGAGGACGAGGAAAATACGATGTTCATCACGCCATTCGGAGCCTTCTGCTACACCGCCATGACCTTCGGCCTCAAGAACGCCGGGGCAACCTACCAGCGGTGCATGCAGGAATGCCTTGCGAGCCAAATTGGCCGCAATATCCACGTCTACATCGACGGCGTGGTAGTGAAATCCGCTCGCCAGGGAGATCTACTCGCCGACCTGGCGGAAACATTCGCCAACCTGTGGAAATACAAGATAAAGCTCAACCCAGGCAAGTGCACCTTCGGTGTACCAGTAGGACAACTACTGTTGTACGTCGTCTCCAAGAGCGGGATCGAGGAGAACCCCACAAAGATCGACACGATCGCTCGACTCGGCAAACCCGAGTGCCTGCGCGACATCCAGAAGCTGGCCGGGCGAGTCGCGGCTCTCAGCCGCTTCATCCCCCGATTGGGCGAGAAGGCGATGCCCCTATACCGCCTGATGCGAAAGAACCCCACCTTCCAGTGGGACAAGGAGGCGGACGACGCACTCCGCGACCTCAAGAAGGTGCTACTCGCAGCACCACTACTCGCCGCCCCCGTCGACAAAGAACCTATGCTGGTCTACGTCGCGGCTTCCGAGCACGTCGTCAGCGCCGTCATGGTCGTCGAGCGGCCGGAGGAAGGAAAGGAGCGCCTGGTACAGCGACGGGTGTACTACATCAGCGAGGTCCTCACCGAGTCGCGCCAGCGATACCCGCAATACCAGAAACTGGTATACGCGGTCTTCAGAGCACAGCGGCGCCTGCCGCACTACTTCCAGCACCCGATCACTGTCGTCTCCTCAGCACCGTTGCAGGACATCATCCACAACCGTGAAGCGACCGGGCGAGTCACCAAGTGGGCCGTCGAAATCGGCGTCCACAACATCAAGTATGAGCAACGAAAAGCGATCAAGTCATAGGCTCTCGCGGACTTCATCGCCGACTGGGAAGAGGCCCAGCAGCCAGAAAAGCTGCCATACCTCCACTACTGGAGCCTGCACTTCGACGGCTCCAAGAACGCGGACAGCACGGGAGCAGGGATCGTGCTGACTTCACCGAAGGGCGACAAGCTCCGCTACGTCCTCTGCCTCGACTTCACCCCCTGCACTATCGTGGGAATGGTCACGGCAAATGCTGCAATCGGCAGCGAGTAGTAGAACGAGGGGCAAGGGCGGCCAACCATCTGCGGTGCGAGATGAGGGCGGAGACACAGGGTTTTACCCAGGTTCGGCCCCCCGGAGGGTAAAGACCTACTCCTGCTAGATTGTATTATGGAGGTGGTACAATGGGCGAGATCGGCGGCTAGGCGGCGAGTAGCTTGGGTATATGATGGAACGTATCTCTACACGCCCCGCAGGGAGGTTTATATAGGCTCACCTCCCCTAGGGTTTACATATCTCAATCGAATTAGTTAAGGCTTCGGTACTCGTTTAACCTAATCCGACTGGGCCTATCTACTCGCCTGGGCCTATCTACTCGCCTGGGCCTTCAGCTTCCAGTCGCTTGGATCCATGCTGGGCCTTGATCCAGTCGCCGTCCTGCAGGCCCACTCGCCAGGTCTTGGGCCAGTCAGAAACGTCCTGCCGGGTATACCCCGGTAGGCGCATCCCCATCAGTAGTCCCCGAGGCCGTCGTTGATTAGGCGTAGGTGGCTGCTGGCAGTCGGAGTACACAGCTTCAGAGTAGACATCCAGTCGAATCATCGGCGGGCTCCTGTATAAAGGAGAAAACTAATCATCCAGATCGCAACTTTGGCGAGTCGAGTCGGCGCAACATTGTCGGGCCGGCGAGCCGAGTGGCTGAAGTTGGACCGTTAAACGTGGTCAAACTAGCCGTTGGGGTAATCCAACGGTAACTTTTGGCGTAATCACCGCGTAGTAACGGCTCCCTGATTTGGCAGGTAACAACCGCTATATAAGGGGAATGGCAGGCGATCAGAGAACCACCTTCTCGCCATTTCCTCCGATTGCGCGCACTTTCGCCTCCCTTCGCATCACGATCCAGCCGACCAGAAATCCTCCGACCCCCCACAAATCCTTCCGCCATGGCCCTCTCCACCGAACCTTGGGTAGATCTAAGTGCACGAGGGCACAACTGGCTTCCTTTGAGGAGGCCGGGATCCTGCGAGCCGGCTGCTGGCGCATCCCCGCGACCGGAGAGGTGACCCCGAACCCGCGAGAGAGGGAATTCATCTGCTTCACCAGTCATCTAGAACGGGGGCTAGGATTCCCCACGTCCCTGTTCTTCCAGCGCTTCTGCGCCTACTACGGGATCCAACCATCGGATCTGGGTCCCCACAGCATCAAGCAGCTCGCCATCTTCGTGGCGTTCTGCGAATGCTACTTGGGCTGCCGGCCCTACTTCCCTCTGTGGCAAGATCTGTTTCATGGACGGATCAGCCGCGAGGAAGCGGGCGGCCCAATGCTCGCCGCGGGCGGCCTAACCTTCCATCTGAAGTCGAAGGCTTCATTCTTCGACTTGATGCTGCCCGCCAAGGCAGCGAGCGACTGGAAGAAGTCGTGGTTCTATGTTGCCGAGGCGACCCCGGAGGGCGAGACGGCGATCCCGCGGTACTCCGCCAACCGGTCCGAGCCGCGCCGTCTTCAAGTCGGCAAGCTCCCCAGCGACCAGCGGATGGTCGTTGACGAAATGCTCCAAACCATCCGTGGTTTGAAGAAGAAGGGCCTCCAGACGATCAATCTATACAACTGCTGGCTCGGGCGGCGGCTCGTTCCTCTGGCTCGACGCGACCACTACATGTACCAGTACATGGGCCGGGAGGAATCGACGAAGGCCTGCCTCGCCGAGTGGAAGCTCGAGGACTACATCCCAGCACTGAAGAAGTGTTATCGCCATATTTTGGCCAAAGGAGGAGATGGGCTGTAATCAAGATGGGCTTGGAAGATACATATATGCAACGTGTTGTTGAAACGGCCTTGTGCGTGGATTTGGGCTAAATTGCCCGTGTATCTTGTATTGTAGTAGGTTACGTTTCGGTTTAAGTAAAGAGATAGGATTGTTAGGGTTATTCCAAAGATAGAAAGTCTCCGGACTATAAATATGTACCTAAGGTTATTGAGAAAAGGAGGACGATCACGTTCACAACAAACACAATCTCGGCGCATCGCCACCCCTTGTTTCTAGGGTTTCTTTCAGGTAAGTGTCATGCTGCCTAGATCGCATCTTGCGATCTAGGCAGTATCTGCTTATGCGTTATTTGGTGTTACTCGTACTGAAGCCTTGTTGATGGCGAGTAATACTATTATCATAGATTTGTTTGGGCTAGCATCGGTACTTTTTTTGCTATGATTGTTTAGTTATGCTGCCTCTAGTTATCTCGCTGCCTTTGCACCTTTTCCCGGGTGTAAGGGTAGCATCTTGCTTGATCTTTATTCAGTCGATTTGATCCGTTATAGTTTTGCCTTGTTTTCCAAGGTTTAGTTTGATATCCATGTAGTCAGGCCTTGCAGACGGGTTGAACGATCCAGTAGTACGTAAAGATATGGTTTGCTAATTCGAGAGGAGTTGTTCCGGGAATTGACTTTACGTCGGTTGTTAGGCCTTCTCTAGGGTTAGTTTTCTATCATCTTTTGTATTTACCAGGCTCAATTGCGTGTAGGATGTTCCAATTACGTGGTGAAAACGTTAAACTGTCGTAGATCGATTTAACTTGTATTGATGAAGCAAAGCCCCATGTTATCGTAGATTTAATGCAGAACCATGGGATAATCGGCTCTAAGAGCCGATTCACAGGGAAACCTGGGAGCCGGTCGCGGCTCGAATTTTACGTATGTTTGTTTGCCATGCAGGAAACCAATCGAAGCAATCCATCACCTTCCTGACCAGGTATAGGTCAGGTGGCACGCCCTCGAATCAGCCAGGACGTGTGCCGGAGTTTTGCGGGCCGTTGCCCGAGGGACCAGGGCCCACCAGCAGTTCTGGGAGCCTCCAGGCTCTCCGTGTTGCCCGTCGCTGCTCGCCGGTGGGTTTTGGCAGGCAACACATTCTGGCACGCCCGGTGGGACATTCAACAACGTCTACATCAACATCCAACGCTGCGATGGAGAACAGACCGGTCACGTACGACGATCTGCCTGAGGAGCACAAGGCGAAGTATGATGATATCAAAGCTCTCTTCGAAGCCGATCTCATCGGCTCTTTTGAGAGGACCCGTAAGCATGGCATCAGGTGGAAAGGGTTCTCACCCGAAGGTGCTCTTGACGAGGTGGATCTGTCTGTTCCTTCAGAAGAGCGCACCAGAGCTCTGCGACAGGAAGTCAATTACATGGTAGCTCATTCTCTTCACCGCCATTCTGAGAGCCTAGTGAACGCTTTCGAGCGCGTCGCGGTTCGCGTAGTTCAGGAGATCATGAAACATCAGTACTCTCCGTCGGGGCCTACTCTAGGGACTCACCAGGGAGAAAGACCGCTCCAGACTAGGCCGCAGCTGCCATTCACGCTTGCAGCTCCGGAGCCACCAGGGGCACCGGCTTACGTCGTCTACAAGGTTGGAGGTGACCCTGGCGATTGCCAATTCCTGTTTGAACCACCTAAAGAAATCCCACATGGGTATGTGTGCACCTACGTGCCGGACTTCAATAACCTGACACGCACGAACCAGGTGGCAACTGCAGGGATTTCTGGGGCAGGAGTTTCTGGAGCAGGGGCTTCGGGAGCAGGTATTCCTGGAGCAGGGATGTCTGGGATGGACGCTGATAAACAGGCATGGCTAGCCAAGTACGCCACCGGAGCGAGTTCTGAGAATTTAGCCCCTGCAGCTCAAACGGTGGAGCAAATCCGTACCATCTTGAGAGACCAGTTCGGCTTCGTGCCGAAGAGAAGGACAATCGGCTATTCTAAGCCGTACCCCAACGAGTTTGATCTAATTCCGCTGCCACCCAAGTATCGGCTCCCTGAGTTCTCAAGGTTTAGCGGGTCAGAAGGGTCGAGCTCGATCGAGCACGTGAGCCGATACCTGGCACAGTTAGGCATGATTTCAGCGTCGGATCAGTTGCGCGTAAGGTTCTTTGCGCAATCTCTGACAGGACCAGCTTTTGGGTGGTACACCTCGTTGCCACCGGATTCGATCCAGACCTGGAAGCAACTGGAAGAACAGTTCCACATTCAGTATCATTCAGAAGCTACCGAGGCTGGCATCGCAGATCTGGCGCAGGTGCGGCAAAAGCGGGGAGAAACGGTAGCTGAGTACATTCAACGTTTCAGGACTGTCAAGAACCGATGTTATTCGGCTCGTTTAACTGAGAAAGAAGCAGTCGAGCTGGTAGTGTTGGGTCTCTCAGCACCTATCAAAGATCTGGCTTTCCAAGTAGAGTACAATTCATTGGCGCACATGGCCCAGAAGCTGACAATGTATGAACAGCGCCACCCTGAATTGTACCAAGACAAGTTCAAACGTCCGATAGGCCTGGTCGATACAGAAGAAGAGGATCCTACACAAGACCAGGAGGTGGCCGTGGCTGAATGGGCTCGGGGGGCAGATCCTGTGTCCTGCAAATGGGTGAAGCAGCAAGGGCCTGCAAAAGGGTTCGACTTCGATGTGAGCAAAGCTGAGCAGATATTCGATTTACTGCTGAAAGAAAAGCAGCTGAAGTTACCCGAAGGCCACAAATTTCCTACGGCTCAAGAGATGAACGGGAGACCATACTGCAAGTGGCATCACTCGTTCACCCACACCACCAATGATTGCAAAGAGCTACGTCGCCAGATCCAAACGGCGATAGAACAGGGCCGTCTGATCCTTGGGCAATTCGCCATGAAAGTAGACACAAACCCATTTCCCGGCGTCAACATGGTAGAGCACAGCCACTCCACGAGGCGTCAGTTGGATTTCTCGTTCGATGTTAATATGGAAGGACCTGTGTACCACCATGGCACATATAAGGAGGAAGACGGTCGCTCTCGGGGCAAAGAAAGAGAGGAGGCCGGTCCACGGGACCGGCCCCGTTATGATGACAGGCGGTATTTGACCGAGGAGCAAGTGAGAAGCGTGCGATATCAGAAGCCACACTCCACGCATCTCCTTAGCAAGTATGAGCGTCAGTATGACCGACGTCGCCGGCACGATAGAGACGATGAAGGATATGAGCACCTCGCTAATAAAAAGTCGAAGGAAAAAGAAGGCATGGATAAACATTGGGATTGTCCTTTCTTCAAGTATTGCTGGGATGCCGGAATGAGCCGATTGCCTACAATCGACAACTGCCCAGAATGCGGACAGCAGAAGGATGACACAGGTCCAGTCTCAGTGTTCAAGCGCCTAGGGCCTCTCCCTCCTCGAGCAAAAGACCTCGAGGAGCCAATGGGTGGAAAAGAAGAAGACAGATATCACCGGCCAAGGTGGTGCCCCGATGGACTCAGGCACACCCAAAAGCGTCGAGTTCAGCGGCTGCGTAACTTGGAGGAAGCCAAAGCGCAGTACCTCCACGCTTTAAGGAAGGCACGGCCCGATCTGGCCGTGAAAGTGCGGCAAACCTTGGAAACGGAGGCTCGTCCGAAAAGGAAAGAATGGCGCCCCAAACCAGTAAAAGCCAATGCGAAGACATCGGCTGGCACAAACATGGTGTTCACACTTCCGTCAGAGTTTTGCGCTCCAAGAGCCAAAGAACTACCAGTGGCACAGTTTGACTGCGGCCCACGGCCGGTCATATTTGAAAAGCCACAAGAGAAGGGCTACAAACATCTGAAAGCTCTGTACCTGCGAGGTTATATCAATGGGCAGCCTGTCCGCAAGATGTTGGTTGACACCGGAGCGGCAGTCAATATAATGCCATACTCCATGCTATGGCGTTTGGGACGCTCCACTGCAGATCTGATCAAAACCAACGTAACGTTAAGCGACTTCAACGGCCAAACTTCAGAGACGCAAGGCGTTCTGAATGTGGACCTGACCGTGGGCAGAAAAACCATCCCTACGTCATTCTTCATCGTTGACAGCAAAAGCACCTACGTTGTCTTGCTGGGGAGGGATTGGATTCACGCCAACTGCTGCATTCCATCCACGATGCACCAGTGCCTGATACAGTGGGATGGAGATGAAGTGGAGGTCATTCATGCAGATGATTCAATCGAGATCTCCATAGCTGGCATGAACATCTGGGAGGCAGGAGACCAAGAGCCGAACTCTGGAGTCAGTCTAGACGGCTGTGAGCGCATCGAAGCTACAAAAAACGGGGTGAGGCTGGTCTTATCCACTGGCCTGACAGAGTAGCAAAGTCCACGATCATACGTGGTATGGCCGATCCCTGCGATCGGCCGCAAAAAACAAAAAGCAGTAAGCTTATGACAAACAGGTCATGCAGTCGTAGTAGGGAGATTCCCTGCCATTGTAGAGCACAGATAAGTTGTAAACCTTCCTTGACTAATGCAATCGAAAAGGGGGCCGATTCCGGCAATCGGCCCAAATTATCCTTGTTATCCTCACCAACTGTTTGCCCCGTGTTTAGCATCGATTTAGCAGGTGACGGAAAGCTAGGGTATGGGTTTACATCCGCTGATGAGCTAGAGGAGATTGACATCGGTCCTGGGGATAAGCCACGACCAACATTTATCAGCAAGAAGTTAGATCCGAATCTGCGGGGTCCAATGATAGCTTTGTTGAAAGAGTATCCAGATTGCTTTGCCTGGGACTATACAGAGATGCCCGGGTTAGACAGGAGCATCATTGAGCATCGAATCCCGCTTAAAAAAGGGTTTCGGCCGTTCCAGCAGCGAGCACGACAGATGAAGGCCGAAATTTTGAAAGAAGTCAAGAAGGAGATCGAGAAAATGTTGACAGCCAAGTTAATCAGGCCATGCAGGTATGCTGAGTGGATTTCTAGTATCGTACCTGTAGAGAAAAAGGATGGCCGCTGGCGTGTTGCCATAGATTTTCGGGATCTCAATAGAGCTACTCCGAAGGATGAGTATCCGATGCCGGTAGCAGAGACATTAATCAACGCAGCTGCTGGTCATAAGATCTTGAGCTTCATGGATGGCAATGCCGGTTACAACCAAATTTTTATGGCTCCGGAAGATATACACAAGACTGCATTCAGAGTCCCAGGTTCGGTGGGGTTGTTTGAATACGTAGTCATGACGTTTGGACTGAAGAATGCCGGCGCCACATACCAAATAGCCATGAATTACATTTTCCATGATCTGATCGGCAAGCTGGTGGAAATTTATATCGATGACGTGGTGGTCAAGTCTGCTTCAGTACAAGGACACTTGGACGATCTGCAACGCGTCCTGGACCGAACAAGGAAATTTGGACTACGAATGAATCCAAAGAAGTGTGCCTTCGGTGTAACGGCGGGTCAGTTCTTGGGTTTCTTGGTCCATGAACGCGGAATCGAGATCGGCCTGAAAAGTCAGGAGGCAGTGCGAACAATGAAGCCACCTACCACGAAGAAAGAACTACAGTCTCTCATCAGCAAGATCAACTTCGTCAGAAGATTCATCTCCAATCTGTCAGGAAGAATAGAGCCGTTCATGGGACTTGTGAAAATTAAAACTGATGAGGAGTTCCGCTAGGGGACAGAACAACAACGAGCCTTCGACGAAATCAAAGAATATCTGACAAAGCCGCCAGTATTGGTTCCGCCCCAGCCGGATAGGCCGTTCTACATTTACTTATCAGTAGCTGACACGTCCATCGCCTCGGTGGTGGTGCAAGTTTATGATGGTCAGGAGCGAGTTGTGTTTTACATCAGCAGAAGGATGCTCGACGCAGAGACAAGGTACCCCGAGATCGATAAGTTATGCCTCTGCCTATTTTTCACCTGCACCAAGCTGCGCCACATCTTGCTCTCAGCAGAGATTATCATTATATGCAAATCAGATGTCATAAAGCACATGCTGTCGGCCCCTATGTTGAAAGGCCGACTCGGCAAATGGATGTTTGCATTATCGGAATTTGACATCCGGTACCAACCCGCGAAAGCGGTTAAGGGTCAGGCATTGGCCGACCTTATTGCTGAAAGGATCAACACTGATATAGCAGCGCTGTCTATACGAGCGTGGGCTATGTTTTTCGATGGATCGGTTTGTGATGATGGTTGCGGCATTGGCATTCTACTCGTGTCGCCCCGGGGGGCAACATATTCCTTCTCCATCAGGCTAGCTACCCCTCGCACCAACAACGTCGCCGAGTATGAGGCGATACGCAAGGGAATGGAGTTGCTCATCGAAGCTGGAGCAGAGGCAGTGGAAATTTTTGGAGACTCCAAATTGGTGATTTCCCAACTCACGGAGGAATACAAGTGTGAGAGCGAGTCGCTCTTCCCTTTATGGTTGCATTGCCGTGAGCTCATGGCACAGTTCCGGTACATAAACTTTAATTGGATCCCGCGATCGCAGAATACAGAGGCGAATGATCTCGCACAAATGGCGTCAGGCTACAAGGACGTAGCAGAGGGAACTGATGTTCAAGTACAGTTCCTGGAGGCGGACGACTGGAGAGCCGATATCTTCAATTACTTGAAAGATTCGGCTCGGGGGGCACCTAAACGGATAAGGTACAGGGCCATGAAGTATGTGCTTATCGGGGATGACATGTTCTACAGGACTCTGGAAGGGTTACTGCTCAAATGTCTGGGACCAACCGAGGCCAATCGGCTCCTACACGAGGTACACGAAGGCGCCTGTGGAACTCACCAATCGGCTCACAAGATGAAATGGTTGATCAGGCGATCAGGGTTTTATTGGCCCACCATGCTTAAGGACTGCTTTAAGTACTACAAAGGGTGTCAAGCATGTCAGAAATTTGGAAAAATTCAGACGGTACCCGCGTCAGCAATGAACCCCATCATCAAGCCTTGGCCATTCCGAGGTTGGGGCATGGATATGATTGGCAAGATCAATCCTCCATCAAGCAAAGGCCACATGTGGATTTTGGCCATTACGGATTATTTCACTAAATGGGTGGAAGCCGTCCCTATGAAGTCAGTGAGCTCGAAGGATGTTATCGATTTTGTGAAGGAACATGTCATTCATAGATTCGGGATTCCCCAAACGATCACGAGCGATGGAGGTTCGGTCTTCACTTCTTACGAGTTTAGAGAGTTCTGTGAGGACACGGGAATTAAGCTGATCCGATCATCTCCGTACTATGCTCAAGCAAATGGGCAAGCTGAAGCGTCCAACCAGAGCCTTATCAAGTTGATCAAGAGGAAGATCGATGAGCACCCTAGGCGTTGGCACGAGGTTTTGTCAGAGGCTTTATGGGCTTATCGCATGTCATGTCATGGAGCGATAAAAACCTCGCCATACCATCTAGTCTATGGACAAGAAGCCGTATTGCCCTGGGAAATTATGGCTGGATCGAGACGTGTCACTTTTCAGAACGATCTAACAACTGAAGAGTATACGGCCCTGATGAGTGACAGTGTTGAGGATTTAACTGAGCTTAGGCTGTGGTCGCTTGAGAAAATCAAAGAGAATAAGGCCAAGGTAGCTCGTGCATATAATAAAAAGGTGAGACCGAAGGAGTTCCACGTTGGCGATCTGGTATGGGAAGCTGTGTTGCCACTGGGGACTAAGGATGCAGCATATGGTAAATGGTCTCCAAATTGGCACGGGCCATACAGGGTCGATCAAGTTTTAAGGGGAAACGCGTACATGCTTGAGGAGCTGGATGGCGTAAAATTCCCAGTGGCTGTCAACGGTCAACACCTCAAGAAATATTTCCCAAGCATGTGGGATGATGGACAGTGAAATATGGGGGCCGATACATGAAATCGGCCAATAAAAAAATACCCAATAAAAAATACCCAATAAAAAAATACAGCCGATGCACAGCCATCGACTCTAGAGGTTCAAACTGCTACGAGCAGGTGTCAGTATACGCGAAGAAGCTACTGAAGGAATGCCTCGAAGGCGTGGAGGGCGTCATCACGGACACGATCCACCTCGGCGATCTCGGCTTCGTCGTCTTCGTCCTTGCCCGTCACTAGCTGCTTGTTCAGGGCACGTATTTCCGCCAGATCAGTTTTCAGTTGAGCTTTGAGGCCTTCCGCTTCGTCTTGGGAGCGGGCGATGAGTGCTTCTTTGTCACGGATGAGCTGTTTAGTCGCCCGGACCTTCTCCTCAAGGTCTCCCAGTTCCTTTTTTAAGGATGCGAGCTCGGCGGTGCTGACAGAGGTGTCAGTTTTGGCATCCAGAGACGCCTTTTTCTCGTTGAGCTGCTGACATTTGTCTGCAATGTTGGCCTTCAGTGGGAGTCGGGCGCGGCGCAGATTAATCCTCTCGCGAGCCAACTTCACCCTTGACCCGTAGAAAGACAGAGTTACAACTGGCCAAAGCTTCACCTGCAGTGCTACTGGGAGTTGGTCCTTGATTTCAGCAAGGACGCTCTTCACCTCTTCAGAGCCCTCGATCAACTTCTCGATCGGGGAGGACAGCAAGGCTTTGAGACGCTGGAATTGAGGTAGAACAGCCCTTGCTCGTGGTTCATCGTCAGCAACAGGGAGAGTTGGTTCGATGGATTCAGGGTCGAACGTCAGCAGACCTGAGATATCACAACTCTGGCAGGCCGAAATGGCGTCAGTGTGCGTCCAACACGGAAGGAAGAGCCGAACGTAGCGAACGTACCTCTCCTAAGGTCGAGGGGATAGCAGATGACGAGACCATCGGCTTGTGTGTTGTTGCTGGGGGCTTGGCCAAAGTGGTAACCGTTTCAGCTACACCTTCAGGGATTACTAGATCCGGCCTTGCTGCAGGCATCGGCACTTCCCCGGCTTTTCCACTAGAAGGGCCAGTCGTCTGCATGGAAGGTGTTTAGCCGATGTAAATAAGTGATGAATCGGCAGATATAAAAAAAAAATTGGTAAGAGCATCGAGGGTGATGACTTTCAAAACCTCCTGGCTCGACGAACAAGTTTGCAGCCCCTTGCGAGCCCTTTTGGGGCTCACGACTGGCCCCGCCTCGATTGATGCTCGGGGGCAGCAGGTTCAGGAACTGGCCTTTTCCTAGGAGCCGATTGTGGCAAATCTGGCTGGCTCGGTGTGATGATCCTCTCAGAGTCTGTTGGACCCAATTCTCCTCGATTGGATTGTGTGTCCTCGCTGGAGGTGTCTTCGACGGAAGCCTGTAAGGAAGGAGAGCTAGTAAACACAAGCATGTTTGCAAGGATGAAGGAGATCAACCAAGGCATGGATCAGCATACATGCGAACTTTCCGGAGAAGGGCTCTGGCGCCTCAAAGTCTTCCTGGCGGCTGCCTTCCTCACCACCGTTCTCGTTTTAGTTGGAACTCGAGAGGCGGCGGACCCAGAAGTGGCTTGGATCTTGGAAGCCGATTGTGGTGATATCGGCTGGTTCTGCATCACGACCTTTTGAAAAGGTGGCGAATTTTTGCAGAAAAGGACCACAGGAGCTGGTGGGAAGAATTCGAAGGGGGAGCCATCATCGTGTGTAGGTTCAGGACCATCTTGTTGCTGCAAGGAGACAGAGCGGGTTGTTAGAAGGATCATTTGGGAGCTGCATCAAGAAAATTTACAAGTAATAGTACCTGTTCTACGGGGATATCATAGTCAGCATCGAGCTGTTCCAGCAACGGTCCCAGAGCTCTCCTGAAGGCATGAGTCTTCCACATCGCCCACCAGTTCTCAAAACCATCGGTTGATGAAGTAAAGATGAGGTTGTTGGGAATTGGGATGGTTAGAGCATCGAAGAAGGAATAACACCTTTGACTGATGAGAGGATCGGGCAGGTCAGCTCTGCTCTCTGTAAGATGGTGGAGAAAGAAATGGGGAGGTACTTGTCCAAGGCCAAATTGCCGAGCCACTACGACTGGCTGGTAGAATTCATATCCAGGCTTGATTATTCTATTGGATGTGCTCATGCCAACTGGAAGAAAGCAGGGACGGATCACAGTGGAAAACAGCTGCCGAGTGCTGGTGTCATCGGCAAAGTTGTCTAGCCTGAAGGAGATTGGATTTTCAAAATGTTCCGATTCTTCCGTGTAAGGAAAGAAGATAGGATTATCCAGGCCTTGGAAGAAAATGCTGAACCATTTGGAGGCTTCCTGAGGGATCAGTTTGCTACCTGGCAGTCTGTACAGAGCTTGGCCATAGCTGGTACATCGGATCTGCTTCCCTTTGACATTTGGAAAGGTGCAACTCGCCAAAAGGGGGAAGTTTGGGACATGGTTTTGAAAATACAACTGGGCCCATAGCTGAATGAACCACCAAGGACCTCCTGTTTTGACTGCTAGGCCGGAGAATAATTTGACAGACATCAACTGGAGATATCGATAGACTTCTCCAAGGAACAGTTTGCCGATGCCAAGTTGAGTGCCTTTGGCAAGTTCGTGGGCCAAGGAGAGGTAATTCTTGGTTGGAGCCAGGGAAGGGCCACAGAATATGAAATGTTCCAGCCAGAAGTTGAGGAAAGCCGTGTGTTCTTTCTCTGTGACAGGGCCTTTAGTTTTCATGTGTTTTTGAAGATAGGCACCCCAGTTCGTGCAGTCTGTTTTGGAAGAAAGCTTGTAGGGGACCTTTGTCAACTTAAAAGCAGAGGGGCTGGGTGATGTAACGTCCAGACCAATAATCATCACCACGTCTAACAGAGTTGGTGTCATGGGGCCATGACCAAACATGAAGCAGTTCAGAGCATCGGACCAGAAATAGCCGATGGTTTTTAGAAGGTTTTCATGTTTCTCCAGGGGAGACAATGACAAATGCAAGGCGTCAGCTATTCCCGTGGTTTCCCATTGAGATTGGTAAGTTTTGGCTACCCTGATGAACCAAGAGACCCAATGTTCAGGAGGATTAGGCCAGGCTCGCAAGCAGTCGGCCCAAGAATTCAAATCTAGGTTTTGGCTTGCGAAGGGGATTCTGTTTGCCTCGCAAGAGATCAGATGGGCAGGACTAGATTCTGTCTGGGGGCCAAGACAGAGAGAATTTGGGAGAGAAGGATGCGGCAGCAGGATGCCTGAAACCTAAAAAATTTAACGGTGGAATAAAGCATTAATTCAGGTGTTTGCTATTAATTCTAGCGCCATGTTCAGACTACGAGGAGCAGGCGTACCTTCAGACCAGAGACCACCGTGTTGATATTGGACGATGCCGCCATCTGGTTAGCCGGCGGAGATGGATCTATGCGATTGGGGATCGAGGGTTCTTGTCGCTGTAAGCTCGATCTATGCGGTGAGGAAATTGGAGATCTGGTCTAGCCTTTTTGAAGAGGGTCGCAGGTTACCGTTTGAAGTTGGAGAGTGGCCGCTCAGATTTATCTAAATATGCGACCAAATTTGACCTTGTCAACGTTTGTGGGGAAAGTCGATGTGTTACCATCGGCTCGTTGGGCTTTGATTTGGTTGACCATATGAGCGTAGTATGGTGAAAGCCGATACATTGCTATCGGCTTCTGGAATGTTGACCTATTTTGACTATCGGCAAAAGCGAATTGGAAAAGCAATCTTTGTTGATTCAAAAGACGATTGTTTACAATGGAGCCGATTGCTTACAAAAGTAAATCTACTGCTAAGTACTACTACTACTAGTTCCTAATCTAGAGGCCGGTGTCGTCGCCGCTGTCCTCGCCGTCGTCGTACTCGCTGTCATCAGCGCTGCTGCCGGCGTCGTCTTCGTCGCTGCTGCTGAGGATGTCAGCGGGGGCCTCCTCGTCCTCGTCGTCGTCTTCGGTGTCCTCGCTGGACCCAGCGCGGAAGCGCTTCACCGGCGGGTATTCATCGGAGGAGGTGTCCTCCTCCGCTTCCTCCTCCTCGGCGGAGGATTCGACGCCATCCCAGGACCGGGCGTCGTCGGAGCTCTCCACCTCTAGTTCCCCGTCGACAAGGAACTGGAGGCCCTCCTCGCCGTCGGTCAGGGACTCGTCGTCCTCCGACCAGGCGGCGAAGTCCCAGCCCCTCTCGTCCCACCAATGTGGGGCGAGAGCCTCGTACGCCGCCATTGGCGGGTGCTCCGGCGTCGGCTCTCGGTTGCTTATCGTGTTGGAAGATTGGGAGGAAAGGGCGGATGATTCGGAGGAAGAAGAGGAGGCCATGGCGGAGGAAGAGGGTTTTTTCGGCGGAGGAAGAGGGTTTTTTGGCTAAGGGAGGAAGATGGGGGCTGCAAACTGCTCAGATGAATTTAAATAAGGGGAATAGTGGGAGACGGTTCAATGCCATAGCAGTTTCCATAATGTGGTGCCAAAACGGTCAAATCATGCACTGCGGAGGAGTTGAGAAGACAGGGCATCATGATGAGGGGGTGGCATGACGATTCTGCTCTGCAACGCGTAACCCGATATAAAAAAAGGGGAGGAGAAAAAACATCAGCAGAGTGGTTTTGGAATTATTATTGCCAAAACCAGGGGGGCATGTGTTATCGCCATATTTTGGCCAAAGGAGGAGATGGGCTGTAATCAAGATGGGCTTGGAAGATACATATATGCAACGTGTTGTTGAAACGGCCTTGTGCGTGGATTTGGGCTAAATTGCCCGTGTATCTTGTATTGTAGTAGGTTACGTTTCGGTTTAAGTAAAGAGATAGGATTGTTAGGGTTATTCCAAAGATAGAAAGTCTCCGGACTATAAATATGTACCTAAGGTTATTGAGAAAAGGAGGACGATCACGTTCACAACAAACACAATCTCGGCGCATCGCCACCCCTTGTTTCTAGGGTTTCTTTCGGGTAAGTGTCATGCGATCTAGGCAGTATCTGCTTATGCGTTATTTGGTGTTACTCGTACTGAAGCCTTGTTGATGGCGAGTAATACTATTATCATAGATTTGTTTGGGCTAGCATCGGTACTTTTTTTGCTATGATTGTTTAGTTATGCTGCCTCTAGTTATCTCGCTGCCTTTGCACCTTTTCCCGGGTGTAAGGGTAGCATCTTGCTTGATCTTTATTCAGTCGATTTGATCCGTTATAGTTTTGCCTTGTTTTCCAAGGTTTAGTTTGATATCCATGTAGTCAGGCCTTGCAGACGGGTTGAACGATCCAGTAGTACGTAAAGATATGGTTTGCTAATTCGAGAGGAGTTGTTCCGGGAATTGACTTTACGTCGGTTGTTAGGCCTTCTCTAGGGTTAGTTTTCTATCATCTTTTGTATTTACCAGGCTCAATTGCGTGTAGGATGTTCCAATTACGTGGTGAAAACGTTAAACTGTCGTAGATCGATTTAACTTGTATTGATGAAGCAAAGCCCCATGTTATCGTAGATTTAATGCAGAACCATGGGATAATCGGCTCTAAGAGCCGATTCACAGGGAAACCTGGGAGCCGGTCGCGGCTCGAATTTTACGTATGTTTGTTTGCCATGCAGGAAACTAATCGAAGCAATCCATCACCTTCCTGACCAGGTATAGGTCAGGTGGCACGCCCTCGAATCAGCCAGGACGTGTGCCGGAGTTTTGCGGGCCGTTGCCCGAGGGACCAGGGCCCACCAGCAGTTCTGGGAGCCTCCCGGCTCTCCATGTTGCCCGTCGCTGCTCGCCGGTGGGTTTTGGCAGGCAACAAGAAGATCACCCAGGCGGTGTACCTGGACGCACAGGCTAGGGTCGCCCCCTACACCGCAAAGCGTCCAGCCCCAACGGTAATCACCTCGCTTCATTCGCAGTCGCAGTTTTTGCAGTCGCGGTAATTCTAATTTCATCTTGCGTTCATTGTAGCTATTCCAAGTGGTGGAAGGATGGCTCCCGCCTTCGGACGACGAGAATTCGAGCTCGTCCGTCCAGGACATGGGCGAGTCGCCTCCTGCCAAGGGCGACGCCGGGAGCGATGAGAATGACAGCGACGACGAGTCCGAGGAGGAGGTTGGCCCACTGGTCCGCAAGACCCGCGGGCAGCGTCAACGTGAGATTGAGGCGAGCAAAAGTCTCGAGCGGCACGATGACGACGAAGAACTTCCGGAGACCACCTCGCGCCGCGAGGCTACTCCATCGAAAAAGAAGAAGAAGGAGGAGAAGGAGGCGAAGGCCCCTCCAAAGAAAAAGACGAAACCGACGAGGCCGGCCTCGCCGCCGTGCTCGGCGAGCAGCTCCGACGCCCCCAGCCCGGCCAAGGATGAGGCGCCACCGACGACAACCGCGCTGGACACGGCCGCTGTCGAGGTGCCACTGGCTTCGATGCCTCCGCCACTCGTCCCAGTTTCTGGGCTGGGGGATGTTCCGACTGCGGCGGCTTCGCCTCGCAGGGAGGCTCCTGCCGAAGATGTCCCAGAGGCTCTGGTTGCGGCCTCGATGACGAAGAAGCCGTCCGTGTCTTGGGCACGCGACGTCCTGGAAATGGGGATCAGCCGCCGCCTGGGCCCTGAACTGGAGAAGCCGGCCGGCCTCCGCACGGGGCTACGCTTCATTCCAGTCGCCAAGTGAGTACACTCACCTTCCTTTGTCTTCCATAGCAGCTTGAATTATCTTGCTTACATGATTGATGTACAGGACCGGAGTGAAAAGGATGGGCCACCCGACCGTGGATAAAGTGCCATCCGTCGTCAGCGAGGAGGATCCTTCCCGTAAGAGGAAGGCGGACGAGGTCGTCGTCACGATTTCTGACGACACGGCGGTCGCGTCGACTGAGCCCATAACAGAGGCGGCCGCGTCCACGAAGGAGGGCGCTCCCTCGCCTAGAGAGGCCAAGCCTACCTCCTTTGGGGCGGGTGCCTCCATCGCGACATTTCCGCGCTTCATGGCCAAAGCGGCCGCGGCGAGTGGAACTTCGCCCTCGAGCCGTGCACCTGGGGTCGCCGATGCGGAAGTCGACCAGCGTCATGGGTACACGCCAGCTCTCCTCGCGTCCGTGGACGCGATACAACTCCATGGCATGCTTGGCGCAGCCATCCAGGTATGTCCAGTCCCCGAGGATCAGGTCGGTGTTTTGCAGCGGTCTGATCCTTTTGGTGTATAATTGTTATTTTGCGCGTCCAGTCCCCGAGTGCGCACTCGCTGAATTTCAGCGGGTGGGCACTTAGGAATTTTTTGATTGCCAGTCCCCGAGTGCGCACTCGCTGAATTTCAGCGGGTGGGCACTTAGGAATTTTTTGATTGCCAGTCCCCGAGTGCGCACTCGCTGAATTTCAGCGGGTGGGCACTTAGGAAGTTTTTGATTGCCAGTACCCGAGTGCGCACTTGCTGAATTTCAGCGGGTGGGCGCTGAGGATGTTGCTTTGATTAACTGTTTGAACGATGTGCAGGGTCTGCAACGTGAATCAGCTGACCGATTGGCAGCGAAGCACCGCGCGGAGAAGGAACTGGCAGCCGTCCAAGAGGTGAATAGGGGGTTTCAGGCGGTTGCCGCGAAGGCGGAGGAAGCTCGCCAGGGACTTGTCCCCGCTGGTGAATTGGCGGCGGCGCAGTCGGCTTTGAGCTCGGCTGAAAAGCGGATCGCCGATCTTGAGCGCGAGCTGCGGGAGGCGAAGGAAGAAGCGAGCTCGGCTGATGGACGAGCCAAGGCCGCCATTACAGCCGCCGAAGAAGATCGTAAAGTGTCGGACGCCCTTGTTGCTGGGCTTCAGGACGACCATACTGCGCTTCAACGTTTCATCACGGATCTCGCCCGCCCGTTGATTGGTAAGTGCATCTACCTCTGCCAGTAGCGTGTGCTTTTTGTGATGTCCAACGTACTCACTGTTGTCTTCTACTCGCAGGTCGCATCATTGATAGCGCGGAAGAGGCGAGCTCGTTCGACGTGTGGAAGTGTGTGGCCACGCTCGTCGACTCGGCGACATTGTCGACAACATGCATCCGAGCCTACCTCCAGGAAATATCACCCACGGAGGTGATTCCCAGCGACCTTGTCGAGGTGTGGAAGTACTTGGAAAAGGCGCCCTCGGTTGTTGAATTCATGACGCGATCGGCGTTTCGGCGCGGAGCAGCGACGGCGCTTAGCCTTGGACTTGCTCACTTTCCGGAAGACTTCGACCTCGACGATGTGACGAGTGGCTACCCTTTGTCGACTGGCGCGGTGGAGCTTTCCGAGGTGCTCAAGTTGACGGACCGCGCCGCGATGTACTCCGAGCGTGACTGGGCAATGGGCGACCTCCTTCCGTACCAGGAGACGTCGTCGCGCCCAACGACCCCGAGCCACCGCACCGGGATTTCAAGGTCGAGCAGCCCTTCCGCGCGGCGATGGCGGGTGAGCTGACGACGTACCCGTCCAACCCGTACACGCCGTTCATCCGCAATTGCCGGGGTGTTGGCGAGTCGTCGTTGAAGCCTGCAGAATAGGATAGTTTGCCCTGGGGCGTTAGTAGCAGGTCTGCCGTATGGGCATATTTTGTACCTTGAGGCAATGCGAAATGCTATTTAATCATGTCTGTTTTGTGACTTGTCATGTATTTTGTGTTCGAGGTTTGAACGAGTCCCCGAGCGCATCCGCCCTTTTATGGGGTTTACCTCGTGTGTGATTTGTTTGTGGTTTTTTGAGCGTTTTGTTATTTTGGTCTACTCGCCCGGACTCGAAGAGCCAGTCGCAGGGCGACTCCCTTGAACGCTCTATACTTCACCGTTTACGCTTGCGCGAACGGGGTCGGGTGGCCGAGTCCCCGAGCGTGGTACTTGGTTGTTCTAGGCGCGACTCGAGGGTGGTTGAGGACTTGGCGCGTTAGTTTGGGCGCATCACTCCTGCCTGGCCCGTTGGGTCAGTCGCGGGCGAGTCCTGGGCATGTCTCCTACTTGGCGTTTTCCCGAGCCGCTCGCGATGAACTGGTCGCCAGTCCCCGAGCGTGGTACTTGGCCGTTCGAGTCGCTATGTCGAGGATGCGGAGGACCATGGTCGCTGTAAGAAGCGAAGGCAGTTGTCTTGGCTCGTAGAGCCAGTCGGGCTGGGCGACTCCAATGGGGCTCCGGGTAGGCGTTTTTCATGGACGATGCAAGACCTGAGGTTACTCAGTGCTCTTGCACCGCACTACTTAGCCGTGCCGATCGCTGTACCAAAGGTTGACTTCTGCGGTTAGCTGGACGCTGTTATTACGAGTGCGAGTGGCACAAGACATGGAGAGTAGGCGCAATTTGCAGTAACCAATTCTTTTTATTTCATAGCGACTGGAGACTACATATGTGGGGTTCTAGGGGTAGAACTTCCGTAGGAGGTTTAAATTCCATGGTCGCTTGACGTCGAGTTCGCCGTCCCTGCGGACGTCGATGAGGTAATAGGCGTCGTGGCCGAGTACTCGCCCGATGGCGAATGGCCCCTCCCATGGAGGGGAGAGCTTGTGCATGCCCTTCTTGTCCTGGATGAGGCGCAACACCAGGTCGCCTTCTTGGAAGGTGCGAGTTTTCACCCGCCGGCTGTGGAAGCGGCGGAGTCCCTGCTGGTAGATGGCGGTGCGTGACCGAGCGAGGTCACGTGCCTCGTCGAGTTGATCGACTCCATCTTGGCGGGCGAGTTCGTTTGCAGCCTCCGTGTAGTGGACGACCCGTGGCGAGTCGTGCTCAAGGTCAGTGGGCATGACTGCCTCGGCGCCATACACCATGAAGAAGGGGGTGAATCCTGTCGACCTGTTAACCGAGGTGCGGATGCCCCAGATAACGGAGGGTATCTCCTCGACCCAGCACCCGGCGGTGCGCTCGAGTGGTACTTGGAGTCGCAGCTTCAGGCCGTGGAGGATGCTTTGGTTGGCCCGTTCCGCCTGGCCGTTGGATTCCGGGTGGGCGACCGACGCGAGGTCGAGCCGGATGTGGTGTTCTTCGCAGAATTCGGCCATGGCTCCTTTGGTGAAGTTGGTGCCGTTGTCCGTGATGATGCTATTTGGGAACCCGTAGCGATATATGAGCTCGCGTAGGAATTTAGTGGCGGTCTTCCCGTCGCATTTCCGGACTGGCTTGGCCTCCACCCACTTTGTGAATTTGTCAACCGCGACCAGGAGGTTGGTGTAGCCGGAGGGAGCTATCTTGAAGGGGCCTACCATGTCCATGCCCCATACAGTGAATGGCTAGGTGATGGGGATTGTCTTGAGCGCTGAGCTCGGCACGTGCGTCTGGTTGGCGTACTTTTGGCACCTGGCGCACCGCTGGACAATGCCAACGGCATCGGCGTGGGCGGTAGGCCAGTAGAAACCATGCCGCATAGCCTTGGCGACCAGAGAACGGGCGCCGGCGTGGTGGCCGCAGTCGCCGGAGTGGATGTCGTGGAGGATCTTGCGTCCTTCAGCGGGTTGGACGCAGCGTTGGAATACGCCGGTGACGCTGCACTTGTGGAGCTGACCGTCGATGATGGTGTAGGACTTGCATCGGCGTGCGATCATCCGAGCGTCCGTCTCGTCTGCCGGCAAGGTGCCGGTCTCCAGGTAGGCGACGTAGGGCTTGGTCCAGTCGTCTGGCTCGTTGACGAGTGCGACCAGGGCTGCTTCCGGTTGGAGCAGGACTCCGATGTCGGTCTCCCTCGGGGGAGAGACTGATGGCTTGGTGATCGTGTCGAGGAAGACGCCGGCGGGTGGTGCGAGTCGAGCCGACCCGATGCGAGAGAGTGCGTCGGCCTCCTCGTTCTTCTGCCCGTCGATCCACTCGACGGAGTAGCTTGTGAAGTGTCCGCCCAGCTTGTCCACTACTTGGCGGTACGCCGCCATGGTGGGGGAAACGGCGTCGCAGGTGCCAGCGACTTGCCCAGCAACGAGGTCGGAGTCTCCGTAGCAGCGTAGGCGGTTGACGTTCATCTCCCTGGCAGCTCGCATGCCGTGGAGTAAGGCTTCGTACTCAGCCATGTTGTTGGTGCAGGGTGTGAAGTCGAGGCAGAGGACGTAGCGGAGCTTGTCACCCTTTGGGGAAGTCAACACGATCCCTGCTCCTACGCCGTCTGCGTTCTTGGAGCCGTCAAAGTGCAGGCTCCAGTAATGGAGGTATGTAAGCTTCTCTGGCTGCTGGGCCTCCTCCCAGTCGGCGATGAAATCCGCTAGAGCTTGCGACTTGATCGCTTTTCGTGGTTCGTACTTGATATTGTGGACGCCGATCTCGACGGCCCACTTAGCGACTCGCCCGGTCGCCTCACGGTTGCGGATGATGTCCTGCAACGGTGCTGAGGAGACGACCGTGATCGGGTGCTCCTGGAAGTAGTGCGGCAGGCGCCGTTGCGCTCTGAAGACCGCATATACCAGTTTCTGGTACTGCGGGTATCGTTGGCGCGATTCGGTGAGGACCTCGCTGATGTATTACACCGGTCGCTGTACTGGGCGCTCTTTTCCTTCCTCCGGTCGCTCGACGACCATGACGGCGCCGACGACGCGCTCGGAGGCCACGACGTAAACCAGCATGGGTTCTTTGTCGGCGGGGGAGCGAGTAGCGGTGTGGCGAGTAGCACCTTCTTGAGGTCGCGGAGCGCGTCATCCGACTCCTTGTCCCACTAGAAGGTGGGGTTCTTGCGCATCAGGCGGTATAGGGCTATCGCCTTTTCGCCCAGGCGGGGGATGAAGCGGCTGAGAGCCGCTACTCGCCCGGCCAGTTTCTGGACGTCACGCAAGCACTCGGGTTTGCCGAGCCGGGCAATCGTGTCGATTTTCGTGGGGTTCGCCTCGATCCCTCGTTTGGAGACGACGTACCCCAGTAGTTGTCCTGCCGGCACACCGAAGGTGCATTTGCCTGGGTTAAGCTTTATCTTGTATTTTTGCAAGTTGGCGAATGTTTCCGCCAGGTCGGCGAGTAGGTCACCCTGGCGAGCGGACTTTACGACTACGTCGTCGATGTAGACGTGGATGTTGCGGCCAATTTGGCTCGGGAGGCACTCTTGCATGCAACGCTGGTAGATTGCCCCGGCGTTCTTGAGGCCGAAGGTTCCGAATGGCGTGATGAACGCCGTCTTCTCCTCGTCTTCGACGGCCATTTTGATCTAGTTGTACCCAGAGTAGGCGTCGAGGAAACATAGCGACTCCGAGCCCGCGGTGGAATCGATTATTTGGTCGATCCGTGGGAGGACGAACTGCTCCTTTGGGCAGGCGCTGTTTAAGTTTGTGTAGTCGATACACATCCTCCAGGTCCCGTTCTTCTTCTTGACCAGGACTGGGTTTGCCAGCCACTTGGAGTATTTGATTGGCCGGATGAAGCCTGCAGCGAGTAGACGCTGCACCTCCTCGGCGATTGCTCGGCGGCGCTCTTCATTGAAGGGCCGCAGCGACTGTTTGACGGGTCGCACTTTGGGGTCGGCGTTTAGCTTGTGCTCAGCGAGCTCCCTAGGGACACCAGGCATGTCAGAGGGCTTCCATGCGAAGATGTCCCTGTTCTCACGGAGGAACTCGATGAGCGCGCCTTCCTATGCTGGGCTCATGCCCGTCCCGATCGTCACCGTCTGGCTGGAGTCGCCTGGGACCAGCTCGACGGTGCGGGTGTGCGTCGTCGCCTCGAAGGTTGAGGTGTTTGCGCCCTCCGAGTTGGGCTTCTTTAGTATGGTGGGGTCGTCTTTGTTGACCCCGCTCGCGTACTTGGCGAGCTCATCGGCATGGTTGGTCTCCGCCGCGATGACGGCGTCAGCGAGTTCGGCTCCTTTGGCCTCGCACTCGGCGGCCATGTCGGGGTCACCGTTGATGGTGATGACGCCGCACGGCCCGGGGAGATTCATTGCGTTGTACGCGTAGTGGGGCGCTGCCATGAACTTGGCGAACGCCTGGCGCCCCAGGACGCAGTGGTAGGGGCTGTCGAAGGGCACCAGCTCGAAGACGATCCGCTCGGTGCGGAAGTTTGCTGGTGTGCCGAAGGTGACTGACAGCGTGACCTTGCCAAGGTCGGGTACACCTTCCGACTGGGGACGATGCCATGGAACGTGGTGTGGGTCGTCTCGATCATCGACTGCGGGAGCCGCAGCCGCCTGAAGGTGTCCAGGTACAGGATGTTGATGGAGCTGCCGCCGTCCATCAATGTCTTGGGGAGCCAGTAGTCGCCGACCTTAGGCGTGACCACCAGGGCGACTCGTCCTGGGTTCTCGATGCGTGGCGAGTGGTCTTGGCGGCTCCAGGTGATGGGCTGCTCCGACCAGTTGAGGAACTGGGGAACGTCCACCTGGGCCACCGCGTTGACGGCGACGGCGCGGGCGATGACCTTCTTCTCGCGCTTCGTGTTGAGGCCTATGAAGGTATGGAACGAGCCGGCCACTTTGCCGAATTTTCCGCCGTTTGGCGGGTCGTTGTCGGGGTCCTCCCGTGCTCGCCGTGCCTTCTCGATTTCCCTGAGGGTGTGGCAGTCGGCGGTTGTGTGCGTTGCGGGCTTCCCTTGCCTGCTATGAAACGCACACGGTTGGTTAAGGAGGGCCGCGGGGTCGAACCTTGGCTTGGCCTTGTAGTTGTCGCCGTCGCGGCGTTGTCCTCCGTCGCGGCGGAAGCTCTTGGGCTCGCGTTGTGCGTGCCCGGCGTTGGCGACGAAGTCGACTCGCCCGTCACTGCGGCGCTTGCCGGTGAGGCGAGTGTTGCTGTAGCGTAGGTTGGACCGTCGTCCGCTGTCGTTGCCGCTCGTGCGGCGTTGACCTCCTGACTCGTCGTCAGTTTCCTGGTTTGGATCTTCCTCTGCGTACCGTTTGGCGATCTCGAGGAGGTCCGGGATGTTGTCGAGTGTGCGAGAGTGTCGCTTGAGCTTGGAAACCAGGGGCTCATAGCGGCACGAGGTCTTGAAGCAGTGGATCGCGGTGTCCGGGTGGATGCCGACCGCGTTGTACCAGAGTTCTTGCCACCGTTGGACCCAGTTGCGGGTCGACTCGCGGGGTCCCTGGACGCATCGCTCCAGGTCCTCGATGGTGGTGGCGCGGGTGTAGGAGCACTCGAAGTGCCTGACGAAGGCGTCGCGCATCTCCTCCCAGGAGTCGATACTGTCCTGGGGGAGGGTGTTGATCCACTGCCTGCACGTCCCCTCCATCATCAGGGGGAGGTAACGGGCGGCTAGCAGGTCAGTGTGGCCTGCGATCCCCATCGCCATGAGGTATGTATCGATCCAAATGGCGGGGTCGTACGAGGGGTCGTACTTTTCTATCTCCTTCGGCGCCTTGAAGTTTGGCGGGTACTTCTCGCCTCGGATCATGGGTCCGAAGCACTTGGGGCCGAGTCGACTGAGAGACCCCATGGGCTCGCCGTCGCGGCGATTGGTCAGGGTGTGTCGCAGGTCATCGTGCTGGCGTGCGCGCCAGCTTTGGTTGTTGATGATGTGAGTGCGGGCGTTGATGGGTTGACCGTTGGCGGCGACGAAGTTGGTCGCTGGCCTAGGGTCGTTGGTGGAGAGTGCCGCGTTCGCGGGTCAGTGTTGGAGCTGCAATGGCTCCGGTGGCGGGCAGTTCAGGGTGTTTGCCGCCATTGGGTGGCCGCTTGAGGCCGCTCTGCTTCCCGAAGAACACGAGTATACTCGACCCTGCGAGTCGGCGCCCACGTTTTGCTGCTCGACGGCCTTTGCGAGCAGGGCCCTGACGTACTGGATCTGTAGGGCGCCGTCGCCCGTGGCTGTGATGTTGTCGGCTCCTGCTCGGCCTGCCACGAGGTTGTCCATCGGGGTGGAGAATAGTGGGAGGCCGTTTGCGTCTCGCTCCCGTGAGGAGACTACTATCCACGGCTGGTCCCTGGGAGGTGTGCGGTTGGGTGGAGGTGGGGCGCCCATCGCCGTCGACCCTGGCGGGGGTCGGGCGCTTCCTCCTGGTGGCGCGTTCTCGCAGATCTCGCGCTCGTCCACGCGGGCCGGGTCGTTTTTGTCGTCGAAGTTCAGGGCGCGCCCCTGAACGGTGGGGTTCAGGCGCGACCTGATCCGCTTCTGATGGTAGCGCGATAGTTCCTGCGCCGTCACCTGCTCGAGGCGATATTTTTCGCGCTCGGCTTGTTCCTTGCGCACCGCCTCCGCCAGTTTCAGGCGGAGTTCCTCGACCTCCGTCGCCGTGGCGTTAGGAGGAATTGGGGTGGAGAATGGGTCCTCCGGCGGCTCGGTGCCGGTCGCCATGTAGGTCGCGGCGTGGCGACCGGTTCCGTTGCGGAGGTCGGCGGAGTTTTCCGATCCGGAGTCGAATTCGAAGATCCCGAGGATGGAGGGGTCCTCGAAGTCTCCCACGTTGGAGACCTGGGTGATGGAGCCCGCGGGTGAAGCCGCGGTGATGGACCCGGCGAGTGACGCCGGGGTCGCCGAGTCGGCGTCGTCGTTGAGGGCCACGTCTTCTGCGGCCACTGAGTTTTCGGCCACGTCGCTGTGGGCCGAGTTGTACTCGGAGGAGAGCCGATCGCGTGGCGGCGACTCGCGGATGCAAGCCGAGTCCTCCGAGACGATGACGTCAGTGAGGCCGACGAAGAGGCTGATCGTGCCGACCGGCAGGATCACGCTGTGCGTGACGGGTCGCGCCGCCGGGACGTAGCTTCTCGGCAAGATTTGGAGCATCTCGCCGATCGCTATCATGCGGCCGGTGGCGACCGTCTCGTTGATGGGCAGATTGGATCTCTCCGTAGAACACCGGCCAGACCGGCCAGGCCCCACGGTGGGCGCCACAGTCGTGGGAATGGTCACGGCAGATGCTGCAATCGGCAGCGAGTAGTAGAACGAGGGGCAAGGGCGGCCAGCCATCTGCGGTGCGAGATGAGGGCGGAGACACAGGGTTTTACCCAGGTTCGGCCCCCCGGAGGGTAAAGACCTACTCCTGCTAGATTGTATTATGGAGGTGGTACAATGGGCGAGCTCGGCGGCTAGGCGGCGAGTCGCTTGGGTGTATGATGGAACGTATCTCTACACGCCCCGCAGGGAGGTTTATATAGGCGCACCTCCCCTAGGGTTTACATATCTCAACCGAATCAGTTAAGGCTTCGGTACTCGTTTAACCTAATCCGACTGGGCCTATCTACTCGCCTGGGCCTTCAGCTTCCAGTCGCTTGGATCCACGCCGGGCCTTGATCCAGTCGCCGTCCTGCAGGCCCACTCGCCAGGTCTTGGGCCAGTCGGAAACGTCCTGCCGGGTATACCCCGGTAGGCGCATCCCCATCATGCACCAACAACATGGCCGAGTACGAGGCACTACTCCACGGCATGCGAGCTGCCAAGGAGATGAACGTCAACCGCCTACGTTGCTACGGAGACTCCTACCTCGTCGCTGGGCAAGTCGCTGGAACTTGCGACGCCGTCTCTCCCACCATGGCGGCATACCGCAGGCAGTAGACAAGCTAGGAGGACACTTCGCAGGCTACTCCGTCGAGTGGATCGACATGCGGAAGAACGAGGAGGCCGACGCACTCTCTCGCATCGGGTCGGCTCGACTCGCACCACCCGCCGGCGTCTTCCTCGACACGATCACCAAACCATCAGTCTCTCCCCCAAGGGAGATCGACATTGGAGTCCCTCTGCAGCCAGAGGCAGCCCTGGTCGCACTCATCGCCGAGCCAGACGACTGGACCAAGCCGTACATCGCATACCTGGAGGCTGGCACCTTGCCGGCAGACGAGACAGACGCCCGGATGATTGTACGTCAATGCAAATCCTTCACCATCATCGACGGCGAGCTCCACAAACGCAGCGTGACCGGCGTGTTCCAACGCTGCGTCCAACCCGCCGAAGGATGCAAGATCCTCCACGACATCCACTCCGGCGACTGCGGCCACCACGCCGGCGCCCGCTCCCTGGTCGCCAAGGCTATGCGGCACGGCTTGTACTGGCCCACCGCACACGCCGACGCCGTTGACATTGTCCAGCGGTGCGCCGGGTGCCAGAAGTACGCCAACCAGACACACGTGTCGAGCTCAGCGCTCAAGACAATCCCCATCACCTGGCCATTCGCCGTGTGGGGTATGCACATGGTAGGCCCTTTCAAAAAGGCCCCTTCCGGCTTCACCCACCTCCTGGTCGCGGTCGACAAATTCACAAAGTGGGTGGAGGCCAAGCCAGTCCGGAAATGCGACGGGAAGACCGCCACCAAATTCCTACGCGAGCTCATATGTCGCTACGGGTTCCCTAACAGCATCATCACGGACAACGGCACTAACTTCGCCAAAGGAGCCATGGCCGAGTTCTGCGAGGAACACCACATCCGGATCGACCTCGCGTTAGTCGCCCACCCGGAGTCCAACGGCCAGGCAGAACGGGCCAACCAGAGCATCCACCACGGCCTGAAGCCGCGACTCCAAGTACCGCTCGAGCGCACCGCCGGGGGCTGGGTCGAGGAGCTACCCTCCGTCATCTGGGGCATCCGTACCTCAGTCACCAGGTCGACAGGGTTCATCCCCTTCTTCATGGTGTATGGCGCCGAGGCAGTCATGCCCACCGACCTCGAGCACGACTCGCCAAGGGTCGTCCACTACACGGAGGGGCGAACGAACTCGCACGGCATGACGGAGTCGATCAACTCGACGAGGCACGCGACCTAGCTCGCTCTCGCACTGCCATCTACCAGCAAGGACTCCGCCGCTACCATAGCCGGTGGGTGAAAACTCGCACCTTCCAGGAAGGCGACCTGGTGCTACGACTCATCCAGGACAAGAAGGGCATGCACAAGCTCTCCCCCCGTGGGAGGGACCATTCTCCATAGGGCGAGTACTCGGCAACGACGCCTACTACCTCATCGACGTCCGCGGGGACGGCAAACTCGACGTCAAGCGACCATGGAATGTAAACCTCCTACGGAAGTTCTACTCCTAGAACTCCACATATGTATCCTCCAGTCGCTATGAAATAAAAAATATTGGTTACCGCAAATTGCGTCTACTCTCCGTGTCTTGTTCCACTCGCACTCGTAATAACAGCGTCAAGCTAACTGCAGAAGTCAACCTCTGGCACAGCGATCGGCACGGCCAAGTAGTGCGCTACAAGGGCACTGGGTTACCCCAGGTCTTGTAACGTCCACGAAAAACGCCTACCCGGAGCCCCATTGGAGTCGCCTAGATCGACTGGCTCAACGAGCCAAGACAACTGCCTTCGCTTATCACAGCGACCATGATCCTCCGCATCCTCGACATAGCGACTCGAACGGCCAAGTACCACGCTCGGGGACTGACGACCAGTTCAGCGCGAGCGGCTAGGGAAAACGCCAAGTATGAGAGCATGCCCAGGACTCGTCGTGCGACTGACCCAACGGGCCAGGCAGGAGTGACGCGCTTATTCTAACGCGCCCAGTCCTCACCCACCCTAGAGTTGCGCCTAGAACAACCAAGTACCACGCTCGGGGACTCGGCTACCCGACCTTGTTCGCGTAAGGGAAAACGGTGAAGTACAGAGCACTCATGGGAGTCGCCTTGCGACTGGCTTTCCGAGCTCGGGCGAGTCGACATCCATAACAAAACATTCCAAATCACAAACACATAATAAACGAGGTAAACCCCATAAAAAAGGGCGGACGCGCTCGGGGACTCGTTCAACCCTCAATCACAAACACACAACAATTCACAAAATACCACGATATTTCATTATAGCATGTCACAAATACCACAAAATACAAAGTATGCCCAACGGCAGCACTGCTACTAACGCCCCAAGGGCACAATGTCTTATTCCGCAGGCTTCGATGACGACTCGCCGCCACCCTTGCGGTTGCGAATGAAGGGAGTATACGGGTTCAACGGGTACGTCGTCAACTCACCCGCCATCACCGCACGGAAGGGCTGCTCGATCTTGAAGTCCCGGTGCTGTGGCTCGGGGTCGTTGTGTGCGACGACCGTCTCCTGATAAGGAAGGAGGTCGCCCATCGCCCAGACGCGCTCGGAGTACACCGCGGCCCGGTTCGTCAGCTTCAACACCTCGGCGATCTCCACCGAGCCAATCGACGACGGGTAGCCACTCGTCACGTCATCAAGATCGAAATCTTCCGGGAAGTGGGCGAGCCCAAGGCTCAGGCCGTCGCCGCCCCGCGCCGGAACGCTGACCGTGTCATAAACTCGACGACCGACGGCGCCTTCTCCAAGTATCGCCACACCTCGACGAGGTCGCTGGGAATCACTTCCGTGGGCGACATCTCCTGAAGATACGCCCGTATACATGTCGCCGACAACGTGGCCGAGTCGACCAGCGTGGCTACACATTACCGTGCGTCGAACGAATTCGCCTCTTCTGCGCTATCAATGATCCGACCTACGGACAGAAGGTGACAGTGAATACATCAAAGATTACACAATGTATATGTTACAGGCAGAGGCAGGCACACTCACCAATCAAGGGACGGGAGAGATCCGTGATGAAGCTCTGAAGAGAGGTGTAGTCGTCTTGAAGCCCAGCAACAAGGGCGTCAGAGACCTTACCCTCCTCAGCGGCGGCTGTCACAAAAGCCTTGGCTCGCCCATCCGCCGAACTCGCCTCTTCCTTCACTTCCTTCAGCTCGCGCTCAAGGTCGGCGATCCGCTTCTCAGCCGAGCTCAACGCAGACTGAGCTGCCGTCAATTCACTCGCTGGGACAAGGCCTTGGCGGACCTCCTCTGCCTTCGCAGCAGTCGCCTAGAGTCCCTTGTTTGCCTCTTGGACGATGGCAAGTTCTTTCTCCGCGCGACGCTTCGCAGCAAGCCGGTCGGCTGACTCACGCTGCAAACCCTGCGCAAAAGATAAACAGTTAACAAAAACGAAATCCTAAGTGCCCACCCGCTGAAATTCAGCGCGTAGGCACTCGGGGACTGGAGATCAAAAATCCTAAGTGCCCACCCGCTAAAATTTAGCGAGTAGGCACTCGGGGACTGGAGATCAAAAAACTAAGTGCCTAACCGCTGAAGTTCAGCGACTAGGCACTCGGGGACTGGACGCGAGAAACAAAAACAAAGACACTAAAAGAATCCGACCGCTGCAAGTCAGCGGCCCGATCCTTGGGGACTAGACATACCTGGATGGCTGCGCCAAGCATGCCATGAAGCTGTATCGCATCCACGGATGCGAGAAGAGCTGAAGTGTGCCCGCGACGCTGCTCGACCTCCGTCTCGGCGACCTCAGGTGCGCGGCTCGAGGGCGTGGTACCACTCGCCGTAGCCGCTCTGGCCATGAAGCGCGGGAAGGTCGCGATGGATGCGCCGACACCAAAAGAGGCCGGCTCGGCCACCCCAGGCGAGGGAGCACCCTCCTTGGTCGTCAAGGCCTCCTCCGCCACGGGTTCACTCAGAGCGATCGTCGTGTCGTCAGACACCGTGATGACTTCGTCGCCCTTGGTCTTCTTGGCACTATCCGCGGGGGCGACGACCTTGTCCGCCTTCCTCTTTTGAGAGGGGTCCTCCTCGGTGACGACTGGCGGCACCTTGGCCACAGTCAGGTGGCCTATCTTCTTAGCTCCAGTCCTACAAATTGGTCACATGAGCAAAGTGGTCCGAGTACAATGAAAAACAAAGGCAGGTGAATAAAACTCACTTGGAGACTGGTAGGAACCGCAGCCCCGTGCGGATGCCGACCGGCTTCTCCAGTTCGGGGCCCAGTTTGCGACTGAGACCCATCTCCAGGACATCGTGCGCCCAAGACACGAACGGCTTCTTTGTTGTCGAGGCCGCGATAGGTGCCTCCGAAACATTTTTGGCGGGAGCCTCCCTGGGAGGTGAAGCCTCCGCGACCGGAGCACCCCCCGACCCAGATACTGGGGCGAATGGGGGAGGCATCTAGGCCAGAGGCGCCTCACTCAAGACGGCGGTGATGTCCGCCGCTGCCATCGTCTGTGGCGCTTCATCCTTGGCCAGGCTGGTGGCGTCGGAGCTGCTCGCCGAGTGAGGCGGAGATGCTTGCCTCGCCGGCTCCGTCTTCCTCTTCGGAGGGGCTTTCACCTTCTTCTTCTTCTTCGACGGAGTGGCCTGGCGACGCGAGGTGGTTTCGGGAAGTTCGTCGTCGTCATCGTCGTGACGTTCGAGGATTTTACTCGCCTCGAGTTTGCGCTGACGCTGCCCGCGAGTTTTGCGAACCAGCGGGGCGACCTCCTCCTCGGACTCGTCGTCGTCGTCGCTCCTATCGCTCTCGATGCCGCCTTTGGCAGGAGGCGACTCGCCCCCGTCCCGGACGGACGAGCTCGAGTTTTCATCGTCTGCGGGCAGAAGGCACCCTTCCACCACTTGAAATAGCTACAATGAGCATAAGGCAGCATCAGTACGACTGCGACTGCATTAACTGCGACTGCGAATGACAGAAAGTGACTTACCGTCGGGGCTGGATGTTTCGCGTGTAGGGGGCGACCCCGGCCTTCGCGTCCAGGTACACCGCCTGGGTTAATGTAATCCTGGAGTTTCCACTCGGCGAGGCAGGATTTCGTCGAGTCCTCCCGGCCCGTGTACTCATACATATAGTGGTCATGCCGGGCCAGGGGAACGAGTCGCCGCCCGAGCCAGCAGTTGTACAAGTTGATGGGCTGAAGACCCTTCTTCTTCAGGCCGCGGATGGTTTGAAGCATCTCATCCACGACCATCCGCTGGTCTGTTGGGAGCTTGCCGACTTGGAGTCGGCGCGGTTTGGGCCGGTCGGCGGAGTATCTTGGGATCGCCACCTCGCCCTCGGGAGTCGCCTCGGTGACGTAAAACCAAGACTTCTTCCACTCGCTCGACGCCTTGGCGGGTAGCATCAGATCAAAAAAGGAAGCCTTCGACTTCAATTGAAACGTCAAGCCGCCCGCCGCAAGCATTGGGCCGCCTGTTTCTTCGCGACTGATCCTTCCGTGGAACAAATCTTGCCACAGGGGGAAGTAGGGCCTGCAGCCCAGGTAGCATTCGCAGAACACCACGAAAATGGCGAGCTGCTCGATGCTGTGCGGGCCCAGGTCCGACGGCTGGATCCCGTAGAAGGCGTAGAAGCGCCGGAAGAAAAGAGATGTGGGGAATCCCAGCCCCCGTTCCAGGTGGCTAGTAAAGTAGACGAACACTCCCTCGCGCGGGTCCGGAGTCACCTCTCCGGCCGCGGGGATGCGCCACCTACCGGCGCGCAGGATCCCGGCCTCCTCAAAGGACGCCAGAAGCGCTCTCGTACGCTTGGACCTGCCCCATGGTTCGGTGGAGGGGGCCATTGGCGGAAAGGTTCGGGGGGGTCGGAGGCTTTTGGATCGGCTGGATTGCGATGCGGAGGAGAACGGAGGTGTGCGCAATTGGAGGAAATGACGAGGAGATGGTTCTCCGATCGCCTACCATTCCCTTTATATAGCGGTTGTTACCCGCCAAATCAGGGAGCCGTTACTACGCAGTGATTACGCCAAAAGTTACCGTTGGATTACCCCAACAGCTAGTTTTGACTGTGCTTGACGGTCCAACTTCAGCCACTCGGCTCGCCGACCCGATCACTACAACAGTGACTACGTATTTCGCCGACCCGTTCGCCGAGCTGCGACTAGAATGACAAGTTTTTTCCTTTATTCAGGAGCCCGCCACCGATTCGACTGGATGTCTGCATTGGACCCGTATGCTCCGATTGCCAGCAACCACCTGCGCCCAATCGACGACGGCCTCGGGGACTACTGATGGGGATATGCCTACCGGGGTATACCCAGCAGGACGTTTCCGACTGGCCCATGACCTGGCGAGTGGGCCTGCAAGATGGCGACTGGATCAAGACCTGGCGTGGATCCGAGCGACTGGAAGCTGAAGGCCCAGGAGAGTAGATAGGCCCAGTCGGATTAGGTTAAGCGAGTACCGGAACCTTAACAGATTCGGTTGAGATTTGTAAACCCTAGGGAGGGTGAGTCTATATAAACCTCCCTACAGGGCGTGTAAACGTACGTTCCATCATCCACCCAAGCGACTCGCCGCCTAGCCGTCGAGCTCGCCCATTGTACCTCCAACATAATACAATCTAGCAGGAGTAGGTCTTTACCCTCCGGGGGGCTGAACCTGGGTAAAACCCTGTGTCTCCGCCCTCATCTCGCACCGCAGATGGCTGGCCGCCCTTGCCCTTCGTTCTACTACTCGCTGCCGATTGCAGCATCTGCCGTGGTCATTCCCATGACAGTAGGAACTATTTTTTTGTGTGTTTTTGATAAGAGAAAGCAAACCAAGCTAAACTATTTTTTGGAGTTTTTGATAAAAATAGGCAAATAAAACCAAGAAAAAGAAACTAAGCAAACTAAAAATAAAGAAAAGAGAAAGGTTGAGGAGGACTCCCCTTGTGAAGACGTCCTTAGCCTCCCCGGCAACGGCGCCAGTACTTGTCGTGGGACGCTTCGTTGGAAACCCCAAGAGGAAGGTGTGATGAGCACAGCAGCAAGTTTTCCCTCAGTAAAAAACCGAGGTTATCGAACCAGTAGGAGGAAGCAAACGTCTCAAAGGTGTTGCAATCAACGTTGAAACCTGCACAACACAAACTCAAGACTTTGCCCCAACGAATCAGTGAGGTTTTCAAGCTCACCGGTTTGCTGTAACAAAGGATTAACTGTATGGTGTGGAAGGTGATGAATGGTTTGCAGCAAGTAAACATTGGAAGATGTATCAATGGTAAAGATTGGACCGGGGTACATAGTTCACTAGAGGTGCTCTCCTTAGATAAACAACATGGCATGAAGGGTAAACAAATTATAGCAGGGCAATTGATAGGAACTGAGCAAGGCATAACAATGCAATACCAGACAAAAAGATCCTCTGAGATTTGATTGGGCAATACAACAATATACATAGACCGCCATCCAACTGCATCTATGACTAGTAGTCCACCTTCAGGTTATCATCCGAACCCCCTCCATTATTAAGTTGCAAGCAACAAACAACTGCTTTAAGCAAAGTGTGTAAGGTAAACAATCCACTTGTTCCATGAACAAGAGACCATTGTTTTCTCCCTAGTGGCAACAACACATCTACAACCGAAGAGATTTCTGTCACTTCCCTTGGAAACTAGAGGCATGAACCCACTATCAAGCATAAATACCCCCTCTTGGAGTCACTAGCAACTACTTTTCCAAGATAGCTACTAACAGCGGAGATCATGAAAGATCACAAACAACACAGACATGATAGAATCAATAAGACAAAACCATTAGTCAATCTGACATAGTAATCTCAATATCCATCGGATCCCCGCAAACACAACATGCATGATTACAAAAAGATTAGATCTTGATCATGAACGGAGCTCACAAGATCTACACATGCAAGCACAAGGAGGAGATACAACCATCTAGCTACTACATGGACCCGTAGTCAAAGGTGGAACTACTCACGCTTCATACCGGAGAAGAAGGCCTCCAGGATGATCTCCCCTCCGGCAGGGTATCGGGAAGAACTTCAGACCCCCCAATCTAGGGACGATGGTGGTGGCGGCTACTGAAGGTTTCGTGGAGTTTTGATCGGGTGCATAGGGATTCTGCATCGGGGGCTTTTTATAGGCGAAGAGGCGATGCAGGGGGCCGCCAGGGGGGCCACACCCTGCCCAGGCACGGGCTGGGCCCACCCGCGCCTAGGGGGTCTGGCCGCTCTGTGGCGCCCCTCCGTATCGTCTTCTGGATTTGTGTCGCCCACAGTAAAATATTGCCTTTGGCTTTTGTCCTGTCCAATTCCGGGAATATTGATTTTCTGCCTTTCTAGAACCAAAAACAGAAGAAAACAGGCAACTGGCACCGTGGCAACTTGTTAATAGGTTAGTTCCAGAAAAGATATAAAAACACCTCAAAGTGTATACAAAGCAAAGCAAAGTAGATACTAAACAAGCATGGAGCATCAAAAATTATAGATACGTTTCCGACGTATCAGACCGGGGTCCATAGTTCACTAGAGGTATTCTCCTTAGATAAACAAACATGGCATGTTGGGTAAACAAATTACAGCAGGGCAATTGACAGGACTGAGCAAGGAATAACAATGCAATACTAGACATTCATGGTCCTATGAGATTCGATTGGGCAATACAACAAGATACATAGACCGCCATCCAACTTCATCTATGACTAGAAATCCACCTTCAGGTTATCATCCGAACCCCCTCCAGTATTAAGTTGCAAGCAACAGATACCTGCTTTAAGCAAAGTGTGTAAGGTAAACAATCCACTTGTTCCATTGATACGTCGGAAACGTATCTATAATTTTTGATGCTCCATGCTTGTTTAGTATCTACTTTGCTTTGCTTTGTCTACACTTTGAGGTGTTTTTATATCTTTTCTAGAACTAACCTATTAACAAGTTGCCACAGTTCCAATTGCCTGTTTTCTTCTGTTTTTGGTTCTAGAAAGGCAGAAAATCAATATTCTCGGTATTGGACGGGACAAAAGCCAAAGTCAATATTTTACCGTGAGGGACACGAATCTAGAAGACAAGACGGAGACGCAAACTAGGGCGGCCAAACCCCCCTAGGCGCGGCCAGGGGTGGGCCCGCGCCTAGGCAGTGTGTGGCCCCCCTGGTCGCCTCCCGACCGCGCCTCTTCGCCTATAAGAAGCCCCCGATGCAGAAAACCTAAGTACCCAATCAAAACTCCACGAAACCTTCTGTAGCCGCTGCCACCATCGTCCCTAGATCGAGGTATTTGAAGTTCTTCCCGGCACCCTGCCGGAGGGGAAATCATCCTGGAGGCCTTCTCTCCTGTATGATGTGTGAGTAGTTCCACCTTGGACTATGGGTCCATGTAGTAGCTAGATGGTTGTATCTCCTCCTTGTGCTTTCATGTATAGATCTTGTGAGATCCGTTCATGATCAAGATCTAATCTATTTTGTAATCATGCATGTTATGTTTGCGGGGATCCGATGGATATTGAGATTACTATCTCAGATTGATTAATTGTTTTGTCTATTTGATACTATCCTTTCTGTGTTGTTTGTGATCTTGCATGCTCTCCATTGTTAGTAGATATCTTGGCCGAGTAGTTGCTAGTGACTCCAAGAGGGGGTATTTATGCTCGATAGTGGATTCATGCCTCTAGTTTCCAAGGGAAGTGATAGAAATCTCTTCGGTTGTAGATGTGTTGTTGCTACTAGGGAGAAAACAACGGTCTCTTGTTCATGGAACAAGTGGATTGTTTACCTTACACACTTTGCTTAAAGTAGTTGTCTGTTGCTTGCAACTTAATACTGGAGGGGGTTCGGATGATAACCTGAAGGTGGAATTCTAGTCACAGATGCAGTTGGATGGTGGTTTATGTATATTGTTGTATTGCCCTATCGAATCTCATAGGATCTTTTTGTCTGGTATTGCATTGTTATGCCTTGCTCAATTCCTGGAAATTACCCTGCTGTAATTTGTTTACCCTTCATGCCATGTTGTTTATCTAAGGAGAGCACCTCTAGTGAACTATGGACCCCGGTACAATCTTTATCATTGATACATCTTCCACTGTTACTTGTTTACTTTCTGCAAACCATTACCTTCCACACCATACGTTTAATCCTTTGTTACAGCAAACCGGTGAGCTTGACATCCTCACTGATTCGTTGGGGGCAAAGTCTTGAGTTTGTGTTCTACAGGTCTCCGCGTTGCTTGCAACACCTGTGTGACATTTTCTTCCTCCTACTGGTTCGATAACCTCGGTTTCTTACTGAGGGAAAACTTGCTGTTGTGCTGCTTCACACCTTGCTCTTGGGGTTCCCAACTGGCTTCACGTTAGCCATCAAGCTTTTCTGGCGTCGTTGCAGGGGAGGCTAAGGACGTCTTCACAAGGGGAGTCCTCCACTTCCTTTCTCTTTACTTTGTTTTTAGTTTGCTTAGTTTCTTTTTCTTGGTTTTGTTTGCCTCTTTTCAAAAACTCAAAAAAATTAGTCTAGTTTGGTTTGCTTCCTTTATTCAAAAAACACAAAAAAATTAGTTCCTACTGTAGTTGCCACCTTGCTTTATCTCACCATGTTGTTCCCCAAGTTCGCCCTGAAAGATCTTGCAATAGGCAGTGGCTCCATATATAATTGGGAAAGATAATATTGAAGAATTCTTTAATCATGTTAGCAAGCATGAGGATATTGAGGATAGATCTATATCAGAACTTGCTCCTAATTATGAGATTGCTGCAGCTTCTTTAGTTCATATGTTGGAAGCTAGGTTTGTTAGCCTTAACCCCTTCATACAATTCTTGTTCCTAAAACTAAAAGAAGAAGAGAATGTTGAAAAGAGAGAATTCATCCTTGAAACTTTATTAAAACAATTCCATAATGTTGCTAGGGAAGCAAAAAATGTCTTTGAGCGTTTCAATATGCTAGGCTCAAGTGTAGATGTTGTGGGTATTTCTGATAAAACTAAGCCTAGAGAAGAATTTAAGATACCCATACCCTTTAAGATTGTTTGAATGCATGAAGCCTTTGAAATGAATTTTGATTGGATTGCTCCTGAAAATATTTTAATGAAAGTAGTAGACCAAAGAGAGATGAGAAGGGATCCTCCAAAACCCATTTGGATGAGATACCTTTCATAGTTGAAGACTTTGCAAGTATTGATGTTAATGCTTCGTCATTTGAAAATAATTGATTCTTCTTGCTTCTTGTGCCTAACTTAAAGGCGTTAAAGAAAAGTACTTGTTGGGAGATAACCCAAGAGTTTCCTTGAGATTTTGGAAGTTATTACTTTATTAATGACCTCTCCTTATCCTTTTTGTTTGCTTTTTGTGACAAGAATGACCTCTAATGAGAGGGAAGTAATATTTGGGGAGTTTCTGTCCCGAAACAGATTTCTATCCTCTACCATAAAAATTCGTGAGGAGTCTCTGTAACTCGGATTGAGATAAAACAATTCGAATAAATCCGCCAGTATGTTAGCTAACTTTTTTCAACACTTTTTTATTTGAGCAACATAAGATCTTCGAAAAAATCGGTTTCTACCTGCTGGTCTGTTTTGACAGATTTCTGCCATTATTTGCATTTGCTTCTTATTGATTCCTTTTTGAGTTTAGGTGAATTGAGGTTTTTGAAGGAGTTGATACAGTAGCTTGTGTTTTAATGAAAAGTCTTTATGTTCCAAAGATTTGCCAGAGGTCTAATATCTATTGAATAAACTAATGTTGCTAATGAAGATTGTGTGAAGTTTTGTATGAAGGAAAAAATTGCAGGTGTAGAGAGAGAATGATGTAATGAGATAAAGAATGGACAAAAGCTCAAGTTTGGGGATTCCACCCCGGTGTCACCCCAAGAAATATCCAAGAGGTACAAGCGTCAAAGCTTGGGGATGCCCAAGGCATCCCCTTCTTCATCAATAAAAAGCTCAGGTCTGTCTAGACACTTCGTTTTTATTGTTTCATGCACTGTTGTGTAGTTCTTGGAGCGTTTTAGTTTTTGTTTGGTTTGCTTAGTTTGTTTAGTTTGCTTGAATAAAGTAGTTTGGACCCCTGTTCTCTCTGTGTTGTTTGCAAATAAGTTGCTTGGTGTTGGAAAGGAGTAGTAAGTTCTTGCTGGTAAGTGCAAGAGGAGCTTGCATTGACTGTGACTTAGACTTTAGCATGACATGCTAGGTGTTATTTTGACCTTATGCTTAGTGATTATTGATGTAGCATGTCTTGTTCCAAACAATTGGGATTGCTTACTGTGCTTTGAAAAAATTATGCGTTGTTTTAGCATGCAAAAGCATAGTATTGTGGTATTCTCCTTTGATGCTCTGCTTGGGTTAACTTGGCACATGCTCACACCATGTTATGACTATGAACAAGTCACCATATCCTCTATGATCATTTAGTCCTTGACTTTTAGTATCACTCTATGCTTTGATTAGTAACGTTTTGTTACTCTGCATGATTATGGCCATTATGCTCTCTCAGTTGGTTGCTCCCAGTCTTTTGCTAGCCTCCACTTGTATGAGTAAGCTCTACTCATGCTTCCAACTCCCAAGAAACCAAGGTATTCCAAATTGTCCACTATAAACTCCTATGCATGGTGTGTTACACCATTCCAATTATATTCTTGTTTTTAGCTATATTTCAATTAAAAACTATTTTGTTATGTGAAAACTTAGTGATTAAAGCCCTCACGAACTTGATGGCACACTTTTTATTCTTTGCCCCTAATAAACTTGAACCATTGTGTCATCTTTGTTGTATATTCTTGCACTTATATGTTGGAATTAGCAGAACCGTGCTGTCATGGGGAACATTTTCAACATTGCACTTGTACTTTGTACTTAGTTGATATCATGCTCTTTTGTCTATGGATGTCACCGGTGTGAAATAAAGAGGAAACTTGTAAGTCCATGGAGTATGTATTTTGTGTTAGAGAAACGCCTGGGCCCCTAGCCTAAGCCATGCCTAATCATGATGGAAACTTGCAGCATCACCATAGTGAGCTATCTATGAAGCATCCTCAAAAAAAAGTTATGCATATAGTAAATAAAAAGATCACTGAGATGCTCATTGTCTGCTTGCCTTGTCATTTTGGTTATGGGATAGCTCCTGTACCATGTGCAAGGGGTACCTTGTTGGCGGTTTTGTATGATACGCATGTACTTACAATGACAAGAACTTATAGGTGACTGAAGTTGAGTAGCATGAGGTGTGGCCCTCGTATTCAAGGGACTTGAGATTGCAACTTATACTTTGTCAAGCATATACTCCATCTTTGTTCACTTTAACCTTAACCACTTCAAGATGCTTATGATAGGGGCAATGATGGCTGAAAGCTAACAAGTACCATAATTTTTGGCAGCTCTTTTTGAAACTTGAAATCCCTGCTTCCCTTTGTGAAAGGCCTTTCTTCCTTCATTATTTGAGTCTCCACCTTCTACTTTTAGGCACCATTAAGAGAGCATAGTTATCATTCTATGGGCAGTGTCCCAAAACTTATTGATTGATGCATACTGTGATATTACTACTTCTTGTGCTACTTCTTTCTAGTCACCCTTATAAACTTTGAAGGTGTCCTATGCATCTATTTGCTACTCTATGACGAACAAGCTTATTGCCACTATGCTATGTTTTCTGTATGTGAAACAAACAAACGTTTTTTAATGCATGTTATTCATGATCTTTGTTTCTAGCATTTCATGTTGCATGCATAGTTATTATGTCCTATTGTTAGAACTCCATCTTTCATGCACATGCTTAGAGTTCTTTGATCCCAGCTTTCAATGCTTTCAAATGGTTTGATCTTGGTTTTGATGGTGCATGTCACCTCAAAAATTATTCTTTTATCACTTACCTACTCGAGGACGAGCAGGAATTAAGCTTGGGGATGCTTGATACGTCAGAAACGTATCTATAATTTTTTATGCTCCATGCTTGTTTAGTATCTATTTTGCTTTGCTTTGTCTACACTTTGAGGTGTTTTTATATCTTTTCTGGAACTAACCTATTAACAAGTTGCCATAATGCCAGTTGCCTATTTTATTCTGTTTTTGGTTCCATAAAGGCTAAAAATCAATATTCTCGGAATTGGACGGGACAAAAATCAAATTCAATATTTTACCGTGAGGGACACAAATCCATAAGACGAGATGGAGACGCAAAATAGGGCGGCCAAATCCCCTAGACGAGGCCAGGGGTGGGCCCGTGCCTAGGCAGGGTGTGCCCCCTGGTCCCCTCCCGACCTCGCCTCTTCGCCTATAAGAAGCCCCCGATGTAGAAACCCTAAGTACTCGATCAAAACTCCACGAAACCTTCTGTAGCCGCCGCCACCGTCGTCCCTAGATCGGGGGTATCTGAAGTTCTTCCCGACGCCCTGCCGAAGGGGAAATCAACCCGGAGGACTTCTCACCGGTATGATGCGTGAGTAGTTCCACCTTGGACTATGGGTCCATGTAGTAGCTAGATGGTTGTATATCCTCCTTGTGCTTTCGTGTATAGATCTTGTGAGCTCCGTTCATGATCAAGATCTAATCTATTTTGCAATCATGCATGTTGTGTTTGCGGGGATCTGATGGATATTGAGATTACTATGTCAGATTGATTAATGGTTTTGTCTATTTGATACTATCATGTCTATGTTGTTTGTGATCTTGCATGCTCTTCATTGTTAGTAGCTATCTTGGCCGTGTATTTGCTAGTGACTCCAAGAGGGGGTATTTATGCTCGATAGTGGGTTCATGCCTCTAGTTTCCAAGGGAAGTGACATAAATATCTTCGGTTGTAGATGTGTTGTTGCTACTAGGGAGAAAACAGTGGTCTCTTGTTCATGGAATAAGTGGATTGTTTACCTTACACACTTTGATTAAAGAAGTTATATGTTGCTTGCAACTTAATACTGGAGGGGGTTCGGATGATAACCTGAAGGTGGACTTGTAGTCACAGATGTAGTTGGATGGTGGTCTATGTATATTGTTGTATTTTCCAATCGAATCTCATAGGATATTTTTGTCTGGTATTGCATTGTTATGCCTTGCTCAGTTCCTATCAATTGCCCTACTGTAATTTGTTTACCCTTCATGCCATGTTGTTTATCTAAGGAGAGCACCTCTAGTGAACTATGGACCCCGGTCCAATCTTTACCATTGATACATCTTCCACTATTACTTGTTTACTTGCTGCAAACCATTACCTTCCACACCATACGTTTAATCCTTTGATACAACAAACTGATGAGCTTGACAACCTCACTGATTCGTTGGGGCAAAGTCTTGAGTTTGTGCTGTGCAGGTCTCTGCGTTGCTTGCAACACCTGTGTGATGTTTCCTTCCTCCTACTGGTTCGATAACCTCGGTTTCTTATTGATGGAAAACTTGCTGCTGTGCTGCTTCACACCTTTCTCTTGGGGTTCCCAACAGGCTTCACGTTAGCCATCATCCATGAACAAGAGACTGTTGTTTTCTCCCTAGTGGCAACATCACATCTACAACTTTAGAGATTTTTGTGACTTCCCTTAGATTAAATAGAGGCATGAACCCACTATCGAGCACAAATACTCCCTCTTGGAGTCACTAGCATCTACTTGGCCAAGATAGCTACTAGAAACGGAGAGCATGCAAGATCACAAACAACACAGACATGATAGAATCAATAAGACAAAACCATTAATCAATCTGACATAGTAATCTCAATATCCATCGGATCCCCACAAACACAACATGCATGATTACAAATAGATGATCTTGATCATGAACGGAGCTCATAAGATCTAAACATGGTAGCACAAAGGAGGAGATACAACCATCTAGATACTACATGGACCCGTAGTCCAACGTGGAACTAATCACACTTCATACCGGAGGCTGGCATGATGAAGAAGAAGGCCTCTAGGATGATCTCCCCTCCAGTAGGGTGCCGGGAAGAGCTTCAGATCTGAGGGACGATGGTGGAAGAGGATACAGACAGTTTTGTAGAATATTGATCGGGTACTTAGGGTTTTGGCATCGGGGGGTCTTTATAGGCGAAGAGGCGAGTGTCACATCCCAAGATTTTCCAAATCTTGTAATGTGAAAAATAAATAAACAAAATAAATAATTGTTGAATTTTAGGGTGAAAAGAAAACTTTTGTTTCTAAATGGAAACTTAAAATCCCATCTTGAACAAACTTTGAATAAAATTTGAATCCAACTAAATTCAAATCAAGTGAAGTGCATTCTTCATAAATGCATCTGGAAATTTAAACACTTGAAAAATAAACCAAAACCCTAAAACCCTAATGGAAGAAAATCATTTCAAAAGATATCTCTAAGACCATGGATTTGATCCAAATAAAAATTTGTCAACAAACATTTATAAATGATCAAGAATGACAAATAGAAATATTATAAAAACATACAAATTGATTTCAATCAATTTGGAACCAAAGATAAAATCTTATGAACTTAGTAAGATAAAGAAATTGAATTTCCAAAGCTAATAAAGCACCAATCTAAAAATTCATACCAAATGGTGAGAAAATAATCCTAAAGAGATTTAAAAGGATAAACAAATATTAAATAAGATTTTACCAATTGGAATCACCAAGTTTGGATCTTTAAATAAAAAGATATGGATTTTATAAGATAAAGAAAGAAATATTAGATGAGGAATATTTAAAGACCAAATTAAATCTTGGCCTAATCCATAAGCAAATGGAATAAATATAATCCAAATCCAAATAAAATAATGGATAAAGAATTTTCAAATTAAATAAAATGGCATTAACCAAATTCTATTTCTATTTGAATAAATACAAAATCCCTATTAGAAATGATTAATTAAATCATGGGAAAATAATATTTGGAATTTACCCAAGTGGAATAAAGGTTGTTTAATTAACTTAAATAAGATCAAAGAAATCTTCCAAATAATTTTTTTGGAATTAAAACTATATTCAATTTCATTGGAATTAAAACAAATATCCAACTCAAATGATTTATAAATCATATTAAAAACATTCCTAATAATTCAAGGTGAAATATTTGACACCCAAATAAACAAATAAAACCTACTTAAAAGATTTGTAAGAATTTAGATTTCAAATGGAGTTTGAAAAACATTATTAAATCTTATTTGAAATAATACAAGGGCTTATTTTAATTAATTAATATTCCCTAAAAAGAATAAATATATTATTCTAAATTTGACTTCAGAATGTATTATTAATCAGTGTTTGAATCCACACAAAGTTTGAGAGAAGTTTGAATTCAAATGAATGTTTGAATTGATTAAACAAAATCAAAACAGATTATTAGAATTGGAAAAAGGAAAGAGAAACAGAACAAAAAGAAAATGAGCAAAGCCAGCCCAACCCAGCTAGCCCACTAAGCCCAGCAGCCCACTCTCACTTCCCCCCCGAACCGTTTTTCTTCTACTCGCGATCAAACCCGCAAAGACGCTACCAGTTGGACCCCACCTCCCCTCTCTCTCACTCGCTGATGACCTTGCCCTACCTGTCAGACCATCATCTCCACCCGCCGTTGTGACCGCGCCTCCTCCCGACCGTTTCAGGCGAAATATTCTCGGCGTCAATACACGTTGATGGCGCAGTAATTTCCCCTCGCGACCACGCCCTCTTAAGCACCTCTCCTTCCTCGCCATTTCCCCTTAGACCCCGCTTCCAGAGAGCCACCAGGCTGCCTCTAATTTGCCTTGCACTGCCGCGGCCTCCGACGAACTCCGACGGCAATTCCGGCCATCCTCCACCGCGCCTTGCCCCCTCGACCACGCTCACTTGTTCCCCATCAACCACGGAACCTCCCAGTAGTCTCAGCTTGCTCGCGCTTGACCCATAACATCGGCAACGACGATAGCTGAACATCGCCACCGTCTGCCTCGACTCCGGCGAGTCCTCCTGGTAAGCACCGACCCCCTCTTGCCCTCCTTTTGATGCACACATGTCTGTGACTCGTGTGCGAAGCTAACCGCATCATCCATTTGCTCTCTCGTGCTCCGTAGCGTTGCCCTCGACGGCGACTGACCGCACCCGACGCAGACGTGAACTCCGACGAGCAATTGCGTTCGTCCTCGTGCGCCCCTTAACTCCTCGCGAACACGTTGAGCATCAGTACGTCATGGTGATTCCGGTTAGCTACTCCTGTGTCTCCCTTTCTTCCTAAATCGCCGACGACTGCATCGTCTGACCGCGTCGCCGCCAGTCGCCGCCGCCAGCGCCGCCAACCTTTGGTCAAACGCGCAGCAGCCGTTAGATCCTCATCCTGTGGCGTTGACAGATCCACTTAAACGAAGAGGTATGAGTTTCTCTGTGCCGCACGATCTGTTTAGATCCAACGCACCAGAAAGGCTGATCCACACGAACCTGTACCAGCTTATAGAAACGCGCCACGTGGCCCAGCTTCTGTTTTAAAAACCAGAAATGATCTATTAAATGTTCCAATTTGTAAAATTCATAACTTTCAATCCACACGTCCAAATTTTGCAAATTTTATATCAATGGAATCAGCAAGACAAGTACTATCTAACCATACACTTTTTTTTTAGTAAAATGCTTCAGTTAAATTGATTGTTTTTGCAGAAACTTGTGTAGGCATATTTTGGATATAAAAATTGTTCTAAAATTATTTTGGTGATAAAATCTTTGGAAAATGGTTTGTTTTGAACCTACTGACCATATAAATCAATTTTTGGTTTCAAAAACATATTTTGTGAAGTAAAAGAATAAATATTTGTTTTAGACCATTTCTAGTCAAATAAAAATGTTGTTATATGTTAAAAATACTTTTTGGAGGAAAATCTTTGGGAAATGTTTTGATTTAAACTCTCTGACCCTAAACACAAAGATTTATGTTTTGAAAACATATTTTGTGAACCCTATAAAATTTATTGCTTTGCTAAAGGCAATCCTAACCACATAAAATATTGATTTGGTTTAAAAATGATTTATAAGTAAAATCTTTTGCAAATGATTTTGCCACTTATATAAAATGACCAATAGGTGTTTTATAATGTTTATAACATGCTATAAACCACTTTTTCCAAATAAAACATTCTTTAGCATGCTTGCATGCATTACTTTGTTTCTATTATTTTATGTGATGTTTGCTTGAATGGTAGAATTGAAATTGTGCCTTGCTTGATTGAATTGTAGTGATTTGAAGAGTGTGAATATTGCAAGATCAAGGAGTGAACTTATACTCTCTACCAAAAAGGCAAGTGATGCTCCATACTTTTGTCCCATTATTTTCACTATGCATTAGTGATATTTCTAAGTAGACTTGCATGGAATTTTTGCTAAGTGTAAACTATGCCATGGGAAAACCTAGTACATGAAACCTTAGTAGAAATTTCCTAAGTTAAGATTCCTACTACTATCATGCTTAGCTTAGCTAGTAGAAAACAAGGGTGGATTATATTCATGCTATGGAATATATCTAAGTCAAGGACTTGTGTTTTGTTTTAATAAAACAACTAAGTGAATGAATCACCTGGGTGGAATGGAAGGAATGGTTTGTGTTGAGTGGTTACACAAGGCCCATTTCTATGGTTTACCTTGTGTATCTCACTTGTGGATGGCCACCCAGGAACAAAGAGATTTGAGATGTCAAATGTTGAGAAGCTTCAAGTGCAGCCGCTTGGCATTATGGGCTCTGCCTGGATCATATAGGTTGCAATAACTTAGCCAAATGGACAGTTGGTGGTAGGGGATTGATAGGTTGGAGCGCGTCCATTCTGGTCTAAGGGAAGGCTTCTGAAAGATCTTGTCTTGGTGAAACCAAGTCTTGTGGGGAAAGTGCACCACCTCTGCAGAGTGTAAAATCTAAGTACTTAGCCATGTCCATGGTAAAGGACAATTTGAGCATCAAGACATGGAAGCTATCAAGAATCTCCTCATCCCAATTTCTAAATTAAAAATTTGTGGTTGAACAAGGGTTGAAGGATCACCAATTTGTATTGGGAGATGTCTTTGGTGGTTTTTGACAAACAAAAACTTAGTGTTTTTCAAAAGATAAGGAAAATCTATTTTGAGCAAAGCAAGCCTAAGATCCACTTAGCCAAATGCATATAGATGATAGACTCCACTATACTACCATAGTATCACTTGCCAATACAATTCAAATGTATTGACCCTTGTGGCTGTAACTTATTATATTGCAGGTTTGTTTGATGTTAGTGAAGTTTATTGATTAGGATTACAAGTCTACAACCAACATGCCTGCCTGTGGCACTTCGAAGATGCACTACAAGGAATCTGGCTATATATGACCCTCCATTTTCATCACAGAATCGTCATAGTAGTTCGTTTATGACGTTTTTATGACGATTTTGAGATCGTCGAAAGCTGGGCGTCGCAAATGAACTATAACGACGATTTTTTTGAAATCGTCATAACATTTTATGACGATATTGGATCGTCATAACGTTTATGACGATCCAATATCGGCATGGGGCATCTAGCCTGGCCACGTCAGATCCTACGTGGCAGATCCGATGTGGCAACGATTCAGCCCTGTCCACTTCACCCATTTAAATGGGCCAAGCCCAACAATTCAATACATTTATGCTTTATGTTTCCTATCAATTCTGTCTCAGCTACATGGGCCAAATCCAACGTTTTCAGCCTGTTTGTTTTATATATCTCGGCCTTTTTATAGTACAATTATTTTCTATTCTAAGCCTTTTTACAATCCATTTATTTTCCAATTTTGGCCTTTTGGTCAATGGGTCCCAATTGTCAGATTGTTCTACAGTGGGTCCAAACTTTCAGGTTATTATAGACAGTGGGTCCCAATTGTCAGTTCATCTCATTTGTACGGTTTTGATTTTTTTTCCACATCAAATTAATGACCAATATACTAATTAGAAAGGAGAAAGAATACAAATGAAAATCTATAAATAATAGCCAAAAATGCTTTGTGACAGTACGATTGTCGGAACAGTTATAACACATGTGAAATTGCACAATTGACATCACAACGAATGCAGCCATCAAATCTTTCATACCCTACAGTCTACAAATAGAACTCTCAGAAAGTACTAAAGCTAGCTACTCTTGAACATCATCATCCTGTAGACGGTTTTCATGGTGTACTAGGCCTTGAGCTTCTAAGCCTTCTCCTGCATTTCAAACAGAGAAGTTGCATTAGCACAAGATTACATTCGCATAGATTTCACTTAGTTCCTATACTACTATAAGGAGATCAAATTCTGCATGAATTAGATATTGTTCAAAGATGCAAAAATCAACTAACAACATGCTAAAGCCATCCAGGTGTAATTCCACCATTATCAAAAGCAGACTAGCTGCCAAAGCAATTTCTTCTATTGTATCCATGATAACTATGGCCAGGTTACCTGATATACCAAATAATTTATGATCAAAGCTCCCATAAGTGACTAAAACCATTTTGTGCAGAATTCGTAAGGATTTAGCCTAAAATGGACAATTCTAGCAAACCCTCAATGTAAACTGGAACAAACGCCAAACCGACCGTATAGTACAGAGCATGCAATAGAATTTATTGCAAAATATGCCCAACCAATAGGATCAAGCTGTAGTTCAAAAGAAACATGCATATCCATCAAACTTTCAATCTTACATAATATAACCATACTAGAGCAGTTTACAACTAATTCGTCCAGTGACTATCTTGGATAGCACTATCTAACAAATTGATAAAAACGAAGGAACCGATATTTCACACTAAAAAACGTGCTGAGAAGTGTAGTCAATCAAGAAATGAAGGAACCGATATTTCTATTGTTTCTATTTCAGTAGCAGCACCATCGAGTGAGTATTGGACTGGAGTACCTTACCACTGAGCATGTCGATGCAGTAGTCGCTGATCTTGCCGCTGGAGAGGTGAACAAGGGGAAGGCGGAGGTGATCTTGGGAAAACTGATGTTCACTTCGTCCTCCACGATCTGCTCTTGTCCTCTGAACGGCAGGCTACCGAAGACCTCGGCCGCTGCCGTATCCTCCCAGTCCACCGTCCGGTACTCGCCCCTCCTTGCTCCTCCATTATGATTCCAACCTGAAAAAACACAAGAGATGTCATGACACATACAAGTCAAGTACTCAATGGAGTAGACAAGTTTCAGAGTAGTGCTAGTAGACTGATTGGGCATCGAAAGCATTGGGGAATTTCATTTTTCTACACTAATATTCATTTTCTCATATCATTTGATTGCACACAAAGATTAACTACACTACAAATCAGAGAAGAACAAATCCATGTAACTAATCTTGTCCTACTCCTAACCAGGTTTGTTTAGGATTACTTCATTCTAGGATTACTATTGTTGTGATAACTACAGGTGCCAGGTTAAAATTACCCATATCATGATCTGATAACTATAGGTGCTAGACTACTCTAATTAGTACCAATTAAGGACATGCATGAGTACAAAGCACTAAATGAAAAAATCATGATTGGAGTGAGGGATCACAGGACTGAACCAAATGCCAGCAGAAACAAATGGCACAAGTAATATACAAAATAGTTCTAGGACTGAACCAAATTCCAGCCTTTCATGTGTGCTTCATCTACAACTAACATTAGAAACAAAATAACAATTGAGGATGCTAAGCACTTAATATAACTCTAGTACTTATATGGTTCTGAATTGACAGCACTACAAAGATACAGTTTCCTGGTCTCTCTTCATTTGACAACACTATAAAGACAAATATATCACTCCAAGTAGCTATTTGTTCCTACCCCACTGGAAATATATAACTGAACTTTGTTGAATGTAAAGACTGACAAGCATTGACGAATGTAATATCAGGCATTTATCTCAAGACTGACACATTCTCTATTCACAGCAAAAACTCCTTATACCTACTACACAACAGAGACAATAAAAGCTATACGCTGGAAGCAAACACCATGCAAACACCGTAATTAGCAGGTCAGGTCATTAGAACAGAGCATCTCCAAACTTCAAAACGAACTATCTTTCCATGCAACAGTACTTGCAGATTAATTAATTAGAGCCCGGTCTTCAGAGGAAGATGCGAACGCAGTAGGAGAAAAACCTCACCGCCAGGTGCACGGGGATGAGAGGTGCGTGACGACGCAGACCATCGGGAAGCTGCCGAAGAAGGCGCAGATCTTGGAACTGTCATAGCGCGACATGGAGTGTGCCGCTACCGTCAGAAGAAGAATGGCGAGCACGGACACCCTCGCTATGTTGAAAATCTTGCCCTGCATAAATGCAAAGACCATGGATTCAGATGCGGAGATAGAACGAACACTACAGGGCGGCGGCGGCCATTGGGTCGAGATGGAGCCCGTCCTCCTCAGGAGGGAGCACCGGTCGCGGCGGCTCCACCTATGCTTGCAGTCGCTCCGCCTTGGGAGGGAGGAAGGCGTCGAGTGCCTCCATGCTGCCAGCCACCTCGGGAGGAGAGGCCCTCTAGGATTACTGGTGGAGGAGAAGGCGGAGGCATGGCCATAAGAGGCGTGGGTGGTGGGGAAAGGGGAGGTGCAGCGGCAAGAGGCGGCGGGTGGTGGGGAAGGCAGCGGCGCGACTGCCTCTAGGGTTACAGGATCTAAGGTTGAGAGGATGGGGATCTGCTACGAGGTGGTGGCAGCGGTGGACGGCAGGAGAGTCCTAGGGTTTCTGTCATCTGTGGATGTGGAGGGAGGTAGGTGGTGGCACGGGGCTAGGGAGTGGGGACTTGGTGATGCAGCGGGGGTGGGATGTGTGTTTCTTCGGTGAGCAACTAAGCCGTTGGATAGGCAATGAACGGCTCAGATCAAGTAGGAATGGACGATCTGTGGGAGGTGATTTGTAGTGATTTGATTGGTTGGAGACTATTTTCCATTTTCCGAGTGCAAAAAACGGGCCGTTTTGTGAAGCAACCACCAAATGAAAGTTTTCAAATGCTATCATCCCATTTTTTAGAAATAATAGGCCACCTTACATGGACAAATGTCCCAACCGGGGTCTCTCAAACCTTTCCATCCACCCCTAGCGAAAAAGACAAATTCATGCCGAATCAATAGGAAGTGGGTCCGATTTGAACTACAGGTACATTATCTGGTGCCCATGATTTTTCAAAAAAATCATTTTTAGACTCACAATATGCTATTTCTTTAGAGATCCAATGCAAGTTTAGCGAGGCTCATCCCCTGGCTAAGAACCTTCATAACCGCCGTTTTGACCATAGTTTGAAACGAGCATAAAAAATTTAAAAACGGTCTGAACTATAGGTACTAGATAATTCATGCTGATTTGAACTATAGGTACATGATCTGATGCCCATGCTTTTTTGCAAAAATCATTTTTAGACTCACAATATGCTATTTCTTTAGAGATCGAATGCTAGTTTAGCGAGGCTCATCCCCTAGCTAAGAACCTTCATGACCGCCGTTTTATCCATAGTTTGAAACGGGCATAAAAAAATTAAAAACGGTCTGATCAACGCAAATCTTTCACGTGGTGTCTTATTATGTGACATAGTTGCAATGAGAAATACCAAACTTGGTAAATTGAGCATGTCTCAAAAAAACCTTCACAAAATGACCTATCATGTTCGAGGTTTCATGGCTTTCGGGTCAAATGACCAATGTTATGGCTATAATCATGGCATAGTTTGTGATAATGCATCCATATCGTGCACACATGTGCATCATGGGATGGCGAACAATGTTGCAGGAGGAAGTTTTCCATTTAGTTGCACGGAAAAAACATTTTCCATTTTCCGAGTGTAAAAAACGGGCCGTTTTGTGAAGCAACCACCAAATTAATGTTTTCAAATGCTATCATCCCATTTTTTAGAAATAATAGGCCACCTTACATGGACAAATGTCCCAACCGGGGTCTCTCAAACCTTTCCGTCCACCCCTGGCGAAAAATACAAATTCATGCCGAATCAGTAGGAAGTGGGTCCGATTTGAACTATAGGTACATGATCTGATGCCCATGATTTTTTGCAAAAATCATTTTTAGACTCACAATATGCTATTTCTTTAGAGATCCAATGCAATTTTAGCGAGGCTCATCCCCTAGCTAAGAACCTTCATGACCGCCGTTTTGACCATAGTTTGAAACGGGCATAAAAAATTTAAAAACGGTCTGATCAACGCAAATGTTTCGCGTGGTGTCTTATTATGTGACATAGTTGCAAGGAAAAATACCAAACTTGGTAAATTGAGTATGTCTCACAAAAACCTTCACAAAATGACCTATCATGTTCGAGGTTTCATGGCTTTCGGGTCAAATGACCAATGTTATGGCTATAATCATGGCATAGTTTGTGATAATGCATCCATATTGTGCACACATGTGCATCATGGGATGGCGAACAATGTTGCAGGAGGAAGTTTTCCATTTCGTTGCACGGAAAAACATTTTCCATTTTCCGAGTGTAAAAAATGGGCCGTTTTGTGAAGCAACCACCAAATGAAAGTTTTCAAATGCTATCATTCCATTTTTTTAGAAATAACAGGCCACCTTTCATGGACAAATGTCCCAACCGGGGTCTCTCAAACCTTTCCGTCCATCCCTGGCGAAAAAGACAAATTCATGCCGAATCAGTAGGAAGTGGGTCCGATTTGAACTACTGGTACATTATCTGGTGCCCATGATTTTTCGAAAAAATCATTTTTAGACTCACAATATGCTATTTTATCATAGATCGATTTCACTCAACCACAATTTTGAAGGCAACCCCCTAATTTCAAAATCATATTTTAAATTATGATATATCAATCGATATAAAATTTAACTCAAACGGATCTCGTATGCGAATTTGGCAACCGTATTGTCCATACTATGGACTAATGTGGGATTAGTAAATCCACTAAATTTAAAAAATTAAAGTATAGATAATTAACACCCTAAGATGATATACGGAATTTTATAAAAAATTAGAGACGAAAATCAACTGTTTTGGACTTCTTATGAAAAAGATACAAAAGAATTAAGAAAACTGAAAAAAGAAAAAAGAAAAGAGTGAAAAAATACTATCCTAACCGGCCCAACCGGATTTGCCTAGACCTAGTCAAGGCCGGCCCGAGCGTGGCCCAGCTCCCTCCTAGGCGACAGGCGGCAGAAAAATATAAAGACAAAAAAGGAGGAATAGGTGGAGATGGTTGACGAAGGCCCAGGCCCAACAGACGGAGGTCAAGTTAATAAAACCACCGAGTGGTACTTTGACAAGATATGAGATGTAGCCTGTTGGTAGCACAATAGATTGGAGGTGTGGGAGGTTGTGGGTTCGAACCCCCATCCATCTCTTTTTGTTCCTTATTTTCTAAGAACGTTGCACGTAGGACATGACATGTAGGCTGACATATTGACACATATGCACATATAAAAATAAATAAATAAAATATAAAATAAATAGGAACATATAAAATAAATAAATAAAATATAAATAAATTGACATGTAGACAACATATGACACGTAGGCTGTCCATCTTGACACATGGACATACGTAAAATATTAAATTGACATATAAATATAACATGTAGGCATCTTAACACATGGACATACTTATAAAATATTAAATTAACATATAAATATGACACGTAGGCTGCCACATAGTTATGACCCGTATAAGCAACAATTAAGGTGGCTGTCACATCATCTGTACATATGATAAATTAACAGCTACGACGATCTAATTTCGTCATAATCGCTTATAAATAAGGTCTCTAGTTGGGCAACATGGTTATGACGATTTTGTATAAGAAAATAACGAGGATTTTGAGACAAATCGTCATATTTATGTAGGGTTTTTACCTCTTCAAACAGCCTACGACCATTTAGTACAAAATCGTCATAGATCTATGACAATTTTATCCACAGTCACTATTAGAAGGTCATAGAATAACATATTTCTTGTAGTGATGAAGGACTCCATGCTATTGTTAAATTCTGCTGCATTGTAATGAGATAGCCAAATGAGTTATATAAGATGTAATAAATTATTTTATTCCTGGTTATAAAGTTGTATTATGACCTTTGTTTCTTGATATTACATCTTAACTGTGGATGCTAGCTATTGATCCAGGGACTAGCATTGTAAGCAGAGGGATCTCTACCTTATTAAAGGTTGGGAACCTTACAGCGAGGCAGGGGGCGGCCAGGGTGGTCACACCCCCAGGTGCAGCTAACCCTAGCCCGCACCGCCAGGGGGTGTGACCCCCTGGTGCCTTGATACGTCGGAAATGTATCTATAATTTTTGATGCTCCATGCTTGTTTAGTATCTATTTTGCTTTGCTTGTCTATACTTTGAGATGCCTTTTACATGTTTTCTGGTACTAACCTATTAACAAGTTGCCACAGTGCCAGATGCCTGTTTTCTGTTGTTTTTGTTTTCAGAAAAGCTAGTAAGGAAATATTCTCAGAATTGTACGTGACAAACATCAAAGTCAATTACTTTCCGTGGGGAACAAGAAGTCCAGAGGGGAGACAGAGAAGCGGGCCAAGGCAGCCAGACCCCCTTAGGCGCGGCCAGGGGTGGGCCCGCGCCTAGGAGGGGTGTGGCCCCTCTAGCCGCCTCCTCGTCCTCCCCTTCGCCTATAAGAAGCTACTGATGCAGAAACCCTAAGAACCTGATAAAATCTCCATGAAACCTTCTGTAGCCGCCGCCACCATCGTCCCTGGATTGGGGGGATCTGAAGTTCTTCCCGGCACCCTGCCGGAGGGGAAATCATCCCGGAGGCCTTCTCTCCTGTATGATGCGTGAGTAGTTCCACCTTGGACTATGGGTCCATGTAGTAGCTAGATGGTTGTATCTCCTCCTTGTGCTTTCATGTATAGATCTTGTGAGATCCGTTCATGATCAAGATCTAATCTATTTTGTAATCATGCATGTTATGTTTGCGGGGATCCGATGGATATTGAGATTACTATCTTAGATTGATTAATGGTTTTGTCTATTTGATACTATCATTTCTGTGTTGTTTGTGATCTTGCATGCTCTCCATTGTTAGTAGATATCTTGGCCGAGTAGTTGCTAGTGACTCCAAGAGGGGGTATTTATGCTCGATAGTGGATTCATGCCTCTAGTTTCCAAGGGAAGTGATAGAAATCTCTTCGGTTGTAGATGTGTTGTTGCTACTAGGGAGAAAACAACGGTCTATTGTTCATGGAACAAGTGGATTGTTTACCTTACACACTTTGCTTAAAGTAGTTGTCTGTTGCTTGCAACTTAATACTGGAGGGGGTTCGGATGATAACCTGAAGGTGGACTTCTAGTCATAGATGCAGTTGGATGGCGGTCTATGTATCTTGTTGTATTTCCCAATCAAATCTCATAGGATCTTTCTGACTAGTAATTGCATTGTTATGCCTTGCTCAGTTCCTGTCAATTGCCCTGCTATAATTTGTTTACTCTTCATGCCATGTTGTTTATCTGAGGAGAGCACCTCTAGTGAACTATGGACCCCGGTCCAATCTTTACCATTGATACATCTTCCACTGTTACTTGTTTACTTGCTGCAAAGCACCATTACCTTCCACACGGTACGTTTAATCCTTTGTTACAGTAAACCGGTGAGCTTGACAACCTCACTTGATTCGTTGGGGCAAAGTCTTGAGTTTGTGTTGTGCAGGTCTTCGTGTTGCTTGCAAAACCTGTGTGACGTTTCCTTCCTCCTTCTGGTTCGATAACCTCGGTCTCTACTGAGGGAAGACTTGCTTTTGTGCCGTGTCAGCACCATCAACAAGTTTTCTGGCGCCGTTGCCGGGGAGGCTAAGGACGTCTTCACAAGGGGAGTACTTCACTTCCTTTCCCTTGACTTTGTTTTTAGTTTGCTTTGTTTCGTTTGCTTGGTTTTGTTTACCTCTTTTTAAAAAACCCAAATTTTTTTTGGTCTAGTTTGGTTTGCTTGCTTTATTCAAAAAACACAAAAAAATTAGTTCCTGCTCTAGTTGCCTTGGTTGGTCATGCTCTCTATCAATAGATGGTTTCTTTGAAACTAGTTATTATTGTCAAGGTGGGTTCACAGAAGAAGAAAAGTATTATTATAAGGAACACCGTTTGTCACAAAAAGAGAAACACTTATGGGAGCAAATTGATAAGTTGAATACTATTGCTAGAGACGTGTGCTCTACTTATAATGTTACTTATTGCTTTGATGAATCTTGTTGTTGTAGGAGGTATAAGCACCTCCCGTTTCAATGTGAGTATAATGATAATGTTACCATATCCTCTTATGTTAAAGGAAATTATGACTTTTATGATGTGGAACAAATTGAAGAATTTATTGCCTTCAAGGGGGCATTTGAACTTGCCAGTTTGCTTGAAAATACTGATGATGCACCTTATAAGTATGAGGTTTTTGAGATACTTAAATTTTTCTTTGATATCTACAAGGAAGAAAATGGCTATATTGTTGATTATTTTAATAAGCGTTTTCCACAAATGGAAGAGACTAATGGCTTGCAAGAGCCTATGGAATAAGAAATTGTTGAAACTAGAAGCTCATTAGATGAAAAAGAGGAGGAGAGTGATAAACAAAAGGAGGAAGAATGGATCTACCCAATTCTACCTTCTAATGAGAGTAACTCTTTACCTCTTATATTATTTGATTGTCCCCCATGCTTACCAAAGGAAGATGAATGTTATGTTCCTATGGATCCTTTTGAAATATCTACTTTGGGTAAAACCTGTGAAGGTTTTAATCCCACTATGTTTGGGCTTGATAGAAATTATGTGTTTGTAGCTCATGAAAATCCTGCTTTATGTGATAGCTATATTATTGAGTTTATTCATGAGGCTACTGAAAATTATTATGAGAGAGTAAAATATGGTTTTAGAAGTTTTCATGGTACTGAAACACCTCTCTATGTGCTGAAAGTTTTGAAGTTGCTCTTGTTTCATCTTCCTATGCCTGTCACTTTGTTCTTTGTGAATTTATTTGCATACAATATTCATGTGCATAGGAAGTGGGTTAGACTTAAATGTGTTTTGAATTTGCTTCTTGATGCTCACTTTGACTTCAATTCATAATTCTTATGTGAGCATCTTCTCAAGTTATCAAGCCTAACTTAAAAGGCGTTAAAGAAAAGTACTTGTTGGGAGATAACCCAAGAGTTTCCTTGAGTCTTGGAAGTTATTACTTTAGTAATGACCGCTCCTTATCCTTTTTGTGCAAAGAATGACCTCTAATGAGAGGGAAGTAAGATTTGGGGAGTTGCTGTCCCGAAACAGATTTCTGTCCTCCACCAAAATAATTCGTGAGGAGTCTCTGTAACTCGGATTGAGCTCAAAAATTATGAATAAATCCCCCAGTATGTTAGATAACTTTTGTTAGTTCAACACTTTTTGATTTTAGGAACAGAATAAGTTAGAAAAAATTGGTTTCTACCTGCTGGTCTGTTTTGACAGATTTCTGCCATTATTTGCATTTGCTTCTTATTGATTCCTTTTTGAGTTCTCTTTAGGTGAATAGAGCTTTTTGAAGGAGTTACTATAGTAGCTTGTGTGTTTAGTGAAAAGCCTTGCTGTTCCAAAGCTTTGCCAGAGGTCTAATATATTTTGAATACACTAATGTTGCTAATGAAGATTGTGTGAAGTTTTGTATGAAGGAAAAATTTCAGGTATAGAGAAAGGATGATGCAATGAGATGAAGAATGGACAAAAGCTCAAGATTGGGGATGCCACCATGGTGTCACCCCAAGAAATATCCAAGAGGCACAAGCGTTAAAGCTTGGGGATGCCCAAGGCATCCCCTTTTTCATCAATAAAAAGCTCAGGTCTGTCTAGACACTTCGTTTTTATTGTTTCATGCATAGTTGTGTTGTTCTTGGAGAGTATTAGTTTTTGTTTGCTTTGCTTAGTTTGTTTAGTTTGCTTGAGTAGTTTGGACCCCTGTTCTCGCTGTGTTGTTTTGCAAAAAAGTTGCTTGGTGTTGGAAAGGAGTAGTAAGTTCTTGCTTGAAGTGCAAGAGGAGCTTGCATTGACTGTGACTTAGACTTTAGCATGACATACTAGGTGTTGTTTTGACCTTATGCTTAGTGATTATTGTTGTAGCATGTCTTGTTCCAAACAATTGGGATTGCTTAGTGTGCCTTGAAGAAATTATGCGTTGTTTCATCATGCAAAAGCATAGTATTGTGGTATTCTTTTTTGATGCTTTGCTTGGGTTGACTTGGCACATGCTCACACCATGTTATGACTATGAAGAAGTCACCATAGCCTCTATGATCATTTAGTACTTGACTTGTAATACCACTCTTTGCTTGTATTAGTAATGCTTTGTTGCACTGCATGATTATGGCCATTATTGCTCTCTTAGTTGGTTGCTCCCAGTCTTTTGCTAGCCTCCACTTGTATGAGTAAGTTCTACTCATGCCTCCAACTCCCACGAAACCAAGTATATTCTTGTTTTCAGCTATCTTCCAATTAAAAACTATTTTGTTATGTGAAAACTTAGTGATTAAAGCCCTCACGAACTTGATGGCACACTTTATATTCTTTGACCCTAATAAACTTGAACCATTGTGACATATTTTTTGTATATGCTTGCACTTATACGTTGGAATTAACAGAACCGTGCTGTCACAGGGAACATTTTCAATATTGCACTTGTACTTTGTACTCAGTTGATATCATGCTCTTTTGTCTATGGATGTCACCGGTGTGAAATAAAGAGGGAACTTGTAAGTCCATGGAGTTTGTATCCGGTGTTAGAGAAACGCCTGGGCCGCTAGCCTAAGCCATGCCTAATCATGGTGGAAACTTGCAGCATCACCATAGTGACATCTATGAAGCATTCTTCTTGTAAAAAAAGAGACACATTGAGAAAAGAGGAAAGAGAGAAAAAAGCACCATATTCCCATGGTAAATAAGAAGACTGCTGAGATGCTCATTGTCTGCTTGCCTTGTCATTTTGGTTATGGGAAAGCTTCTGTACCATGTGCAAGGGGTACCCCGTTGGCGGTTCTCAATGATATGCAAATACTTACAATGACAAGAACTTACCTGGGCCCAAAGTTGAGTATGCATGAGGTGTGGCCCTCATATTCAAGGGACATGAGATTGCCAACTTATACTTTGTCAAGCATATACTCCATCTTTGTCACTTTAACCTTAATCACTTCAAGATGCTTATGATAGGGGCAATGAGGTCTGAAAGCTAACAGGTACCATAATTTTTGGAAGCTCTTTTTGAAACTTGTAATCCCTGCTTCCTTTATAAAAGGCCTTTCTTCCACCACTATTGAGTCTCCACCTTCTACCTTTAGGCACCATTAAGAGAGCATAGTTGTCATTCTATGTGCAGTGTTCCAAAGCTTATCGATTGATGCATATTGTGTTATTACTTGTTCTTGTGCTATTTGTTTCTAGTCACCCTTGTGAACTTTGAAGGTGTCCTATGCATTTATATTGCTACTCTGTGAGGGACAAGATGATTGCCACTATGCTACATTCTTTGTATGTGAACCAAACAAACGGTTTTCAATGCATGTTATTCATGATCTTTGTCTATAGCTTGTCATGTTGCATGCATAGTTACTATGTCCTATTGTTAGAACTCCATCTTTCATGCACATGTTTAGAGTTCTTTGATCCCAGCTTTCAATGCTTGCAAATGGTTAGATCTTTATTGTGAGGGTGCATGTCGCCTCAAAAATTATTCTTTTTATCACTTACCTACTCGAGGACGAGCAGGAGTTAAGCTTGGGGATGCTTGATACATCGAAAACGTATCTATAATTTTTGATGCTCCATGCTTGTTTAGTATCTACTTTGCTTTGCTTGTCTATACTTTGAGGTGCTTTTTACATGTTTGCTGGTACTAACCTATTAACAAGTTGCCACAGTGCCAAATGCCTATTTTCTGCTGTTTTTGGTTTCAGAAAATCTAGTAAGGAAATATTCTCGAAATTTGACGGGACAAACGTGAAAGTCAATTACTTTCTGTGGGGAACAAGAAGTCTAGAGGGGAGACGGAGAAGCGGACCAGGGCAGCCAGACCCCCCCTAGGCGTGGCCAGGGGTGGGCCCACGCCTAGGAGGGGTGTGGCCCCTCTCGCCGCCTCCTCGGCCTCCCCCGCCACCTATAAGAAGCCCTCGATGCAGAAACCCTAAGGACTCGATCAAATCTCCATGAAACCTTCTGTAGCCGCTGCCACCATCGTCCCTGTATCGGGGGGGGGGGGGGGTCTGAAGTTCTTCTCGGCACCCTGCCGGAGGGGAGATCATCCCGGAGGCCTTCTGTCCGGTATGATGCGTGAGTAGTTCCACCTTGGACTATGGGTCCATGTAGTAGCTAGATGGTTGTATCTTGTTGTATTGCCTAATCGATTCTCATAGGATCTTTCTAACTAGTAATTTCATTGTTATGCCTTGCTCAGTTTCTGTCAATTGCCCTGTTGTAATTTGTTTACCCTTCATGTCATGTTGTTTATCTAAGGAGAGAACCTCTGGTGAACTATGGAACCCGGTCCAATCTTTACAATTGATACATATTCCACTGTTACTTGTTTACTGGTGCAAACCACCATTACCTTCCACACGGTACGTTTAGTCCTTTGTTACAACAAATTGGTGAGCTTGACAACCTCACTGATTCGTTGGTGCAAAGTCTTGAGTTTGTGTTGTGCAGGTCTCCGCGTTGATTGCAACACTTGTGTGACGTTTCCTACCTCCTTTTGTTTCGAAAACCTCGGTCTCCACTGAGGGAAGTGTAGGGTTCGCAGCATAGAAAACAAAAAAATTCCTACGATGGGAACTATGTACCAAGATCTATCTACTAGATGCAAACAACGGGTGGATGTATATTCGTAGAGAACATACCCTTGAAGAACAACAAAGCTTAACGAGTTCAACTCGTGGTTGATGTAGACGATCTCTTGCCGATCTCAAGATCGAGAGGAAGTCCTAGCGCCGCAAAGCAGCAACACATCCGTGCTCGCACATACGTAAAAGACACCGAGCAACCTCTTCCTCCTTGCTCCAGCGATGCAGCAGAAGCACAACTCTTTCTTGCCAAATAGCCACCGGGAACATGTATCTCGCTAGTCCGAGACCATGGGGAATAAATTCTAGAGGGGAGAGAGATCCTTCACGAGGAGGTGTGAGTGAGAAGTGAGGAGAGGGGTGCCTTTTATAGGAGAGGGGGGGGGGAACCCAAGGGGGTAGCCGACACATGGGGGCTGCCCCCTTGCCCTCCCCTCTTCATGTGGGTGGACACTCCACTCACAAAAAACCCTTTCAATTTCCTCCACTCAAAATCCCAATCAAACTTGCAATTAAATTTCCACCATATTTAATGCAAACTCTCATTAAATAAAACTCTTTTATTTATTCAGAATTTTGTCAATTACTTTAATGACAAACATTCACAAATAACCCCTTTCTATAATTCCATTTCACATGCAAAACCACTTTCTGCAATTTCACCCGAAAACCTGTTTCAGTATCTAGTGAAATAAATTCTTGCGCTTGTTTATTATTTTGGCATGAAACATTTGCTCCAACTGGATGTCAGTGTCCCTTAAGTGTGTCACCCTAAGGTTCGCGAATAATGCGGACATGATCGAGACCCTTCTCCGATCAATAATCAGTAGCGGGACCTGGAGATCCATACCGACTCCCACACATTCAATGATGACTTTCCTATGATCGTCGGAACCTTTTACGCTTGTATCTTAATCCCTTTGTTTCATGATATATTACATGTACGAGATTAGATCATTGGTATCTACATACCTAGTTTGATCTCGTTGCTGACAAGCACTCTTTTCTCGTTCCCGTGATATAACATTCTAGTGATCAAATCACTTGCTTGCAAGCTAACCAATGTGATATCACCGAGAGGGCCCAGATTATATCTATCCATCATCGGGATGAACAAATTCCACTCTTGATCCATGATTCTCAACATAACTCTTTAGTAGCTTTGAAGCCATCTTTATAATCACCTAGTTACGGTGTGACGTTTGATGTCAACAAGAAACTCTTCCGGTGTTAGTGATTGGCATGATCTCATGGTCTGAGGATTAGGATCACTTCGTAAGTTGTTTATAGCAATATAAACTCAATGACTTTGATCGTAATGCTATACTTCGGATGAATGTTCATCACATCATTACACTAATGTTGTGATCTTGTTATTAACAACATCCAATGTCTATGATCGGGAAACTGTGATCATCTTGTTAATCAACGAACTAGTTTATGAGAGAGGCATAACTAGGAACTTTCTGTTTGTTTATTAAACACACATGTATTAACACTTCCGTATTAATACAATTATAGCATGCAAAATAAACATCTATCATATACTTGGAATACACATAATAAACACTTTATTATTGCCTCTCAGGGCATATTCCCTTCAGTCTCCCACTTGCACTAGAGATAATAGTCTAGTTACATAGTGATGTATCTAACACCCATGGAGTTCTGGTGTAGATCATTTTTTGCTCTAGGGAGAGTTTTAGTCAACGGATCTGCTACATTGAGATCCGTATGTACTTTACAAATCTTTATATCTCCATCCTTGACATGCTCGCGGATGGAGTGAAACCGGCGCTTAATATGCTTGGAATGCTTGTGAGACCTTGGCTATTTGGCATTGGCAATGGCACCATTGTTGTCACAATAGATCACCAATGGGTCCAACGCGTTTGCAACCACACCTAGTTCAGATATGAACTCCTTCATCCAAACTGCTTCCTGAGCCGCTTCTGAAGCAGCAACATATTCGGCCTCCGTCGTTGATCCCGCCACCACAGGTTGTTTTAGCTCCTCCAACTAACCGCTCCGCCATTCATGAGAAATACGTATCCGGATTGAGACTTAGAGTCATCCGGATCGGTGTCAAAGCTAGCTTCGACATAACACTTAGCGACGAGCTCTTCTTCACCTCCGTATATAAGAAACATATCCTTAGTTCTTCACAAGTACTTAAGGATATTCTTGACTGCTTTCCAGTGTTCCGAACCTGGATCCGATTGGTACCTACTAGTCAAACTAATAGCATGTGCCACATCCGATCTTGTACATAGCATGGCGTACATTATAGAGCCTATGGCTGAAGCATAGGGGACTTTGTCCATTTTCTCTCTTTCTTCCGCCATATCCAGACTTTGAGTCTTACTCAGTGTCGTGCCTTGTGTCATAGGTAAGAACCCCTTCTTACTATCTTCCATTTTAAACTTCTTTAAAATCTTATCAAGGTATGTACTTTGCGATAGCCCTATTAGGCGCCTAGATCTATCTCTATAGATCTTTATGCCTAATATGTATGACGCTTCACCTAGGTCCTTCATTGAAAATTTGCTTTTTAGATAACTTTTAACACTATTTAAAATATCTATATCATTTCCGATCAATAATATGTCATCCACATATAATATCAGAAATTCCACATTGCTCCCACTCACTTTCTTGTAAATACAAGCTTCTCCATAAGTTTGGACAAATCCAAACTCTTTGATCACCTCATCAAAGCTGAGATTCCAACTTTGTGATGCTTGCTTCAATCCATATATGGATCGCTGAAGCTTGCACACCTTGTTAGCATCCTTAGGATCGACAAAACCCTTTGGTTGTATCATATACAACTCTTCTTCAATATTACCATTGAGAAACGTGGTTTTGACATCCATCTGCCATATCTCATAATCGAAATATGCAGCAATTGCTAACATAATTCTAACTGACTTTAGCATCGCTACGGGAGAGAATGTCTCATCGTAGTCAACTCCTTGAATTTGTCAAAACCCCTTTGCGACAAGTCGAGCTTTATAGACGGTCACATTACCATCAGCATCAGTTTTCCTTTTGAAAATCCATTTGTTCTCCACGGCCTTTCGGTCGTGAGGTAATTCCACCAAGTTCCAAACTTGATTTTCATACATGGATTCCATCTCGGATTTCATGGCTTCTAACCATTTATTGGAATCCGGGCTCATCATCGCTTCTTCATACGTCGCAGGGTCATCATTTTCATCAACCATGAAATTCATGACAGGATTTCCGTACAGCTCGGGAGCTGCACGCGTCCTGTTTGACCTGCGAGGTTCGGTAGTACTCTCTTTCGGAGTTTCATGATCATTATCATTAGTTCCTTCTTCAACTGGTGAAGCCAACTCCGGAACGACTTCCGGCGCCGCGCTACTCGCCATACTTTGAAGAGAAGGTTCAATAACCTCTTCGAGTTCTACCTTCCGACTAATCACACCTTTTGTGAGAAACTCTTTCTCTAGAAAGGATCCATTCTTGGCAACAAAAACCTTGCCCTCAGATCTATGATAGAAGGAATACCCAATTGTTTCCTTAGGGTATCCTATGAAGACGCATTTTTCCGCTTTGGGTTCGAGTTTATCCGGTTGAAGTTTCTTAACATAAACATCGCATCCCCAAACTTTAAGAAATGACAGCTTAGGTTTGTTTCCAAACCATAATTCATACGGTGTCTTTTCAACGGATTTAGATGGTGCCCGATTTAAAGTGAATGCAGCAGTTTCTAGTGCATAACCCCAAAATGACAACGGCAAGTCCGTCAGAGACATCATATATCGAACCATACCCAATAAAGTACGATTATGACGTTCCAACACACCATTTCGCTGTGGTGTTCCGACAGGTGTGAGTTGTGAAACAATTCCACACTCTTTCATGTGAGTGCTAAACTCGTAACTTAGATACTCACCTCCACGGTCGGACCGTAGAAATTTGATCTTTCTATTACGATGATTTTCCACTTCATTCTGAAATTCCTTGAACTTTTCAAATGTTTCAGACTTGTGTTTCATCAAGTAGATATAACCGTATCTACTCAAATCATCCGTGCAAGTAACAAAATAACGATATCCACCTCGCGCCGACACAATCATTGGACCACATACATCAGAATGTATGATTTCCAATAAATCTGTCGCCCGTTCCATTGAACTGGAAAACGGCGTTCTAGTCATCTTGCCCATAAGGCATGGCTCACATGTATCAAATGATTCAAAATCAAGTGATTCCAAAAGTCCATCCGAATGGAGCTTCTTCATGCGTTTAACGCCAATATGACCTAGACGGCAGTGCCACATATATGCGGATATATCATCATTAAGTTTAATCCTTTTAGCATCAACATTGTGAATATGTGTAACATTATTATCGAGATCCAAAATAAATACACCATTCATCATCGGTGCATGACCATAAAAGATTTCATTCATATAAATATAACAACCATTGTTCTCAGATTTAAATGAATAACCACTTCGCATTAAACACGATCCAGATACAATGTTCATGCTTAGTGCTGGCACCGGATAACAAGTCTTCAAGTTTATTACTAACCCTGACGACAAATGGAGAGGTAGCGTTCTGACGGCGATCACATCAACGCTTGATCCATTGCCGACACGCATCTTGACCTCACCTCTTGCTAGCGGTCGCTTGTTCCGCAGCCCCTGATTCGAGTTACAAATATTAGCAACTGAACCGGTATCAAATACCCAGGTGCTACTACGAGCACTAGTCAAGTACACATCAATGACATGTATATCATATATACCTTTGTTTGCCTGGCCGGCCTTCTTGTCTGCCAAATATTTGGGGCAGTTGCGCTTCCAGTGGCCAGTCCCCTTACAATAGTAGCACTCGGTATCAGACTTAGGTCCAACTCGGGGTTTCTTTTCAGGCACGGTAACCGGCTTTCCGCCCTTACTTCCCTTCCATTTCCCCTTCTTGTCTTTCTTGAAACCAGTGTTCTGATTGATCATCAACACTTGATGTTCCTTTTTGATCTCCACTTCTGCAGTTTTAAGCATTGACAGAAGCTCGGGGAGAGACTTCTTCATGCCTTGCATATTATTGTTCATCACGAAGCTCTTATAGCTAGGTGGCAGAGACTGCATAACACGATGGATTCCTAAGTCAATGGGAATCGTTATTCCCAATGACACAAGCTTATTAGCATAACCCGACATCTTGAGTACATGCTCACTAACGGAGATGTGCTCTTCCATCATGCAGCTAAAGAACTTTTCTGAATCATTGTAGCTCTCTATAGCATCATGTGTGTCAAAAATCATTTTCAACTCACCCATTGTATCAAATGCATTGCCGTTTTCAAAACGCTTTCGAAGTCCCGGCTCTAGCCCATACAATATGCCGCAATGAACTAAGTTGTGGTCCTCCTGACGAGTCTGATAGACATTCTTCTCCTCGTCAGGGGCATCCTCAAAAATTGGGGGTCCTAGCGGTGCTTCTAGCACATATTGCTTTTGTGCAGCAGAGAGGATAATCCTCAAATTCATGGCCCATTCAGTAAAGTTGCTACCGTTCATTGCAAGTTTCTCTTTCTCCATGAACACATTGAAATTAAAAGCAGGTGGTGCCATCTACTACAGAATTTGTAAAGTTTAGACTAAGTTTATGATAGATTGAGTTCAACTATACACATTACGAATGAACTCCCACTCAAAAATGACATCCCTCGTGCCTTTTTGGTGCTTACATGAACCAAATCCACTACACCAAGTCCGATCATCACGTGAGTCGGTGTAGCTTCAAAGGCGAGCATAAAATGGGCATCATATCTACTATATGACTCATGCTTAACCTTTCGGTCCGTGTTCCGAGGCCATGTCTGTACATGATAGGCTCGCCAAGTTAGAACCTTAGTATTCGCGTGTGTAACTGTTTTACACCCGATATATGGTCATGGATCCAAGAACACCCGATCATCACGTGATGTCTTGGAGCGATGAAAACATAATCGGTGCATACTAAAGGAAGAACACATTCTTATCTTGATATTTAAATGAGGGATCATCTTATTATGCTAACAAAGCGCTAAACAAGCAATATAAGATGCTATCAAACGTCACATGTTTATTAGTGAAATTATATGGTTCCTGCATATGATCTCTATCATATGCACCGTGGTATGATCACTATCATACCTTTATGTGTAAGTCCAAGGTCTATGGAGTTTACACGCTATGTGTGTAAGAGTATCATCTCATACGTCTACTTACAACATCACCATATCATAACACTAGCCCAACAACAATCTAAACTAGACGCCTCTAATTTTTCCATTGCAAGTTTTACGTGGCTTAGGGCTTTCGAAGATAGAACGGTTCTTACCTACGAACATGAACCACAATGAGGATAACCAAATTGTTGACAACTCGTTGCAAAATAGATATTGACTATAGTAGGAGAGACAGACACCCGCTAGCCACTTATGCAAACTAGTTGCATGTCAAGCGTGGAACAGGTATCATGTGCGAGGACATGTAAAGTTTTTCCGGGCCGCTTCATCCCACTATGCCACCAATATCCAAAATTACAACTAAGGAGCAACAACATGATCATCATCGCCCACATACTCATATGGGTACTACCCGTGTAAATCATCTACGCATAGATCCGGCTCTGATACCACTATAGGGTTCGCAGCATAGAAAACAAAAAATTCCTACGATGGGAACTATGTACCAAGATCTATCTACTAGATACAAACAACGGGCGGATGTATATCCGTAGAGAACATACCCTTGAAGACTGACAAAGCTTAAGTGGTTGATGTAGACGATCTCTTGCCGATCTCAAGCTCGAGAGGAAGTCCTAGCGCCGCAAAGCAGCAGCGCATCCGTGCTCGCACACATGTACAAGACACCGAGCAACCTCCGCCTCCTCGCTCTAGCGATGCAGCGGAAGCACAAGTCTTTCTGCTGAATAGCCACCGGGAACATGTATCTCGCTAGTCCGAGACCATGGGGAATAAATTCTAGAGGGGGAGAGAGATCCTTCACGAGGAGGTGTGAGTGAGAAGTGAGGAGAGGGGTGCCTTTTATAGGATAGGGGGAATCCCAAGGGGGTGGATGGCGCATGGGGGCTGCCCCCTTGACCTCCCCTCTTCATGTGGGTTGACACTCCACTCACAAAAATCTCTTCAATTCCCTCCACTCAAAATCCCACTCAAACTTGCAATTAAATTTCCACCAAATTTAATGCAAACTCTCATTAAATAAAACTCTTTTGTTTATTCAGAATTTTGTCAATTACTTTAATGACAAACATTCACAAATAACCCCTTGCTAGAATTCCATTTCACATGCAAAACCACTTTATGCAATTTCACCCGAAAACCTGTTTCGGTATCTAGTGAAATAAATTCCTGTGCTTGTTTATTCTTTCGGCATGAAACATTTGCTCCAACTGGATGTCAGTGTCCCTTAAGTGTGTCACCCTACGGTCCGCGAATAATGCGGACATGATCGAGACCCTTCTCCGATCAATAATCAGTAGCGAGACCTGGAGATCCATACTGACTCCCACACATTCAACGATGACTTTCCTGTGATCATCGGAACCTTTTACGCTTGTATCTTAATCCCTTTGTTTCACGATATATTACATGTCCGAGATTCGATCATCGGTATCTCCATACCTAGTTTGATCTCGTTGCTGACATGCACTCTTTTCTCGTTCCTGTGATATAACATTCTAGTGATCAAATCACTTGCTTGCAAGCTAACCAATGTGATATCACCGAGAGGGCCCAGAGTATATCTATCCGTCATTGGGATGAAAAAATTCCACTCTTGATCCATGATTCTCACCATAACACTTTAGTAGCTTTGAAGCCATCTTTATAATCACCCAGTTACGGTGTGACGTTTGATGTCAACAAGAAACTCTTCCGGTGTTAGTGATTGGCATGATCTCATGGTCTAAGAATTAGGATCACTTCGTAAGTTGTTTATAGCAATATAAACTCAATGACTTTGATCGTAATTGAAAGGATCGTGTGGGCACCAAGAGGGGGGGGGGGTGAATAGGTGCTACTTCAAATTTTCTTCGTTTTCAAATTAAGGTTTGACAATAAGGTAAATTCTCTAGATAATGCAACTAAGGTGAATTTACCTATATGACAATTATGCACGAGCTACCACAACACAAAGTAAGAACAAGTAAGTAAAGTGCGGTAAAGGATAGAAGTAACCAAAGTGGTGGATACGGAGACACAAGGATTTGTTTCCCGTAGTTCCTTCCTTTTGAGGGGAAGTACGTCTACGTTTGGAGAGGGGGTGGTTTCAAACCACCAACGCCACAAGAGTCCTCCCTTGTTCTCCGATGAATCTCACCCCAACAGGATCGATTCACCTTCCACTATATCGGCAACCTTCAAGGTGGAAGCCGACACCTTTACAAGTTTGGGGCACACATCCACAACTTAATCGGAGGCTCCCAAATACAAGCAAGTTGTCAAAGCAATCAAATACAAGCTTGTAAGAACCAAAACAAGAACTAGGGTTTCCAAGAAAACACTAGAGCAAAGGGGCCCTCAATTGAATGAGGGGGAAATGAAGATCTCTTTTGGTGAAGTAGTAGATCGGGTCCTCCTCCTTCGATTCCCCAAAGATCAAAGACTTTGGGTGGTGGATTGAGGAGATCTTGAAGATTTGGTGGCTCCAATGGTGGTATTGACTTTAATGTGGATGAGCACTTTGTACCAAGGTAGGTGGAGGGGTATTTATACCCCTCCAAGCAATCTGGCCATTGGAGTCATTAAAGCGGCGGTAGTACCGGAAGTTTAAGCGGTACTACCGGAAAACTCCGGTACTACCGTACCTGGTACCGGAAGAGCAACTTTCAAAATCCATATGCCCTGGCCATAGCGGTACCACAATGTGATGCTACCATAAAGCGGTAGTACCGCTTTTGGGAACCGGTACTACCGGACGGCCAATGGAATCTTGCAACATGGTCAAAAAACTCTCTGTCACGCCAGGTACCAAAATGCGGTACTACCGCATTTTGGTACCTAGGCAGACAGTGGCTTTTGCCAACATACAAAAGGCTACTGCCATGCTAGGTACTAAAATCGGTACTACCGCATTTTAGTACTGGGCCGAGCAGTGGCCCTTTATAGGTTGGAAAAAGCCTCTGCCGCGCTAGGTACTAAAATGCGGTACTACCGCATTTTAGTACCGGAGCGGGCAATAGCTTTTGACAAGTGGTCAAAAAGCTTCTGTCGCGCTAGGTACTAAAATGCGGTACTACCACTTTTTGGTACCGCGCCAGGCAGACAGTTTTTGGACTGTTGTTTAACCATTGCAAAACCTTTTTCAATGCACCTGCGATACACTTGGAAAATAATTAGTCCGATATGTGTGTTGTTATAAAACACCAAAATCACTAGGGATAGGAAATGCTCTTTCAATCTCCCCTTTTTTGGTGTTTGATGACAACACACATTTTGCAGGGTAATCCAATGATGACAAGATAGAGATGGGGCTCCCCATAGATATGTAGAAACAAGCCCCAATCTATCTAATAAGCTACCTGGGAGTAGAAGTCGCACATAGAGCACATACCTTTGCTAAATCACATGTGATGACCAATATTTATTAGGGGTAGGGAAGGTCGTCACATACACCACATAAGATGGATCCAAATGAGCGTAGCCATATTACACACAAGATGGATCCATACGATAACCGCGTAGTCTCACCATACATAGCACAAATAGTTAGTTCACACATACTAAGAGGCAAGCAAATAAAGTTCACAAGCGAATAAAACTCAATGGCAAGAACGAGCTTGTGACTTTTCCCTCACAAATCCCGCATACCTAATGTGCAACTTCTCCCCCTTTGGCATCAAGACGCCAAAAAGGGACAAGAGCAACACTAACGTCCCGGAGATCACTCATCATCATCATCATCATCAACCCATGCATCCCATGCATCATCATGAGTTGGCGGGGAACGGAAGGAGGAGGTGGCATCATCATCCCAGTGGCTGTGCTTGGAGATCCATTGGTCTTCTGGGGTAATGTTGTTCTCGGAGCCCTTGGAGACGGTCAAACCTTGAGCCTCCATTATTTCCTTCTGACGAGCACATGACTTCTTGGCATAGACTTGGGCCTCGTACATGCGTTTCTGATTGTCCACTTGGAAGCAGAATACCTTCTTGAGTTTGGACTCAATCCTCTTGGCCCAAGATGGCTGAGCAGGCTTGCGACGTGAGACCACAAAGTTAGCATCCTTCTGGGCATCATCAGCAGCACCGGATCCCTCCACAACAGGGTTCCCATCCTCATCAACAATATGACCATCGGCATTGCGTGGTTTGAGATGGGTCTTGATCAACAGATTCTTGTGGCGGTGAGTGACAAGGCGAAGAGAAGGCATGTCACGGGCAATCACGGGGCACTTTCTAATAATGAGAGCCATGATATATGGAGCAAAAGGAGGCACCCTCCTCTGAAAAGTGGCACAGACCATTTCATTCTAAATAACATCCATCACGTCCATAGGTTGGTCGGAGTCACGGTGGTGAAAAGTGGCGAGCATGATATCCACCATGAAGGCATGTATCTCATCAACATTCCCAGCTCGGGGGGCGACAGTCTCACGGAAAATGCGATGCAAGATTTCATATTTAGGTAGAAGCCCTTTGATCTTTCCAGGGATACCGCGCCCCCGGATGTACAGTGGTGCAAGAGCATCCTTCTTCATGGGGCGATCATTGTCGTGGCACCGAAAGCCAACGGGAGTGTCCTTGCCATGGTCTTCGTACCCGAGAATAGTCACGAGCTCAGCCAAATTTGCTTGTTTAACAACACCCTCGGTCATCCAGGTGAGTGTCCGAGTTTGATTCTTGGCAAAGTGAATGGTTGCATAGAACTAAGTAATGAGCATTGGGTCATAGTTTCACCGGAACTCCATAATGGGAAGCAAACCAATGTTGGTGCAAATCTCAAGAGCTTCACCAAAGTATTGCAGGTTCTGCCTCACATGATTCATCTCGATCCACTTTTGAGGGACCACAAGTTTGTCATCTTTCATGAGTATCTCATGGAACACCCCCTCCTGGAAATCCGTATAGAAGAGGCTACCTTGCCGAGCATGAGAGCGAACAACCACATATGGATTGACAGTCCGTAGTTCATGAAATTCTGTCTCACACAACTCAGATAGCAGCTTTGGCCCAGATGGCCCTGAACTGTGGCTCTTGCGAGGACCGGAGGGAGGAGGAGGTGGAGGAGCCTTACCACGACCAGCACTTTGCTTGACCCCCCCACCCCGACGACCACGAGTTGTTTGCAGTTTCAGACGTGCACTAGGTTGAGGCATGATCTCCTCTTCTGACTCAGTCTTTGACTCTAACTCATAGTCCTCTGACTCATAGTCCTCAATCTCATGGTGAGCTTTGGAGCATTTGCGAGATCCCCGGGAACTCCCTGTACCTGTGAAAGAACGAGGGAGATAGCATAGAGGTAAGGCCACAAGAACCCGAGACAAACAGATGATGGAACTCTTGGTTTAATTTTTTTTTGCTGTCAGTACTGGGCGGTAGTACCGGATCTGCACAGGCGGTAGTACCGCACAACGGTAGTACCGGAAAAAGATTCCCGGTACTACCGGCCAGCGACCACAGTGCAGATCTGAGGCATAGATCCATGTACGGGCAGTAAAAGTGATGGAAAACAGGAATTCCATCGTTCTAAGAGGTAGATCTAGTAGATAGCACACGGTACAACCTCAAAAATACGTGTTTTAGCCAAGAATCAAAGGCACCCTAGATTCAATGGAGAAAACAAGTGAGAAGAAGAGGAGGGCAGTAGTACCGGTGTCCATGGCGGTGGAGAATGAGGAGGAGCCCGCGAGGAGGCCGGATCCGGTGTGGATCCGGGAAAAGGAGAAGGGGGCGGGGATCCGGTGGTGTTCCCCTGCTCCGGCGGCGGTGGTGGTGAGGAGTGGAGACGGGGGACTAATGAGGCACTGAGAGGTGCCTCTCCCACGTCTCCAATCTTAACCGAAACGCAGAGCGGTAGTACCGGAGCCACGAGCGGTAGTTCCGCTAGGCGGTAGTACCGTAGAAAACTACCGGTAGTACCGCACCTGGGAAATTTCCAGGTAAGATCCTGGAAACTGCTCCAGAAGCGGTAGTACCGCTAGCCTTTTACGGTAGTACCGTTTGGCGGTAGTACCGCTAGTTAGCACCGGTAGTACCGTAACCACCAGAACAGAGAGCCATGATACATAGAGTGGAAGGTTCTTGTGCAGAGTAGATGAGTTTTGTCGAGGGATAATAATGGGTTTAGAGCGTCACACTGATAATGGCCAATGCACTCAAAAATTACTAAAAACATATGAAGAGCCAAATGTGAGTGCATGACCAGAAGAACAAAACCAACTAGAGGAAGACCAACACGAGTAAGAACAATTCAAAAGTGACGAACACGAGTAAGCACACCAACCTCTCGATTGAGAGGGGGCGGTGGCCTAGGCCACCATGTTTGAGTATACTCGGCTTGGCACCACGAAGGTATATCTTGGGTCCATTACCGAAACTCATCATTAAGCTCACATATCACAAAATGATATTAATAGGAATGATTTTGTTTACTTTGCGCATAATGGGGGGAGGGATGGTCCAATGAATTAGGACCGCACTCCCCCTATGTCCATGACTACACTTAAACCAAATATGGGTCGAATTATAGGTGAGAGTGCAAGATAATCAAGTCAAGATCCTTGAATCTACGATATTTAGTTCATTCCTCAAGTAGCAAAACCTTGCTTCATCAAGTGGCTTCGTGAAGATATCGGCAAGTTGATCTTTGGTTGACACATAGGATATATCAATATCACCTCGAGCAACATGATCTCTAATGAAGTGATGGCGTATCTCAGTATGCTTTGTCCTTGTGTGATCCACCGGGTTGTATGCAATCTTGATGGCACTTTCATTGTCACATAGAAGGGGCACTTTGTCACAATGGACACCGTATTCTTTTAAAGTTTGCCTCATCCATAAAAATTGAGTGCAAGCACTAGTGGCTGCCACATACTCGGCTTCGGCGGTGAAAAGAGATATACAATTTTGCTTCTTAGAAGTACAACATACCAAGGACCTACCAAGAAATTGGCAAGCCCCGGATGTTGATTTTCTATCATCCTTATCACCTGCCCAATCTGAATCTGTGTATCCACAAAGAGCAAATGTTGAGCCTCGAGGATACCAAAGACCATAAAATGGGGTATGAACTAAATATCGAAAGATTCTCTTGACCGCCATCAAATGGATTTCTTTAGGAGCCGCTTGATATCTTGCACACACACCTACACTCAACACAATATAGGGTCTAGATGCACAAAGGTAAAGCAAAGAACCAATCATGGACCGGTATACCTTTTGATCCACATCTTTACCATTTGGATTTTGTTCTAGATGAGTCTTTGTAGCCATGGGAGTAGGGGCTCCATTTAAATATTGCATTTTGAATCTCTTGAGCATATCTTGAGTATACTTGGCTTGATGAAAGAATGTCCCTCCTCTAACTTGCTTGATCTCAAAGCCAAGAAATACTCTCAACTCCCCCATCAAAGACATCCGGAACCTACTAGTCATAAGCTTTGAGAATTCATCATTAAAAGCTTTGTTAGATGAGCCAAAGATAATGTCAACAACATATATTTGGCATACAAAAAGCTCCCCATTAACTCTCTTAGTAAAAAGAGTGGGATCGATTTTCCAACCTCAAATCCACGGTCAAACAATAACTCTCTAAGGTGCTCATACCACGTGCGTGGGGCTTGCTTGAGCCCATAGAGCGCCTTATCAAGTTTCTAGACATGGTTTGGGAAGTTGGGGTCCTCAAATCCCGGGGGTTGCTTAACATATACCAATTCATTTAATGGACCATAAAGAAATGCACTTTCTACATCCATTTGTTGCAACTTGAAGTTATGATGTGCCGCATAAGCAAGAAGGATACGGATGGACTCAAGGCGAGCCACGGGTGCATACGTCTCTCCATAGTCAATGCCTTCAATTTGAGAATACCCTTGTGCAACCAATCTAGCCTTGTTCCTTACTATAATTTGATTCTCATCTTGCTTGTTTTTGAATATCCACTTTGTTCCAATAACATTTCGGCAATCCTTTGGCTTCTCAACTAGCTTCCATACTTTGTTTCTATCAAAGTTGTTGAGCTCTTTGTGCATAGCTTCCAACCAATCCGAATCTTCAAGAGCTTCCCACACTTTCTTAGGTTCAATCATGGAGATGTGTGCTTGATGTTCACTGAACCTCTTCAATTGTGCTCTTGTGGAAATGCCTTTCCTTAGGTCACCAACAACATTTTGTAGAGAGTGGTCTCTTAATTCCAACATTCTTTCTTTTCTAGCTTTGCGACGAGCGTGGATCTCCGTGTTGTTTCTTGGGGGACCCTCTTCATCATTTTGATCCTCGTATTGACCATTAACTTGATCTTGATCATCATTGGAATCATTCTCTTCATCTAGAGGCAAAGATTGATCTTGGTCATGATCAAGTGCTCTTCTGGCATCAATTTGAGCTTGTTTCAAAGTAGTATGTACGGATCTTCCTTGAGCAATTGCCTTGGCACCACTTGACACCCGGGTGAAAGAATCAAGCTCCCCTTGACTAGAGTCATCACTATGATCATCATGTTGAGGGTCTACATCTTGTCTTTGGCTTGAGTCATTGTCCTCCTCGGTGAATGGATCTTGTTGATGTTGTGAAGATGAGGGATCCACTTGAGTGGAGAATAGTTCTTCTCGATCCGCCATAAGGGGTTCCTCAATGGGGCGGATATATCCCACACCCATTCTTCCTATGGCATCCTGAGGCATTTCATCATTTGCATCACAAGCATCAACACGCCCCCCTGGGGACCATCATATTCTTCGAAGGTCACACTACAAGATTCTATGACGGCTCCGGAGAGCTTATCATAGATTGTATAAGTGTGAGATTCGAGACCATAGCCAACAAAAATACCCTCTAATGCTTTAGAATCGAATTTGGACAAACGAACACCTTTTATGAGATAGAAACACTTACAACCGAACACCCGGAAGTAAGATACGTTGGGCTTGTTACCGGTAAGTATTTCATATGGAGTCTTGTTGATTTCTTTGCGGAGGTAGAGCCGGTTTGAAGCATGGAAAGCGGTGGAGATGGCTTCGGCCCAAAAGTTGTATGGAGATTTAAACTCCGCCAGCATGGTCCTAGCCATCTCAATAAGAGTCCGGTTCTTCCTTTCGGCCAGACCATTTTGTTGAGGGGTGTATGCAGCGGAATATTGATGTTTTATCCCCTCATCACTAAGGAAATCATTCAAGGTGTAGTTCTTGAACTCGGTGCCGTTGTCACTCCTTATGATCAATACGGGAAGGTTGTATTGACGTTGGACCATGTTGATGAAGTCGATGAAGGTATTTTGGGTCTCACTCTTCAACTTGAAGAAATACACCCACGAATATCTTGAATAGTCATCAACGATCACCAAGCAATATTTCTTCCCACCAAGACTTGCATGAGATGGTGGACCAAAAAGGTCCACATGGAGGAGCTCCAAGATCTTGGTAGACTTGATGCGGTTCTTAGGCTTGTGAGGAGCGTCATGCATCTTCCCTAGAAACCACAACCTTACCGAAACCCATTACCTTAGACTTTGACTTGTCGGCATATGTCATGGTGATTTGATCATCATTTGGCTTTAAGTCCTTGACAATAGACGAGCTTCCGATCATATGACTTGTGCAACCACTATCAAGCACCCACTTTGACCCTCCGGAAGCATATGTCTACAAAAGATCAAGCTAATTTTTAGGTACCCATTTTTCAATGGGTCCTCTTTTGTTAGCAACAAGGGTCTTGGGAACCCAAATGGACCAAGAAATATAACCATCATATGGGCCAACATATTGTGCATACACATCACCATAATAATCATGCATTAGAACATAGTGAGGGTTAGCACTTCCCGCAAAGTCATCATGAGACATAGTTTTACCACTTGTGGTCTTACTATCCACAATGGCCTTGTTAGTTTCTTGTGTGGGCTTGGCCTTCTTGTTGTTGTTGTTGTTGTTGTTGTTCTTCTTCTTCTTCTTAGTATTGGAGACAAAACCAATGCCCCCTTTATCACCACTAGGCCTTTGCTTACTCAATAGATCATCAATGGACTTGTTGCCTTGTGGAAATGTGGCCTTAGCAAGCTCCCCCTTCAACCTAGCATTCTCTTCAAGAATAGTTGTACTACTAGATGGAATGAAGTTACTAGGTGAAGGAATATTGGCCAATTGAGTTTGAAGCGTTTCATGGGACTTTGTGAGTGACAAGAGTTCACTTTTCAAAGCCTTGTAAGCCTTGTTAAGCAAACTAAAGTCCTCGACAAGTTTTTCATGAACCACACCAAACTCAACCTTGTCCTTTTTAGCCCTTTTGTATTTAGCAATAGAATGATCACGCTCTTTGATGAGTTTGTTAACAATAACATTGTTTGCCTCATCATGCCCTTCAAGTTTTAATTCAAGAGACAACCTAGTCTCTTGTTCTTCTTCTAGAGCATTGTTTAGAGCCTCTAGTTCAATCATGTGTTCATGCCCAAGTTTAGATCTTACATCTAGAAGCTCTTGTGTGTGGGAAAGTTGATCTAGGATGATACCAAAATGTATCTTAGCATCCCCTTGTAGTTTAGTCATGAACTCATCAAAAGCAATTAATTCCTTTTTAACATCAAGAGACATCTCATCATCGGTTTCATCATTAGCTAAGGGAGTGGAGTGAGATGATGATGATACCTCCGTTCCCCTTGCAATAAGGCAAGTGACGTTCTTGATGGGAGAATTCTCATTTGGAGAATCGAAGAGAGAGAATGTCGGAGTAGAGGTAGTAGCTAGAGCCGCCACACCATTAGACGTTTCCTCTTCCTCTTCTTCATCATCTTCATTGTCGGAGGAGTATTCTTCATGAGTGATCAAGACAATTTCTCCCGACTTCTTGTTGATGGGATTCTTCTTGATGAAGGGTTTCTTGTAAGGTGCTTTGAGAGTCTTCTTCAACACAAGCTTACCCCCATGATCTTCTCTCTTCTCATAGGGACAACTTGCCACAAAGTGATAGCGGTCACCACAATTGAAGCAAGTTCTCAATCTAGTTGTATTTTCTCTTTTCCCATTTGGGTTGCTTTTTCTTTGCATTCCATCTTGGCCTTGGCGGGGTTCTTCCAAAAGTTCTTTGCATAGAAGGCCATATATTGACTATGAGAAATCTTGACTTCATTGGGGTGGTCCATGGAGATCCCTTCATCACTATCATCTTCATCCCCATGGTCCACAACTTTGGCCTTCAAAGCAACATTAACAACGTTGCTCATACCAAGGGCACGGGCACGAGCATCTTTGGCATTTTTGGCAGCAACTTTGAAAGCAGCCATCTCTTGCATAACTTCATTCGAGGTCATGAGATGGTAGTTGTGTCTTCCTTGTAGACTCTTCAAGTCGGTGGGCTCGAAAGGCATGAGTGCACTCACATATTTCCTTTTTATCCATGCATCATCCACATGTGAGGCACCCACATTTCTAAAAGCGGCGGCGGTGGTCTTGAGCCTTCGGTACATGTCTTCGTGACCTTCACCTTCTTTCATGTAGAAGCCTTCGGCTTCATTGCTTAGAGCATCATATCGGTTCCTCCTCACACTCTCATTTCCAACAAACAATACAGTGAGGGCATCCCAAGCTTCCTTGGCAATGCTAAAGTGCTCAATGTGCGGATAATCTTTTGTACCTAAACCTTGTTGAATCATGTGCAAGGCAGTGGCATTGAGTTGACTATTGACGACCTCTCTTCTTGTCAAGTTGTCTGGATCCCCAATAAAGAGTCCATGCTCGATGATGTTCCATAGTTCAATGCAAGAGCTGCGCATATGAGTTATCATTAGTGATTGCCATTGATAAAATGTAGCATATTCTTCAAGATTAGGTGGGTCACCTCTATTATATACATGAGGGTCAGGGATTGGAGGGTCGGGAGAGTACCATGAATCACGGTGCTCACCCTTATCACCATCATTTTGTGTGGAGGAATTAGTGTTGTCTTGTTTACCCTTAACCATTCTATCCTCGGGGGATATGGGAGTATCCCCTTTAGGTAAAACGGATGGAGGATCCCCTTGAGGAGAAGGGGATGATGAGCCATCTTTGTCTTTAAGAAGTTGCTCAAGCATCTTCTTGACTTCGTTGACAAAGGAAGAGCTCAATCTTGTTTCCAAGTTTTTGAGATCTTCCATGGTCACCGTAGTATGCTCACCATCACCTTCCCCATATTGGCTACCCATATTATCTTAGGCAGTAAAGCCCAAATAAAGAGCCGAGGCTCTGATACCAATTGAAAGGATCGTATGGGCACCTAGAGGGGGGGTGAATAGGTGCTACTTCAAATTTTCTTCTTTTTCAAATTAAGGTTTGACAATAAGGTAAATTCTCTAGATAATGCAACTAAGGTGAATTTACCTATATGACAATTATGCACGAGCTACCACAACACAAAGTAAGAACAAGTAAGTAAAGTGCGGTAAATGATAGAAGTAACCAAAGTGGTGGACACGGAGACACAAGGATTTGCTTCCCGTAGTTCCTTCCTTTTGAGGGGAAGTACGTCTACGTTTGGAGAGGGGGTGGTTTCAAACCACCAACGCCACGAGAGGCCTCCCTTGTTCTCCGATGAATCTCACCCCAACGGGATCGATTCACCTTCCACTATATCGGCAACCTTCAAGGTGGAAGCCGGCACCTTTACAAGTTTGGGGCACACATCCACAACTTAATCGGAGGCTCCCAAATACAAGCAAGTTGTCAAAGCAATCAAAGACAAGCTTGTAAGAACCAAAACTAGAACTAGGGTTTCCAAGAAAACACTAGAGAAAAGGGGCCCTCAATTGAATGAGGGGGAAATGAAGATCTCTTTTGGTGAAGTAGTAGATCGGGTCCTCCTCCTTCGATTCCCCAAAGATCAAAGACTTTGGGTGGTGGATTGAGGAGATCTTGAAGATTTGGTGGCTCCAATGGTGGTCTTGACTTTAATGTGGATGAGCACTTTGTCCCAAGGTAGGTGGAGGGGTATTTATACCCCTCCAAGCAATCTGGCCGTTGGAGTCATTAAAGCAGCGGTAGTACCGGAAGTTTAAGCGGTACTACCGGAAAACTCCGGTACTACCGGACCTGGTACCGGAAGAGCAACTTTCAAAATCCATATCCCCTGGCCACAGCGGTACCACAACGTCATGCTACCGTAAAGCGGTAGTACCGCTTGTGGGAACCGGTACTACCGGATGGGCAATGGAATCTTGCAACATGGTCGAAAAACTCTCTGTCACGCCAGGTACCAAAATGCGGTACATTTTGGTACCTAGGCAGACACTGGCTTTTGCCAACATACAAAAGGCTACTTCCACGCTAGGTACTAAAATGCGGTACTACCGCATTTTAGTACCGGGCCGAGCAGTGGCCTTTTATAGGTTGGAAAAAGCCTCTGCCGTGCTAGGTACTAAAATGCGGTACTATCGCATTTTAGTACCGGAGCGGGCAGTAGCTTTTGACAAGTGGTCAAAAAGCTTCTATCGCGCCAGGTACTAAAATGCGGTACTACCGCTTTTTAGTACCTAGCCCAGCAGTGGCTTTTTGACAACCAGTCAAAACCTACTGCCGAGTCTGGTAGCAAAAAGCGGCACTACCGCTTTTTGGTACCGCGCCAGGCAGACAGTTTTTGGACTGTTGTTTAACCATTGCAAAACCTTTTTCAATGCACCTGCGATACACTTGGCAAATAATTAGTCCGATATGTGTGTTGTTATAAAACACCAAAATCACTAAGGATAGGAAATGCTCTTTCAGTAATGCTATACTTCGGATGAATGTTCATCACATCATTACACTAATGTTGTGATCTCGTTATTAACAACATCTAATGTCTATGATCAGGAAACTGTGATCATCTTGTTAATCAACGAACTAGTTTATGAGAGAGTCATAACTAGGAACTTTCTGTTTGTTTATTAAACACACATGTATTAACGTTTCTGTATTAATACAATTATAGCATGCAAAATAAACATCTATCATATACTTGGAATACATATAATAAACACTTTATTATTGCCTCTTAGGGCATATTCCCTTCAGGAAGACTTGTTGTTGTTGTTCTCATCACACCCTGCTCTTGGGGTTTCCAACGAAGTGCTCCACGTCAGCACCATCATGCCTCCCCTCCGTCTCGTACTTTGGCTCCGTGTTACCCACGATAAAATATTGACTTTGGCTTTTGTCCCGTCCAATTCCGAGAATATTAATTTTTTGCCTTTCTGGAACCAAAAACAGAAGAAAATAGGCAACTGGCACTGTGGCATCTTGTTAATAGGTTAGTACCAGAAAACATATAAAAACACCTCAAAGTGTAGACAAATCAAAGCAAAGTAGATACTAAACAAGCATGGAACATTAAAAAATATGGATACATTTCGGACGTATCAAGAACTTAGAGTGAAGTAGGCAGCGGGAAGCACCACAACATGCTTGTTTCTTCGTCACCTGCAAACATTCATGCACCACACAAGCTAGCTTCACGTAGATCGTCATGCAAACATGCATGCATCATCCCTCTCGCAATAAGACAGCTTCACATACATAAGGCTTCACATGCAACATCCAGATGCGTGTCCTTGAAAAACTCACCTAGTAGAATCCTTATCGATCCAAGTCCACGACGAGAGAGTGTGGTTGTTGGAGAACAAGATGGAAGTTGGAGGAGGAAAACTAGTTGGTTTAGTAGATCTACGACAGGCTTCCCCTCACAAAACTATGAAGCGAGGTAGGTTCAACAACCAAGAATGGAGGAAAGAATGGAGAAATTGAGGTGGTGGGGAGGAGGAGGACGAGTTAGATCTAGTTTGGGGTGGTGGGTGGAGAAGAATGGAATGGTGGTGGTAGGTGGGGATGGATGCCAACTTGTAGATCTGGTCGAGTTTATCAGTAGCGCATATTTCACAAAATGCGCCACTAATAAGTCTGCCACCTTTTCAGGTGGTGGGCCCCAAGATCTAGTAGTGGCGCATTGCAGGAAATATGCGCCATTGGCAAACAAATATCAGTGGCGTATCTGCAAAATGTGCCACTGATAATCCTACCACCTTTTCTGAGTGGTAGGATTCAGGTGGGGCCCATGAATTATCAATGACGCATTTTGTCTTAGATGCACCATTGGTAAGATTATGTCAATGGCGCATTTATTCATATGCACCATTGACATTTGTGTAGGGGTTCATAGCATGGAAAACAAAAAAAATTCTACCGCGTGAACACACACAAGCCAAGATCTATCTACTAGATTGTAGCAATGAGTCGATAGAGTACTCACCCTCGAAGATTCCAAAGCGGTTAATGAAAGCGGATTCTCGTGGGTGATGTAGTTGTTCACTTGCCGATCTCAAGATCACATAGACGATCCTTCCGGCGCCACGTTCCGGTAGCGCTCCCGCAGTTGGTCACACGTTCGGGACTCGATGAAGACCTTCCTCTCCTTTGTTACAGTAGGCAGCGGAGGTTGTAGCTCTCTCCTCGCGATTCCGGCAGCACGATGGCGTGGTGTCGGAGTTTAGAGGGGAGATCCTGGAGGGATTTGCCTAAGCCGGAGCGGGTATGGTGGAGTAGAAGAGAGGCCTTGGCGATCTAGGGTTTAGAGCGTGCCAAGGGGGGTGGTGTGGACGGTGGAAAGGGGCTAGGGTTTGCCCCAAGTCTCCGACTTGGAGGAGCTCCTGGTGGCGACTACTAGAGGTGGTAGGCGCCAAAGCTAGGGTTTGTGGTGAGGGGTAGGGGCATCCTAACCCTCCTTTTATAGATGGGCAGGCGCCAAGGGGGAGGGAATCCTCCCCCAACATCACTTCATGTGGCCGACGGCAAGGAGAGGGAGGATTCCTCCCTTAGGCAGGAATCCTTCCCTCCCTCCACATGGAAACCATTGTCCCAGTTTGACTTTTTCAAACTACATTTTTTACTTTCAAATTAGAGTTTGATTTATCTCTTCCAAGTGTCTAACCAACTGACCTAGGACATGATGCAACCATTCCACTATCATGACACATCCATGTACCCTTCCCCTTCTGGATCGGTGAACCTTCTAGACCCTTCTAGAACATTTCGGTAAAAACACCGGAGCCATTCCCGAACTCCAAAATTGGACTTTCCTTATATGAATCTTATCCTCTAGACCATTCTGGATCTCCTCATGATATCCCGGATTCCATCCGAGACTCCGAACTACATTCGGTCTCTTTACTCACTTTCCATATCTACTAAACAACATTGAATCCTTAAGTGTGTCTCCCTACGGTTCGTGAATTATGCAGACATGACCGAGACTCTTCTCCGATCAATAACCAATAGAGGAATCTAGAAATTCATATGGCTCCCACATATTTCTATGATTACTTCATGATCGAATGGACCATTTACATACGATACTAATTTTCCTTTGTCTCACGATACTTTACTTATCCAAGGTCTGATCGTCGGTATCTCTGCATACATAGTTCAACCTCATTACCGATAAGTACTCTTTACTCGTTCCTGTGATATGTGATCCCTTGTAAGCCAGTCACATGCTTGCAATCTAATTGGATGACATTCCACCGAGAGGGCCTAGAGTATATCTATCCGTCATATGGATGGACAAATCCCACTTTTGATCCATGTGCATCAACACATACTTTCCGAACACTCAATGCCACCTTTATAACCACCTAGTTACGAAGTGGTGTTTGATGTCATAAAAGCATCCATCCGGTGATGGTGATTAACATGATGTCATGGTCGAAGGATTGAGGTTACTATGTATATGAAATCTTATCGCAAACAAACTATTGAAATGACTTTGATCCTTATGCTACGCTTATCTATAGGAGTATGTCCATCACAGCATTCTCCTAATGATATGATCTTGTTGTTAATAACATCTTAGTGTTCATGATTAGGAAACCATGACCATCTATCAACCAACAAGCTAGTATTACAAAGAGGCTTTACTAGGGACTCTAACAAGTTTACATGTCGTGGTGGTATCACGGCAGAAGCCATGGGTAGGCAAAAGTATGGGGCCAATAGATGCTAGAGGGATCTGGGGAGGGAAGATGTAGTTAATTCTACACACAGAAGACTAAGGCAAAGATCTTTAATTCTTCTTCCTTGGGCTACAAGTGCTCCTTGAGCTGTATACAGGGAGAAGAGAAGAACTTTACCAGCCTAACGGCTCTAACTTTAGTCGATCCCCCCTTCTGAGTCCAAGCCTCTCCTTATAAAGGAGAGCCCTGGGTTCCTCTAGGGCTGACGTGGCAAGCATATTCGAGGAATATGCTTGTCCCAATATAGTAGTTCGGCGCCCCCCTTTCCCTGTCGCCCCTCTAACGACGGCAAGGTTCCAGAGGGCCCCTCCTGTGCGCCTCGGTCTTCTAGACTGTCACCTCCGTGACTTCCTCCTGCCTCTCTGTCGCTCTGCGCCTTTGTCCGTAGCGCTTGGCTCTGCTCAGATTCTCCCTAGCTTGCAGCTAGGGTTTGACTTCAGGCTTCTCCTTCTCCTGCAAGCTTCATATCATTCGGTCCTTCCTCGCATAGCTCGGATCGTCCTTCACCTGCATCAAGATCACTCAGGCTAACCCGGCCGACTTACGTAATATCTCGGTCGGGTAATGTCTTAATATACATATACGGGCCTCTCGCCTCCATATGTCGGCCGACTTCTACAGGGTTCGGCCGACTTAGACTGTAACTCGGAAACCAGACGGGGATCGTACCTTCGTCTTTCCCCGTCTTTAACCTATCCGGGGTCACCCCCCCAACATTAGTCCCCGAAGCTGGTGTGGCCCTGCCGATAACTTCGGCCGGGTCATATCAGCTTCATCACATTTTTCTGTATTGTTTCCGAGTTATCTTTTTATCGTTCGAGGTATCCATGTTCCTTCTCTCGTACGCCTTGTCCTACGTGTCACCCCCATCATTGTTCTTCTAGTTTTTTGTTCCTCTACAGTATTTACTGACAGGCTACAGTTAACACTGTACCTGCTGCGCCGGCGCTGCGACGCCTCGTGTGCCGTTTCCCTGGGGGATCGCAACCTTCTTCGCTGCTGTGTGGCCGTTGGTGCGGTTCCACTTAACGTCGTGCGTTCGTGCCGCACCCACGATCTACACAGTCAATTGCTGCACCCACGATCCCACTACCTCGTTTGTGGCTTGATTATAAAGAGGAGCGCGGCGTCTGGGAATTCACTTTTCCCCTTCTCGTTCGCCTGTGCCCTTCTTCTTCCTCTCGCTTCCGCGCCCTCTTGCAGCTCCGCCGCCGCGCGCTCATCAGAACTTTCGACAGCGAGGACTCCGCCGTGTTGTTCCGTCCGCCTCGCCTGCGCTCGCCAGCTCCGGCACCATCGCCGGTGAGTTCTTTCCGGCCGCATTGCCTAGGTTTTATCCTAGATTTCTCCATTTCGATCTTGTATTCGTGCGGCGGTTCCTCTGCTCCTCCGCCGCCACTCCCGTGCAAAATCACGACGGGGCCTCGTAGCTCTAAACTTCCCTCCGCCGCCAGCTCTTCTTCCGTCGATCTTTCCGGCGAACCCATGTCTAGCTCCTTTAGTGGTGGTCTGGTAGAGGATGATGACGCTGGCTCTGGGCCCGAGCGAGGCTCGTGGCAAGGCTCTTCTGTTACACGCCGCGAGATTGAGTGGCTTATCCGAACTCGGAGGATTCCCGCCGAGGTCTCCTATCGCTTACCCGGCAGCGAGTCCTCTCCGGATGTTAGGGAGGGCGAGTATGTAGTTTTTATGTCGCACTTCGCGCGTGGCTTTGGTCTCCCTCTTAGCGATTTTGCTAGAGAGTTTCTCGACTACTTCGGCCTTCAGCCGCATCATCTTCCTGCGAATGCCCTTGCTTCTCTTTCTGCTTTTATCTCCGCCTCGGAGGGATACTTCGGCCTATGGCCGTCCGTGCACGTCTGGTCGAAGTTCTTCCAGATCCGTTCTAACGTAGTCCCTGACAAGTCTCTGCACCCTTCCGAGAAATTGCTTACTCAATGTGGGGCAGCGTCCATTACACCTCGGAGGAAATCCGTATTTCCTCGTGTCACCGGGTTAGAGTCGTGCAAGAAGTGGCACAAATCCTTCTTTTATGTCAAGAACAGAGGGACAGAGGACAAGATTCGGCTTCCTGCCTTCTCAATTGGTCCGCCTTCTAAGGTGAATTGGACTTACAATCCGAGGAAGAGTCATGCCTTGGCCGAGGCTTTTGAGATTCGGCTTAAAGAGCTGATCCGCGCCGGGTTATGCGGCGAAGACCTGATGGCTACCTTTATTAGTAGCCGAATCTGCCCATTCCAGAAGCGGACTCACAAACTGTGCTACATGAGTGGTCCTCTTGACCCTAACCGAGTCTCGACCGTGGATCTGGGCAACTACCTTATCTATAAGTGTGTCCGAGCTATCTTTAAGACGGAGATGCCTGAGGATTGGGCTTGGGGATTGAAACCGTTCACCCGTGATCGTCCGCCTCCCGAAGTAAGCTTAATCAATAACGCTCTGCTATTCCATTGTTTTAGTAACGGATTTCGCTAACTTTCTTTTTCCTCGTCTTGCAGAGGTTCGCAGAGCAGAAGAATGAGGATGCCGAAGTTTTGCTGCTTCCGTGGCCCGTGGACCGGAGCACCCCGGATACTGGTGAGCTGGACTCGGAAGAGTTCGTCCCTAAGTCGGATCCTGATCCGGCTCGAGCTCGTGGCAAGACCTCGGCGCACGAGGAGGAAGGTGATTCGGACGAGGTCCAAGTTCTCGAGGTAGTTGCCGCAATGCCTATTTCTTATGCATTTCCGGCTTCTACTTTCCCAGCTAATCCGGCCGGTCAGGTTCACGACGCCGAGACTATTGCTTCTCGACCCCCTGTTACCTCGGGGAAACGCGGGGCTCCTGCTAGTGCCTCGGAGGCGGTCCCCAAGAAACGAACGAAGAAATCCGCTCCGAATCCTCCCAGGCGCAAGATTATGCCTGGGGTCGCCGGGTAAGTTCCTTTTGCTCGTATTTCTTGTTTCTCTCTTTCTGTTTTTCATACTGATACTCTTTTTTCTTTCTTATTTCTGCAGTGCTCCGCTTTCTGTTAAGCCCGGCGGTCCTAGCATGACTAGCCGCCCGATTCGGCAGCCGTCTCCTCCACCCGTCGATGATACTAGAATTCCCAGTCCTGCTCGTGCTGCCTCTCCTCCAGCTCCGAATCCGTCGCCTCCTCGTCGTGACGTGCCTGAAACTCCTTTTGTCGACATTGAATCCAATCGGCCCTCCGAGATTTCCATCGAACCCGTTGCCCCTTCTGTGGGTCCCAGCGCCGCTACTGAGCCTCTATCTGCCCCAGCAGTTTCTACAGCCACTCCAGCCCCGGCCGAAGAGGTCGTTATCTCGGCGCCTTCTGCGACCGTGACTCCTGCTGCTCCTGAAGACACCGTCCCCATTACCGAGGTATCGCTTCCTGCTGATGCCTCTTCTAAGGCGAGAAAAGCTGTTGCCACCAAGGCTTCCTCTTCCCATAATGGTCTTGCCGGCTCTTCTCGGCCGAGTATTGCCGACATGCTGCGCAAGGGAACTGCGCCTACCAAATCCTCCGTTGCCTCGGCTGCCAGCACCCAGCTTGCTCTTCATAAGAGCCCCGCGGCTGTAGTGGTTACACAACATGTCCGGGGTAAGGTCTTAACTCGGACAGCTAGTGGGAACAGCCTCGGCTCGCTGGTGGAGTATGCCAATAATTGGAATGCTGCTGATCAGTTTGAGGGTAATCCCATCAATCAGCCCTTTCAGCTTTCCGACATCAGCGGCCGTTTCGACCAAGCTGCCAAGTTAATCCTTGATACCAACAAGATGAATGAGGTAATTGCTGTTTTGCGGAGTTTAGATTAGTTCCCCAGATGTTACTATATGCTCTAGTCCCCGAAACTTGCAAGGAAATAACTTGTTATATGCTTGGAAGTTTAATGATGATTTACTTAATCTAACTTCATTTCTAGAGTTCGAATTTATATCCGACGAGATTTGTTTTATATCCAGCCACCTAGATCCGAGTTAAGTTTCGCTTGACTCGGATCTGGTTTAGCTTCGAATATCCAGCCACCTAGATCCGAGTTAAGTTTCACTTGACTTGGATCTGGTTTAGCTTCGAATATCCAGCCACCTAGATCCGAGTTAAGTTTTGCTTGACTTGGATCTGGTTTAGCTTCGAATATCCAGCCACCTAGATCCGAGTTAAGCTTTGCTTGACTCGGATCTGGTTTAGCTTCGAATATCCAGCCACCTAGATCCGAGTTAAGTTTCGCTTGACTCGGATCTGGTTTAGCTTCGAATATCCAGCCACCTAGATCCGATTTAAGTTTCGCTTGACTCGGATCTGGTTTAGCTTTGAGTGTTTATTTATCGTTTTACTCCATTGTTCAGGTTGCACATGACCGGCGAACCGCCGAATTTCAGAGGTTGCTTTTTTTCGCACCGTAAACTGGAGGAAAAGTACGAGAAAATCCTTCCTGTGGTGAAAAAGGCTGGTAAGTCGATAGTTCCTTTTCGTTATTCTCGATGTTCTTATTGATTTGTCCGCGAGATGCCGGCTCACTTTTTTGGTGAACAGGTAATATTAATAACCTCAACATTCGTCTTGAGAAGAAAGTCAAGAGCTTGGAAGGTTAGTTTCCCTTTTATCTTACACCTTTTCCCTTTTAACATGTGTGCTAAGCTTCTTTATTGCGTTTGGCTTTGGTAAAGCCGAGTTGCAAACCTTTGCAGCGTCCCACCAAGATTGCACGCCCATGCCTGACGTGATGCTGCATTTTTTTAGAACAAAGCGCTATTCATTCGGCGCAGCTACAAGAAAAAGATGATGAAATAGTTCGCCTGCGAGCCGAGGTGGATACCCTTAAGCTCTCTCAGAAATCCGAACTAGAAAAGGTCGACCAGGAATTTTCCGAGGAGAAGAATCGGCTAGCTTTGGAGCTGCAGAAGAATAAAGAACTCCTCGAGGCTGCCGAACTGAAAACCCAGGGAATGAGCGAGGAACTTTCTCGTTTTGACAAGATCAAGATCGATTGGGCCAAAGACCTTCAGATAATGATGAGTTACATTCATCGTAAGCTTCTTAGCACGGCCGAATTATATTTTTCTTTTTTGTCCCTGCTGCCACCTGACCCGTTCGTGTTTTGCGCAGATCATTTTCCTGAAGCCAAGCCTGTGAGTTCTAAAGCGGTTCTTGCAGCTCGTGTGCGCCGAGGTGTTCCTGTTGCCACTGACTCGGAGTATTCAATGGAGGATTTCCTGGTTGCTGTTGGTGCTGCAGTTGGTCCAATGAAGATTATGGGCCGGGATTTGGTGCAAGCAGCTATTCGAGCTTACCACGTTCTTTGGCCGAACACTTCTGGGACTCCTGATATCAACGAGGTCGAATTACTGGTAAAAAGACTGATGGCATCTGAGAGGCAACTAAGTCTCTGGAGGGAATCAGCCGGGCGCGCTGGCGCTGATATGGCCCTTACTGTCATCATGTCATGGTACGAAGACATCTCTCTTGATATCCTGAGAAATCTGCGCACTGGTTCTCGTTGGGTTGAAGACCCCACTTTCGTCGCTCTTCGGCAAGCTCGCGCCTTCCAACTCGTCGAGTATGCCGACGTGCATACCTGGAATGAAGGGCCGAGTTTTCTCCCAAACCCGGATGAGGAGGTCGTAGTTGAGGATGCCTCGGATAACAATTCGGCTGAGCAAAGGGAGGGTGAGGGTGACTCGGCCACATCTGGCAGCTCCAGTTCAAGCTCGGACAGTGACGGCGATGCGCGGTCCTCCTCTAAAGGTACTGGGCATTCAACTGCACAGACTGATGCTCCTGAGCAGCCTCGGGCTTCCGCTGAAGTTGCGCCTGGGTCTATGGAGGGCGAGGCAACCTCGGTCGAAGTTCCTCCTACGTCGGAGTGCCCAGCGCCTGACCGAGTTGCTGCCTCTCCAGCGAACAACGCTTAAGTTATTTCTTATCCCTGGCATGCCGGGCGTATGATGTACGCGAAACATTTGTCCGCTCTTTGTATGATTTGAATTTCTTTCGCCGTGTACTGCTGTGACATATACGCTTGTAGTTGTTATCATTTTGTTTAGGTGGGTGTTCGTCCGAATTCTTGCTTTGATGGCCCGCAATTTCCTGATTTTAGGATGTATCCTTGCCTTCGTTTTTTCGTGGTTTAGCCGAGTAGTCTAGGCGTGAGCTCTGAATATCATATACTATTGATCTGTTCTGAACAGAGGTTGACTACTACTTTGGAACAACATATGGCAATCCCTGAATCACTGTTTATCGTGCCGAATTTCAATGTGTAAATCAAATTTCAGAAATAATATAAGACCAATACCGAGGCGCTGCTCAGGATAGTGCTCGACATAAAACTGGGGCAGCATATGGCAGTTCCCGAGTCGTTGCTTTGGATGCCGGGGTTCAAATATTTAGTATGAAATGGAAATAATATATGGCAGTCCCCGAGTCACTGCTCTGGGTGCCGAGATTTAGTACATAAGATGACATTGAAATAATAGACGGCAGTCCCCGAGTCACTGCTCTGGGTGCCGAGGTTCAAATATATAACATGATATTGAAATAACACATGGCAGTCCCCAAGTCACTGCTCTGGGCGCCGAGGTTCAAATACATAACATGAAATTGAGATAACATATGGCAGTCCCCGAGTCACTGCTCTGGGCACCGAGGTTCAAATACATAACATGAAATTGAAATAGCATATGGCAGTCCCCGAGTCACTGCTCTGGGAGCCGAGGTTCAAATACATAACATGAAATTGAAATAGCATATGGCACTCCCCGAGTCACTGCTATGGGTGCCGAGGTTCAATACATCATTGGTTCTTGACCTTGAGATACAATGCTACGAGTAAAATGGTCGAAGCAAAGCTACATTCCATGGAAGCTTCGTTTCTTCGCCAGCTTTGTCTGCCTTGTTCCCTCCGGGGGGCTGAGCGTCGATTAGATAATAGGCATCGTTATGCAATGCTTTGCTCACAATGAATGGTCCCTCCCATGGAGGTGATAACTTGTGCATGCCGGCCGTGCGTTGCACCAGTCGGAGGACTAAATCTCCTTCTTTGAACACCCTTGGATTCACCTTCTTGCTGTGATATCGTCGCAAGTTCTGCTGATAAATAGCTGATCGTGATAGTGCTAGTTCTCTGGCTTCTTCTAGCAGGTCTACAGTATCTTGCCGAGCTATCTCGTTTATCTCCGAGGTTGTATACTGAGTAACTCTTGGCGAGTCATATATTATGTCTGCTGGAAATACGGCCTCTGCCCCGTATACCAAAAATAATGGTGTATAACCTGTTGATCTATTCGGAGTAGTCCTGAGGATCCATAGTACGGCTGGGAGTTCCTCAATCCAAGATCCTGCCGACCTTTGCAACGGTTCGACAAGTCGTGGTTTTATTCCTGATAGCACCAGTCCATTAGACCTTTCCACTTGCCCATTAGATGCTGGGTGAGCCACAGAGGCAATATCTAGTCTTATGTGTTTCTCTCTGCAAAATCTGGCGAAGGCTCCTTCTGCAAAGTTTGTGCCATTATCTGTAATAATACTGTGCGGATACCCATATCTCAAGATAATATCTTTGAGAAATTTCACTGCTGTGGACCCATCGCATTTCTTTATTGGTTTCACTGCAAGCCATTTTGTGAACTTGTCCACCATAACCAATATGTGGGTCATTCCTCCTCGTGCCGGCTTAAATGGTCCCACCATATCTAAACCCCATACAGAAAATGGCCAAGTGATGGGTATTGTTTTTAACTCGGCCGATGGCATGTGTATTTTGGTTGCGTATCTCTGACATCCATTGCATTTTTCAACTAATTCTTTTGCTTCTTTCAATGCCGTCGGCCAATAAAATCCATGCCTGAATGCTTTGGCTACCAAGGCACGAGATGAGGCATGGTGCCCACATTCTCCTTGGTGTATATCTAGGAGGATCTTCTGACCTTCTGCCGAACTCACACACTTCTGCAACACGCTTGTGACGCTTCTTTTGTATAGCTCATTGTTTATGATTGTATAAGCTTTTGCTCTCCTTACAGTTTGTCTAGCTAATACCTCATTACTCGGCAACATCGAGTCTTTTAGGTAAGAGAATATGGGTTGCGCCCATAGCGGTGTGACTTTTTCTGGTGTGATCTCACTGTCTATTTCCATGTTTTCTGCCGATATACCTATCTCGGCTTTCCCCATGATTGTGCTTACTTCGGCTGTCCTCCTCTTGGGGGGTTCCGAGTTATATTGCTGATCTACTTCCATTGGCGCGTTATCTTCTGCTGAATTTGCCGGGATAAAGATAGATTCGGATTCTGGTGATGGGATTATTGATGGTTTCCTTAGGTGTTCCAGGGCAATACCCGGAGGAATTGATTGCCGGGTTGATCCTAGTTTTGACAACGCGTCTGCGGCATCATTTTCCGCCCGAGGTATGTGGTGAAATTCGCATCCTTCAAAGTATCCACTGATCTTTTGCACGTGGAATCTGTATAAAGCCATATTAGCATCTAATGTGTCCCAACTCCCTGAGACTTGCTGTACTACCAGATCCGAGTCGCCATAGCACAAGATTCGGCGTATGCCAATTTCTTTTGCTACTTTCAATCCATGGACCAGTGCTTCATATTCGGCTACGTTGTTGGATGCAGCAAAATGTATTTGTAGCACATACTTCAGTTGGTCTCTTTTAGGCGAGGTTAACACTATTCCTGCCCCCAAACCATTCCTTAGTTTGGAACCATCAAAATGCATAGTCCAATAATTTGGGTTTGGCAATGGTGGCTCATACTGCACCTCGGCCCATTCCACCAAAAAGTCGGCGACCGCCTGAGATTTGATTGCATCTCTCCTATCAAATTGTGGAGCGTATGGTGACAACTCGATTGCCCATTTTTCTATTCGGCCACTTGCGTCTTTGTTGCTCAATATGTCGGCTATGGGCTCCTCACATATCACTTTGATGGGATGCTCTTAGAAGTAATGTTTAAGCTTTTTCGCCGACATATATACCCCATAAGCCATCTTCTGATAATGTGGGTAATTCTGCTTTGAAGTGGATAACACCTCACTTAAATAATACACCGGCCTCTGAACCGACTTACCATCTTCAAGTCGTTCCACTACGACTACAGCACTCACTACTCTGTTGGTAGCCGCTACATAGAGCAACATTGGCTCTTTTGATAATGGAGAAGCCAAAATGGGTGCTGTGACCAACATCCTTTTCAACTCATGAAATGCGGTGTCCGCTTGTGGAGTCCAAATGAATTTATCTGATTTCTTCATCAGCTGATAGAGTGGTAGCGCCTTCTCTCCTAGCTGACATACATACCGGCTAAGCGAGGCCAGACAACCCGTGAATTTTTGTACATCATTTAAACATCTTGGCAATTCCATTCTTTCTACTGCCTTTATCTTTGTTGGGTTGGCCTCTATACCTCGGCTAGATACAAGAAAACCGAGTAATTTTCCTGCTGGCACGCCAAACGTGCACTTTTCTGGATTAAGCTTCATTCGGAACCTTCTCAGGTTCGCGAAAGTCTGCCGTATATCCTCCAGTAAAGTTTTGCTTTCCTTGGTTTTGATGACCACGTCATCTACATACACTTGTACATTTTTTCCTATCTGATCGTGTAGACATTTTTGCATGCATCTCTGATATGTTGCTCACGCGTTTCGCAGGCCGAATGGCATTGTGCGATAGCAATAAGCCCCATACGGGGTAATAAATGCGGTCTTTATTTGATCGGCCGGATTTAACGGTATCTGGTGGAAACCAGAATACGCGTCTACAAATGACAATAACTCACAACCAGCGGTCGAATCAATGACTTGGTCTATTCTAGGCAATGGAAAAGGATCTTTTGGACACACCTTGTTCAGGTTGGTGTAATCGATACACATTCGCCATACAATGGCTACATTGGGATCATCTTTCTTCTTTTCTACTAGCATCGGATTCGACAACCAATCCGGATACAGCACCTCCATGATGAACCCGGCCGCGAGGAGCCGAGCTATTTCATCTCCTATTATTTTTCTCCTGTCTTCGGCGAAGCGGCGGAGAGGTTGCTTCACCGGCCTTGCTCCTGGCCTTACGTTCAAAGAATGCTCAGCCAACTCCCTCGGAACACCTTGCAGATCCTGAGTTGACCATGCAAATATGTCCCGATTCTCACGGAGGAAGTTGGTGAGCTCGCTTTCCTATTTAGCGTCCATGCCTGCACCAATAGTAACAGTATGCTCCGGTAATTGCTCATCTATCTGAAATTTCTTCGTTTCTTTAGTCGGCTGAAAAGAGACACTGCCATGCGGGTTGGCTAACGCTGGCATGTTCAGCTGTGCCGACTAAGCGAGGGCTGCTACCTCTTGAATCCTTCTTTTTTCTCTTGCTATAAACAATGATTCGGCCAAATTTGACCCGGCTGAAGCACACTCCATTGACTTCTTGTAATCCCCTGCAACTGTTATTACTCCTTGTGGTCCGGGTAGCTTCATTTTCAGATAACTTATATTACAACTGCCCATGAATTTGGCCAATGCTGGCCGTCCGAGTAAAGCATGATAGCAACTTTCTAGATCCACCACCTCAAACTCTAAGTTTTCTGCTCTGCAGTTATCCCTTGTGCCGAATAACACATCCACTCGGACCTTACCAATGGGTTCACATGAAAGCCCTGGCACTATCCCATGGAAAGTGGTCCTCGTGGATTGCAACATGTTCTACGATATTCCGAGTTTATGCATGGTATCTTTGTACATGATGTTGATACTGCTTCCGTTGTCAATGAGTACTTTTGAGAACTTCACATTGATGCTCGGTCCAACAAATGTTGGGTCTAATACAAGTGCATATGACCCAGGATTCGGCATTATCTTGGGATGATCCTTTATGCTCCAAGTTACTTCTTGATCCGACCAAGGCATATATCTTGGTACTGCCGGCATAACTGCATTTACTTCCATATGCCGGCGCTGCACACTCTGCTTGTCTTGTTGTTCCGTTGTGAACACGCAATAAGACTGATGATGTTCTCTGTAATCATTGCGTCCGGTATTCGCCGGATTCGTCCTTCCATCCTGGACTTGGGTCATCACTTGATGTACCGCGTCTCTCGATCCGAGTTATCGTACCTCGGGGGAGGGGGCGGTAACATCAGTTGCTATGCATTTGCTCCAGTCAACTATGGTTGATGCTGCTGATGTACTTGATGGGGTGCCTGAACTCCTGCGGGGTTCCCCATTGCATTTTTCATCCATGCACATTGGCGGGTCGTATGGTTGGCTGGCTTGGATGGGTTTGACGTGTGAAATTTGCACGGCTGATCTAACATGGATTCGAACGTGTATTTCGGCCTCTCCTGCCACTGTTTTTTTTGTTCTGGGGTCCACTGCCTTTTTCCTTCATTCTTTGGTGTCCACTGCTGAGGTCCATTCTTCTGCCGTTGAGTTGCTCCGTGACTCGGCTGATCTTGTGCTATTGTCGCCACTTGGGCCGAATTATATCTATAGTCCGACCTTTCCTCTCTTCTTCTTCCTCTGAACTCATTGCGCCTGGATGACCCGGCCAAATCTCTTGCATAATGGTCCCGTTGCTCGCGATGATCCGCCGACATTAATTCTGGTTGCGTTGGGTCTCCTAATGCGTAGGAGTCTGCTATTCTGATAGTTTCTGCCAGTGTGGTCGGCATATCTCTTTGCAGACGTTGCCACAATATGCTGCCATAGCGGCATCCTTGCGCGAACCAAGCTATTGCTTGCGATTCTATAACCCCTTCACATGAGTTTCTCAGGTTACACCACCGAGTTAAAAATTCTCTATCTGTTTCATTCGGCCTCTGCTTGCACATGGCTAACTGTTGTGGCATGTTTGGCCTCTTGTATGTGCTGGTAAAGTTGCTGACAAACATTTCCTCAAAATCCAGCCAACAGTTGATACTGCCCGCTGGTAGATTATTCAGCCACACCCTGGCTGGTCCTTCCAGCATTTGTGGTACGTACCGTACTGCCCATCGTAAGTTTCCACCCGCTATTTTCACAGCAGTGGCATAATCAATCAACCAGTCCTGCGGTTTGGTGCTCCCATTATATGTTTTCGTGCCCCTTGCTAGCTGAAAATTTGGCACAGGCGGTTCGCCCATGATCCGTGGTCCAAAGCATGTCGGCCCTGGTGGACCCTGTTCTTCCAACAGTTCGGACCGGTATAGCCGATCCAGCTTTACTCTTGCATCATTTGATGGCAAATCCCTGTACAGAATTCTATCTTGTACCCCATAGTGGTTGTTTCCGCCATGGATCGCATACTCCATCTCGGAATAACCATCATTGTATCTCTCATTAATTTGATTGTGGCGAGCTGGCCTTGTTTCTCTTTCCTGCCGGGGTTCATGCCTTGGTTGCGGGTTGAGCGGCAGCTCTCTCCTTACTTCGACCGGGGTATTGTTCTCATGATTGCCTCTTGCGAGTTCTCTTCTGCCGAGATCTCCATTGCCTCGGCTTCCGCCGTCTTTTTCCACACGGCCGTGGTTCCTCTCCCCACTGTTACCTCGGCTTGCATTGCCTCTGTTCTCATTTGCCTTTCCAGCCATTGCCGGATCATATGGAACAATTTGCTTGTTCCTCTTTCCTGAGGTTACTGCTTTGTCCCTTCGTGCATTATTTCCGGGTGAAGATGCTGCTGCCACGGATAAGGCAGGTGCTGCCCCTGCCGAGTGAACCATTCGCGAGGCCCCCGGCCTCGCCGGGTTTGCTCTGAGCATTTCTTCGTTTTGCTGGTTCGCGATGCGCACCAGCTCATTCACTCTTTCCTGTTGTTTCTGCCGGGCCTCGCCGATCAACCCCTCTAATTCTAATGTTGCGGCATTTGCCGCTCTTAGGTTCTTTGCCGGGGTACTGTACCTCGGCAAGCCCAAATCCACCGATTCTGCTCTATGAGCATCATGCTCTTTGTTGATATCATCCATGAGGTTTTTCCCTCTCAATCTTAATTCGTCCACCCGTTCGGGTGCGACGTCCAGCGTATTAGCTTGGGCATATTCTCGCAGGGTCCTGTTTAAGGATTCCCGCAAGGCCGACACCTTTTTGGCCTCTACCAGCACCTTTTGCCTGGTTTCCTCCAACTCTGCCTGAGCATTTGCCGGATCAAGTATCGGCGCTACAGGCATAGTCAGGTTTTCTATGGTTGCCTGAAGAATGTTCTCTGGCTTCTCCAGAGGTGGCCCTCTTACTCTTGGTGCTTTTGGGGTGGTGTCCTGCACCTCGGTCAGGTTGGTCACTGGCGGGATTACCTCGGTGGGTTGTTGTAACATCCCTAAATTCATATTCCAAAAACTCATTCAAATCATTCTTGCATCATTCATCCATTTAGGATTTTTCTCAAAATCATTTAGAGGCAGAAGTTTGAACTATGATTTCATGTGGGCAATTTATCTCAAATGGCCATCACCCTTTGAAATTTAAATGATAGGTACTTGTTTGCTTACCTCCATTGATGAAAAGATTAGGTGAAGCTTTTAACCCAAGATTCCAAATTTAGAAATAGTTTTAAAATCTTTTTCAAATATTTGCAAACTATAGCAAAATCTCTGTTTATTTTGAAACCCAAGCTTGACCAAACCTTGCAAAGTAACCACTTAGTTAAAATGACTGTTTTTGAACCCACAAAACCCTGCAAAATTTCCCAAAACAGTTTGGATTCAAAAGGATTTGAATTCATATCAAATTCATACCAGAAAATGAATTTAGAAAAAGAAAAGGACTTCTCAAAGGAAAAGGGCCGCGCGGCCAGAATCTGGCCCAGCAACGAACCGAGCCCAGCAAGCCCACCCGGGGATTACTTTTTCTTCTCTCACGCGCAAACGCACACAGCCAGTCGCTGACAGATGGACCCCACATTCATTTCGCGCACATCGCTGACGAGCGGACCCTGTCCACGCTGTCATCGTCTTCCTCAAACCCCGCCCGCGACCACGTCGCAGCTGTAGTGACTGCCGGTGATGGCGCGGCTTAATTGGGCAATTAAACGCAGGCGTTTCTTGTCGAGGCACCAGCTATAAGATCCCCACCTCCCCACGATCATTTTCCCCCAGTCAATCGCACACTCACGCCCCCAGGCTGCCCCCGACTCGCTCAAAACCACCGCAGACAGAGCAACTCCGGCGACCGATTCAGGTGAGCCTCGAGCGCCCCTTTCCCTCTGGTTTGTTCGAGACGCTTAGTAAACCTCCCGCGCACCTTCTAACCACAACAGAGCATCCTGTATTGCCCCAGGTCGACGTGTTCACTTAACGCCGTAGGCACCCGACGACCACCCCAACTCCGGCGAGCAATCTCAGTAAGTTTCGAGCGCCCCTTGCTTTCTCATTCACCCGAGCGTGTTCGCAGTTGTCCTGCGCATCTTCTAAACCCATTGGTTCGTGCTCAGGCGACGAAGAACTTCGGCAACGACTCCGACAACACCCTCCCGACGCCAGACGCAACTCCGACGAGATCTAGAGCCCATCTCCGAGCGCCCCTCCGCAAGCCAGTACCACGACGAGCTTCAGCAGCCTCCGGCGAACCTGGTAATGCTCCTCTCCCTCTCGCGGACGATGTAGAACGCCGGAGCCGCCGTAGTCAGAAGCGCCGCCGCCTGTCACCGCCGGTAGCGCCGCTCGATTTTGGTTAGGAGATTTTTAGCCGTTAGATCTGAATCCTACGCGTAGAAACACTTCACTTAACGAAGGGGTATGGACAGATCTGAGCCGTGCAGCGTTAGTTAGATCCAACGGCACAGAAGGATGATCCGGTGCGAACCGGTACGGGCGAATAAAAACACGACGCGTGGCAAGGTTTAAACTAAAAACAGAATTTAAAACCAGATTTAGATTCAAACTTCAAATGCTTATAACTTTTGAATGCCACGTTAGATTTTTGCAAACTTTATACCGTTGGATTCAGTGAAACAAGGCCTTTCTGAATATCCAATTTATTTAGCATATAGTAACAGTTAAAAATTATTTTATTTGTGGAACAAGTTTAGGGCTATTTTAGATATAGTTTTATTCTTGTATATTATTTTGGGGCTAAATAAGTTTAGTTGGCAAACTTGTGTCATGTTAAGTTTCTGTAGTCATGATCATACTTGGTAGAATTTTCAAAACTCAACACTTGGTAGATTCTTGCATACATGCATTCATATTATTTTTGGTTGTATATATTTGTGTGTAATTGTATGCTATTATTTCTTGTGTAGATTTTACAAGTGATTGTGATTGTGAAGAGTGCTACTCTCCCCACTACCAAGGCAAGTGATATTTTCATGAATTTCCTATCCTAAGTTTTGTACTTGCATTAGATATTTTTGCTAAAGTAAATGCATGATATTTTGCTTAGTGCTAAGATGGGAAATCCTAAGTAGAGTGAAATAGTAGAACTGCTAGGGAAATTTTCCTAAGATAAGATACCATACTTTGCTTAGCCTAGCTTATAGTAAACAAGGGTGGTGAACATCTATTTAGTTTATGATAAAAATATTCTAAGTCAAGAGACTTATATTTTCTTAATAAAACAACTAAGTCAAATGAACCTCCTGGGTGGAATGGAAAGATTGGGTTATGTTGAGTGGTTACACAAGGCCATGGACTTGGGTTGTGTATCTCACTTGTGGAATGCCACCCAGGCACAAAGGGATTTGGAGGCCAAGTGTTGAGAAAGCTTACAGTGCAACCACTTGGCAATATGGGCTCTGCCATGATCATATAGGTTGCTAGAACTTAGTCACTTGGACAGTTGGTGGTAGATGGGATGATAGGATGGAACGCGTCCATTTGACTAAGGAAAAGCTTCTGAAAGGTCCTGTCTTGGGAAACCAAGTCTGGTGGGGAAAGTGCACAACCACTGCAGATGGAAAACCTAAGTACTTAGCCTTGTCCAAGGAAATGGACACTTTGAGCATCAAGACATGGAAGCTACAAGAATCTCATCACTCCAACTTCTAAGTAAAATTTATGGGTGAACAAGGGTGAAGGACCTCAATGTCTATTGGTGGTTCCTTGGGAATGTTTTTGACAAATAAAAACTTAGTGATTTCAACTAATAGGTAAAACCTATTTTCAAGCAAAGCAAGCCAAGCTACACTTAGCCAAAATGCATATAGTAATATAGTCCACTTAAAATATAATAAGGTATCACTTGCCAATACTATTCCAAAGTATTGACCCTCTGTGGCTGTAACTTGTGATGTTGCAGGTTACTCCGATGATGAATAGGAGTCATGAGTCTACACTCAACATGCTTGCCTGTGGCACATGAAGATGAAGACTTATGTTTATTTACTTATTCCTTAAACTCTTGTATTAGGCCTATGGCCCTGAGTTGTAAAAGACTATGTTTTATCTCTGGAATGAATGTAATAAACGACCTTTGTATCTATGTACTTCATCTTAAACTGTGGATGCTAGCATTGATCCAGGGACTAGCATTGCAATCACAGGGATCCTTTCCTTTATAAAGGAGGGGTTTAACAGATGGTATCAGAGCACTGTGTTGCCTGTAGGATTATGACCCTAGGATTGGAAACCACTAAGGAAAGAGTTTTTCAACTACTTCTACACTTGTCTATTCTTCTCGTAAAACTTTTCTAATATCTTTCAACTTCCTTTGTAGATGAACTCCATCAACGAAGCCGTGAAGAAGGGACCACTCATGACCATGACCTTGGAGTGTGAAACTGAGTTTCCCAATATTCTCAAGGATCTCATGGAGGCAATGGATGCACATGGTGAAGCCGTGTACAAGGGCTTTTCAGTGATGGATGAAGGAGTGGAATATTGGTGGGTGCAACTTCACTTGTACAAAAACAAGGAAGACAACCACAAAGAAAGGGGATTCTGCATGTACACCAACACTACAATGCACACCACATTCTTTGAGTCAGCCAGGGATGCAGCTTGGAGGACTATCAAAGAACTAAGTGCTAGAGTCAAGTGCAGAATGCTCAACCTCCAAAAGGACTTAGAGAAAGAGAAGGAGCTTACTCAAGAGTTGGAAGACACCAACCAAGAGATAAGGGGAGATGTTATAGACTTAGTGATAGAGTCAAGAGAGCAAGATTGGTGGATTGCATCTAGGAACATAGTGTTTAATAATAGGTCCCGTGAGATTGGATTGTAAGAACACTTCGTTAGTTGGACCACCACTTATCACCTTATTTTACAAAATGATACTTTAAATAAGTTGGACCTTGTTTGATGTAAGGGATTGTGTATGCATGACATATGTGGTATTTGTGTTCCATGGTTATGTATGAGATGGTTGTTTTGTGTTCATATTAAATAAGTGATGTTCTAACTTTTCAATTTTATAAATAGATGCCTATTGCCGTCAGCACTGTTGAGGAGTTCCAGGTTACTCGTTTCGGACCCCGTATCGTTGAGCTTACCACTCTGCTCGATCTCCCTCTTCCTACCATCACGGTGTACCCACTCACCAAGTTCGAGAGGAAGGACCTCTGGGGCTTCAAGGTGAACCAGCCCGGACGCCAGACTGAGCCTACTACGGAGGCCATCGTCTTCAAGCTGATGCACGACGACAGAGAGAGAGGCATGGAGGTAGTCATGCAGGACCTGATAGGACGACTGTTAGGCCGTCACTCCCGACAGGTTAGGGGCACTCACTTCCACGCCTTCGGAAGGCGTGATGTTGATGGAGATTCCATCGACTTTGAGGACGACTCGAGGAGCACTGCAGAGCCGATACGTCTCTATCTTCAGGACTTAGAGACTCTTCTCAGGCACGTAGATACGGACAGGACAAACGTCATGCTAGGTAATGACGAGCTCCAGGTGCAGCTACGCGAGAAGGACAAGCTTTTCGCACAGCAGGATGAGATGATCAAGGAAATGGAGACGAAGTTCGAGGCTCAGGATCGCAAGTTCAAGAGTCAGGAGAAACGCGTCCAGGATAGGAACAAGAAAATCCGGGACATGACCGAGGAACTGAAGTCCAAGGACTTCGAGCTTGAGCAGCAGCAGATGATCATTGAGAGGCTTCGCTCCCAGAAGAGGGCTCTCAAGGCCAAGGTCGACTCCTTGACCACTACGATTGAGGAGAACAAGACCGCGATGGAGAACGCAGGTCTTACCTTCGTTGAGGAGGAGATTGACGCTGATGAGTAGACTTGACTACTCGGTTACCTTTCATATTCATACTTGTTATTGTGAACTTATTATTGGACCATCCGACATGTGGATGGCTTGCCACTTGTGTGTTTACCTCATGATCTTGTTATGTGGTTGTTGAACTTTTGTTCTTATGTTGCTAGTTATGTGTTTGCTTATGATGTATTGTGCATGAAACATTTATGGGTATCTCATTCTTATCTATTTGAACAAACCACAGATGCCTCCCCGTCGCGCAAACCCCAACCCCAACAACATCACCCCGGAAATGCAACAAATGATTAATGCGCAAACACAGCTTATGCAAATGATGACAACATTCATCCAAAACCAGAATAACAACAACAACAACAACAACGACCCCAACAACAACAACAACAACAACAACAACAACAACAACAACAACAACCCACCGGGTTTTTATATGCTCACCAGATTTCTGCGTCTGAGGCCAACAAAGTTTTCGGGAACAACTGATCCCATGGTAGCCAATGACTGGTTACGTTCTGTGAACAAAGACTTAGTGACCGTGGGCTGCACGGATGCTGAAAAGGTCAGGTTTGCAGCACATCTGTTGGAAGGACCAGCCGCCACATGGTGGGACAACTTCCAAATCACCACTCCTATTGACGAGGTGACTTGGGCTATCTTTGAAGATGGTTTTCGCACGGCTCATATCTCATCAGGGATAATGAGTCTGAAAAAGAAGGAGTTTCACAACCTGAAACAGCGCCACCGCAGCGTGGCAGAATACATGGAAGAGTTCAACAATCTGGCGCGCTATGCACCGGATGAGGTTGATACAGATTCCAAGAGAAAAGAAAAGTTCTTGGAGGGTTTGAATGATGAGCTGAACCTACAGTTGTCTGTGGCATATGTTCCAACTTATCAGTCGTTGTGTGACAAGGCTGCTATTTTGGAAAGTAAAATGAAGCAAGTCGAGAGTAGAAAGAGGAAACACTCCGACAAGCACAGCTCGGGATCGTCTCACAAACGATCTCACTACGATGACAGTGACAACTCAGGATCCCATAAACATGGGAAATTCAGCAAGCACAACCACAACCGTCATGACAACAAGCATCATCGCAGTCATGACAAGGACAAGTACAAGAACCACAAGAGTGGACATAAGAGCCACTATGGTGGAAATGGTAGTGGAAGTGGAGGCCAACCTCCTAAAAAGGACATCAGTCAGGTTGAATGCTTCAAATGCAAGAAGATGGGACACTATGCAAATGAGTGCCCCGAAAAGAAGGTGGAAGGACCTAACAAGCCGAATCCTTTTCAGAAAGGACAGGTTAACCACATCAATGTGGAGGAGGTCTATGAGGAACCTGATGCCGTGGCTGGTAAGTTCAGACTCAATTCAATTTCAGCATTTGTACTCTTTGATACCGGTGCATCTCATTCATTCATATCAAAGGCATTTGTTGAAAGAAATGAACTGCCGGTAGAAACCATTGGGTGTCCTATAAGAGTAAGTTCTCCGGGGGGAGAAATGATAGTAAACTCAGGTTGTCATGACTTAGTCATAGAGTTTGGAAAATATAAGTTTCCAGTAAACCTAATAATTCTGGATTCCCAAGGACTGGATGTGATTTTGGGAATGGATTGGATGGCTAAGTATGAAGGAATATTAGATTGTGCCAACCGTTCAGTTACCCTCACAACCCCCGAAGGTAAAAGAATAAAATTCAAGTCAAACTTTGAATCCAAAGGAAGTAAGTTAAATTATCTTAAGGGGGTTAGCATGGACAGTGTGCCAATAGTATGTGAATATCCGGATGTGTTTCCGGAAGAGTTACCAGGAATGCCACCGGATAGAGATGTGGAGTTTCTGATAGATTTGGTGCCAGGATCAGGACCAATAGCTAAGAGACCGTACAAAATGTCTGTTGATGAATTGAAAGAGCTCAAGAAACAGCTAGGAGAACAGTTACAGAAAGGGTTTATTCAACCAAGTTCTTCATCTTGGGGAGCCCCGGTATTGTTCGTGGAGAAGAAGGATAGAACACAAAGATTATGTATTGACTACCGATCTCTCAACGAGGTTACCATCAAGAACAAATATCCTTTGCCAAGAATCAACGACTTATTTGATCAGCTAGAAGGAGCATGTGTATTCTCGAAGATTGATCTCCGATCAGGTTATTTTCAACTCAGGATACGAGAGCAAGACATACCAAAAACAGCATTCACCACAAGGTATGGATTGTATGAGTATACTGTGATGCCTTTTGGATTAACCAACGCTCCGGCATACTTCATGAACATGATGAATAAAGTGTTCATGGAATTCCTTGACAAGTTCGTTGTCGTTTTCATCGATGACATCTTGGTTTACTCCAAGAGCAAGGAAGAGCATGAAAGACACTTACGCTTGATACTTGAGAAACTGAGGGAACATAAACTATATGCCAAATTCAGTAAGTGTGAGTTCTGGTTAGAGGAAGTTGGTTTTCTTGGTCATGTGATGACAAAAGATGGTGTGGCAGTTGACCCTGCTAAAGTTTCAGCTGTGACAGATTGGGAATCACCTAAGAATGTAAAAGAAGTTCGTAGTTTCCTTGGCTTAGCAGGTTACTACAGAAGGTTCATTGAAAATTTCTCGAAGGTCGCTAAGCCAATGACAGAATTGTTAAAGAAGGACAAGAAATTTGCTTGGACTGAAGGTTGTGAAGTCAGCTTCCAAGAATTGAAGAAGAGACTAGTGACAGCACCAGTTCTGTGTCTGCCGGATTTGGAAAAATATTTCCAAGTATATTGTGATGCGTCACATCAAGGTTTGGGTGCCGTACTTATGCAATATGGTAAAGTCGTAGCCTATGCTTCGAGACAACTCAAAACTCATGAAGTAAACTATCCTACTCATGATTTGGAGTTAGCCTCTGTCGTCCATGCACTCAAAACATGGAGACATTACCTTTTGGGAAAGCGTTGTGAAGTGTTCACCGATCATAAGAGTTTGAAGTATATCTTCACCCAGAAGGAAATCAACATGAGACAAAGAAGATGGCTAGAACTTATCAAGGATTACGACTTAAGTTTGCAATACCATCCCGGTAAAGCAAATGTAGTAGCGGATGCTCTAAGTCGTAAGACATTTGTAAATGGCCTTACCAAAGGGGAATTGCCAGATGACTTGTGTAAGCAATTCGAAGAACTCAGATTGGAGATCGTACCAGAAGGACATCTCATGTCCTTAGATGTTCAACCCACTCTATTGGACAAGATCCGAGAAGTCCAGAAGACCGATAAAGAAATTGAAAAGATTAAGGAAAATATTAGTCTAGGGAAGGCTAAGAGTTTCCATATAGATGAACAAGGTACTTTGTGGCACGGGAAACGTATGTGTGTTCCACAAGACCCGGAGTTGCGGAAACTGATCTTACAGGAAGGTCACAACTCTCCGTATTCTATTCACCCGGGAAATACCAAGATGTACATGAGAATGAAGGAAAGGTTTTGGTGGAACAATCTCAAATGGGACATTGCCGAACATATTGCTTTGTGTGATGTGTGTAGCAGAGTCAAAGCGGAGCACCAGAAACCAGCAGGTTTGCTTCAACCACTGCCTATTCCTGAATGGAAGTGGGAAAATATTGGTATGGATTTCATTACCGGATTACCAAGGACCAGGTCAGGGTATGATTCCATATGGGTGATAGTGGATCGCCTAACTAAAGTGGCTCATTTTATACCAGTGAAGACAACCTATACAAGTGCCAAGTTAGCTAAAATTTACATGAGCAGGATTGTATGCCTTCACGGTGTGCCAAAGAGTATTGTGTCAGATAGAGGAACCCAGTTCACATCTCACTTTTGGAGACAACTTCATGAATCCTTAGGAACGAGATTGGAGTTTAGCACTGCTTTTCATCCTCAAACGGATGGACAAACAGAAAGGACCAACCAAATTCTTGAGGACATGTTAAGGGCATGTGCCCTAGACTATGGAGCAAGTTGGGATGAAAGTTTGCCTTACGCGGAGTTCTCTTACAATAACAGCCATCAATCTAGTATTGGAATGGCACCGTTTGAGTTACTCTACGGAAGGAAGTGTACCACCCCATTGTTATGGAATGGTGTGGGCGAAAGGAGCTTATTTGGACCGGATCTTATCAAAGACGCCGAAGAGAAAGTCAAATTGGTTAAGGACAGGTTGAAGATAGGACAGTCCCGACAGAAAAGCTACGCGGATTCTAAGCGTAGAGAAGTCACCTACGAAGTTGGGGATAGAGCTTATCTCAGGGTATCACCACTTCGTGGAGTGAAAAGATTTGGAGTCAAAGGAAAGTTGGCACCAAGATATGTTGGGCCATTCAAGATTCTAAGTCGCAAGGGAGAAGTGGCATATGAAGTTGAATTACCGGAATCTCTATCAGCAGTCCATAACGTATTTCATGTGAGTCAGCTTAAGAAATGTCACCCAGAAATGGAAGAGTCTTCTTTGAAGGATACCATACCTTTGGAAGAAGTTCAGCTAGAAAGTGATCTCACTTATGAGGAAAAACCTGTCAAAATTCTAGAGACAGCAGAAAGAGCACCAGGACCAAGACTATCAAGTTTTGTAAAGTTCAATGGAACCATCACTCCGAAGAGGAAGCAACATGGGAAAGAGAAGATGATCTTCGGAAAGACCACCCTCACCTATTTGCTAGCCAAACCGAATCTCGAGGGCGAGATTCATCTTAAGGGGGTTAGATTTGTAACATCCCTAAATTCATATTCCAAAAACTCATTCAAATCATTCTTGCATCATTCATCCATTTAGGATTTTTCTCAAAAATCATTTAGAGGCAGAAGTTTGAACTATGATTTCATGTGGGCAATTTATCTCAAATGGCCATCACCCTTTGAAATTTAAATGATAGGTACTTGTTTGCTTACCTCCATTGATGAAAAGATTAGGTGAAGCTTTTAACCCAAGATTCCAAATTTAGAAATAGTTTTAAAATCTTTTTCAAATATTTGCAAACTATAGAAAAATCTCTGTTTATTTTGAAACCCAAGCTTGACCAAACCTTGCAAAGTAACCACTTAGTTAAAATGACTATTTTTGAACCCACAAAACCCTGGAAAATTTCCCAAAACAGTTTGGATTCAAAAGGATTTGAATTCATATCAAATTCATACCAGAAAATGAATTTAGAAAAAGAAAAGGACTTCTCAAAGGAAAAGGGCCGCGCGGCCAGAATCTGGCCCAGCAACGAACCGAGCCCAGCAAGCCCACCCGGGGATTACTTTTTCTTCTCTCACGCGCAAACGCACACAGCCAGTCGCTGACAGATGGACCCCACATTCATTTCGCGCACATCGCTGACGAGCGGGCCCTGTCCACGCTGTCATCGTATTCCTCAAACCCCGCCCGCGACCACGTCGCAGCTGTAGTGACTGCCGGTGATGGCGCGGCTTAATTGGGCAATTAAACGCAGGCGTTTCCTGTCGAGGCACCAGCTATAAGATCCCCACCTCCCCACGATCATTTTCCCCCAGTCAATCGCACACTCACGCCCCCAGGCTGCCCCCGACTCGCTCAAAACCACCGCAGACAGAGCAACTCCGGCGACCGATTCAGGTGAGCCTCGAGCGCCCCTTTCCCTCTGGTTTGTTCGAGACGCTTAGTAAACCTCCCGCGCACCTTCTAACCACAACAGAGCATCCTGTATTGCCCCAGGTCGACGTGTTCACTTAACGCCGTAGGCACCCGACGACCACCCCAACTCCGGCGAGCAATCTCAGTAAGTTTCGAGCGCCCCTTGCTTTCTCATTCACCCGAGCGTGTTCGCAGTTGTCCTGCGCATCTTCTAAACCCATTGGTTCGTGCTCAGGCGACGAAGAACTTCGGCAACGACTCCGACAACACCCTCCCGACGCCAGACGCAACTCCGACGAGATCTAGAGCCCATCTCCGAGCGCCCCTCCGCAAGCCAGTACCACGACGAGCTTCAGCAGCCTCCGGCGAACCTGGTAATGCTCCTCTCCCTCTCGCGGACGATGTAGAACGCCGGCGCCGCCGTAGTCAGACGCGCCGCCGCCTGTCACCGTCGGTAGCGCCGCTCGATTTTGGTTAGGAGATTTTTAGCCGTTAGATCTGAATCCTACGCGTAGAAACACTTCACTTAACGAAGGGGTATGGACAGATCTGAGCCGTGCAGCGTTAGTTAGATCCAACGGCACAGAAGGATGATCCGGTGCGAACCGGTACGGGCGAATAAAAACACGACGCGTGGCAAGGTTTAAACTAAAAACAGAATTTAAAACCAGATTTAGATTCAAACTTCAAATGCTTATAACTTTTGAATGCCACGTTAGATTTTTGCAAACTTTATACCGTTGGATTCAGTGAAACAAGGCCTTTCTGAATATCCAATTTATTTAGCATATAGTAACAGTTAAAAATGATTTTATTTGTGGAACAAGTTTAGGGCTATTTTAGATATAGTTTTATTCTTGTATATTATTTTGGGGCTAAATAAGTTTAGTTGGCAAACTTGTGTCATGTTAAGTTTCTGTAGTCATGATCATACTTGGTAGAATTTTCAAAACTCAACACTTGGTAGATTCTTGCATACATGCATTCATATTATTTTTGGTTGTATATATTTGTGTGTAATTGTATGCTATTATTTCTTGTGTAGATTTTACAAGTGATTGTGATTGTGAAGAGTGCTACTCTCCCCACTACCAAGGCAAGTGATATTTTCATGAATTTCCTATCCTAAGTTTTGTACTTGCATTAGATATTTTTGCTAAAGTAAATGCATGATATTTTGCTTAGTGCTAAGATGGGAAATCCTAAGTAGAGTGAAATAGTAGAACTGCTAGGGAAATTTTCCTAAGATAAGATACCATACTTTGCTTAGCCTAGCTTATAGTAAACAAGGGTGGTGAACATCTATTTAGTTTATGATAAAAATATTCTAAGTCAAGAGACTTATATTTTCTTAATAAAACAACTAAGTCAAATGAACCTCCTGGGTGGAATGGAAAGATTGGGTTATGTTGAGTGGTTACACAAGGCCATGGACTTGGGTTGTGTATCTCACTTGTGGAATGCCACCCAGGCACAAAGGGATTTGGAGGCCAAGTGTTGAGAAAGCTTACAGTGCAACCACTTGGCAATATGGGCTCTGCCATGATCATATAGGTTGCTAGAACTTAGTCACTTGGACAGTTGGTGGTAGATGGGATGATAGGATGGAACGCGTCCATTTGACTAAGGAAAAGCTTCTGAAAGGTCCTGTCTTGGGAAACCAAGTCTGGTGGGGAAAGTGCACAACCACTGCAGATGGAAAACCTAAGTACTTAGCCTTGTCCAAGGAAATGGACACTTTGAGCATCAAGACATGGAAGCTACAAGAATCTCATCACTCCAACTTCTAAGTAAAATTTATGGGTGAACAAGGGTGAAGGACCTCAATGTCTATTGGTGGTTCCTTGGGAATGTTTTTGACAAATAAAAACTTAGTGATTTCAACTAATAGGTAAAACCTATTTTCAAGCAAAGCAAGCCAAGCTACACTTAGCCAAAATGCATATAGTAATATAGTCCACTTAAAATATAATAAGGTATCACTTGCCAATACTATTCCAAAGTATTGACCCTCTGTGGCTGTAACTTGTGATGTTGCAGGTTACTCCGATGATGAATAGGAGTCATGAGTCTACACTCAACATGCTTGCCTGTGGCACATGAAGATGAAGACTTATGTTTATTTACTTATTCCTTAAACTCTTGTATTAGGCCTATGGCCCTGAGTTGTAAAAGACTATGTTTTATCTCTGGAATGAATGTAATAAACGACCTTTGTATCTGTGTACTTCATCTTAAACTGTGGATACTAGCATTGATCCAGGGACTAGCATTGCAATCACAGGGATCCTTTCCTTTATAAAGGAGGGGTTTAACAGATGGTATCAGAGCACTGTGTTGCCTGTAGGATTATGACCCTAGGATTGGAAACCACTAAGGAAAGAGTTTTTCAACTACTTCTACACTTGTCTATTCTTCTCGTAAAACTTTTCTAATATCTTTCAACTTCCTTTGTAGATGAACTCCATCAACGAAGCCGTGAAGAAGGGACCACTCATGACCATGACCTTGGAGTGTGAAACTGAGTTTCCCAATATTCTCAAGGATCTCATGGAGGCAATGGATGCACATGGTGAAGCCGTGTACAAGGGCTTTTCAGTGATGGATGAAGGAGTGGAATATTGGTGGGTGCAACTTCACTTGTACAAAAACAAGGAAGACAACCACAAAGAAAGGGGATTCTGCATGTACACCAACACTACAATGCACACCACATTCTTTGAGTCAGCCAGGGATGCAGCTTGGAGGACTATCAAAGAACTAAGTGCTAGAGTCAAGTGCAGAATGCTCAACCTCCAAAAGGACTTAGAGAAAGAGAAGGAGCTTACTCAAGAGTTGGAAGACACCAACCAAGAGATAAGGGGAGATGTTATAGACTTAGTGATAGAGTCAAGAGAGCAAGATTGGTGGATTGCATCTAGGAACATAGTGTTTAATAATAGGTCCCGTGAGATTGGATTGTAAGAACACTTCGTTAGTTGGACCACCACTTATCACCTTATTTTACAAAATGATACTTTAAATAAGTTGGACCTTGTTTGATGTAAGGGATTGTGTATGCATGACATATGTGGTATTTGTGTTCCATGGTTATGTATGAGATGGTTGTTTTGTGTTCATATTAAATAAGTGATGTTCTAACTTTTCAATTTTATAAATAGATGCCTATTGCCGTCAGCACTGTTGAGGAGTTCCAGGTTACTCGTTTCGGACCCCGTATCGTTGAGCTTACCACTCTGCTCGATCTCCCTCTTCCTACCATCACGGTGTACCCACTCACCAAGTTCGAGAGGAAGGACCTCTGGGGCTTCAAGGTGAACCAGCCCGGACGCCAGACTGAGCCTACTACGGAGGCCATCATATTCAAGCTGATGCACAACGACAGAGAGAGAGGCATGGAGGTAGTCATGCAGGACCTGATAGGACGACTGTTAGGCCGTCACTCCCGACAGGTTAGGGGCACTCACTTCCACGCCTTCGGAAGGCGTGATGTTGATGGAGATTCCATCGACTTTGAGGACGACTCGAGGAGCACTGCAGAGCCGATACGTCTCTATCTTCAGGACTTAGAGACTCTTCTCAGGCACGTAGATACGGACAGGACAAACGTCATGCTAGGTAATGACGAGCTCCAGGTGCAGCTACGCGAGAAGGACAAGCTTTTCGCACAGCAGGATGAGATGATCAAGGAAATGGAGACGAAGTTCGAGGCTCAGGATCGCAAGTTCAAGAGTCAGGAGAAACGCGTCCAGGATAGGAACAAGAAAATCCGGGACATGACCGAGGAACTGAAGTCCAAGGACTTCGAGCTTGAGCAGCAGCAGATGATCATTGAGAGGCTTCGCTCCCAGAAGAGGGCTCTCAAGGCCAAGGTCGACTCCTTGACCACTACGATTGAGGAGAACAAGACCGCGATGGAGAACGCAGGTCTTACCTTCGTTGAGGAGGAGATTGACGCTGATGAGTAGACTTGACTACTCGGTTACCTTTCATATTCATACTTGTTATTGTGAACTTATTATTGGACCATCCGACATGTGGATGGCTTGCCACTTGTGTGTTTACCTCATGAGCTTGTTATGTGGTTGTTGAACTTTTGTTCTTATGTTGCTAGTTATGTGTTTGCTTATGATGTATTGTGCATGAAACATTTATGGGTATCTCATTCTTATCTATTTGAACAAACCACAGATGCCTCCCCGTCGCGCAAACCCCAACCCCAACAACATCACCCCGGAAATGCAACAAATGATTAATGCGCAAACACAGCTTATGCAAATGATGACAACATTCATCCAAAACCAGAATAACAACAACAACAACAACAACAATGACCCCAACAACAACAACAACAACAACAACCCACCGGGTTTTTATATGCTCACCAGATTTCTGCGTCTGAGGCCAGCAAAGTTTTCGGGAACAACTGATCCCATGGTAGCCAATGACTGGTTACGTTCTGTGAACAAAGACTTAGTGACCGTGGGCTGCACGGATGCTGAAAAGGTCAGGTTTGCAGCACATCTGTTGGAAGGACCAGCCGCCACATGGTGGGACAACTTCCAAATCACCACTCCTATTGACGAGGTGACTTGGGCTATCTTTGAAGATGGTTTTCGCATGGCTCATATCTCATCAGGGATAATGAGTCTGAAAAATAAGGAGTTTCACAACCTGAAACAGCGCCACCGCAGCATGGCAGAATACATAGAAGAGTTCAACAATCTGGCGCGCTATGCACCGGATGAGGTTGATACAGATGCCAAGAGAAAAGAAAAGTTCTTGGAGGGTTTGAATGATGAGCTGAACCTACAGTTGTCTGTGGCATATGTTCCAACTTATCAGTCGTTGTGTGACAAGGCTGCTATTTTGGAAAGTAAAATGAAGCAAGTCGAGAGTAGAAAGAGGAAACACTCCGACAAGCACAGCTCGGGATCGTCTCACAAACGATCTCACTACGATGACAGTGACAACTCAGGATCCCATAAACATGGGAAATTCAGCAAGCACAACCACAACCGTCATGACAACAAGCATCATCGCAGTCATGACAAGGACAAGTACAAGAACCACAAGAGTGGACATAAGAGCCACTATGGTGGAAATGGTAGTGGAAGTGGAGGCCAACCTCCTAAAAAGGACATCAGTCAGGTTGAATGCTTCAAATGCAAGAAGATGGGACACTATGCAAATGAGTGCCCCGAAAAGAAGGTGGAAGGACCTAACAAGCCGAATCCTTTTCAGAAAGGACAGGTTAACCACATCAATGTGGAGGAGGTCTATGAGGAACCTGATGCCGTGGCTGGTAAGTTCAGACTCAATTCAATTTCAGCATTTGTACTCTTTGATACCGGTGCATCTCATTCATTCATATCAAAGGCATTTGTTGAAAGAAATGAACTGCCGGTAGAAACCATTGGGTGTCCTATAAGAGTAAGTTCTCCGGGGGGAGAAATGATAGTAAACTCAGGTTGTCATGACTTAGTCATAGAGTTTGGAAAATATAAGTTTCCAGTAAACCTAATAATTCTGGATTCCCAAGGACTGGATGTGATTTTGGGAATGGATTGGATGGCTAAGTATGAAGGAATATTAGATTGTGCCAACCGTTCAGTTACCCTCACAACCCCCGAAGGTAAAAGAATAAAATTCAAGTCAAACTTTGAATCCAAAGGAAGTAAGTTAAATTATCTTAAGGGGGTTAGCATGGACAGTGTGCCAATAGTATGTGAATATCCGGATGTGTTTCCGGAAGAGTTACCAGGAATGCCACCGGATAGAGATGTGGAGTTTCTGATAGATTTGGTGCCAGGATCAGGACCAATAGCTAAGAGACCGTACAAAATGTCTGTTGATGAATTGAAAGAGCTCAAGAAACAGCTAGGAGAACAGTTACAGAAAGGGTTTATTCAACCAAGTTCTTCATCTTGGGGAGCCCCGGTATTGTTCGTGGAGAAGAAGGATAGAACACAAAGATTATGTATTGACTACCGATCTCTCAACGAGGTTACCATCAAGAACAAATATCCTTTGCCAAGAATCAACGACTTATTTGATCAGCTAGAAGGAGCATGTGTATTCTCGAAGATTGATCTCCGATCAGGTTATTTTCAACTCAGGATACGAGAGCAAGACATACCAAAAACAGCATTCACCACAAGGTATGGATTGTATGAGTATACTGTGATGCCTTTTGGATTAACCAACGCTCCGGCATACTTCATGAACATGATGAATAAAGTGTTCATGGAATTCCTTGACAAGTTCGTTGTCGTTTTCATCGATGACATCTTGGTTTACTCCAAGAGCAAGGAAGAGCATGAAAGACACTTACGCTTGATACTTGAGAAACTGAGGGAACATAAACTATATGCCAAATTCAGTAAGTGTGAGTTCTGGTTAGAGGAAGTTGGTTTTCTTGGTCATGTGATGACAAAAGATGGTGTGGCAGTTGACCCTGCTAAAGTTTCAGCTGTGACAGATTGGGAATCACCTAAGAATGTAAAAGAAGTTCGTAGTTTCCTTGGCTTAGCAGGTTACTACAGAAGGTTCATTGAAAATTTCTCGAAGGTCGCTAAGCCAATGACAGAATTGTTAAAGAAGGACAAGAAATTTGCTTGGACTGAAGGTTGTGAAGTCAGCTTCCAAGAATTGAAGAAGAGACTAGTGACAGCACCAGTTCTGTGTCTGCCGGATTTGGAAAAATATTTCCAAGTATATTGTGATGCGTCACATCAAGGTTTGGGTGCCGTACTTATGCAATATGGTAAAGTCGTAGCCTATGCTTCGAGACAACTCAAAACTCATGAAGTAAACTATCCTACTCATGATTTGGAGTTAGCCTCTGTCGTCCATGCACTCAAAACATGGAGACATTACCTTTTGGGAAAGCGTTGTGAAGTGTTCACCGATCATAAGAGTTTGAAGTATATCTTCACCCAGAAGGAAATCAACATGAGACAAAGAAGATGGCTAGAACTTATCAAGGATTACGACTTAAGTTTGCAATACCATCCCGGTAAAGCAAATGTAGTAGCGGATGCTCTAAGTCGTAAGACATTTGTAAATGGCCTTACCAAAGGGGAATTGCCAGATGACTTGTGTAAGCAATTCGAAGAACTCAGATTGGAGATCGTACCAGAAGGACATCTCATGTCCTTAGATGTTCAACCCACTCTATTGGACAAGATCCGAGAAGTCCAGAAGACCGATAAAGAAATTGAAAAGATTAAGGAAAATATTAGTCTAGGGAAGGCTAAGAGTTTCCATATAGATGAACAAGGTACTTTGTGGCACGGGAAACGTATGTGTGTTCCACAAGACCCGGAGTTGCGGAAACTGATCTTACAGGAAGGTCACAACTCTCCGTATTCTATTCACCCGGGAAATACCAAGATGTACATGAGAATGAAGGAAAGGTTTTGGTGGAACAATCTCAAATGGGACATTGCCGAACATATTGCTTTGTGTGATGTGTGTAGCAGAGTCAAAGCGGAGCACCAGAAACCAGCAGGTTTGCTTCAACCACTGCCTATTCCTGAATGGAAGTGGGAAAATATTGGTATGGATTTCATTACCGGATTACCAAGGACCAGGTCAGGGTATGATTCCATATGGGTGATAGTGGATCGCCTAACTAAAGTGGCTCATTTTATACCAGTGAAGACAACCTATACAAGTGCCAAGTTAGCTAAAATTTACATGAGCAGGATTGTATGCCTTCACGGTGTGCCAAAGAGTATTGTGTCAGATAGAGGAACCCAGTTCACATCTCACTTTTGGAGACAACTTCATGAATCCTTAGGAACGAGATTGGAGTTTAGCACTGCTTTTCATCCTCAAATGGATGGACAAACAGAAAGGACCAACCAAATTCTTGAGGACATGTTAAGGGCATGTGCCCTAGACTATGGAGCAAGTTGGGATGAAAGTTTGCCTTACGCGGAGTTCTCTTACAATAACAGCCATCAATCTAGTATTGGAATGGCACCGTTTGAGTTACTCTACGGAAGGAAGTGTACCACCCCATTGTTATGGAATGGTGTGGGCGAAAGGAGCTTATTTGGACCGGATCTTATCAAAGACGCCGAAGAGAAAGTCAAATTGGTTAAGGACAGGTTGAAGATAGGACAGTCCTGACAGAAAAGCTACGCGGATTCTAAGCGTAGAGAAGTCACCTACGAAGTTGGGGATAGAGCTTATCTCAGGGTATCACCACTTCGTGGAGTGAAAAGATTTGGAGTCAAAGGAAAGTTGGCACCAAGATATGTTGGGCCATTCAAGATTCTAAGTCGCAAGGGAGAAGTGGCATATGAAGTTGAATTACCGGAATCTCTATCAGCAGTCCATAACGTATTTCATGTGAGTCAGCTTAAGAAATGTCACCCAGAAATGGAAGAGTCTTCTTTGAAGGATACCATACCTTTGGAAGAAGTTCAGCTAGAAAGTGATCTCACTTATGAGGAAAAACCTGTCAAAATTCTAGAGACAGCAGAAAGAGTCACCAGGACCAAGACTATCAAGTTTTGTAAAGTTCAATGGAACCATCACTCCGAAGAGGAAGCAACATGGGAAAGAGAAGATGATCTTCGGAAAGACCACCCTCACCTATTTGCTAGCCAAACCGAATCTCGAGGGCGAGATTCATCTTAAGGGGGTTAGATTTGTAACATCCCTAAATTCATATTCCAAAAACTCATTCAAATCATTCTTGCATCATTCATCCATTTAGGATTTTTCTCAAAAATCATTTAGAGGCAGAAGTTTGAACTATGATTTCATGTGGGCAATTTATCTCAAATGGCCATCACCCTTTGAAATTTAAATGATAGGTACTTGTTTGCTTACCTCCATTGATGAAAAGATTAGGTGAAGCTTTTAACCCAAGATTCCAAATTTAGAAATAGTTTTAAAATCTTTTTCAAATATTTGCAAACTATAGCAAAATCTCTGTTTATTTTGAAACCCAAGCTTGACCAAACCTTGCAAAGTAACCACTTAGTTAAAATGACTATTTTTGAACCCACAAAACCCTGGAAAATTTCCCAAAACAGTTTGGATTCAAAAGGATTTGAATTCATATCAAATTCATACCAGAAAATGAATTTAGAAAAAGAAAAGGACTTCTCAAAGGAAAAGGGCCGCGCGGCCAGAATCTGGCCCAGCAACGAACCGAGCCCAGCAAGCCCACCCGGGGATTACTTTTTCTTCTCTCACGCGCAAACGCACACAGCCAGTCGCTGACAGATGGACCCCACATTCATTTCACGCACATCGCTGACGAGCGGGCCCTGTCCACGCTGTCATCGTCTTCCTCAAACCCCGCCCGCGACCACGTCGCAGCTGTAGTGACTGCCGGTGATGGCGCGGCTTAATTGGGCAATTAAACGCAGGCGTTTCCTGTCGAGGCACCAGCTATAAGATCCCCACCTCCCCACGATCATTTTCCCCCAGTCAATCGCACACTCACGCCCCCAGGCTGCCCCCGACTCGCTCAAAACCACCGCAGACAGAGCAACTCCGGCGACCGATTCAGGTGAGCCTCGAGCGCCCCTTTCCCTCTGGTTTGTTCGAGACGCTTAGTAAACCTCCTGCGCACCTTCTAACCACAACAGAGCATCCTGTATTGCCCCAGGTCGACGTGTTCACTTAACGCCGTAGGCACCCGACGACCACCCCAACTCCGGCGAGCAATCTCAGTAAGTTTCGAGCGCCCCTTGCTTTCTCATTCACCCGAGCGTGTTCGCAGTTGTCCTGCGCATCTTCTAAACCCATTGGTTCGTGCTCAGGCGACGAAGAACTTCGGCAACGACTCCGACAACACCCACCCGACGCCAGACGCAACTCCGACGAGATCTAGAGCCCATCTCCGAGCGCCCCTCCGCAAGCCAGTACCACGACGAGCTTCAGCAGCCTCCGGCGAACCTGGTAATGCTCCTCTCCCTCTCGCGGACGATGTAGAACGCCGGCGCCGCCGTAGTCAGACGCGCCGCCGCCTGTCACCGCCGGTAGCGCCGCTCGATTTTGGTTAGGAGATTTTTAGCCGTTAGATCTGAATCCTACGCGTAGAAACACTTCACTTAACGAAGGGGTATGGACAGATCTGAGCCGTGCAGCGTTAGTTAGATCCAACGGCACAGAAGGATGATCCGGTGCGAACCGGTACGGGCGAATAAAAACACGACGCGTGGCAAGGTTTAAACTAAAAACAGAATTTAAAACCAGATTTAGATTCAAACTTCAAATGCTTATAACTTTTGAATGCCACGTTAGATTTTTGCAAACTTTATACCGTTGGATTCAGTGAAACAAGGCCTTTCTGAATATCCAATTTATTTAGCATATAGTAACAGTTAAAAATGATTTTATTTGTGGAACAAGTTTAGGGCTATTTTAGATATAGTTTTATTCTTGTATATTATTTTGGGGCTAAATAAGTTTAGTTGGCAAACTTGTGTCATGTTAAGTTTCTGTAGTCATGATCATACTTGGTAGAATTTTCAAAACTCAACACTTGGTAGATTCTTGCATACATGCATTCATATTATTTTTGGTTGTATATATTTGTGTGTAATTGTATGCTATTATTTCTTGTGTAGATTTTACAAGTGATTGTGATTGTGAAGAGTGCTACTCTCCCCACTACCAAGGCAAGTGATATTTTCATGAATTTCCTATCCTAAGTTTTGTACTTGCATTAGATATTTTTGCTAAAGTAAATGCATGATATTTTGCTTAGCGCTAAGATGGGAAATCCTAAGTAGAGTGAAATAGTAGAACTGCTAGGGAAATTTTCCTAAGATAAGATACCATACTTTGCTTAGCCTAGCTTATAGTAAACAAGGGTGGTGAACATCTATTTAGTTTATGATAAAAATATTCTAAGTCAAGAGACTTATATTTTCTTAATAAAACAACTAAGTCAAATGAACCTCCTGGGTGGAATGGAAAGATTGGGTTATGTTGAGTGGTTACACAAGGCCATGGACTTGGGTTGTGTATCTCACTTGTGGAATGCCACCCAGGCACAAAGGGATTTGGAGGCCAAGTGTTGAGAAAGCTTACAGTGCAACCACTTGGAAATATGGGCTCTGCCATGATCATATAGGTTGCTAGAACTTAGTCACTTGGACAGTTGGTGGTAGATGGGATGATAGGATGGAACGCGTCCATTTGACTAAGGAAAAGCTTCTGAAAGGTCCTGTCTTGGGAAACCAAGTCTGGTGGGGAAAGTGCACAACCACTGCAGATGGAAAACCTAAGTACTTAGCCTTGTCCAAGGAAATGGACACTTTGAGCATCAAGACATGGAAGCTACAAGAATCTCATCACTCCAACTTATAAGTAAAATTTATGGGTGAACAAGGGTGAAGGACCTCAATGTCTATTGGTGGTTCCTTGGGAATGTTTTTGACAAAGAAAAACTTAGTGATTTCAACTAATAGGTAAAACCTATTTTCAAGCAAAGCAAGCCAAGCTACACTTAGCCAAAATGCATATAGTAATATAGTCCACTTAAAATATAATAAGGTATCACTTGCCAATACTATTCCAAAGTATTGACCCTCTGTGGCTGTAACTTGTGATGTTGCAGGTTACTCCGATGATGAATAGGAGTCATGAGTCTACACTCAACATGCTTGCCTGTGGCACATGAAGATGAAGACTTATGTTTATTTACTTATTCCTTAAACTCTTGTATTAGGCCTATGGCCCTGAGTTGTAAAAGACTATGTTTTATCTCTGGAATGAATGTAATAAACGACCTTTGTATCTGTGTACTTCATCTTAAACTATGGATGCTAGCATTGATCCAGGGACTAGCATTGCAATCACAGGGATCCTTTCCTTTATAAAGGAGGGGTTTAACAGTTGTGGTGCAGTCTGCCTGGGTGCGCCTTGTACACCTGTGGCGGGTTCCCTGCTTGACCCGGCTGCTGCTGCTCCAGATTGCGCTCCGGCAGCGACCATCACCTCGACACTGCCTGCAGGATGTGCTCTGGGCGGACGGCTTGCTGCGTTAAGAGGTGTCTCTCATGCAACAACAACTCGGTGAGGATAAACGCCGGAGATGTCGACGCCGATGTAAACCTTGTGCCCGCCCAGGCTGATGAAGACACCATTACGCGGGGGAGTTTTCCCCCTAAAGCTCCCTGCATTGTCGCTGACATAGTCACAGAGACCAAATCTCTGGACCAAGCCAGAAACAACGCGCTCGCCCGTGTTGACGAAGTTTCCCGTCCGGATCATAACTCCAGCTAGCACCGCTGCTGGCCCCAAGGTGGGCGCCAACTGTCGTGGTGGTATCACGGCAGAAGCCATGGGTAGGCAAAAGTATGGGGCCAATAGATGCTAGAGGGATCTGGGGAGGGAAGATGTAGTTAATTCTACACACAGAATACTAAGGCAAAGATCTTTATTTCTTCTTCCTTGGGCTACAAGTGCTCCTTGAGCTGTATACAGGGAGAAGAGAAGAACTTTACCAGCCTAACGGCTCTAACTTTAGTCGATCCCCCCTTCTGAGTCCAAGCCTCTCCTTATAAAGGAGAGCCCTGGGTTCCTCTAGGGTTGACGTGGCAAGCATATTCGAGGAATATGCTTGTCCCAATATAGTAGTTCGGTGCCCCCCTTTCCCTGTCGCCCCTCTAACGACGGCAAGGTTCCAGAGGGTCCCTCCTGTGCGCCTCGGTCTTCTGGACTGTCACCTCCGTGACTTCCTCCTGCCTCTCTGTCGCTCTGCGCCTTTGTCCGTAGCGCTTGGCTCTGCTCAGATTCTCCCTAGCTTGCAGCTAGGGTTTGACTTCAGGCTTCTCCTTCTCCTGCAAGCTTCATATCATTCGGTCCTTCCTCGCATAGCTCGGATCGTCCTTCACCTGCATCAAGATCACTGAGGCTAACCCGGCCGACTTACGTAATATCTCGGCCGGGTAATGTCTTAATATACATATATGGGCCTCTCGCCTCCATATGTCGGTCGACTTCTACAGGGTTCGGCCGACTTAGACTGTAACTCGGAAACCAGACGGGGATCGTACCTTCGTCTTTCCCCGTCTTTAACCTATCCGGGGTCACCCCCCCCAACATTACAAATCACACAAGTATTAATGTTTCCGGTTAATACAGTTATAGCATGAATGTAAACATTTATCATAAACACAAACATATAATAATAACCACTTTTATTATTGCCTCTTGGGCAAATCTCCAACAGTCTCCCACTTGACTAGAGTTAATAATCTAGATTACATGGTAATATATCGAACACCCATGGCGGTTTGGTGTTGGTCATGTTTTGACCTCGGGAGAGGTTTAGTCAACGCATCCACCACATTCAGATCTGTGTGTACTTTGAAAATCTTTATGTCACCATCTTGGACATGCTCTTGAATAGCATGAAACCGTAACTTGATATGCTTCAGCATCTTGTGTGACCTTGGCTCCTGCGCATTGGCTATGGAGCCCATGTTATCACAGTATATAAACATTGGGTCCAGCGCACTAGGAACCACACCAAGCTCTGTAATGAACTCCTTTATCCATATTGCCTCTTGTGAAGTCTCCGAAGCAGCTATGTATTCCGATTCATTTGAAGATCTCGCCACAATGCTTTGCTTTGCACTCCTCTAGCTCACCGCTGCACCATTCAATGTAAATACGTATCCAAATTGAGATTTAAAATCATCCGGATCGGTGTTCCAACTAGAATCGGTGTAACCATTAACAACGAGCTGTTCATCACCTCCATAAGAAAGAACCATATCCTTAGTTCTTCTCAAGTACTTAAGGATATTTTTGACCGATGTCCAATGATCCACCCTCACTTTGATATCTGCTAGTAAAACTAACAGCATATGCAATGTCTGGTCTAGTACATAGCATGGCATACATGAGAGATCCTATGGTTGAGGCATAGGGAGTCTTACTCATCCTTTCTCTTTCTTCTGCCGTTGCAGGACTTTGAGTTTTAGTCAAGGTCGTATTGGGAAACATGGGCAAGAACCCTTTCTTGCTATCTTCCATTCCAAACCTCTTTAAAACTTTGTCCAAATATGTGTGAAAGCGATATTAGGCGTATCGATCTATCTATATAAATCTTTATGCCTAATATGTAAGCTGCTTCGCCAAGATCCTTCATTGAAAAACTATTATTCAAATAATCCTTGACACTATGAAGAAGGTCTACATCATTCCCAATCAACAATATGTCATCTACATATAGTATTAGGAATGCTACAGAGCTCCCACTCACTTTCTTGTAAATACAAGCTTCTCCATAAGTTTGTATAAAACCAAAGGTCTTGATTACCTTATCAAAATGTTGATTCCAACTCCGGGATGCTTGCTTCAATCCATAAATGGACCTTTGAAGTTTGCATACCTTGTTAGCATCTTTAGGATCGACAAAACCTTTGGGTTGTACCATATACAACTCTTCATCAATGTCTATATTGAGGAACGCCGTTTTGACATCCATCTGCCATATCTCATAATCATAATATGCAATGATTGCTAACAAAATCCTCACAGACTTTAGCTTCACTACTGGTGAGAAGGTCTCATCATAGTCAACTCCTTGAATTTGTCGAAACCCTTTTGCGACAAGTCGAGCTTTATAGACAGTTACATTACCATCAACATCTGTTTTTTCTTTAATATCCATTTGTTCTTGAGAGCCTTCCGGCCATCCGGTAAGTCCACCAAAGTCCATACTTGGTTTTCGTACATGGATCCAATCTCGAATTTCATGGCTTCTTTCCATTTATTGGAATCTGGGCTCATCATCGCTTCCTCTGTGTTGCAGGGTCGTCGATGTTGTCCACCAATATGACACTCATAACGGGATCATACCAATTGGGAGTGGTACAAGTCCTTGTTGACCTGCGAGGTTCCGTAGTAACTTCGACCGAAGTTTCATGATCACCATCATTAGATGCCTCTCTTATTGGTGTAGGCGCCATAGGAACTTCTTCCGGTGCTGCGCTACTCTCAAATTCGAGAGAAGGTTCGACAACCTCGTCGAGTTCTACTTTCCTTCCAGACACTTCTTTCGAGAGAAACTCCTTCTCTAGAAAGGATCCATTCTTGGCAACGAAGATTTTTCCTTCGGATCTATGATAGAAGGTATACCCAATAGTTTCCTTTAGGTATCCTATGAAGACGCATTTTTCCGCTTTGGGTTCAAGCTTGTCGGGCTGTAACTTCTTTACATAAGCTTCACAACCCCAAACTTTAAGGAAAGACAATTTAGGTTTCTTTCCAAACTATAATTCATACGGTGTCGTTTCAACGGACTTAGATGGTGACCTATTTAAAGTGAATGCGGCTATTTCTAATGCATAACCCCAAAATGATAACGGTAAATCTGTAAGTGACAGTATAGAACGAACCATATCTAAGAGAGTTTGATTATGACATTTGGACACACGATTACGTTCTGGTGTTCCTGGCGGTATCAATTGTGAAAATATTCTGCATTTCTTCAAATGCTCACCAAACTCGTAACTTAGATATTCACCTCCACGATCAGATCATAGAAATTTAATATTCTTGTTACGTTGATTCCTCTACTTCACTTTGAAATTCTTTAAACTTCTCGAAAGTTTCGGACTTTTGTTTCATGAAATAGATATACCCATATCTACTCAAGTCATCCGTGAAAGTAAGAACATAACGATAACCACCGCACGATACCACACTCATCGGGCCACACACATCGGTATGTATGATTTCCAATAAGTCCATAGCTCGCTCCATCATACCAGAAAATGTAGTCTTAGTCATTTTACCCATCAGACATGCTTCACATCTTTCAAGTGATTCAAAATCTAGTGATTCAAGAAGTCCATCGGAATGGATTTTTTTCATACACTTCACTATAATGTGATTAAGACGACAGTGCCACATGTATGTAGAATTATCGTCCAATTTCAAACATTTAGCATCTATATTATGAACATGTGTATCACTACTATCGAGATTCAATAAGAATAGACCATCTATCAACGATGCATGACCATAAAATATATTACTCATATAAATCGAACAACCATTATTCTCGGACTTAAACAAGTAACCGTCTCACAATAAACATGATCCGAATATAATTTTCATGCTCAATGCAGGCTCCAAATAACAATTATTTAAGTATAAAACTAATCCCGATGCTAGATGAAGAGGTAGCGTGCCGGCCGTGATCACACCAACCTTTGATCCATTTGCTACGCGCATCGTCACCTTGTTCTTCGCTAGTCTTCGTTTATTCTGCAGCACCTGTTTCGAGTTACAAATATGAGCAACTAAACCAGTATAAAATACTAGGCACTACTATGATTACTAGTAAGATACACATCAATAACATGTATATCGGATATAGCTTTCTTCTTGATGTTGTCATTCTTCAGATCCGCCAAGTACTTGGGGCAATTCCGCTTCCATTGACCTTCTCCCTTGCAGTAAAAGCACTCAGTATCAGTCTCAGGCCCAGCCTTGGTCTTCTTCGCCAGCGTGGTAGCTTTCTTACCGCCCTTCTCAAGTTTCCCTTTTTATAAGGCTTTCCTTGCTTCTTGAAATTGGTGTTCTTATTGACCATCAACACTTGGTGCTTTTTCTTGATCTCCACTTCCGCAGACTTCAACATAGAGAAGAGTTCTGGTAACAACTTATCCATACATTGCATGTTGTTGTTCATCACAAAGTTCTTGTAACTTGGTGGTAGTGATTGGAGGACACGGTGAATACCCAAAGCTTTAGGAATTATTATGTCCAAGCTCTGGAGCTTATTGGCGTGCCTAGACATCTTAAGCACATGCTCACTAATGGAGCTGCCCTCTTCCATCTTGCAGTTAAAGAACTTTTCAGAAGCTTCATAACTCTCAACTGCCATGTGATCCTCAAATATCATTTTGAGTTCATGGACAATATCATGTGGGTCAAAGTTCTCAGACCTCTTTTGAAGATCCGATTCCAAACCAGACAAGATAGCACACTAAAATGTGGAGTATTGATTCTTCCGAGTACGGTAAACATTTTTTACCTCATCGGTAGCATCATCTGCGGGTGGGTCACCCAGCGGTGCATCCAGCACATAGGTCAACTGACCAGCATTGAGGCCAATCCTCAAATTGCGGAACCAATCCGCAAAGTTGCTTCCACTGTTTTTAACTTTTCCTTCTCTAGGAACGCATTAAAATTGATGGTAGGGGCCGCCATGATCTACAACATATTTGCAATAGTTTAGACTAAGTTTATGACAAATTGAGTTCTAATTAATACTTAAATTAATCTAGGTGAACTCCCACTCAAAACAATATCCCTCACATTGTTTTAGTGATCACACGAACCAAAGCCACTACATCAAGTCTGATCATCATGAGAGATGATGTATTTTCAAAGGAGAAGAATCAACATGTTCATCATATCTACTATATGACTCATGCTTTACCTTTCGGTGATCTGTATTCCGATACCATGTCTGTACATGCTAGGCTCGTAAATATTAACCTTAGTTTCTGCATGAGCAAATCTAGCTTGCTCCCGTTGTATGCACACGTAGAATCTATCACACCCGATCATCACGTGGTGCTTCGAAACAACGAGTCTTGGCAACAATGCTAACTAAGGACGAACACTTTGTTACTTGATATTTGGTGAGAGGGATCATCTTATAATGCTACCATCGTGATCTAAGAAATACAAGATGCATAAAAGGATTAACATCACATGCAATTCATAATATGTGATATGATATGGCATTTCTTCTTGTGCTTCCGATCTCCATCTTCAAGCACGAACATGATCTCCATCATCACCGGTGTGGCGTCAAGGTCAATGGAACCGCTCCATGGTTGTCGTCCACCAGCATCAACTATTACAACTACTTTGAATAATAGACACGCAGGTCTTAACGAAATTAAAAAACAACCATAAGGCTCCTGTCGGTTGCTGACTTACAATAAGGATCATTGTATACATCATATATAATCACAATAATGGCCATATCACATCACAGCACACCCCTACAAAAAAAATTTAGATGCCTCTAATTTTCTTTGCATATTTTATGTGGTTTGGGGCTTTCAATAAGTATCGTTCTAACTTACGAACAAGAACCACAACTTTGATGTATGAACTATCAAGTTCCCATTGTAAATTGAATCTTCATTATGATGGGAGAGACAGACACCCGCAAAGCCACTTATGCAATACAAGTTGCATGTTGAGCGTGGAGCAAGTCTCATGAACAATGTCATGTAAGGTTAGACCGGGCCGCTTTATCCCACCATCCCGCAAGATGAAAAGTACACAAGAAGTAATTGATAATAAAAGCACCACCGCCCACAATGACCACTGTGTTCTACTCGTGCAACAGATCTACAATACACACGGATCTGATACCACTTGAGGGGTTCGTAGCATAGAAAACAAAAAAATTCTACCGCATGAACACACACAAGCCAAAATATATCTACTAGATTGTAGCAACGAGTCGATAGAGTACTCACCCTCGAAGTAACAAGAGTGAATTCTCGTGGGTGATGTAGTCATTCACTTGTCGATCTCAAGATCACGTAGATGATTCTTCCGGTGCCGCGTTCCGGCAGCGCTCCCGCAGTCGGTCACATGTTCGGTACTCGATGAAGACCTCCCTCTCCCTTGTTCCAGCAGGCAGCGGAGGTTGTATCTCTCTCCTCGCGATTTTGGCAACACGACAGCGTGGTGTCAGAGTTTAGAAGGGAGCTCCCGCAGGGCTTCGCCTAAGCCGAAGCGAGTATGGTGGACTAGAAGAGAGGCCTTGGGGATCTAGGCTTTAGAGGGAGCCAAGGGGGTGGTGTGGCCGGCGGCAAGGGGCTAGGGTTTGCCCCAATTGGCCGACTTGGAGGAGATCTTGGCGGCGGCTACTAGAGGTGGTAGGCGCCAAAGCTAGGGTTTATGGTCAAGGGTAGGGGGGCGCCCTACCCCTCCTTTTATAGATGGGGAGGCGCCAAGGGGGAGGGAATCCTCCCCCAACACCACTTCATGTGGTCGGCGGCAAGGAGAGGGAGGATTCCTCCCTTAGGTAGGAATCCTTCCCTCCCTCCACTTGGAAACCATTGTCCTAGTTTGACTTTTTCAAACTGCCTTTCTGACTTTCAAATTAGAGTTTGATTTCTCTCTTACAAGTGTCCAGCCAAGTGAACTAGGACATGATGCAACCATTACACTTTGTCATGACACATCCATGTATCCTTCCCCTTCCGGATCGGTGAACCTTCTAGACCATTCTAAAACATTTCGGTGAAAACACCAGAACCATTCCCGAACTCCGAAATTGGACTTTCCTTATATGAATCTCATTCTCCGGACCATTCCGGATCTCCTCGTGATATCCCAGATCCCATCCGAGACTCCAAACTACATTCGGTGTCTTTACTCACTTTCCATATCTACTAAACAACACTGAATCCTTAAGTGTGTCTTCCTACGGTTCGTGAATTATGCAGACATGACCGAGACACTTCTCCGATCAATAACCAATAGAGGAATCTGTAAATTCATATGGCTCCCACATATTTCTATGATTACTTCGTGATCGAATGAACAATTTACATACGATACCAATTTCCATTTGTCTCGTGATACTTTACTTATATGAGGTCTGATCATCGGTATCTCTGCATACCTAGTTCAACCTCGTTAATGATAAGTACTCTTTACTCGTTCGTGTGATATGTGATCCCTTGTGAGCCAGTCACATGCTTGCAAGCTAATTGGATGACATTCCACCAAGAGGGCCCAGAGTATATATATCTGTCATATGGATGGATAAATCCCACTTTTGATCCATGTGCCTCAACACATACTTTCCGAACACTCAATGCCACCTTTATAACCACCCAGTTACGAAGTGGTGTTTGATGTCATCAAAGCATCCATCCGATGATGGTGATTAACATGATCTCATGGTCGAAGGATTTCGGTTACTATGTATCTAAAAGCTTATAGCAAACGAACTATTGAAATGACTTTGATCTTTATGCTATGCTTATCTATAGGAGTATGACCATCACACCATTCTCCTAATGATATTATTTGTCTTTAATAACATCTCAATGTTCATGATGAGCAAACCATGACCATCTATCAACTAACAAGCTAGTATTACAAAGAGGCTTTACTAGGGACTCTAACAAGTTTACAAATCACATAAGTATTAATGTTTTTGGTTAATACAGTTATATCATGAATATAAACATTTATGATAAACACAAAGATATACTAATAACTACTTTTATTATTGCCTTTTGGACATATCTCCAATAATTTGGTCCACAGCCCTCCGGGGGGCCGGTCCCACATTATCAGTGGCGCATTTTTATTCATGTGCGCCATTGGTTAAACAATATTTTAGTGGAGCATCTTTTTAAATGAGCCAGTGATACTTATCAGTTAAGAATATTCAGAAAATGCTCCACTAATAATAAATCTATCCATAAGCTTTTCTCTAGTAGTGGAAATCCATGAGTTTCGGACACCACTTCTCGCTACTGCTCCACCAAAAATTGCAGTATATTAGTGTTTGCAAACATATATATTTCTTATATTGCTTACAAATATTAGTTTCCAAATTTATTTATTTTTTCTAAACGTTCAAAAAACTATTCAACAAATAATTACGTTCCCACCAATGTAGTTTTGGCCAAAAATTTAAAACCTCCTGCTAGAAGGACCATACGTAGAGTCTCTGTGAAATTTTTTGTTTCCACCAAAAACGAAAAGCATCCTTTTATGCTTCCCGCTAAACTATCTCCATAACTAACCATGACTGCCAATCTAAACGCAATCACCACGACGAGTTTGTTGGCGATTGGATCTGATCTCCCTCACCGTCCTCATGGCGACATGACGACGTCGTCACCAGAGTCAATGGAAGGCCAATACTCTCAGGTTATTCCTTTGTCATCTGCTTTTCATCCGCAAAGATGTGCAGCGCACCGATTTTTCTAGCCTAGAATTAAATACTGGCAGCGGCGATCGTTGCTACGTGAGGTGCCGCCCCCGCTGCTTCGCCCGTGCCGGCGAAAATGCTGAGGAACCCGCGTCCGCACTATCTGTCCATTGCACGGTTCGGCAAGAGGAGCGGCGTGGGGTACTTATCCTTGGTCGGCTACCCCGTGTCAATGATCTCGTCTTTTTTCTCTGTTCTCGAAATTGTATTTTCTTGGATGTTCTTTTTTTTTGCGATCAAATAGGGAGTTTATTAGATCAAACCATTACAATCCTTTACAAGTAGATCATCTATGCATGGAGGAGCCTCTAGCCGCAAAACCGCAGCCTCCACTCCCCTCTTAGCTAGTTGCGCAAGCTCATGAGCTACTCTATTACTCCCCCTATTAATTTTAGTGGAGCTTTATTTCTTGCAGAATCATGCCAAAACGAGATTTATACCTGGAAGAGTCCTTTAGTCCAGCAATCAGCATTAAGCAATCTCCTTCTACCACCAGAGGCATTTCACACCACTCCCATGCTTGCTTGACTCCATACACACACGCCAGCATCTCTGCTTCTTCGGCCACACTGCATGTAGGCAACGAAGACCATGCAGAAAGCAGTACTTCCCCTCTACAGTTCCTGATAACACAGCCTGCAAAAGCTTTACCAGTCTGAATATGAAAGCTAGCATCAGTATTCAGTTTCGCCCATCTCTCAGGCGGCGGTTTCCAGGCTGTGCCCCCTCCTCTCACTCTAACATTGCCACCTAGCATGTTCCGATTTCTTTTTGTATTCTGCTCCTTGATCTGGAACAGTGTATCACAATAGTTCTGAAAAAAGCCAACAGACTGTGTCACCGACGCATTACCTTTAGCATGGATGATATCATTTCGGAGATGCCAGCAACGCCAGAACAGCAGCAGGATACGAGCTCTAGTGAGATCATCCGCACCACTTAGCAAGACCAACAGCCAATCATCGCATGATCGAGTAAAAGCTGAGTCCGACAGAAGCTCCCAAATCTGTCGGATTTATTCTCGCAGGGCATAAGCTTTAGTACATGCCACAACAGCGTGAAAGCCATCCTCCTTCTCCCTTCCGCATATATTACAGGTAGGAAGCATAGCGAGGGTCCTCCGACACCTGTTATGCTCCGTCCCCAATGCTTCACGCGCAAGTCGCCAACCAAAAAATTTAACCTTTTGAGGTACTGTGGCTTTCCAAATGTAATCCCATTTAGTCGGGTTTTGCTCCACATCACGACTACCCGAGGCCGCAGATGATGGCATCACACGATCTCTGATAGCCAGGAAGTATGCGCTCTTGACCGTAAACAAACCATTATTTTCAGGCTGCCAAGCCAAAAAATCCTCATCTATATTAGCCGGAACCTTTAATTTCAGTACTTCCAGGACATCATGTGGCCACATAAACTTTTGCAGCAACACCACATTCCATTCTTTCGTGCCTGGCATAAAAAGCTGATCTACTCTTCGCAGCCTTGAAATTCCCTTCTCTATAGGCGTTTGTCCTTGGTTGCGAGGCAACCAATTATCCCTCCAAATGCGAATACTCTTTTCTTCAAACTAGTCCTTTCTTCAATAGTTCAAGACCATGAACAATCCCCTGCCAGGATGATGATCCTCCAGTGGCGAAAACAGTATCATGTAAACTGCCTCGCGGATAATAGCGAGCTTTTAACAAGCGGGCACACAAGCTCTCTGGCGAAATGATTAGGCGCAATGCTTGACGTGCCAACAAGGCCTGATTAAACGCTCTTAAATTTCTAAAGCCCATACCCCCATAGCACTTTGGGGTGATCATCTTTTCCCAAGATATCCAATGGACCTTCTTTTCATTTTCCACGTCTCCCCACCAAAAGTTCCTTATCAACTGCATAAGATCATCACATAGTCCATATGAATACTTAAAAATACCCATGGCATAGGAAGGAAGAGCTTGTAGGACAGATTTTATAAGCACTTCCTTAGCCCCCGATGACATGTATTTCTCATCATAATCATATAGCCTTTTCGTGTATTTTCCTTTAATAGGTTGGAAACACGAGTCCTTCATCCTTCCCTCTGGCATGGGGAGGCCCAGATATTTCTCCTCAAAACTTGTCTTCTCCATGTCCAGGATAGCAGCTACCAAAGATTGGTTACCTTCAGAGCACTTCTTGCCGAACATAATCGAGCATTTGTTATGGCTAAGTAGTTGTCCTGTACACCCCTCAAACTCTTGCAGAATTCCCCTAATCACTTCTGCTTGGTCGCCTATGGCTTTAAAAAATAAAAGGCTATCATCGGCGAATAGGAGGTGTGAGATACCCGGGGCACCCCGGCATATAACCAACTCGCGCAGCCGATTCCTCTCAATAGCATCTTTCAGTAAACATGATAAGCCATCAGCAATAAACAAGAACAAATACGGTGATAGGGGGTCACCTTGCCGAAGGCCCCGGGACGGTGAAAAGGTCTTTAGCTGTTCCCCGTTCAGCCGCACTGAATAACGTACAGAAGTTACACAAGCCATGATCCACCTCACCCAAGTATGATGAAAACCCAACTTGAGCATTATGTTCTCCAATGTTCTCCAATCCACCCTGTCGTAGGCTTTCGCCAGATCAAGCTTATAAGCACAGAATTCTCCTCTCTCATCCTCGGACTTTTGCAGCGTATGCACACATTCAAAAGCAATAAGGGCATTATCTGTAATCAACCTTCCGGGGATAAACGCACTTTGAGTAGGGGAAATGATATCCCCCAGTAAAGGTCGCAAACGGTTCGCCAGACATTTCGAGACCACTTTATATATGACATTACAGAGACTTATTGGCCTGAACTCCTTCAAAGATATTGGGTTATTGTTCTTTGGGATAAGCACAATAGTCGTGTCATTAACCCCTTCCGGCATAACACCAGAACGAAAGAAATGTTGAACCGCCTTCACCACATCATCCTTTAGAATATCCCAATTCCGCTGAAAAAACCTCGTGGGAAAACCATCAGTCCCTGGGGCCTTTAAATGCCCTATTTGAAATAAAGCGTCACCAATCTCATCAGCAGAAAATTCTTTGCACAAACGCTCATTCATCTGGTCGTCAATAACCTTATCCAAGAGGTGAATGAGTGGATTCGGGTCCACTCCAACATCACGCTCAAAAAGATCAGAGAAGAAGCTGACAGCCTCCTCCTCTAGTTCCTCTGGTTTTTCCAACCAAACATCTCCTTTTTTTAGTTTGGTAATATTATTTTTCTTTGCCCTCCATACGGCCTTCCGATGAAAATAACGAGTGTTCCGATCTCCCTCTCTAAGCCAAGATATGCGAGATCGTTGGAGCCACATCATCTCTTCCTTATAAAGTAACTCATCCATCTCACGTGAAATAACCTTGCATTTGGCATTTGCCTCCGGAGTGCCTGCACTAGATAACACTTCAAGTTGAGTCCTTCTCTTTTCTAGCTCCTCCGTGACATTGCCAAACCGAGATTTTCCCCACGCATGTAAGGATTGCATCATGGTTGAAAGCTTGCTTCCCACATCTCCTAGATTCTCAACCGGCCGAGTGTGTGTCCATGTGGACTTTATCTCCTCCACAAGCCCTTATTCCCTCTCCCGGAAAATCTCATATCTCTTCAACTTCCTTCCTTTCCTACCTTGCACCGGCATAGCAAGTTTGAGCAAAATCGGATAATGGTCTGATCTTGACGATGTCAAGTGGTGCAGTTGCGCATCAGGAAAGCAATCAGTCCATGCCGGAGTAGCCACGTCCCTATCCAAACGAACTTTGACATTTCGGATACCATCTTGCTTATTATTGTATGTCCATGGTAGCCCGACGAATCCCAAGTCATGAAGATCACTGAGAGATAGCACCTCTCAGAAATCAAACATCTGCCGCTCTGCACGCTTAGTACGAGAGTAGTGCTCACCCTGCCACATTGTTTCATTAAAATCCACGATCATCATCCAAGGCGCATCAGATTTTGGTTTTATTCCACGCAGCAAAGTCCACATCTGATGCCTATCTTGTACTCTTGGTTCACCATACACAAAAATACCTCGTCATTGCTCTCCCACTCCTTCTTTGATCAAGACATCAATATGATGCATATCGAAAGAGAGTAGGCTAACATCCACACCCTCTTCCCACATTAGAGCCAGCCCTCCACCTTTACCTTCTCCATTTACACAAAAACAACACTTCATACCCAACCTCCACCTCAATCTTCTGACGTACTCACCATCCTGTCTTGTTTCTGAAAGGAAGATGAGCTTGGGCCGGTGCCTCCTCACTAGGCGCACCAATTCCTGAACTGTCCGAGGTTGCCCCAAGCCCCGGCAGTTCCAACTGAGGCAATACATTAGGCCCGGCGAGGCTCCTCAGAGCCCGCCGATTTTGCCAAGTCATTAGTTTTGTTACCTTCCTCTGCAGTCTTCACCCTTTTACTATCTCGTGATGATTTAGAGTTACTATCATTATCCTCAACTTCTTCGGCCGCCCCTCCTACACCCAAATCAGTTTCCATAGCTTCGCTTGGGGTTTTGTATGTCAGGAGCAGCTGCCCAGCAGGCGATGCTATCTCCTCCTCTTCAAAATCCATCCTTCTCTTAGCTGAATTTGACTTTCCCCCAACCCCAGCTGGTTTAGAAGGTCTGGACGCAGTACTCTTGAGATCATCATCATCCCTAGCATCTCTAGGTTTGGCCTGAAACACGCCCTCCCCTCGTCCTCCTCTACCACGACCCCTTCCTCGATCAGAGCCTCTTCCCCCTCTATCACCCGTACCTTGTCTCCAGGTTGTATCCCCGCGAAACGCCAGCACGATCAAAGAGGGCGGATAAATAATTTCCTCTTCCAGCCAAACACCATCTCCACACTCCTTTTGTACATGACCAACTATTCCACAGACACCACAAAAGTCTGGCATCTTTTCATATTGCAGGCGAAAATACATCTTCTTCATATTCAGAGTTATACTTGCTACCCTTGATATTGGCTTGCGTACATCAATCATAACACGCACTCTCACCCCTTCTCCAGCGCCCTTCACGGATAGTTCATCAATGGCGACGTATGCCCCTGCAAGTTTTGAGAGTTGTCTAGCTATACTCCCCGTTCTCATCTTCTCATTCAGGTCCAGCACGTGAACCCAAGCCGGAAAAATGTTTAATTCAACAGAGTCAGTCTTAGCCCAGCCGTCGTACTCCGCCATTAACACCGGCGATCCTCGAAAGATCCAAGGGCCTCCAAGCATGACCCTTTCCCAATCTTCCAGGCATTGAAATTGCATAGAGAATGTTGGAATTTTGGCCCAAATAGTCTAGCCCATTTTCCATTTCAATAATTCCTGAAAATCCTAGAGGCCCATGTGGCCCATTCATGCAAGGCAAGAGCTGGGACAAATGTTTAGTCCCACATTGCTAGTTGAGTGGAAGTTGGACCAGCTTATAAGGTGAGCTCTCCTACCACTTGGTAAAAGGATGAGAAGGAGAAGGAGAGAGTTCCACACGCGCGCTCCTCCTCCTCGCTCGCCACGCCACGCCACGCCTCGCCTCGCCTCGTCACGACGCGCGCGCGCGCGCCGCGGGTTGCGGGAATCTCGCCGAGCCGAGCTTTATTTTGCCATGCACGAATGGTGTATGAACAGATGTACAGAAGCTGAAACGTTTGCTTTTAATACGAGTTAAATGAACTTCTGTCCATTCGTTTCATCTTCTGCGTTGTTTGCCTTCCCCTCTGCGCCTACAAGAGAGAGAGTTCGCGCCTCCTCTCAGTTAGACTGCCACACATCCCTTGCGCCTCCAGTTCCAGAGCACTGCGCTACCTCCATCTTCCCCATCCCGTCTTACGGCGTGCACCGCGAGATGGGACAGTAGGCCTCCGAGACCCCGCTGCTTCGAGTCCTGTACGGGAGAAGGGCGATAAGGTTTTTGGGGAGCGCTATCAGCGCGACTATTGGCTTCATCACGGACTCCCTCACAGATAGCGACGTCTTCCCCGACGAGGACTTCTTCCCTGACATTAGCACCCTCTTCCTCGACGACATGGCCAACGACGGTTCCAATGCCGGCGGTTTCACTTCTGCTACTGCCGTGTACATCTTCTGTCTCAATCTTGTTCTGATCCTATCCAAAGTTTTATGCCTTGCAGTTTGTTTGGCTATATGCCTTAATTTGTATTCGCTATTTAACATGATTAGTATATTGCCTATTATTCTAGTCATGTTTTATTTAGCGTTTATTTTGGATAATTTGCTTGGTAAATTGCTCTATTTCTCAACAATACAAAAACCTTATTTCAGGAAATTTGCCCCAAGTGGCTTTGTTGCTTCTATGAAGCCACCTGTGTTTGAAGGTGTGAATTACAAACGGTGGCGTGCGAGAGCAGTGCTCTGGTTTCAGACCATGAGCTGCTATAACGCCATCTATGGCGCACCTGAGGGGGAACTTAATCCCGCTCAGGAAGAGGCGTTCCAAAAACTTGATACTACTTTCAAGGCTGCCTTGATCAGCATCCTTGGCGACAATATTTTCGATTCATATCTGTCATTTAGCAATGGCAAAGATATGTGGGATGCGCTCGAGAGAAAATTTGGAGTCTCTGATGCTGGCAATGAACTGTATGTCATGGAACAATTCTATGACTATAAGATGATTGATGACCGCTCCATTGTGGAGCAGGCTCATGAGATACAGTCACTTTCCAGGGAGCTTGAGCACTTCACTTGTGTGTTACCGGACAAGTTTGTTGCCGGAGGCATCATTGCCAAACTTCCCCAGTCATGGAGGAATTTTGCTACTTCTCTGAAGCACAAGAGACAAGAGTTCTCCGTGACGGATCTCATTGGGACTCTTGATGTGGAAGAGAAGGCAAGAGCAAAAGACACACGTGCTCGAGGTACCGAGGGAGGTTCTAATGCCAACCTGGTACAGAAAAGGAACTTCCAGCCTTACAAGTTCAAGAACAAAGGCAAGTTTGATGACAAAGGAAAGTTCGATGGAAAGAACAAGGCCTCACAGTCCACTAGCTTCAAGAAGAAGACTGATAAGAAGAAAGGTGCTTGTCATGTGTGCGGTGATCCTAATCATTGGGCTCCTGCTTGTCCCAACCGCTTTGACAAGCGCCAACATGGGAAGAGCAGCAAGACTGCTAATGTTGTCATGGGCGACGTTGAGATGAAAGATGTTGGGTATGGTATATTACCTACTGTTCTTTCATTATGTCATTCTCCTGATTGGTGGATTGACACGGGCGCTAATGTACATGTCTGTTCTGATATTTCCATGTTTTCTTCATATCAGGTCAGAGGGACTCAAACCGTGCTGATGGAGAACGGCTCGCATGCTTCTGTTCATGGTGTTGGTACGGTCGATCTGAAGTTCACTTCGGGAAAGACTGTGCGCCTGAAGAACGTGCATCATGTTCCCTCAATAAATAAAAATCTTGTTAGCGGATCTCTTCTGTGTCGAGATGGCTACAAGATTGTATTCGAGTCCAATAAATTTGTAATTTCGAAGTATGGAACCTTTATTGGTAAAGGCTATGAATGCGGAGGCTTGTTCCGCTTATCTCTGTCAGACATTTGTAATAAAGTTGTTAATCATATTTACACAAATTTTGAATCAAATGTCTGGCACTCTCGTCTTTGTCATATTAATTTTGGTTGTATGACGCGGCTAGCCAAAATTAATTTAATCCCTAATTTCTCAACTGTTAAGGGATCTAAGTGCCAAGTCTGCGTACAAGCTAAACAACCTCGCAAGTCACATACGACTGCAGAAGTGAGAAATTTAACACCACTAGAGCTCATACATTCTGATCTTTGTGAGATGAATGGTGTGTTGACAAAAGGTGGAAAGAAATATTTCATGACTTTGATCGATGACTCTACGAGATATTGTCATGTGTATCTTCTGAAATCAAAAGATGAGGCTTTGAGTTTCTTCAAAATCTATAAAGCTGAGGCAGAAAATCAACTTGATCGAAAGATTAAGAGGCTTAGGTCTGATCGTGGTGGAGAGTATTTTTCCAACGAGTTTGATTCCTTTTGTGCGGAACATGGCATAATTCATGAGAGGACGCCTCCCTACTAACCCTAGTCAAATGGAGTAGCCGAAAGAAAGAATCGTACTCTAACAGATTTGGTTAACGCCATGTTAGACACATCGGGTCTTTCTAAGGAATGGTGGGGGGAGGCATTATTGACCGCGTGTCATGTCCTAAATCGAGTTCCCACAAAGAACAAAGAAATTACTCCATTCGAAGAATGGGAGAAGAAAAGATTAAAACTCTCTTACTTACGTACTTGGGGTTGTTTGGCAAAGGTTAATGCACCAATCCCCAAGAAGCGCAAGCTTGGACCAAAAACCATTGATTGTGTTTTTCTGGGCTATGCTTTTCATAGCATTAGTTATAGATTCTTGATAGTAAAATCTGAAGTACCTGACATTCATGTCGGTACAATCATGGAGTCGACTGATGCGACTTTCTTTGAGGATATCTTTCCAATGAAGGATAAACCTAACTCATCAAATCCGGAGATACCTAGTTCATCTAATCAGGAATTTGCTATATTCTCTGAACCTATCATTCCGATTGAACACTCTGAAAGTCCTAAGGAGGATGATAATGAAATTCCTAAAAGGATCAAGAGACAAAGGACTGCAAAGTCTTTTGGTGATGATTTCATTGTGTACCTTGTGGATGACACTCCCACTTCCATTTCAGAAGCTTATACATCTCCTGATGCTGACTACTGGAAGGAAGCTATTCATAGTGAGATGAATTCCATCTTAGTTAATGAAACATGGGAGATCACTGATCGTCCTTATGGGTGCAAACCTGTAGGATGTAAATGGGTGTTCAAGAAGAAACTAAGGCCTGATGGTACTATTGAGAAGTACAAGGCAAGGCTTGTGGCCAAGGGTTATACCCAAAAGGAAGGTGAAGACTTCTTTGACACTTACTCACCTGTAGCAAGGTTGACCACTATTCGAGTACTACTTTCTCTGGCTGCCTCACACGGTCTTCTCGTTCATCAAATGGACGTTAAGACGGCTTTCCTAAATGGAGAGTTGGATGAGGAAATTTATATGGATCAACCAGATGGTTTTGTAGTAAATGGTCAAGAAAGAAAAGTGTGCAAGCTACTGAAGTCTTTGTATGGTCTTAAACAAGCACCTAAGCAGTGGCACGAAAAATTTGATAAAACCTTAACCGCTGCAGGCTTTGTTGTAAACGAAGCTGACAAGTGCGTATACTATCGCCATGGTGGGGGTAACGATGATGCAATGAGATGAAGAATGGACAAAAGCTCAAGCTTGGGGATGCCACCATGGTGTCACCCCAAGAAATATCCAAGAGGCACAAGCGTTAAAGCTTGGGGATGCCCAAGGCATCCCCTTCTTCATCAATAAAAAGCTCAGGTCTGTCTAGACACTTCGTTTTTATTGTTTCATGCATAGTTGTGTTGTTCTTGGAGAGTATTAGTTTTTGTTTGCTTTGCTTAGTTTGTTTAGTTTGCTTGAGTAGTTTGGACCCCTGTTCTCGCTGTGTTGTTTTGCAAAAAAGTTGCTTGGTGTTGGAAAGGAGTAGTAAGTTCTTGCTTGAAGTGCAAGAGGAGCTTGCATTGACTGTGACTTAGACTTTAGCATGACATACTAGGTGTTGTTTTGACCTTATGCTTAGTGATTATTGTTGTAGCATGTCTTGTTCCAAACAATTGGGATTGCTTAGTGTGCCTTGAAGAAATTATGCGTTGTTTTATCATGCAAAAGCATAGTATTGTGGTATTCTCCTTTGATGCTTTGCTTGGGTTTACTTGGCACATGCTCACACCATGTTATGACTATGAAGAAGTCACCATAGCCTCTATGATCATTTAGTACTTGACTTGTAATACCACTCTTTTCTTGTATTAGTAATGCTTTGTTGCACTGCATGATTATGGCCATTATTGCTCTCTTAGTTGGTTGCTCCCAGTCTTTTGCTAGCCTCCACTTGTATGAGTAAGTTCTACTCATGCCTCCAACTCCCACGAAACCAAGTATATTCTTGTTTTCAGCTAACTTCCAATTAAAAACTATTTTGTTATGTGAAAACTTAGTGATTAAAGCCCTCACAAACTTGATGGCACACTTTATATTCTTTGACCCTAATAAACTTGAACCATTGTGACATATTTTTTGTATATGCTTGCACTTATACGTTGGAATTAACAGAACCGTGCTGTCACAGGGAACATTTTCAATATTGCACTTGTACTTTGTACTCAGTTGATATCATGCTCTTTTGTCTATGGATGTCACCGGTGTGAAATAAAGAGGGAACTTGTAAGTCCATGGAGTTTGTATCCGGTGTTAGAGAAACGCCGGGGCCGCTAGCCTAAGCCATGCCTAATCATGGTGGAAACTTGCAGCATCACCATAGTGACATCTATGAAGCATTCTTCTTGTAAAAAAAGAGACACATTGAGAAAAGAGGAAAGAGAGAAAAAAGCACCATATTCCCATGGTAAATAAGAAGACTGCTGAGATGCTCATTTTCTGCTTGCCTTGTCATTTTGGTTATGGGAAAGCTTCTGTACCATGTGCAAGGGGTACCCTGTTGGCGGTTCTCAATGATATGCAAATACTTACAATGACAAGAACTTACCTGGGCCCAAAGTTGAGTATGCATGAGGTGTGGCCCTCATATTCAAGGGACATGAGATTGCCAACTTATACTTTGTCAAGCATATACTCCATCTTTGTCACTTTAACCTTAATCACTTCAAGATGCTTATGATAGGGGCAATGAGGTCTGAAAGCTAACAGGTACCATAATTTTTGGAAGCTCTTTTTGAAACTTGTAATCCCTGCTTCCTTTATAAAAGGCCTTTCTTCCACCACTATTGAGTCTCCACCTTCTACCTTTAGGCACCATTAAGAGAGCATAGTTGTCATTCTATGTGCAGTGTTCCAAAGCTTATCGATTGATGCATATTGTGTTATTACTTGTTCTTGTGCTATTTGTTCCAGCGATGCAGCAGAAGCACAACTCTTTCTTGCCGAATAGCCACCGGGAACATGTATCTCGCTAGTCCGAGACCATGGGGAATAAATTCTAGAGGGGAGAGAGATCCTTCACGAGGAGGTGTGAGTGAGAAGTGAGGAGAGGGGTGCCTTTTATAGGAGAGGGGGGGGGGAACCCAAGGGGGTAGCCGACACATGGGGGCTGCCCCCTTGCCCTCCCCTCTTCATGTGGGTGGACACTCCACTCACAAAAAACCCTTTCAATTTCCTCCACTCAAAATCCCAATCAAACTTGCAATTAAATTTCCACCATATTTAATGCAAACTCTCATTAAATAAAACTCTTTTATTTATTCAGAATTTTGTCAATTACTTTAATGACAAACATTCACAAATAACCCCTTTCTATAATTCCATTTCACATGCAAAACCACTTTCTGCAATTTCACCCGAAAACCTGTTTCGGTATCTAGTGAAATAAATTCTTGCGCTTGTTTATTATTTTGGCATGAAACATTTGCTCCAACTGGATGTCAGTGTCCCTTAAGTGTGTCACCCTAAGGTTCGCGAATAATGCGGACATGATCGAGACCCTTCTCCGATCAATAATCAGTAGCGGGACCTGGAGATCCATACCGACTCCCACACATTCAATGATGACTTTCCTATGATCGTCGGAACCTTTTACGCTTGTATCTTAATCCCTTTGTTTCATGATATATTACATGTACGAGATTCGATCATTGGTATCTACATACCTAGTTTGATCTCGTTGCTGACAAGCACTCTTTTCTCGTTCCCGTGATATAACATTCTAGTGATCAAATCACTTGCTTGCAAGCTAACCAATGTGATATCACCGAGAGGGCCCAGATTATATCTATCCATCATCGGGATGAACAAATTCCACTCTTGATCCATGATTCTCAACATAACTCTTTAGTAGCTTTGAAGCCATCTTTATAATCACCCAGTTACGGTGTGACGTTTGATGTCAACAAGAAACTCTTCCGGTGTTAGTGATTGGCATGATCTCATGGTCTGAGGATTAGGATCACTTCGTAAGTTGTTTATAGCAATATAAACTCAATGACTTTGATCGTAATGCTATACTTCGGATGAATGTTCATCACATCATTACACTAATGTTGTGATCTTGTTATTAACAACATCCAATGTCTATGATCGGGAAACTGTGATCATCTTGTTAATCAACGAACTAGTTTATGAGAGAGGCATAACTAGGAACTTTCTGTTTGTTTATTAAACACACATGTATTAACACTTCCGTATTAATACAATTATAGCATGCAAAATAAACATCTATCATATACTTGGAATACACATAATAAACACTTTATTATTGCCTCTCAGGGCATATTCCCTTCAGTCTCCCACTTGCACTAGAGACAATAGTCTAGTTACATAGTGATGTATCTAACACCCATGGAGTTCTGGTGTAGATCATTTTTTGCTCTAGGGAGAGTTTTAGTCAACGGATCTGCTACATTGAGATCCGTATGTATTTTACAAATCTTTATATCTCCATCCTTGACATGCTCGCGGATGGAGTGAAACCGGCGCTTAATATGCTTGGAATGCTTGTGATACCTTGGCTATTTGGCATTGGCAATGGCACCATTGTTTTCACAATAGATCACCAATGGGTCCAACGCGTTTGCAACCACACCTAGTTCAGATATGAACTCCTTCATCCAAACTGCTTCCTGAGCCGCTTCTGAAGCAGCAACATATTCGGCCTCCGTCGTTGATCCCGCCACCACAGGTTGTTTGTAGCTCCTCCAACTAACCGCTCCGCCATTCATGAGAAATACGTATCCGGATTGAGACTTAGAGTCATCCGGATCGGTGTCAAAGCTAGCTTCGACATAACACTTAGCGACGAGCTCTTCTTCACCTCCGTATATAAGAAACATATCCTTAGTTCTTCACAAGTACTTAAGGATATTCTTGACTGCTTTCCAGTGTTCCGAACCTGGATCCGATTGGTACCTACTAGTCAAACTAATAGCATGTGCCACATCCGATCTTGTACATAGCATGGCGTACATTATAGAGCCTATGGCTGAAGCATAGGGGACTTTGTCCATTTTCTCTCTTTCTTCCGCCATATCCAGACTTTGAGTCTTACTCAGTGTCGTGCCTTGTGTCATAGGTAAGAACCCCTTCTTACTATCTTCCATTTTAAACTTCTTTAAAATCTTATCAAGGTATGTACTTTGCGATAGCCCTATTAGGCGCCTAGATCTATCTCTATAGATCTTTATGCCTAATATGTATGACGCTTCACCTAGGTCCTTCATTGAAAATTTGCTTTTTAGATAACTTTTAACACTATTTAAAATATCTATATCATTTCCGATCAATAATTTGTCATCCACATATAATATCAGAAATGCCACATTGCTCCCACTCACTTTCTTGTAAATACAAGCTTCTCCATAAGTTTGGACAAATCCAAACTCTTTGATCACCTCATCAAAGCTGAGATTCCAACTTTGTGATGCTTGCTTCAATCCATATATGGATCGCTGAAGCTTGCACACCTTGTTAGCATCCTTAGGATCGACAAAACCCTTTGGTTGTATCATATACAACTCTTCTTCAATATTACCATTGAGAAACGTGGTTTTGACATCCATCTGCCATATCTCATAATCGAAATATGCAGCAATTGCTAACATAATTCTAACTGACTTTAGCATCGCTACGGGAGAGAATGTCTCATCGTAGTCAACTCCTTGAATTTGTCAAAACCCCTTTGCGACAAGTCGAGCTTTATAGACTGTCACATTACCATCAGCATCAGTTTTCCTTTTGAAAATCCATTTGTTCTCCACGGCCTTTCGGTCGTGAGGTAATTCCACCAAGTTCCAAACTTGATTTTCATACATGGATTCCATCTCGGATTTCATGGCTTCTAACCATTTGTTGGAATCCGGGCTCATCATCGCTTCTTCATACGTCGCAGGGTCATCATTTTCATCAACCATGAAATTCATGACAGAATTTCCGTACAGCTCGGGATCTGCACGCGTCCTGTTTGACCTGCGAGGTTCGGTAGTACTCTCTTTCGGAGTTTCATGATCATTATCATTAGTTCCTTCTTCAACTGGTGAAGCCAACTCCGGAACGACTTCCGGCGCCGCGCTACTCGCCATACTTTGAAGAGAAGGTTCAATAACCTCTTCGAGTTCTACCTTCCGACTAATCACACCTTTTGTGAGAAACTCTTTCTCTAGAAAGGATCCATTCTTGGCAACAAAAACCTTGCCCTCAGATCTATGATAGAAGGAATACCCAATTGTTTCCTTAGGGTATCCTATGAAGACGCATTTTTCCGCTTTGGGTTCGAGTTTATCCGGTTGAAGTTTCTTAACATAAACATCGCATCCCCAAACTTTAAGAAATGACAGCTTAGGTTTGTTTCCAAACCATAATTCATACGGTGTCTTTTCAACGGATTTAGATGGTGCCCGATTTAAAGTGAATGCAGCAGTTTCTAGTGCATAACCCCAAAATGACAACGGCAAGTCCGTCAGAGACATCATATATCGAACCATACCCAATAAAGTACAATTATGACGTTCCAACACACCATTTCGCTGTGGTGTTCCGGCAGGTGTGAGTTGTGAAACAATTCCACACTCTTTCATGTGAGTGCTAAACTCGTAACTTAGATACTCACCTCCACGGTCGGACCATGGAAATTTGATCTTTCTATTACGATGATTTTCCACTTCATTCTGAAATTCCTTGAACTTTTCAAATGTTTCAGACTTGTGTTTCATCAAGTAGATATAACCGTATCTACTCAAATCATCCGTGAAAGTAACAAAATAACGATATCCACCTCGCGCCGACACAACCATTGGACCACATACATCAGAATGTATGATTTCCAATAAATCTGTCGCCCGTTCCATTGAACTGGAAAACGGCGTTCTAGTCATCTTGCCCATAAGGCATGGCTCACATGTATCAAATGATTCAAAATCAAGTGATTCCAAAAGTCCATCCGAATGGAGCTTCTTCATGCGTTTAACGCCAATATGACCTAGACGGCAGTGCCACATATATGCGGATATATCATCATTAAGTTTAATCCTTTTAGCATCAACATTGTGAATATGTGTAACATTATTATCGAGATCCAAAATAAATACTCCATTCATCATCGGTGCATGACCATAAAAGATTTCATTCATATAAATATAACAACCATTGTTCTCAGATTTAAATGAATAACCACTTCGCATTAAACACGATCCAGATACAATGTTCATGCTTAGTGCTGGCACCGGATAACAAGTCTTCAAGTTTATTACTAACCCTGACGACAAATGGAGAGGTAGCGTTCTGACGGCGATCACATCAACGCTTGATCCATTGCCGACACGCATCTTGACCTCACCCCTTGCTAGCGGTCGCTTGTTCCGCAGCCCCTGATTCGAGTTACAAATATTAGCAACTGAACTGGTATCAAATACCCAGGTGCTACTACGAGCACTAGTCAAGTACACATCAATGACATGTATATCATATATACCTTTGTTTGCCTTGCCGGCCTTCTTGTCTGCCAAATATTTGGGGCAGTTGCGCTTCCAGTGGCCAGTCCCCTTACAATAGTAGCACTCGGTATCAGACTTAGGTCCAACTCGGGGTTTCTTTTCAGGCACGGTAACCGGCTTTCCGCCCTTACTTCCCTTCCATTTCCCCTTCTTGTCTTTCTTGAAACCAGTGTTCTTATTGATCATCAACACTTGATGTTCATTTTTGATCTCCACTTCTGCAGTTTTAAGCATTGACAGAAGCTCGGGGAGAGACTTCTTCATGCCTTGCATATTATTGTTCATCACGAAGCTCTTATAGCTAGGTGGCAGAGACTGCATAACACGATGGATTCCTAAGTCAATGGGAATCGTTATTCCCAATGACACAAGCTTATTAGCATAACCCGACATCTTGAGTACATGCTCACTAACGGAGATGTGCTCTTCCATCATGCAGCTAAAGAACTTTTCTGAAGCATTGTAGCTCTCTATAGCATCATGTGTGTCAAAAATCATTTTCAACTCACCCATTGTATCAAATGCATTGCCGTTTTCAAAACGCTTTCGAAGTCCCGGCTCTAGCCCATACAATATGCCGCAATGAACTAAGTTGTGGTCCTCCTGACGAGTCTGATAGACATTCTTCTCCTCGTCAGGGGCATCCTCAAAAATTGGGGGTCCTAGCGGTGCTTCTAGCACATATTGCTTTTGTGCAGCAGAGAGGATAATCCTCAAATTCATGGCCCATTCAGTAAAGTTGCTACCATTCGTTGCAAGTTTCTCTTTCTCCATGAACACATTGAAATTAAAAGCAGGTGGTGCCATCTACTACAGAATTTGTAAAGTTTAGACTAAGTTTATGATAGATTGAGTTCAACTATACACATTATGAATGAACTCCCACTCAAAAATGACATCCCTTTTGCCTTTTTGGTGCTTACATGAACCAAATCCACTACACCAAGTCCGATCATCACGTGAGTCGGTGTAGCTTCAAAGGCGAGCATCAAATGGGCATCATATCTACTATATGACTCATGCTTAACCTTTCGGTCCGTGTTCCGAGGCCATGTCTGTACATGATAGGCTCGCCAAGTTAGAACCTTAGTATTCGCGTGTGTAACTGTTTTACACCCGATATATGGTCATGGATCCAAGAACACCCGATCATCACGTGATGTCTTGGAGCGATGAAAACATAATCGGTGCATACTAAAGGAAGAACACATTCTTATCTTGATATTTAAATGAGGGATCATCTTATTATGCTAACAAAGCGCTAAACAAGCAATATAAGATGCTATCAAACGTCACATGTTTATTAGTGAAATTATATGGTTCCTGCATATGATCTCTATCATATGCACCGTGGTATGATCACTATCATACCTTTATGTGTAAGTCCAAGGTCTATGGAGTTTACACGCTATGTGTGTAAGAGTATCATCTCATACGTCTACTTACAACATCACCATATCATAACACTAGCCCAACAACAATCTAAACTAGACGCCTCTAATTTTTCCATTGCAAGTTTTACGTGGCTTAGGGCTTTCGAAGATAGAACGGTTCTTACCTACGAACATGAACCACAATGAGTATAACCAAATTGTTGACAACTCGTTGCAAAATAGATATTGACTATAGTAGGAGAGACAGACACCCGCTAGCCACTTATGCAAACTAGTTGCATGTCAAGCGTGGAACAGGTATCATGTGCGAGGACATGTAAAGTTTTTCCGGGCTGCTTCATCCCACTATGCCACCAATATCCAAAATTACAACTAAGGAGCAACAACATGATCATCATCGCCCACATACTCATATGTGTACTACCCGTGTAAATAATCTACGCATAGATCCGGCTCTGATACCACTATAGGGTTCGCAGCATAGAAAACAAAAAATTTCCTACGATGGGAACTATGTACCAAGATCTATCTACTAGATACAAACAACGGGCGGATGTACATCCGTAGAGAACATACCCTTGAAGACTGACAAAGCTTAAGTGGTTGATGTAGACGATCTCTTGCCGATCTCAAGCTCGAGAGGAAGTCCTAGCGCCGCAAAGCAGCAGCGCATCCGTGCTCGCACACACGTACAAGACACCGAGAAACCTCCGCCTCCTCGCTCTAGCGATGCAGCGGAAGCACAAGTCTTTCTGCTGAATAGCCACCGGGAACATGTATCTCGCTAGTCCGAGACCATGGGGAATAAATTCTAGAGGGGGAGAGAGATCCTTCACGAGGAGGTGTGAGTGAGAAGTGAGGAGAGGGGTGCCTTTTATAGGATAGGGGGAATCCCAAGGGGGTGGCCGGCGCATGGGGGCTGCCCCCTTGACCTCCCCTCTGCATGTGGGTTGACACTCCACTCACAAAAATCTCTTCAATTCCCTCCACTCAAAATCCCACTCAAACTTGCAATTAAATTTCCACCAAATTTAATGCAAAATCTCATTAAATAAAACTCTTTTGTTTATTCAAAATTTTGTCAATTACTTTAATGACAAACATTCACAAATAACCCCTTGCTAGAATTCCATTTCACATGCAAAACCGCTTTATGCAATTTCACCCGAAAACCCGGTTCGGTATCTAGTGAAATAAATTCCTGTGCTTGTTTATTCTTTCGGCATGAAACATTTGCTCTAACTGGATGTCAGTGTCCCTTAAGTGTGTCACCCTACGGTCCGCGAATAATGCGGACATGATCGAGACCCTTCTCCAATCAATAATCAGTAGCGAGACCTGGAGATCCATACTGACTCCCACACATTCAACGATGACTTTCCTGTGATCATCGGAACCTTTTACGCTTGTATCTTAATCCCTTTGTTTCACGATATATTACATGTCCGAGATTCGATCATCGGTATCTCCATACCTAGTTTGATCTCGTTGCTAACATGCACTCTTTTCTCGTTCCTGTGATATAACATTCTAGTGATCAAATCACTTGCTTGCAAGCTAACCAATGTGATATCACTGAGAGGGCCCAGAGTATATCTATCCGTCATTGGGGTGAAAAAATTCCACTCTTGATCCATGATTCTCACCATAACACTTTAGTAGCTTTGAAGCCATCTTTATAATCACCCAGTTACGGTGTGAAGTTTGATGTCAACAAGAAACTCTTCCGGTGTTAGTGATTGGCATGATCTCATGGTCTAAGAATTAGGATCACTTCGTAAGTTGTTTATAGCAATATAAACTCAATGACTTTGATCGTAATTGAAAGGATCGTGTGGGCACCAAGAGGGGGGGGGTGAATAGGTGCTACTTCAAATTTTCTTCGTTTTCAAATTAAGGTTTGACAATAAGGTAAATTCTCTAGATAATGCAACTAAGGTGAATTTACCTATATGACAATTATGCACGAGCTACCACAACACAAAGTAAGAACAAGTAAGTAAAGTGCGGTAAAGGATAGAAGTAACCAAAGTGGTGGATGCGGAGACACAAGGATTTGTTTCCCGTAGTTCCTTCCTTTTGAGGGGAAGTACGTCTACGTTTGGAGAGGGGGTGGTTTCAAACCACCAACGCCACGAGAGTCCTCCCTTGTTCTCCGATGAATCTCACCCCAACAGGATCGATTCACCTTCCACTATATCGGCAACCTTCAAGGTGGAAGCCGGCACCTCTACAAGTTTGGGGCACACATCCACAACTTAATCGGAGGCTCCCAAATACAAGAAAGCTGTCAAAGCAATCAAATACAAGCTTGTAAGAACCAAAACTAGAACTAGGGTTTCCAAGAAAACACTAGAGCAAAGGGGCCCTCAATTGAATGAGGGGGAAATGAAGATCTCTTTTGGTGAAGTAGTAGATCGGGTCCTCCTCCTTCGATTCCCCAAAGATCAAAGACTTTGGGTGGTGGATTGAGGAGATCTTGAAGATTTGGTGGCTCCAATGGTGGTATTGACTTTAATGTGGATGAGCACTTTGTACCAAGGTAGGTGGAGGGGTATTTATACCCCTCCAAGCAATCTGGCCATTGGAGTCATTAAAGCGGCGGTAGTACCGGAAGTTTAAGCGGTACTACCGGAAAACTCCGGTACTACCGTACCTGGTACCGGAAGAGCAACTTTCAAAATCCATATGCCCTGGCCATAGCGGTACCACAATGTGATGCTACCATAAAGCGGTAGTACCGCTTTTGGGAACCGGTACTACCGGACGGCCAATGGAATCTTGCAACATGGTCAAAAAACTCTCTGTCACGCCAGGTACCAAAATGCAGTACTACCGCATTTTGGTACCTAGGCAGATAGTGGCTTTTGCCAACATACAAAAGGCTACTGCCACGCTAGGTACTAAAATCGGTACTACCGCATTTTAGTACTGGGCCAAGCAGTGGCCCTTTATAGGTTGGAAAAAGCCTCTGCCGCGCTAGGTACTAAAATGCGGTACTACCGCATTTTAGTACCGGAGCGGGCAATAGCTTTTGACAAGTGGTCAAAAAGCTTCTGTTGCGCTAGGTACTAAAATGCGGTACTACCACTTTTTGGTACCGCGCCAGGCAGACAGTTTTTGGACTGTTGTTTAACCATTGCAAAACCTTTTTCAATGCACCTGCGATACACTTGGAAAATAATTAGTCCGATATGTGTGTTGTTATAAAACACCAAAATCACTAGGGATAGGAAATGCTCTTTCAATCTCCCCCTTTTTGGTGTTTGATGACAACACACATTTTGCAGGGTAATCCAATGATGACAAGATAGAGATGGGGCTCCCCATAGATATGTAGAAACAAGCCCCAATCTATCTAATAAGCTACCTGGGAGTAGAAGTCGCACATAGAGCACATACCTTTGCTAAATCACATGTGATGACCAATATTTATTAGGGGTAGGGAAGGTCGTCACATACACCACATAAGATGGATCCAAATGAGCGTAGCCATATTACACACAAGATGGATCCATACGATAACCGCGTAGTCTCACCATACATAGCACAAATAGTTAGTTCACACATACTAAGAGGCAAGCAAATAAAGTTCACAAGCGAATAAAACTCAATGGCAAGAACGAGCTTGTGACTTTTCCCTCACAAATCCCGCATACCTAATGTGCAACTTCTCCCCCTTTGGCATCAAGACGCCAAAAAGGGACAAGAGCAACACTAACGTCCCGGAGATCACTCGTCATCATCATCATCAACCCATGCATCCCATGCATCATCATGAGTTGGCGGGGAACGGAAGGAGGAGGTGGCATCATCATCCCAGTGGCTGTGCTTGGAGATCCATTGGTCTTCTGGGGTAATGTTGTTCTTGGAGCCCTTGGAGACGGTCAAACCTTGAGCCTCCATCATTTCCTTCTGACGAGCACATGACTTCTTGGCATAGACATGGGCCTCGTACATGCGTTTCTGATTGTCCACTTGGAAGCGGAATACCTTCTTGAGTTTGGACTCAATCCTCTTGGCCCAAGATGGCTGAGCAGGCTTGCGACGTGAGACCACAAAGTTAGCATCCTTCTGGGCATCATCAGCAGCACCGGATCCCTCCACAACAGGGTTCCCATCCTCATCAACAATATGACCATCGGCATTGCGTGGTTTGAGATGGGTCTTGATCAACAGATTCTTGTGGAAGTGAGTGACAAGGCGAAGAGAAGGCATGTCACGGGCAATCACGGGGCACTTTCTAATAATGAGAGCCATGATATACGGAGCAAAAGGAGGCACCCTCCTCTGAAAAGTGGCACAGACCATTTCATTCTAAATAACATCCATCACGTCCATAGGTTGGTCGGAGTCACGGTGGTGAAAAGTGGCGAGCATGATATCCACCATGAAGGCATGTATCTCATCAACATTCCCAGCTCGGGGGGCGACAGTCTCACGGAAAATGCGATGCAACATTTCATATTTAGGTAGAAGCCCTTTGATCTTTCCAGGGATACCGTGCCCCCGGATGTACAGTGGTGCAAGAGCATCCTTCTTCATGGGGCGATCATTGTCGTGGCACCGAAAGCCAACGGGAGTGTCCTTGCCATGGTCTTCGTACCCGAGAATAGTCGCGAGCTCAGCCAAATTTGCTTGTTTGACAACACCCTCGGTCATCCAGGTGAGTGTCCGAGTTTGATTCTTGGCAAAGTGAACGGTTGCATAGAACTAAGTAATGAGCATTGGGTCATAGTTTCACCAGAACTCCATAATGGGAAGCAAACCAATGTTGGTGCAAATCTCAAGAGCTTCACCAAATATTCCTCACATGATTCATCTCGATCCACTTTTGAGGGACCACAAGTTTTTCATCTTTCATGAGTATCTCATGGAACACCCCCTCCTGGAAATCCGTATAGAAGAGGCTACCTTGCCGAGCATGAGAGCGAACAACCACATATGGATTGACAGTCCGTAGTTCATGAAATTCTGTCTCACACAACTCAGATAGCAGCTTTGGCCCAGATGGCCCTGAACTGTGGCTCTTGCGAGGACCGGAGGGAGGAGGAGGTGGAGGAGCCTTACCACGACCAGCACTTTGCTTGACCCCCCCACCCCGACGACCACGAGTTGTTTGCAGTTTCAGACGTGCACTAGGTTGAGGCATGATCTCCTCTTCTGACTCAGTCTTTGACTCTAACTCATAGTCCTCTGACTCATAGTCCTCAATCTCATGGTGAGCTTTGGAGCATTTGCGAGATCCCCGGGAACTCCCTGTACCTGTGAAAGAACGAGGGAGATAGCATAGAGGTAAGGGCACAAGAACCCGAGACAAACAGATGATGGAACTCTTGGTTTAATTTTTTTTGCTGTCAGTACTGGGCGGTAGTACCGGATCTGCACAGGCGGTAGTACCGCACAACGGTAGTACCGGAAAAAGATTCCCGGTACTACCGGCCAGCGACCACAGTGCAGATCTGAGGCATAGATCCATGTACGGGCAGTAAAAGTGATGGAAAACAGGAATTCCATCGGTCTAAGAGGTAGATCTAGTAGATAGCACACGGTACAACCTCAAAAATACGTGTTTTAGCCAAGAATCAAAGGCACCCTAGATTCAATGGAGAAAACAAGTGAGAAGAAGAGGAGGGCAGTAGTACCGGTGTCCATGGCGGTGGAGAATGAGGAGGAGCCCGCGAGGAGGCCAGATCCGGTGTGGATCCGGGAAAAGGAGAAGGGGGCAGGGCTCCGGTGGTGTTCCCCTGCTCCGGCGGCGGTGGTGGTGAGGAGTGGAGACGGGGGACTAATGAGGCACTGAGAGGTGCCTCTCCCACGTCTCCAATCTTAACTGAAACGCAGAGCGGTAGTACCGGAGCCACGAGCGGTAGTACCGTAGAAAACTACCGGTAGTACCGCACCTGGGAAATTTCCAGGCAAGATCCTGGAAACTGCTCCAGAAGCGGTAGTACCGCTAGCCTTTTACGGTAGTACCGTTTGGCGGTAGTACCGCTAGTTAGCACCGGTAGTACCGTAACCACCAGAACAGAGAGCCATGATACATAGAGTGGAAGGTTCTTGTGCAGAGTAGATGAGTTTTGTCGAGGGATAATAATGGGTTTAGAGCGTCACACTGATAATGGCCAATGCACTCAAAAATTACTAAAAACATATGAAGAGCCAAATGTGAGTGCATGACCAGAAGAACAAAACCAACTAGAGGAAGACAAACACGAGTAAGAACAATTCAAAAGTGACGAACACGAGTAAGCACACCAACCTCTCGATTGAGAGGGGGCGGTGGCCTAGGCCACCATGTTTGAGTATACTCGGCTTGGCACCACGAAGGTATATCTTGGGTCCATTACCGAAACTCATCATTAAGCTCACATATCACAAAATGATATTAATAGGAATGATTTTGTTTACTTTGCGCATAATGGGGGGAGGGATGGTCCAATCAATTAGGACCGCACTCCCCCTATGTCCATGACTACACTTAAACCAAATATGGGTCGAATTATAGGTGAGAGTGCAAGATAATCAAGTCAAGATCCTTGAATCTACGATATTTAGTTCATTCCTCAAGTAGCAAAACCTTGCTTCATCAAGTGGCTTCGTGAAGATATCAGCAAGTTGATCTTTGGTTGACACATAGGATAGATCAATATCACCTCGAGCAACATGATCTCTAATGAAGTGATGGCGTATCTCAATATGCTTTGTCCTTGTGTGATCCACCGGGTTGTATGCAATCTTGATGGCACTTTCATTGTCACATAGAAGGGGCACTTTGTCACAATGGACACCGTATTCTTTTAAAGTTTGCCTCATCCATAAAAATTGAGTGCAAGCACTAGTGGCTGCCACATACTCGGCTTCGGCGGTGAAAAGAGATATACAATTTTGCTTCTTAGAAGACCAACATACCAAGGACCTACCAAGAAATTGGCAAGCCCCGGATGTTGATTTTCTATCATCCTTATCACCTGCCCAATCTGAATCCGTGTATCCACAAAGAGCAAATGTTGAGCCTCGAGGATACCAAATACCATAAAATGGGGTATGAACTAAATATCGAAAGATTCTCTTGACCGCCATCAAATGGCTTTCTTTAGGAGCCGCTTGATATCTTGCACACACACCTACACTCAACACAATATAGGGTCTAGATGCACAAAGGTAAAGCAAAGAACCAATCATGGACCGGTATACCTTTTGATCCACATCTTTACCATTTGGATTTTGTTCTAGATGAGTCTTTGTAGCCATGGGAGTAGGGGCTCCATTTAAATATTGCATTTTGAATCTCTTGAGCATATCTTGAGTATACTTGGCTTGATGAAAGAATGTCCCTCCTCTAACTTGCTTGATCTCAAAGCCAAGAAATACTCTCAACTCCCCCATCAAAGACATCCGGAACCTACTAGTCATAAGCTTTGAGAATTCATCATTAAAAGCTTTGTTAGATGAGCCAAAGATAATATCAACAACATATATTTGGCATACAAAAAGCTCCCCATTAACTCTCTTAGTAAAAAGAGTGGGATCGATTTTCCAACCTCAAATCCACGGTCAAACAATAACTCTCTAAGGTGCTCATACCACGTGCGTGGGGCTTGCTTGAGCCCATAGAGCGCCTTGTCAAGTTTCTAGACATGGTTTGGGAAGTTGGGGTCCTCAAATCCCGGGGGTTGCTTAACATATACCAATTCATTTAATGGACCATAAAGAAATGCACTTTCTACATCCATTTGTTGCAACTTGAAGTTATGATGTGCCGCATAAGCAAGAAGGATACGGATGGACTCAAGGCGAGCCACGGGTGCATATGTCTCTCCATAGTCAATGCCTTCAATTTGAGAATACCCTTGTGCAACCAATCTAGCCTTGTTCCTTACTATAATTCGATTCTCATCTTGCTTGTTTTTGAATATCCACTTTGTTCCAATAACATTTCGGCAATCCTTTGGCTTCTCAACTAGCTTCCATACTTTGTTTCTATCAAAGTTGTTGAGCTCTTTGTGCATAGCTTCCAACCAATCCGAATCTTCAAGAGCTTCCCACACTTTCTTAGGTTCAATCATGGAGATGTGTGCTTGATGTTCACTGAACCTCTTCAATTGTGTTCTTGTGGAAATGCCTTTCCTTAGGTCACCAACAACATTTTGTAGAGAGTGGTCTCTTAATTCCAACATTCTTTCTTTTCTAGATTCGCGACGAGCGTGGATCTCCGTGTTGTTTCTTGGGGGACCCTCTTCATCATTTTGATCCTCGTATTGACCATTAACTTGACCTTGATCATCATTGGAATCATTCTCTTCATCTAGAGGCAAAGATTGATCTTGGTCATGATCAAGTGCTCTTCTGGCATCAATTTGAGCTTGTTTCAAAGCAATATGTACGGATCTTCCTTGAGCAATTGCCTTGGCACCACTTGACACCCGGGCGAAAGAATCAAGCTCCCCTTGACTAGAGTCATCACTATGATCATCATGTTGAGGGTCTACATCTTGTCTTTGGCTTGAGTCATTGTCCTCCTCGGTGAATGGATCTTGTTGATGTTGTGAAGATGAGGGCTCCACTTGAGTGGAGCATAGTTCTTCTCGATCCGCCATAAGGGGTTCCTCAATGGGGCGGATATATCCCACACCCATTCTTCCTATGGCATCCTGAGGCATTTCATCATCTGCATCACAAGCATCAACACGCCCCCCTGGGGACCATCATATTCTTCGAAGGTCACACTACAAGATTCTATGACGGCTCCGGAGAGCTTATCATAGATTGTATAAGTGTGAGATTCGAGACCATAGCCAACAAAAATACCCTCTAATGCTTTAGAATCGAATTTGGACAAATGAACACCTTTTATGAGATAGAAACACTTACAACCGAACACCCGGAAGTAAGATACGTTGGGCTTGTTACCGGTAAGTATTTCATATGGAGTCTTGTTGATTTCTTTGCGGAGGTAGAGCCGGTTTGAAGCATGGCAAGCGGTGGAGATGGCTTCGGCCCAAAAGTTGTATGGAGATTTAAACTCCGCCAGCATGGTCCTAGCCATCTCAATAAGAGTCCGGTTCTTCCTTTCGGCCAGACCATTTTGTTGAGGGGTGTATGCAGCGGAATATTGATGTTTTATCCCCTCATCACTAAGGAAATCATTCAAGGTGTAGTTCTTGAACTCGGTGCCGTTGTCACTCCTTATGATCAATACGGGAAGGTTGTATTAACGTTGGACCAAGTTGATGAAGTCGATGAAGGTATTTTGGGTCTCACTCTTCAACTTGAAGAAATACACCCACGAATATCTTGAATAGTCATCAACGATCACCAAGCAATATTTCTTCCCACCAAGACTTGCATGAGATGGTGGACCAAAAAGGTCCACATGGAGGAGCTCCAAGATCTTGGTAGACTTGATGCGGTTCTTAGGCTTGTGAGGAGCGTCATGCATCTTCCCTAGAAACCACAACCTTACCGAAACCCATTACCTTAGACTTTGACTTGTCGGCATATGTCACGGTGATTTGATCATCATTTGGCTTTAAGTCCTTGACAATAGACGAGCTTCCGATCATATGACTTGTGCAACCACTATCAAGCACCCACTTTGACCCTCCGGAAGCATATGTCTACAAAAGATCAAGCTAATTTTTAGGTACCCATTTTTCAATGGGTCCTCTTTTGTTAGCAACAAGGGTCTTGGGAACCCAAATGGACCAAGCAATATAACCATCATATGGGCCAACATATTGTGCATACACATCACCATAATAATCATGCATTAGAACATAGTGAGGGTTAGCACTTCCCGCAAAGTCATCATGAGACATAGTTTTACCACTTGTGGTCTTACTATCCACAATGGCCTTGTTAGTTTCTTGTGTGGGCTTGGCCTTCTTCTTCTTGTTGTTGTTCTTCTTCTTCTTCTTAGTATTGGAGACAAAACCAATGCCCCCTTTATCACCACTAGGCCTTTGCTTACTCAATAGATCATCAATGGACTTGTTGCCTTGTGGAAATGTGGCCTTAGCAAGCTCCCCCTTCAACCTAGCATTCTCTTCAAGAATAGTTGTACTACTAGATGGAATGAAGTTACTAGGTGAAGGAATATTGGCCAATTGAGTTTGAAGCGTTTCATGGGACTTTGTGAGTGACAAGAGTTCACTTTTCAAAGCCTTGTAAGCCTTGTTAAGCAAACTAAAGTCCTCGACAAGTTTTTCATGAACCACACCAAACTCAACCTTGTCCGTTTTAGCCCTTTTGTATTTAGCAATAGAATGATCACGCTCTTTGATGAGTTTGTTAACAATAACATTGTTTGCCTCATCATGCCCTTCAAGTTTTAATTCAAGAGACAACCTAGTCTCTTGTTCTTCTTCTAGAGCATTGTTTAGAGCCTCTAGTTCAATCATGTGTTCATGCCCAAGTTTACATCTTACATCTAGGAGCTCTTGTGTGTGGGAAAGTTGATCTAGGATGATACCAAAATGTATCTTAGCATCCCCTTGTAGTTTAGTCATGAACTCATCAAAAGCAATTAATTCCTTTTTAACATCAAGAGACATCTCATCATCGGTTTCATCATTAGCTAAGGGAGTGGAGTGAGATGATGATGATACCTCCGTTCCCCTTGCAATAAGGCAAGTGACGTTCTTGATGGGAGAATTCTCATTTGGAGAATCGAAGAGAGAGAATGTCGGAGTAGAGGTAGTAGCTAGAGCCGCCACACCATTAGACGTTTCCTCTTCCTCTTCTTCATCATCTTCATTGTCGGAGGAGTATTCTTCATGAGTGATCAAGACAATTTCTCCCGACTTCTTGTTGATGGGATTCTTCTTGATGAAGGGTTTCTTGTAAGGTGCTTTGAGAGTCTTCTTCAACACAAGCTTACCCCCATGATCTTCTCTCTTCTCATAGGGACAACTTGCCACAAAGTGATAGCGGTCACCACAATTGAAGCAAGTTCTCAATCTAGTTGTATTTTCTCTTTTCCCATTTGGGTTGCTTTTTCTTTGCATTCCATCTTGGCCTTGGCGGGGTTCTTCCAAAAGTTCTTTGCATAGAAGGCCATATATTGACTATGAGAAATCTTGACTTCATTGGGGTGGTCCATGGAGAGCCCTTCATCACTATCATCTTCATCCCCATGGTCCACAACTTTGGCCTTCAAAGCAACATTAACAACGTTGCTCATACCAAGGGCACGGGCACGAGCATCTTTGGCATTTTTGGCAGCAACTTTGAAAGCAGCCATCTCTTGCATAACTTCATTCGAGGTCATGAGATGGTAGTTGTGTCTTCCTTGTAGACTCTTCAAGTCGGTGGGCTCGAAAGGCATGAGTGCACTCACATATTTCCTTTTTATCCATGCATCATCCACATGTGAGGCACCCACATTTCTAAAAGCGGTGGCGGTGGTCTTGAGCCTTCGGTACATGTCTTCGTGACCTTCACCTTCTTTCATGTAGAAGCCTTCGGCTTCATTGCTTAGAGCATCATATCGGTTCCTCCTCACACTCTCATTTCCAACAAACAATACAGTGAGGGCATCCCAAGCTTCCTTGGCAATGCTAAAGTGCTCAATGTGCGGATAATCTTTTGTACCTAAACCTTGTTGAATCATGTGCAAGGCAGTGGCATTGAGTTGACTATTGACGACCTCTCTTCTTGTCAAGTTGTCTGGATCCCCAATAAAGAGTCCATGCTCGATGATGTTCCATAGTTCAATGCAAGAGCTGCGCATATGAGTTATCATTAGTGATTGTCATTGAGCAAATGTAGCATATTCTTCAAGATTAGGTGGGTCACCTCTATTATATACATGAGGGTCAGGGATTGGAGGGTCGGGAGAGTACCATGAATCACGGTGCTCACCCTTATCACCATCATTTTGTGTGGAGGAATTAGTGTTGTCTTGTTTACCCTTAACCATTCTATCCTCGGGGGATATGGGAGTATCCCCTTTAGGTAAAACAGATGGAGGATCCCCTTGAGGAGAAGGGGATGATGAGCCATCTTTGTCTTTAAGAAGTTGCTCAAGCATCTTCTTGACTTCGTTGACAAAGGAAGAGCTCAATCTTGTTTCCAAGTTTTTGAGATCTTCCATGGTCACCGTAGTATGCTCACCATCACCTTCCCCATATTGGCTACCCATATTATCTTAGGCAGTAAAGCCCAAATAAAGAGCCGAGGCTCTGATACCAATTGAAAGGATCGTATGGACACCTAGAGCGGGGGTGAATAGGTGCTACTTCAAATTTTCTTCTTTTTCAAATTAAGGTTTGACAATAAGGTAAATTCTCTAGATAATGCAACTAAGGTGAATTTACCTATATGACAATTATGCACGAGCTACCACAACACAAAGTAAGAACAAGTAAGTAAAGTGCGGTAAATGATAGAAGTAACCAAAGTGGTGGACACGGAGACACAAGGATTTGTTTCCCGTAGTTCCTTCCTTTTGAGGGGAAGTACGTCTACGTTTGGAGAGGGGGTGGTTTCAAACCACCAACGCCACGAGAGGCCTCCCTTGTTCTCCGATGAATCTCACCCCAACGGGATCGATTCACCTTCCACTATATCGGCAACCTTCAAGGTGGAAGCCGGCACCTTTACAAGTTTGGGGCACACATCCACAACTTAATCGGAGGCTCCCCAATACAAGAAAGTTGTCAAAGCAATCAAAGACAAGCTTGTAAGAACCAAAAAAAGAACTAGGGTTTCCAAGAAAACACTAGAGAAAAGGGGCCCTCAACTGAATGAGGGGCAAATGAAGATCTCTTTTGGTGAAGTAGTAGATCGGGTCCTCCTCCTTCGATTCCCCAAAGATCAAAGACTTTGGGTGGTGGATTGAGGAGATCTTGAAGATTTGGTGGCTCCAATGGTGGTCTTGACTTTAATGTGGATGAGCACTTTGTCCCAAGGTAGGTGGAGGGGTATTTATACCCCTCCAAGCAATCTGGCCGTTGGAGTCATTAAAGCAGCGGTAGTACCGGAAGTTTAAGCGGTACTACCGGAAAACTCCGGTACTACCGGACCTGGTACCGGAAGAGCAACTTTCAAAATCCATATCCCCTGGCCACAGCGGTACCACAACGTCATGCTACCGTAAAGCGGTAGTACCGCTTGTGGGAACCGGTACTACCGGATGGGCAATGGAATCTTGCAACATGGTCGAAAAACTCTCTATCACGCCAGGTACCAAAATGCGGTACATTTTGGTACCTAGGCAGACACTGGCTTTTGCCAACATACAAAAGGCTACTTCCACGCTAGGTACTAAAATGCGGTACTACCGCATTTTAGTACCGGGCCGAGCAGTGGCCTTTTATAGGTTGGAAAAAGCCTCTGCCGTGCTAGGTACTAAAATGCGGTACTATCGCATTTTAGTACCAGAGCGGGCAGTAGCTTTTGACAAGTGGTCAAAAAGCTTCTATCGCGCCAGGTACTAAAATGCGGTACTACCGCTTTTTAGTACCTAGACCGGCAGTGGCTTTTTGACAACCAGTCAAAACCTACTGCCGAGTCCGGTAGCAAAAAGCGGCACTACCACTTTTTGGTACCGCTCCAGGCAGACAGTTTTTGGACTGTTGTTTAACCATTGCAAAACCTTTTTCAATGCACCTGCGATACACTTGGCAAATAATTAGTCCGATATGTGTGTTGTTATAAAACACCAAAATCACTAAGGATAGGAAATGCTCTTTTAGTAATGCTATACTTCTGATGAATGTTCATCACATCATTACACTAATGTTGTGATCTCGTTATTAACAACATCTAATGTCTATGATCAGGAAACTGTGATCATCTTGTTAATCAACGAACTAGTTTATGAGAGAGTCATAACTAGGAACTTTCTGTTTGTTTATTAAACACACATGTATTAACGTTTCTGTATTAATACAATTATAGCATGCAAAATAAACATCTATCATATACTTGGAATACACATAATAAACACTTTATTATTGCCTCTTAGGGCATATTCCCTTCAGGAAGACTTGTTGTTGTTCTCATCACACCTTGCTCTTGGGGTTTCCAACGAAGTGCTCCACGTCAGCACCATCATGCCTCCCCTCCGTCTCGTACTCTGGCTCCGTGTTACCCACGATAAAATATTGACTTTGGCTTTTGTCCCGTCCAATTCCGAGAATATTAATTTTTTGCCTTTCTGGAACCAAAAACAGAAGAAAATAGGCAACTGGCACTGTGGCATCTTGTTAATAGGTTAGTACCAGAAAACATATAAAAACACCTCAAAGTGTAGACAAAGCAAAGCAAAGTAGATACTAAACAAGCATGGAACATTAAAAAATATAGATACATTTCGGACGTATCAAGAACTTAGAGTGAAGTAGGCAGCGGGAAGCACCACAACATTCTTGTTTCTTCGTCACCTGCAAACATTCATGCACCACACAAGCTAGCTTCACGTAGATCGTCATGCAAACATGCATGCATCATCCCTCTCGCAATAAGACAGCTTCACATACATAAGGCTTCACATGCAACATCCAGATGCGTGTCCTTGAAAAACTCACCTAGTAGAATCCTTATCGATCCAAGTCCACGACGAGAGAGTGTGGTTGTTGGAGAACAAGATGGAAGTTGGAGGAGGAAAACTAGTTGGTTTAGTAGATCTACGACAGGCTTCCCCTCACAAAACTATGAAGCGAGGTAGGTTCAACAACCAAGAATGGAGGAAAGAATGGAGAAATTGAGTTGGTGGGGAGGAGGAGGACGAGTTAGATCTAGTTTGGGGTGGTGGGTGGAGAAGAATGGAATGGTGGTGGTAGGTGGGGATGGATGCCAACTTGTAGATCTGGTCGAGTTTATCAGTAGCGCATATTTCACAAAATGCGCCACTAATAAGTCTGCCACCTTTTCAGGTGGTGGGCCCCAAGATCTAGTAGTGGCGCATTGCAGGAAATATCAGTGGCGTATCTGCAAACAAATATCAGTGGCGTATCTGCAAAATGTTCCACTGATAATCCTACCACCTTTTCTGAGTGGTAGGATTCAGGTGGGGCCCATGAATTATCAATGACGCATTTTGTCTTAGATGCACCATTGGTAAGATTATGTCAATGGCGCATTTATTCATATGCACCATTGACATTTGTGTAGGGGTTCATAGCATGGAAAACAAAAAAAATTCTACCGCGTGAACACACACAAGCCAAGATCTATCTACTAGATTGTAGCAATGAGTCGATAGAGTACTCACCCTCGAAGATTCCAAAGCGGTTAACGAAAGCGGATTCTCGTGGGTGATGTAGTTGTTCACTTGCCGATCTCAAGATCACATAGACGATCCTTCCGGCGCCACGTTCCGGTAGCGCTCCCGCAGTTGGTCACACGTTCGGGACTCGATGAAGACCTTCCTCTCCTTTGTTACAGTAGGCAGCGGAGGTTGTAGCTCTCTCCTCGCGATTTCGGCAGCACGACGGCGTGGTGTCGGAGTTTAGAGGGGAGATCCCGGAGGGATTTGCCTAAGCCAGAGCGGGTATGGTGGAGTAGAAGAGAGGCCTTGGCGATCTAGGGTTTAGAGCGTGCCAAGGGGGGTGGTGTGGACGGTGGAAAGGGGCTAGGGTTTGCCCCAAGTCTCCGACTTGGAGGAGCTCCTGGTGGCGACTACTAGAGGTGGTAGGCGCCAAAGCTAGGGTTTGTGGTGAGGGGTAGGGGTGTCCTAACCCTCCTTTTATAGATGGGCAGGTGCCAAGGGGGAGGGAATCCTCCCCCAACATCACTTCATGTGGCCGACAGCAAGGAGAGGGAGGATTCCTCCCTTAGGCAGGAATCCTTCCCTCCCTCCACTTCGAAACCATTGTCCCAGTTTGACTTTTTCAAACTACATTTTTTACTTTCAAATTAGAGTTTGATTTATCTCTTCCAAGTGTCCAACCAACTGACCTAGGACATGATGCAACCATTCCACTGTCATGACACATCCATGTACCCTTCCCCTTCTGGATCGGTGAACCTTCTAGACCATTCTAGAACATTTCGGTAAAAACACCGGAGCCATTCCCGAACTCCGAAATTGGACTTTCCTTATATGAATCTTATCCTCTAGACCATTCTGGATCTCCTCATGATATCCCGGATCCCATCCGAGACTCCGAACTACATTCGGTCTCTTTACTCACTTTCCATATCTACTAAACAACATTGAATCCTTAAGTGTGTCTCCCTACGGTTCGTGAATTATGCAGACATGACCGAGACTCTTCTCCGATCAATAACCAATAGAGGAATCTAGAAATTCATATGGCTCCCACATATTTCTATGATTACTTCATGATCGAATGGACCATTTACATACGATACTAATTTTCCTTTGTCTCACGATACTTTACTTATCCAAGGTCTGATCGTCGGTGTCTCTGCATACATAGTTCAACCTCATTACCGATAAGTACTCTTTACTCGTTCCTGTGATATGTGATCCCTTGTAAGCCAGTCACATGCTTGCAATCTAATTGGATGACATTCCACCGAGAGGGCCTAGAGTATATCTATCCGTCATATGGATGGACAAATCCCACTTTTGATCCATGTGCATCAACACATACTTTCCGAACACTCAATGCCACCTTTATAACCACCTAGTTACGAAGTGGTGTTTGATGTCATAAAAGCATCCATCCGGTGATGGTGATTAACATGATGTCATGGTCGAAGGATTGAGGTTACTATGTATATGAAATCTTATCGCAAACAAACTATTGAAATGACTTTGATCCTTATGCTACGCTTATCTATAGGAGTATGTCCATCACAGCATTCTCCTAATGATATGATCTTGTTGTTAATAACATCTTAGTGTTCATGATTAGGAAACCATGACCATCTATCAACCAACAAGCTAGTATTACAAAGAGGCTTTACTAGGGACTCTAACAAGTTTACATGTCGTGGTGGTATCACGGCAGAAGCCATGGGTAGGCAAAAGTATGGGGCCAATAGATGCTAGAGGGATCTGGGGAGGGAAGATGTAGTTAATTCTACACACAGAAGACTAAGGCAAAGATCTTTATTTCTTCTTCCTTGGGCTACAAGTGCTCCTTGAGCTGTATACAGGGAGAAGAGAAGAACTTTACCAGCCTAACGGCTCTAACTTTAGTCGATCCCCCCTTCTGAGTCCAAGCCTCTCCTTATAAAGGAGAGCCCTGGGTTCCTCTAGGGCTGACGTGGCAAGCATATTCGAGGAATATGCTTGTCCCAATATAGTAGTTCGGCGCCCCCCTTTCCCTGTCGCCCCTCTAACGATGGCAAGGTTCCAGAGGGCCCCTCCTGTGCGCCTCGGTCTTCTGGACTGTCACCTCCGTGACTTCCTCCTGCCTCTCTGTCGCTCTGCGCCTTTGTCCGTAGCGCTTGGCTCTGCTCAGATTCTCCCTAGCTTGCAGCTAGGGTTTGACTTCAGGCTTCTCCTTCTCCTGCAAGCTTCATATCATTCGGTCCTTCCTCGCATAGCTCGGATCGTCCTTCACCTGCATCAAGATCACTCAGGCTAACCCGGCCGACTTACGTAATATCTCGGCCGGGTAATGTCTTAATATACATATACGGGCCTCTCGCCTCCATATGTCGGCCGACTTCTACAGGGTTCGGCCGACTTAGACTGTAACTCGGAAACCAGACGGGGATCGTACCTTCGTCTTTCCCCGTCTTTAACCTATCCGGGGTCACCCCCCCAACATTAGTCCCCGAAGCTGGTGTGGCCCTGCCGATAACTTCGGCCGGGTCATATCAGCTTCATCACATTTTTCTGTATTGTTTCCGAGTTATCTTTTTATCGTTCGAGGTATCCATGTTCCTTCTCTCGTACGCCTTGTCCTACGTGTCACCCCCATCATTGTTCTTCTAGTTTTTTGTTCCTCTACAGTATTTACTGACAGGCTACAGTTAACACTGTACCTGCTGCGCCGGTGCTGCGACGCCTCGTGTGCCGTTTCCCTGGGGGATCGCAACCTTCTTCGCTGATGTGTGGCCGTTGGTGCGGTTCCACTTAACGTCGTGCGTTCGTGCCGCACCCACGATCTACACGGTCAACTGCTGCACCCACGATCCCACTACCTCATTTGTGGCTTGATTATAAAGAGGAGCGCGGCGTCTGGGAATTCACTTTTCCCCTTCTCGTTCGCCTGTGCCCTTCTTCTTCCTCTCGCTTCCGCGCCCTCTTGCAGCTCCGCCGCCGTGCGCTCATCAGAACTTCCGACGGCGAGGACTCCGCCGTGTTGTTCCGTCCGCCTCGCCTGCGCTCGCCAGCTCCGGCACCATCGCCGGTGAGTTCTTTCCGGCCGCATTGCCTAGGTTTTATCCTAGATTTCTCCGTTTCGATCTTGTATTCGTGCGGCGGTTCCTCTGCTCCTCCGCCGCCACTCCCGTGCAAAATCACGACGGGGCCTCGTAGCTCTAAACTTCCCTCCGCCGCCAGCTCTTCTTTCGTCGATCTTTCCGGCGAACCCATGTCTAGCTCCTTTAGTGGTGCTCTGGTAGAGGATGATGACACTGGCTCTGGTCCCGAGCGAGGCTCGTGGCAAGGCTCTTCTGTTACACGCCGCGAGATTGAGTGGCTTATCCGAACTCGGAGGATTCCCGCCGAGGTCTCCTATCGCTTACCCGGCAGCGAGTCCTCTCCGGATGTTAGGGAGGGCGAGTATGTAGTTTTTATGTCGCACTTCGCGCGTGGCTTTGGTCTCCCTCTTAGCGATTTTGCTAGAGAGTTTCTCGACTACTTCGGCCTTCAGCCGCATCATCTTCCTGCGAATGCCATTGCTTCTCTTTCTGCTTTTATCTCCGCCTCGGAGGGATACTTCGGCCTATGGCCGTCCGTGCACGTCTGGTCGAAGTTCTTCCAGATCCATTCTAACATAGTCCCTGACAAGTCTCTGCACCCTTCCGAGAAATTGCTTACTCAATGTGGGGCAGCGTCCATTACACCTCGGAGGAAATCCGTATTTCCTCGTGTCACCGGGTTAGAGTCGTGCAAGAAGTGGCACAAATCCTTCTTTTATGTCAAGAACAGAGGGACAGAGGACAAGATTCGGCTTCCTGCCTTCTCAATTGGTCCGCCTTCTAAGGTGAATTGGACTTACAATCCGAGGAAGAGTCATGCCTTGGCCGAGGCTTTTGAGATTCGGCTTAAAGAGCTGATCCGCGCCGAGTTATGCGGCGAAGACATGATGGATACCTTTATTAGTAGCCGAATCTGCCCATTCCAGAAGCGGACTCACAAACTGTGCTACATGAGTGGTCCTCTTGACCCTAACCGAGTCTCGACCGTGGAGCTGGGCAACTACCTTATCTATAAGCGTGTCCGAGTTATCTTTAAGACGGAGATGCCTGAGGATTGGGCTTGGGGATTGAAACCGTTCACCCGCGATCGTCCGCCTCCCGAAGTAAGCTTAATCAATAACGCTCTGCTATTCCATTGTTTTAGTAACGGATTTCGCTAACTTTCTTTTTCCTCGTCTTGCAGAGGTTCGCAGAGCAGAAGAATGAGGATGCCGAAGTTTTGCTGCTTCCGTGGCTCGCGGACCGGAGCACCCCGGATACTGGTGAGCTGGACTCGGAAGAGTTCGTCCCTAAGTCGGATCCTGATCCGGCTCGAGCTCGTGGCAAGACCTCGGCGCACGAGGAGGAAGGTGATTCGGACGAGGTCCAAGTTCTTGAGGTAGTTGCCGCAATGCCTATTTCTTATGCATTTCCGGCTTCTACTTTCCCAGCTAATCCGGCCGGTCAGGTTCACGACGCCGAGCCTATTGCTTCTCGACCCCCTGTTACCTCGGGGAAACGCGGGGCTCCTGCTAGTGCCTCGGAGGCGGTCCCCAAGAAACGAACGAAGAAATCCGCTCCGAATCCTCCCAGGCGCAAGATTATGCCTGGGGTCGCCGGGTAAGTTCCTTTTGCTCGTATTTCTTGTTTCTCTCTTTCTGTTTTTCATACTGACACTCTTTTTTCTTTCTTATTTTTGCAGTGCTCCGCTTTCTGTTAAGCCCGGCGGTCCTAGAATGACTAGCCGCCCGATTCGGCAGCCGTCTCCTCCGCCCGTCGATGATACTAGAATTCCCAGTCCTGCTCGTGCTGCCTCTCCTCCAGCTCCGAATCCGTCGCCTCCTCGTCGTGACGTGCCTGAAACTCCTTTTGTCGACATTGACTCCAATCGGCCCTCCGAGATTTCCATCGAACCCGTTGCCCCTTCTGTGGGTCCCAGCGCCGCTACTGAGCCTCTATCTGCCCCAGCAGTTTCTACAGCCACTCCAGCCCCGGCCGAAGAGGTCGTTATCTCGGCGCCTTCTGCGACCGTGACTCCTGCTGCTCCTGAAGACACCGTCCCCATTACCGAGGTATCGCTTCCTGCTGATGCCTCTTCTAAGGCGAGAAAAGTTGTTGCCACCAAGGCTTCCTCTTCCCAGAAAGGTCTTGCCGGCTCTTCTCGGCCGAGTATTGCCGACATGCTGCGCAAGGGAACTGCGCCTACCAAAGCCTCTGTTGCCTCGGCTGCCAGCACCCAGCTTGCTCTTCATAAGAGCCCCGCGGCTGTAGTGGTTACACAACATGTCCGGGGTAAGGTCTTAACTCGGACAGCTAGTGGGAACAGCCTCGGCTCGCTGGTGGAGTATGCCAATAATTGGAATGCTGCTGATCAGTTTGAGGGTAATCCCATCAATCAGCCCTTTCAGCTTTCCGACATCAGCGGCCGTTTCGACCAAGCTGCCAAGTTAATCCTTGATACCAACAAGATGAATGAGGTAATTGCTGTTTTGCAGAGTTTAGATTAGTTCCCCAGATGTTACTATATGCTCTAGTCCCTGAAACTTGCAAGGAAATAACTTGTTATATGCTTGGAAGTTTAATGATGCTTTACTTAATCTAACTTCATTTCTAGAGTTCGAATTTATGTCCGACTAGATTTGTTTTATATCCAGCCACCTAGATCCGAGTTAAGTTTCGCTTGACTCGGATCTGGTTTAGCTTCGAATATCCAGCCACCTAGATCCGAGTTAAGTTTCGCTTGACTTGGATCTGGTTTAGCTTCGAATATCCAGCCACCTAGATCCGAGTTAAGTTTTGCTTGACTTGGATCTGGTTTAGCTTCGAATATCCAGCCACCTAGATCCGAGTTAAGCTTTGCTTGACTCGGATCTGGTTTAGCTTCGAATATCCAGCCACCTAGATCTGAGTTAAGTTTCGCTTGACTCGGATCTGGTTTAGCTTCGAATATCCAGCCACCTAGTTCCAATTTAAGTTTCGCTTGACTCGGATCTGGTTTAGCTTTGAGTGTTTATTTATCGTTTTACTCCATTGTTCAAGTTGCACATGACCGGCGAACCGCCGAATTTCAGAGGTTGCTTTTTTCGCACCGTAAACTGGAGGAAAAGTACGAGAAAATCCTTCCTGTGGTGAAAAAGGCTGGTAAGTCGATAGTTCCTTTTCGTTATTCTCGATGTTCTTATTGATTTGTCCGCGAGATGCCGGCTCACTTTTTTGGTGAACAGGTAATATTAATAACCTCAACATTCGTCTTGAGAAGAAAGTCAAGAGCTTGGAAGGTTAGTTTCCCTTTTATCTTACACCTTTTCCCTTTTAACATGTGTGCTAAGCTTCTTTATTGCGTTTGGCTTTGGTAAAGCCGAGTTGCAAACCTTTGCAGCGTCCCACCAAGATTGCACGCCCATGCCTGACGTGATGCTGCATTTTTTAGAACAAAGCGCTATTCATTCGGCGCAGCTACAAGAAAAAGATGATGAAATAGTTCGCCTGCGAGCCGAGGTGGATACCCTCAAGCTCTCTCAGAAATCCGAACTAGAAAAGGTCGACCAGGAATTTTCCGAGGAGAAGAATCGGCTAGCTTTGGAGCTGCAGAAGAATAAAGAACTCCTCGAGGCTGCCGAACTGAAAACCCAGGGAATGAGTGAGGAACTTTCTCGTTTTGACAAGAGCAAGATCGATTGGGCCAAAGACCTTCAGATAATGATGAGTTACATTCATCGTAAGCTTCTTAGCACGGCCGAATTATATTTTTCTTTTTTGTCCCTGCTGCCACCTGACCCGTTCGTGTTTTGCGCAGATCATTTTCCTGAAGCCAAGCCTGTGAGTTCTAAAGCGGTTCTTGCAGCTCGTGTGCGCCGAGGTGTTCCTGTTGCCACTGACTCGGAGTATTCAATGGAGGATTTCCTGGTTGCTGTTGGTGCTGCAGTTGGTCCAATGAAGATTATGGGCCGGGATTTGGTGCAAGAAGCTATTCGAGCTTACCACGTTCTTTGGCCGAACACTTCTGGGACTCCTGATATCAACGAGGTCGAATTACTGGTAAAAAGACTGATGGCATCTGAGAGGCAACTAAGTCTCTGGAGGGAATCAGCCGGGCGCGCTGGCGCTGATATGGCCCTTACTGTCATCATGTCATGGTACGAAGACATCTCTCTTGATATCCTGAGAAATCTGCGCACTGGTTCTCGTTGGGTTGAAGACCCCACTTTCATCGCTCTTCGGCAAGCTCGCGCCTTCCAACTCGTCGAGTATGCCGACGTGCATACCTGGAATGAAGGGCCGAGTTTTCTCCCAAACCCGGACGAGGAGGTCGTAGTTGAGGATGCCTCGGATAACAATTCGGCTGAGCAAAGGGAGGGTGAGGGTGACTCGGCCACATCTGGCAGCTCCAGTTCAAGCTCGGACAGTGACGGCGATGCGCGGTCCTCCTCTAAAGGTACTGGGCATTCAACTGCACAGACTGATGCTCCTGAGCAGCCTCGGGCTTCCGCTGAAGTTGCGCCTGGGTCTATGGAGGGCGAGGCAACCTCGGTCGAAGTTCCTCCTACGTCGGAGTGCCCAGCGCCTGACCGAGTTGCTGCCTCTCCAGCGAACAACGCTTAAGTTATTTCTTATCCCTGGCATGCCGGGCGTATGATGTACGCGAAACATTTGTCCGCTCTCTGTATGATTTGAATTTCTTTCGCCGTGTACTGTTGTGACATATACGCTTGTAGTTGTTATCATTTTGTTTAGGTGGGTGTTCGTCCGAATTCTTGCTTTGATGGCCCGCAATTTCCTGATTTTAGGATGTATCCTTGCCTTCGTTTTTTCGTGGTTTAGCCGAGTAGTCTAGGCGTGAGCTCTGAATATCATATACTATTGATCTGTTCTGAACAGAGGTTGACTACTACTTTGGAACAACATATGGCAATCCCTGAATCACTGTTTATCGCGCCGAATTTCAATGTGTAAATCAAATTTCAGAAATAATATAAGACCAATACCGAGGCGCTGCTCAGGATAGTGCTCGACATAAAACTGGGGCAGCATATGGCAGTTCCCGAGTCGTTGCTTTGGATGCCGGGGTTCAAATATTTAGTATGAAATGGAAATAATATATGGCAGTCCCCGAGTCACTGCTCTGGGTGCCGAGATTTAGTACATAAGATGACATTGAAATAATAGACGGCAGTCCCCGAGTCACTGCTCTGGGTGCCGAGGTTCAAATATATAACATGATATTGAAATAACACATGGCAGTCCCCAAGTCACTGCTCTGGGCGCCGAGGTTCAAATACATAACATGAAATTGAGATAACATATGGCAGTCCCCGAGTCACTGCTCTGGGCACCGAGGTTCAAATACATAACATGAAATTGAAATAGCATATGGCAGTCCCCGAGTCACTGCTCTGGGAGCCGAGGTTCAAATACATAACATGAAATTTAAATAGCATATGGCACTCCCCGAGTCACTGCTCTGGGTGCCGAGGTTCAATACATCATTGGTTCTTGACCTTGAGATACAATGCTACGAGTAAAATGGTCGAAGCAAAGCTACATTCCATGGAAGCTTCGTTTCTTCGCCAGCTTTGTCTGCCTTGTTCCCTCCGGGGGGCTGAGCGTCGATTAGATAATAGGCATCGTTATGCAATGCTTTGCTCACAATGAATGGTCCCTCCCATGGAGGTGATAACTTGTGCATGCCGGCCGTGCGTTGCACCAGTCGGAGGACTAAATCTCCTTCTTTGAACACCCTTGGATTCACCTTCTTGCTGTGATATCGTCGCAAGTTCTGCTGATAAATAGCTGATCGTGATAGTGCTAGTTCTCTGGCTTCTTCTAGCAGGTCTACAGTATCTTGCCGAGCTATCTCGTTTATCTCCGAGGTTGTATACTGAGTAACTCTTGGCGAGTCATATATTATGTCTGCTGGAAATACGGCCTCTGCCCCGTATACCAAAAATAATGGTGTATAACCTGTTGATCTATTCGGAGTAGTCCTGAGGATCCATAGTACGGCTGGGAGTTCCTCAATCCAAGATCCTGCCGACCTTTGCAACGGTTCGACAAGTCGTGGTTTTATTCCTAATAGCACCAGTCCATTAGACCTTTCCACTTGCCCATTAGATGCTGGGTGAGCCACAGAGGCAATATCTAGTCTTATGTGTTTCTCTCTGCAAAATCTGGCGAAGGCTCCTTCTGCAAAGTTTGTGCCATTATCTGTAATAATACTGTGCGGATACCCATATCTCAAGATAATATCTTTGAGAAATTTCACTGCTGTGGACCCATCGCATTTCTTTATTGGTTTCACTTCAATCCATTTTGTGAACTTGTCCACCATAACCAATATGTGGGTCATTCCTCCTCGTGCCGGCTTAAATGGTCCCACCATATCTAAACCCCATAAAGAAAATGGCCAAGTGATGGGTATTGTTTTTAACTCGGCCGATGGCATGTGTATTTTGGTTGCGTATCTCTGACATCCATTGCATTTTTCAACTAATTCTTTTGCTTCTTTCAATGTCGTCGGCCAATAAAATCCATGCCTGAATGCTTTGGCTACCAAGGCACGAGATGAGGCATGGTGCCCACATTCTCCTTGGTGTATATCTAGGAGGATCTTCTGACCTTCTGCCGAACTCACACACTTCTGCAACACGCTTGTGACGCTTCTTTTGTATAGCTCATTGTTTATGATTGTATAAGCTTTTGCTCTCCTTACAGTTTGTCTAGCTAATACCTCATTACTCGGCAACATCGAGTCTTTTAGGTAAGAGAATATGGGTTGCGCCCATAGCGGTGCGACTTTTTCTGGTGTGATCTCACTGTCTATTTCCATGTTTTCTGCCGATATACCTATCTCGGCTTTCCCCATGATTGTGCTTACTTCGGCTGTCCTCCTCTTGGGGGGTTCCGAGTTATATTGCTGATCTACTTCCATTGGCGCGTTATCTTCTGCTGAATTTGCCGGGATAAAGATAGATTCGGATTCTGGTGATGGGATTATTGATGGTTTCCTTAGGTGTTCCAGGGCAATACCCGGAGGAATTGATTGCCGGGTTGATCCTAGTTTTGACAACGCGTCTGCGACATCATTTTCCGCCCGAGGTATGTGGTGAAATTCGCATCCTTCAAAGTATCCACTGATCTTTTGCACGTGGAATCTGTATAAAGCCATATTAGCATCTAATGTGTCCCAACTGCCTGAGACTTGCTGTACTACCAGATCCGAGTCGCCATAGCACAAGATTCGGCGTATGCCAATTTCTTTTGCTACTTTCAATCCATGGACCAGTGCTTCATATTCGGCTACGTTGTTGGATGCAGCAAAATGTATTTGTAGCACATACTTCAGTTGGTCTCTTTTAGGCGAGGTTAACACTATTCCTGCCCCCAAACCATTCCTTAGTTTGGAACCATCAAAATGCATAGTCCAATAATTTGGGTTTGGCAATGGTGGCTCATACTGCACCTCGGCCCATTCCACCAAAAAGTCGGCGACCGCCTGAGATTTGATTGCATCTCTCCTATCAAATTGTGGAGCGTATGGTGACAACTCGATTGCCCATTTTTCTATTCGGCCACTTGCGTCTTTGTTGCTCAATATGTCGGCTATGGGCGCCTCATAGATCACTTTGATGGGATGCTCTTCGAAGTAATGTTTAAGCTTTTTCGCCGACATATATACCCCATAAGCCATCTTCTGATAATGTGGGTAATTCTGCTTTGAAGTGGATAACACCTCACTTAAATAATACACCGGCCTCTGAACCGACTTACCATCTTCAAGTCGTTCCACTACGACTACAGCACTCACTACTCTGTTGGTAGCCGCTACATAGAGCAACATTGGCTCTTTTGATAATGGAGAAGCCAAAATGGGTGCTGTGACCAACATCCTTTTCAACTCATGAAATGCGGTGTCCGCTTGTGGAGTCCAAATGAATTTATCTCATTTCTTCATCAGCTGATAGAGTGGTAGCGCCTTCTCTCCTAGCCGACATACAAACCGGCTAAGCAAGGCCAAACAACCCGTGAATTTTTGTACATCATTTAAACATCTTGGCAATTCCATTCTTTCTACTGCCTTTATCTTTGTTGGGTTGGCCTCTATACCTCGGCTAGATACAAGAAAACCGAGTAATTTTCCTGCTGGCACGCCAAACGTGCACTTTTCTGGATTAAGCTTCATTCGGAACCTTCTCAGGTTCGCGAAAGTCTGCCGTATATCCTCCAGTAACGTTTTGCTTTCCTTGGTTTTGATGACCACGTCATCTACATACACTTGTACATTTTTTCCTATCTGATGGTGTAGACATTTTTGCATGCATCTCTGATATGTTGCTCACGCGTTTCGCAGGCCGAATGGCATTGTGCGATAGAAATAAGCCCCATACGGGGTAATAAACGCGGTCTTTATTTGATCGGCCGGATTTAACGGTATCTGGTGGAAACCAGAATACGCGTCTACAAATGACAATAACTCACAACCAGCGGTCGAATCAATGACTTGGTCTATTCTAGGCAATGGAAAAGGATCTTTTGGACACGCCTTGTTCAGGTTGGTGTAATCGATACACATTCGCCATACAATGGCTACATTGGGATCATCTTTCTTCTTTTCTACTAGCACCGGATTCGACAACCAATCCGGATACAGCACCTCCATGATGAACCCGGCCGTGAGGAGCCGAGCTATTTCATCTCCTATTATTTTTCTCCTGTCTTCGGCGAAGCGGCGGAGAGGTTGCTTCACCGGCCTTGCTCCTGGCCTTACGTTCAAAGAATGCTCAGCCAACTCCCTCGGAACACCTTGCAGATCCTGAGTTGACCATGCAAATATGTCCCGATTCTCACGGAGGAAGTTGGTGAGCTCGCTTTCCTATTTAGCGTCCAGGCCTGCACCAATAGTAACAGTACGCTCCGGTAATTGCTCATCTATCTGAAATTTCTTCGTTTCTTTAGTCAGCTGAAAAGAGACACTGCCATGCGGGTTGGCTAACGCTGGCATGTTCAGCTGTGCCGACTAAGCGAGGGCTGCTACCTCTTGAATCCTTCTTTTTTCTCTTGCTATAACCAATGATTCGGCCAAATTTGACCCGGCTGAAGCACACTCCATTGACTTCTTGTAATCCCCTGCAACTGTTATTACTCCTTGTGGTCCGGGTAGCTTCATTTTCAGATAACTTATATGACAACTGGCCATGAATTTGGCCAATGCTGGCCGTCCGAGTAAAGCATGATAGCAACTTTCTAGATCCACCACCTCAAACTCTAAGTTTTCTGCTCTGCAGTTATCCCTTGTGCCGAATAACACATCCACTCGGACCTTACCAATGGGTTCACATGAAAGCCCTGGCACTATCCCATGGAAAGTGGTCCTCGTGGATTGCAACATGTTCTGCGATATTCCGAGTTTATGCATGGTATCTTTGTACATGATGTTGATAATGCTTCCGTTGTCAATGAGTACTTTTGAGAACTTCACATTGATGCTCGGTCCAACAAATGTTGGGTCTAATACAAGTGCATATGACCCAGGATTCAGCATTATCTTGGGATGATCCTTTATGCTCCAAGTTACTTCTTGATCCGACCAAGGCATATATCTTGGTACTGCCGGCATAACTGCATTTACTTCCATATGCCGGCGTTGCACACTCTGCTTGTCTTGTTGTTCTGTTGTGAACACGCAATAAGACTGATGATGTTCTCTGTAATCATTGCGTCCGGTATTCGCCGGATTCGTCCTTCCATCCTGGACTTGGGTCATCACTTGATGTACCGCGTCTCTCCGATCCGAGTTATCGTACCTCGGGGGAGGGGGCGGTAACATCAGTTGCTGTGCATTTGCTCCAGTCAACTGTGGTTGATGCTGCTGATGTACTTGATGGGGTGCCTGAACTCCTGCGGGGTTCCCCATTGCATTTTTCATCCATGCACATTGGCGGGTCGTATGGTTGGCTGGCCTGGATGGGTTTGACGTGTGAAATTTGCACGGCTGATCTAACATGGATTCGAACGTGTATTTCGGCCTCTCCTGCCACTGTTTCTTTTGTTCTGGGGTCCACTGCCTTTTTCCTTCATTCTTTGGTGTCCACTGCTGAGGTCCATTCTTCTGCCGTTGAGTTGCTCCGTGACTCGGCTGATCTTGTGCTATTGTCGCCACTTGGGCCGAATTATATCTATAGTCCGACCTTTCCTCTCTTCTTCTTCCTCTGAACTCATTGCGCCTGGATGACCCGGCCAAATCTCTTGCATAATGGTCCCGTTGCTCGCGATGATCCGCCGACATTAATTCTGGTTGCGTTGGGTCTCCTAATGCGTAGGAGTCTGCTATTCTGATAGTTTCTGCCAGTGTGGTCGGCATATCTCTTTGCAGACGTTGCCACAATATGCTGCCATAGCGGCATCCTTGCGCGAACCAAGCTATTGCTTGCGATTCTATAACCCCTTCACATGAGTTTCTCAGGTTACACCACCGAGTTAAAAATTCTCTATCTGTTTCATTCGGCCTCTGCTTGCACATGGCTAACTGTTGTGGCCTGTTTGGCCTCTTGTATGTGCTGGTAAAGTTGCTGACAAACATTTCCTCAAAATCCAGCCAACAGTTGATACTGCCCGCTGGTAGATTATTCAGCCACACCCTGGCTGGTCCTTCCAGCATTTGTGGTACGTACCGTACTGCCCATCATAAGTTTCCACCCGCTATTTTCACAGCAGTGGCATAATCAATCAACCAGTCCTGCGGTTTGGTTCTCCCATTATACGTTTTCGTGCCCCTTGCTAGCTGAAAATTTGGCACAGGCGGTTCGCCCATGATCCGTGGTCCAAAGCATGTCGGCCCTGGTGGACCCTGTTCTTCCAACAGTTCGGACCGGTATAGCCGATCCAGCTTTACTCTTGCATCATTTGATGGCAAATCCCTGTACAGAATTCTATCTTGTACCCCATAGTGGTTGTTTCCGCCATGGATCGCATACTCCATCTCGGAATAACCATCATTGTATCTCTCATTAATTTGATTGTGGCGAGCTGGCCTTGTTTCTCTTTCCTGCCGGGGTTCATGCCTTGGTTGCGGGTTGAGCGGCAGCTCTCTCCTTACTTCGACCGGGGTATTGTTCTCATGATTGCCTCTTGCGGGTTCTCTTCTGCCGAGATCTCCATTGCCTCGGCTTCCGCCATCTTTTTCCACACGGCCGTGGTTCCTCTCCCCACTGTTACCTCGGCTTGCATTGCCTCTGTTCTCATTTGCCTTTCCAGCCATTGCCGGATCATATGGAACAATTTGCTTGTTCCTCTTTCCTGAGGTTACTGCTGTGTCCCTTCGTGCATTATTTCCGGGTGAAGATGCTGCTGCCACGGATAAGGCAGGTGCTGCCCCTGCCGAGTGAACCATTCGCGAGGCCCCCGGCCTCGCCGGGTTTGCTCTGAGCATTTCTTCGTTTTGCTGGTTCGCGATGCGCACCAGCTCATTCACTCTTTCCTGCTGTTTCTGCCGGGCCTCGCCGATCAACCCCTTTAATTCTAATGTTGCGGCATTTGCCGCTCTTAGGTTCTTTGCCGGGGTACTGTACCTCGGCAAGCCCAAATCCACCGATTCTGCTCTATGAGCATCATGCTCTTTGTTGATATCATCCATGAGGTTTTTCCCTCTCAATCTTAATTCGTCCACCCGTTCGGGTGCGACGTCCAGCGTATTAGCTTGGGCATATTCTCGCAGGGTCCTGTTTAAGGATTCCCGCAAGGCCGACACCTTTTTGGCATCTACCAGCACCTTTTGCCTGGTTTCCTCCAACTCTGCCTGAGCATTTGCCGGATCAAGTATCGGCGCTACAGGCGTAGTCAGGTTTTCTATGGTTGCCTGAAGAATGTTCTCTGGCTTCTCCAGAGGTGGCCCTCTTACTCTTGGTGCTTTTGGGGTGGTGTCCTGCACCTCGGTCAGGTTGGTCACTGGCGGGATTACCTCGGTGGGTTGTGGTGCGGTCTGCCTGGGTGCGCCTTGTACACCTGTGGCGGGTTCCCTGCTTGACCCAGCTGCTGCTGCTCCAGATTGCGCTCCGGCAGCGACCATCACCTCGACACTGCCTGCAGGATGTGCTCTGGGCGGACGGCTTGCTGCGTTAAGAGGTGGCTCTCCTGCAACAACAACTCGGTGAGGATAAACGCCGGAGATGTCGACGCCGATGTAAACCTTGTGCCCGCCCAGGCTGATGAAGACACCATTACGCGGGGGAGTTTTCCCCCTGAAGCTCCCTGCATTGTCGCTGACATAGTCACAGAGACCAAATCTCTGGACCAAGCCAGAAACAACGCGCTCGCCCGTGTTGACGAAGTTTCCCGTCCGGATCATAACTCCAGCTAGCACCGCTGCTGGCCCCAAGGTGGGCGCCAACTGTCGTGGTGGTATCACGGCAGAAGCCATGGGTAGGCAAAAGTATGGGGCCAATAGATGCTAGAGGGATCTGGGGAGGGAAGATGTAGTTAATTCTACACACAGAAGACTAAGGCAAAGATCTTTATTTCTTCTTCCTTGGGCTACAAGTGCTCCTTGAGCTGTATACAGGGAGAAGAGAAGAACTTTACCAGCCTAACGGCTCTAACTTTAGTCGATCCCCCCTTCTGAGTCCAAGCCTCTCCTTATAAAGGAGAGCCCTGGGTTCCTCTAGGGCTGACGTGGCAAGCATATTCGAGGAATATGCTTGTCCCAATATTCGGCGCCCCCCTTTCCCTGTCGCCCCTCTAACGACGGCAAGGTTCCAGAGGGCCCCTCCTGTGCGCCTCGGTGTTCTGGACTGTCACCTCCATGACTTCCTCCTGCCTCTCTGTCGCTCTGCGCCTTTGTCCGTAGCGCTTGGCTCTGCTCAGATTCTCCCTAGCTTGCAGCTAGTGTTTGACTTCAGGCTTCTCCTTCTCGTGCAAGCTTCATATCATTCGGTCCTTCCTCGCATAGCTCGGATCGTCCTTCACCGGCATCAAGATCACTCAGGCTAACCCGGCCGACTTACGTAATATCTCGGCCGGGTAATGTCTTAATATACATATACGGGCCTCTCGCCTCCATATGTCGGCCGACTTCTACAGGGTTCAGCCGACTTAGACTGTAACTCGGAAACCAGACGGGGATCGTACCTTCGTCTTTCCCCGTCTTTAACCTATCCGGGGTCACCCCCCCCAACATTACAAATCACACAAGTATTAATGTTTCCGGTTAATACAGTTATAGCATGAATGTAAACATTTATCATAAACACAAACATATAATAATAACCACTTTTATTATTGCCTCTTGGGCAAATCTCCAACAGTCTCCCACTTGACTAGAGTTAATAATCTAGATTACATGGTAATATATCGAACACCCATGGCGGTTTGGTGTTGGTCATGTTTTGACCTCGGGAGAGGTTTAGTCAACGCATCCACCACATTCAGATCTGTGTGTACTTTGAAAATCTTTATGTCACCATCTTGGACATGCTCTTGAATAGCATGAAACCGTAACTTGATATGCTTCAGCATCTTGTGTGACCTTGGCTCCTGCGCATTGGCTATGGAGCCCATGTTATCACAGTAGATAAACATTGGGTCCAGCGCACTAGGAACCACACCAAGCTCTGTAATGAACTCCTTTATCCATATTGCCTCTTGTGAAGTCTCCGAAGCAGCTATGTATTCCGATTCATTTGAAGATCTCGCCACAATGCTTTGCTTTGCACTCCTCTAGCTCACTGCTGCACCATTCAATGTAAATACGTATCCAAATTGAGATTTAAAATCATCCGGATCGGTGTTCCAACTAGAATCGGTGTAACCATTAACAACGAGCTGTTCATCACCTCCATAAGAAAGAACCATATCCTTAGTTCGTCTCAAGTACTTAAGGATATTTTTGACCGATGTCCAATGATCCACCCTCACTTTGATATCTGCTAGTAAAACTAACAGCATATGCAATGTCTGGTCTAGTACATAGCATGGCATACATGAGAGATCCTATGGTTGAGGCATAGGGAGTCTTACTCATCCTTTCTCTTTCTTCTGCCGTTGCAGGACTTTGAGTTTTAGTCAAGGTCGTATTGGGAAACATGGGCAAGAACCCTTTCTTGATATCTTCCATTCCAAACCTCTTTAAAACTTTGTCCAAATATGTACTCTGTGAAAGCGATATTAGGCGTATCGATCTATCTATATAAATCTTTATGCCTAATATGTAAGCTGCTTCGCCAAGATCCTTCATTGAAAAACTATTATTCAAATAATCCTTGATACTATGAAGAAGGTCTACATCATTCCCAATCAACAATATGTCATCTACATATAGTATTAGGAATGCTACAGAGCTCCCACTCACTTTCTTGTAAATACAAGCTTCTCCATAAGTTTGTATAAAACCAAAGGTCTTGATTACCTTATCAAAATGTTGATTCCAACTCCGGGATGCTTGCTTCAATCCATAAATGGACCTTTGAAGTTTGCATACCTTGTTAGCATCTTTAGGATCGACAAAACCTTTGGGTTGTACCATATACAACTCTTCATCAATGTCTATATTGAGGAACGCCGTTTTGACATCCATCTGCCATATCTCATAATCATAATATGCAATGATTGCTAACAAAATCCTCACAGACTTTAGCTTCACTACTGGTGAGAAAGTCTCATCATAGTCAACTCCTTGAATTTGTCGAAACCCTTTTGCGACAAGTCGAGCTTTATAGACAGTTACATTACCATCAACATCTGTTTTTTCTTTAAAATCCATTTGTTCTTGAGAGCCTTCCGGCCATCCGGTAAGTCCACCAAAGTCCATACTTGGTTTTCGTACATGGATCCAATCTCGAATTTCATGGCTTCTTTCCATTTATTGGAATCTGGGCTCATCATCGCTTCCTCTGTGTTGCAGGGTCGTCGATGTTGTCCACCAATATGACACTCATAACGGGATCATACCAATTGGGAGTGGTACAAGTCCTTGTTGACCTGCGAGGTTCCGTAGTAACTTCGACCGAAGTTTCATGATCACCATCATTAGATGCCTCTCTTATTGGTGTAGGCGCCACAGGAACTTCTTCCGGTGCTGCGCTACTCTCAAATTCGAGAGAAGGTTCGACAACCTCGTCGAGTTCTACTTTCCTTCCAGACACTTCTTTCGAGAGAAACTCCTTCTCTAGAAAGGATCCATTCTTGGCAACGAAGATTTTTCCTTCGGATCTATGATAGAAGGTATACCCAATAGTTTCCTTTAGGTATCCTATGAAGACGCATTTTTCCGCTTTGGGTTCAAGCTTGTCGGGCTGTAACTTCTTTACATAAGCTTCACAACCCCAAACTTTAAGGAAAGACAATTTAGGTTTCTTTCCAAACTATAATTCATACGGTGTCGTTTCAACGGATTTAGATGGTGACCTATTTAAAGTGAATGCGGCTATTTCTAATGCATAACCCCAAAATGATAACGGTAAATCTGTAAGTGACAGTATAGAACGAACCATATCTAAGAGAGTTTGATTATGACATTTGGACACACGATTACGTTCTGGTGTTCCTGGCGGTATCAATTGTGAAAGTATTCTGCATTTCTTCAAATGCTCACCAAACTCGTAACTTAGATATTCACCTCCACGATCAGATCATAGAAATTTAATATTCTTGTTACGTTGATTCCTCTACTTCACTTTGAAATTCTTTAAACTTCTCGAAAGTTTTGGACTTTTGTTTCATGAAATAGATATACCCATATCTACTCAAGTCATCCGTGAAAGTAAGAACATAACGATAACCACCGCACGATACCACACTCATCGGGCCACACACATCGGTATGTATGATTTCCAATAAGTCCATAGCTCGCTCCATCATACCAGAAAATGTAGTCTTAGTCATTTTACCCATCAGACATGCTTCACATCTTTCAAGTGATTCAAAATCTAGTGATTCAAGAAGTCCATCGGAATGGATTTTTTTCATACACTTCACTATAATGTGATTAAGACGACAGTGCCACATGTATGTAGAATTATCGTCCAATTTCAAACATTTAGCATCTATATTATGAACATGTGTATCACTACTATCGAGATTCAATAAGAATAGACCATCTATCAACGATGCATGACCATAAAATATATTACTCATATAAATTGAACGACCATTATTCTCGGACTTAAACAAGTAACCGTCTCACAATAAACATGATCCGAATATAATTTTCATGCTCAATGCAGGCTCCAAATAACAATTATTTAAGTATAAAACTAATCCCGATGCTAGATGAAGAGGTAGCGTGCCGGCCGTGATCACACCAACCTTTGATCCATTTGCTACGCGCATCGTCACCTTGTTCTTCGCTAGTCTTCGTTTATTCTGCAGCACCTGTTTCGAGTTACAAATATGAGCAACTAAACCAGTATAAAATACTAGGCACTACTATGATTACTAGTAAGATACACATTAATAACATGTATATCGGATATAGCTTTCTTCTTGATGTTGTCATTCTTCAGATCCGCCAAGTACTTGGGGCAATTCCGCTTCCACTGACCTTCTCCCTTGTAGTAAAAGCACTCAGTATCAGTCTCAGGCCCAGCCTTGGTCTTCTTCGCCAGCGCGGTAGCTTTCTTACCGCCCTTCTAAAGTTTCCCTTTTTACAAGGCTTTCCTTGCTTCTTGAAATTGGTGTTCTTATTGACCATCAACACTTGGTGCTTTTTCTTGATCTCCACTTCCGCAGACTTCAACATAGAGAAGAGTTCTGGTAAAAACTTATCCATACATTGCATGTTGTTGTTCATCACAAAGTTCTTGTAACTTGGTGGTAGTGATTGGAGGACACGGTGAATACCCAAAGCTTTAGGAATTATTATGTCCAAGCTCTGGAGCTTATTGGCGTGCCTAGACATCTTAAGCACATGCTCACTAATGGAGCTGCCCTCTTCCATCTTGCAGTTAAAGAACTTTTCAGAAGCTTCATAACTCTCAACTGCCATGTGATCCTCAAATATCATTTTGAGTTCATGGACAATATCATGTGGGTCAAAGTTCTCAGACCTCTTTTGAAGATCCGATTCCAAACCAGACAAGATAGCACACTAAAATGTGGAGTACTGATTCTTCCGAGTACGGTAAACATTTTTTACCTCATCGGTAGCATCATCTGCGGGTGGGTCACCCAGCGGTGCATCCAGCACATAGGTCAACTGACCAGCATTGAGGTCAATCCTCAAATTGCGGAACCAATCCGCAAAGTTGCTTCCACTGTTTTTAACTTTTCCTTCTCTAGGAACGCATTAAAATTGATGGTAGGGGCCGCCATGATCTACAACATATTTGCAATAGTTTAGACTAAGTTTATGACAAATTGAGTTCTAATTAATACTTAAATTAATCTAAGTGAACTCCCACTCAAAACAATATCCCTCACATTGTTTTAGTGATCACACGAACCAAAGCCACTACATCAAGTCTGATCATCATGAGAGATGATGTAGTTTCAAAGGAGAAGAATCAACATGTTCATCATATCTACTATATGACTCATGCTTTACCTTTCGGTGATCCGTATTCCGAGACCATGTCTGTACATGCTAGGCTCGTAAATATTAACCTTAGTTTCTGCATGAGCAAATCTAGCTTGCTCCCGTTGTATGCACACGTAGAATCTATCACACCCGATCATCACGTGGTGCTTCGAAACAACGAGTCTTGGCAACAATGCTAACTAAGGACGAACACTTTGTTACTTGATATTTGGTGAGAGGGATCATCTTATAATGCTACCATCGTGATCTAAGAAATACAAGATGCATAAAAGGATTAACATCACATGCAATTCATAATATGTGATATGATATGGCATTTCTTCTTGTGCTTCCGATCTCCATCTTCAAGCACGAACATGATCTCCATCATCACCGGTGTGGCGTCAAGGTCAATGGAACCGCTCCATGGTTGTCGTCCACCAGCATCAACTATTACAACTACTTTGAATAATAGACACGCAGGTCTTAACGAAATTAAAAAACAACCATAAGGCTCCTGTCGGTTGCTGACTTACAATAAGGATCATTGTATACATCATATATAATCACAATAATGGCCATATCACATCACAGCACACCCCTACAAAAAAAATTTAGATGCCTCTAATTTTCTTTGCATATTTTATGTGGTTTGGGGCTTTCAATAAGTATCGTTCTAACTTACGAACAAGAACCACAACTTTGATGTATGAACTATCAAGTTCCCATTGTAAATTGAATCTTCATTATGATGGGAGAGACAGACACCCGCAAAGCCACTTATGCAATACAAGTTGCATGTCGAGCGTGGAGCAAGTCTCATGAACAATGTCATGTAAGGTTAGACCGGGCCGCTTTATCCCACCATCCCGCAAGATGAAAAGTACACAAGAAGTAATTGATAATAAAAGCACCACCGCCCACAATGACCACTGTGTTCTACTCGTGCAACAGATCTACAATACACACGGATCTGATACCACTTGAGGGGTTCGTAGCATAGAAAACAAAAAAATTCTACCGCATGAACACACACAATCCAAAATATATCTACTAGATTGTAGCAACGAGTCGATAGAGTACTCACCCTAGAAGATTCCGAAGCATTTAACAAGAGTGAATTCTCGTGGGTGATGTAGTCATTCACTTGCCGATCTCAAGATCACGTAGATGATCCTTCCGGTGCCGCGTTCCGGCAGCGCTCCCGCAGTCGGTCACATGTTCGGTACTCGATGAAGACCTCCCTCTCCCTTGTTCCAGCAGGCAGCGGAGGTTGTATCTCTCTCCTCGCGATTTCGGCAACACGACAGCGTGGTGTCAGAGTTTAGAAGGGAGCTCCCGCAGGGCTTCGCCTAAGCCGAAGCGAGTATGGTGGACTAGAAGAGAGGCCTTGGGGATCTAGGCTTTAGAGGGAGCCAAGGGGGGTGGTGTGGCCGGCAGCAAGGGGCTAGGGTTTGCCCCAATTGGCCGACTTGGAGGAGATCTTGGCGGCGGCTACTAGAGGTGGTAGGCGCCAAAGCTAGGGTTTATGGTCAGGGGTAGGGGGCGCCCTACCCCTCCTTTTATAGATGGGGAGGCGCCAAGGGGGAGGGAATCCTCCCCCAACACCACTTCATGTGGTCGGCGGCAAGGAGAGGTAGGATTCCTCCCTTAGGTAGGAATCCTTCCCTCCCTCCACTTGGAAACCATTGTCCTAGTTTGACTTTTTCAAACTGCCTTTCTGACTTTCAAATTAGAGTTTGATTTCTCTCTTACAAGTGTCCAGCCAAGTGAACTAGGACATGATGCAACCATTACACTTTGTCATGACACATCCATGTATCCTTCTGTTAGACCCCTCCTTTATAAAGGAAAGGATCCCTGTGATTGCAATGCTAGTCCCTGGATCAATGCTAGCATCCACAGTTTAAGATGAAGTACACAGATACAAAGGTCATTTATTACATTCATTCCAGAGATAAAATATAGTCTTTTACAACTCATGGCCATAGGCCTAATACAAGAGTTTTAAGGAACAAGTAAATAAACATAAGTCTTCATCTTCATGTGCCACAGGCAAGCATGTTGAGTGTAGACTCATGACTCCTATTCATCATCGGAGTAACCTGCAACACCACAAGTTACAGCCACAGAGGGTCAATACTTTGGAATAGTATTGGCAAGTGATACCTTATTATAATTTTTAAGTGGACTGTATTACTATATGCATTTTGGCTAAGTGTAGCTTGGCTTGCTTTGCTTGAAAATAGGTTTTTCCTATTAGTTGAAATCACTAAGTTTTTCTTTGTCAAAAACATTCCCAAGGAACCACCAATAGACATTGAGGTCCTTCACCCTTGTTCACCCATCAATTTTTATTTGGAAGTTGGTGTGATGAGATTCTTGTAGCTTCCATGTCTTGATGCTCAAAGTGTCCATTTCCTTGGACAAGGCTAAGTACTTAGGTTTTCCATCTGCAGAGGTTGTGCACTTTCCCCACCAGACTTGGTTTCCCAAGACAGGACCTTTCAGAAGCTTTTCCTTAGTCAAATGGACGCGTTCCATCCTATCATCCCATCTACCACCAACTGTCCAAGTGACTAAGTTCTAGCAACCTATATGATCATGGCAGAGCCCATATTGCCAAGTGGTTGCACTGTAAGCTTTCTCAACACTTGGCTTCCAAATCCCTTTATGCCTGGGTGGCATTCCACAAGTGAGATACACAACCCAAGTCCATGGCCTTGTGTAACCACTCAACATAACCCAATCTTTCCATTCCACCCAGGAGGTTCATTTGACTTAGTTGTTTTATTAAGAAAATATAAGTCTCTTGACTTAGATTATTTTTATCATAAACCAAATAGATGTTCACCACCCATGTTTACTATAAGCTAGGCTAAGCAAGGTATGGTATCTTGTCTTTAGGAAAGCTTCCCTAGCAGTTCTACTATTTCACTCTACTTAGGATTTCCCATCTTAGCACTAAGCAAAATATCATGCATTTACTTTAGCAAAAATATCTAATGCAAGTACAAAACTTAAGATAGGAAATTCATGAAAATATCACTTGCCTTGGTAGTGGGGAGAGTAGCACTCTTCACAATCACAATCACTAGCAAAATCTACACAAGAAACAATAGCATACAATTACACACAAATATATACAACCAAAAATAATATGAATGCATGCATGCAAGAATTTTACTATGTGGTGATTTTTGAAAATTATACTAAGTATGTTCATGAGTACAGAAACTTAATATGTCACAAGTTTGCCAACTAAACTTATTTGGCCCCAAAATAATATACAAGAATAAAACTATATCTAAAATAGCCCTAAACTTGTTCCACAAATAAAATCATTTTTAACTGTTACTATATGCTAAATAAAGTGGATATTCAGAAAGGCCTTGTTTCACTGAATCCAACGGTATAAAATTTGCAAAAATCCAACGTGGCATTCAAAAGTTATAAGCATTTGAAGTTTGAATCTAAATCTGGTTTTAAATTCTGTTTTTAGTTTAAACCTTGCCACGCGTCGCGTTATTACTGGCGCGTACCGGTTCGCACCGGATCAACCTTCTGTGCCGTTGGATCTAACTAACACTGCACGGTTCAGATCTGTCCATACCCCTTCGTTTAAGTGAAGTGTTTCTACGCGTAGGATTCAGATCTAACGGCTGAAAATCTCCTAACCAAAATCGAGCGGCGCTACCGGCGGTGACAGGCGGCGGCGCGTCTGACTACGGCGGCGCCGGCGTTCTACATCGTCCGCGAGAGGGAGAGGAGCATTACCAGGTTCGCCGGAGGCTGCTGAAGCTCGTCGTGGTACTGGCTTGTGGAGGGGCGCTCGGAGATGGGCTCTAGATCTCGTCGGAGTTGCGTTTGGCGTCGGGTGGGTGTTGTCGGAGTCGTTGCCGAAGTTCTTCGTCGCCTGAGCACGAACCAATGGGTTTAGAAGATGCGCAGGACAACTGCGAACACGCTCGGGTGAATAAGAAAGCAAGGGGCGCTCGAAACTTACTGAGATTGCTCGCCGGAGTTGGGGTGGTCGTCGGGTGCCTACGGCGTCAAGCGAACACGTCGACCTGGGGCAATACAGGATGCTCTGTTGTGGTTAGAAGGTGCGCGGGAGGTTTACTAAGCGTCTCGAACAAACCAGAGGGAAAGGGGCGCTCGAGGCTCACCTGAATCGGTCGCCGGAGTTGCTCTGTCTGCGGTGGTTTTGAGCGAGTCGGGGGCAGCCTGGGGGCGTGAGTGTGCGATTGACTGGGGGAAAATGATCGTGGGGAGGTGGGGATCTTATAGCTGGTGCCTCGACAGGAAACGCCTGCGTTTAATTGCCCAATTAAGCCGCGCCATCACCGGCAGTCACTGCAGCTGCGACGTGGTCGCGGGCGGGGTTTGGGGAAGACGATGACAGCGTGTACAGGGCCCGCTCGTCAGCGATGTGCGCGAGGTGAGTGTGGGGTCTGGCTGTCAGCGGCTCAGTGTGTGCGCTAAGCACATCGCTGACGAGCGGGGTCTTAGCACTAAGCAAAATATCATGCATTTACTTTAGCAAAAATATCTAATGCAAGTACAAAACTTAAGATAGGAAATTCATGAAAATATCACTTGCCTTGGTAGTGGGGAGAGTAGCACTCTTCACAATCACAATCACTAGCAAAATCTACACAAGAAACAATAGCATACAATTACACACAAATATATACAACCAAAAATAATATGAATGCATGCATGCAAGAATTTTACTATGTGGTGATTTTTGAAAATTATACTAAGTATGTTCATGAGTACAGAAACTTAATATGTCACAAGTTTGCCAACTAAACTTATTTGGCCCCAAAATAATATACAAGAATAAAACTATATCTAAAATAGCCCTAAACTTGTTCCACAAATAAAATCATTTTTAACTGTTACTATATGCTAAATAAAGTGGATATTCAGAAAGGCCTTGTTTCACTGAATCCAAAGGTATAAAATTTGCAAAAATCCAACGTGGCATTCAAAAGTTATAAGCATTTGAAGTTTGAATCTAAATCTGGTTTTAAATTCTGTTTTTAGTTTAAACCTTGCCACGCGTCGCATTATTACTGGCGCGTACCGGTTCGCACCGGATCACCCTTCTGTGCCGTTGGATCTAACTAACACTGCACAGTTCAGATCTGTCCATACCCCTTCGTTTAAGTGAAGTGTTTCTACGCGTAGGATTCAGATCTAACGGCTGAAAATCTCCTAACCAAAATCGAGCGGCGCTACCGGCGGTGACAGGCGGCGGCGCGTCTGACTACGGCGGCGCCGGCGTTCTACATCGTCCGCGAGAGGGAGAGGAGCATTACCAGGTTCGCCGGAGGCTGCTGAAGCTCGTCGTGGTACTGGCTTGCGTAGGGGCGCTCGGAGATGGGCTCTAGATCTCGTCGGAGTTGCGTTTGGCGTCGGGTGGGTGTTGTCGGAGTCGTTGCCGAAGTTCTTCGTCGCCTGAGCACGAACCAATGGGTTTAGAAGATGCGCAGGACAACTGCGAACACGCTCGGGTGAATAAGAAAGCAAGGGGCGCTCGAAACTTACTGAGATTGCTCGCCGGAGTTGGGGTGGTCGTCGGGTGCCTACGGCGTCAAGCGAACACGTCGACCTGGGGCAATACAGGATGCTCTGTTGTGGTTAGAAGGTGCGCGGGAGGTTTACTAAGCGTCTCGAACAAACCAGAGGGAAAGGGGCGCTCGAGGCTCACCTGAATCGGTCGCCAGAGTTGCTCTGTCTGCGGTGGTTTTGAGCGAGTCGGGGGCAGCCTGGGGGCGTGAGTGTGCGATTGACTGGGGGAAAATGATCGTGGGGAGGTGGGGATCTTATAGCTGGTGCCTCGACAGGAAACGCCTGCGTTTAATTGCCCAATTAAGCCGCGCCATCACCGGCAGTCACTGCAGCTGCGACGTGGTCGCGGGCGGGGTTTGGGGAAGACGATGACAGCGTGTACAGGGCCCGCTCGTCAGCGATGTGCGCGAGGTGAGTGTGGGGTCTGGCTGTCAGCGGCTCAGTGTGTGCGCTCGCGCGTGAGAGGAGGAAAAGAAATGCCCGGGTGGGCTTGCTGGGCTCGGTTCGTTGCTGGGCCAGATTCTGGCCGCGCGGCCCTTTTCTATTGTTTATTTCTTTTCTTTTTCTTTCTCTATTTTCTGGAATGAATTTGATATGAATTCAAATCCTTTTGGAGTTCAACTGTTTTGGGAACTTTTGCAAGGTTTTGTGGGTTCAAAAACATTCATTCTAACTAAGTGTTTATCCTGCAAGGCTTGGTCAAGCTTGGTTTTCAAAGTAGACAGAGAGTTGCTCTAGTTTGCAAATATTTGAATTAGGGTTTTGAAATCATTTCTAAATTTTGAATCCTGGTTAAAAGCTTCACCTAATCTTTCCAACAATGGAGTCAAGCAATCAAGTATTTAAGCTTTCAAAATTCAAAGGGTGATGGTCATTTGGGGATAAATTGCCCACATGAAATCATAGCCCCAACTTCTGTTTCTACGTGATTTTTGAGAAAACCCTAAATGAATGAATAATGCAAAGATGATATGAATGAGTTTTGAAACTATGATTTTTGGGATGTTACAAATCTAACCCCCTTAAGATGAATCTCGCCCTCGAGATTCGGTTTGGCTAGCAAATAGGTGAGGGTGGTTTTTCCGAAGATCATCTTCTCTTTCCCATGTTGCTTCCTCTTCGGAGTGATGGTTCCATTGCACTTTACAAAACTTGATAGTCTTGGTCCTGGTGACTCTTTCTGCTGTCTCTAGAATCTTGACAGGCTTTTCCTCATAAGTGAGATCACTTTCTAGCTGAACTTCTTCCAAAGGTATGGTATCCTTCAAAGAAGACTCTTCCATTTCTGGGTGACATTTCTTAAGCTGACTCACATGAAATACGTTATGGACTGCTGATAGAGATTCTGGCAATTCAACTTCATATGCAACTTCTCCCTTGCGACTTAGAATCTTGAATGGCCCAACATATCTTGGTGCCAATTTTCCTTTGACTCCAAATCTTTTCACTCCACGAAGTGGTGATACCCTGAGATAAGCTCTATCCCCAACTTCGTAGGTGACTTCTCTACGCTTAGAATCCGCGTAGCTTTTCTGTCGGGATTGTGCTATCTTCAACATGTCCTTAACCAATTTGACTTTCTCTTCGGCGTCTTTGATAAGATCCGGTCCAAATAAGCTCCTTTCGCCCACACCATTCCATAACAATGGGGTGGTACACTTCCTTCCGTAGAGTAACTCAAACGGTGCCATTCCAATACTAGATTGATGGCTGTTATTGTAAGAGAACTCCGCGTAAGGCAAACTTTCATCCCAACTTGCTCCATAATCTAGAGCACAGGCCCTCAACATGTCCTCAAGAATTTGGTTGGTCCTTTCTGTTTGTCCATCTGTTTGAGGATGAAAAGCAGTGCTAAATTCCAATCTCGTTCCTAAGGATTCATGAAGTTGTCTCCAAAAGTGAGATGTGAACTGGGTTCCTCTATCTGACACAATACTCTTTGGCACACCGTGAAGGCATACAATCCTGCTCATGTAAATTTTAGCTAACTTGGCACTTGTATAGGTTGTCTTCACTGGTATAAAATGAGCCACTTTAGTTAGGCGATCCACTACTACCCATACGGAATCATACCCTGACCTGGTCCTTGGTAATCCGGTAATAAAATCCATACCAATATTCTCCCACTTCCATTCAGGAATAGGCAGTGGTTGAAGCAAACCTGCTGGTTTCTGGTGCTCCGCTTTGACTCTGCTACACACATCACACAAAGCAATATGTTCGGCGATGTCCCTTTTGAGATTGTTCCACCAAAACCTTTCCTTCATGTCCATGTACATCTTGGTATTTCCCGGGTGAATAGAATACGGAGAGTTGTGACCTTCTTGTAAGATCAGTTTCCGTAACTCCGGGTCTTGTGGAACACATATACGTTTCCCGTGCCATAAAGTACCTTGTTCATCTATACGGAAACTCTTAGCTTTCCCTAGACTAATATTTTCCTTAATCTTTTCAATTTCTTTATCGGTCTTCTGGACTTCTCGGATTTTGTCCAATAGAGTGGGTTGAATGTCCAGGGACATGAGATGTCCTTCTGGCACAATCTCCAATCTGAGTTCTTTGAATTGCTTACACAAGTCATCTGGCAATTCCCTTTTTGTAAGGCCATTTACAAATGTCTTACGACTTAGAGCATCCGCTACTACATTTGCTTTACCGGGATGGTATTGCAAACTTAAATCGTAATCCTTGATAAGTTCTAGCCATCTTCTTTGTCTCATGTTGATTTCCTTCTGGGTGAAGATATACTTCAAACTCTTATGATCGGTGAACACTTCACAACGCTTTCCCAAAAGGTAATGTCTCCATGTTTTGAGTGCATGGACGACAGAGGCTAACTCCAAATCATGAGTAGGATAGTTTACTTCATGAGTTTTGAGTTGTCTCGAAGCATAGGCTACGACTTTACCATCTTGCATAAGTACGGCACCCAAACCTTGATGAGAAGCATCACAATACACTTGGTGGAAATCCTTTTCCAAATCTGGCAGACATAGAACTGGTGCTGTTATAGAGGGTTATAGTGATTCAAATTGGATATCTTATGCTGACGAGATAAAGGCCACGAGTGGATATGTTTTCACACTTGGTGGTGGCGCTGTTTCTTGGAAGTCTTGCAAGCAGACCATCTTAACGAGGTCAACTATGGAAGCAGAACTCACAGCACTAGACACGGCCACTGTTGAAGCAGAGTGGCTTCGTGAACTCTTGATGGACTTACCTGTGGTTGAAAAACCTATACCCGCAATTCCAATGAACTGTGATAATCAAACTGTGATTATTAAGGTGAATAGTTCTAAGGATAATATGAAGTCCTCAAGACATGTGAAGAGGAGACTGAAATCTGTCAGGAAAATGAGAAACTCCGGAGTTATTGCATTGGATTATATCCAAACATCTAAAAACTTGGCAGATCCCTTCACAAAGGGCCTATCACGCAACGTGATAGAAAATGCATCGAAGGAGATGGGTATGAGACCCACAATTTGAGATTTCCACAGTGGTAAACCACTCTATGTGATCGGAGATCCCGTGAATTAGAATTGGGAAACAAGCTGTTGGTTAGCTGAGAGGAAAGTATCCCTACTTTAATAAACACCACTCCATATAGATGCAATACTTTCCTATTCTGCATGGCAGGTTGATTTATTATCTTAATGTGTTCTAAGTGGCTTATCCTAAGCAAAGATGTTGTCCTGCAGAACATCTTTTGAAGAACACACCTATATGAGTCTGACTGTTAAAAAGTCGCAGTCTATTAGAGTAGGGTGCTCTCTAATAAACTCATGAAAGGTCATGGAGTATGACGTATAAGCTCCACCCGCGGGGAAGTCCCACGGTAGCCCAGTATCGGTCAAGACTTCGTGTGAAGCTAGATTGCAGCAAACTTGCAGTTCAAGGCATAGTCCACTGTACAAGTCGCAACCTAGTGTAGCATAGAATTCTAGGTGGAAGTTCAACTTAACAGTCTCCACTATAGTATCGGTATATAAACAGTGTTTTGGAACCAAAGGCAAATTACATGTGCCTCTGGGATCTGGTGGGGGATTGTTGGAATTTTGGCCCAAATAGTCTAGCCCATTTTCCATTTCAATAATTCCTGAAAATCCTAGAGGCCCATGTGGCCCATTCATGCAAGGCAAGAGCTGGGACAAATGTTTAGTCCCACATTGCTAGTTGAGTGGAAGTTGGACCAGCTTATAAGGTGATCTCTCCTACCACTTGGTAAAAGGATGAGAAGGAGAAGGAGAGAGTTCCACACGCGCGCTCCTCCTCCTCGCTCGCCTCGCCACGCCACGCCTCGCCTCGTCACGTCACGTCACGATGCGCGCGCGCGCCGCGGGTTGCGGGAATCTCGCCGAGCCGAGCTTTATTTTGCCACGCGTGAATGGTGTATGAACAGATGTACAGAAGCTAAAACGTTTGATTTTAATGGACTTTTAATACGAGTTAAATGAATACGAATTGAGTGGAGGCTGTCCGGTGGGCTGCCGCCTGTTCGCTTCATCTTCCGTCCATTCGTTTCATCTTCTGCGCTGTTTGCCTTCCCCTCTGCACCTATAAGAGAGAGAGAGGTCGCGCCTCCTCTCAGTTAGACTGCCACACATCCCTTGCGCCTCCAGTTCCAGAGCACTGCGCTACCTCCATCTTCCCCATCCCGTCTTACGGCGTGCACCGCGAGACGGGACAGTAGGCCTCCGAGACTTTATTTAATTAAAATAAAAAGGTAAAACCTTATTAAATTGTGGCACCACTTTAAATCACATTCCCATGAACTAAAATATGTGGTGATGACATGTGTCAACATGATCCCATGTTTGGATTGGAGAATATTAAATCTTAAGTAGTTTTTTAATGAGTAGAAATTACTTTTCTAAAAATAAAAGGAATTAAACCAAGTTTTAATCTTGTAATGTTAGTGATGATGTTAGATCATCTAAAGGACCCTTTTGTGTGATGATTGCAAGTAGTTAAGTATTGTTTGGTGATTGTATACATTGTATTTATTTATAGACGCTAGTACCGACCAAGGATACGCAGAGGAAGGAGGATACTACGAAGAAGAAGCCGAGGAGAACTTCAACCACTGCTCTGCACAAGGCAAGCTTATATTGACACTGATGCAAGCCTAATACTACTAGTTGAATGTGCAAGCTCACACTTGCAAGATACTCTACTGATGCAAACAAACCACTACTTGTTACTATGCCCACTATATGCCTTAAAGCATATATGATCATAACCACTTGATAAACCAATCCTAGCTTTATTTGCAAGTTTATTACTTTATTTCTTTATCAAAGCTCTTACTTAGAGTTTACTGGAATAAATGGTAGATACTAGAAGGATACTTGAAGGTTGCATAAAGAGCATAAAATTTGGCCTAAGCTAGATAATCTTGATGTCATCCTAAGGCATGAGATTGAACTTAGTTAAAACTACACTGGTTTACCACCCCTCATTAGTGCTTACCCCCACTTGTAGATGCTAGTGCTAAGCATAAAACTTGATCAACTTTAGATGGGAACACTTGGTGAAAATGGTTATGAAAACCTTAGAATGATGGATCATTCTACTGAAATGTTTTGGACATGTGTTTCCAAACACTTGATGATTTTGGTGATGAAAATGATGAGGCTTGAGCCTTAGCCCTTTATAAAACTGATGGTTGTCTGGATGCGATACCATTCCAATTTTATCGTACAACCACAATACCCGAAGATTGGGTAGGGCTTGACTGGAAACTTATATACCTTAGTATTAGTTCCCTCACGACCAAGGTCTGACCTGAGGCTACCTTGTGAAGATTGTCCACCTATGCAGTACCCAAGATGACAGTGGTCATGGTTGGGAGGCCAAACTCACAGGAGAGGTGATTATACTAGGGCGTGTAATTGAAAGGTTAGGATTGATTATCCGCATACTGAGTATGGTGAATTCAGGATTTGTTCCTGACGGATGTATCGAATGTTGTGGTGAAAGTGTACAATCTCTGCAGAGTGTCAAACTATTCAAATAGCCGCGTCCGCGGTTATGGACAGTTGGTGTGGCCATACTGTTCCCCTGTCAGATGTTTTAAAAGAACTTGCAAAATTAATTGAGACTTTGACTTGACCACAACAGGGTTGTGATATGAGATACAAGTTCCCACTTAGGTGTTATAAAATTTCAACTAGCATTCATTGCTTCTAAACTTAGTAGAGATAAATCTGGCTTTTGCAAAATAACCCTAGAGCCTAATGTCCTATTTCCAAAAACCCCATTTACTTGTTAGTATTAGTTTGCGAGTACTTAAAGAGTACTCATGGCTTTGTCCCTGGCTATTCCCATGGCCAAACTATGAAGAGGAGTACCTGGAGGATGGACCCTAGGAAGGTTACGACAACTAGGATCATCTCCCATCGTCAGCATTACCTGTGACCCCGAAGATGGAGCTTCGCCAACGCTACTGTTATTATTACGTATTCCGTTGCTTGAAGTTGTATTAAGAACTGGATCATGAGATCCCTATTTGTGTAAGAACTTATGTGCGGTTTGTAATGGATGATGTACTATGGTATCCAATTCTGTTATGTCTCGCAAAAATGGTAATCCTGGGATTGCGATGTATGGCATAACAGGCATCTGGGATTAAAAATCCGGGTGTTGACAACAGACAAACAAGGGATATAAGGCATGCACACACTGTTTAGATAAGACTGAAGGTACATATTTGCATAAATGCAAGAAGGTTGTGTACCTGGCGAATCGACGATTTCTTCCGACCAATCATCCCGTAAGAAAGAAAGGCAAGCATCTCAAAGGTGAGGCAGATCACCGGAAGAAGCCTGAACTCCCTGCTGGTGATGATGTATTTGGTATGGTCAAGGACATAGAAGTAATCTTTGGAAAGGGTCTCGGCGGTCAATCAGTTCCGAACGACGTCGCTACAGGACACGCACCCATGTGGAAGAAGAAATCTATATTTTGGGAGCTGCCATATTGGAAAGTCCTACGTGTCCGCTCTTCAATCGACGTGATGCACGTGACGAAGAATCTTTGCGTGAACCTGCTAGGATTCCTAGGCGTGTATGGAAATATAAAAGATACACCAGAAGCACGGGAGGACCAACAAATTACGAAAGACCCAAAGAACATGCATACACAGAACAAGACGGATAAAGGGCGTCACTTAAGTCGTGCCAGCTATGCTCTTACCAAAGCAGAGAAGGAAATCTTTTTTGAAGTCCTTTACAGTATCAAGGTGCCGTCTGGCTTCTCATCTAATATAAAGGGGATAATAAATATGGCAAAGAAAAAGTTCCAAAACCTGAAGTCTCATGGCTGTCACGTGATTATGACGCAGTTGCTTCCGATTGCATTGAGGGGGCTTCTACCGAAAAATGTTCGAGTACCCATTGTGAAGCTGTGTGCATTCCTCAATGCAATATCTCAGAAGGTAATCAATCCAGATATTCTGCCAAGGTTACAGAAGGATGTGGTACAATGTCTTGTTAGTTTTGAGTTGGTGTTCCCACCATCCTTCTTCAATATTATGACGCATCTCCTGGTTCACCTAGTGGAAGAGATTGCCATTCTCGGTCCGCTATTTCTGCACAATATGTTCCCCTTTGAGAGTTTCATGGTAGTCTTAAAGAAATATGTTCATAACCGTGTTAGACCAGAAGGAAGCATCTCTAAGGGATATGGAACAAAGGAGGTCATTGAGTTTTGTGTTGACTTTATTCCTGACCTTAAGCCGATTGGTGTTTCTGACTCGCGGCATGAGGGAAGACTAAGTGGAAAAGGCACGCTGGGCAAGAAAGCAATGATATGTAGGGACGGGGATTCTTTCACTAAAGCACACTACACAGTTCTACATAATTCCACCTTGGCAGCTCTGTATATCGAGGAACACAAGAATATTGTACGCTCCAAAAAACCGGGGAAGCCTAAATCATGGATTACAGATGAACACATGAAGTCTTTCGGTGGTTGGATGCGGACACATCTCTTGAATGACACCACTGTTGGAGATCAGCTATACTTGTTGGCCGCGTCACCATCTTCTACTATATTGAATTTCCAAGTGTACGAAATAAATGGGAATACATTCTACACGATCTCCCAAGATAAAAAGAGCACCAACCAAAATAGTGGTGTCCACTTTGATGCAATAGACGAGAATGGACAAAAGTACACATAACATGATTACATAGAGGAGATATGGGAACTAGACTATGGAGTCTCTTTTAAGGTCCCTTTGTTTCGCTGCAAATGGGTCAACCTGAATGGGGAAGGGGTAAAGATAGACCAGATGTACGGAATGACAATAGTGGATCTCAACAATCTTGGTTATAGAGATGAACCATTCGTCCTAGCCAATGATGTGTCTCAGGTTTTCTATGTGAAGGACATGTCCTCCAGACCGAAAAAAAGAAAAAATATGCAAACGAATACATCATATGATGAGCCAAAACGTCACATAGTTCTTTCAGGGAAAAGAAACATCGTGAGAATCGAGGACAAGACATACATGTTAGAAGATTATAATAAGTTTGATGAAATTCCGCCCTTCACAGTGAAAACTGACCCAAGCATTCCGTTAAGTAAAGAAGATGCTCCATGGTTACGTCTGAAGCGATCATAAGGAAGGGCATATGCCAAGAAGTTCATGCTCATATTATGTAACTCTAGTTCATGTCTGGTCGGGATATCTTTCGCGGTTTGTGGCTTGACCGGGACTATATATAGGGGGGCTTTTAGTCCCGGTTTTGTAGTCTCAGTTTTTAATATTAATAAATGTCGTGAGTGTTAGTCCCGTTTTGTGGCTGGACCAGGACTATGAAGAAGTTGTCCCGATTTGTACTTACCATTAAGATCTGATCTCCAAACGCGCGCGGTCACATATTAGGGAGTGCCTCTATGACCAGTTTCTTGGAGATGCCGGAGGACTGGGATCCGGCGGCATCTCCCTGAAACTGGTCGTAGTGGTTTCCCTGCTCTCACACACCATCTTGCCGCTTGTAACTTCTCTAACTAGATCAATACACTTGGGACCTAACTAATTTCACATATTAGGGAGTGCCTCTATGACTAGTTTCTTGGAGATGCCGGAGGACTGGGATCCGGCGGCATCTCCCTGAAACTGGTCGTAGTGGTGTCCCTGCTCTCGAAAACCATCTTGCATCTTGTAACTTCTCTAACTAGATCAATACACCTGGGAGCTAACTAATTTCACATATTAGGGAGTGCCTCTATGACCAGTTTCTTGGAGATGCCGGAGGACTGGGATCCAGCGGCATCTCCCTGAAACTGGTCGTAGTGGTGTCCCTGCTCTCGAAAACAATATTGGAGATGCCTCAATCTGGCGGGAGGACTGGACTCACAAGGATGCCTATTTATAGTACAAGCAGCTCGGCATAGTGTCGACACTTACGACATAATGTCGACACTCACCCCTATTATTAGTGATGACTCGTGTTTTGTCCCGGTTGGTGTCTCCAACCGGAACTAAAGGTTCATCTTTAGTCCCAGTTGGTGACACCATTCGAGACAGGGTACACACCGCACGACATAATGTCGACACTCACCTCTATCATTAGTGCTGCCTGGCCCAGCCTGCCGAAATCCCTCCAACCGGGACTAAAGATGAACCTTTAGTATATTGAAAATCTGAAAAATGAAAATCCTTCGCATGGTGTCATATTATGTGACATAGTTGAAAGGAAAAATACCAGACTTGGTATATTGATCATGTCTCGAAAAAACCTTCACAAAATGACCTATCATGTTCGAGGTTTCATGGCTTTCGGTCCAAATGACTGATGTTATGTGCTGAATCACGGCATAGTTTGTGATGTTGTGCCCATATTATGCATGCATGTGCACATTGGTACGGAGAACAATGTTGCAGGAGGAAGTTTTCCTTTTCGTCGCACGGAAAAGCCCTTTTCCATTTTCCAAGCGCAAAAAAACGGGTCGTTTTGTGAAGTAACCACCAAAATACTGTTTCAGAATGCTACCGTCCCATTTTCCTAAAATACTAGACCACCTTACATGGACTATATCCCAACCGGGACATCTCAAACATTTTCGTCCATCCCGGGTAAAAAGGACAAATGTCTGCCGAATCGGTAGGAAGTGGGTCCGGTTTGTACTACAGGTACATGATCTAACGCCCATGATTTTTTGAAAAAATCATTTTTAGACTCTCAATATGTGGTTTCTTCAGAGATCCAATGCAAGTTCTAACGATGCTCGTCCCCTATCTTCATGCACGCCGGTTCGACCATAGTTAGAAATTCAAAAAATTCAAAACAGGCATAAGAAATTCAAAAAAAATCCGAACAATGAAAATCCTTCACGTGGTGTCATTTTATGTGACATAGTTGAAAGGAAAAATACCAGACTTGGTATATTGATCATGTCTCGAAAAAACCTTCACAAAATGACCTGTCATGTTCGAGGTTTCATGTCTTTCGGTCCAAATGACCGATGTTATGTGCTGAATCACGGTATAGTTTGTGATGCTGTGCCCATATTATGCATGCATGTGGACATTGGTATGGAGAACAATGTTGCAGGAGGAAGTTTTCCTTTTCGTCGCACGGAAAAGCCCTTTTCCATTTTCCGAGCGCAAAAAAGGGTCGTTTTGTGAAGTAACCACCAAAATGCTGTTTCAGAATGCTACCGTCCCATTTTCCTAAAATACTAGACCACCTTACATGGACTATATCCCAATCAGGACATATCAAACCTTTTCGTCCATCTCGGGTAAAAAGGACAAATGTCTGCCGAATCGGAAGGAAGTCGGTCCGGTTTGTACTACAGGTACATGATCTAACGCCCGTGATTTTTTGAAAAAATCATTTTTAGACTCGCAATATGTGGTTTCTTCAGAGATCCAATGCAAGTTCTAACGATGCTCGTCCCCTATCTTCATGCACGCCGGTTCGACCATAGTTAGAAATTCAAAAAATTCAAAACGGGCATAAGAAATTCAAAAAAAATCCGAACAATGAAAATCCTTCGCGTGGTGTCATATTATGTGACATAGTTGAAAGGAAAAATACCAGACTTGGTATATTGATCATGTCTCGAAAAAAACCTTCACAAAATGACCTATCATGTTCGAGGTTTCATGGCTTTCGGTCCAAATGACCGATGTTATGTGCTGAATCACGGCATAGTTTGTGATGCTGTGCCCATATTATGCATGCATGTGGAAATTGGTATGGAGAACAATGTTGCAGGAGGAAGTTTTCCTTTTCGTCGCACGGAAAAGCCCTTTTCCATTTTCCGAGCGCAAAAACGGGTCGTTTTGTGAAGTAACCACCAAAATGCTGTTTCAGAATGCTACCGTCCCATTTTCCTAAAATACTAGACCACCTTACATGGACTATCTCCCAACCGGGACATCTCAAACCTTTTCGTCCATCCCGGGTAAAAAGGACAAATGTCTGCCGAATCGGTAGGAAGTGGGTCCGGTTTGTACTACAGGTACATGATCTAACGCCCGTGATTTTTTGAAAAAATCATTTTTAAACTCGCAATATGTGGTTTCTTCAGAGATCCAATGCAGGTTCTAAATGATCCATTTTTCTTCCCGCCATTTTTCTTCCCGCCAGTTCTTCACGCCATTTCTTCCCGCCAGTTTTTCCCGCCAGTTCTTTCCTCCAATTATCTTCCTGCCATTTCTCACTATATATGTAGGGTTGGCCTCCATTGTCATTGCACATCTCTAGACTCATATCTGCAACCTCATCACTCTTTCCCATGACTTCCACCGTAGCACTAACCCCTAGGGTGGCGGAGGCGCTTTGCGCCTCGAACTACCCCTGCCCGCCGGGCTACTGTGTCCCCGTCGGCTGGATGCTGAGCGCCGGAGGCGTGCCGGTTCCTCCTGTCCCTCTAGGTGTGGCGCGCCGGATGGACATCACAGACCACTACTACTTCGAGCTCACGTCGGAGCAGCGGAGGAATCCCAGATGGCATCCCGAATATTTCCCGACTTGGGAAGCCTTCTTCGTGGATCGGCATGAGAGGACGCTCACCAGGCACGAGGAGGACGGACCACCTCCTCCGAACTTCAACGAGGCCGGCTGTCGGCTGTGGTGGCGCGACCGGACTCTCCAGCGCGTCATGGACTACGACACGGCCGCCGACTCTAGCTCCCGCCTGCGCTACCCTCAATTCCAGCCCACTCGTACTCAGCCTTCAAGGTTCAACTACGGCAACCCCGACGACGACAACGACGATGGCCGCGGCGAGTACGACGACTACAGTGGCGAGTATTATAGGTGTAGGCAGGAGCATGTCTGAATCACTCCAACATTGCAAAACAAGTTCGGCCGATTGTGGCTTAATCTGGCCATGTATCTTACTTTTCAGTTCTTCTATGTAACTTTGTGCTAGTTGCGTTATGTACTTTAATTCCAGTTCTATCCTAATAAAATTTTCTTTCCGCCCATTATTTCCCGTCCTTTTTTTCCTGCCCATTAATATATAAAAAATATAAGTTAATTCAAATCCATATTAAAAACAGAAAATGGTTTTGAATTAGTTATTCAAATCCAAACACTTTTTATGTTTAAAGTTTTTCTAAATTCCAAATTAATATGAAAAAATATAAGTTAATTCATTTTAAATGGTTCATAGTTTGAATGGTTACATTAATTATTTATAAAAACAGAAAATGGTTTTGAATTTATTCATTCAAATTCAAACACTTTTTATGTTTAAAGTTTTTCTAAATTCCAAATTAATATTCAAAAAATATAAGTTAATTCATTTTTAATTTTAAATGGTTAATATTTTAAATGGTTACATTAATTATTTTTTAAAAACATAAAATGGTTTTGAATTAATTATTCAAATCCAAACACTTTTTATGTTTAAAGTTTTTCTAAATTCCAAATTAATATTCAAAAAATATAAGTTAATTCATTTTTAATTATAAATGGTTCATAGTTTAAATGGTTACATTAATTATTTTTTAAAATAGAAAATGGTTTTGAATTAGTTATTCAAATTCAAACACTTTTTATGTTTAAAGTTTTTCTAAATTCCAAAGTAATTATCATTTAAAAAACATTACAAATTTAAACCCAAAATAAAAAATAAGGCGGGAAGAGAGAGAAAATTCCTGAAATTTTTTGAAAACAGGGTCATATGTCCCGGTTGGAGCCACCAACCGGGACTAAAGACCCCTGCGCGCGCCCCTTGGGCTGATGAAAAAAATTGAACTATACGTCCCGGTTGGTGGCTCCAACCGGGACGTATGACCCTTTAGTCCCGGTTGGAACCACCAACCGGGACAAAAGGTCCTTTGGTTATAACTGGGTGCCCCTCCTCTTCTTCCCCATCTCACAATCTCTTCTCGCGCACGACGCCGTCAAGCTGCCCCGCCGCCGTGCACACCCTACCGGTCGCCCTCGCCCAGCCAAGCGTGCAGGAAGCTTCGCCTCGTCGCCCCGAGGCTTCTTCCCGAAGGAATCGGCCCCGCTCGCTCCCAATCGTCGCCAACGACCCTCGAGCCCGACGACCGCCGTCGTCGATTCGCCGGCTCCCGACCTCGCCTTTACTCCCCGACACCACCACCGCACACCTGGTGAGCTGCTGGTCCTCGTGGACCCTCTCTCTCGCCTCCTCTCGCCCTGGTTCCTCCTCCCCGTCGACCACCTGCCACCACCGCCGCTCACCGTCGTCGTGCTCCCTCTCCGGTGACCTTTTGGAGGCGGCGCCGCTACTCTTTGGCTCGCCTCAACCTCCTCTCTCTAACGCGCGCATGCACGCGCCCTAGATCGCCCCTAACACCATTCCCCGTCACCGTCCTGCAAGACACCGCCGGCGTAACGTCACTCGTGCGTTAGCGCGACCCAGCCAGGGACCACTTTGCCTGCGTGGCTTGCCTATGTGGCCTCTGGCCCACAGGTCAGCCTCTCTGGCTAGCCCCAGCCCGAGTGAAAAATGCCCCTGAACCACTTTTGCTTGTGTGGCTGCTGAGGTGGCTCCGGGCCCCTCTGTCAGTCACTGTGGCTAGGTATGCCTGCGGTGTAAAAAGTTTAACCAGCTTTTAATAATTTCATAAATAATTATAATCTTATAAATTCAATAACTTTTAATCTATAAGTCAGAAAAATATGAATAATATATCAAAATTTTCAGAAAAATGAAACCTAGCTAGCTAAGCTATGATAATGCATTGTTCAACAACTTAAATGACAAGTTTAATTAGAAGAACAAATATTCCCCTCTCATGTGTTCCGGAGTTTCTCCGAGTTAGGGTTTTCACTCCTCGGAACCCCGATTAATTATCGAGCATGCTTTAGGGTTACATTTCAATGCAATTCAACTTGTCATATCATCATACTTGCTTGAGCATTGCATCGATGCCATGTGTTGACGGTTTCCCTTTCTTTCGGTTGTTTGGTTCTTCCCGGTAGAATACGATATCGAGATCGAGATCGAGATCGAAGCCAGAGATCAACACCGTCGAAGCTCGAAGAAAAATACTTGACCAACTATAATTGTAACACCCTCAGAATCGGCCCTATGCAAGTTTTAGCGAAAACCCGCCAAACCCGCATAGAAATGATTCGAAGGTGCCCACCAGGCACTTGCGTGCGGGTGGAAATCAAAGTAATAACATTACACAACAGTCCTCGATGGGACCCACAGAACAGATATATACAACAGCGACTCAATGAGTCAAGAATACAGATATAATATACAAAGATCCAAATCACCTTGAAAAAAAATGATATAGCGTCCAGCTACGGACAAGATGCAAATGGGGCTAAGAGCCCTGAAGAATAACCAATGGCGTCCATAACCCTGCCCAGGCCAAGCCGGAAGGGTAACCCTGCTAACGACGTCGATCTCAAAACCTGCTTAAACAAAGGGGTGCCGACAAAGGGCAAAGGAAAAAGAGGAGCGTCAGTACTGAGGCCAGTACACGGCGAGACTAGAATTCGGCGGTCCTCGCCTACAAAGGTATGGTGGACTGAGCGGCAGCGGCAGCATGCACTAAACAACCTATAGAGACTCGATACAACTGGCGACTATCAGAGAGGGGTGAGAAAGACCTATCCGGAACCAGCGTGATACTAACACCAAACAAACCCATCCTGGCATTCCCCCTCGAGACCAAACGAGGAAGTCAACCGAGGAACTCACACAGTTGGCAGTTTTATTTATTTAGTTTTCGTTGCAGCAATTACTAGTCAGGTATAGATAATCATCCTGATAAATAATCAGTGGGCACTTTTTGTTAGTCATTCCGTTATAGTGGCAACACTTACTAGTCAGATACAATTAGCATGAGATAACCCCAAAACCCAGCAGTTGTTGGTACTTTTACTTAGCCATTCCGTTGTAGTGAAGCTGATTACTAGTCAAATCGAATACAAGTCAATTATAACAGTAAACTTTAGTTATAGTTGTCTATGATCAAGCACTGTGCTCCAAGTCGTCCATAACCGCGGACACGGCTTCTCGAAAAGATTTAACCCTGCAGGGGTGCACCAAAGTATCCACAGGCACTTCGACCCTTTTTGCCAGATCAGTTAACATACACCCATCGGTATGTCGGCGGGGCCTAAGTCACGACGTTCCCAGCCCCAAAGCAAGTACGTGGGGGCCACCCCACCAAGTCGACACCCGCAACGAAGTCGGCCGATCTCCGAGACGGACTTAGGGTTTGGGTAGACGGCAGTGAGCGACAGCAAATCCCCAAACGGGGACTGTCGACACCGCGAAAACGTGTCCCGATCCTAAACAGTACAGGTGCTATATGTCGCACAATTTAAATAAAGCGGTAAAGCATGGCATAAAACCTCAAACTAGTTTGTGGCCCCCAGTACAATACTTTGAAATCAGGTAATAATCAATGGGGGGCCCATATCTCCCCACCTGTGGTTAGCGCGCTCGATCTCGGAACAGGTGTCAAGAACTCGGGGTCCTACGGGACACAAGTGGGCGGTCGGAAACCAAATATTATCTATCACCCACCGATGCCTCTGCTTAATTCAATTTTAGTTGTTAAACAATAATTAAAGTGAACAATAAGTAAAGCCATGGTCTTTTCCAACATTGAACATGCGGCAATTCTCCAACAACTGTGGTACTTGACGACACGCAACAGCACTTGAGCAAGCGACTACGGCGCGCAAGTCCAACTATCTACCAACAACAGGTAATAGGATGTGTCCAAGGCAATATAGGGCTGCAAGGGATATCACAGGTACGGAAACTAGAGCATCGCAACACTGATAGCAATAGATCAACAGGAGGGAATAAATACTATAAAAGTAAGATGGGTAGAAAGGGGGAGATGCTCGCCTGAAAACATTGTCGAAGGTTCAACCGAAGATCGGGGCGAAGCTCACATCAACTCAACGGCCTTATCCGCGAAGAAGCAAAACACTAGAATAAACATCGGATGCAATATTTAATACAACGGCAGAAGATCGGCATGATGCATGTATGATGCATGACATGGCAAAAGTGCAATGCAATTAGGTCATATTAAGCGGAACCGGGGTCCCGACATTTAATTAGATGGTTCAAGTTGTTTAGATACCCCGCAATTTAAATGTTGGATTAACATGGCAAAATATAATACCGGTTCGATGCACAGATTTAAATAAGGCCAATATAAGGCTAGATTTGCCCGCATATGGGCCCCATATTTAATTATGAGGTGAATCGGCATAAGGCCCCCAAACCACATGATCATGCATGCAAGTATGGCAATTAATATGCATCAAGTTGTTATTATGTTATAAACTAGGGTGTCGGGAAGGGGTGCACACTTTAGAGGGTTCTCGACGGACTTGAGGTTCCGGGGGGTTCAGGGTTCGGGGTCGGTCTCGGGGTCCAGGGTTCGACGGATTCGGTCTTGACGGAAGCGTGCGCGCCGGGATCGGGATCGGCGGGAGCATTCTCGGGTCGGGGTCAGGGTCTTCGGATCGGGGTAGATCTTGGCGTTCCGTGGTCTTCGGGTCATGTCGACGGTCATGGCGTTCGGGATGAAGAACTTGTCGTCCGGCGGTAGATCTTGTCGATTCCCTCCAACGGCCTTGTTGTTCCGCAGCGTAGATCTTGGGGAAGTTTCGGGGTTCCACGGGCTCGACTCGACAATCGGAATCCGGGAACGGGTCTTGGCGAACTTGGCGGTTATCGGGTTCGGTCGCCGAATCCGTGAGGAAGATCTCGTACTAGTGCAGCAGATCATGTCTCTTCAACTCGATCTCGGAGCACCACCGTCTTCTAATCGTCACCACACTACACCATGTCCACATGCGGGACAGAGGGGTGGAACACCGACGGCGAGGGCGGAAGAGGCGCGGGCTGGTGGCGGCTTCAGGGCGTCGGGGTGCACCGGTGGTGGGCTCGGGGGCCACGGGGCGACGGGGAAGCGGCCTGGGGCGGCGAGGTCGCTGGGAGGCGCTGGTCGGCGGGGGACACGGCGACGGTGGACGCGGGAGGAGGCGGCTCGGCCAGAGGAGGGGCCGGGCGGGGCGCTCCCGGCCAGCGACGGCGATGCAGAGGCGCCGGGCAGGCGGTGCGCGGCGGCTCGGGCTGCGGAGGCGGGCGCGCGACGCTGCAGGAACGGCTCGGGGGCGAGCTCGCCGGCGGAGACGGGCGAGGCGCGGCGGCTCGGGCTGCGGAGGCGGGCGCGCGACGCTGCAGGAACGGCTCGGGGGCGAGCTCGCCGGCGGAGACGGGCGAGGCGCGGTGGCTACGGCGGCGCCGGAGGCGGCAGAAGCGAGGCGGACGGCGAGGCTGGTGACGGGCGGCGGAGGAGGGCTCGGGTGGAGCGGCGGGGTCGGCCGGCGACGGGAACCGAGCGGCGGGTGAGCGGCGTGCGTCGGAGGCTGTGTGGGGAGAGAGACGAGAGGAGAAGGAGGTGGGGGAAGAGGCCACGCGGGGGGGAACAGCGGCAGGTGGGTGGGACCCAGGCGTGGGGTGGGATCGGGTGTGGGGCTGGGCATGCGTGGCGTGTACTGTGTGCGTGTGTTGGATGGATGGTGTGGGCAGGCGGGTCCACAGGGGAGAGAGAGGAGAGAGAGAGGGGAGGGGAGAGGGATAGGCTGATGTGGCAGCGACGGGTTGGAGGGGAGTTTGGGGAGGGTGAGGTGGCACCTGGCTATTGGGGGGAGTGATGTGGAGAGGAGGGCTGGGTAGATTAGTTGGTAGGTTTAGGAATTAGGTGGACCGATTTAAAAAAAAATGGGGGTGGTCGTTCGGGTCGATTCGGCCCGTTCGACTGCCCCTATTAAAAATAATTAAATGTTTTATTTAATTCCAACAAGCCTTTTGCAAACTATTAGCAGACAAAGTAAAATATTCCGGCGACCCGGTTTTGATATTTGAATAGAGGTGGGGCGTTTTAGAAAACAAAACGGGCTTTGCGAAATAGTTTTATGCAAACAATGCATATTGATGACGATGCAATGCACAAATTCAACGCGATTTTCTAGTAGTGGTTTTGCGGGATGCCACAATTCGACACCACTAACAATGGATCTCGCCCTCGAGATCCGCCTCATGGTACCGGAAGGAAGGTCGGCGATCTGCGTCTTCTTGACTCGTGTAGATCCTCGCGATACCACTAACAAGAGGTCGTTGATCCCGTTCGTCAAGAGAGCACTCCGGATAACCAACAGACGAAGTTAAAGGTAGGCCACCCCTAACTTTCATGGAAGGAGTAGAATTGCATCGATCCACCATTCAATATACAGAGCAAATGATAAGAGTAGTGGTATGGTCGCGACTCCATCCCGCACTCAAAGCATTACTCTGTACACGAATAGACAGATTATGCAACCAACCCTCGGATTCAGACTGAAGATCTCGACAAGCGAGGTTCGGATCAAAGGAGTGATGCAGACTCTGCATCGGATCTGGCGTAGATGTTGTCGTCGCGTCAGAAAACACCGGAAGGCGCAAACAAAGAACAAAGGATGGTTCCATAGACGAAGGATTCCTCGGATAGCATGAAGACCAGATGTAGCAACACCGTTATCAGAGGAGGAAGCGAAACCCTGAAGGTACGACGGAACCCAACCACGAGAAATCCTGGACTCGAAGAAGGTAAGAGAGTGGATTCAAAACACGTCGAGGTAAGAGGAGAATAGCAGAGGGGTAAGGAGTAAAATCAGACCTAACCAGAACTATCCAATCGATTTTGCAAAATAATTTTTGACACTCTACTTCGGCCGTTAGCTAGGTTATCCTGCAGGCTGGACTTGTGGGGTATCGCAACTGCTGAGCTCTGATACCACTCTGTAACACCCTCAGAATCGGCCCTATGCAAGTTTTAGCGAAAACCCGCCAAACCCGCATAGAAACGATTCGAAGGTGCCCACCAGGCACTTGCGTGCGGGTGGAAATCAAAGTAATAACATTACACAACAGTCCTCGATGGGACCCACAGAACAGATATATACAACAGCGACTCAATGAGTCAAGAATACAGATATAATATACAAAGATCCAAATCACCTTGAAAAAAAATGATATAGCGTCCAGCTACGGACAAGATGCAAATGGGGCTAAGAGCCCTGAAGAATAACCAATGGCGTCCATAACCCTGCCCAGGCCAAGCCGGAAGGGTAACCCTGCTAACGACGTCGATCTCAAAACCTGCTTAAACAAAAGGGGTGCCGACAAAGGGCAAAGGAAAAAGAGGAGCGTCAGTACTGAGGCCAGTACACGGCGAGACTAGAATTCGGCGGTCCTCGCCTACAAAGGTATGGTGGACTGAGCGGCAGCGGCAGCATGCACTAAACAACCTATAGAGACTCGATACAACTGGCGACTATCAGAGAGGGGTGAGAAAGACCTATCCGGAACCAGCGTGATACTAACACCAAACAAACCCATCCTGGCATTCCCCCTCGAGACCAAACGAGGAAGTCAACCGAGGAACTCACACAGTTGGCAGTTTTATTTATTTAGTTTTCGTTGCAGCAATTACTAGTCAGGTATAGATAATCATCCTGATAAATAATCAGTGGGCACTTTTTGTTAGTCATTCCGTTATAGTGGCAACACTTACTAGTCAGATACAATTAGCATGAGATAACCCCAAAACCCAGCAGTTGTTGGTACTTTTACTTAGCCATTCCGTTGTAGTGAAGCTGATTACTAGTCAAATCGAATACAAGTCAATTATAATAGTAAACTTTAGTTATAGTTGTCTATGATCAAGCACTGTGCTCCAAGTCGTCCATAACCGCGGACACGGCTTCTCGAAAAGATGTAACCCTGCAGGGGTGCACCAAAGTATCCACAGGCACTTCGACCCTTTTTGCCAGATCAGTTAACATACACCCATCGGTATGTCGGCGGGGCCTAAGTCACGACGTTCCCAGCCCCAAAGCAAGTACGTGGGGGCCACCCCACCAAGTCGACACCCGCAACGAAGTCGGCCGGTCTCCGAGACGGACTTAGGGTTTGGGTAGACGGCAGTGAGCGACAGCAAATCCCCAAACGGGGACTGTCGACACCGCGAAAACGTGTCCCGATCCTAAACAGTACAGGTGCTATATGTCGCACAATTTAAATAAAGCGGTAAAGCATGGCATAAAACCTCAAACTAGTTTGTGGCCCCCAGTACAATACTTTGAAATCAGGTAATAATCAATGGGGGGCCCATATCTCCCCACCTGTGGTTAGCGCGCTCGATCTCGGAACAGGTGTCAAGAACTCGGGGTCCTACGGGACACAAGTGGGCGGTCGGAAACCAAATATTATCTATCACCCACCGATGCCTCTGCTTAATTCAATTTTAGTTGTTAAACAATAATTAAAGTGAACAATAAGTAAAGCCATGGTCTTTTCCAACATTGAACATGCGGCAATTCTCCAACAACTGTGGTACTTGACGACACGCAACAGCACTTGAGCAAGCGACTACGGCGCGCAAGTCCAACTATCTACCAACAACAGGTAATAGGATGTGTCCAAGGCAATATAGGGCTGCAAGGGATATCACAGGTACGGAAACTAGAGCATCGCAACACTGATAGCAATAGATCAACAGGAGGGAATAAATACTATAAAAGTAAGATGGGTAGAAAGGGGGAGATGCTCGCCTGAAAACATTGTCGAAGGTTCAACCGAAGATCGGGGCGAAGCTCACATCAACTCAACGGCCTTATCCGCGAAGAAGCAAAACACTAGAATAAACATCGGATGCAATATTTAATACAACGGCAGAAGATCGGCATGATGCATGTATGATGCATGACATGGCAAAAGTGCAATGCAATTAGGTCATATTAAGCGGAACCGGGGTCCCGACATTTAATTAGATGGCTCAAGTTGTTTAGATACCCCGCAATTTAAATGTTGGATTAACATGGCAAAATATAATACCGGTTCGATGCACAGATTTAAATAAGGCCAATATAAGGCTAGATTTGCCCGCATATGGGCCCCATATTTAATTATGAGGTGAATCGGCATAAGGCCCCCAAACCACATGATCATGCATGCAAGTATGGCAATTAATATGCATTAAGTTGTTATTATGTTATAAACTAGGGTGTCGGGAAGGGGTGCACACTTTAGAGGGTTCTCGACGGACTTGAGGTTCCGGGGGGTTCGGGGTTCGGGGTCGGTCTCGGGGTCCAGGGTTCGACGGATTCGGTCTTGACGGAAGCGTGCGCGCCGGGATCGGGATCGGCGGGAGCGTTCTCGGGTCGGGGTCAGGGTCTTCGGATCGGGGTAGATCTTGGCGTTCCGTGGTCTTCGGGTCATGTTGACGGTCATGGCGTTCGGGATAAAGAACTTGTCGTCCGGCGGTAGATCTTGTCGATTCCCTCCAACGGCCTTGTTGTTCCGCAGCGTAGATCTTGGGGAAGTTTCGGGGTTCCACGGGCTCGACTCGACAATCGGAATCCGGGAACGGGTCTTGGCGAACTTGGCGGTTATCGGGTTCGGTCGCCGAATCCGTGAGGAAGATCTCGTACTAGTGCAGCAGATCATGTCTCTTCAACTCGATCTCGGAGCACCACCGTCTTCTAATCGTCACCACACTACACCATGTCCACATGCGGGACAGAGGGGTGGAACACCGACGGCGAGGGCGGAAGAGGCGCGGGCTGGTGGCGGCTTCAGGGCGTCGGGGTGCACCGGTGGTGGGCTCGGGGGCCACGGGGCGACGGGGAAGCGGCCTGGGGCGGCGAGGTCGCTGGGAGGCGCTGGTCGGCGGGGGACACGGCGACGGTGGACGCGGGAGGAGGCGGCTCGGCCAGAGGAGGGGCCGGGCGGGGCGCTCCCGGCCAGCGACGGCGATGCAGAGGCGCCGGGCAGGCGGTGCGCGGCGGCTCGGGCTGCGGAGGCGGGCGCGCGACGCTGCAGGAACGGCTCGGGGGCGAGCTCGCCGGCGGAGACGGGCGAGGCGCGGCGGCTCGGGCTACGGAGGCGGGCGCGCGACGCTGCAGGAACGGCTCGGGGGCGAGCTCGCCGGCGGAGACGGGCGAGGCGCGGCGGCTACGGCGGCGCCGGAGGCGGCAGAAGCGAGGCGGACGGCGAGGCTGGTGACGGGCGGCGGAGGAGGGCTCGGGTGGAGCGGCGGGGTCGGCCGGCGACGGGAACCGAGCGGCGGGTGAGCGGCGTGCGTCGGAGGCTGTGCGGGGAGAGAGACGAGAGGAGAAGGAGGTGGGGGAAGAGGCCACGCGGGGGGAACAGCGGCAGGTGGGTGGGACCCAGGCGTGGGGTGGGATCGGGTGTGGGGCTGGGCATGCGTGGCGTGTACTGTGTGCGTGTGTTGGATGGATGGTGTGGGCAGGCGGGTCCACAGGGGAGAGAGAGGAGAGAGAGGGGAGGGGAGAGGGATAGGCTGATGTGGCAGCGACGGGTTGGAGGGGAGTTTGGGGAGGGTGAGGTGGCACCTGGCTATTGGGGGGAGTGATGTGGAGAGGAGGGCTGGGTAGATTAGTTGGTAGGTTTAGGAATTAGGTGGACCGATTTAAAAAAAAATGGGGGTGGTCGTTCGGGTCGATTCGGCCCGTTCGACTGCCCCTATTAAAAATAATTAAATGTTTTATTTAATTCCAACAAGCCTTTTGCAAACTATTAGCAGACAAAGTAAAATATTCCGGCGACCCGGTTTTGATATTTGAATAGAGGTGGGGCGTTTTAGAAAACAAAACGGGCTTTGCGAAATAGTTTTATGCAAACAATGCATATTGATGACGATGCAATGCACAAATTCAACGCGATTTTCTAGTAGTGGTTTTGCGGGATGCCACAATAATCAAGTCAAGTACAAGGATCCTGAAGCTCTGCTTTCGGCTATCAACAGGCAAAGGCAAGCATAGCCCCACCATCATATAATCCTATGATTTCGAAAGCATTTCAATTCTTGCCATGATGCATACGATTCTACTGTGGTCTTTTATTGATAGATAGAGTGTCCTATCTGTTGCATTACTCCCTTTGAGCTTATATTACCTGTTCCACTGCTCCTAGCATATTAGGTTTATTAGTTTGGATTATTAGGTTTATTATTAGTTAGGTATTATTAGGTTTATTAATTAGTTAGGTATTATTAGTCTTCGGCCCCACTCGTCAGTCACTATGGGTAGCCCCAGACCCGATGAAAAACTACCCCCCATGTTCTGATGTAAAGTGACACAGTAACTATTTTAAAATGGTTTAATATTTTCAAAAATTGATATAAACTTTTAAATTCAATAACTAATGATTTATAAGTCAGAAAAATACAAATAATATATCAAAATGTTTAGAAAATTGAGAGCTATGTGTCTAAGCAATCATAATGCATTGTCAAGCAACTTTAAACCCTAGTTTAGTTAAAGAAACATCAACACCCCTTATGTACATGTGGGTTCGCCGGTGTGTCCTTGCTAGGGCATCCCGAACCCTTTTAAATCGATGTTGCACCTAGGGTTAGTGTAGGATCTCTAAATCTGACATGTCATACATATTGATTGCGCATTGTATTATGCCATGTATTGATTGCCGCATTTCTTTCCGGTATTGGTTCTTCGTGATAGGATCCGAGCCCGATGGTTTCTCCGAATTAGGGTTTCTGATATTGTAAATTCATTTTTATTATTATGTATGTATATATTAGGGTTTCTCCAAATTAAGGTTTATATCTCTCAACACCGTACCTAACATTCTCCCTTAGCCGCTTTGACTTATCCGTTTTTCCACCTATGCAGAAAATATGGACCCACACGACAAAGACGAAGAAAAGGAAGAGTTGATCCAATGTGTGATCCGCGGGGAAGAAAATTTAGATGTATCGACATTTCTGAACAACTCCGGTCAGGGTGATCCTCTCTTTGCCGGAAGAGACGACTTGTTTGAGGTTGAAGGTGATGCCTTCCGCGAGGGAGAAGGCGATGCCTTGTGTAATCGAGAAGACGACCACTCTGGCGAGGTGCATGTAATATAATTAATTCATTAATTAATCATCTGCTATCTATATAGAAATAGTAACGATGATCTTTCTTCTTTTAGCCCTCCAAATCGAACAAATCTACTGAAAAGAGCGGACGAGGCCCAACCAAAAAGTTGGAAGACCATGAGAGGTTCAGGATCGAAGATATCGCTGAAGACGGCAAACTGACGGCTCCCTAAGTTGTCGCAATCAAATTTGTGGCACAATGCGGAGTAATCGTTAGGGGCTTAATCCCGATCACCATTCAAAATTGGAATAGGCCTGCTGATGCGGAAGAAGAGGAACATGTTTGTTTGTCCCTAATAAGGCCAAAGATTTACTGTGGAAGAGGCTCATGCTTAATTTCAAACTACCGAAGATAGAGCTGGATCCAAATGCGGAGGATCCAGTTGAGGACGCCTTAGAACATGGGAGAGCCATGGAGGCTAAGGTCAGGGAGTAGGCTATGAAGAAGATGGCCCAGTGTTTCACCAACTGGAAGAAAAGATTGCAACTTGACTATGTCGTGAAAGAGAAGACTCCGGATTTCAAGAAGATTCAGTTTGAGAAGATAAAACCATTCTGGGCTGAGTTTGTGAATTACAAGACATCAGAAAAAGCTAAGAAAATGTCTGCAACGAATAAGATGAATGCTGCTAACAAGAAGTATCACCATACTATGGGGCAAGGTGGCTACAGGGCTGGCATTCCTAAGTGGGAGAAACTTGAGAATGAACTGCGTGCTGAAAAGATCATCCCAGAGACAGACGATTGGATCGAACATGCAAGGAATTGGTTTTACGGGCATGGGGGCAACTTGGACTCGGAACGGATGTGTATATATAACATACGACATAAAGAAGACCCCTTGCTAATCGAGAAGATGAGAAAAGCAATAAAGGTTGTTAAAGATGGAGACTTCATTCCCGATAGAGAGAATGATGAGCTCACACTCGCCCTTGGAAATAAGGAACACGATGGACGAACACGAGGCACAAGCGGCTCCAAACCATGGAGGACTGGGTTTCCCGAAGAGAGGAATAAATATCCTGATAGAAGCCGTCAGAGGAGAAAGGACAAGGCGGAAGTTGAAGCAGATATTCAGAAAGAGCGAATGCGTATATTTGAAGAACAAATAAAGCAACAACAAGATGAAATTAACGCACTTAAAGAGCAAAGTACTACCGGCCCATCTCAGCAGCACACTGCATTCAATGCTACCGGCCTATCGAATGATCGAAAAAGCAGTGTGGCTTCCACCGAGGTCCCGGGTGATGACGATGACGATGGTGCACCGACGATGGCTCCTGTTGGCTACCCAGTGGATGATATCACACAGATGACACACTGCAAGCTACATGTCAAAGTTGTGAACATATCAATGAAGGTGGCGGTCGGCTATGCCTTACCAATTGGAACCACACCAACTTACCACTGCCGTCCGGTTCCATAGGGCTACGCTGTTTTCGGGGTGGATGAAATCATGCCCACCTTTGAAGTTTTGAAGCTTGACTACCCTGCAGGTGAAGGGGATGTGACTGAATTGGGAGACGCAACAAACGTCACCATTCTATGGCCAAAGGAATGTATCGTGCTTCGAAATCACACGCCAAGGCCATCTTCGCCGCCGCCTCACCCATCTCCAGCGAGGTCGTCGCCGCCGCGGCAGCCGTCTTCGTCGCCTCACCCGGCTCTGTCACCTCACCCGTCTCCGTCGCCTCACCAATCTCCGGCGCAGCCATCGCCGCGGCAGCCATCGCCGGTGCCTCAGGATAAAAAGCATAAGCGTACCGCTACTCTGCGTCGTGCTAAGCGATCGCCGAAACGTAAACAAGAGCCTCTTCCAAAAGTACCAAAGGTTCCTCCCAAGAGAGCTGATGACTGTACTGAAGAGGAAACTACGGCTATCGTTGTTACAGAAATGACAGTGTTTTTCGCTAAGCTGAGGCAGCCGAAAGAGCCAGAGTTCCCCAGCACCAAAGAAGAAAAGGCCAGAGTGTTCAAAATTCTAAAGACTCTTCATCAACCCGAGCCAAAACTGTCATCAGGCTATGAGCGTTCTATTCATAAGTCACATGCGGCACAACAAGCCTCGAAGAGCAGTACTGATGCAAGCAAGAAATCTATTGCCCAGCTCGGAGAACAAGCAAAACAGTCTTGCGCCCCTCTCAAGGTGATTTCCCATACCAATGTGGGGTCGAGCAAATATGGGGCAGAAATTTAGAGCAACTCCACGTACGCAAACAATACTCTATAGTTTTTAATTACCATCAAATTGTGTTTAGTTTCATTCATATAGGCTGACTCCTTTTTAAAATCAGATCGAACGCCTACGGGACGGTCTTCTGCCAAAGGATCGCGTACGAGAAATTCAGGAGGAATTGGGGGAATCTTGGATGCAGAAGTCCTAAACCCAAAAGAGGAACACTATTCGGGTGTGTATAAACAATAGGGATTGTACAAATAGCTTATTTTGTATCTAGTGCATGAACTCGATCCGTGTATCAAATGTAATATGTTCGACACTTGGATCTATATTGTCATGATGATCTTGTGTAATATAATGGTTCCTTCATTGATGAGTGCAAAACACTAAATAAATAATAAAACAACATAAATGAATTCTTTGCCGCGGCACAAAAAGTGGCCAAAATGCTGCCGCGGCAACAAAAGTTGCCAAAATGAATTCTCTGCCGCGGCAGAGAAATGTGTCAAATCTCTGCCGCGGTAGAGGGTTATTTGTCCCGGTTCGTGTTATGAACCGGGACGGTTGCTCCACCCCCCCCCCCCCCCTCGCCCTCTGTCGCGGCCACGTGTACCCCCTTTTGTCCCGGTTGGTGGGGCAACCGGGACTAAAGGTTGGGGCTTTAGTCCCGATTGCCTCGTCCCGGTTGGGTAACCGGGACTAAAGCCCCTTACCAACCGGGACCAATGGGGTTGTTCCCACTAGTGATAGGAGTAAAACAATCAATCAACAAGGGGAAGAAATTCGGAGATGATGACATAAAGGTAGCTATGGGGGCAATTGTGAGTACAAGAAAATAAACCGCTGAGGAGAGGAGGATGCCTAGGGACAAGGAAGCGGTGATCGAGGAGAGGAGAGCCGCCACCGAGGAAAGGAGGTTGGCATTGGAGGATAAGAAGGTTACCATGGAAGAAAATGCCTGACTCATGGAGAAAGAGAAAAATCTATTCTTCATGGACACATCTAACCTCGATGAAAGGCAAAAATAATATATTAACCTTTGTCGTGATGAAGTGTTGGCTAAAAAAGATAACTAGCCGCCGCCAAAGAAAGAGGTTGACATTGGAGGAGAAGAAGGTTTCCATGGAAGAAAATGCCTGACTCATGGAGCAAGAGAAAAATATTTTCTTTATGGACACATCCAACCTCAATGAAAGGAAAAAGGAATACATTAACCTTTGCCATGATGAAGTGTTGGCTAAAAAATGAATGATGGAAAATTCTATGAAGAGTGGGTTTGGAGGCATGAGTTCCATGTTAGGGATGAGTGCACCCATGGGTGAATATGGAGGCTATGGTGGCATGGGAGCACCTCCGGGAGGCTATGGAGGCATGGGAGGCTTGGGATCTCCACTGATGAGTGGCTTCAGAGGCTCTGATACCATTATAGGGGTTCGTAGCATGGAAAACAAAAAATTTCTACCGCATGCACACAAACAAGCCAAGATCTATCTACTAGACTGTAGCAACAAGTCGATTAGATTACTCACCCTCAAAGATTCCAAAGCGGTTAATGAGAGCAGATTCTCGTGGATGATGTAGTCGTACACTTGCCGATCTCAACATCGTGTAGACGATCCTTCCGACGCTGCATTTCGGCAGCGCTTCCGCAGTCGGTCACACGTTCAGTACTCGATGAAGACCTTCCTCTCCCTTGTTCCAGCAGGCAGTGAAGGTTGTAGTTCTCCCCTCGCGATTCCGGCAGTACGACGGCGTGGTGTCGGAAGTAGAGGGAAAATCCTACAGGGCTTCGCCTAAGCCGGAGCAGGTTATGGTGGATCTAGGGTTTCTAGCGATCTAGTTCTAGAGGGCCGGAGAGGAGAAGGTGGAGTCGGCAGCGGCTAGGGCGACGACGATGGGCCGGCGGTGGCGCTGGGCGGCGGCGCGGCTGGCGGCGAGCGGCGGAGGCACTGGCGGCGGCGGCGGCTCAAGGTGGGGAGGGCTTGTTCTGATATCTTGGGGCAGCCCCTCCCCTCTATTTATGAGAGCGAGGGCTGTTGGAGATATGCCCAAGAGGCAATAATAAAGTGGTTATTATCATATCTTCACACTTATGATAAATGTTTACATACCATGCTATAATTGTATTAACCGGAAACATTAATACTTGTGTGATTTGTAAACTAAAATAAGAGTCCCTAGTAAAGCCTCTTGTTAAACTAGCTTGTTGGTTAATATATGATCATGGTTTCCTGATCATGAACATAGAGATGCTATTAACAACAGGATCATATCATTAGGAGAATGATGTGATGGACATACTCCTATAGATAAGCGTAGCATAAAGATCAAGTCATTTCATTAGTTCAATTGCTATATGCTTTCTGATACATAGTAACCTAATTCCTTCGACCATGAGATCATGCATATCACCTTTACCGGATGGATGCTTTGATGACATCAAACACCACACCGTAACTGGGTGGCTATAAAGGTGGCATTGAGTGTTCGGAAAGTATTGGTTGAAACACATGGATCAAGAGTGGGATTTGTCCATCCATATGACGGATAGATATACTCTGGGCCCTCTCGGTGGAATGTCATCCAATTAGCTTGCAATCATGTGACTGGCTCACAAGGGATCACATATCACGGGAACGAGAAAAGAGTACTTATCAGTAACGAGGTTGAACTAGGTATGCAGAGATACCGACGATCATAACCTCGGATAAGTAAACTATCGTGAGATAAAGGGAAATTGGTATCGTATGTAAGTGGTTCATTCGATCGCAAAGTAATCGTAGAAATATGTGAGAGCCATATGAATTTCCAGATTCCTCTATTGGTTATTGTTCGGAGAAGTGTCTCGATCATGTCTGCATAATTCACGAACCGTAGGGAGACACACTTAAGGATTCGACGTTGTTTGAGTAGTTATGGTATTATGAGAAAGAGACCGAATGTTGTTCGGAGTCTCGGATGGGATCCGGGATATCACGAGGTGATCCGGAATGGTCCGGAGAATAAGATTCATATAAGGAAAGTCCCGTTTCGGAGTTCGGGAATGATTCCGGTGTTTTCATCGGGAATGTTCTAGAAGGGTCCGGATTGTCCGGCACTCCGGGGGGGAGGGTACATGAGTGTGTCATTGAATGATTGCATCATGTACTAAGTGTTCTTGCTTTTCCAAAAACATGAAAGTCAAATTGCCAGTTTGAAAGTCAAACGGCTAAAACAGGAAACTGTGGAAAACAGGAAACTGTGGGAAACAGGAAACTATGGGAAACAAGCAAGAGGAGGTTGAAACCAACTTGGAGGAGGAGTTCCTCTCCTCCTTGGCCGGCGCCCAGCCCTAGGCCGAGTTGGGGAGGGACTCCCTCCCTCCCTGGCGCGCCTAGCCCCTCCACCTATAAAAGGAGGGGCAGGGCTCCTCCTTGAGACACACAAGTTCCTATCCTCTAATCTCCGGTTTAGAGCCGTTTTGGTTTAGAGCTTCTAATTGCTTTAGCCTGCGGTTTAGAGCCTTCTAATTGGTGTGTCTAATCCCTAGGCCACTAATAGCCCTCTCTCATAATCCACCATACTCACTCCGGCTTAAGGTGAAGCCCTGCGGGATCTCCCCTCTACTTCCGGTACCACGCCGTTGTGCTGCCGGAATCGCGAGGAGAGTGCTACAACCTCCGCTGCCTGCTGGAACAAGGGAGAGGAAGGTCTTCGTCGAGTACCGAACGTGTGACCGACTGCGGGAGCGCTGCCGGAACACAGCGCCGGAAGGATCGTCTACGCGATCTTGAGATCGGAAGTGTACGACTACATCACCCACGAGAATCTGCTCTCGTTAACCGCTTTGGAATCTTCGAGGGTAAGTTATTCCATCGACTCGTTGCTACAATCTAGTAGATAGATCTTGGCTTGTTTGTTTGTATGCGATATAAAAATTTTGTTTTCCATGCTACGAACCCCTACAGTGGTATCAGAGCCGTGTCTATATGTAGATTTGTTGCACGAGTAGAACACAATGGTCATTGTGGGCGTTGATGCTTTTATTGTCAATTGCTTCTTGTGTACTTTGCATCTTGCGGTATGTTGGGATGAAGCGGCCCGGGCTAACCTTACATGACATCGTTCATGAGACTTGCTCCACGCTCGACATGCAACTTGTATTGCATAAGTGGCTTTGCGGGTGCCTGTTTCTCCTAGCATAGTTAAGATCCATTTTACAACGGGTGATTAACAATACTAGTATCAATGTTGTGGTTCATGTTCGTAAGTTAGAACGACACTTATTAACAGCCCCAAACCACGTAAAACATGCAAAGAAAGTAGAGGCGTCTAACTTTGTTTTGCAGGGGTGTGCAGTGATGTGATATGGCCATGATTGTGATTATATATGATGTATGCAATGTTCCTTATTGTAAGTCGGCAACCGGCAGGAGCCATATGGTTGTCTTTAATTTCTGTTAAGACCCGCGTGTCTATTCAAAGTAGTTGTAATAGTTGAAGCCGGTGGAAGACAACCATGGAGAAGCGTCATTGACCTTGATGCAATGCCGGTGATGATGGAGATCATGTTCGTGCTAGAAGATGGAGATCGGAAGCACAAAGAAGAAAGGCCATATCATATCACATATTATGAATTGCATGTGATGTTAATCCTTTATGCATCTTGTATTGCTTAGTAGACGACGGTAGCATTATAAGATGATCCCTCAAGCACACAATTTCAAGTTCTTAAGTGTTCACCCTTAGTATGCACCGTTGCTAATGCTTGTTGTTTCGAAGCACCACGTGATGATCGGGTGTGTTAGATTCCGCAAGTGTATACAACGTAAGCAAGCCAGATTTGCTTATGCGGTAGCTAAGGTTTGATCTTGACGAGCCTAGCATGTACAGACATGGCCTCAGGAACACTGATTACCGAAAGGTAGAGCATGAGTCATATAGTAGATATGATGAACATGTTGATTGTTCGCCATTGAAGCTATATCAACTCTCGTGATGATCGGTTTTGATGTGGTGGATTTGGTTCGTGTGATCACTAAAACAATGTGAGGGATATTGTTTTGAGTGGGAGTTCACCTAGATTAATTTAATTATTAATTAGAACTCAATTTATCATAAACTAAATCAAAGTGAATTTGCATAGTTGTTGTAGTCATTGGCATCCGTTTACCACCTTACGCTTAGTTATAATTGAGATGATAGAACTATAGAATTCTGGTTATTTACTTTACGAACTGGTATCGTATTGTTTTGAAGTGTTAATCTAAAATTAAAAGTCCTATTGCAAACTTTCAGTAAGTTCCGGTTACTCCATGAAGTTTAATAATTAGTATTAAATCAAGAGTAACAATTCCAAGTGTTAGTATATAAGTATCATGTTTGTTTCCATGATTCTTGATGTTCAAAGGATTGTCTTAATATCAAGGTTATCTAGGATCTGAAAGAGTTATTTCAGAAACCATGATATGTGGAAGATATTGTGATATCTGAAACGAAGGTTTGGTTGCAACATGATAGAGTATAATATGGCTAAAGTCATGTTCTTATATTTGATGAGAATTTGCAAAAGGTTGGAGACACTTGTTGTCCTAATCCTCCAAATGGTTTTGGATAGCAACATTATACTCATAATTCATCGTTATAAGTTAAAAGTAGCTTGATCATGGACGATTCCATGATAAGGGTGAATATTTGATGTAGGTAAAATGTTTACTACACCAAGAGATTACTAAAGAAAGGAATTTGAAAGAACACCAAACATTTGATGATGGTGATCTACTTCAAAGTGCAAGTCCGAAGACATTGGTATTTAACTATACACGCTTTTGGACTATATGTCATATGTATGACTCCACTATTGATATTGATAGATTCTTTCAAACAGAAAAGGAAATATTGAAAGAAAATCTCATAAATATATGGCAGAAAGGAAAAGACTAGAATTGTTCAGTTTAAGTATATAGATGATATATATGTTATGGCTATATTCTTTGCTTATTAAACAATGTGGTTCTTAAGTATTTAATACTGAATTTGTTGGTATGAATCGTCATACGAAACAACAAAATTCATGAACTACAGTGGCCTAAGTAATTAGCAAAAGAATATGTGATGATGTTCATCGAGAACAAATAAAGGGTTATTGTGTTGCTCGTTAAACATCAAAGCTTGCCTTCAAAGATTTGTTTTATCAGGTATTATGAGAACAAAAGGGTTGTTGAAATAATTGCCGTAATCTATATAAGATGGATGATTTGCAAATCTCGTTGGAGATATCACATCCATAAAACTAGTGCTAAAGATGTCGAAAGACAAATTGATTGAAAGATCACTTAGGAAGTGACATCGCCGTTTAAATTATATTGGAAAGAAAACATGAAGAAAATCCATATGGATGGAATTTTGGAGTCTATTTGATTTTAATCAAATGACGCTTGTGAAACTTTCCTAGAGATAATTAAAACTTCGTTCATAGGCCAAAAGGGAACGAATGACTAGCTTATTGGAACTTGTACATATTGTTATACGAAGTCCATTATGTGTAGTCAAGAGCGATGGATTTCAACTTCATATGCTTTCTCCGAAAATTTGAGTGAATATATGAATATTTACTTAATAAGGATAAAGTATGAAACACTTGAAAAGTTCAAAGACTTTCAAGATGAAGTGCAAAATCATTGTAACAAGAATATAAATAGTTTATGATAAGATCATAAAGGAAGATATTTGAGTTACAAGTTTAGCATAATACCTAAGATTTAAGGAATCGTTCCGTGGATTTGCATTTCCCGAAACACCATAAGAGTATGGAGGATTCGAGATATGTAATTAAACCTTGTTTGACATGGTAAGATCAAAGGTATAATTCATAAAACTGCCATTATATTTTAAAGATTAAAAGCTTTAGAGATTACCGTTTTTCCACTGAAAAGAGCTCCATCATAATCCGTTGAAATGACACCATATGTTATGGTTTGGGATAAAACCCAAGTTGTCCTTTCTTAAACATTGGTATGCTATGCATAAGAAAGATGTTTGCAACCAAAGTCGGATGAAACTGTCTTTGTTAAAATATTCCTCCATAACACCGGAGACAAAAGTGTTTGTCACTTAGAACATCAAGTTTCTTTGAGAAGGAATTTTTCGTGAAAAGTTAAGTGGGAGGACAATAGAACTTTGATAAGGTTAAAAGAACCTTAGCTATATGTGCAAAGTTGCGCAGCACCGAAAAGTGTTCCGGAGGCAGCAACAATGCTCATGACTCACGTGCCTCAAAGGTTGTGGTCACGGAGATCTAAGTTCCTATTGAAACAAGTAGATCGGGTAAACAATCAAATACCAAGATTTGATGGTTGAATCATTATTTGAGAATAATGAACCGACTACATGCAAAGAAGCGATGATGGGCCCTGACTCCGTCAAATGGCTTGAAGCCATAAAATCCGTGATAGTTCCATACACGAGAAATCAAGTTTTGAACTTGAAGGACCCTCGAGAAAGGTGTAAGACCTTGCAGTTGTGTCTGGATCTATAAAGATATAGACATGGATGTTTTACATCTATGAAATAGTCGACATGTTGGGAAAGAGTTCACAACAATGTTCAAAGGTTGACTATGACAAGATTTGATCTGTCATAGTGATATTTAGTCTAGACGGATTGATGTAGCAACCACTACATATAATTTTGTTATATGGTAGTTGAATAAACAAAACAAGTTCTTCTAATAGAATCGTTACCTAGGACATGTGCATAACACGGTCCATAGGGTTTTGTTAATTCAAAGGATGCTAAAAGCATATGCAAACTTCAATGGTTAAAGTGAGCATCGCGGAGTTGGAATCTTCACTATGATGAAACTGTTAAAGGAGTTTAAAAGTTCATTAGAGACAATGAAGATGCTTGCATTTGCAAGAAATTAAGTGGGAGCGCTAAGACATGTTTCTAATACATTATGTGGAAGACATATTGTTGATTGGAAATAATGTATCTTTTATTAACACATATTAAGAAATTCATCCCGATGAAAGACTTAGGCAAAACCCAAATATTTGGCATCAATAGACGCTAATATGGTTGTGCCAGAAGTACATAGACAAGATATTGAATGAGTTCAATATAGAAACTACAAGAGAGGTTCTTGTCGCACAGAAAGGATTGAATGAGTTCAATGTTGATGATATTCAAGTGTATTGACATTTGGTAAAGTGAAACAAATAATCAAGTATAGATTGATACTTGATGTATGAAATCACAAAGAGTATTTATATCAATTATACTGTGATATGTACAAATCCAGATATGTCCTATGCTCTAAATGTTGTGAGCATATACCAGAATGATTCGTAAGATGATCATTGGACAATAGTACGGATATTCTTATGATCTTTTGGAAGAACTAAGAGTATAATATTTGTAGAAGTGACAAATAGATGGTTAGTTCATTGTAAAAGTACTACATTGATACTAGCTTTGTCACAAAGTACAAATTAAGTTTATCTCAATCTAATCTAAGGGTGGCACAATATAATGGAAAGTAAGTTCCATAATGGATTTGGATGAGTTCCAAAGTTGAGACATTGTGACAGATACTACAACAAAAGGCTAAGTATATGACTGCTATTTTAGCAGCAAAAGAGGGCATTTGTGTCAAGTAGTTTGTTATCAAACTAGGTGTAGTTCACAGAGGGATAATACTATGAAGATATATTGTGCGACAATATTATCAACATGTTTTAACCCCAAAGAGCTAAAGGTCACACCGAAAGACCAAATTTATACAAAGCCATCTCATTAGAGAATGAGTGATGCGTAGAGACGCAAAGACATGCAATTACACACGGACCTGGAAGTGTCAGATCCGGAGATCAGTTGACCACTAGCAATCGTGTACATACAACACTGGAAAGCCATAGGTGTTGAATACACAAAGGTTTGAAACTAGATTATTGACTCTAGTTCAAGTGGGAGACTGTTGGAGATATGCCCAAGAGGCAATAATAAAGTGGTTATTATCATATCTTCACACTTATGATAAATGTTTACATACCATGCTATAATTGTATTAACCGGAAACATTAATACTTGTGTGATTTGTAAACTAAAATAAGAGTCCCTAGTAAAGCCTCTTGTTAAACTAGCTTGTTGGTTAATATATGATCATGGTTTCCTGATCATGAACATAGAGATGCTATTAACAACAGGATCATATCATTAGGAGAATGATGTGATGGACATACTCCTATAGATAAGCGTAGCATAAAGATCAAGTCATTTCATTAGTTCAATTGCTATATGCTTTCTGATACATAGTAACCTAATTCCTTTGACCATGAGATCATGCATATCACCTTTACCGGATGGATGCTTTGATGACATCAAACACCACACCGTAACTGGGTGGCTATAAAGGTGGCATTGAGTGTTCGGAAAGTATTGGTTGAAACACATGGATCAAGAGTGGGATTTGTCCATCCATATGACGGATAGATATACTCTGGGCCCTCTCGGTGGAATGTCATCCAATTAGCTTGCAAGCATGTGACTGGCTCACAAGGGATCACATATCACGGGAACGAGAAAAGAGTACTTATCAGTAACGAGGTTGAACTAGGTATGCAGAGATACCGACGATCATAACCTCGGATAAGTAAACTATCGTGAGACAAAGGGAAATTGGTATCGTATGTAAGTGGTTCATTCGATCGCAAAGTAATCGTAGAAATATGTGGGAGCCATATGAATTTCCAGATTCCTCTATTGGTTATTGTTCGGAGAAGTGTCTCGATCATGTCCGCATAATTCACGAACCGTAGGGAGACACACTTAAGGATTCGACGTTGTTTGAGTAGTTATGGTATTATGAGAAAGAGACCGAATGTTGTTCGGAGTCTCGGATGGGATCCGGGATATCACGAGGTGATCCGGAATGGTCCGGAGAATAAGATTCATATAAGGGAAGTCCCGTTTCGGAGTTCGGGAATGATTCCGGTGTTTTCATCGGGAATGTTCTAGAAGGGTCCGGATTGTCCGGCACTTCGGGGGGGGAGGGTACATGAGTGTGTCATTGAATGATTGCATCATGTACTAAGTGTTCTTGCTGTTCCAAAAACATGAAAGTCAAATTGCCAGTTTGAAAGTCAAACGGCTAAAACAGGAAACTGTGGAAAACAGGAAACTGTGGGAAACAGGAAACTGTGGGAAACAAGCAAGAGGAGGTTGAAACCAACTTGGAGGAGGAGTTCCTCTCCTCCTTGGCCGGCGCCCAGCCCTAGGCCGAGTTGGGGAGGGACTCCCTCCCTCCCTGGCGCGCCTAGCCCCTCCACCTATAAAAGGAGGGGCAGGGCTCCTCCTTGAGACACACAAGTTCCTATCCTCTAATCTCCGGTTTAGAGCCGTTTTGGTTTAGAGCTTCTAATTGCTTTAGCCTGCGGTTTAGAGCCTTCTAATTGGTGTGTCTAATCCCTAGACCACTAATAGCCCTCTCTCATAATCCACCATACTCGCTCCGGCTTAAGGCGAAGCCCTGCGGGATCTCCCCTCTACTTCCGGTACCACGCTGTTGTGCTGCCGGAATCGCGAGGAGAGTGCTACAACCTCCGCTGCCTGCTGGAACAAGGGAGAGGAAGGTCTTCGTCGAGTACCGAACGTGTGACCGACTGCGGGAGCGCTGCCGGAACACAGCGCCGGAAGGATCGTCTACGCAATCTTGAGATCGGAAGTGTACGACTACATCACCCACGAGAATCTGCTCTCGTTAACCGCTTTGGAATCTTCGAGGGTAAGTTATTCCATCGACTCGTTGCTACAATCTAGTAGATAGATCTTGGCTTGTTTGTTTGTATGCGATAGAAAAATTTTGTTTTCCATTCAACCTCGTTACCGATAAGTACCCTTTTCATGTTCCCATGATATGTGATCCCTTGTGAGCCAGTCACATGCTATGCTTACCTATAGGAGTATTTCCATCATACCATTCTCCTAATTATATGATCTTGTTGTTAATAATATCTCAACGTTCATTATCGGGAAACCACGATCATCTATTAACCAACAAGCTAGTATTACAACGAGGCCTTACCACGGACTCTAATTTAGTTTACAAATCACACAAGTATTAATGTTTCTGGTTAATACTATTATAGCATGAATGTAAACATTTATCATAAACACAAAGATATAATAATAACCACTTTTATTATTGCCTCTAGGGCATATCTCCAACACATTCAAGGATGACGTCGTTATCATAATGAAAAGAAGGTTACCGATTATTGGAGTGAGGATGTGGTCGGACATTCACCCTGACGTCCATCGACTCATAGTTGCAGATATGTTGGTGAGTACAACCTTTATCACATGTGTTGTCTTATTTTTTCGTCCATAATGAACTACTAAAGTCTATCCGTTTGTTGTATGCATTACATGATAGATATGATTTGAAATATACACCAGAAACAACAGAGAAATTTCTAAAAATCGTGAAAGAGCGATACAGAGGCTGGCGAGCATCTCTAAGCTGCACTTACAAGGCATACAAAACAGATGATGCTAGAATGTCAAATTTACCAGAAGATTTACAATCGGAAGAGTGGGAATGGATGATTCAGTACTTTGGCACTGGTGAGAAATTCGAGGTTATCTCTATGCTCATAGTTTTTTAATTTTGTACTATCATGAAATGGCTTGTCTCACTGTTTTTTATCACTGAATTTGTAGGAACTCAGCCAAAAGAACTCGGATAACCGGAAGAAACTCAAGACAAAACATAGAGCTGGATCAAAATCCTACTCTCAACTGAGTTTTGAGAATGTATGACACTTCTCACTCTACAAGCTTCGCTGCTCACTGTGTTTTAATGTTTATAGCATCTAATTGTTGCACTACTTTCAGAGATTCAAAAACTGGAGAAGAGCCGGACTGTATTGCTCTCTAGAATCACCCACTCCAAGAATGGATCATGGACTACCGAAGAGTCTAAAAAAGTTTATGTGAGTATACTGACTTAATTAGAAGCTAGTCTAAACTTACTTAATGTTTTTCATCGTGTATGGTTCTTCATCTGATGGGAGTGTTCATAATTATGAAAAAGAATGTCAAGACATTGAAAACAGAGAAAAGGAATTTGGAGGTCTAGTTGCAGTTGAACAGAGAATCAATATTTTTCAGACTGCAGATAAAGAGTCGGTGAATGCAAGTCATCGCAGCCTTGTGGGTTTGGATACATAGCCAAACCGCCAACTAGTTCTGAAAGGATTAAGTTTCAGGTTGAAGAGCAAGCTCGTGCTATGGTAGAGACCCAAAAGGTAAACTCTGAGCTCAGCCAGCAGGTGACAGAAGTTACAAGATGAACATGATAGTATTGATGAGAAGATTAATTTAGAGTGTGCTAAGAGGGAAAACCTTGAGGAGAGGTTACAGGAAGAGCGTGCTGAAAGGGAAAGAATGATGGAACTGAAACAAACCTCAAGACAGGAATTTGAGAAAAACTTGATGGCAAAGTTTCAGTCACAGTTTCAAGAGTTCGCCAAACAGATTGAAACACACAAGATGCAAACAATTAAGGTGATGATAGTCATATGCTTGCAAACTCCTAAGATTTATTGTTTACTTGCATTGCTATCAATGCACATCGTTTTCGCATATTATTAAGAAGGCAAACCAGAAAGAAAATATTAGTCCAAACCTACAAACACCACTTGTATAGATCCCTGCTAAGAAAATAATTCCTACGCACAACACGTTACAAAAAACCTCGAATGTTTAAAGCATTGGTAAGTCACAAACTTGTGCAAATTGGTACTATTACGTATTGTTTTTGCTTCACCCACACTAAAGCCTTGCTGCACCTGCTTCTTATGTTTCACTATGTGTTATTGCTGCGTTGACTCACGACTACTAGTTTGGCTTCATCCGCACTAACACCTTGCCGCACCTGCTTTTTTATGTTTCACAATGTATTGTTGCTGGGTTGACTGACAACTTAAACAAACAATAGATGTGTGCTAGCTAGGGACATGAAATTAACTTTTATTTATTCTTGATTGCAGGATGAACATGGAAATGGAAATGTAAATGAAAATAATTAGCTGCACTGGATTCTACATCACCTACATTAGGATACCTACGATATATTTGAATTTCATTTGATCCATATTAGCTATGAGAATTATGATTTGGATGAATATATATATATATATATATATATATATATATTGTACGTACGGTTTTGAATATTTTAATTCAATGCCCGTATTTTGGTTTCCTGTATTTTTTTATTTTTATTTTTTTTAACGTGGCAATAGATTATTACCACGGTAAATGTAATGTTGCGTCAAGTCTCAGTCGCCACAACTATATGTTTTGTTCCCATGTTGTGATATCTTGGCGCCACCAACAAAAGTTTTGTTGAAATAGATTTTCTCCACTAACATTCTGCCGTTGCGATAGCTATTTCGTGCCACCAAACCAAACTGTGTTGAAATAGAGAATCAACTAGAGTGTCCCAATGAATAGTTTAAATTGTCATACTTGTTTTTAGCTACTAATATTTAGGCTATTGCGACTACTATTTAGCGCCACCAAAATAATTTCTGTTGAAATGAAGTATCGCCACAGATTTTTTCATTGTCGTACTAGTTTGTCGCTTCAATTGTTTTGGCCGTCGCGATAAGCAGAAATTTCTTTTTACCATGATTGAATTGTTTGTGGCCAATCGTTTTTTCCACGCATATAAGGTTTGTTGGCATAGTTTCTTGTCACCAAAATAATTTGTGTTGAAATAAAGCATCGTCATGGAAATTTTTCATTATCACGGTAGTTTGTTGTTTCAATTAATTTCGCCGTCGTGATAACCAGAAAATTCTTTACCATGATTGAGTTGTTTGTGGCCAATCGTTTTTCCGCGCATATAAGATTTGTTGGCATAATTTCTTGACACAAAATTGGATGTGGCAAATAAACTGTCCTATTCCAACGAAAGAGCATGTGCAACGAGACACGCGCCGTTGACATAGTAGTCACTCGCCATGGTTTGGTATTTGTTGCACTAGAGCCATAGCCACAAAAAATACGATTGCATTAGGTGAGTGCCACCACGGAAAAGCGTGTGGCAATTTCCTGCATCAATGGTTGCAAAAGACCAATTTATTTACCACGAAACTCATTCCGCGAAAGTAGCCTAGTACCACGCGTGTAGTCGCAACAATGCCCAACGAACGCCGTTTTGATGCAACATGTACCTATTGCGATGATTTGGCACTTATTTCCATGATTTAAAGCGTTGCAATAGACCGGAATCCTTCTAGTGTGTGTTAGACCCGAACAAGGGCAACTTATCCTCAAGGACATACACGAAGGAATCTATGGGCATCACGCCAGTAGCCGTGCAATTGCAGCCAAGGCCTTCAGGGCAGGGTTTTATTGTCTTACATCAGTCCGGGATGCCAAGAACATCGTACGAACATGTGCGACCATGGCCCTCCTGTCAGGGATGTGCGAGCGAGGAGTTCTTCACCGCGGAGAGCCGAGCTGGGAGATCTAATTCCGCAATCTTGGCTAGATAGGAGATAAGCGGGGGTCGTCGTCAAGCACCTTACCTGTATGACTCCCTCTAGCGGCACCGTGTTTTCGGTGCTAGGAGTTGTCGGAGCCGCAGGACTTCGTGACCTTGAGGTCAGCGTCCGGGCGTCTTCTTCATTCGCATTCCTCGTGATACGTTAACTGTTCTTAGTCTTTAAAGGTATGCATACTTTATCCCCTCTCGTTACTTCATTACTAGTAGATAGTCCTGGCATTAGGGTTTCGATCATAGGAATTTTTTTGTTTTCTTCCCTCGTTCCCCAACAGTGGTATCAGAACCGATCTATGCGTAGTACTGCTGGTACGGGTAGAACACATGAGTTGTGACGTGTGGGCGTCGATTTTATAATTGTTACCCTCCCACATGTACTTGTTTATATCGCGGTATTGATTGATGAAGCGGCCCAACCGACCTTACGCGTACTCTTACGTGAGACTGGTTGAACGCTCGACATACGGCTTGTTTCATATAAGTGGTTAGAGGGTGTCTATCTCTCTTTCAATAGTTGATAACAAAGAAGGGCCCCGATAGGGGGTTAGTAGAAACAATTATTTAATCTGCGTTGTGGTTGAAGTTCATAGGTAAAAAATGGTTCTTGCGCGAAAGCTCATACAACCACGCAAAACTTGCAAAAAATAAAGTAGAGGCGTCTAACTTTGTTTTGTAGTGGCGTTGTGATGTGATATGGTTATAGTGAAGGTAAGTTGTTTGCTTTTAATATTTGGTTATGTTCCATGTGTGCAATATGTTGTTCTTCATGACTAATTTGTTCTCTTTATTTTGTGATTGTAGCTTAACATTGCCCAAAATTTACTTAGAGGTGATGGAAAGAAGAACAAGAAAGGTGTAGGATTATTAAAGGAAGGTCATTTGTTTTGCCCCATTGCTACAAGGTGCTAGAGAAAGTAGAGAAGTCGAAGAACCGTGGAGTCTTGGAAGTGCCAAAGATAGCGCCAAGGTAACAGTAGAACCAATACTCATAGATGATGATGAAGTATCAAGCGACGGTGTCAAGATAAGCCCTACTCCCAAATCGTTGGCAAGGAAAAAAATACCCATAGGAGTGAAACAATCAAACAACAAGGGGAAGAAATTTGGAGATGATGACATAAAGGTAGCTATGGGGGCAATTGTGAGTACAAGAAAATAAGCCGCTGAGGAGAGGAGGATGCCTAGGGACAAGGAGACGGTGATCGAGGAGAGGAGAGCCGCCACCGAGGAAAGGATGTTGGCATTGGAGGATAAGAAGGTTACCATGGAAGAAAATGCCTGACTCATGGAGCAAGAGAAAAATCTATTCTTCATGGACACATCTAACCTCGATGAAAGGCAAAAATAATATATTAACCTTTGTCGAGATGAAGTGTTGGCTAAAAAAAGATCCCTAGCCGCCGCCAAAGAAAGAGGTTGACATTGGAGGAGAAGAAGGTTTCCATGGAAGAAAATGCCTGACTCATGGAGCAAGAGAAAAATATTTTCTTTATGGACACATCCAACCTCAATGAAAGGAAAAAGGAATACATTAACCTTTGCCATGATGAAGTGTTGGCTAAAAAATGAATGATGGAAAATTCTATGAAGAGTGGGTTTGGAGGCATGAGTTCCATGTTAGGGATGAGTGCACCCATGGGTGAATATGGAGGCTATGGTGGCATGGGAGCACCTCCGGGAGGCTATGGAGGCATGGGAGGCTTGGTATCTCCACCGATGAGTGGCTTTAGAGGCTATGACGGCATGGGTGGCATGGGAGCTCCACCAATGAGTGGCTTCGGGGGCTATGGTGGCATGGGTGGCATGGGAAGGATGGGAGCCATGGGAGCACCACTGAAGAGTGGCTTTAGAGGCATGGGTGCCATGGGAGCACCACCGGGTGGGTTCATGGCGTCTTTGGTTGCTCCCATGCCTCCTACGTGATACCTACGGAGATTCAACGGTTCGTGTGAACACCTTCCAAGTTTCACATGAATATGAAGTGCAAAATGGACATGGCGATGAGGAGTATGATGATTTTGATGCTTGATGTTCTTGTTTGATGTGTTTGTGTGTTGTGTTGAATTAGATTGTGCCAAATTATACCCGACGATAAGATGAATCTAGAGCTATGACTAAGGCTTATGGCAAAAACTTAGGCAATTATGGTGTGTCTTTCTCGGGTGAATGTCTTCGAGTACTTATAATCGTCGATGGTAGCAGAGTCTTTCTTAGTCACGTCAGGTCTTCATCTTGTCTTGCACATAATCTTGATCTCCAATCTGCCTTGTACGTATATCTGGTCTTTGGAATCTCCAGAGAGCCATCTTCCAGCCCCATAGACCAGGTCGGTTGAGGTTAGGTCGGTCGACCGCTTCTAGATGCAGGCCTTCGGGTTCTTGATTGCTGGAGGTAGGCGTGGACAGGAATCATGGATTAAGCCCCATGTGTGGTACAAGCTTACATCCACCCATCACTGACAGTCGGAATAGCATCATCATGTCCATGACAAATAGAACCGAATTATTAGCCGACTTTCACATTAGTCTAAGTTGGGTGTCCAGCACATCCTCGACGATTAAGGACATCAAGTATGAACAATATTAATATATAGTTTCACAACAAAATCGCATATTCAATAATTATCAGATGTTCATACAAGGATAACTTAATAACTTAAAAAATACATCGAGAATTACATCATACATGATTTGCTTTAGGCATATTCCCAACACGTCTTTCATAGATCATAAAGTTGTAGCACTTTAATGTAGCAACAGAAGTACTAGGACACAACTAGGTGGCCTCACCGTCATGATGCAACCGAAGAAGCAGGGAGGAAAACAAAATAATTACGAGATGGTTGGGCCTCCTGGATGCCCACGCTGCCTTGTTTGTTGCTGATGTAACCGTAAAAACATGGATGTAATGTTTATTGAGGATGGCTTGTAACCTGTCCAGACTCTTTTTAGTTCCTGCTGGGCCCCAGAACTAAGGCTTGCTCCACATCTTCTTCAATAGATAGTGGAGTTGTAGCTGCAGCAATAGAAGTAGGGCACAATAAAATTATGAGTCCTCACGGCGTGATGCAACAAAAGAAGCATGCAGTGAGGGAAACAGAATATATAATTACCAAATGTTTGGAACTCCGGGATGTGGAACATCGTCCTTATTGCTGATACAATCGCAGAACCATGGAGGTAAAGCAAAACATTACCAGAATGTTGGGACTCCTGAGTGCCCATCGTCGTCCCTGTTGCTGATGCAAAAAGAGAAGCGGGGAGGGAAACCCAATATTTCTCCTCGGTGGCAACCCCACTCCTTATAAACGATGCCGTAGAAGCAGGGACGATGGAAAGCTGACCATTAATAGCGGTTGGGTCAGAAAACGTTTGGGAGTCATCGGCACCCATAGCCCTTCTTTTGGTGGGGAAAATGGTGAATAGCAAACTCGCAAGGATTGGCGTCCCGAGCGGCAGGTTCCTGAGCAGCTGCCGGGCGTCGGCACTGGCTTGTGGGAAGAAGCAGTTCTGAAGCCCCACATCGTTGAACGCTATGGCCAGGAATACAAGTGCACTCAGTATGGCGTGAAACCAGTCCATTTTCTTTAGGTGCCGCTTCTCGAGTTCTAATTTGAAGTTTGCATCCTCAAGCAACGCCTTCTCTTCGTCAGAGAGGCGTACACATTTTAGGCTCCCCCACATGGCCACTCCAGAGTATGTCTTTCCTTGGTGGACAAAACTGTCCGTGAAGACGAAGTAGACGCAGGAGAGGGTGAAGATGGCGACCAGCAGAATGGTGGTACACCAGTTAGCCATGTGGCATTGGCCCTGGTTTGTGACATACGGGGACACAGACTGGTACAGAACTACCGGGACCGTCGGCAGCAGCCGCGCCAGGTTCGCCGAGAATGTCCGCACGTTGTTGGTCACCAATTTCTTGTGGCTGAGGTTGCCATTTGAATGTTCCTCGACGGGGTCGTACAGACCGAGCTTATTTCTTGTCTTGGGGAAGAAGTGAAATACCAAAACCGAAAGGAGAGAAAACACTAACGGTATGTTCTTGAGCCACTGCTGGGTGTCGATGTCGGCGCGTGGGAAGAAGCAATTCTGAAACCCCACATCGCTGATTGCCATGGCGAGGAATACAATTGCAGTGACGGCGGCGTGGACGAAATCCATCCGCCGCTGGCGCCGCTCCTTGAGTTGTGCATCGAACACGGCATCTTTACACAACTCCTCCTCATCATCATCAGACAGTCCTAGCAGCTTGAGCTTGCTCCGTCGGGCCACGCCGAAGTATGTCTTGCCTTTGTGGACAATACTGTCCGTGAAGGCGAAGAAACAGCAGGAGAGGGCAAGGATGATCACCAGCCCAAGGGTGAGCCACCGGTTGGAGGTGTAGCACTTGCCCTGGTTGTTGAATGACGGGGCCAGCGCCTCGTACGCCAGCACCGTGCCCGTCGGCAGCACACTCATGATCCACTGCTCGAAGGAGGTCGCCCCCGGTCTCTCCCTCCTAGAGCTGGCATCAGTAGAGCGGCCGGACTGGTCGAGCAGGGGTTGCTGATCGGAATTATAGAGAACAACGGAGTTGTCTTGCGGCATTGTGTGTGTGTGTGTGTGTGTGTGTGTGTGTGTGTGTGTGTGTGTGTGTGTGTGTGTGTGTGTGTCTGTGTCTGTGCGTTGGCTTTTGTGATCTGTATGTACGAGCCCGATAGTTCTTCTATAAATGCTCGGAGCCTCCTCGATCTGAATCTGCTGAATTGTAATGTGGATCTTGGTTTAGTCTTCGAGTCTCGCATTGTTTAATGTGGAAAGTTTTGTAAGCATGCATTTTTTTTGTCCGCTCGAACTTAGCGATCGGTACTCCCGACAAGCTTGACATGTTGCCCGAGAGACAGAGATATCATATGTTTGTTCTACTACGGAGTCTATCTAAACAATGGAAGTCTTCCCGTTCCTCAAAAAAAAAAAATGAAGTCTTCCCGACCTGCTCTTCGTAGGGTATCTCCAAGGGTAGCTGCCATCCGATTCCGTTCTTGTCCGCGGACCAAAAAAATTGCATCCACCAACACATGCCAAGATGCTGTTAGAGCATTAGAGCATCTTCCACTCGTTGGGCGAAGCCAAACCGAAATCCGTATCAAATTTTGGCCGGACGAAGCTCGTTTTCGGCCTGGGAATGCCGAGTTTCTCACTCATGTTTCCGGACGAATTCCCGTGTTTGGCTAAAATTTAACAAATTTTGGCAAACTTTGGGTGAATATAAGCGGTTTTGGGCGAACTTTGGGGGAATAAGGTTGATATGGACGAACTTTGGGCGAATATGGGCGAATATGGACGAACTTTGGGCGAATATGAGCAAATATGGAAGAATATAAGCTGTCTTGGCCGAATATGGACAAACTTTGAACGAATATGGTCGATATAGACAAACTTTGGGCGAATATGGGCAATATGGATGAACTGTGGACGAACTTTGGGCGAATATGGGTGATACGGACGAACTTTGGGCGAATATGGCCGAATTTTGGGCGAACTTTCGGCGAATATGGTCTATATGGACGAACTTTGGGCGAATATGGCGATATGGACAAACTTTGCGCGACTATGGACGAACTTTGGGCGAATATGGTCGAATATGGGCGAACTTTGGACGAATATGGGCGAACTTTGGGCAAACTTTGGATGAATATGGGCGAATATATGTTGACTGGACGGGTCCACTCGCCGAATTCGCTTCGTACGGCGTTCCCAAGACGTACCCGGGATCCTAGGTACGGCCTGGGGAGTCCGGACCAAAGTTGGTCCAAATCCGGACGAAAACAGGTTCCTAGGTACGCGACTAAGCAAAATTTCGGCGTCCAGACCTATTTTAGGCATCCGGATCGGCGTCGTGGGTCTCCAATTATCATGGTATCACACACCTAGGTTTCCGCCCTTGGCATGGCATCGCTGCCGCCTCGGCTGACTCGGCCCCTCTTCTCCATGGCCGAGTTCCGCGCCGCCGGTGCTCCAGCTTCTTATTCTACCTCCTCTACTACCACCCAACACACCTATCCCCAACTCCCTTAGATCTCCTTAGCCAAAACCATCGTCGGTGTCTCCCCCTTTATTCCGATCTCGCTTGATCTCGGCACCCACAACTACTACCACTGACACCACTTATTCACCATCCACCTCGGCAGCTGCGACCTCCGCCACCGCATTGATCCATCCTACCCTTCGTAGCCCACCGATCCTCGTTGGGTGAAAGACAACCTCGCCATCATACAGTGGATCTACACCCGCATCTCCACGGAGCTCTTCAACTTAGTATCCTCCGATGATGCCACCTCCGCCACTGAGCTCTAGGCTTCTCTTCAACAGTTGTTCTAGGATAACTCCGATGTGCGCATCAACGCGCTCAACACCGAGCTCTGCACGACCACCTAGGGAGATGCCCCGGTCACCGTATTCTGCCAGCGGATCAAGGCCATCGGCGACGAACTCCGTGAACTTGGCGATCATATTGAGGACCGCACCCTCATCAACGCCCTCCTCATCGGCATTGGTGACCAGTTCGAGAAGCAGCAGTCCTTCATCCCCATGCTCAATCCCTACTCCACCTTTAAAGAGGTGTGCTCCCTACTCCAACAAGAGGAAAAGAATCAAGCACGCAAGGCGCAACGGCCGCCGCAGGTTTTTCATGGTGTCGCCCCCTCTGCCACGGCAGCAGCGCCTCCTCAACCGTCACTAGGCTGGCGTCCGAGCCCTAGATACCGGGGCAAGAACCCGATCTACCGGCCTCCTCAACCTCGACCTGCCGCCACTGCACCATCGCCATCGCCTGTCCCGGTACTCCCAACTCCCTCGATGTGGCCACTGACGCATGGCCCCTGGACCGGCCTTGTGCATGCATGGTTGTAACATCCCAAAAATATTAAGCTTGGATCATCAAACTCTAGTCATCAAAATTAGGGTTAACAAAAACTTTCCCAACTAAAAATATGAAAGCATGCATATGCATGTGTATTTGGAATTTGGATTCTTTTGAATTGCCATGATTCTGTGTTTCTTAGCTTGTAAAAGGATTCTTAGGTGAAATAACATCATCTAAACAATCCCCAAACTTTCCCCAAATACAAACAACTCAAAATAAACAAATGAAGTGAATGGTCACTTTGGCCAAATTAACTACCATGCCTACTTTGGCTATTCCAAGCACTCAAAACTTAACAGAAACATTTGTGGAGCTTTGCACCCCTTGTTAGTACTCATAATGAGGTACCAAGGTCCACTTTGTGATCTTCCAGAAACATTCAAATGCTAAGTTTAAATGACAGTTTAAAATTGAATCTATCTCATAGGAGAAGATCCCACTATTCCAAAAACCACTCAAACCAGCTCAATTTTCAAAACCCAAGCATCCACAGAATCCTCAGTACATGCCTAGCACACCCACCAAAAATCTTTTCAAAATTCAAAAGTAAGTTTCTTGCGGCCATTTCATCAAACACCTTGTAGATTCAAATCAAACAAATCATAAACACTATAGTGTGCAGTGAATTGGGCCTAACTTGTTCCCTCTCTGGTTGCAACTAGTCTTTAGTAGATCATCTAGCTCAATTGTAAACATCTAGCACCACTATGAGCTTGCCTTGCCATCAATGGTGAGCAGGCTGAGCCTCACCATGCCAGCCCATTGTCGCCGGCCAGATAGCAGCCACCCTAGCCTTGCCCACCTTGTCTGGGAGGTAGCCAGCATCTCACTGCCGCCCACTGTCCCCTCCCCAAGCCAGTGCAATCCGTGGACCACCAGGAACGTCGCGCGCCCAGTGCCACTACGACATGCCGAGCCCGCCTCAGAGCGCCGCACCCGGCACGCGTGCACACGCCGCCCCTTGACCGCAGCCCGTGCCCACCGCTTCGCCATGATCCCAGGAACACGCCATACACCCCCGTTCGCCGCCCCATACCCTGTAGCCACCGCTCGCCGCGGAGTTCGTCGCCTCTTCCTCGTAGAGCACCGCACGTTCCCGACCAATTGCCACCGCCCCTACGCACGCATTGAAGCTCTAGAGCATCGCCAGGAGACCGACCGTCGATCGCCAACCTCAGCCATGCCGCTAGCAGCCCGTAGCCATGTCGCCACCGTCGCCTGCCCATCCCTCTCGGTCTCACCGTCGAGCCTATAAAAGGAGGCCACCCCAAGCCATTTGAAGCACACCATCCCACTCCCCTCACCTCACTGATCATTCCACCCTCGAGCCGGAGCAAGAGGAGCAGCAGCTCGCCAGAATTGTGCCGAAGCAGGCCGCCTCTAGAGGAGAAGGGGGTCGTTGATTGCGACCACCCCCGGAGCTGCCTCGACCGTCCCTGAGCTCGCCGTTGACCGATTGTTCGTTTGCCCGCCTCGTCGTCGTTGCTGGAGCCCTGGTATGCCCCCTAGGCACCCCCACCGAGCCGCTAGGGTTCAAGCTCGCCGGTGACATGTTCATCATCGACGACGACCCTTAGCCATAGATCTCCCTTCTAATCCAACGAACCACACCGCCTCGTACCGCTTCGCGTATTAGGATCCGCTGACTGGTAGACCCCCCTGTCAGCTGAGCCCCGCGCTGCGAAGTGACACTGGGCCGGCCCATTAACCTCTGCTGTGCGACCCAACAGTTTGAATTTAGACTTTTTCTTTTTAATTCAAACCCAGTTCTGTACCTAGTTTCAAAAATCAACCCAGCTCGATTTAATGAACCAAATTGCATGAAACCAATTTTGTTAGAAAGGTACTGAAAAGCTTAATCCAAGCACGTTGGATTCAAATCATTTGGATATGTAGATCAACCTTGGTAAAAACAACAAGTCAGAAGCTTTTCTGTACTCAAACATTTTTCAAATTTCAACCATAAGAGCTTTTGAGTTGATTCCAACTCTCAAAAATCACATTTGATCATACCTTTCAGAATATATAAAAACATATGTGTTTCACTACAGAAATAATGTCCAAGTAATAAAAGAATGCTACATAGGCATTTCTAGTCATTTTATGTTAATAAAAATAAAAAGGTTAAACCTTGTTAAATTGTGACACCACTTTAAATCACATTCCCATACACTGAAATATGTGGTGATGACATGTGTCAACATGATCCCATGTTTGGTTTGGAGAATATTAAATCTTAATTAGTTTTTCAATGAGTAGAAATTACTTTTCTCAAATTAAAATGAATAAGCCAAATGCTTTAATCTTGTAATGATAGGTGATGATGCTAGATCATCTATAGTACACCCTTGTGTGATGATTGAAAATAGTTAAGTATTGTTTGGTGATTGTGTACCTTGTATTTATTTATAGACGCTACCACCGACCAAGGATACGAGGAGGAAGGAGGATACTACGAGGAAGAAGCCGAGGAGAACTTCAACCACTGCTCTGCACAAGGCAAGCTAACACTTGCAACTTAGCAAGCTTATACTGATACTTATGCAAGCCTAATACCACTAGTTGAGTTAGCAAGCTAACACTTGCAAGATACTTTACCTATGCAAGCTATTAACCTAGCAAGCTTATACAACTTGATAAACCATCCTAGTTTTACTTGCAAGCTTTATGCTTTATTTCTTTATCAAAGCTTTCTGTTAGAGTTCACTTAGAGAATTGTAGATACTAGTAAGAGGATTTAAGGTATCATAAAGAGCATAAAACTTGGCCTAAGATGGATGATCTCACTAGCATCCTAAGGCATGAGATTGAACTTAGTTAATCTCCACTTGTTTATCACCCCTCATTAGTATTTACCACCACTTTTAGATGCTAGTGCTAAGCATAAAACTTGATCAACTTTAGATGGGAATACTTGGTGAAACTGGTTATGAAAACCTTAGAATGATGAGTCATTCTACTGAAATGTTTTGACATGTGTTCTCGAACACCAAATGATTTTGATGATGAAAATGTTGAGGCATGAGCCTTAGCCCTTTTACAAACTGATGGTTGTCTGGATGCGATACCATTCCAATTTTACCGTACAACCACAATACCTGAAAATTGGGTAGGGCTTGACTGGAAACTTATATACCTTAGTATGGGTTCCCTCGCGGCCAATGTCTGAGCTGAGCCTACCTTGTGAAGATTGTCCACCTGTGCAGTACCCAAGATGACAGTTGGTCATGGTTGGGAGGCCAAAATCACAGGAGAGGTGCCTATACTCGGGCATGTAATCGAAAGGTTAGGATTGATTATCCGCATACTGAGTATGGTGAATTCAGGATTTGTTCCTGACGGATGTATCGAATGTTGTGGTGAAAGTGTACAATCTCTGCAGAGTGTCAAACTATTCGAATAGTCGCATCCGCGGTTATGGACAATTGGAGTGGCCATACTGTTCCCCCGTCAGATGTTTTCAAAATTACTTGTGAAATGAACTGAGAATTTGACTTAACCACAACAGGGTTGTGATATGAAATTCAAGTTCCCACTTAGGTGTTATAAAACTTCAACTAGCTTTCTTCGCTTTTGGACTTAGTAGAGGTAAATCTGGCTTTTTGCAAAACAACCCTAGACCTTAGTGTCCTACTACAAAAAATCCCTTAACTGTTAGTATTAGTTTGCGAGTATTTAAAGAGTACTCATGGCTTTGTCCCTGGCTATTCCTATGGCCAGACTATGAAGAGGGGTATCAGGATGATGGACCGCAGGAAGGTTACGACAACTAGGATCATCTCCCATCGTCAGCATTGCCTGTGACCCCGAAGATGGAGCTTCGCCTACGCTATCGTTACTATTACGTTATTCCGCTGCTTGAACTGTATTAAGAACTGGATCATGAGATCCTTATTTATGTAAGACCTTATGTATGGTTTGTAATGGATGATGTACTGTGATATCCAAATCTTTTATGTCTCGCAAAAATGGTAATCCTGGGATTGCGATGTATGGCATAACAGGCATCTGGGATTAAAAATCCGGGTGTTGACAAGTTGGTATCAGAGCCATCCTGACCATAGGAGACCTAGTTAGACTGGACGTTGAATCAAGAAAAAACTTAGTTTCAAAACCAAAGGAAGTGAGTATTTACAAAAACTTATTCCCATTCTTATCACTTGATTCTTTCATGAAAATTCATGTTCCTCAAAAACTCTTGCAAAAAATACATAAAATTTGACACACTTGATCACTCTACTAACTTACTCATCCTATATTCTTATAGATGGACGTGAAGTACAACAAGTTTTATCAGTTGGGGAATGGAGGAGAACTCATCTTTGAGCGTGACTTGGACCAGCTTTCGGAACTTCTGGAGCGTACGCACCCCGAGTTCTTCGGAGCTCAGCTCAATGATCAAGGAGGATAAGATCTGCAGTGGCTAATTGTTGCAAGCCTCCGAGGAAAGATTGAACCTCCCACTGCAGAGGGAATTCAGTTCACCTTAAGAGAGAACAACTGGCTAGATGGACTTGCCTTTGAGTTTTACCCAAGGCGTGATGCTATGGGACAGCCACTAGAAGCCACACATCACCCCGAGCTGAAGACTCAGTTGGACCACCTTAGCTTCATGATGTATGATCGTCAGAAGGAGTTGGACAATGCCCGTGATTACTCCAACCACAAGTCTGCCATCCTCAAGAAGAAGGATCATACCATCGCCATGCTAGCAAAGGATCGCAAGTCTCGTCGCCGTCAGCTCGACAAGAAGGAGCGCATCATTGCCCGTCTTCGCCACCGTATCTCGGATTTGGAGGAGACCATCCACGAGAGAGACATGTAGTTGGAGGAAAGGGAGAATGCTGGAGAAGATCTTCGTGGAGATCCCTAATCCTATCTCAGCGATGATGATGACTTTCTGGAGGATCAGGCCATGGACTTCTTCACCGATGAGGATGACTTCGCCTTCATCGATGACGATGATGAGGATGACGATTACACTGACTCCGAGGAGTAGTAGCACTTGAGCACTAGCGTTAGTGAGTTGTATTCTGTCCCACTGTATCATAGTTTCCAGAATGGTTCTTAAAACCATTTGTTTTCCTTTGTTGTGGTGTGTGTTGTATCGTGTGCTATGAATGAATGAATTAAAAGCAAGTTGCTAGAAAATACGAGTCAAACTTTAAAAACTTTTCAAAGTCCCTGAACCTTAGAAATTACCCTCTTTTCTCATGATCTATCTCAATCTCCAGATGCCTCGCGGAGGAAGTGGTTCATCCCCGGACCCGATGTTGCAGATCCTGCAAATGTTGGTCTCTAACCGTGAAGCTGAAAGAGCGAAACGTCAAGCCAACTTAGCCACCCTTCAGCAGATAGCTCAGCTGGCCCACAACAATCAAGGCCACGGAAATTAGGACAACCATGGATCTAAGCTCAAGAATTTCCAGAACACCAAACCCACCTGTTTTCACTAAGTCAGAAGAGCCCCTAGATGCAGATGATTGGCTGCAAACCATGGAAAACAATCTGGAAGTCGCCGGAGTGGAAGCTAACGAGAAAGTTTTGTTCGCCACCCACTATATAGCCGGAGATGCAAGAGCATGGTGGAACAGCGTTCGTACAATGACCGGAGGACAGATGATGACCTGGGAGGAATTCAAGGTCAAGTTCAGCAGAACCCATGTGCCACCAGGTTTGATCAAGAGGATGAGAGATGAATTCAGAGAACTGAAGCAAGGAAGGATGACCGTAGTGGAATACCGTGACAAATTCTTGTCATTAGCTAGGTATGCCCCGGATAAGATTGACACTGAAGCCAAGAAGAAAGAAAGATTCCTGAATGGTTTGCATGATGAGATGCAGACTGTGTTGGTCAATATCCCCTTTGCTGATATTGAAGCCCTCGTCGACTCTGCCATTCAAATGGAAGGAAAGATCAACCAAGCCAATGAGAACCGCAAGCGCCGCATGATGCATCAACCAGGAACCCATCAGACACCAAAGTATCGCCCTAACCCATCTCCAGGATTTGCCCCAAGAACCAACGGACCCCCGATGAACCGTCCAACCTATCCCAACCGTGGAAACCCAAGTCCCGGAGGAAATCACAGCAACCCCGGCAACTCTGGCAATTTCAACCGTGCCCCACCCAAGTTCAACAACAACAATGCTGCCACCAACACCAACACTACCCCGAGGACTGGAAGCAATGATGTGCCTGTTGCAGCAAAGGACAAGTCGCAAGTGACTTGTTATGACTATGGAAATAAGGGTCACTACTCCAATGAGTGCCCCAAGAAGAATGCCGCAGCCCCCAATGCAAATGCTCCAGCTCAGCAGCAGCATCGTGTTCAGCCCGGAAGAAGGTATGTTTTCTGTTAATTCAGTACTTGCTAGAGTGTTGTTTGATTCCGGTGCATCGCATTCATTTGTCACCGAAGAATTTGCATGCACTAGTAAGATTCAACCAACCAAACTGAAGCATGTTATGATTGTTCAAATCCCCGGTTCAACCACCAAAGCTAGGCAAATTTGCAAAGTTGTCCCTATCCGAATCCATGGCATAGAGTTTTATGCTAATCTGATAGTACTCGGAACTAAAGGTTTGGAAGTAGTACTAGGAATGGATTGGATGTCCAAACATAAAGGATTAATTGACTGTGCCAAGAAATCCATAACCATGACCAGTACAGCCGGAATATCAGTCGAGCATGTATCGGAAACCTTACCTCGTCAATTCAAGTGCAACAAGAGTATAGCCCAACCTACCATTGACCAAGTCCGGATAGTCTGTGAATACCCCGATGTATTTCCAGATGTTTTGCCCGGTATGCCCCCAGATCGGGATATCGAGTTTATCATTGAACTAATCCCTAGAACAGGACCCATAGCCCAGAGACCTTATAGTATGAACCCATCTGAACTAGCAGAACTGAAGAAGCAACTGGATGCCATGCTGGAAATTGGATTGATTAAACCAAGTGCGTCACCATGGAGATCACCTGTTCTGTTTGTGGACAAGAAAGATGGAGGTAACTGTCTGTGTACGGATTATCAGAAGTTGAATGATGTCACCATCAAGAACAAGTACCCATTGCCCAAGATAGAAGACATGTTTGACCAGTTGACCGGTGCCAAGGTATTTTCTAAGATTGATCTTAGAACTGGCTATCATCAACTTAAGATTCACGTAGAAGATATTCCAAAGACTGCCTTTACCACCAGATATGGATTATACGAATATATTGTCATGTCTTTTGGATTAACTAATGCCCCCGCTTGGATCATCAAACTCTAGTCATCAAAATTAGGGTTAACAAAAACTTTCCCAACTAAAAATATGAAAGCATGCATATGTATGTGTATTTGGAATTTGGATTCTTTTGAATTTCCGTGATTCTATGTTTCTTTGCTTGTAAAAGGATTCTTAGGTGAAATAAACATCATCTAAACAATCCCCAAAATTTTCCCAAAGACAAACAACTCAAAATAAATAAATGAAGTGAATGGTCACTTTGGCCAAATTAACTACCATGCCTACTTTGGCTATTCCAAGCACTCAAAACTTAACAGAAATATTCGTGGAGCTTTGCACCCCTTGTTAGTACTCATAATGAGGTACCAAGTCCCACTTTGTGATCTTTCAGAAACATTCAAATGCTAAGTTTAAATGACAGTTTAAAATTGAATCTATCTCATAGGAGAAGATCCCATTATTTCAAAAACCACTCAAACCAGCTCAATTTTCAAAACCCAAGCATCCACAGAATCCTCAGTACATTCCTAGCACACCCACCAAAAATATTTTCAAAATTCAAAAGTAAGTTTCTTGCGGCCATTTCATCAAACACCTTGCATATTCAAATCAAACAAATCATAAACACTATAGTGTGCAGTGAATTGGGCCTAACTTGTTCCCTCTCTGGTTGCAACTAGTCTTTAGTAGATCATCTAGCTCAATTGTAAACATCTAGCACCACTGTGAGCTTGCCTTGACATCAATGGTGAGCAGGCCGAGCCTCACCATGCCACCCCATTGTCGCCGGCCAGATAGCAGCCACCCTAGCCTTGCCCACCTTGTCTAGGAGGTAGCCAGCATCTCACCGCCGCCCACTGTCCCCTCCCCAAGCCAGTGCAAGCCGTGGACCACCAGGAACGCCGCGCGCCCAGTGCCACTACGACATGCCGAGCCCGCCCTAGAGCGCCGCACCCGGCACGTGTGCACACGCCGCCCCTCGACCGCAGCCCGTTCCCACCGCTTCGCCATGATCCCAGGAACACGCCAGACACCCCCGTTCGCCGCCCCGTACCCCGTAGCCACCGCTCACCGCGGAGTTCGCCGCCTCTGCCGCGCAGAGCACCGCATGTTCCCGACCGATTTCCACCGCCCCTACGCACACATTTAAGCTCTAGAGCATCGCCAGGAGACCGCCCGTCGATCGCCAACCTCAGCCATGCCGCTAGCAGCCTGTAGCCATGTCGCCACCGTCACCTGCCCATCCCTCTCGGTCTCGCTGTCAAGCCTATAAAAGGAGGCCACCCTAAGCCATTTGAAGCACACCATCCCACTCCCCTCACCTCACTGGTCGTTCCACCCTCGAGCCGGAGCACGAGGAGCAGCAGCTCGTCGGAATTGCGCCGGAGCAGGCCGCCTCTAGAGGAGAAGGGGCCCGTTGATTGCAACCACCCCCGAAGCTGCCTCGACCGTCCCTGAGCTCGCCGTCGACCACTTGTTCGTTTGCCCGCCTCACCGTCGTCGCTGGAGCCCTCGTATGCCCCCTATGCAGCCCCACCGAGCCGCTAGGGTTCGAGCTCGTCGGTGACATGTTCATCGTCGACGACGACCCTCGGTCGTAGATCTCCCTTCTAATCCAACGAACCACACCGCCCCGTACCGCTTCACGTATTAGGATCCACTGACTGGTAGACCCCCCTGTCAGCTGATCCCCGCGCTGCGGAGTGACACTGGGCCGGCCCATTAACCTCTCCTGCACGACCCAACAGTTTGAATTTAGACTTTTTCTTTTTAATTCAAACCCAGTTCTGTACCTAGTTTCAAAAATCAACCCAGCTCGATTTAATGAACCAAATTGCATGAAACCAATTTTGTTAGAAAGGTACTGAAAATCTTAATCCAAGCATGTTGGATTCAAATCATTTGAATTTGTAGATCAACCTTGGTAAAAACAACAAGTTAGAAGCTTTTCTGCACTCAAACATTTTTCAAATTTCAACCATAAGAGCTTTTGAGTTGATTCCAACTCTCAAAAATCACATTTGATCATACCTTTCAGAATATATAAAAACATATGGGTTTCACTACAGAAATAATGTCCAAGTAATAAAAGAATGCTACATAGGAATTTATAGTCATTTTATGTTAATAAAAATAAAAAGGTTAAACCTTGTTAAATTGTGACACCACTTTAAATCACATTCCCATACACTGAAATATGTGGTGATGACATGTGTCAACATGATCCCATGTTTGGTTTGGAGATATTAAATCTTAATTAGTTTTTCAATGAGTAGAAATTACTTTTCTCAAATTAAAATGAATAAGCCAAATTCTTTAATCTTGTAATGATAGGTGATGATGCTAGATCATCTATAGTACACCCTTGTGTGATGATTGAAAATAGTTAAGTATTGTTTGGTAATTATGTACCTCGTATTTATTTATAGACGCTAGTACCTACCAAGGATACGAGGAGGTAGGAGAATACTACGAGGAATAAGCCAAGGAGAACTTCAACCACTGCTATGCACAAGGCAAGCTAACACTTGCAACTTAGCAAGCTTATACTGATACTTATGCAAGCCTAATAACACTGGTTGAGTTAGCAAGCTAACACTTGCAAGATACTTTACCTATGCAAGCTAGTAACCTAGCAAGCTTATACCACTTGATAAACCATCCTAGTTTTACTTGCAAGCTTTATGCTTTATTTATTTATCAAAGCTTTCTATTAGAGTTCACTTAGAGAATTGTAGATACTAGTAAGAGGATTGAAGGTAGCATAAAGAGCATAAAACTTGGCCTAAGATGTATGATCTCACTAGCATCCTAAGGCATGAGATTGAACTTAGTTAATCTCCACTTGTTTATCACCCCTCATTAGTATTTACCACCACTTGTAGATGCTAGTGCTAAGCATAAAACTTGATCAACTTTAGATGGGAATACTTGGTGAAACTGGTTATGAAAACCTTAGAATGATGAGTCATTCTACTGAATTGTTTTGACATGTGTTCTCGAACACCAGATGATTTTGATGATGAAAATGTTGAGGCATGAGCCTTAGCCCTTTTACAAACTGATGGTTGTCTGGATGCGATACCATTCCAATTTTACCGTACAACCACAATACCTGAAAATTGGGTAGGGCTTGACTGGAAACTTATATACCTTAGTATGGGTTCCCTCGCGGCCAATGTCTGAGCTGAGCCTACCTTGTGAAGATTGTCCACCTGTGCAGTACCCAAGATGACAGTTGGTCATGGTTGGGAGGCCAAAATCACAGGAGAGGTGCCTATACTCGGGCATGTAATCGAAAGGTTAGGATTGATTATCCGCATACTGAGTATGGTGAATTCAGGATTTGTTCCTGACGGATGTATCGAATGTTGTGGTGAAAGTGTACAATCTCTGCAGAGTGTCAAACTATTCGAATAGTCGCATCCGCGGTTATGGACAGTTGGAGTGGCCATACTGTTCCCCCGTCAGATGTTTTCAAAATGACTTGTGAAATGAACTGGGAATTTGACTTAACCACAACAGGGTTGTGATATGAAATTCAAGTTCCCACTTAGGTGTTATAAAACTTCAACTAGCTTTCTTCGCTTTTGGACTTAGTAGAGGTAAATCTGGCTTTTTGCAAAACAACCCTAGAGCTTAGTGTCCTACTACAAAAACACCCTTAACTGTTAGTATTAGTTTGCGAGTACTTAAAGAGTACTCATGGCTTTGTCCCTGGCTATTCCCGTGGCCAGACTATGAAGAGGAGTATCAGGATGATGGACCACAGGAAGGTTACGACAACTAGGATCATCTCCCATCGTCAGCATTGCCTGTGACCCCGAAGATGGAGCTTCGCCTACGCTATCGTTACTATTACATTATTCCGCTCCTTGAACTGTATTAAGAACTGGATCATGAGATCCTTATTTGTGTAAGACCTTATGTATGGTTTGTAATGGATGATGTACTGTGATATCCAAATCTTTTATGTCTCGAAAAAATGGTAATCCTGGAATTGCGATGTATGGCATAACAGGCATCTGGGATTAAAAATCCGGTTGTTGACAATGGTCGGTGCCCTGGTCGCCCCCCTCGCTGGCGCACGTCTACACCGCCACGCCTACTCCACCTCATGGTGAACCAGGACCTCTGTCCCTCTACCCCAACATGGCGGCATCATACAGCAACATGCAAGCTCCCGGACCCTATGCTCCTCCACACCAGCCGGCCTGGGATCAAACTGCCTTCATAAACTCCATGAACATCTTCACCCTAAATAACGAAGGTGCGGGTTGGATTTTTTATTCTGGTGCATCCTCGCATATGTTTTCAAATATAAATTTGTTGTCAGCTTGTTTCCCTTCTCCCTTTTCTACAATCAGCATTGGCGATGGCTCCACAATTCATGTCTCTTGCACTGGTCATTCTTACATACCTTCTCCTTATGCCAGTTTTTCTACGCAATATTCTCGTTGTTCTTTCATTAATTAAAAATCTTATTTTTATTCTCCAATTCACCATTGACAATCAGGTTATTCTAGCTTTTGACCCCTTTTGTTTATCTATGAAGGATCTGAAAATGGGGGAGGTTCTCGCTCGGTATAATAGCGCAGGTGATCTTTATCCGCTCCATGACGCGCCTACATCCACCCCCGGTGCCATGCTTGCATCAGTTGATTTATGGTATCGTCGTATTGGCCACCCCAATAGCACCACTTTGTCTTCTTTACTTCAAGAATTTAGTATCCCTAGTTCTAGTGCCTCTCTTGATTCTTCTCTCTATAATGCCTGTCAATGTGGCAAACATGTTAGATTATCTTTTGGCACATCTACTACTAGCACCTTTTCAGTTGAGTTAGTCCATTGTGATTTTTGGACCTCTTCAATTCCTAGTGTTCTGGTTATACATATTATCTTATGATCTTGGATGATTATTCTCATTATATTTGTACATTTCCAATCCGTGCTAAATCAGATCTACATGCAATTTTTCTTAATTTTCGCAAGTACGTATTCATGCACTTTGCCTTGCCAATTTGATTTATTCAATGTGCCAACGACCGTGAATTTGACAATACTCAAAACTGCAACTTTTTTCTTTCCCAACGCATTCTTCTTCATTTTTCATGTCCTTACACATCCTATCAAAATGGAAAAGCCGAATGCTCACTTTGTTCCATTACGATATTCTTCGCACCTTGCTTTTACAGGCTTCTCTCCCTTCTCGGTTTTGGGCAGAATCCCTTCATACCACCATCCTACTTTTCAATATTAGACCCACCAAAACATGTCCTCTTTATTCACCCTTTCAATCTCTTTTTCTCTCCCATCCATACTATCTTTTTTTGCGTTTCTTTGGATGCCTATGTTTTCCTAACACATCCTCTATTGTCACTAACAAACTCGAACCACGTTCATTGCCTTGCATTCATCTTGGTCTTTCTGATAATCATAAAGGATATCGTTGTTGTTATCCATCTTCTGGTCGTGTTATTATCTCTCGTCGTGTTACATTCGATGAAAACACTTTTCCCTATGCTACCACTAAAACCACCCAACCAAACCATTCATCCAAAACCACCCCCAACCCCAAAACCCCTACTCTCATAAATCCTGCTGTCATCTCTGCCGTGGCAGAATTTAGCGATGATGCGCTACCGCGGCAGCCTGCCGTGTCCCCCACTCCTGCCACGGCAGAATTTAGCGCTGATGCGCTGCCGCGGCAGCCTGACGTGTCCCAAACTTCTGTCGTGGCAGAACCCGTGATAGACTACTCCCCTACCACGGTAGCCAATTTTCCTGCCGTGTCCACTTCCTCTATCGCGGCAGACACCTCAACCCCCGTCACCTCTATCTCGTCTTCCTCTTCACTCGCCAACTCTCCTTCATCCTCACCACCATTACCACCTAATGTCGTACATATTTCACCACCTACCAATGATCATGTCATGTGTACACGTGACAAACGCGGGTTTCTTCTTCCAACTAAACGTCTCAATCTCACGGTCGCCCCAACAATTTCTCCTATTCCCACTACCTACAAACACACTCTTCTTGATCCGCTTTGGCTTTCAGCTATGCATGATGAATTTGATGCTCTTGAGCAAAATAATACCTAGACCCTAGTTTCCAAACCACCTGGTGTCAATGTTGTTTCAGGCAAATGGGTTTTTAGACATAAATTTCACGCTGATGATACTCTTGCTCGTTACAAAACTAGATGGATTTGTCGTGGTTTTTCCCAGCAATATGGTATTGATTTTGATGATACTTTCTCTTCCGTAGTTAAAACAAGCAATATTCGTGTTGTTCTTAGTCTTGGTGTTTCCTCCTATTGGCCTATTTATTAACTTGACGTTAAAAATGTCTTTCTTCATGGCACTCTCAATGAAACAGTCTATTGTGAGCAACCCTCTGGTTTTGAGCATCCCTCTTCTCTAAATCTTGTTTGTCTCCTCAACAAATATCTTTATGGTCTCAAACAAGCTCCTCGTGCATGGTTTTAATGATTTTCCACCTTTATACAAACAATTAATTTATTCCATCCAAATCTGATTCCTCTCTCTTTATTTTTCGATCTTCTGAACACACTGCCTATCTCTTGCTTTATGTTGATGATATAATTCTCACTGCTAGCTCTGACTTTTTTTTCACCATATAATATTTTTTTCTCTTAATCATGAATTTTCAATGACCGATCTCGGTCCTCTTCATCACTTCTTTGGTATTAATGTCTCTCGCACACGGTCTACACTTTTTCTTTCTCAACGCTAATATCTTTTAGATTTTCTTACTCGTTCTAGTATGCCTGATTGTCAACCCTCTCATAGTCCAGCTGACATTGGTGCAAAATTATTGGCTGATGGTGATCCCGTTTATGACCCACTCTCTATCATAGTATCACTGGTGCTCTCCAATATGCCACACTTACTCTCCCTAGCATCTCTTATTCTGTTCAGCAAGCCTGTCTTTTTATGCATGATCCTCGTGCCCCTCACTTTGCTCATGTCAAACGCATTCTTCGGTATCTTAAAGGCACTCTCGATCATGGTCTACTTATTAATTATTCCTCTCCAACAAGCTTGACAGTTTATTCTGATATAGACTGGGCAGGTTGTCCAAACACTCAACGATCCACATCCGTCTATTGTATTTATTTGGGTGATAATCTTATTTCTTGGTATTCTAAAAGAAAGGTTACAATTTCCGGGTCTTCCGCTGAGGCTGAGTATAGGTCGGTTGCGCATGCCGTGGCCGAAGCAGTGTGGCTACGTCAGCTTCTCATCGAGCTTCATCGACCAATTGAGCATGCCACCATTATTTATTGCGATAATATTTCAGCAGTCTACATGGCCTCCAATCTAGTTTAGCATTGCCGAACTAAGCATACTGAGATTGACATACACTTCGTTCGCGAGAAGGTGGCTCTTGGCGAAGTTCGTGTTTTTCATGTTCCTACCAGTGTGCAATTTGCTGATATTTTCACCAAAGGGCTCTCGACTGCGTCCTTCATCGACATACGCTCCAGTCTCAACATCGTTACTCCTGATGTTGAGACTGCAGGGGATATTAGAGTATAGATCAGTTATTAGCATGGCCGGTTTGGCGTCTTTGACTTGTAATTCTATCTCTATCTCTATTAGTCTTACACTCAAAGTCTTGTAATCTATATAAACAGCCCCTTAAGGCCTCAGTGAATACAACTATTATTCTCCAATTGTCTTCAATTATCAATTAGCCGCCGTATTCTAGATCTAACTTGTCAGGTGTCAATTATGCGAGTTGGTTCACTTGTAGACCAGGTCTCGGGACTCTCTAAGGCTCAGCTAACAGTCAGCTGATGTCAACGGATTTGTTTGAGCCCCATTTTTTTTTTTGTTTCCATTTTTTTTTTATCGGGCTTGTCCGGTTGAATTTGTTAGGCCTATTTTCTTTTCTTGTTGGCCATTTGGATGATCACTATAGAGCTATAAAGTGGGAGTCGCAACAAATCTGTCGAGCTGCAAAGATTGAGGAGTATTTGATCACCGCCGCCCAGAGACAAAATCATCAGATCTAAAAACATGAAGAAGTGGCATGGCTCGGTACGCATTATTTTGCTGTAGCGCAATGGCCATTAATCTATGTGATCTAGCAATGTACTGTACTATCCAATATACAATCCGATCAGTGAAAAAATCAATGAAATAAACAGTGCTATCAATCAAGTACTAGTACTCCACTAGATACTAGTAGGCCTTAATTGCTGCATCTTATTCAATCTTGTTTGCTCGTGCATCTTAACACTTAACAGCATCACTTGGCACTTATGCCCCGGCTTCTCCCGCCAAGAATCATCCGTCGGTGAGGTTTTGCTGTAGCTGGTCTTGGTCGTCGGCCGCCTTTTCCATTCAGAGTATAAAACGGTCGTGATCTTTTGCAGTTCTGGAATTCCTTTAGTCCCATGATTCTCTTTTCTCTTACACCTATTGCAGTCTGGGTTTTTCTGAATGTGGAAATATACATCTCGCGTATATTATGAATATATTAAATAATATTTTTAAAAAGTAGAGCTTCTATTATTATATACTACCTCCGTTTCAAGGCTTAAGGCATATAACTTTTTTCAAAAGTCAAAGTACCTAAAGTTTGACCAAGTTTTTAGAGAAAAATATTAATATTTACAATACGTAATTCATACCTTTTTATACATCATGAAACATATTTTCACATGATATCTATATAATATAATATTTTTGATAGTTTTTTCTAAAAGTTTGGTCAAACTTTACGTGGCTTGGCTTTTTTAAAAAGTTATAGGCCTTAAGCCTTGGGATGGAGGGAGTATGGATAAGCGTTGGGGCTGTGAAAAATCCAATTACAAGTCGATATGCAACTCCCCCTCCTGGCCTACAGAAAAAGTCAGTTACAAGTCCAGATGCAACTCATGGTGAAAAGAAGCGGGAGTGCAATATAAGGACAAAAATACCTAGTTGCAAGCCTAGTTGCATCTAGGCCGAAAACAAAATACAGTTACAAGTCCATATAGAACTACCTTGGTACAGAAGCCGGTTGCGGGTTCAAATGAAACTCCCTCCTATAGAAGCTAGTTTCAAGGTCAGATGCAACTCATGGTAAAGGAGAACATAGGGACGTTATGGACACAAAAATACCTTAGTTGCAAGCCTAGTTGCAAGTGGACTGAGAAAAATTCAGTTACAAGTCCACATGCAACTTATTGTGAAAATTAGCAGAGGGCATTATGACCACAAAAAAAATACCTTAGTTACAAGCCTACTTGAAACTAGGGTGAGAAAAGTCCAGTTACAAGTCCATATGGAACTCTCCCCTCCCGTCCTACAGAACAAATTAGTTACAAGATTAGATGAAACTCATGGTAAAAATAAGTTGGGGGCATTATGGGCACAAAAATACCTTAGTTGCAACTAGGGCGAGAAAAATTCAGTTACAAGTCCATATGAAAACCCCCTCCCCCTCCTACCTACAGAAAAATCAGTTAAAATTCCAGATAAAACTCGTGGTGAAAAAAAACTACTTTAAACTCTACCACCCGCCCTCCCCCTCCCTCTAAGAAAATACAGTTTCAAGTTCACATGCAACTCATGGGATCTGAAAAAACCAGTTTTAAGTTCATATTCAACTCATATGAAAAAAAAAATAGTCACGAACCTACTTGCAACTCTCCAACCCCCGCCCTCACCTTTCCCAAGAAAAGCCAGTTTCAAATATACATGCAACTCGTTGGTATCCCGAGAAAAACCAGTTTCAAGTCCACATACAACTCATATTCAAAAAGCAAAAAACCTATATTACAAACCTACTTGTAAATCACCCCCCTTCTCTGAGAAAATCCAATTTCAAGTACACATGCAACTAGTTGGGATCTCAGAAAACAAAGTCAGTTTAAAGTCTGCATGCAACTCGAATTAAAAGAAAAAATCATTAGTTACAAACCTATTTGCAACTCTCACATCACTCCACCCACTCCCGAGAAAAGCCTATGCCAAGTGCACATGTAACTAGTTTGGATCCCGAGAAAAAGGCTATTTTCAAATCCGCATGCAACCCATATTAAAATCAAAAAAATTGAACTCCTTATTTACAAATCAATTTACAATTGTCATTAGTCAAAAAAGAAAAAAAATATTACAGTGCATAGTAAAATAAAACAACTTATTATATCAAGGGAATGAAAAGAAAAAATATGATAGAATATTATCTAGTTGTACTAATCCTAGCCATCAACTACAAAGAATTCAAGGCTAATTCATGCAAATCTCATCCATATGTTAAAATCTTCATTCTTGATGTCTACCATTGTGATGACAAGATTACCTACATTTATGTCTTTGATACTACGAAATCCATCCCAGTTATCATGAAATCTCACAAACTCTCCAAGACGTCATGTATATGATCCGTTCAAGACATAATCATCATGGGCATACATAACTATGTCTTTGATTGAAGCTTCGTATTTAAAATAAAAAACGCCGATAGGTATATCACGATAGAAAAAAAAAAGACGAACACAAATTAAATTCACAACAAAATGTACTTATAATTAAAAATAATAATTGAAAAGACATGTATTAAAATGAAAAACTAACCACTAACATGTTTTCATCACCAAAACAGTATAAACAATATCTAAAAAAAACAGTTTACTCAAATCACACACTCCTACCACCCAAAAAGAAAAATAATAAATAAAAAGATCGGCAGCAGCAACAGCCCATAGAGCGATCAGACCACACACTGAACAAACAGCAGCAACGGCCCATGCATCGATCGACACAACCAAACAGCAGCAACGGTCCATGCATCGATCGACACATCCAACAACGCACACACACCAGCAACAGACAACACACGCAGGCCAACAACTGCACCAATCTTGATGACGAGAAAAAAATCAACGGTATACAAGCTAGCTGCGACGTATGCTACGTCACGGCTAGCTATGTTTTAGCAATTCCGTAATTATTTTCAGATGTGACATGGGGCTAGGAAGTTTGGAGCCCCTGGGGACGCTCAGCACTTGCCTTGTATAAAGATCCGTAAAACACTATGATCTTTACAAACTCGGACAGAGCCGCATGATAATTGACGTAGTAGTACTATAATTTCATGCATTACTAGTTCCGATTACATTGTTGACGGTGTAAATACCATGCACTTTTTAAATTGACTTTATTACTACAAAACAGTAATTTCGCTTACTAGTTGTTGGGAGAAAGTTATTGACCAGCTACAAGGGGGTATTCTCTGTATGCCACCGAAATACTCATCAGTTTGTGATGCACTATAAAAGATTTCTTACTTAATTTTTTCAGGCGACAAGAAACCATAGGTACATCAGTTTCATCTGACAACTGTTTCAAGTTTTTCTATAGTACTGTAGAATGTTTATCCTGGAAAATACATACAAAGCAGCATGCCTTACAGTGGCTGAAGTTCCTGGTATATCGTAAACGGCTAGCTCTATAGATAACTAACCTTATGGAGGAATAAGCCTCGCGATGCATGACGCAGACCTGTGCTGCTCTGGGAGTGTCTTCCACCATATCACGAAGGATGAGCTGCTAAGAAACACATCTTTGCCAAGACATCCAGAGGTGAACCATCCAAGTGCATCGCTCTCGAGTTTACCAACCCTGTCTTTCAGATCCTGGAATGATTTGCCGTTGATCATCTCGGCCTGGAGCTCCTCAGATATCGCCCAAAAGCACGACTCGAGGCTGGAACCTAATGGGATGCGCAGTGACTGCTCACGCCATTTCTGGGTGTACTTGTAACGCCTCGGCCTCCCCTTGCAGAGGTAGGAGCCCGTGTCCTCGTTCTTGGAATGCCTGTAGTAGTTTGCAATGTCCAAGGGCTCAACCAGCCGCCGATACGAGGTTCCCAGATTCACCCACTCTTCTCGCCCTTCAAATGCGTCTGGAAGCTCACGTCTTCGCAACATCTCGATTATCTCATCCCAAAGGCCGGCTAGTTCCAACCTACGTACGTTTGAATTGAAGTCATGCACTTCCCGCTGAAGCTTGAAGGAATCATAGTAGCTCACTTCATGGAGCTCGCATGTTCTCTTGTACTCGTTCAGGTACTTGAGGGCTTCCTGAATTTTACTGCAGTTTGCATCTATCTTTACTTGGTTTATCTCTCTTTGCTTCTCCCATTGTCCAGCTGCAGCAAGGCTCAGCATAGCTTCCTTACTCTGTCAATATGAAAGTGTCCACTAGAACATTATGCAATTTTACTGGTTAATAATTTTACTGTACTATAGTGGTTTCAAACTTGAGGGACATATAGAAAAGAAAACAGCACTAGTAGAATAGTGTCATCAGAAACAGTTAGTGGTATAAATCTGATGTGTCCATTTGCTATTTCTTAACCTACAAACATATGTGTTGCCTTTGATCGGGTATACTCCCCTTTTCAGGGGAAAAATGTGCTGCCTTTGGCTATACACTAAAGGAATGATCAGATGCTAAAAGCCAAAACTGATGGTTTCCAGTCTACTGCCTTCACACATAACAGTTCAGCAAAAAAAATGTTTACAACAGCAAGCCACTATTGTTTTTTGAAGAAGGGGATTGCTTACCAGTTCAAGTCCACCAATTGCTGTTCCATTCATTGGCCTGCTAGGAAGGGATGATGAAATTGCTCCTAGGTAATCCACACAAGCTATCTCTTGTGCCATACATTGCTTAATGGATTCATATTGCCAGTGAGCACTTAAACTTCTGGCAGCAGCATCAAGCAATTGTTGTTGGGGATCCAATTGAAGGCAGTAAAATAGCAACTGCAATACAGCATCCGAGTTTTTGAGAACAATTAGTTGTTCAGGACTTGTCAAGAAAAGGTAAGTCCCGCAGGGTCTGTAAGGGGAGAGCTCAATGAAGGATGTCAGTGTTCCTAGGATCGAACTAGTGCATCCCATGAAAGAACAGGCCTCATAGCTGGCAATAGATAGCGTTCTTCTCAACAGAGCTTCATAGAACTCAGGAATGACAAGTGAGTTCCCGGCAGGTGAGAAGTTTGTACTATGAGGAGATAACCAATCGAGAACAGATTGAATTTGTTCACGAGAGGATGCAAGGGGGGTAAGTGGTATTCGTGGGATGATGTCTAGTGGCATGATGAAATGCAAGATACACTGCGACCAGCCCTCCCTTCTAACAGCATGGTTGAAAACATTATCTCCAACAAGAGGTGCCCCAAAGGTCACACAAAACGGCTGTGCTTGATTGACACTACCCCGTCTGGTACAGCTCTCAAGAAACCATATGGCAGCAAGGGTGGCTATTGCACCCCCTGATGAATGGCCTGTGAATACGATGCGTTTCTCCTCTGCCACCGCTCTAGATACCTGCAACACAAAGTAACAAAAATCACCACTTTTTCACTTGGGAAAAATATAGTTCGAATGAAATTCTACCATATCAAGACATTCACTCTATTGATATAAATATAGCATAACATGAGGTAGGACTATGAAAGGTCTATGATCACAACATTAAGAAATCGGTCGTATTACCAAACTCACCGTGGTCAATTCATTTTATTATGTCAAATTACTAGTTCATTTTACTTGTTTCAGGAACATAAATGGCACTAGGCCGAACTAATGATCGCCTAAACACGAAGGGCGTGCTCAAAAGCTTCAATCTTAATGACAACGGCCTCTGCCGAATCTGCGATAGCGGGTCTCTAGAAACTAGAGATCATCTTTCCTGGAGCTGCAGTTTTAGTAGGCAATGCTGGCAATCAATCAACACCACGCTTGATGACAATCTGGAGATCCCTCAAATGATCACTGCTGCAAGATGCAACTTTAGAAGACCTTTCTTCTTCGAAGTGTTTGCCAAGGAATGCTGGAATATTTGGAAGCATAGGAATGCTCTAGTTTTTTATAATGTAGCACCTTCTAAAGTTTTACTGTCGGGGACTCCCCTACAGTTCTCAACTCAACAAAACTAGGCCGAATTAATCTGTAGCTTACCATCTACTACTGGCAATCTGACACTGTAACCACTGACTCACAGCACCTCTCTCAGTCTGTTTCATAAGCTCAAATCGAACCTATAAAAGCACTAGGAAAACGAAAACCCACCCAAAAAATACTTTAAATGCATTGCAACAACTATAGGTCAGACAAGGAGAAAGAGGCTCCTGGTTCCCTATTGGGCTATTACTTATACTCCCATAGTCCCTTTTTTTAGAAAGAAAGGAAGGGACTAAAACGAGCACTACACCAATTTCCAAATACACCAGTCCACATCCCATAGCTCATTGCCGGTTCAGATATTTTGATACTGTATTTGCAGCAGCAACAAAATATATTGATACAAAAGGAGCACTATAGGTATCTTCTATGACAACCGAGATGAAGATTTTGTTCCAAGAGAAAAATGGTTTCCTGAAACAGTGTGTTCTTAGTTCCTACAAAGCAACTGAAGTAGAGTGCAGAAGGTTCAGATATAGTTTTATCAAAGATTCTAAGTAGATCCTCACCTCAGACTGGAGCGGCGAGCCATCGAGCAGGCCTCTGAAGGCGGCCACGAAAGCGGCGTTGGCCCGCGCGGGGACGCCACTCCCGACGCTGCGGAGCGACGGGAAGAGCGCGGGATCGACCTCCGCGTCCCCGAACGGCGCGCGTCCGCCGGTGTCGGGAGAGGAGGGCATCCAACCGGCGGCGGACCAGGTGGGCGTGAAGACAAAGGCCGCGCAAGGGTATGGGTGGGACGCGTGGTGCACCTGGAAGGAGGAGGCGGTGGCGGAGGACGGGGAGCGGGAGCCCGAGGGAAAGGAGAGCGCGGCGCAGTGGGCGACGAGCAGGCGGTCGTCGTCGGACAGCGCTGCCGCGCGCGGCGGCGGAGTGTCCATCGGCATCGTGGTAAGCCGGTGGGGGCTACAGCACCTGGAAGGTGGAGGCCGGCATTCTTCCGGTTGCCTTTAATGGTTGACGTCGCTGCCTGGTTGACTTGTCGCCGATGCGTTTAGAGCATCTTCACTTGTGCCTATACGTCCCCGGCGTCCCGCACGACCTTTTTTTCTTTTTGTACGGGACAGCCTATAATAGTTTAAAGATTTAAGGGCGCTGTCTTCTAGTCGTGCTATATAAAAAACTTTAAACGTTCGAAAAAACAGCAAATTTGTAAAAATACAAAATTAACGACCATTACATAGACAGTTTAAACATCTTTATATAAAATTTAAACAAACAAGTAAAAATACGAAATTAAACATACATCGCCGTCCTTCGGGTCGACGAATAGGCCAAAGGTACTCCTCTGGGTTGTCCTTCATGGGCGCTAGCTGGGCGCCGTATCGAGGGAGGAGCCGAGCCTGGAGCCCATAGCGGGGCTAATACAGTTGCGTCAGTGGCATCGTCAAACTCGGGTGGTTCCTGGCGGCGATGTAGTCGAGCACCCAGGCGAACGTCCACCCTGGGGTGTTTCATTACTATCACCGGCCTTAGTTGTTGTTCTCCGGTGGCGGGTTGTTGGTGTCGTAGGCGGCGATGCGGTCCTCGTGCTGCTCTTCGTAGGTTGTTGGGATCCCACTGGGGGTCGTCCCTCTCCTCTGACGTGAGGACGGACCAGAAGTGCTCGTAGATGGTCGTGGATCGGGCCCGGTCGATCGACACCGGAGGCACCGGTAGACCACCAACGCTGAGCACCCATCCCCTCGACAACCGAAAGTCCGGAGAGACTGGGTTACTGGGCGTCCCAGAGCGCCTGCGCCTCCTCGACAAGCAGGCACCGCCGCCCGAAGCCATTCACGACGGCTCCATCTCCTGAAAAAGCTCCATCAGCGGCGGGGATCCGGCTAGGGTTTGGACGGGAAGATTGCGGGAAGAGAGGATTGCAGTGTGACATGGAATGATCACGTCAATACCCATACTTGATAGACTTGGGTTTAGAGGAAGAGCAACGTGCTAGAGACTTCGTCGGCTAACAGACAAACACACGAGGACACGATGTTTACCCAGGTTCAGGCCCCGGGAAGGGAAAACTCTACTCCTGCTTGTTTTTCTTGATTGATTGAGAAACCGAAGGTTTACAAGGTCGCCAGATGGCAATGATGCGCAAATTGAATCTGGTGTTGTATGAACAAGAAATTGATTACCCTTCTCGTTGCTCCCTGATGGCGTAGTTGATGTAGAGCCTGTTGGAAACTCTAAGAGCAAGATATGATGAGCACAACAATAAATTTTCCCTCAGTTATGAAACCAAAGGTTATTGAACCAGTAGGGGAAAGAAACCACTTCTGAAGGTGTTTCTAGCAACGTGGAACCTGCACACAACACAACCAAAATACTTTTCACCAACTTATCAGTGAGGTTGTCAAACTCACTGGTTTTGCTGAAAACAAAGGATTAAACATATAGTATGAAAGAAAGTAATTGCTTGTAGTAATTGCAGAAATTAAACAGTAAACAGTAGATGGAATATATGTGGGAAGGAATGGACCAGGTTCCACAGTTCACTAGGGGTATTTCTCCAAAAGATAAATAACATGCTGGATGAACAAATTACAGCTGGGCAATTTCCAAATAGAGAATTCATAAAAATACATGTACATGACATGATGATCACTATGAGATTTGCTTGGGCATTACAACATGATACATAGACCGTAATCCAACTGCATCTATGACTAATAATCCACCTCTGGGATATCATCCGAATAACCCTCGGGTATTAAGTTGCAAGCGACAGATAATTGCATTAAGCAAAGTGTGTAATGTAAACAATACAATTTCCCTTGGACAAAGGATTGTTGTTTTCTTCCTAGTAGCAATAGCACATCTATAATCTTAGAAGTTTCTATCACTCTCCCAGATTACTAGAGGCATGAAACTACTATCGAGCATAAACACTCCCTCTTGAAGTCACAAGCAAATACTTGGCCAGAGTAACTACTAGCAACGGAGAGCATGCAAGATCACAAATAACATGGGCATGATAGAACAATAATCAATCTGACATAATACTCAATATTCATCGGATCCCAACAAACACAACATGTAGCATTACAATAAGATGATCTTGATCATGATAGGCAGCTCACAAGATCTAAACATGACAGCACAAATAGGAGAAATAACCATCTAGCTAATGCTATGGACCCGTAGTCCAAGGAAGAACTACTCACACATCACTCCAGAAGTAGGCATGGTGATAAATAAGGCCTCCGGGATGATCTCCCCTCTCCATCAGGGTGCCAGGAAGAGCTTCAGATCCCTCTCGATCTAGGGACGACGATGGCGATGGCTACAGATTTTTTCGTGGAATTTTGATCGGGTACTTAGGGTTTTTGTCTCGGGGGGATTATATAGGCGAAGAGGTGAGGTCGGTGGAGCGCTAGGGGGCCCACACCCTAGGGCGGTGATGGTGCTGACGTGGAGCACTTCGTTGGAAACCCCAAGAGCAAGGTGTGATGGGCACAGTAGCAAGTCTTCCCTCAGTAGAGACCGAGGTTATAGAACCAGAAGGAGGAAGGAAACGTCACACAAGTGTTGCAACAACGCGGAGAGCTACACAACACAAACTCAAGACTTTGCCCCAACGAATCAGTGAGGTTGTCAAGCTCACCGGTTTGCTGTAACAAAGGATTAAACGTACCGTGCGGAAGGTAATGGTTTGCAGCAAGTAAACAAGTAATAGTGGAAGATGTATCAATGGTAAAGATTAGACCGGGGTCCATAGTTCACTAGAGGTGCTCTCCTTAGATAAACAACATGGCATGAAGGGTAAATAAATTACAGCAAGGCAATTGACAGGAACTGAGCAAGGCATAACAATGCAATTACTAGTCAGAAAGATCCTATGATATTCGATTGGGCAATACAACAGGATACATAGACCGCTATCCAACTGCATCTATGACTAGAAGTCCACCTTCAGGTTATCGTATGAACCCCCTCCAGTATTAAGTTGCAAGCAACAGACAAGTGCTTTAAGCAAAGTGTGTAAGGTAAACAGTCCACATATTCCATGAACAAGAGACCGTTGTTTTCTCCCTAGTAGCAACAACACATCTACAACCGAAGAGATTTCTGTCACTTCCCTTGGAAACTAGAGGCATGAACCCACTATCGAGCATAAATACCCCCTCTTGGAGTCACTAGCAACTACTTGGCCAAGATAGATACTAACAACGGAGAGCATGCAAGATCATAAACAACACAGACATGATAGAATCATAAAGAAAAAACCATCAAACCAACATAATAATCTCAATATCCATCGGATCCCCGCAAACACAACATGCATGATTACAAATAGATTAGATCTTGATCATGAACGGAGCTCACAAGATCTATACATGAAAGCACAAAGGAGGAGATACAACCATCTAGCTACTACATGGACCCATAGTACAAGGTGGAACTACTCACGCATCATACCGGAGAGAAGGCCTCCGGGATGATCTCCCCTCTGGCAGGGTGCCGGGAAGAACTTCTGATCCCCCATCTAGGGACGATGGTGGCGGCGGCTACAGAAGGTTTCGTGGAGATTTGAACGGATGCTTAGGGTTTCTACATCGGTGGCTTCTTATAGGCAAAGGGGGAGGCCGAGGCGCCGATCTGGGGGGTCAAACCCTAGCCAGGCGCGGTGTAGCACCCTGGGTAAAACCATTACTAGAAAATCGCCTGCGGTTACCTCTGTGCATCATCATGACATCTACATGCATCTGTTCGCCAAAAACCATTTTCTAAAAAGCCTATTTTGTTTTTTAGATATTCCCTCTTTGTTCAAATCGAAACCCTGGATCCGCCCGAATCTTTTTATTTGTCTAAAACCATTTTACAAATGTTTTATTTTAACAGAAATAAAATCATAAATAATAAAACTATTTTTATTAGTGGGGAAGGCAGCCTAGTCGGCCAGGCCCAAAGGCCCAACCAACAGGCCACCTACTATCCCACTAGACCAAACCCTAACCCTAACCCTTCCCTTCTAGCCAACACCCAACCCTCATCCCACTCCCTCCACCCTTGCCGCCACCCACACCCGCGTACACGCATGCTAGCGCCGCAGCACACAACCACCCAGGCCCACACGTTGACCCAACACGTCTCAGTGGCAGGCACACACGCATAGCCGTCTCGCGATCCACCCACCTGCCCATCGCTCCTGCAGGCCGGCCCCACCAACCTGGCGTCGATCCCACGCCAATTCTGCCTCGTCATTTCCGCCTGCGTCCACCGATCACGGCCCCACCCCTTCGCGATGCTAGCGCGTCCCACAATCCCCGCATCTGTTCTCTCGCCTCTCTCCCTCCCTCGATCCAACCACCCCGCCGCCATCTTCCTCCCCTCTATCTGGCTGGCCTCTGCGCCACCCGCCCGCTATCCTCGCCACCGGAGTGTCACGCCTCCTTGCCCCAAGCACCCCGCGACCTTCCTCCTCCACTCTCCCGTCGACCGCATCCTCTCCCTCGTCCAGTCCCACGCGGCTGTGCCCTGCGCCGACCCCCTCTGCACCTCCCGTCGTGTCCCCCGCCCCTCTGCAGGTCGCGCGAGCATGCCTCTGAGATCCCCCCCCCCGCAGTCTCTGACCGCGGATGCACTGGCGCCTCGTCGCCAAGCGTCGACCCGTTGCCGTCCTCCCCAAGCGCTACCGCGATCCTCCTCCGGCGCGCCATCCCCTACAGCACCACATGCCACCTGCGCAACCTCCCTTGCCTTGCTTCCTCAGCACCTCTCGACCACCTCCTGCTGCTCAATGTGCATGTCACCACTGACCCGTTTTCTGGCAACCCGTTGCCCTTGCGCATTCAAGGTGTTCAGTTTAATGCCCGGACAAGACACGGTCGCCTCGCGCTATTCTTTTGTTCCGTTTTTTTGCTGTATGTCTGCTACGGTGCACTTGTGTTGTGTCCCTGGTAAGAGACTACTTCAAGACCACCCAGTGCCGACATTTCTCATGATCGTCATCGAAAATCGAAGACGGCACCCCAAGATCTCCATCCGGGAATCCAAGGCCTTGAACCCCTCGATGACAAGATCTGCCACACGGAACCGAAGACCGTGGAATGCCGAGCTCTCCCTCCCGGAACCTGAAGACCAAACCTCGGTGTTTTCTTCCTCCTCGCCGATCCGGATCCAATGGCCAAGACACCGAAGACCGATCCCGCTGAGACCGAACCAAACACCTTCGTGTTGGAGATATGCCCTAGAGGCAATAATAAATGTAGTTATTATTATATCTTTGTGTTTATGATAAATGTTTAAATTCATGCTATAACAGTATTAACCAGGAAACATTAATACTTGTGTGATTTGTAAACTAAATTAGAGTCCCTAGTAAAGCCTCTTCATAATACTAGCTTGTTGGTTAATAGATGATTGTGGTTTCCCTATCATGAACATTGAGATGTTATTAACAACAAGATCATATCATTAGGAGAATGGTATGATGGACATACTCCTATAGATAAGCATAGCATAAAGATCAAGTCATTTTAATAGTTCAATTGCTATAAGCTTTTTGATACATAGTAACCTAATTCCTTCGACCATGAGATCATGCTTATCACCATCACCGGAAGGATGCTTTGATGACATCAAACACCACACCGTAACTGGGTGGCTATAAAGGTGGCATTGAGTGTTTGGAAAGTATGGGTTGAGACACATGAATCAAGAGTGGGATTTGTCCATCCATATGACGGATAGATATACCCTGGGCCCTCTCGGTGGAATGTCATCCAATTAGCTTGCAAGCATGTGACTGGATCACAAGGGATCACATACCACGAGAACGATAAAAGAGTACTTATCAGTAACGAGGTTGAACTAGGTATGAAGAGATACCGACGATCAAAACCTCGGATAAGTAAACTATCGTGAGACAAAGGGAAGTTGGTATCGTATGTAAGTGGTTCATTCGATCGCAAAGTAATCGTAGAAATATGTGGGAGCCATATGAATTTCCAGATTCCTCTATTGGTTATTGTTCGGAGAAGTGTCTCGATCATGTCCGCATAGTTCACGAACCGTAGGGAGACACACTTAAGGATTCGATGTTGTTGAGTAGTTATGGAATGATGAGTAAGAGACCGAATGTTGTTCGGAGTCTCGGATGGGATCCGGTATATCACTAGGAGATCCGGAATGGTCCGGAGAATAAGATTCATATAAGGAAAGTCCTGTTTCGGAGTTGGGGAATGATTCCGGTGTTTTCATTGGGAATGTTCTAGAAGGTTCCGGAAGGTCCGGCACTCCGGAGGGGAAGGGTACATGAATGTGTCATAACAATGTGGAATGGTTGCATCATGTACTAGGTGTCATCGCTGAGCAAAATAAAGGAATAAATCAAATCCTAGTTTGAAAAGTCAAACGCCAATTTGAAAAGTCAAACGGCAAGTTTGCTTGGTGGAGGGAGAGTAGGAAACCTACTTGGGGAGGAGTTCCTCTCCCTCCACCCGCCGACCAAGGAGGCCGACTTGGGGGAGGACTCTCCTCCCCTGGCCGGCGCCCTCCCACCTATAAAAGAAGGGGAGGGATGCCCCCTCTAGCCTACACCTCTCTCCTCTAAACCCTAGCCCTAGCCGCCGGCCTCCATCAAGTCGCCGCCGCCCCTAGGGTTTGCCCTAGCCGCCGACTTGGGGCTCTCCCAAGCCCTAGCCGCTGGCCTATCCCTCTCGCCTTGGTGCCTCTAAACCCTAGATCGCCAAGGGCTCTCTCATAGTCCACCATACTCGGTCCGGCTTAAGGCGAAGCCCTACGAGATCTCCCCTCTACTTTCGGTACCACGCCGTCGTGCTGCCGGAATCACGAGGAGAGTGCTACAACCTCCGCTGCCTTCTGGAACAAGGGAGAGGAAGGTCTTCATCGAGTACCGAACGTGTGACCGACTGCGGGAGCGCTGCCGGAACGCGGCGCCGGAAGGATCGTCTACGCGATCTTGAGATCGACAAGTGTACGACTACATCACCCACGAGAATACGATCTCGTTAACCGCTTTGGAATCTTCGAGGGTGAGTTCCTCTATCGACTCGTTGCTACAATCTAGTAGATAGATCTTGTCTTGTTTGTTTGCATGCGGTAGAATTTTTTTGTTTTCCATGCTACGAACCCCTACACTACAGTGGTATCAGAGCCGTGTCTATATGTAGATCTGTTGCACGAGTAGAACACAATGGTCATTATGGTCGGTGGTGCTTTTATTATCAATTGCTTCTTGTGTACTTTGCATCTTGCGGTATGATGGGATGAAGCGGCCCGGGCTAACCTTACATGACATCGTTCATGAGACTTGCTCCACGCTCAACATGCAAGTTGTATTGCATAAGTGGCTTTGCGGGTGTCTGTCTCTCCCATTATAGTATAGATCCAATTTACAACATGCACTTGATAGTTCAAGCATCAACGTTGTGGTTCTTGTTCGTAAGTTAGAGCGACACTTATTGAAAGCCCCAAACCACGTAAAATATGCAAAGAAAATTAGAGGCGTCTAACTTTGTTTTGCAGGGGTGTGCTGTGATGTGATATGGCCATGATTGTGATTGTATTTGATGTATGCAATGTTCCTTATTGTAAGTTGGCAACCGGCAGGAGCCATATGGTTGTCTTTAAATTCAGTTAAGACCCGCGTGTCTATTCAAAGTAGTTGTAATAGTTGAAGCTGGTGGACGACAACCATGGAGCGGCGTCATTGACCTTGATGCAATGCCGGTGATGATGGAGATTATGTTCGTGCTTGAAGATGGAGATTGGAAGCACAAAGAAGAAAGGCCATATCATATCACATATTATGAATTGCATGTGATGTTAATCCTTTATGCATCTTGTATTGCTTAGTTAACGATTGTAGCATTATAAGATGATCCCTCAAGCACACAAATTTCAAGTTTTAAAGTGTTCATCCTTAGTAAGCACCGTTGCTAAAGCTATTAATTAGAACTCAATTTGTCTATTAATTAGAACTCAAATTAGAACTCAATTAGAACTCTATTGTGATCACTAAAACAATGTGAGGGGTATTGTTTTGAGTGGGAGTTCACCTAGATTAATTTAACTATTAATTAGAACTCAATTTGTCATAAAATTAGTCTAAACTATTGCAAATATGATGTAGATCAATGGCGGCCCCTACCATCAATTTTAATGCATTCCTAGAGAAAGAAAAGTTGAAAAACAATGGAAGCAACTTCGCGGATTGGTTCCGCAATTTGAGGATTGTCCTCAATGCTGGTAATTTGACCTATGTGTTGGATGCACCGCTGGGTGACACGCCTGCAGCTACTGCTACCGATGAAGTAAAGAATGTTTACCTCACTCGGAAGAATCAGTACTCCACAGTTCAGTGTGCTATCTTGTATGGTTTGGAATCGGAGCTTCAGAAAAGGTTTGAGAACCATGACCCACATGATATTGTCCGTGAACTCAAAATGATATTTTAGGCTCACGCGACAGTTGAGAGTTATGAGGCTTCTGAAAAGTTCTTCAACTGCAAGATGGAAGAGGGCAGCTTCATCAGTGAGCATGTGCTTAAGATGTCTGGGCACGCAAACAAACTCCAAAGCTTGGGTATAGTGATTACTAATTCTTTGGGGATTCACCGTGTCCTCCAATCACTACCACCAAGTTACAAGAACTTTGTGATGAACTACAATATGCAAAACATGGACAAGACGTTGCCAGAACTCTTCTCCATGTTGAAATCTGCAGAAAGAGCACCAAGTGTTGTTGGTCAATAAGACCACCAAATTCAAGAAAGGCAAGTCTAAGCAAAAGGGAAACTTCAAGAAGGGCGGTAAGAAATTTGCCGCACCGGCGAAGAAAACCATGGCTGGACCTAAGCCTGATACTGAGTGCTTTTACTGCAAGGGAGAAGGTCACTAGAAGTGGAATTGCCCAAAGTACTTGGCGGATTTGAAGAACGGCAACATCAAGAAGAAAGGTATATCCGATATACATGTTATTGATGTGTATCTCACTAGTACTCGTAGTAGTGCCTGGGTATTTGATACTGGTTCGATTGCTCATATTTGTAACTCGAAACAGGTGCTGCAGAATAAACCGAAGCTAGCGAAGAACGAGGTGACGATGCGCGTTGGAAATGGATCAAAGGTTGATGTGATCGCGATCGGCACGCTACCTCTTCATCTACCATCGGGATTAGTTTTATACTTAAATAATTGTTATTTGGTGCCTGCATTGAGCATGAACATTATATTGGGATCTTGTTTATTGCGAGACGGTTACTTGTTTAAGTCCGAGAATAATGGTTGTTCGATTTATATGAGTAATATGTTTTATGCACATGCACCTTTGATAGATGGTCTATTCTTATTGAATCTCGATTGTAGTAATACACACATAAATAACATTGAGGTTAAACGTTTGAAATTGAGCGATAACTCGACCTATATGTGGCACTGTCGTCTTGGTCATATCGGAGTGAAGCGTATGAAGATACTCCATTCCGATGGACTTCTTGAATCACTTGATTTCGAATCACTTGAAAGATGCGAAGCATGTCTGATGGGTAAAATGACCAAGACTCCATTTTCTGGTATGATGGAGCGAGCTACAGACTTATTGGAAATCATACATACCGATGTGTGTGGACCAATGAGTGTAGCATCGCGCGGTGGTTATCGTTATGTTCTCACCTTCACGGATGACTTGAGTAGATATGGGTATATCTATTTCATGAAACATAAGTCCGAAACTTTCGAGAAGTTTAAGGAATTTCAAAGTGAGGTAGAGAATCAACGTAACAAGAAGATTAAATTTCTACGTTCTGATCGTGGAGGTGAATATCTAAGTTACGAGTTTGGCGAGCATTTGAAGAAATGCGGAATACTTTCACAATTGACACCTCCGGGAACACCATAGCGTAATGGTGTGTCCGAACGTCGTAATCGAACTCTCTTAGATATGGTTCGTTCTATGATGTCACTTACAGATTTACCGCTATCACTTTGGGGTTATGCATTAGAAGCAGCCGCATTCACTTTAAATAGGGCACCATCTAAATCCGTTGAAACGGCACCGTATGAATTATGGTTTGGGAAGAAACCTAAATTGTCGTTCCTTAAAGTTTGGGGTTGCGAAGCCTATGTAAAGAAGTTACAGCCGGACAAGCTTGAACCTAAAGCGGAAAAATGCGTCTTCATAGGATACCCGAAGGAAACTATTGGGTATACCTTCTATCATAGATCCGAGGGCAAAATCTTCGTTGCTAAGAATGGATCCTTTCTAGAGAAGGAATTTCTCTCGAAAGAAGTGACTGGAAGGAAAGTAGAACTCGACGAGGTTGTTGAACCTTCTCTCGAACTTGCGAGTAGCGCAACACCGGAAGTAGTTCCTATGGCGCCTACACCAATAAGAGAGGAAGCTAATGATGAAGATCATGAAACTTCGGTTGAAATTGCTACAGGGCCTCGCAGGTCAACAAGAACTCGTACCACTCCTAATTGGCATGATCCCGTTATGAGTGTCATGTTGGTGGACAACACCGATGACCCTGCAACATATGAGGAAGCAATGATGAGACCAGATTCCAATAAATGGCAAGAAGCCATGAAATCCGAGATTGGATCCATGTACGAAAACCAAGTATGGACTTTGGTGGACTTACCGGATGGCCGGAAGGCTGTCGAGAACAAATGGATTTTCAAGAAGAAAACAAATGCTGATGGTAATGTTACTGTCTATAAAGCTCGACTTGTCGCAAAAGGGTTTCGACAAATTCAAGGAGTTGACTACGATGAGACTTTCTCACCAGAGCGAAGCTAAAGTCTGTGAGTATTATGTTAGTAATCGCTGCATATTACGATTATGAGATATTGCAGATGGATGTTAAAACAATGTTCCTCAATGGAGACATTGATGAAGAATTGTATATGATGCAACCCAAAGGTTTTGTCTATCCTAAAGATGCTAACAAGGTGTGCAAACTTCAAAGGTCCATATATGGATTGAAGCAAGCATCCCGAAGTTGGAATCAACGTTTTGATAAGGTAATCAAAAGCTTTGGTTTTATACAAACTTATGGAGAAGCTTGTATTTACAAGAAAGTGAGTGGGAGCTCTGTAGCATTCTTAATACTATATGTAGATGACATATTGCTGATTGGGAATGATGTAGACCTTCTTAATAGTGTCAAGGAATATTTGAATAATAGTTTTTCAATGAAAGATCTTGTCAAATCAGCTTACATATTAGGCATAAAGATTTATAGAGATAGATCGAGACGCCTAATATCATTGTCACAAAGTACATATTTGGACAAAGTTCTAAAGAGGTTTGGAATGGAAGATATCAAGAAAGGGTTCTTGCCCATGTTGCCCAATACGACCTTGAGTAAAACTCAAAGTCCTGCAACGGCAGAAGATAGAGAAAGGATGAGTAAGACTCCCTATGCCTCAGCCATAGGATCTCTAATGTATGCCATGCTATGTACTAGACCCGACATTGCATATGCTGTTAGTTTAACTAGCAGATATCAAAGTGATCCAGGAGTGGATCATTGGACAACGGTCAAAAACATCCTTAAGTACTTGAGAAGAACTAAGGATATGGTTCTTTCTTATGGAGGTGATGAACAACTCGTTGTTAATGGTTACACCGATGCTAGTTGGAACACCGATCCAGACGATCTAAATCTCAATATGGATACGTATTTACTTTGAATGGTGTAGAAGTTAGCTGGAGGAGTGCAAAGCAAAGCGTTGTGGCGAGATCTTCAACTAAATCGGAATACATAGCTGCTTTGGAGGCTATACAAGAAGCGATATGGATGAAGGAGTTCATTACAGAGCTCGGTGTGGTTCCAAGTGCGCTGGACCCAATGTCTATCTACTGTGATAACATGGGCGCCATAGCCATGCGCAAGAACCAATGTCACACAAGAAGCTGAAGCACATCATGCTACATTTTCATGCTATTCGAGAACATGTCCAAGATGGTGACATAAAGATTTTCAAAGTACACACAGATCTGAATGTGGCGGATCCGTTGACTAAACCTCTCCCGAGGGCAAAACATGACCAACACCAAACTGCCATGGGTGTTCGGTATATTACCATGTAATCTAGATTAGTTGACTCTAGTGCAAGTGGGAGACTGTTGAAGATATTCCCTAGAGGCAATAATAAATGTAGTTATTATTATATCTTTGTGTTTATGATAAATGTTTACATTCATGCTATAACAGTATTAACCAGGAAACATTAATACTTGTGTGATTTGTAAACTAAATTAGAGTCCCTAGTAAAGCCTCTTCATAATACTAGCTTGTTGGTTAATAGATGATTGTGGTTTCCCTATCATGAACATTGAGATGTTATTAACAACAAGATCATATCATTAGGAGAATGGTATGATGGACATACTCCTATAGATAAGCGTAGCATAAAGATCAAGTCATTTTAACAGTTCAATTGCTATAAGCTTTCTGATACATAGTGACCTAATTCCTTCGACCATGAGATCATGCTTATCACCATCACCGAAAGGATGATTTGATGACATCAAACACCACACCGTAACTGGGTGGCTATAAAGGTGGCATTGAGTGTTCGGAAAGTATGGGTTGAGACACATGAATCAAGAGTGCGATTTGTCCATCCATATGACGGATAGATATACTCTGGGCCCTCTCGGTGAAATGTCATCCAATTAGCTTGCAAGCATGTGACTGGTTCACAAGGGATCACATATCACGGGAACGAGAAAAGAGTACTTATCAGTAACAAGGTTGAATTAGGTATGCAGAGATACCGACGATCAAAACCTCGGATAAGTAAACTATCGTGAGACAAAGGGAAATTGGTATCGTATGTAAGTGGTTCATCCGATCGCAAAGTAATCGTAGAAATATGTGGGAGCCATATGAATTTCCAGATTCCTCTCTTGGTTATTAATCGGAGAAGTGTCTCGATCATGTCCGCATAATTCACGAACCGTAGGGAGACACACTTAAGGATTCGATGTTGTTGAGTAGTTATGGTATGATGAGTAAGAGACCGAATGTTGTTCGGAGTCTCGGATGGGATCCGGGATATCACGAGGAGATCCGGAATGGTCCGGAGAATAAGATTCATATAAGGAAAGTCCTGTTTCGGAGTTGGGGAATGATTCCGGTGTTTTCAGCGGGAATGTTCTAGAAGGGTCCGGAAGGTCTGGCACTCCGGAGGGGAAGGGTACATGAATGTGTCATGACAATATGGAATAGTTTCATAATGTACTAGGTAACATGGTGGGCAAAATATAGGGAAAAATCAAATCCTAGTTTGAAAGTCAAACGCCAATTTGCAGAAGTCAAACGACAAGTTTGCTTGGTGGAGGGAGAGTAGGAAACCTACTTGGGGAGGAGTTCCTATCCCTCCACCCACCGGCCAGGGAGGCCGACTTGGGGGAGGACTCCCTCCTCCCAAGCCGCGCCCCCCACCTATAAAAGGGCAGGGTTGCCCCTCTCTCTCACACCCAACACACCCCAAAACCCTAACCCTAGCCGCCGGCCACCTCCAAGTCGCCGCCGCCCTAGGGTTTCTCCTAGCCACTGACTTGGGGCTTCCCAAAGCCCTAGCCGCCGGCCAAGCTCCGCCCCTTGGTGCCTTCTAAATCCTAGATCGCCAAGGCCTCTCTCATAGTCCACCATACTCGCTCCGGCTTAAGGCGAAGCCCTGCGAGATATCCCCTCTACTTCCGATATCACGCCGTCGTGCTGCTGGAATCACGAGGAGAGTGCTACAACCTCCGCTGCCTGCTGGAACAAGGGAGAGTAAGGTCTTCATCGAGTACCGAACGTGTGACCGACTGCGGAAGGGCTGCCAGAATGCAGCGCCGACAGGATCGCCTACGCGATCTTGAGATCGGCAAGAGTACGACTATATCACCCACGAGAATCTGCTCTCGTTAACCGCTTTGGAATCTTCGAGGGTGAGTTCCTCTATCGACTCGTTGCTACAATCTAGCAGATAGATCTTGGCTTGTTTGTTTGCATGCGGTAGAATTTTTTTGTTTTCCATGCTACGAACCCCTACACTTCGGACCCCAAGATCTTCGATCCCAATGTGTGACCCCTTTTCCGAGCCCCATATTTTTATAATATATAATATCTACCTGTTGCATATAAATGTTCATGCTTGCATACATATGTTGTGGTTTGAGGGCCTTATGCCGATTCACCTCATAATTATATATGGAGACCATATGCGGACAAATCTAGTTTAATATTGGCTCCATTTAAATTTGTGTAGCGAATCGATGCCATATTTTGCCTCATTAAGACAACATTTAAATTGCGGGATAGCTAAACAACATGAACCATCAAATTAATTGTTGGGACCCTGGTTTCGCTTAAAATTGCCTAATTGCATCGCATCTTCGCCATGTCATGCATCATACATGCATCATGCCCGATCTTCTGCCGTATTATTAAATAGTGCATACGGTGTTTCTTCTAGTGATTTGCTTCTTCACGGATTAGGACGATGAGTTGATGCGAGTGTCGACCCAATATTTGGATGAACCTTCGGCAATGTTTTTAGGCGAGCATTCTCCCCCTTTCTACCTATTTTACTTTTCTAGTCTTTACTTCCTCCTGTTGATATATTGCTATCTGTTTTGCGATGCTATAGATTCCGTACCCCGTTATACTTCCCTGCAGCCCTTATATTGCCATGGACACATCCTATTACCTGTTGTTTGGTAGATAGTAGGCCTTGCGAGTCGTAGTTGCTTGCACATATGATGCGTCGCGTCATCGATCTTCCACATTTGTTGGAGTAATGTCGCATGTTTAATGTTGGAGATGATCATGGCTTTAATTACCGTTTAATAACTAAAATTGAAGTAGGTAAATAATGCAGAGGCACATGTGGGTAGTAGATGTTATTTGGTTTTTAACCGTCCACTTATGTCCCGTAGGACCCTGACTACTTGATACCTGTTCTTTGAATATTCGCACTATCCCCATGTGGAACCATGAATCCCCCTAACCCTAGCTTGAGTCATATTTAATTCCTTGGGGCCACAAAGTAGTTTGGGGCTTTATTACTATCCTGTACTTCTGTCATGCTTTACTGCTTTATTTATGATTGCGCGTGGAGTGCCTGTACTGTTTTGGAACCAACGTGGAATGTTTTCGCGGTATCGATAATCCCAGTCACACTTTCTGGTTCCTAGTCGTTTACAACCATTGTCACAAACCTCTGGGTCCGTCTCGGAGCCGTCCAACTTCGTCGCGGGTAGCTTAGTGGGGTGGCCCCCTGAAATCAAATATGAATGTTGCGAATTTTCTGTCATGATGCCTCGTTGGGTTTTCATTTGGTTTTTCCCGAGGTTGATCGTGCGTGTGTTGCTATTTGTGCACCCCTGCAGAGTAAAACTTTCTGAAAACCGTGTCCGCGGTTATGGACGACTTGGAGCAAAATATCTCGATCATAGACAACTATAACTAAAGCAGTGCTATAAATTTGACTTTATAATGACTAGTAATCAGCTTCACTACAACGGAATGGCTAAATAAGAGTGCCAACAACTGCTGGGTTCTTGTATGTTTCATGTTATATGTATCTGACTAGTATGTTAATTAAAAGTGCCCACTGCTTATTATATCAGGATGACTCATACTATCTATATATGACTAGTAAGTGCTGCAACTATAACGGAATGGATAAAACTGCCAACCGTGTGAGTTTCCTAAGCTTGACTTACTCGTTTGGTCTCGAGGGGGAAATACCAGGATGGGTTTGTTTGGTGGTAGTATCAGTTTGGATCCGAATAGGTCTTTCTCATCTCTCTCTAATAGCCGACAAATGTATTGAGTCTCTATAGGTTGTTTAGCGCATGCTCCGCTGCTGCTTTAGTCCACCATACCTATGTAGGCGAGGACCGCCGAATTCTAGTCTCGCCGTGTACTAGCCTTAGTACTGACCGCTCTCTTTTTCCTTTTCCCTTTGTCGGCACCCCTTTTGTTTAAGAAAGTTTTGAGATCGACGTCATTAGCAGGGTTACCCTTCCGGCTTGTCCTGGGAAAGGTTATGGACGTCATTGGTTATTCTTCAGGGCTCTTAGCCCCATTTGCATCTTGTCCGTAGTCGGACGCTGTATCATTTTCAAGTTGATTTGGATCTTGTATTGTATATATGTATTCTTGACTCATGGAGTCGTTGTTGTATATATCTGTTCTGTGGGTTCCATCGTGGACTATTGTGTAATGATATTACTTTGTTTTACACCCGCACGCAAGTGCCCGGTGGGCACCTCTGAATCGTTTCTATGCGGGTTTGGCGGGAATCGCTAAAACTTGCATAGGGCCGATCCGAGGGTGTTACAGAGTGGTATCAGAGCCCAGCAGTTACGATACCCCACTGGTCCAGCCTGTAGGATAACCTAGCTAACGGTCGTTTTAGAGTGTCAAAACTATTTTGCAAAATCGGCTGGATAGATCTGATTAGGTCTGGTTTTACTCCTTTCCCCTATGCAATTCTCCTCTTACCTCTGCGTGTTTTGAATCCGCTCTCTTATCTTTTCTTCGAGTCCAGGAATTCTCATGGTTGGGATTCCGTCGTGCCTTCAGGGTTTCGCATCCTTCCTTTTGTAACGGTGCTTCGACATCCGGTCTTCATGCTATCTGATGGATATTTCATCTGTTGTATCTTTCAGTGGATCAAAAATTCACTAAATTTTTTATTTGTATCTTCCGGTGTTTTTGAACATGACAACTTCATCTGCACCAGAACCAATGAAGAGCCTACATCATTCTTTTGTTTCCGAAACTCGATTGTCGAGATCTCCAGTCTGATCCCAAGAGTGGGTTGCATAATTCCCCTATTCATGTACAGAGTAATGCTTTGGGTGTGCGATGGACTGATCACCACCCGACTACTCTTATCATTCGCTCTTGTACATTGAATCTATGAATCAAGCAATTTTACTCCTTCCGCAGAAGTTAGAGGTGGCCTTATCTTTTGATACCTTTACCTTCGTATTTGTTTATCCGGAGTGTTCTCTCGATGATCATGGGAAATGACCTCTTGTTGGTAGTGTCACCAATTTCAAGATGAAGAAGGAACCCTTGTTAGTGGTGTCGCGAGGATCTACATGAAGCGAGAAGATTCAGGTCATCGGCTTTCTTCCCCGTACTAGGAGGCGGATCTCGAGGGCGGATCCATTGTTAGTGGTGTCGAATTCTAGAACCCCGGGTAAAACCATTACTATAAAATCGCCTACGGTTACCTCTGTGCATCATCATGACATCTGCATGCATCTGTTCGCCAAAAACCATTTTCTAAAAAGCCTATTTTGTTTTCTAGATATTCCCTCTTTGTTCAAGTCGAAACCCTGGATCCATCCGAATCTTTTATTTGTCTAAAACCATTTTACAAATGTTTTATTTTAACAGAAATAAAATCATAAATAATAAAACTATTTTTATTGGTGGGGAAGGCAGCCTAGTCGGCCAGGCCCAAAGGCCCAACCAATAGGCCACCTACTACCCCACTAGACCAAACCCTAACCCTAACCCTTCCCTTCCAGCCAACACCCAACCCTCATCCCACTCCCTCCACCCTTGCCGCCACCCGCACCCGCGTACACGCATGCTAGCGCCGCAGCACACAACCACCCAGGCCCACACGTTGACCCAACACGTCTCAGCAGCAGGCACACACGCACAACCGCCTGGCAATCCACCCACCCGCTGATCGCTCCTGTAGGCCGGCCCCACCAACCTGGCGTCGATCCAACGCCAATTCTGCCTCGTGATTTCCGCCCACATCCATCGCTCGTGGCCCTACCCCTTCGTGATGCTAGCACGTCCCACGATCCCCGCGTCTGTCCTCTCGCCTCTCTCCTCCCTCGATCCAACCACCCCGCCGCCATCTTCCTTCCCTCTCTCTGGCTGGCCTCTGCGCCACCCGCCTGCTCTCCTCGCCACCGGAGCGTTGCGCCTCCTCGCCCCAAGCACCCTAACAAGGTTTGATCTCATCAATGCCCATTGTTATGGACTTGGGTTTTGGAGAAGATGGGGATGCTGGAGATCGTGGAACGGTTAGCAAACAAGCAACACGGGGACACAAGGTTTACCCAGGTCCAGGCCCCCGGAGGGAAAACCCTACTCATGCTTGTCTGCTCTTGATTACGGCGGAACCGAAGGTTACAGGGGTGCGCAGATGCAATCTGGCGTGGAGGTGTGTATGCTAAAGTATGAGTCGAGAGATCTAGGTCGTGCCCTCCAGGCCTTTATATAGACTTAGGCAGGTCCCGGGCATAGACCTAGTCGGTTACAGGTTCTAGGGTTTTACCCCTTTGAATTTCCTATCTACTCTAGTCTTGCTCTCCAAGGATTCGAAGGCGTCATGGGACTGGGCCACCCGAAAGTCTTCATGGACCGGCGTACATCCGCTGTGGGCCTTCCTTGGGCTGGACCAGGTATGCTGAGATCACGTACCCATTGGGTATAACCATGTCAGTAGCCCCCGAGTGATCAGTCGAATCGTAGATTCGGCTGAGGACTCTTCAATCCTTCGGGTGCAACTATGTATTCACAGTATGTGTGTAGGGATTGTTGATGCGTGTGCCTGACTCAACCGACAGATCAGGGTCAGTTAACTGTTTTAGGACGAAACAACACGATCTTCCTCAGGTTTGAGTCCCTCAACTCGAAACTGGAACATATGCTGGCGTAATTCTACTCAGGCCGCAGAGGACTTACAGGAGTGGAATTCCAGTGAATTTAATTGATGTACCCAACGCATCCGTCGGGATTTTTCATCGCACCTGTTAGCACGGGTTTTTACTAGCAAAGCGCAGTCGTGTGCGTTGCCAGGCCATCAGATGATATCTGTAGGTCTTATCTTTGTGTCGCAGACACAGCATCCGAATGTTTGTCACCGCGGAGGTGTTTCGGGTGGCCAAGGAGATCGTTGCTCACTCAGCGTTTTGTTGGGGCAGAGTTGCCGAAAAGTTTTTGCATGCTGATCCGAAAGATCGCAGTCGAAGATTTCATAGGATGCGCGACCAGCGCTCCCTATGGGAGTAGCCCCCGAGTGTCTGTTCGAGTCGTAGACTCGAGCGGAGACTTTAGTTCAAACATTGTTCAGTTGTTAAGTCCGTAGGACTCAAAAAAATTCGGATGCTTAAATCCATCCTCCCTATGGGAGTAGCCCCGAGCCCGTAGTGGAGTCGTAGACTCGACGTAGGACTCGAAGAAACAGTTCGTTTTTATTCATCTTTTGGGTGCGCGGCCAGCGCTCCTAATAGGAGTAGCCCCCGAGTATTTAGTCGAATCATAGATTCGAGTGAGTACTCTTAGCTTTGAAGCCGAAGAAATTGTAGTTGATGCTAGTATAGCTTTTTATGACATCAGTACTGACGATCAATGACCTCAAGCCTCTGCTGCGTTAGAGATGACTTGACTAGACTAACATGGGTCCCACTTGCTGACCTTGAATTGACCGGTCACGCGCGGCGTGGAGATAATTACGGCGTCGCCTCGATTTCCGTGCGTAGTGGACGGCGTGGTAACGACGGTTCGTTGTGATGCTGGCACGTGTATGGCCAGATCTGCCATTGGCGTTAGGTCTTCCTGATGGACGGTTGTCGTGCATCGTCTTCGCCGTTATAATCATTGGGGAAAGCTGCAGTTTGTTTTCACCACATCTGCTCTTGTTTTCACTGCCCCCTTGTGTTCTAACAGTTCTTGCTGCGCGCTGGAATATCCTTCCACATTTCCTTCTTCCTTTCTGCGCTCTCACCGCCGGCGTCGCCGTAGCGCGATGGTGAAGCCGAAGAAGTCATCATCTGCGGTTGGTACCAGCGCCGCCGGAGGAAAGAAAGGTGCCACCGCTACCCGTGTCACCGACGATGGTTGGCGGCGATCAGAGACGCGGGAGAGTGACCTCCGCAAGCTTCGCGAGCGGGGCTTGATCCCGCAGGATAGGGAGGCCGTCAGACTCCCCGGCAATGAGGTAATCCCCCGTCCCCCCGCTGGGTATCGGGTTATGTTTCTTGCCTTCGTTATGCGTGGGTTTTCCTTCCCAGTCCACGACTTCCTTCGTGGGCTGCTCTTTCTCTATGGCATCCAGTTGCATCATCTTTCGCCCAATTCTCTTCTTCACATTGCTTGTTTCATCACTTTCTGCGAGTGCTGGCTCGGCATCGAGCCGCATTTTGGCCTCTTTCGGAAACTTTATTCCGTGAAGAGGCAATCTGGTTCGGATGGTCTTTATCCCATTGGGGGTTGCATCATCTCCCTCAAGGCCAATATTCTTTTCTTTTCTTTCTCTATGTCTAAATCTGTCCAGTACTGGCGGAGGCGATGGTTTTACATTCGCGACTCCACAGTGGCTGGGCAGCATTTTGATCTTGCTCCTTTCGACTCCTCCCAGATAAACGAGCCGAAAAGGTCTTGGAAAAACCAGATCTTGGATGGCGAGTCAGAGGAGATAGAGGCCCTTTACCGTCGGGTGGAGGATCTCCAGTTGATTCCTGAGAAAGAAGTGAACGGCGTGGATATTATCCGCATGTTTCTCGAGCGTCGGGTGCAGCCTCTCCAGGCTAGGGCGCACCCGATGTTTCTTTATTCTAGGCGCCGTGATCCGACGAGAGTTCCGGCTGAGAAAATCTCCGAGGGAGATCTTGAAAGGGCCCTTCGCTTGCTGCTGAAGTTCAAGGCCGGAGAAAAAATCCCGGGGAAGTCGCTGACTCCTCCGTTTTCTTCGACGCTGGCCGTTCCACAGGTGTAGATTCGTGCGCCTAGCGCTTTTTGTCGACTGCGTATTTATTTTCCTTTGTTTGCTAACAAAGTTCCTTCTTTTTTGCAGAGCTTCAAGGTGCCGGGCATGGTGCCTCCATTGCCTGAAATATTTCCGGATGCTCCGGATAATGACGTGGTGGATTCCGTGTCCGAGCTGCCGTCGGCGCGATCTCCGGCAGAAGATGCCAACGAGTCGAGCGAGGACCACACGCGCAAACGATCGCGGAGCTCCAGCGAGTCTTCGGATGCCTCGACTCCTCTGACTCCTAGGAACCCTCTGTGCCTTGACCATCACAGTGACGGGCATGGAGGCTCTTCCTCCCCTCTTCCTGCCATTCCTGTGCGGGCTGTAGCGCCGCACCCGCCAGCGAAGCGGAAGAAGGAAGAAAAGAAGAAAGAGAAGAAGGAAGAGAAGAAAGGGGAGAAGAGAGCCCGAAGGACTCCTCCTGTCTTCGACCTGAGCTCACTGGACTCGTAAGTTTCTTTTATACTGATGTCCTGTTCCTGTTGACTTTTGTGCTTGTGCTAAATATTTCCTGTGCAGGCACTCCTCCCACGTATCCTCCAGTGATGGTGCTCGGGAGATGATGGGAGAGTCGAAGGCTGCATCTCCTCCTCCTCAGATGGTGGCCACCTCTGAGGGTGCTGCACTGGTCCCTTCTCCGCAGGGAGCTCAGGTGGTTGCGCCTCAGAAGGCTACGAGCGGCCCTTCAGAGTCGCCATCAGAGCATGTAAGTACTTCTGTTTCCTACCACGGGGGAGCCCCCGAGCGTCTGAAAAAAATTTCTTGTCTTGTTCTTTCTTCGAGTCTTCGGGGGGAGCCCCCGAGCGTTTTCGTGTGCGAATTATGCTTTTTGTTCCTTCATGGTGGGCGCAGCCCCCAAGTCCTTTTTCTTACTGGTAGTTCTTCTTCCTGCAGCCTTTTGTGCAGGATGCTAAGCGACTGGTGCAGGAGCACCTGGTGCTGGAGGTCAACCTCCAATAGCTTCAAGGTACCTGTATGCTTTGGTACATCTTTCTTTTTGCATTGTTGTCTTGCTTTCTAACGCTTGTATGTGTTGAATGCAGAGGAGCATAACACCTCCCTCCGTGAGATTGATGCTCTCAAAAAGAGCCTTGGTCAAGCGGAGAAGAAGGCCGAAGACGCCGCTGGTGCGAAAGAGCGCCTTGAGCTGGAGCTAGCCAAGGCGGCCAAGGCTAAGGAGCGTCTGCAGCAGGAGGCTACGGACCGCAAGGAGCAGCTTGCCATGGCTGCGACTGCGCGTGAAAGAGAGGTGGCGGGCAAGCTCATGGCTGCTGCCAAGGCTGTTTCGGGTGAGTACCTTATTTTGCTCCTTTCTTTTCGTTTTCTGGTCTTACTTCTGTGTTACTTTTTTGTCTCAGATGCCGCAGGCATCGAGTTTGACCGCAGCGCTCTGGAGCATGGGAGTGCTCTGGATGATGCTACTGCAGCGGTCGAAGATCGCTGCAGCACTGTTGTCAGCTCCCTCGCCAAGGCGAAGGAAGTCCTTGGCCGCTTCTACAAGGAGCTTGTCCCCAAGGGCGCGACCCTTGATGATGTTGATGCCCTGGCGGAGGCTTTGTCAGCCGAAGCGCCAGCGGCGTACAAGCGCAAGCAGAAGGGCATCGGTGCGTCTGTCGGGCTGGCGATGGCCTTGGCGGCTGGAGCGGAGCTGGACCTTCCCCAGATCACCTCCCGGATGTCGACGACCGCGGATGGATCCGAGGTAGCCTTTGCTACCTATTCTGCTCGCTGCAAGCGATATGGGACAAAGCTCATAGATCTGCTGTCCAAGTATGCGTTGCGGCAGCAGGGGGAGGCCAAGGCGAGGCAATCCGGCTCCGAGGCTACTCAGGTTGCCGCGTCTTAGGCGTTTTAGCTGTAGGATAGTTTGTAGTCTTCTTTTGCTTGTAATTATGTTGAGGAACAAAAATCATTGTGCCACGTAGTGGCCTTTATATGCTTAATGAATTTTGTCGAGTTGTGCTCTTCTCTGTCTGAATGTTTATGTCCTTTGCTTTTCTGCTGTTCTAGGTTCCTTCGGGTGCTGACCCCGTTGACACCTCATCTGCAGTGCAACTGCGGCCATCTTTGGATGATTCCTCACAACTCGCTTTCTTCGGGACCGTGTTCGTAGTCTTGAGAGGGAGTTGCTTGGGGTGCGCGGTCACGCCGATGTTTGGAAGTCCAAGGCAGATCGTGGTGCGGCCAGAGAGGAATACTTGATGGCGGAACTGCTTCGGCTGTCTGAGCAGCTTCAATGTAAGTTGTTCTTTATTTCGAGCTGCAGCTTTGTTTTCGGATGCGCCTGCTGGCCTTGTGTCTTATTTTGTGCGAGTGTCGTAGGTGCTAACCTTGCTCCGAGGGAGGAGAAGGAGCGTGTCGCTGTTCGGGTAAATTGCTTGACTCAACAAGACATGGAAGCTGGTGGTTTCTTCTGGATGGATCATGACCGTGCCATGGCTCTGGCGACGGTGCAGGATCGCGTTCACCAAGTGTCGCGGGTGCTTCGTCAAGTGCAGACTTCACTTTCATCGGTTCTGCATGTGATGTTTCCCCTGGATACTGTGCCAACATCCTTGTCTGGCCTTCTGTTTAGATTTCGGAGTGTGACTCGCGTCCAGGAACTGGTGAGGCAGCAGCTCGTCGCAGGGGTGAAGGCTGCGTTGTCCCTTGTTAGGCTGCATCGACCTGACGTAGATCTGTCTGTTGTAGCAGTTGGGCCACCTCTTCGGCCGGATGGTGGCGAGTGGGATATGCGTCCGCATTATGCGGCTGTAAGGCAGTATGCCGAACAGGTCGTAGATTTGTTTGAGCAGCGTGCTCGAGTTATTCTTCAGAATAGGTAGTACCTATAAAAGAGATAGATGTAAAATTTGTATATTTCGACTGGGCGTGTTGTGCCCTTTGTTATAAAAGTTTGTTTATTGTGAGCACGTAGTGCTTTGTTTGAGTACGTGTCCTTTTCGTTTTCCTGACGTTGTCAGCTACTCAGGTGTACACGCGTGATCCTCGGTCGATGAAATCGTGAGGTGGGCGGAGCCCCCGACTGCGTTTGTAGCATAAAGTAAAGTTGCGAATAGCGAAACGAAAATTTGGGGCGAGACACTTAGCTTTATTTATATCGTAATGGAGGAGTTACATTGTTCGGCTGAATAGCCTTGGCTGAAAAGCCTTATTGAAAGTAAAGGGGTAGGTAGCTAGGGGTAGAATCGTCGCAAGTGCGCGATGTTCCATGGGTTGGAGTATGCGACTCCAGACTCCACGTGCTTGAGGCGATAGGCGCCACCTGGGATGACCTCGGTGATGATGTAGGGTCCTTCCCATGGTGACTCGAATTTCTTAGGTCGCTCTTGCTTGAGTCGCAAGACGAGGTCTCCTTCGACGAAGGACCTTGGGCGCAGCCGGCGGCTGTGGTAGTTGCGGAGACTCTGCTGGTACACCGCTGATCGAGCTGCTGCTACGTCTCTTGCTTCGTCGCGTGTGTCGACGGTGTCTTCGAGTGTAGCCGTGGATTCGTCTTCGCTGTAAGCGACGACCCGGGGGGCCTGGTGGCGTACTTCGGCTGGTAGCACGGCTTCGGCTCCGTGCACCATGAAGAATGGTGTGTAGCCGGTGGAGCTATTTGGCATAGTACGCAAACTCCATAGGACGGATGGCAGCTCTTTCGTCCAGGCTCCGGCCTTTCGTTCGAGTGGGCTCATGAGGCGCTTATTAATGCTAGCGCCGATTAGGCCGTTGGCCTTTTCGACCTTCCCGTTCGTTTGCGGGTGAGCCACTGAGGCATATGTGATGTTGATCCCGAGGCCTTCGCAGAAGTCTTGGAATTCTTTGGAGATGAAGTTTGATCCATTGTCGGTGATGATGCTATGCGGTACGCCGAACCTGTAGACAATGGACTCAAAGAACTTGATGGCGGTCTTGCCCTTTTGGTTGGTAACCGGCATGGCCTCGACCCACTTGGTGAATTTATCGACTGCGACCAAGAGGTAAACGTGCCCCCCTTTCGAGGACTTTGGCAGTTTGCCGATCATGTCGAGGCCCCATTGGGAAAAGGGCCAGGCTATAGGTATGGGCCCGAGCTCTGACCCGGGTGCGTGCGGTTTAACGGCGAACCGTTGGCACCCGTTGCATCTTCGGACGATGTCCTTTGCATCGCTCATGGCCGTTGGCCAGTAGAATCCGGCTCGTAGAGCTTTGGCGACCAGGGAGCGGCTGCCTGCGTGATGGCCGCAGATGCCCTAGTGGATGTCTTGGAGGATGGCTTTCCCGTCACCGATGGTGACGCACCTTTGTAGTACACCCGTAATACTGCGCTTGTACAGCTCGCCATTGATGATGGTGAAGGCTTTTGACCAGCGAGATATGCGTCGTGCATCTGTTGGGCTGTCAGGCAGTTCTCCCTTTATCAAGAACTGGAGGTACGGTCACGTCCAAATTTCCTCGACTGCCATGACCTGCATCAAGTTGACCATAGAGACCTCTGTGTCCAACTTCTCGGGTCCTTCGTGTCCTTTGGGCAGCATAGCCCCCGAGTGTTCTGCTTCTTCGGGTGATCCCTTGGGGAATTTCCGCTTGATGGATGGCACGCAGATCTGTTCGAGGAACACACCCGGTGGCACCTTTGCGCAGGTGGAGCCGATGTTGGCGAGTCTGTCAGCTTCCTCGTTGCTTTCTCTTCCGACGTGCTGAAGCTCACAGCCGTCGAATTCTCCTTTGAGTGCATTGTAGAGCGCGCGGTACGCGATCATGTTTTCGGCGTGTGCGTCGCACTCATTCATCGTCTGCTGGACGACGAGGTTGGAGTCACCGTAGATGACCAGGCGCGTTGCGCCGCAGATCTTTGCCATCCTCATGCCGTGGATGAGGGCTTCGTATTCACCCTCGTTGTTGGAGGCTCGGAATTTCATCCGGAGGACGTACTTCATCTGGTCGCCCTGCGGGGAGGTCACTATGACCCCGGCTCCTGCTCCAGCTTCACGCTTGGAGCCGTCGAAGTGCATTGTCCATGACTGCGACATGTCTGGGGTGTCTGGCATCTGCAGCTCCATCCAATGTACGAGGAAGTCCAGGAGGACTTGAGATTTGATTGCGAGTCGCTTCTCGTAGATGATGTCCAGAGGTGACAGCAAAATGCCCCACAGGGCCACGCGTCCTGTGGCCTCAGGGTTATTCAGGATGCTATTCAGGGGTGCCTCGTTGACGACCATCACCTGGTGCTCCTGGAAGTAATGGCTCAGCCATCGAGCCGTCATGAACACGCCGTAGGCGAGTTTCTGGTAGTGAGGGTATCGCTGCTTTGTTGGCGTCAGTACCTCGCTGAGGTAGTAGATTGGGCGTTGGACCCCGTGGGTCTTGCCTTCTTCGGGTCGTTCGACCACTAGCACGGTGCTGACCACCTGGTGTGTGGCTGCTATGTACAGCAGCAGAGGCTCTCGCTCCTTTGGCGTGACCAGGACGCGCGAGGTGGAGAGTAGTCGTTTGAGGCTTTCGAACGCATCGTCGGCTTCGGGCGTCCACTCGAATTTATCTGCCTTGCGTAGCAGCTGGTAGAATGGCAGGGCCTTCTCACCCATGCGGCTGATGAATCTGCTCAACGCCGCTATTCGTCCTGCGAGCTGCTGGACACCCTTGAGGTTTTTCGGCTTCTCCATTGCCATGATGGCTCTGATTTTCTTCGGGTTCGCCTCGATCCCTCGCTGAGAGATGAAGTACCCAAGCAGCTGACCCGATGGGACGCCGAAGGCGCACTTTTCGGGGTTGAGTTTGATCCTGTAGCGGTCGAGGTTGTCGAACGTTTCGCGGAGATCGTCGATGAGTGTCCTCGCCTCCCTGGTTTTTATGACTATGTCGTCGACATAGACTTGAACGTTGCGAGCGATCTGGTCCTTGAGGCATGCCTGCATGCATCGCTGGTACGTGGCACCTGCGTTCTTTAGCCCGTAGGGCATTGTGTTGTAGCAGAACACTCCGACCGGTGTGATAAACGCCGTTTTCTCTTGATCTTCGACCTTGAGTCGAATCTGGTTGTAGCCTGAGTAGGCGTCGAGGAAGGAGAGTTTCTCGCAACCTGCAGTCGAATCGATGATCTGATAGATCCGAGGAAGAGGGAAGTGGTCCTTTGGGCAGTTCTTGTTTAGCGACGTGAAATCCACGCACATCTGCAGGATGTCCGTGTCCTTCTTTGGGACCATCACTGTATTTGCAAGCCACTCGCTTTCTTTGATTTCCTTGATGAAGTCTGCAGCGAGTAGTCTGTTGATTTCTTTGCCGATAGCTTCGGCTCGTGGCTCGGATAGTCTCTGAATGGACTGCTTGACGGGCTTGGTGTCTGGAAAGACGTTGAGTGCGTGCTCGGCGAATTCCCTGGGAACTCATGGCATGTCCGCAGGACACCAGGCGAAGATTTCCCAGTGCTCACGAAGGAATTCGACGAGCGCGCCTTCCTATGCGGGGCTGAGGTCGTTGGCGATCAGCGCCGTCTTGGAGGCATCCGTCGGATGGACTTGCACCTTCTTTGTGTTGACGGTGGAGTGGAAAGACATGTCGGGTGCGTTTTGTCGTGCGACTGGGGGTGCCCCATTGTCCGTCACCTCGCGGAGCCTTAGGAGCTCCTCCTGCATGCCGAATGACTGGGAGATTCTGTTGAAATCTCTATCGCATTGGTCCGATCGGGTGAAGCTCCCGTGGATTGTGATGACGCCCTTTGGTCCTGGCATCTTGAGTAGTAGGTATGCATAGTGTGGGACAACCAAGAACCTTGCGAATGCTACACGCCCGAGGATGGCGTGATACTGTGATGGCCAGTCCACCACTTCGAATTCGAGTCGCTCTAGCCGGAAGTTGTCCGGCTTGCCGAAGATGACGTCGAGCCATATTTTGCCCAGGGGGGATATGCCCTTCCCTGGAACGATGCCGTGGAACGTTGTGTCTGACTGTTCCAGGCTGCACTGCGGGATCCGCATTGCTGCTAGAGTGCTTGCGAACATCATGTTGATGTCGCTGCCGTCGTCCATGAAGACGGGACTCATCTCGAAACTTCCGATCTGCGCCTCCAACACCAGGGCAGCATAACCTGAGCGAGGGATCTAGCAAGGGTGATCCGAACGACTGAACGTGATGCAGGACTCCGATCCGATAAGGTACTCAGGGATGGCGGGTGGAGTTGCCACGGCCAGGTTGATGTGTCGGGTGATTTTCTTCTGCACCCTATTCGTGGGGCACCCCTTCTGGATCATCAGTGCTCCTTTCGGCTAGGGATACCCGTTCCCAACGTTGTTCTGTGCTGGTGCGACTGGTTGGTTCGGGCCTCCCACAGGTGGCGGTGGAGGAGCTCCATGCGCTATTTCACCTGGCGCGGGTGCGTTTCCGAACACAGGGATTGGGGCTTGCTGCCTCATCTGCACCATGCTTTCGCTGAGTTTCTGGAACTCGCGGTAGTCCTTGAGCATGTGGCTCGCCTTCTTTTTGCCATCCTACTTGTCGATGTAGAAGTGGATGGTGCATGGACCCGAAAGCTTTTCGTATGCTGAGGGTCCGTTATCGTGGTCGCGGCGTTGCCACGACTGCGCTGGGCGTCCCCCGTCGCGAAAGTTTCATCCGCGATATCCTCCGCTGTTGCGGCGATCGGCGTAGCCAGCCGCGACCATGTCGGGTCCGTCGCGATCGTCGTAGACGCGCGATCTTCTCTTGCTACGGCGCTCTCGTCGTCGACCGTAGTCGTCTTCTTCTTCCGATTGTGCTCGGTGAATGGAATCTTCTCCGTCAGTCCACCTGTTGGCGATGTCCATGAGGTGGTCGAGTGTTTTGGGCTTGACGCGCCCAAGTTCCTCCTTGAAGTCTTGGCGTTTGATGCCGTCCCTGAAGGCGTCGATGGCCCTCTCTTCGGAGATGTGCGCTGCGGAGTTCTTTGTGTTGGACCAGCATAGTATGTACGAGCGAATGGATTCGCCCGTTCGTTGAGTGCAGGCTCGCAACTCTTCGATTGAGGCGGGCCTCTTGCTTGTGCCTTTGAAGTTTCGGATGAAGATGTAAGCTAGATCATCCCAGCTTCGGATGGACCCTGAAGATAGGCTACTGAGCCAGATCCGGGCTGCGCCTGTCAGCTGCAGCTGAAGGCATTGCATGGCAGTCTCTTTGTTTCCACCGTGCAGTTTGACAGATGACAAGTGGTCGCTGAGCCAAGCCTTTGGGTCTTGAGTGCCTTCGAACTCCGGAGTATCCGAAGGAAGCTTGAAATTTCGCGGCATCCGTGTCCGCCGGACGGATCTGCTGAAGCATCGGGCTCCGCAGAGTTCTCGTTCGTCTTCGTCCATCTCGGATTCAGACGAGCATGCGTGCTTGGCTCGTGCTTTGTCGATTTTGCGCTATGTGAGCGCATCTCTGGCGTCGTAGTCGCGGTCGCGGCGGCGCGAACTCTTCTTCCTTCGAGGAAGGTCATGTTCCTCTTCTTCGGATGAAGGGGTGGGGCTGCGGTCGAGCCTGACCAGAGCTTTCTTCTTCGGCTCCGTGGGAGCTTCCTGGTGGAGAGCGGCTCCGACGAGTCCGAGTCCGGTAAGTGCGGACTTGTGCATGGCCCTCTTCGGGTCCCCCTCCGGCGGTGGGTGGGCCGCGAGGTACGCAGTGACTGCCATGATCGCAGCCTGCGGCATTTTCGGGATGACGTTGCCGTCGGCATCCATCTCCATGAAGGATGTGTGGAGGGTTAGGGTCACCTCCCGGCGCTCCTTGGGGTCCATGTTCTCCACCCGAGAGTGGTGTTTGTTGCCTTGGTTAGCGTTCGAGCTAGAGCCGATGCCCATGGCGGAGAGCGCAGCTCGTCGCGCGCTGGACTCTGAGGCTGCTTGCTTGCGTTTGTCGAGCACCTCCTGCATCTTGACCTGCTTCTTATGCTCCTCGATCAGGAGTAGGTGGTAGGCCATCAGCATATCCCGGGAGGCGTCTGCAGGCAGTACTATTTTGCCTGCCACGGCGTTGCGGACCTGGGCCCATCCTTCTTTGCTAAGGCGGATGACATGGCCGTTGTTTTCCCCTTCGGGTGGGGGGGACTGGCTTCTTCTGTTCCCGCCGTTTCGTTCTGGCGGGTTGGGTGGCGGGTTGGGCGGCGGTTTGGGTGTTTGCTGATCCGCGTCACTCTGGATGACTACGGCGCATTGGTAGCGCTCGTAGATTGGTCCGCTGCTGCCGCAACTTTCAGATCCGGAACCGTAGGTCCCTGCATCCGATGGCGGATCGCACAGATCGGAGTTGCAGCTACTGCTGTCATAGGAATCATCTGTTGATGATGTTGTGCGTAGCACGGGGTGTGGGGTCCATGAAGCGGGCCTGATTGATGGCAGGGGCACCCGCTCAGGGAGGCGGAGGGTGCCGGTTTGCCCCACCTGGAAGCAGAAGCTCCCGAACAGGATTTCGAGTCCGTCGCCTACGGGCTCGAAGTCCTTCATGGTGGCCGGTGAGTGGGCGGTGAAGTCGAAAGCGCCGAAGAGGACGTGACTCTCCGTCGTCGCAGAGTTGTAGATCAATCGGGTTGGGACCATCACGACCGCACAATCAGCGTCCCCAGTTCCCACAGACGGCACCAATTGACGAGGTTTGATCTCATCAATGCCCATTGTTATGGACTTGGGTTTTGGAGAAGATGGGGATGCTGGAGATCATGGAACGGTTAGCAAACAAGCAACACGGGGACCCAAGGTTTACCCAGGTTCAGGCCCCTAGAGGGAAAACCCTACTCCTGCTTGTCTGCTCTTGATTACGGCGGAACGGAAGGTTACAGGGGTGCGCAGATGCAATCTAGCGTGGAGGTGTGTATGCGGAAGTATGAGTCGAGAGATCTAGGTCGTGCCCTCCAGGCCTTTATATAGACTTAGGCAGGTCCCGGGCATAGACCTAGTCGGTTATAGGTTCTAGGGTTTTACCCCTTTGAATTTCCTATCTACTCTAGTCTTGCTCTCCAAGGATCCGAAGGCATCATGGGCCTGGGCCACCCGAAAGTCTTCATGGGCCGGCGTACATCCGCCGTGGGCCTTCCTTGGGATGGACCAGGTATGCTGAGATCACGTACCCATAGGGTATAACCATGTCACACCCCGCGACCTTCCTCCTCCACTCGCCCGTCGACCGCATCCTCTCCCTCGTCCAGTCTCGCGCGGTTGTGACCTGCGTCGACCCCCTCTGCACCTCCCGTCGTGTCCCCCGCCCCTCTGTAGGCCGCGCGAGCGCGCCTCCGAGCTCCCCCCATAGGCTCCGACCGCGGCTGCACTGACACCTCGTCGCCAAGCATCGACCTGTCGCCGTTCCCCCAAGCGCTGCCACGATCCTCCTCCGGCGCGCCATCCCCTGCAGCACCACATGCCAACCGCGCAACCTCCCTTGCCTTGCTTCCTCAGCACCACTCAACCACCTCCTGCCGCTCACTGTGCATGTCACCACTGACCCGTTTTCTGGCAACCCGTTGCCCTTGCGCGTTCAAGGTGTTCGGTTTAATGCCCGGACAAGACACGGTCGCCTCGCGCTATTCTTTTGTTCCTTTTTTGTTGTATGTCTACTACGGTGCACGTGTGTTGTGTCCCCGGTAAGAGACTACTTCAAGACCACCCGGTGCCGACATTTCTCAGCACCACTCAACCACCTCCTGCCGCTCACTGTGCATGTCGCCACTGACCCGTTTTCTGGCAACCCGTTGCCCTTGCGCGTTCAAGGTGTTCGGTTTAATACCCGAACAAGACACGGTCGCCTCGCGCTATTCTTTTGTTCCTTTTTTGTTGTATGTCTACTACGGTGCACGTGTGTTGTGTCCCCGGTAAGAGACTACTTCAAGACCACCCGGTGCCGACATTTCTCATGATCGTCATCGACAATCGAAGACGGCACCCCAAGATATCTGTCCGGGAATCCAAGGCCTCGAACCCCTCGATGACAAGATCTGCCATACGGAACCGAAGATCATGGAACGCCGAGTGCTCCCTCCCGGAACCTGAAGACCGAACCTCGGTGTTGTCTTCCTCCTCGCCGATCCGGATCTGATGGCCAACACACCGAATACCGATCCCGACGAGACCGAACCAAAAACCTTCGGACCCCAAGATCTTCGACCCCAATGTGTGACCCCTTTTCCAAGCCCCATATTTTTATAATATATAATACCTACCTGTTGCATATAAATGTTCATGCTTGCATACATATGTTGTGGTTTGGGGGCCTTATGCCGATTCACCTCATAATTATATATGGAGACCATATGCGGGCAAATCTAGTCTAATATTGGCTCCATTTAAATTTGTGTAGCGAATCGATGCCATATTTTGCCTCATTAAGACAACATTTAAATTGCGGGATAGCTAAACAACATGAACCATCAAATTAATTGTCAGGACCCCGGTTTCGCTTAAAATTGCCTAATTGCATCGCATCTTCGCCATGTCATGCATCATACATGCATCATGCCCGATCTTCTGCCGTACTATTAAATAGTGCATCCGGTGTTTCTTCTAGTGCTTTGTTTCTTGAAGGATTAGACCGATGAGTTGATGCGAGTGTCGACCCGATCTTTGGATGAACCTTCGGCAATGTTTTCAGTCAAGAATTCTCCCCTTTCTACCTATTTTGCTTTTCTAGTCTTTACTTCCTCATGTTGATCTATTGCTATATGTGTTGCGATGCTATAGATTCCGTACCCCGTTATATTTCCCTGCAGCTTTATATTGCCATGGACACATCCTATTACCTGTTGTTTGGTAGATAGTCGGCCTTGCGAGTCGTAGTTGCTTGCGCATGTGATGTGTGGCGTAGTCGATCTTCCACATTTGTTGGAGTAATGCCGCATGTTTAATGTTGGAGATGCTCATGGCTTTAATTACCGTTTAATAACTAAAATTGAAGTAGGTAAATAATGCAGAGGCACAGGTGGGCAATAGATGTTATTTGGTTTTTAACCATCCACTTGTGTCCCATAGGACCCCGAGTACTTGATACTTGTTCTTTGAATATTCGCACTATCCGCATGTGGGACCATGAATCCCCCTAACCCTAGCTTGAGTCATATTTAATTCCTTGGGGCCACAAAGTAGTTTGGGGCTTTATTACTATCCTATACTTCTGCCATGCTTTACTGCTTTATTTACGATTGCGCGGGGAGCGCCTGTACTGTTTTGGAACCAACGTGGAATGTTTTCGCGGTATCGACAAGCCCAGTCACACTTTCGGGTTCCCAGTCGTTTATAGCAATTGTCACAAACCTCTGGGTCCGTCTCGGAGCCGGCCAACTTCTTCGCGAGTAGCTTAGTGGGGTGGACCCCTGAAATCAAATATGAATCTTCCGAATGTTCTGTCGTGATGCCTCGTTGGGTTTTCATTTGGTTTTTCCCGAGGTTGATCGTGAGTGTGTTGCTATTTGTGCACCCCTGCAGAGTAAAACTTTCTGAGAGCCGTGTCCGCGGTTATGGACGACTTGGAGCACAATATTTCGATCATAGACAACTATAACTAAAGCAGTGCTATAAATTTGACTTTATAATGACTAGTAATCAGCTTCACTACAGCGGAATGGCTAAATAAAAGTGCAAACAACTGCTGGGTTCTTGTATGTTTCATGTTATATGTATCTGACTAGTATGTTAATTAAAAGTGCCCACTGCTTATTATATCAGGATGACTCATACTATCTATATATGACTAGTAAGTGCTGCAACTATAACGGAATGGATAAAACTGCCAACCGTGTGAGTTTCCTCGGCTTGACTTCCTCGTTTGGTCTCGAGGGGGAAATACCAGGATGGGTTTGTTTGGTGGTAGTATCAGTTTGGATCCGAATAGGTTTTTCTCATCTCTCTCTAATAGCCGACAAATGTATTGAGTCTCTATAGGTTGTTTAGCGCATGCTCCGCTACCGCTTCAGTCCACCATACCTATGTAGGCGAGGACCGTCAAATTCTAGTCTCGCCGTGTACTGGCCTCAGTACTGACCGCTCTCTTTTTCCTTTGCCCTTTGTGGGCACCCCTTTTGTTGAAGCAGGTTTTGAGATCGACGTCGTTAGCAGGGTTATCCTTCCGGATTGGCCTGGGCAGGGTTATGGACGCCATTGGTTATTCTTCAGGTCTCTTAGCCCCATTTGCATATTGTCCGTAGTCGGACGCTGTATCATTTTCAAGTTGATTTGGATCTTGTATTGTATATCTGTATTCTTGACTCATGGAGTCGTTGTTGTATATATCTGTTCTGTGGGTTCCATCATGGACTATTGTGTAATTATATTACTTCGTTTTCCACCCGCACGCAAGTGCCCGGTGGGCACCTCTGAATCATTTCTATGCGGGTTTGGCGGGAATCGCTAAAACTTGCATAGGGCCGATCCGAGGGTGTTACACGTGGGATGGGGCCCACCCGCACCTGGGGTGGGTCTGGCCCCTCGGGATCCCCTTTAGACTTCTTGTTCCCCATGTAAAGTAATTGACTTTGACGTTTGTCCCCTCCAATTCCAAGAATATTTCTTTACTAACTTTTCTGAAACCAAAAACATCAGAAAACAGGCATCTGGCACTGTTGTAACTTGTTAATAGGTTAGTACCAGAAAACATGTAAAAAACACCTCAAAGTGTAGACAAGTAAAGCAAAGTAGATACTAAACAAGCATGGAGCATCAAAAATTATAGATACATTTCCGACGTATCAACATCCCCAAGCTTAACTCCTGCTCATCCTCGAGTAGGTAAGTGATAAAAGAATAATTTTTGAGGTGACATGCACCCTCACAATAAAGATCCAACCATTTTCAAGCATTGAAAGCTAGGATCAAAGAACTCTAAACATGTGCATGGAATATGTAGTTCTAACAATATGACATAGTAACTATGCATGCAACATGGCAAGCTACAAACAAAGATCATGAATAACATGCATTGAAAAACTTTTGTTTGTTTCACATACAGAAAACATGGCATAGTGGCAATAAGCTTGTCCCTCATAGAGTAGCAATATATATGCATAGGACACCTTCAAAGTTCACAAGGGTGACTAGAAACAAGTAGCACAAGAACAAGTAATATCACAATATGCATCAATTAATAAGCTTTGGAACACTGCACATAGAATGACAACTATGCTCTCTTAATGGTGCCTAAAGGTAGAAGGTGGAGACTCAATAATGATGGAAGAAAGCCCTTTTTTGTAAAGGAAGCAGGGATTACAAGTTTCAAAAAGAGCTTCCAAAAATTATGGTACTTGTTATCTTTCAGCCCTCATTGCCCCTATCATAAGCATCTTGAAGTGGTTAAGTTTAAAGTGGCAAAGATGGAGTATATGCTTTATGAATTATACGTTGGCAATCTCAAGTCCCTTGAATACGAGGGCCACACCTCATGCATACTCAACTTTGGGTCCAGGTAAGTTCTTGTCACTGTAAGTATTTGTATATCATTGAGAACCGCTAACGGGGTACCCCTTGCACATGGTACATGAGCTTTCCCATAACCAAAATGACAAGGCAAGGAGACAATGAGCATCTCAGCAATATTTTTATTTACCATATGATAGATTTTGATTGAGGATGCTTCATAGATAGCTCATAATGGTGATGCTGCAAGTTTCCACCATGATTAGGCATGGCTTAGGCTAGCGGCCCAGGCATTTCTCTAACACAGGACACAAACTCCATGGACTTACAAGTTCCCTCTTTATTTCACACCAGTGACATCCATAGACAAAAGAACATGATATCAACTGAGTAAAAAGAACAAGTGCAATGTTGAAAATGTTCCCCATGACAGCACAGTTCTGCTAATTCCAACTTATAAGTGCAAGCATATACAACAAAGTTGTCACAATGGTTCAAGTTTATTAGGGGCAAAGAATATAAAGTGTGCCATCAAGTTCGTGAGGGCTTTAATCACTAAGTTTTCACATAACAAAATAGTTTTTAATTGGAAGATAGTTGAAAACAAGAATATACTTGGAATGGTGTAACACACCATGCATAGTAGTTTATAGTGGACACTTTGGAATAACTTCGTTTTCTTGGGAGTTGGAAGCATGAGTAGCGCTTACTCATACAAGTGGAGGCTAGCAAAAGACTGGGAGCAACCAAATAAGAGAGCATAATGGTCATAATCATGTAGTGCAACAAAGCATACTAATCAAAGCAAAGATTGGTACTACAAGTCAAGGACTAAATAATCATATAGGCTAATGGTGACTTGTCATAGTCATAACATGGTGTGAGCATGTGCCAAGTCAACCCAAGCAAAGCATCAAAGGAGAATACCACAATACTATGCTTTTGCATGCTAAAACAACGCATAATTTCTTCAAGGCAAACTAAGCAATCCCAATTGTTTGGAACAAGACATTCTACAACAACAATCACTAAGCATAAGGTCAAAACAACACCTAGCATGTCATGCTAAAGTCCAAGTCATAGTCAATGCAAGCTCCTCTTGCACTTAAAGCAAGAACTTACTACTCCTTTCCAACACCAAGCAAACTTATTTGCAAAACAACACAGAGAGAACGGGGGTCCAAAGTACTCAAGAAAACTAAATAAACTAAGCAAAGCAAACAAAAACTAAGATGCTCCAAGAACAACACAACTGTGCATGAAACAATAAAAACGAAGTGTCTAGACAGACCTGAGCTTTTTATTGATGAAGAAGGGGATGCCTTGGGCATACCCAAGCTTTGATGCTTGTACCTCTTGGATATTTCTTGGGGTGACACCATGGTGGCATCCCCAAGCTTGAGCTTTTGTCCATTCTTCATCTCATTACATCATTCTCTCTCTACACCTGAAAATTTTCCTTCACACAATCTTCATTAGCAACATTAGCTTATTCAAAAGATATTAGACCTTTGGCAAAGCTTTGGAACAACAAGGATTTTCACTAAAAACACAAGCTACTGTAGTAACTCCTTCAAAAATCTCAATTCACCTAAAGAGAACTAAAAAAGGAATCAATAAGAAGCAAATGCAAATAATGGCAGAAATCTATCAAAACAGACCAGCAGGTAGAAACCGATTTTTTCGAACATCTTCTGTTGCTCAAATCAAAAAGCGTTGAACTAAAGAAAGTTAGCTAACATACTGGGGGATCCATTCGTAAATTGTCAGCTCAATCCTAGTTATAGAGACTCCTCACGATTGTTTTTGGTGGAGGACAGAAATCTGTTTCGGGACAGCAACTCCCCAAATCTTACTTCCCTCTCATTAGAGGTCATTCTTGGCACAAAAAGCAAACAAAAAGGATAATGAGAGTTCATTACAGAATTAATAACTTCCAAGACTCAAGTAAACTCTTGGGTTATCTCCCAACAAGTACTTTTCTTTAACGCCTTTAAGTTAGGCACAAGAAGCAAGAAGAATCAAGTATTTTCAAATGAAGAAGCATTAACATCAAATCTTGCTTTCAAAGGAGGAGCAAAAAGCAACCTCTCTCTCCTCGTAGGGAAGTTTTAAATACCTTTCTTGAATGGAAAATGATATTTAATGGTGCCTTCTTTCATATCAATGATGGCACCAACTGTTCTAAGAAAAGGTCTTTCCAAAGTAATAGGACAAGAAGCATTATATTCAACATCCAAAACATAGAAATCAACAGGGACATAAGCATTGTTAACCATAATGAAAACATCATTAACACTCCCCATGAGTTTCTTCTTAGCATTATCATTGAGTGGGACATCTAAATAACAATCTTCTAATGGTGGCAAATCAAGCATTTCATAAATCTTTCTAGGCATAATAGAGACACTAGAACCAAGATCACATGAAGCTTTGAGATCAAAGTCATTCACTTGCATATTAATAATGGGTTCCCAACTATCTTCTACTTTCCTAGGAATAGAATCTTTGTGTTTTATCTTTTCTTCCTTAATCTTAACAAGAGCATCTGTAATGTGTTTGGTGAAAGCAACATGCATATCACTAGCATCGGGACTTCTAGCAAGATTTTGCAAGAACATAATCACTTCAGAAATATTGCAACCATCAATATCAAAGTCAAACTTAGCATCAATAGTAGTACGTTCAATAGGCTTAGTCATAGTAGGAGTAGGAATAGGGATTACTTGTGGTTTAGTGGTGATGGTGCACACACTATTGTTGCTATCAATTTTAGCTTCCCTTTCCCACTTAGCATGAAGTTGAGCTAACAGCCTAACATTTTCATCAATAGTAACTTGTATGTCATGAGCAGTAGCAAAGGTGTTTTCCATAGTTTCAGGTTTAGCAGCCATTTTATTAACCAAGGAAGTTTGAGCTTCAGACAAAGAGGATATATTTTTCTCAATAGTTAAAAGATTTTCCTATATAGTCTTATTGAAAGTGGTTTGTTTACTAATAAAGTCTTTGAGCATGACTTCAAGTTCAGAGGGGGCATTTCTAGCATTATTGTAAGAGCTTCCATAGGAATTGCCATTATTAGGAGGATAAGGCCTATAATTGTTGTTGCAACCAAAATTATTCCTATAGGCATTGTTGTTGAAATTGTTGTTTCTAATGAAGTTCATATCAACTTGCTCTTCTTGAGCTACCAAAGAGGCTAAGGAAACACTATTAGGATCTAGAGGAGCTTTCCCATTAACAAGCATAGCCATAATAACATCAATCTTTTCACTCAAAGAGGAAGTTTCCTCAACAGAATTTACCTTCTTACCATGTGGAGCTCTCTCAACATTACATTCAGAGTAGTTATTCATCATATTATCAAGGAGCCTTGTTGCAGCACCCAAAGTGATGCCCATAAAAGTACCTCCAGCAGCTGAATCCAACAGATTTCTTGAGGAGAAGTTCAAACCTGCATAAAAAGTCTGGATAATCATCCAAGCAGTGAGTCCATGAGTGGGGCAATTTTTAACCAAAGATTTCATTATTTCCCAAGCTGGAGCAACATGTTCACTATCAAGTTGCTAAAATTTCATAATGTCACTTATCATAGATATAATCTTAGCAGGAGGATAGTATTTTCCAACAAAAGCATCTTTGCACTTAGTCCAAGAATCAATACTAAGTTTAGGCAAAGAAAGCAACCATTCTTTAGCTTTTCACCTCAAGGAGAAAGGAAAAAGCTTGAGCTTAATAATATCTCCATCTACATCCTTATACTTTTGCATTTCACTAAGTTCATCAAAGCTATTGAGATGGGCAGCAAGATCATCAGAACCAGCACCAAAAAATTGCTCTCTCATCACAAGATTCAACAAAGCAAGATTAATTTCATAAAAGGTAGCATTAGGAGCAGGTGGAGCATTAGGAGTTCTTAGGAAATCATTGTTGTTGGTGCTAGTAAAGTCACACAACTTGGTGTTCTCAGCAGAGTTCATTTTGGCAAAGGTGGGCAAGCCAAAAATAGCAGGAACAGCTAGAGCGAGAACTAATTTTTTTGTGTTTTTCAATAAAGAAAGCAAACCAAAGTAGACTTATTTTTTTGGGTTTTTTAAAAAGAGGCAAACAAAACCAAGCAAAAGAAACAAAGCAAACTAAAAACAAAGTAAAGAGAAAGGAAATGTGAAAGAACATGTGTGCCCCCATGTGTGGTTTTGGTAATTAATGACAATGTTTTATGGACTTATGTTTGCATTGAGTTTTACTTGTAGGATTTGTCCATAGACAATGCTTGAACCATATGGTGGCTTCAAGGTTGGAATAAGAATAAAGTGAAGAAGATCAAGTGTTGATCAAGGTTTCATAAGATTATCCCAAGTGTATCATGCCATCCTTATGGTGATCATGGATATGTGAAGATATGCCTAAAAGAGAGGCTCTTCCATAGTGGAGTATGGGGAGCATCTTCACCAAGCTAGTGCAATCAAGAAAGGTGCTCCATCCTGAGGTGTGGAATATACAAGGAAAAGGTTTGATATTGATAGGGTTTCTTTCTAACTGGTCTCGTGCTGTTAGTTGGAGAGACCGGTTTATAGGATAGATAACCGTACTATCAAGAGGGGCTCTCAAGTGAGTAACTTGATCATATCCCTCGGTGAGAGCTCAAACCTTTGCATACTTGGCATCATATTTCTTGGTTCTTATTTGGTTCTTATCCATGAGAGGATTTAGATATTGTGTCAACCTCTATGACAAGCTTAAGTTCATCGAAAACGGATTTCATATGCATTCTCTATTGTGTTTTCGATATTGGAGGTTTTACCGGTTTGTCTTTTATAGATAGGTTAAACCTTTCATCATTTGGTTTTATCCTACATTGCTGGACTATGATGGTTCCCTGCATGATCTTGTAGATATCGTTACTATCTTCGAAACGAGCCCAAGATCATCAAAATCGGAGTACAGATGAAAAAGTTATGATGGTTTCAGTTTTGCTGTTCCTGCCAGTTTTTAGGGGGGCGGATTATCCGGCCATGGGGGTGGATTATCCGGCCCAATTTTTGGAAAACAGATAAGTACTTTGAGGCGGCTCCCAGTAATGGGGGCGTATTATCCGCCCCAAATATCCGCCCCTATACTGAGGGTCGCGCCGCGAAGTCCTTAGCCATTTTTTTGGCTCGGGGAACCCGGAATATCCGGGGGAGGGGCGGATTATCCGGCCTGGAAGGTCCCAAACGGCCATATTTCGTTGGGAAGGGGTATAAATAGACCCCTTCTTCCTCCTTAGGCTTGTTTGCTTGCTTTCTCTCTCCTCCATTGTTTTGACCTTCAAGAGCTTGCAAATACTCTCAAACCCTCCCATATTTCTTGAATCTTTTGGGGGGATTTGAAAGGGGGAGATCTAGATCTACAACTCCACCAATCCATCTCTCCTCTATGTGAGGAGAACATATTGGTATCTAGATCTTGGGGTTTCTTTTGTGGATTTCCTCTTGTGTTCTTCCTCTCTTATTCTCCCACTAGCTTTTGTAGCTCTTGTGGAATTTGGGAGAGAAGGACTTGAGCACTTCCTGTGTTCTTGCCATTGCATTTGGTGCATAGGTTTGAGTTCTCCTCGGAGGATTTGGTGAGTGAAAGTTGAGAAGCTTTTTACTCTTGGGTTCTTGGAACCCTAGACGGTTTGTTGGTGTTGCAGGTTGTGGCCTTGGTGGCGTTTGTTGGGAGCCTCCAATTAAGTTGTGGAGAAGTGCCCCAACCTTGTGAGAGGTTTCGGTTGCCACCGACAAGTGCACCGATAGTAGAAGTGTGGATTGATCCCATTGGGGTGAGATTCACCGGAGAATAAGGGAGGCATTTTGTGGCGTAGGTGGTTTGATACCACCCCCTCTCCAACGAGACGTACTCTCTTTATGGGAGGAACTCGGTAATAAATCATCGTCTCCGAGTGCCTCGGTTATCTCTTTACCCGAGCTATTTACTTATGCACTTTACTTTGTGATAGCCTTCGTGCTTGAATTCTTATATCTAGCTATCACATAGTTGATTGTTTTGCTTAGCATAAGTTGTTGGTGCACATAGGTGAACCGTAGTTTATATAGGTTTTGTGCTTGACAAAGTAAACGCTAGTTTTATTCCGCCTTTGTTAATACCATCTCGTAAAAGTTTTAAACTGCCTATTCACCCCCCCCCTCTAGGCGGCATCTGTATCCTTTTCAAAGTGAAGTACTCCCCTAGTGAAGACGTCCTTAGCCTCCCGGCAACGGCGCCGGAAAACTTGTTGATGGTGCTGACGTGGAACACTTCGTTGGAAACCCCAAGAGCAAGGTGTGATGAGCACAACAGCAAGTCTTCCCTCAGTAGAGACCGAGGTTATCAAACCATAAGGAGGAAGGAAACATCACACAGGTGTTGCAAGCAACGCGGAGACCTGCACAACACAAACTCAAGACTTTACCCCAACGAATTAGTGAGGTTGTCAAGATCACCGGTTTGCTGTAACAAAGGATTAAACGTACCCCGTGGAAGGTAATGGTTTGCAGCAAGTAAACAAGTAACAGTGGAAGATGTATCAATGGTAAAGATTGGACCGGGGTCCATAGTTCACTAGAGGTGCTCTCCTTAGATAAACAACATGTCATGAAGGGTAAATAAATTACAATAGGGCAATTGACAGGAACTGAGCAAGGCATAACAATGCAATTACTAATCAGAAAGATCCTATGAGATTCGATTGGGAAATACAACAAGATATATAGACCGCCATCCAACTGCATCTATGACTAGAAATCCACCTTCAGGTTATCATCCGAACCCCCTCCAGTATTAAGTTGCAAGCAACAGACAACTGCTTTAAGCAAAGTGTGTAAGGTAAACAGTCCACATGTTCCATAAATAAGAGACCGTTGTTTTCTCCCTAGTAGCAACAACACATCTACAACCAAAGAGATTTCTGTCACTTCCCTTGGAAACTAGAGGCATGAACCCACTGCCGAGCATAAATACCCCCTCTTGGAGTCACTAGCAACTACTTGGCCAAGATAGCTACTAACAACGGAGAGCATGCAAGATCGCAAACAACACAGACATGATAGAATTATAAAGACAAAACCATTAATCAAACCAACATAATAATCTCAATATCCATCGGATCCCCGCAAACACAACATGCATGATTACAAATAGATTAGATCTTGATCATGAACGGAGCTCACAAGCTCTATTCATGAAAGCACAAAGGAAGAGATACAACTATCTGGCTACTACATGAACCCATAGTCCAAGGTGTAACTACTCACGCATCATATCAGAGAGAAGGCCTCCGGGATGATCTCCCCTCCGGCAGTGTGTCGGGAAGAGCTTCAAATCCCCCCTCGATCTAGGGACGATGGTGGCAGCGGCTACAGACGGTTTCATGGAATATTGATCGAGTACTGAGAGTTTCTGCATCGGGGGCTTCTTATAGGCGAAGGGGGAGGCCGAGGCGCCGACTAGGGGGGTCAAACTCTAGCCAGGCGCGAGGTGGGGCCCACCCACGCCTGGGGTGGGTCTGGCCGCCCTGGCTGGCCTCTCTGGCTCCCCTTTAGACTTCTTGTTCCCCACTAAAAGTAATTGACTTTGACGTTTGTCCCGTCCAATTCTGAGAATATTTCTTTACTAACTTTTTTGAAACCAAAAACAGCAGAAAACATGCATCTGGCACTGTTGCAACTTGTTAATAGGTTAGTACCAGAAAACATGTAAAAAGCACCTCAAAGTGTAGACAAGTAAAGCAAAGTAGATACTAAACAAGCATGGAGCATCAAAAATTATAGATACGTTTCCGACATATCAGGCGACGAGCCCTCTGGCCACGCCTGGCCCAGGTGTGGCTGCCCCTCTCCTTCAGACTTCGTGTCGTGTCAGTAAAAATAGGAACTTCGGCTTTTGTTTCGTCCAATTTGAAGAATATTTCTTTACTAGTTTTTCTAAAACCAAAAAACAATAGAAAACAGGAAATTGGCTCTATGGCACTTGTTAATATGTTAGTTTCAGAAAATTCATAAAAATGCCACATAGACAAAAACATAATAATACTGGTGCAAAATAAGCATGGAGCATAAAAAATTATAGATACGTTTGCACTCCCTCCTGATATTTATATGAGGAGACCATGCTCAGTTACCATGACCGAGTAGGTTACAAGTTAGATTCGTACTCTAGTCTTTAGTTTTCCTTGTTTTGTACTCTTGCAGTCTGTGTATATATGGCTTCATATCAGCCGAACTGTCTTGTGCTTCATAGAACTTGGAAGGATGTCGTGTGGGCCTCTCTTTAGGCCAAGCCAGATAGGCTGTAGTCGAGTGACCATTGGGTATACCTATATCAATAGCCCCCGAGTGCCCAGTCGAATCGCAAATTCGGGTGGAGACTTAGAAGTCTTGACTTTTGCCTTTGGTAGTTAGAGTCGACAGCTGTATAAGGTGTGAAGCACTCACCCGGAAGTTCATCGGGTCTAGTGTGCCTGGTGCACTCAACGGATCGGGACCAATTAATTACTTTATGGAAAAGACAACGCAACCTACTCATATTCGAATCCCCGGACTCGAATCCGGTATAAGCTGGGGTAATCTGACTCATGCCGTGGAGGCCTTACCGAGCCGAATTCCACTTGATAAGTATGCACCCAACGCGTCCATCGGGATTTTCTTCATGTCGCATACACGGTATTTATCTGATAGACCGTAGAGGATGCGGTTGCTAGGCCATCAGATTAGATCTGTACGAATGTTTATCACCACAGAGGCGATTCGGGTGGTCAGGGAAATGTTATCTCCGAACCTCACAATGTAGTGTATAGAGGACGAAATCAATGCGTTCGATTGCTGTAAAGGAGTCGACATCATGGACGCAATCGACACAATGGACTGCACTATGAATCTTTTGTTTTCTATAGGGTGTGTGGCTAGCACTCCCTATGTAAGTAGCCATTGAGTGTTTGTTCAAGTCGTAAACTTGATTAGAGACTTATAGTTTCCGATTTCATGATTGCCGGTCGATACAATGATCCAGAAGTTCTTCGAATGACCCTGCGGATGCCATCGTCATAGGTTCTTCTTTTACTTTCGAATGCACGACCAGCACTCCATATGAGAGTAGCCCCACAAGTCTTTAGTTGAATCATGAATTCGGTAGACCCGAGGCACTTTAATCCCCCATCCAAAGATTGCGTCTTGTTGGAATGAATCCAGAAGTGCATCGGGTGCGCATCTAGCGCTCTAGGTCGGAGTAGCCCCCAAGTGTCTAGTGTGTCGTAGACTCGGGCAGAGATTCAAGTCTTTTATCATGATGTCACACTCGACAATCATGCGAGGAGAAATCATTGACCCAGAAGTGCATCGAGTCAGCATCTCACGCGTAAAGAGCCAAGAGTCGACACTACAATCAGGGTCGACGTAGCGGAGTCGTGTGCCGTTTAGCCGGAAGGACTCGACGCTGCGGACGAAGTCGACATAGTTGCTTTTTTGAGTGCACGGCGAACGTCGCTTCTGTCGTCAACATACGTGGTCTTCCGAGGAAAGTGTCGACTCGGGTTTTGGTGTTTGTTGACACGGCTGGTGTTAATCGACTCTGCTGGAGGACCGATAGAATAGCTCGATGAAGTCAACATCCTTGTAAGCTGCAGAAAATGCAAATAATTGTGAAGCACTTATATCTTGTATAGAATATTTGTCTTTCGGCTTGTTATAACATTTTCTGGTACCAATAGAGTCGATACTTTTGCACTGTATGTTAGGCCTTTTCGTTAGCCTGATTACTCTTAGTCTCAGTACCTTGTCAAGATACTCGGAATTTAAAAATTCGACGACCATTCAGAATTAGCTAATCGGGTTGTCGCGTGTAAAATGCTTAAGTGGATCAATTCGATGGCACATTAGGTTACTCGAAGAGGATGCAACTCTCAAGTGTGTCGTGTGCGATTAAGTCAAACAGTTATGAACTCTTGGTAGAGAAAATTTAACGGTGTTGGTAGTAGCCACGGATGGAGTCAGGTCACGGCAGCCAATGATTGCAATGGGTGCAATCGAAGACTACATCAGGTCGCCGGAACCGATGGCAGCTGCGGGTCGCCGCAGCCAAGACGGCAGGAGGTCGCCAGAGCCGATGGAGAAAGCGGGTCACCGCTGCCGAATACTGTAGGAGTCTGCAGTCGAGGTCGACGAAGTTGCGTGGTAGACACGAAGTTGGCAAGGCAGACGCGGCGCAACCCTAGGCATAGAGTCAACGTAGTTGACGGAGTCGTCGGGGCGGACACGTAGTTGATTTTTTTTGGAAATAAGTGCTTTATTATTACTTAACAGTAAGTTTACACTCGGACAGTGCATAACTAGGATACACACATCCACAAAACCACACAACTAGAAAGAAAGGCAAAAGTATCAAAGATACATAAAAAATACAAAATAACAATGTCCTCTAAACGCTCTATGGTTGTTCTATCCGGAGATCACGCTGCCATCCATGTCGGAAAAAATATCCCTTGCCTTGTCCTCCAATCGCGTACATCCCTTCGCAAACAATAGCCATTTTTTCTCTTGATAAAGTAGTTCTTGTATTTTACACGAGTAACTCGCTTTTTTTTGCATGCAATATCCCGGCTCGTGAGGACATGACTCGCGAGGTCGTTGCCTGGATTTCCTTTTATCTTCTGTTTTTTGTTACCTGCTTCTGTACGTGAAGCACATACAAACTGCCTTGTCTTGTTTCGGATCAACATGTGCATGCCAAACTGAACTAGGTCACTCCTGCTAATACTCGTATGTAAGCTATTTCTCCCTTTGATATTATAAACCCACGCCGTGTCCCCGGTCCGTGACGAAGAAGCTCCGTGGTTTGTATTTGACCGCAAGGACGGGTTTTTTTTTTTGGAACTCTCTCGACTTCTGACTTGTCCGCAAGAAGGTAAAGTATCAATTCCGCTCGGTCTCAGCTACTCCTCTGACAGAAAAAGATAGCAGGCTAGAGCCGGCCGGCTCCCATGCTAACTCGAAGAATCCTCCACGGGTGCGCGAGGCGCGTGTGTCTGCGATGAATACACCTTTTTAAAGGAAAATGATACATCTAACCCGGAGTATCGCACCCTCGCATCCCCCAGCTTCTACGTGCGCCACGCGTCCCACAAGCAGCGATGAGTCCACACCAGGAAACGTCCCGATAATTTATTTCTTCTACGCCTTGTTCTTCTCGAGTCCTCCGGTACCGATCCTCACGACCGGCAGATCCTAGCGCGTGCTCGACTCGTCGTCGCCGTTCACTCCCTTGACGCACACCTCCCCGGCCGGCCCACTCCCTCGATGCGCACCTTTCCGGTCGGCCCGCCGCCGCTCGCGCCGCCATGCCCGTCTTCCCTGCCGCCTAGCTGCGCGCTGCTTCGTGTGACGCTCCCTGACCGGCACGCCATCGCCGCGTGCGCCGCCATGTCCGCTTCCACTGCTGCCTGGCCATGCGTTGCTTCCCGCGCCGTGCCTCCCTGGCCGTCTCGTCTCCGCTCGCCAGATCTCCACCGTTGCCGGCCCTCCAATCTCCGGCTAGGTCCCCACCAGATGCTGCTGGCGCCCACACCTCTCCTCGTCGTCCTACAGCCATGGTCTTACTCCTCCTGGTGCACCCCATGCGGGAGCCAGGGTAGGTCGCCGGCCGGCTCCGATTCCACGGGCGATGGCGAGCTACAAGATCATGTGCATCTCCTTACCATTCGGCACAGTGCTACACAGGAAGGACGACCATGCTAATGGAGGTGATCGTCGTTGCTACAAATGAAGGGCCGCGATGCAACCGACCAATGGATGCATCTTGAGATTTTGCTACAGGAGGATCCTACACTACAGGAGGATCCTACAATAGTAGCAATTTTTTGCTATTTCTGTTCTATATTTTTGCTATAATAGCACAAAGTATTTGCTACGATATTTTTCGACGAAAGTGCTTAGCAAAATCGGTTTTGCTAAGACAGGCACCGGCGATATCTCCGGCGAGGTCATTTTTTTGCTACATTAGCATATTTTTTTTGCTACCATCGTTTTACGGTTTTGCTACAATAGTATAAAGTTTTTGCTACACGGTCTCCGGTGAGATCTATCGACGAAAATCTCCGGCGAGTCACCGGCGAGGTTGGATATGCTACATTAGCACAATTATTTTGCTACACGGTCGCCGACGAGGTCTCCGGTCAAATCTCTGGCGAGGTTCAGTCTGTTTTTCTATTTCTAAGCCGAACCGTTTTCTGCTACATGTAGCAAAAGCAGGACTATTTGTAGCAAAAACGGGTACGTTTGTAGCAAAAGCGGGATTTTTTGAAGACACGTGTCAGCAGGAGGATCCGGGAGATTTTTTTAAATTATCCCCGAGGGACGCGTAGTGTTGCCCCCTTTTAAACGGCGCTCGCTACGTGTCCCCCGGACGATGGAACCTTCTCATCGTCCTGCTTCCGCTGATGCCACGTGTCCCTAAAAATGTCCTAAATTCCATTTTTGCCGCAAAACACCCCGTTTTTGCTACATATGTTTCCGCTTTTGCTTATAAAGCAAAAAAAAGTTTTGTTTCAGAAATAAAACGTCTCGCCGGAGACCATGTAGCAAAAAAAATTGTGCTAATGTAGCAAAACCGACTTCCCCGGAGACATCATCGGAAAAAACTCGCTGCTGACTCTCGCCGGAGACCTTGTAGCAAATAGTTGACATTGATGTAGCAAAATCACAAGATGGTTGTAGCAACAAAGTTCTTCTAATGTAGCAAAAAACCTACTTTATCGAAGACATCGCCGGAGAATTTAGCCGGAAGACCTCGCCGAAGAACTTGTAGAAAAAGTCAGGCCGGCCGCCGCTGGAAGCAACCACGACCGCCCATGGCAGCGACCAAGGCTGCCCATGAAAGCAAGCTAGACCACCACTGGAAGCAAACTCGGTAGCCCATGGAAGTAAGCTCGACCACCACTGGAAGCAAGTTTGGTAGCCGCTGGTAGCAACCACGGCCGCCCGTGGCAGCAAGTTCGGCTGCCCATGGAAGCAAGCTCGGCCGCCGCAGCTTGGTCATGGGGAAGTGGGCAGAGGTCGCTGGAGACAGACGTGAAGGTCGCCGGGGCAAAGGTCGCCAGAGACGGGGCGGAGGTGGACAGAGGTCGCCGAAGACGGGGCGGAGGTCACCGGAGACGGGGCTGAGGTCGCTGGGGCGGAGGTGGACAGAGGTCGCCGGAGACGGGCTGAGGTCGTCGGGGTGGAGGTCGCCGAAGACGGGGCTGAGGTCGCTGGGGCGGAGGACGCCGGAGACGGGGCTGAGGTCGCTGGGATAGAGGTCGCCGAAGACGGGCGCGAAGGTCGTCGAGCGCGGAGTGCGTGCGTGACGCGCAGGAGGCATGACTCGGACGATGGTCGTCCAGGGGATGTGGATCATTTTTCTTTTTTAATTGACTTTACGGTCGTAGATTTCTTCTCTGTTGAATCCATTGATCTATCCTGAAACCGGACGAGGATGCAAAAGCTTGCCTATGTTGTCGGCGGGAAACGCCCATGCATCTATTCTGCATAGCTTGGCACAGTGATGATTCTTTTCGGCCGCCGCCGAATATCTTGTAAATATCGATCTTATAGATCTGATTGGAGCCGACGAATCATACATTGTAGACGATGGAACTGCCAAAGTCGCAACATCAGCGCACGGGCTTTCCACGGACGGTGCCAATTAACGTGAGATGATTATGTCAATGCTCATACTTGATGGATTTGAGTTTAAAGGAAGAGCGGCACGCTAGAGACTTCGTGGGCTAATAGACGAACACACGGAGGAACGAGGTTTACCCAGGTTCAGGCCCCTGAAGGAAAAAACCCTAGTCATGCTTGTTTGTTCTTGATTAAGGAATCGAAGGTTTACAAAATCACCAAGATGGCAATGATGTGTATGAAGAAATTAATTACCCTCCATGTTTCTCCCTCATGGCCTTTATATGGGGAGACCAGGTCTCAGGTAACATGACCGAGTAGGTTGCAAGTTACATTTGAACTATAGTCTTTAGCTTTCCTTGTCTTGTACTCTTGGAGTCCGTGTCTATATGGGCTCCGTATCAGCCAAACTATCTTGTGCTTTGTGGACCTTGAAAGATTGTCGAGTGGGCCTCTCTTTAGGCCAAGGCAGATAGGTTGTAGTTGAGTGACCGTTGGGCATATTTATGTCATTGTGTGAAGGAACGTCACCGATGAGGCCGTTTTAATAGCGGTAGTAGAGAGGGGAGAGATGACGGAGGCGAATTAAACCCATGCCTCATCGACAAGACGCGTCGATGCTTCTGACTGCAAAGACTACGTCGGAGCTCGGGCCATTATAACGACGCGGCAGGTAAGGAGGAAGATGGACCGGTGAAGCCGCGAACGCTTACAAAGCTGGCCCACGATGATCGAATCTTTCACACGTGTTCTCCTCACCCGCCTTCTAGCCAAAACATGTCCATACGGTGCCCCCACTAGGCCCCTAATGGCGCCTAGAAGCGCTTCGTCGGGAAACCCCAAGAGCAAGATGTGATGCAGCACAACAGCAAGTCTTCCCTCAGTAAGAAACCAAGGTTGTCGAACCAGTAGGAGGAAGAAAACGTCTCAAAGGTGTTGCAAGCAACGTGAAAACCTGCACAACACAAACTCAAGACTTTGCCCCAACTAACAGTGAGGTTGTCAATCTCACCGGTTGCTGTAACAAAGGATTAACTGTATGGTATGGAAGGTGATGATGGTTTGCAACAAGTAAACAGTAACAATGGAAGATATATCAATGGTAAAGATTGGACCGGGGTTCATAGTTCACTAGAGGTGTTCTCCTTAGATAAACAAACATGACATGTTGGGTAAACAAATTACAGCAGGGCAATTGATAGGACTGAGCAAGGCATAACAATGCAATACTAGACAAAAAGATCCTATGAGATTCAATTGGGCAATACAACAATATACATAGACCGCCATCCAACTGCATCTATGACTAGAAGTCTACCTTTGGGTTATCATCCGAATCCCCTCTAGTATTAAGTTACGAGCAACAGACAACTGCTTTAAGCAAAGTGTGTAAGGTAAACAATCCACTTGTTCCATGAACAAGACACCGTTGTTTTCTCCCTAGTGGCAACAACACACTACAATCGTAGAGATTTCTGTCACTTCCCTTGATTGAGTAGAGACATGAACCCACTATCTAGCATAAATACCCCCTCTTGGAGTCACTAGCAACTACTTGGCCAAGATAGATACTAACAACGGAGAGCATGCAAGATCACAAACAACACAGACATGATAGAATCAAATAGACAAAACCATTAATCAATCTGACATAGTAATCTCAATATCCATCGAATCCCCGCAAACATAACATGCATGATTACAAATAGATTAGATCTTGATCATGAACGGAGCTTACAAGATCTAGACATGGAAGCACAAGGAGGAGATACAACCATCTAGCTACTACATGGACCCGTAGTCCAAGGTGAAACTACTCGCGCTTCATACCGAAGGCTGGCATGATGAAGAAGAAGGCCTCCAGGATGATCTCCCCTCCGGCAGAGTGATGGGAAGAGCTTCAGATCCCCCCGATCTAGGGACGATGGTGGCGGCGGCTACAGACGATTTCATGGAATATTAATCGGGTGCCTAGGTTTTCTGCATCCGGCGCTTCTTATAGGCGAAGAGGCGAGGCTGGGGGGCTACCAGGGCGGCTGCACCCCTAGGCGCGGGGTGGGACCACCCGCACGGCCAGGGGGTGTGGCCTCCTGGTGGGTCCCCTCCGTCTCGTACTCCGACTTCGTGTTCCCCACGGTAAAATATTGACTTTTGCTTTTGTCCCGTCCAATTCCGAGAATATTGATTTTCTGCCTTTCTAGAACCAAAAATAGAAGAAAACAGGCAACTGACACTGTGGCATCTTATTACATCAAAAATTATAGATATGTTACTGACGTATCACCCCTGCTGGTTTGGTTTTGGCCTGGGGGCGCCGAATAACTAGTTGGGCTGCGTCAACGCCAAAACAAAATTGGGGGACCGGCTAAGCGTCAATTTGGCACCAACACCCTGTATGGGTTCGTAGCATGGAAAACAAAAAATTTCTATCGCATACAAACAAACAAGCCAAGATCTATCTACTAGATTGTAGCAACGAGTCGATGAAATAACTTACCCTCGAAGATTCCAAAGTGTTTAACGAGAGCGGATTCTCGTGGGTGATGTAGTCGTACTCTTTCTGATCTCAAGATCGCGTAGACGATCCTTCCGGCGCTGCGTTCCGGCAGCGCTCCCGCAGTCGGTCACACGTTCGGTACTCGACGAAGACCTTCCTCTCCCTTGTTCCAGCAGGCAGCGGAGGTTGTAGCACTCTCCTCGTGATTCCGGCAGCACAACGGCGTGGTACCGGAAGTAGAGGGAAGATCCCGCAGGGCTTCGCCTTAAGCCGGAGCGAGTATGGTGGATTATGAGAGAGGGCTATTAGTGGTCTAGAGATTAGACACACCAATTAGAAGGCTCTAAACCGCAGGCTAAAGCAATTAGAAGCTCTAAACCAAACGGCTCTAAACCTGAGATTAGAGGTGGAAACTTGTGTGTCTCAAGGAGGAGCCCTGCCCCTCCTTTTATGGGTGGAGGGGCCTTGGCGCGCCAGGGGAGGGAGGGAGTCCCTCCCCAACTCGGCCTAGGGCTGGGCGCCGGCCTGGAGGAGTGGGACTCCTCCTCCAAGTTGGTTCCAACTCCTCTTGCTTGTTTCCCACAGTTTCCTGTTTCCCACAGTTTCCTGTTTTAGCCGTTTGACTTTCAAACTGGCAATTTGACTTTCATGTTTTTGGGACAGCAAGAACACTTAGTACATGATGCAATCATTCAATGACACACTCATGTACCCTTCCCCCCCGGAGTGCCGGACAATCCGGAACCTTCTAGAACATTCCCGATGAAAACACCGGAATCATTCCCGAACTCCGAAACGGGACTTTCCTTATATGAATCTTATTCTCCGGACCATTCCGGATCACCTCGTGATATCCCGGATCCCATCCGAGACTCCGAACAACATTCGGTCTCTTTCTCATAATACCATAACTACTCAAAACAACGTCGAATCCTTAAGTGTGTCTCCCTACGGTTCGTGAATTATGCGGACATGATCGAGACACTTCTCCGAACAATAACCAATAGAGGAATCTGGAAATTCATATGGCTCCCACATATTTCTACGATTACTTTGCGATCGAATGAACCACTTACATACGATACCAATTTCCCTTTGTCTCACGATATGTTACTTATCCGAGGTTATGATCGTCGGTATCTCTGCATACCTAGTTCAACCTCGTTACTGATAAGTACTCTTTTCTCGTTCCCGTGATATGTGATCCCTTGTGAGCCAGTCACATGCTTGCAAGCTAATTGGATGACATTTCACCGAGAGGGCCCAGAGAATATCTATCCGTCATATGGATGGACAAATCCCACTCTTGATTCATGTGTCTCAACCAATACTTTCCGAACACTCAATGCCATCTTTATAGCCACCCAGTTATGGTGTGGTGTTTGATGTCATCAAAGCATCCATCCGGTAAAGGCGATATGCATGATCTCATGGTCGAAGGAATTAGGTTACTATGTATCAGAAAGCATATAGCAATTGAACTATTGAAATGACTTGATCTTTATGCTACGCTTATCTATAGGAGTATGTCCACCATATCATTCTCCTAACGATATGATCTTGTTGTTGATAACATCTCAATGTTCATGATAGGGAAACCACAATCATTTATCAACCAACAAGCTAGTGAAGTATAGAGGCTATACTAGGGACTTCAAATTAAGTTTACAAATCACACAAGTATTAATGTTTCCCTGTTAATACTATTATAGCATGAATGTAAACATTTATCATAAACACAAATATATAATAATAACTACATTTATTATTGCCTCTAGGGCATATCTCCAACAGTCTCCCACTTGCACTAGAGTCATCTAATCTAGATTACATGGTAATATACCGAACACCCATGGCAGTTTGGTGTTGGTCATGTTTTGCCCTCGGGAGAGGTTTAGTCAACGGATCCGCCATATTCAGATCTGTGTGTACTTTGCAAATCTTTATATCCCCATCCTGGATATGTTCTCGAATAGCGTGAAAACGTAGCTTGATATGCTTCAGCTTCTTGTGTGACCTTGGTTCTTGCGCATTGGCTATGGCGCCCATGTTATCACAGTAGATAGACATTGGGTCCAGCGCACTAGGAACCACACCCAGCTCTGTAATGAACTCTTTCATCCATATCGCTTCTTGTGAAGCCTCCGAAGCAGCCATGTATTCCGATTCAGTTGAAGATCTCACCACAACGCTTTGCTTTGCACTCCTCCAGCTAACTGCTGCACCATTCAAAATAAATACGTACCCAGATTGTGATTTAGAATCATCTGGATCGGTGTTCCAACTAGCATCGGTGTAACCATTAACAACGAGTTGTTCATCACCTCCATAAGAAAGAACCATATCCTTAGTTCTTCTCAAGTACTTAAGGATGTTTTTGACCGCTGTCCAATGATCCACTCCTGGATCACTTTGATATATGCTAGTTAAACTAACAGCATATGCAATGTCGGGTCTAGTACATAGCATGGCATACATTAGAGATCCTATGGCTGAGGCATAGGGAGTCTTACTCATCCTTTCTATATCTTTTGCCGATGTTGGACTTTGAGTTTTACTCAAGGTCGTATTGGGCAACATGGGTAAGAACCCTTTCTTGCTTTCTTCCATTCCAAACTTCTTTAGAACTTTGTCCAAATATGTACTCTGTGACAATGATATTTGGCGTTTCGATCTATCTCTATAAATCTTTATGCCTAATATGTAAGCTGCTTCGCCAAGATCCTTCATTGAAAAACTATTATTCAAATATTCCTTGACACTATTAAGAAGGTCTACATCATTCCCAATCAACAATATGTCATCCACATACAGTATTAAGAATGCTACAGAGCTCCCACTCACTTTCTTGTAAATACAAGCTTCTCCATAAGTTTGTATAAAACCAAAACTTTTGATTACCTTATCAAAACGTTGATTCCAACTTCGGGATGCTTGCTTCAATCCATAGATGGACCGTTGAAGTTTGCATACCTTGTTAGCATCTTTAGGATCGACAAAACCTTTGGGCTGCATCATATACAACTCTTCATCAATATCTCCATTGAGGAATGCTGTTTTGACATCCATCTGCCATATCTCATAATCATAATATGCAGCGATTGCTAACATAATCCTCACAGATTTTAGCTTCGCTACTGGTGAGAAAGTCTCATCGTAGTCAACTCCTTGAATTTGTCAAAACCCTTTTGCGACAAGTCGATCTTTATAGACAGTAACATTACCATCAGCATCTGTTTTCTTCTTGAAAATCCATTTGTTCTCGACAACCTTTCGGCCATCCGGTAAGTCCACCAAAGTCCATACTTGGTTTTCGCACATGGATCCAATCTCGGATTTCATGGCTTCTTGCCATTTATTGAAATCTGGGCTCATCATCGCTTCCTCATATGTCTCGGGGTCATCGGTGTTGTCCACCAACATGACACTCATAACGGAATCATACCAATCTGGAGTGGTACGAGTTCTCGTTGACCTCCGAGGCTCTGTAGCAACTTCAACCGAAGTTTCATGATCACCATCATTAGCTCCCTCTCTAATTGGTGCAGGCACCACAGGAACTTCTTCCGGTGTTGCGCTACTCGCAATTTCGAGAGAAGGTTCGACAACCTCGTCAAGTTCTACTTTCCTTCCAGTCACTTCTTTCGAGAGAAATTCCTTCTCTAGAAAGGATCCATTCTTGGCAACGAAGATTTTGCCTTCGGATCTATGATAGAAGGTATACCCAATAGTTTCCTTCGGGTATCCTATGAAGACGCATTTTTCCGCTTTGGGTTCAAGCTTGTCCGGCTGTAACTTCTTTACATAGGCTTCGCATCCCCAAACTTTAAGGAACGACAATTTAGGTTTCTTCCCAAACCATAATTCATACGGTGTCGTTTCAACGGATTTAGATGGTGCCCTATTTAAAGTGAATGCGGCTGTTTCTAATGCATAACCCCAAAATGATAGCGGTAAATCTGTAAGTGACATCATAGAACGAACCATATCTAAGAGAGTTTGATTACGACGTTCGGACACACCATTACGCTGTGGTGTTCCCGGCGGTGTCAATTGTGAAAGTATTTCGCATTTCTTTAAATGCTCGCCAAACTCGTAACTTAGATATTCACCTCCACGATCAGAACGTAGAAATTTAATCTTCTTGTTACGTTGATTCTCTACCTCACTTTGAAACTCCTTAAACTTCTCGAAAGTTTCGGACTTATGTTTCATGAAATAGATATGCCCATATCTACTCAAATCATCCGTGAAGGTAAGAACATAACGATAACCACCGCGCGATGCTACACTCATTGGACCACACACATCGGTATGTATAATTTCCAATAAGTCCGTAGCTCGCTCCATCATACCAGAAAATGGAGTCTTAGTCATTTTTCCCATCAGACATGCTTCGCATCTTTCAAGTGATTCAAAATCAAGTGATTCAAGAAGTCCATCGGAATGGAGTTTCTTCATACGCTTCACTCCAATGTGACCAAGACGACAGTGCCACATATAGGTCGAATTATCGCTTGATTTCAAACGTTTAGCCTCAATATTGTTGATATGTGTATTTCCACTATCGAGATTCAATAAGAATAGACCATCTATCAAAGGTGCATGTGCATAAAACATATTACTCATATAAATCGAACAACCATTATTCTCTGACTTAAACAAGTAACCGTCTCGCAATAAACAAGATCCTGATATAATGTTCATGCTCAACGCAGGCACTAAATAACAATTATTTAAGTATAAAACTAATCCCGTTGGTAGATGAAGAGGTAGCGTGTCGACCGCGATCACATTAACCTTTGATCCGTTTCCCACGCGCATCGTCACCTCATTCTTCGCTAGCTTCCGTTTATTCTGCAGCACCTGTTTCGAGTTACAAATATGAGCAACCGAACCAGTATCAAATACCCAGGCACTACTACGAATACTAGTGAGATACACATCAATAACATGTATATCAGATATACCTTTCTTCTTGATGTTGCCGTTCTTCAAATCCGCCAAGTACTTTGGGCAATTCCGCTTCCAGTGACCTTCTCCCTTGCAGTAAAAGCACTCAGTATCAGGCTTAGGTCCAGCCTTGGTCTTCTTTGCCGGTGTGGTAACTTTCTTACCACCCTTCTTGAAGTGTCCCTTTTGCTTAGACTTGCCTTTCTTGAATTTGGTGGTCTTATTGACCAACAACACTTGGTGCTCTTTCTTGATCTCCACTTCTGCAGATTTCAACATGGCAAAGAGTTCTGGCAACGTCTTGTTCATGTTCTGCATGTTGTAGTTCATCACAAAGTTCTTGTAACTTGGTGGTAGTGATTGGAGGACACGGTAAATCCCCAAAGCATTAGGAATCACAATACCCAAGCTTTGAAGTTTGTTTGCGTGCCCAGACATCTTAAGCACATGCTCACTGACGGAGCTGCCCTCTTCCATCTTGCAGTTAAAGAACTTTTCAGAAGCTTCATAACTTTCAATTGCCGCATGAGTCTCAAAAATCAATTTGAGATCCTCGACAATATCATATGGGTCTGAATCCTCAAACCTTTTCTGAAGCTCCGATTCCAAACCATACAAGATAGCACACTGAACTATGGAGTACTGATTCTTCCGAGCGAGGTAAACATTCTTTACTTCATCGGGAGCATCATCTGCAGGTGGGTCACCCAGCGGTGCATCCAGCACATAGGTCAAATTACCAGCTGTGAGGACAATCCTCAAATTGCGGAACCAATCCGCGAAGTTGCTTCCATTGTTTTTCAACTTTTCTTTCTCTAGGAATGTATTAAAATTGATGGTAGGGGCTGCCATTGATCTACAACATATTTGCAATAGTTTAGACTAAGTTTATGACAAATTGAGTTCAAATTAATAAAGAAATTAAACTAGGTGAACTCCCACTCAAAACAATATCCCTCACATTGTTTTAGTGATCACACGAACCAAATCCACTGTATCAACACCGATCATCACGAGAGTTGATATAGTTTAAATGGCGAACAATCGTCATGTTCATCATATCTACTATATGATTCATGCTTTACCTTTCGGTGATCCGTGTTCCTGAGACCATGTCTGTACATGCTAGGCTCGTCAAGATCAAACCTTAGCTACCGCATAAGCAAATCTGGCTTGCTTACGTTGTATACACTTGCGGAATCTAACACACCCGATCATCAAGTGGTGCTTCGAAACAACAAGCATTAGCAACGGTGCATACTAAGGGTGAACACTTTCGAACTTGAAATTCATGTGCATGAGGGATCATCTTATAATGCTACCGTCGTCTACTAAGCAATACAAGATGCATAAAGGATTAACATCACATGCAATTAATAATATGTGATATGATATGGCCTTTCTTCTTTGTGCTTCTGATCTCCATCTTCAAGCACGAACATGATCTCCATCATCACCGGCATCGCATCAAGGTCAATGACGCTCCTCCATGGTTGTCGTCCACCAGCTTCAACTATTACAACTACTTTGAATAGACACGCGGGTCTTAACATAAATTAAAGACAACCATATGGCTCCTGCCGGTTGCCAACTTACAATAAGGAACATTGCATACATCAAATATAATCACAATCATGGCCATATCACATCACTGCACACCCCTGCAAAACAAAGTTAGACGCCTCTACTTTCTTTGCATATTTTACGTGGTTTGGGGCTTTCAATAAGTGTCGTTCTAACTTACGAACAAGAACCACAACATTGATACTATCATTGTTGATCACCCGTTGTAAATTGGATCTTAACTATGCTAGGAGAAACAGGCACCCGCAAAGCCACTTATGCAATACAAGTTGCATGTCAAGCGTGGAGCAAGTCTCATGAACGATGTCATGTAAGGTTAGCCCGGGCCGCTTCATCCCAACATACCGCAAGATGCAAAGTACACAAGAAGCAATCGACAATAAAAGCATCAACGCCCACAATGACCATTGTGTTCTACTCGTGCAACAGATCTATATATAGACACGGCTCTGATACCACTGTATGGGTTCGTAGCATGGAAAACAAAAAATTTCTATCGCATACAAACAAACAAGCCAAGATCTATCTACTAGATTGTAGCAACGAGTCGATGGAATAACTGACCCTCGAAGATTCCAAAGTGTTTAACGAGAGCGGATTCTCGTGGGTGATGTAGTCGTATTCTTTTCGATCTCAAGATCGCGTAGACGATCCTTCCGGCGCTGCGTTCCGGCAGCGCTCCCGCAGTCGGTCACACGTTCGGTACTCGACGAAGACCTTCCTCTCCCTTGTTCCAGCAGGCAGCGGAGGTTGTAGCACTCTCCTCGTGATCCCGGCAGCACAACGGCGTGGTACCGGAAGTAGAGGGAAGATCCCGCAAGGCTTCGCCTTAAGCCGGAGCGAGTATGGTGGATTATGAGAGAGGTCTATTAGTGGTCTAGAGATTAGACACACCAATTAGAAGGCTCTAAACCGCAGGCTAAAGCAATTAGAAGCTCTAAACCAAACGGCTCTAAACCTGAGATTAGAGGTGGAAACTTGTGTGTCTCAAGGAGGAGCCCTGCCCCTCCTTTTATGGGTGGAGGGGCCTTGGCGCGCCAGGGGAGGGAGGGAGTCCCTCCCCAACTCGGCCTAGGGCTGGGCGCCGGCCTGGAGGAGTGGGACTCCTCCTCCAAGTTGGTTCCAACTCCTCTTGCTTGTTTCCCACAGTTTCCTGTTTCCCACAGTTTCCTGTTTTAGCCGTTTGACTTTCAAACTGGCAATTTGACTTTCATGTTTTTGGGACAGCAAGAACACTTAGTACATGATGCAATCATTCAATGACACACTCATGTACCCTTCCCCCCCGGAGTGCCGGACAATCCGGAACCTTCTAGAACATTCCCGATGAAAACACCGGAATCATTCCCGAACTCCGAAACGGGACTTTCCTTATATGAATCTTATTCTCCGGACCATTCCGGATCACCTCGTGATATCCCGGATCCCATCCGAGACTCCGAACAACATTCGGTCTCTTTCTCATAATACCATAACTACTCAAAACAACGTCGAATCCTTAAGTGTGTCTCCCTACGGTTCGTGAATTATGCGGACATGATCGAGACACTTCTCCGAACAATAACCAATAGAGGAATCTGGAAATTCATATGGCTCCCACATATTTCTACGATTACTTTGCGATCGAATGAACCACTTACATACGATACCAATTTCCCTTTGTCTCACGATATGTTACTTATCTGAGGTTATGATCGTCGGTATCTCTGCATACCTAGTTCAACCTCGTTACTGATAAGTACTCTTTTCTCGTTCCCGTGATATGTGATCCCTTGTGAGCCAGTCACATGCTTGCAAGCTAATTGGATGACATTTCACCGAGAGGGACCAGAGAATATCTATCCGTCATATGGATGGACAAATCCCACTCTTGATTCATGTGTCTCAACCAATACTTTCCGAACACTCAATGCCATCTTTATAGCCACCCAGTTACGGTGTGGTGTTTGATGTCATCAAAGCATCCATCCGGTAAAGGCGATATGCATGATCTCATGGTCGAAGGAATTAGGTTACTATGTATCAGAAAGCATATAGCAATTGAACTATTGAAATGACTTGATCTTTATGCTACGCTTATCTATAGGAGTATGTCCACCATATCATTCTCCTAACGATATGATCTTGTTGTTGATAACATCTCAATGTTCATGATAGGGAAACCACAATCATTTATCAACCAACAAGCTAGTGAAGTATAGAGGCTATACTAGGGACTTCAAATTAAGTTTACAAATCACACAAGTATTAATGTTTCCCTATTAATACTATTATAGCATGAATGTAAACATTTATCATAAACACAAAGATATAATAATAACTACATTTATTATTGCCTCTAGGGCATATCTCCAACACACACCCCATGTCCCTTAAGCCCCTAGTGGAAATGCTCTAAAGGAGGACGGTTTTCAAGCCTTCGCCATGGACGATTCGGTGCTACAATTAGGGAGCTTAGGCAAAAAATCACAAAGTTCTAAACGAATAGCAAGAAGGAAGGGCCAATTTACAAAAAAGTTATAATTAATTGTTAGATAACTATGTAACTTAATAATACAATAAGTACAATCAAGTTTAAAAGTACCCATGTCCTGAAAATTGTGTTACTCTCTCCGGTCCGGCTTATTAGGTCCGCACGTAGTTTAAGAACAACTTTGTCCAATAATTTTGATCAACAAATTTTACATAATTTATCATAAAAATTATGCCATTGGATTCATCATCAAAATTAGTTTCCAATGGTATATTTTTTGGGGTATATATTGTATACTTTATTAGTTAAAATTGATGGTTAAAAGATTTTTTAAACTACGTGCGTGTCTAATAAACTGGACCGGAGGAAGTATCCTGAGTAACACACTTTAGTCTGGTCCTAGTGAAAATATCATAGCTAGTATCATGCATGCCATGTTGGCAAAAATCTGATGTGGCACAACAATTAATGAAAAAAAAGATGGTTAGAGTATCATAAGTAGATACCGTATCATAGCACATAAAACTAGAAAATCCTCATACAAATAAATTTTGTACACAATTTTGTATTGAGATTCTACAAATCATTGAATATAGCACTAGTATGATACTACCATATTATACCATGCACTATGGAGATGGTATCATACACTAGTATCATATGCATGAGACTAGTAGTATGATACTGCTACTAGGACCAACCTTAGCGGACGGAAAGAGTATGGCGTAAAGTAATACCTCCCTTAGTCCATAAATGTGTACTTCTAGCATTGTTTTAAGTCAAAAGGAAAAATTATCAAAAAACATGATAACATTTACTTTTGCGAAATTATGCCAATCTATTAATAATCATCAATAGCAGTAAAAAAGATCTAAAGTAATAAAAACTTTAAATATGTCATTAGACCATCTAGAGACCTACAAACACTAGCGCGAGCCAAAGGCGTGCCTCGGTCCCTCCATCACTGGAGCCAGACAAAGCTTGTCATAGTAGAGTTTCTCGTAGTAGATAGAGAGAAAGTCGTCGTACTAAGGTTACAAAGGACCAACGCTAGAGCAACAACCATCGCCAATGATGACAACTGTAGATCAGAAGAGATTGACCTAAAACGAAACCAACGAACATAAACGGACCAGATCCCAAAAGATCCGCTAACAAACGACTCCACATGTCCAGCATCGTGCTAGATGCACCACCGGAGCGAGGACATAGCAACGAAGACATTATTCTGACTTCACAACATAGATGTCATCTTAACATCCCAAAGAATACACTGAAAAACTGGCTAAACAAAGAACAGAAACCTCCCACCTGTGAGAGAACATGGTCCATCACACCTTCAAGACCCTAAGTCCAGCGGAGGCGGAGTGGACCGGCGACAATGCCAACAAGGGGGATGGAACCCTAGATAGTTTTTAGCTAGGTCCTCAACGTAATAACATTTATGACATTAAATTAGTATCAGTAATTTTTTTTAAGTAGAGTTTTGTAATACATATATTTTATGTTATATATGTAATTATTTTTAATAAATTTGGTCAATTTTTTTTGGGATTTAGTATAAACCTATAACTACACTTATTTGGGAGTAAAGGGAGTATGTACGAGCAGTGGAACGTTTGAGCAGAAACTTGTGTTTTTCTCCAAATCCTCAATGTTTCATTTCTCTTAAATGGGGTTGCCTATTTTAAAATAGGCTGACGAATGCTCCATCTTTCGTACTATCTCCGTTCTTATGAATAAGGCCCACACGTATTTTAAGAAGAATTTTGACCAAAAAATTGAGCAACAATATCTTAATTATAATATATAATTAGTATCGTTAGATTTGTATTGAAAATATATTATATAATGATGCTAATTTTACACCAACAATTTTTTTTATATTTAGAGTAATTTTGATCAAATAAAAAATATGAAAAACGTGGACGCCTTATTCATTGGAATAAAGAGAACATTACTCTACGCATACACTTTCCGTCCATAAAAGAGTTTATTTTTAACTTTCTTGGAAAGTCAAATTATTTTAGATTTTGATATAGTTTGCATAAAAATGTAACAATATTTATGAAAGCATATAACTGTATGATGATAATACTATTTTATCATGAATCTATTGATACTAGTTTGGTGGCATAAATGTTTGTGTTCATTTGTATAAATACAACTAAAAGTATTTAGGCCTTTTTCAATGGACGTTTCTTAGCACGGTATTATAGGCAAATTTTGTATGAGAAGGTGATGTTGTATCTTAGCTTGGATAACCTCTGTTTAGGATTATAAGGCCAGAGAGCTTTTTTATATTGTTTGAGATTATAAGACCTATCTTATTTATTAGTTTCTCTTGTCCAATGGATGTTCTCCTTTTTCTCTTACTTCTCTCATGCATGTAAAACTATTGGTGTATGTATAGATTAATGAGAAAGATTTATGCAGCGTCTTGGTACTAGCAACTTGGCCCCTAGGCCTTTTACAATGGGGTGTATCTTAGCACATTATTTTAGTAGAAATAAATTGTTAAGAGACAATTTCTCCAACGTATTGTTTCTTAAGTGGTGTATCTACATTTAATGATTTATGCATCTGATTGGCCTAACCATGCTCTTTTCCTATGGTTTTGTGCAAGAAGTGTTTCTTAGCTAAGATACAACCTTAATCTCTTTCCTCACTAACTATGATGCCACATAGGCAAAGTGCCTAGGATACATCGCTAAGAACCTCTCATTGTGAAAGGCCTTAGGACTAATAATCTCAAACAGAGATAGTACAAGCCTTGCATGGTTCCATAGGCAAAATATATGGTTAGCCCAATCACATGTATATATGTACTCAAAGTCATTAAATATAGATACAATTTATTGTACTAGTTGTCTCTTAAAATGCACCACTGCCTAGTATAACGATTTAAGATTCCCCACTTATAGATAGAGAGTAAGGTTCAGTCAAAGTCAAACTTTGGAAGTTTGACCAATCATGTTAGAAAAAATATCAAGATTCATAAAAGATAATAAACATTATTAGAACCGTAATCAATTATTCCTTTTTTTCATTATATAAGTTTGATATTTCATTTATTGATATTTTATAATATATGGTTTGTCAAATATTACAAATATTGACTTTGACCAAACATAATATGCAGAGTAATATAAAATAGAGAGAGTAAGTAGTACTATGGTTTTTTTTACAAAAGTTCATGCGACTTTACTATTGAATAATAAAACCATCATCAGAAAAGAGGGAGGATCATCGAACAAAAAATTCATAGCACCATGTGTAGCACCGTGGCGAGCTAGTGAAAGTGCGGCCTCATTTCTTTCTCGTGTTTGATCGTCGCCATGCCGAGCGACATTAGAAGTTGCCGACAATCATCAATACTCGCTGCTCTACAGCCTCTATACTCCGAGGGATTGTGAACAGCCTCAACCACCTCCATCAAATACGATTCCACCGCCAAGGTTTGGGATCCAGAGTGCCGGCTAGCAAAGTTGATGCTTCCACTGTAGTCGCCACCACCCGCACTACGTGGAGATGGGGTGCTGAGCCGCACGAGCCCCACCCTCATGGCCACGGCGATAGATTTTTGTTCTATTTTTGCGTAAATTATTGGTATTTAGCCAATTGTTGCTTACATGGTGATAAACATAGTTTGGTCATGAGGACAACATGGTGATAAACGGTTTCAGGGACAAGGTATAAACCAAAGCGTAGAGGATTTTTATTCCAGGGTCTTGGCACGCCGTGCAACATTTGAAGAAACATGAAGGATTTTATGTCAGGAACATACACTTCATCAAACTAAGATTATCTATGCGAGCAAATCCTCCAAGGCAGGTTCACATATTGGAAGCCTGGGTTCAGAACTGGCAGGAAACTGTCTACTATGGTACTACCCTTTGCTAACCTGTTCGGAGCTGACATATGGATTGAAGTTTCCGACTGAAATATGGAACAGACTTCTGCTACCGACTGAAATATGGATTGAGGTTACTTGGTCCAGCACAAAAGCAATATCTAGCCAAGTAAACATATCAACCGAGATCCAGTGCAAGATTACATAACGCCGATATATAAACGCTAAATGCCGAGAACCTATAGACGCAATGTCGCCCAAGTCACCTTTACCAATATAGAGGCAAGCTCGAGATTGATCTGATGGCTTGCGTCTCCCTTTAGCTGAGCTTCGAAGGAACAACTGTGCTCGATATCACTATAATTGAGCTTCCCGTCGACTTCGTCCCGTGCAGCCACGTATCCGTATAGCTGCGCCACCGGGCCGCTGCTGGCGGGGGTTCTCGCTAGTTTGAGCGAGAAGATCTGCATCATGGCAGATTGCAAAGCCGTCTCCGCAGGTCGGGTCCTCCAAATGGGTCTCCGTGCGGTCAGAAATGTCAAAACCTCTCGGAGCATCTCTACTCATTGGGCGAATCCATGCCGAAATCCGGACCTTTTTTGGCCGGACGGAGCTTGATTACGGCCTGGATATGTCCAGTTTCCCACTCGCGTATCCAGGCGAGTTTTCACGTTTGGCTAAAATTTAACATATTTCGACAAATTTTGGGTAAATTTTGGGCGAATATAAGTGGTTTTGGGCGAATATGTGCAAACTTTGGACGAATATGGGCGATACGGACAAACTTTGGGCGAATATGGGCGATATGGACGAACTATGGGCGAATTTTGGGCGAATATGGGCGATACAGACGAACTTTGAGCAAATATGCCTGAATTTTAGGCGAACTTTGGGCGAATCTAGTCTATATGGGCGAAATTTGGGCGAATATGGTCGATACGGACCAACTTTGGGCGAATATACACAAATTTTGGGCGAACTTTGGGCGAATCTGGTATATATGAACAATTTTGGGCGAAATTTGGGCGAATATGGTCGATACGGACCAACTTTGGGCGAATATGCCTAAATTTTGGGCGAACTTTGGGCGAATCTGGTATATATGGACAACTTTGGGCGAAATTTGGACGAATATGGGCGATACAGACGAACTTTGGGCGAATATGCCCGAATTTTGGGCGAATATGGTCTACATGGACGAACTTTGGACGAATATGGTCTATATGGGCGAACTTTGGGCGAATATGGACGAAATTTGGGTGAATATGGGCGAACTTTGGATGAATAAGGGCGAATATATGTTGACTAAGCGGGTCCACTCGTCGAATTCGGCTCGTCCGGCATTCCCAGGGCGTACCCAGGATCCTGGGTTCGGCCTGGATAGGCCGGACCAAAACACGCCGAAATCCGGACGAAAACAGGTCCTTGGGTACGCGACTGGACCAATTTTCGGCGTTCGTACCGAAATTCGCGTCCGGATCGGCCTCCTGGGTAGCCGAGTGGAGATGCTCTCAATCCATACCTGGTCCTGTTGGAGTATATAGCGCCGCCACGGTGGCTGCTCCCCCCCTATGATCGTCTTGTGATATACCTCTACATCTTCGCCGTCCTTTGTCTCAGCTTCATCCATGGCTTGTTTACTGGTACTCCCTCCATTTAAAAATATAAGATATTTTAGTTTTGTGAAGAAGACGTATCTAGACACTTTTTAGTGTATAGATTCAAATAAATCTAGACATTAAAAGGTGTCTAGATACATCTTTCCAAATGGAGGGAGTGGAAGAGAAGCATAGGCGCGGCCAGTTCTGCCTGTGCTTGCTAGTCTGGTTCTTCGCACGGGAAAGAATCAAGATGTCGGCTTGGATAGGCCGAGACCGACGCCTTGAGTACCGAAGCATCTCATCGTGCGAGCGCTGAAAGCCACTAGCGAGGCAGGACAACAGTGACGACCCTGCCGAGGCGTCCGATGGTGGAGGAGTGTGGGAGGCTCTGCATCTCCACCGCCTCGATCGGTAGTTCTTCTAGGGAATTGTTAGGACCTGTACAACTGATATACATACCTGGGCCTGTCCGTTGGCCATCACATGGGCCTGCCCGAGTTGCAGGTTACAAATACATGAGAAGAGGCAACGGGGGAGTTATCCAAGTCGGATCAGAACTGCACGGCGGCGGCGACACCTTCTCTCCCACCTGGGCTCTATCTTCCTTCCCCTTTCATGATGTTCATTGTGTGTCCGAATTCCTTAACAAATTCTTGTAATGGTGGCTACTAGAGTGTTTAGCGGATCCGATTATTTGGCTGCTAACATCTGGTATCAGAGCCGGACATCATCTTTCCCCAAGTTTTTCTCCAATTTTTTTCCATCCTACACGCGCCATGGATTCTGAGCTCAAGGATTATCTTGATGCATGGTTTGCGAGACACGAGCGTGACTTCGACAATCTTATGGCTCTCCTGGACCCATGTTCCAGTTCCACCGACCACCACAAGTCCACTTCCGTTGTCACTGCTGTTGATGTCGTCAGACCCGTGACGGCAAGCTCCGGCACGACTGGGCTCGTCACCACGTCTGTAGGGCTGACCGAGCCCCCGCCTTGGTCCCTGCCATCAGGGAGCCACGAACGGTCGCCCCTGGTGTGCCCAACGCCACCAGCACCATGGCGCCCACAAGCTGTTTGACGGATTGCACAGCCGAAGCCATCACCATGTCCACCACAACGACACTCTTGCTGGGTGCATCCAGATCGTCATCGTCTTCTGCATCACCAACCATCGACATTGATGACTACGAGCATGGAGCTTCGCTCGACGACAATTCTGTCAACATTGTTGCCTTCTCAATGGTGTCCGCCCCCAACTCAACGGCCGGTGTTTACGACGACTCCATGCCATCACCCGTGGCACCCACCTGGTGCACGACATACTGCAGCAACACCGGTGACATGGCCTCGTTGCAGCCCATCCAGGTTCGCATGCTGGAAGAAATCATCACATCAGCAATCGTCCGCCATCACTGACAATGTCTCCAAAGTTATGCACAATGCACAACTTGTCATCAACGTCAGCCCTATCAGGAGTGTGCCTCTAGCTATGGAGGAGACACTCTTGTCCGATCAAGTACCTACAACCCAGGGCAATCAATGGCTCATGATTTTCGTTGGTTGCACGCCGTTGTCCTCAAGCTGGCACATGGAGCATGTCTACTGGCCCACAACATGTCTACCTACTTCATTGGACTTGAACCAGTATAATAGCAGTACACTACGACCAATTATGTGGCCGTCATTTGCTAGCCTGCGACTTGTTGAACCATGTCCACTGCTCATTTTCCGTTGTCATTGTTGTGATGCGCCACTTTCTTGATAGTCAACCTTGGGTTAGTCCAGTGTATATCTGCTTCCAATATGAGCTTGACCAAGAGGATAATGTTACAAGCGTGCAGCACAACGACCAAGAGGAGCAGTTTAATTCTGTTGGTGTGAGTCTAAAGGTTTCTGAATTTTTTCTGAATAAACCATGCACAGAATCTAAAGATGCTACAATGTGTGGTATGATTAGTGGAGGTGCAGGTCATTTCAAGCTATGGCATATTTCTTGGTTTAGTTTCGCTTCCCTTAAACTGACCAGTGAAGGGTTGACATTATTCCAACGGGAAAGGGTGTGTCAACCAAATGGAGAATGTTTTGATGTTAGCATGGATGTGAAGTATCTGCTCTTTGGGAATATCGACTTGTTCTTTGATGGCTCCTTGATGTGAAGCCTGTTGAGAACCCAAAGATCAAGGTGTGAAACAGCACAGCAGCAAGCTTTCCCTAGTAAGAAACCGAGGTCATCGAACCAGTAGGAGGAAGGAAACGTCACACAGTTGTTGCAAGCAACACGGAGACCTACACAACACAAACTCAAGACTTTGCCCCAACTAATCAGTGAGGTTGTCAAGCTCACCGGTTTGCTGTAACAAAGGATTAAACGTATGGTGTAGAAGGTAATGGTTTGTGGCAAGTAAACAAGTAATAGTGGAAGATGTATCAATGGTAAAGATTGGATCAGGGTCCATAGTTCACTAGAGGTTCTCTCCTTAGATAAACAACATGGCATGAAGGGCAAAAAAATTACAGCAGGGCAATTGACAGGAACTGAGCAAGGCATAACAATGCAATACTAGTCAAAAAGATCCAATGAGATTCGATTGGGCAATACAACAATATACATAGACCGCCATCCAACTGCATCTATGACTAGAAGTCCACCTTCAGGTTATCATTCGAACCCCCTCCAGTATTAAGTTGCAAGCAACAGACAACTGCTTTAAGCAAAGTGTATAAGGTAAACAATCCACTTGTTTCATGAACAAGAGACCGTTGTTTTCTCCCTAGTAGCAACAACATATCTACAACCAAAGAGATTTCTGTCACTTCCCTTTGAAACTAGAGGCATGAACCCACTATCGAGCATAAATACCCCCTCTTGGAGTCACTAGCAACTACTCGGCCAAGATAGCTACTAACAATGGAGAGCATGCAAGATCACAAACAACACAAACAAGATAGAATCAAATAGACAAAACCATTAATCAATCTGACATAGTAATCTCAATATCCATCGGATCCCCACAAACACAACATGCATGATTACAGATAGATTAGATCTTGATCATGAACGGAGCTCACAAGATCTATACATGAAAGCACAAAGGAGGAGATACAACCATCTAGCTACTACATGGACCCATAGTCCAAGGTGGAACTACTCACGCTTCATACCGGAGAGAAGGCCTCCGGGATGATTTCCCCTCTGGCAGGGTGCCGGGAAGAACTTCAGATCCCCCGATCTAGGGACGACGGTGGCGGTGACTACAGAAGGTTCGTGGAATATTGATCGGGTACTTAGGATTTCTGCATCGGAGGCTTCTTATAGGCGAAGAGGCGAGGCCGGGAGGCGGCCAGGGGGCCCACACCCTGCCCAGGCGCAGGTCCACCCTAACATACTGGGGGATTTATTCGTAAATTTTCAGCTCAATCCGAGTTACAGAGACTCCTCACGAATTTTTTTGGTGGAGGACAGAAATCTGTTTCAGGACAGCAACTCCCCAAATCTTACTTCCCTCTCATTAGAGGTCATTCTTGGCACAAAAAGCAAACAAAAAGGATAAGGAGAGGTATTACTGAAGTAATAACTTCCAAGACTCAAGGAAACTGTTGGGTTATCTCCCAACAAGTACTTTTCTTTAATGCCTTTAAGTTAGGCACAAGAAGCAAGAAGAATCAAGTATTTTCAAATGAAGAAGCATTAACATCAAACCTTGCTTTCAAAGGAGGAGAAAAAAGCAACTTCTCTCTCCTCATATGGAAGTGTTCAATACCTTTCTAGAATTTAAAATGATATTTAATGGTGTCGTCTTTCATATCAATGATGGCACCAACAGTTCTAAGAAAAGGTCTTCCCAAAGTAATAGGACAAGAAGCATTGTATTCAACATCCAAAACTTTGAAATCAACAGGGACATAAGCATTGTTAACCATAATGAGAACATCATTAATACTCCCCATGAGTTTCTTCTTAGCATTATCATTAAGTGGGACATCCAAATAACAATCTTTCAAAGGTGGCAAATCAAGCATTTCATAAATCTTCCTAGGCATAATAGAGACACTAGAACCAAGATCACATGAAGCTTTAAGATCAAAGTCATTCACTTGCGCATTAATAATGGGTTCCTAGGAATAGAAGCTTTGTGTTTTAGCTTCTCTTCCTTAACTTCTCTTCCTTAACTTCTCTTCCTTAATCTTAACAAGAGCATCTGTAATATGTTTTGTGAAAGCAACATGCATATCACTAGCATCAGGACTTCTAGCAAGCTTTTGTAGAAACATAATCACTTCAAAAATATTGCAACCATCAATATCAAAATCAAACTTAGCATCACTAGTAGTAGGCTCAATAGGCTTAGGCATAGTAGGAGGAGGAACAGGGACTACTTGTGGTTTAGTGGTGATGGTGCACACACTATTGCTTATATCAATTTCAACTTCCTTTTCCCAATTAGCATGAAATTGGGCTAACAGTATAACATTCTCATCCATAGTAACTTGTATGGCATGAGCAGTAGCAAAGGTATTTTCCGTGGTTTCAGGTTTAGCAGCCATTTTATTTATCAAGGAGGACTGAGCTTCAGACAAAGAGGATATATTTTTCTCAACATTTAAAAGCTTTTCCTCTATAGCCTTATTGAAAGTGGTTTGTTTACTAATAAAGTCTTTGAGCATGACTTCAAGTTCAGAGGGGGCACTTCTAGCATTGTTGTAAGAGCTTCCATAGGAATTGCCATTATTAGGAGGATAAGGCCTATAATTGTTGTTACCACCAAATTATTCCTATAGGCATTGTTGTTGAATTGTTGTTTCTAATGAAGTCCACATCAACTTGCTCTTCTTGAGCAACCAAAGAGGCTAAGGGAACACTATTAGGATCTAGAGGAGCTTTCCCATTAACAAGCATAGCCATAATAACATCAATCTTATCACTCAAAGAGGAGGTTTCCTCAACAGAATTTACCTTCTTACCATGTGAAGCTCTCTCAGTGTGCCATTCAGAGTAGTTAACCATCATATTATCAAGGAGTCGAGTTGCAGCACCTAAAGTGATGCTCATAAAAGTACCTCCAGCAGCTGAATCCAGCAGGTTTCTTGAGGAGAAGTTCAAACCTGCATAAAAAGTCTGGATAATCATCCAAGTAGTGAGTCCATAAGTGGGACAATTCTTAACCAAAGATTTCATTCTTTCCCAAGCTTGAGCAACATGTTCATTATCAAGTTGTTTAAATTTCATAATGTCACTTATCATAGATATAATCTTAGCAGGAGGGTAGTACTTTCCAATAAAAGCATCTTTGCATTTAGTCCAAGAATCAATACTATTTTTAGGCAAAGATAGCAACCATTCTTTATCCCTTACTCTCAAGGAGAAAGGAAAAAAGCTTGAGCTTAATAATATCTCCATCTACATCCTTATACTTCTGCATCTCACATAGTTCAACAAAGTTATTGAGATGGGCAGCAGCAGCATCAGAACTAGCACCAGAAAATTGCTCTCATCACAAGATTCAACAAAGCAGGCTTAATTTCATAAAAGGTAGCATCAGGAGCAGGTGGAGCAATAGGAGTGCTTAGGAAATCATTGTTGTTGGTGCTAGTGAAGTCACACAACTTGGTGTTCTCAGCAGGTTTCATTTTGGCAAAGGTGGGTAGGCCAAAAACAGCAGCAGCTGAAGCAGGAACTATTTTTTTGTGTGTTTTTTAATAAAGTAAGCAAACCAAACTAGACTAATTTTTTGGGTTTTTTTTTAAAAGAGGCAAACAAAACCAAGCAAAATAAACAAAGCAAAATAAAAACAAAGTAAAGAGATAGGAAGTGGAGGACTCCCCTAGTGAAGACGTCCTTAACCTCCCCAGCAACAGGGCCAGAAAGCTTTGATGGCTCCTTGATGTGAAGCCTGTTGGGAACCCAAAGAGCAAGGTGTGAAGAAGCACATCAGCAAGCTTTCCCTTAATAAGAAACCGAGGTTATCGAACCAGTAGGAGGAAGGAAACGTCACACAGGTGTTGCAAGCAACGCGGAGACCTACACAACACAAACTCAAGACTTTGCCCCAACTAATCAGTGAGGTTGTCAAGCTCACCGGTTTGCTGTAATAAAGGATTAAACGTATGGTCTGGAAGGTAATGGTTTGCAGCAAGTAAACAAGTAACAGTGGAAGATGTATCAATGGTAAAGATTGGACCGGGGTCCATAGTTCACTAGAGTTGCTCTCCTTATATAAACAACATGTCATGAAGGGTAAACAAATTACAGCAGGGCAATTGACAGGAACTGAGCAAGGCATAACAATACAACATTAGTCAAAAAGATCCTATGAGATTAGATTGGGCAATACAACAATATACATAGACCGCCATCCAACTGCATCTATGACTAGAAGTCCACCTTCAGGTTATCATCCGAACCCCCTCTAGTATTAAGTTGCAAGCAACAGACTACTGCTTTAAGCAAAGTGTGTAAGGTAAACAATCCACTTGTTGCATGAACAAGAGACCGTTGTTTTCTCCCTAGTAGCAACAACACATCTACAACCGAAGAGATTTCTGTCACTTCCCTTGGAAACTAGAGGCATGAACCCACTATCGAGCATAAATACCCCCTCTTGGAGTCACTAGCAACTACTCGGCCAAGATATCTACTAACAACGAAGAGCATGCAAGATCACAAACAACACAGACATGATAGAATCAAATAGACAAAACCATTAATCAATCTGACATAGTGATCTCAATATCCATCGGATCCCCGCAAACACAACATGCATGATTACAAATAGATTAGATCTTGATCATGAACGGAGCTCACAAGATCTATACATAAAAGCACAAAGGAGGAGATACAACCATCTAGCTACTGTAGGGGTTCATAGCATGGAAAACAAAAAAATTCTACCGCATGCACACAAACAAGCCAAGATCTATCTACTAGATTGTAGCAACGAGTCGATAGAAGCACTCACCCTCGAAGATTCCAAAGCGGTTAACCAGAGCAGATTCTCTTGGGTGATGTAGTCGTACACTTGCCAATCTCAAGATCGCGTAGACGATCCTTCCGGCGCTACGTTCCGGCAGCGCTTCCGCAGTCGGTCACACGTTCGGTACTCGATGAAGACCTTCCTCTTCCTTGTTCCAGCAGGCAGCAGAGGTTGTAGTTCTCCCCTTGCGATTCCGGCAGCACGACGGCGTGGTGTCTGAAGTAGAGGGAAGATCCCGCAGGGCTTCGCCTAAGCCGGTGCGAGTTATGGTAGATTAGGGTTTCCCACAGATCTAGGGTTTAGAAGTCCAGGAGGAGCAGGTGTCGGCGGCGGCAGCAACTCGGGTGGAGAGGGGCTAGGGCTTGTGGTGTTGGGGCAACCCTTCCCCTCTATTTATGAGAGGGAGGGGCGGCCTTGGGAGGGGTGGATTTGAATACAAACCCAAACCCAAGTTGGATTGAGAGAAGGACTTGTTTCTTCTCCCACTAGGAAACCATTGTTCCAGTTTGACTTTTCAAACTTCCCGTTTAACTTTCAATTTAGAGCTTTATTTCTCTCTTGCAAATGCCAACACCAAGTGACCTAGGATATGATCCAATCATTCCACTTACCCATGACACATTCATGGACCATTCTCTTTCCAGTCTGATGAACCTTCTAGACCCTTCTAGAACCTCTCCGATGAAACCATCGGAAACTTTCCCGAACTCCGAAATCGGACTTTCCTTATATGAATCTTATTCTCCAGACCATTTCGGATCTCCTCGTGATATCCCGGATCCAATCCGAGACTCTGAATAACATTCGGTATCCCTACTAACATTCCATATCTACTAAACAACATCAAATCCTTAAGTGTGTCTCCCTACGGTTCGTGAATTATGCGGACATGATCGAGACACTTCTCCGATCAATAACCAATAGAGGAATCTGGAAATTCATATGGCTCCCACATATTTCTACGATTACTTTGCGATCGAATGAACCACTTACATATGATACCAATTTCCCTTTGTCTCACGATAGTTTACTTATCCGAGGTTTTGATCGTCGGTATCTCTGCATACCTAGTTCAACCTCGTTACCGATAAGTACTCTTTTCTCATTGTCGTGATATGTGATCCCTTGTGAGCCAGTAACATGCTTGCAAGCTAATTGGATGACATTCCACCGAGAGGGCCCAGAGTATATCTATCCGTCATATGGATGGACAAATCCCATTCTTGATCCATGTGCCTCAACCCATACTTTCCGAACACTCAATGCCACCTTTATAGCCACCCAGTTACGGAGTGGCGTTTGATGTCATCAAAGTATCCTTCCGGTGATGGTGATTAGCATGATCTCATGGTCGAAGGAATTAGGTTACTATGTATCAGAAAGCTTATAGCAAACGAACTATTGAAATGACTTGATCTTAATGCTACGCTTATCTATAGGAGTATGTCCATCACATCATTCTCCTAATGATATGATTATGTTGTTAACAACATCTCAATGCTCATGATCGAGAAACCATGATCATCTATTAATCAACAAGCTAGTATTATAAATAGGCTTTACCAGGGACTCTAATTTAGTTTACAAATAACACAAGTATTAATGTTTCTGTTTAATACTATTATAGCATGAATGTAAACATTTATCATAAACACAAAGATATAATAATAACCACTTTTATTATTGCCTCTAGGGCATATCTCCAATAGTCTCCCACTTACACTAGAGTCAACTAATCTAGATTACATGGTAATATACCGAACACCCATGGCAGTTTGGTGCTGGTCATGTTTTGCCCTCGGGAGAGGTTTAGTCAACGGATCCGCCACATTCAGATCTGTGTGTACTTTGCAAATCTTTATGTCACCATCTTGGACATGCTCTCGAATAGCGTGAAAATGTAGCTTGATGTGCTTCAGCTTCTTGTGTGACCTTGGTTCTTGCGCATTGGCTATGGCGCCCATGTTATCACAGTAGATAGACATTGGGTCCAGCACACTTGGAACCACACCGAGCTCTGTAATGAACTCCTTCATACATATCGCCTCTTGTGAAGCCTCCGAAGCAGCTATGTATTCCGATTCAGTTGAAGATCTCGCCACAATGCTTTGCTTTGCACTCCTCCAGCTAACTGCTGCATCATTCAAAGTAAATACGTATCCAGATTGAGATTTAGAATCACTCGGATCGGTGTTCCAACTAGCATCGGTGTAACCATTAACAACGAGTTGGTCATCACCTCCATAAGAAAGAACCATATCCTTAGTTCTTCTCAAGTACTTAAGGATGTTTTTGACCGTTGTTCAATGATCCACTCCTGGATCACTTTGATATCTGCTAGTCAAACTAACAACATATGCAATGTAGGGTCTAGTACATAGCATGGCATACATAAGAGATCCTATGGCTGAGTCATAGGGAGTCTTACTCATCCTTTCTCTATCTTCTGTCGTTGCAGGACTTTGAGTTTTACTCAAGGTCGTATTGGGCAACATGGGCAAGAACCCTTTCTTGCTATCTTCCATTCCAAACCTCTTTAAAACTTTGTCCAAATATGTACTCTGTGACAATGATATTAGGCATCTCGATCTATCTCTATAAATATTTATGCCTAATATGTAAGCTGCTTCGCCAAGATCTTTCATTGAAAAACTATTATTCAAATAATCCTTGAGACTATTAAGAAGGTCTACATCATTCCCAATCAACAATATGTCATCTACATATAGTATTAAGAATGCTACAGAGCTCCCACTCACTTTCTTGTAAATACAAGCTTCTCCATAAGTTTGTATAAAACCAAAGCTTTTGATTACCTTGTCAAAACGTTGATTCCAACTTCAGGATGCTTGCTTAAATCCATTTGTTCTCGACAGCCTTCCGGTCATCCGGTAAGTCCACCAAAGTCCATACTTGGTTTTCGTACATGGATCCAATCTCGAATTTCATGGCTTCTTGCCATTTATTGGAATCTGGGCTCATCATCGCTTCCTCAGATGTCGCAGGGTCATCAGTGTTTGTAACACCCTCAGAATCGACCCTATGTAAGTTTTAGCGAAAACCCGCCAAACCCGCATAGAAACGATTCAAAGGTGCCCACCAGGCACTTTCGTGCGGGTGGAAAACGAAGTAATAACATTACACAACAGTCCTCGATGGGACCCACTGAACAGATATATACAACAGCGACTCAATGAGTCAAGAATACAGATATAATATACAAAGATCCAAATCACCTTGAAACGATAGAGCGTCCAGCTACGGACAAGATGCAAATGGGGCTAAGAGCCCTGAAGAATAACCAATGGCGTCCATAACCCTGCCCAGGCCAAGCCGGAAGGGTAACCCTGCTAACGACGTCGATCTCAAAACCTGCTTAAACAAAAGGGGTGCCGACAAAGGGCAAAGGAAAAAGAGGAGCGTCAGTACTGAGGCCAGTACACGGCGAGGCTAGAATTCGGCGGTCCTCGCCTACATAGGTATGGTGGACTGAGCGGCAGCGGCAGCATGCACTAAACAACCTATAGAGACTCGATACAACTGGCGAATATCAGAGAGGGATAAGAATGATCTATCCGGATCCAACCTGAAGCTAACACCAAACAAACCCATCCTGGTGTTTCCCCCTCGAGACCAAACGAGGAAGTCAACCGAGGAACTCACACTGTTGGCAGTTTTATTTATTCAGTTGTCGTTGCAGCAATTACTAGTCAGGTATAGATAATCATCCTGATAAAATAAGCAGTGGGCACTTTTAGTTAACCATTCCGTGATAGTGGCAACACTTACTAGTCAGATTCATTTAGCATGAGATAACCCAAAACCCAGCAGTTGTTGATACTTTTATTCAGCCATTCCGTTGTAGTTGCAATACTTACTAGTCAGGTGCAATGGTCGCAAGCGACACTCCAAACAAGCAATTGTGGGCAGTATTAATTAGCCATTCCATTATAGTGAAGCTGATTACTAGTCATTATAAAGTCAAATTTATAGCAATAAACTTTAGTTATGCTTGTCTATGGTCGAGATACTGTGCTCCAAGTCGTCCATAACCGCGGACACGGCTTTCAGAAAGTTTTACCCGGCCGGGGTGCACCAATAGCAACACACACTCGATCAACCTCGGAAAAACCAAATCAAAACCCAACGAGGCTTTCATGACAAAGCAATCACAGGATTCAGAAATATTTTAGGGGGCCACCCCATTGAGTAGACCCGCAACGAAGTAAGCAAGCTCCGAGACGGACTCAAGGTTTGGGTAGACGGCTGTGAACGACTGGGAACCCAAAACTGGGCTTGTCGACACCGCGGAATCGTGTCCCGATCCTAAACAGTACAGGTGCTATCTGTCGCACAATTGTAAATACAGTAGTAGCATGGCATAAGTACAGGATAGTAAATAAAACCTCAAACTAGTTTGTGGCCCCGAGAAATAAGACTGAATCAAGCTCTGGCTCAGGGGGGTCCCATATACCTCCCGGATGTGGATAGCGCGATAAAATCAAGGAACAGGTATCAAGTACTCGGGGTCCTACGGGACACAAGTGGGCATTCGGAAACCAAATATTTTCTATCACCCACCGATGCCTCTGCTTATTTCAATTTTAGTTGTTAAACAGAAATTAAAGTGAACGATAAGTAAAACTATGATCATATCCAACATCAACATGCGGCAATACCTCAACAACTGTGGCACTTGACGACACGCAACAGCACTTGAGCAAGCGACTACGACGCGCAAGTCCAACTATCTACCAAACAACAGGTAATAGGATGTGTCCAAGGCAATATAGGGCTGCACGGTATATCCAGGTACGGAAACTAAAGCATCGCAACACAGATAGCAATAGATCAACAGGAGGAAATAAATACTATAAAGTAAGATAGGTAGAAAGGGGGAGATGCTCGCCTGAAAACATTGTCGAAGGTTCAACCGAAGATCGGGTTGACACTCGCATCAACTCAACGGCCTTATCCGCGAAGAAGAAAAACACTAGAAGAAGCACCGGATGCAATATTTAATACGACGGCAGAAGATCGGGCATGATGCATGTATGATGTATGGCATAGCAAAGGTGCGATGCAATTAGGCCATATTAAGCGGAACCGGGGTCCCGACAATTAGTTAAATGGTTCAAGTTATTTAGAACCCCGCAACTTAAATGTTGTTTTAGCAAGGCAAAAGATAGCACCGGTTCGCTACACAAATTTAAATGAGGCCAATATGAGACTAGATTTGCCCGCATATGGGCCCCATATTTAATTAGAGGTGAATCTGCATAAGGCCCCCAAAACACAGACAAGGATGCATGCATGGACAATTCAATATGCAACAAGTCATATTATGTTATAAAATAGGGTTTCGGGAAGGGTTCACACATAGAGGTTCGACGAACTTGGGGTCCCGGGGTTCGGGGTTGGTCTCAGGGTTCGACGGATCGGTCTCGGCGGAAACGTTCTCAAACAACGGGGCAGATCTTGGCGTTTCGGGAAGAAGGACTTGGGTCGGTGTCGGGGCGCATCGGCTTCTTCCGGGTCGGTGCCGGTCTTGTCGTCGCGTGGGTCTTGTCGGGTCCTCGAGTCGGGACGGTCTTGGCGTTCGGGGTGCAGTGCTTGTCGTATCCGGGAAGAAGATCTTGCCGGTCCGCGGGGATCGACGAGGGTTCGGGGTCTTCGGATTCCGGAAGTAGACCTTGGAGTTTCCTGTTGGAATGTTTAGAACCCCTGTCGATGATCTTGGAAGGTGGCGATCTTGTCGTTCGGGTACTTGACTCCGCATCCGGGACGGAGGTATGGTCGCATGTGTGGACGGAGTGCTAGGTCTTCGGTGCGGGTGATTCATCGCGGTCGGCTAATGTCGATCCTTCACTAGGAGTGTGGCTCCCGCATCACATCAACAAGGCCACACATACTTGGCACGACCAGGGCCAGGGTCAAGCGCGACGCGGCCTTCGGCCGGAGAGCAGAAGATACGGCGGCGAGCTCGACGGGGGAACAGCCACGCGCGGTCGGGGCACACGGGGTGGCGACGCCGGCGGGCGGCGCAGAGCTCCTGCGGCGGCGGGGTCGGGGCTCGCTGCGGGTGGCTCCGGCGGCGGGGCGCGGTCGCGCTGGAGAGAGGCGGGCGGCGCCGGCAGGCTCAGGCGGAGGGCGGGGAGAGCGCCGGGGCGGCGGCAGCTCGCGCTGCGGAGGCGGGGGCCGCACCGAGCGGAGGGGCGGCGAGAGGCGGCGCCCGGAGGCGGGGACGACGGAGGAGGCGGCGCGAGGAGCGGAACGCGCGGGCGGCGAAGGGGGCGCCGGCGGCTGATGCGGTGCGAGCAGAGGGCGGCGGAGGGAGCGGTGCAGGCGGTGGAGAGGTGAGGCGAGGGGCGGGGCTCTGGCCGGAGGCGGAGCGGCGAGCGGCTTCGGCGGCGTCGGCGGCGGCCGTCGCGCGCGGAGGGGGGAGGAGCTCGAGGACGGTCCGGCGACGGAGCCAAGAGGGGAGAGGAAGGGAAGCGAGCGGGGGCCATGGGGGCGAGCGGGGTGGCGGCGATGGGGCCTGGCGGCGCCGGCGGGGAGGGCTGAGGGAGAGCGGGCGCTGGCGGGGAGCAGAGAGAAGGGAGGATCGGGAGGAGGAAGAAGAGCCACGGGGTGGGAAGCGGGCGTGGTAGGTGGGGGTGGGTCCCAGGCGTGGGGTCGCGTCAGGGGGTGGACCGGTTCCTGTGTGGTGTTGTGTGGCTGTGTGTGTGTGTAGTGCGTGTGGGTGGGTGTGTGCTGTGTGGAGAGAGAGGAGAGAGAGGGGGGGAAAGGAGAGGGGGTGAGTTGGCAGCCTCTGGTTGGAGGGGGGGATGGCCAAGGTGATGTGGCAGCCTGTGATAGGTGGGGGTGAGGTGGAGGGGGTGTGTGGGTAGATAGGTTGGTAGCTGTAGGATAAGGGTCTAGGGTGGACCGATTTAATTTCTGGGGTGGTCGTTCGGGTCTATCCGGCCCGTTCGACTGCCCCACTAAAAATAATTCAAACTTTTATTTAATTTGCAATGAACTTTTGCAAATAGTTTTTAGACAAACAAAGTATCCGGCAGCACCCGGGGTTTTGTGTTTGCACAAAGTCGGGGCGTTTAGAAAACAAAACTGGGTTTTTCCGAAATAGTTTTATGCGAGCAAATGCAATATGATGACGATGCTCGGATGCAATGTGGCATGATGACATGAGCATGCGGTCATGACGATGCAATGCACAAAAACAACGCGATTTTCTAGTAGTGGTTTTGCGGGATGCCACAGTGTTGTCCACCAACATGACACTCATAACGGGATCATACCAATCAGGAGTGGTACGAGTTCTCGTCGACCTGCGAGGTTCCGTAGTAACTTCAACCGAAGTTTCATGATCAACATCATTAGCTTCCTCTCTTATTGGTGCAGGCGCCATAGGAACTACTTCTGGTGCTGCGCTACTCGCAAGTTCGAGAGAAGGTTCAACAACCTCATCGAGTTCTACTTTCCTTCCAGTCACTTCTTTCAAGAGAAACTCCTTCTCTAGAAAGGATCCATTCTTGGCAGGGAAATTTTGCCCTCGGATCCATGATAGAAGGTATACCCAATAGTTTCCTTAGGGTATCCTATGAAGAAGCATTTTTCCGGTTTGGGTTCAATCTTGTCGGGCTGTAACTTCTTTACATAAGCTTCGCAACCCCAAACTTTAAGGAACGACAATTTATGTTTCTTCCCAAACCACAATTCATACGGTGTCGTTTCAACGGATTTAGATGGTGCCCTATTTAAAGTGAATGCGGCTGTTTCTAATGCATAACCCCAAAATGATAGCGGTAAATCTGTAAGTGACATCATAGAACGAACCATATCTAAGAGAGTTCGATTACGACGTTCGGACACACCATTACGCTGTGGTGTTCCCGGCGGTGTCAATTGTGAAAGTATTCCGCATTTCTTCAAATGCTCGCCAAACTCGTAACTTCGATATTCACCTCCACGGTCAGATCGTAGAACTTTAATCTTCTTGTTACGTTGATTCTCTACCTCACTTTGAAATTCCTTAAACTTCTCGAAAGTTTCGAACTTATGTTTCATGAAATAGATATACCCATATCTACTCAAGTCATCCGTGAAGGTAAGAACATAACGATAACCACCGCGCGATGCTACACTCATTGGGCCACACACATCGGTATGTATGATTTCCAATAAGTTTGTAGCTCGCTCCATCATACCAGAAAATGGAGTCTTGGTCATTTTACCCATCAGACATGCTTCGCATCTTTCAAGTGATTCAAGAAGTCCATCGGAATGGAGTTTCTTCATACGCTTCACTTCAATATGACCAAGACGACAGTGCCACATATAGGTCGAGTTATCACTCAATTTCAAACGTTTAGCTTCAATGTTATTAATGTGTGTATTTCCACAATCGAGATTCAATAAGAATAGACCATCTATCAAAACGTGCATGTGCATAAAACATATTACTCATATAAATCGAACAACCATTATTCTCGGATTTAAACAAGTAACCGTCTCGCAATAAACATGATCCAGATATAATGTTCATGCTCAACACAGGCACCAAATAACAATTATTTAAGTATAAAAATAATCCCGATGGTAAATGAAGAGGTAGCGTGCCGACCGCGATCACATCAACCTTTGATCCATTTCCAACGCGCATCGTCACCTCGTTCTTTGCTAGCTTCCATTTGTTCTGCAGTACCTGTTTCGAGTTACAAATATGAGCAACCGAACCAGTATCAAATACCCAGGCACTACTACGAGTACTAGTAAGATACACATCAATAACATGTATATCGGATATACCTTTATTCTTGATGTTGTCGTTCTTCAAATCCGCCAAGTACTTTGGGAAATTCCACTTCCAGTGACCTTCTCCCTTGCAGTAAAAGCACTCAGTATCAGGCTTAGGCCCAGCCTTGGTCTTCTTCACCGGCGCGGTAACTTTCTTACCGCCCTTCTTGAAGTTTCCCTTTTTCTTATACTTCCCTTGCTTCTTGAATTTGGTGGTCTTATTGACCAACAACACTTGGTGCTCTTGCTTGATCTCCACTTCTACAGATTTCAACATGGAGAAGAGTTATGGCAACGACTTGTCCATGTTTTGCATATTATAGTTCATCACAAAGTTCTTATAACTTGGTGGTAGTGATTGGAGGACACGGTGAATCCCCAAAGCATTAGGAATCACTATTCCCAAGCTTTGAAGCTTGCTTGTGTGCCCGGACATCTTAAGCACGTGCTCACTGACTGAGCTGCCCTCTTCCATCTTGCAGTTAAAGAACTTTTCAGAAGCCTCATAACTCTCAACTGCCGCGTGAGCCTCAAATATCATTTTGAGTTCACAGACAATATCATGTGGGTCATGGTTCTCAAACCTTTTCTGAAGCTCCGATTCCAAACCATACAAGATAGCACACTAAACTGTGGAGTACTAATTCTTCCGAGCGAGGAAAACATTCTTTACCTCATCGGTAGCATTAGCTGCAGGCGGGTCACCCAGCGGTGCATCCAGCATATAGGTCAAATTACCAGCATTGAGGACAATCCTCAAATTGCGGAACCAATCTGCGAAGTTGCTTCCATTGTTTTTCAACTTTTCTTTCTCTAGGAACGCATTAAAATTGATGGTAGGGGCCGCCATTGATTTACAACATATTTGCAATAGTTTAGACTAAGTTTATGACAAATTGAGTTCTAATTAATAGTTAAATTAATCTAGGTGAACTCCCACTCAAAACAATATCCCTCAAATTGTTTTAGTGATCACACGAACCAAATCCACCACATCAAAACCGATCATCACGAGAGTTGATGTAGCTTCAATGGCGAACAATCAACATGTTCATCATATCTACTATATGACTCATGCTTTATCTTTCGGTGATCCGTGTTCCGAGACCATGTTTGTACATGCTAGGCTCGTCAAGATCAAACCTTAGCTTCCGCATGAGCAAATCTGGCTTGCTCACGTTGTATACACTCGCAGAATCTAACACACCCGATCATCACGTGGTGCTTCGAAACAACGAGCTTTAGCAACGGTGCTTACTAAGGATGAACACTTTAAAACTTGAAATTTTGTGCTTGAGGGGTCATCTTATAATGCTACCATCGCAAACTAAGCAATACAAGATGAATAAAGGATTAACATCACATGCAATTCATAATATGTGATATGATATGGCCTTTCTTCTTGTGCTTCCGGTCTCCATCTTCAAGCACGAACATGATCTCCATCATCACCGGTATGGCGTCAAGGTCAATGGCACCGTTTCATGGTTGTCGTCCACCAGCTTCAACTATTACAACTACTTTGAATAGACACGCAGGTCTTAACGGAATTTAAAAGACAACCATATGGCTCCTGCCGGTTGCCAACTTACAATAAGGAACATTTCATACATCATATATAATCACAATCATGGCCATATCACATCACAGCACACCCGTGCAAAACAAAGTTAGACGCCTCTAATTTTCTTTGCATATTTTACGTGGTTTGGTGCTTTCAATAAGTGTCGTTCTAACTTACGAACAAGAACCACAACGTTGATGTTTGAAATATCAAGTGCCCGTTGTAAATTGAATCTATATTATGATGGGAGAGACAGACACCCGCAAAGCCACTTATGTAATACAATTTGCATGTTAAGCGTGGAGCAAGTCTCATGAACGATGTCATGTAAGGTTAGCCCGGGCCGCTTCATCTCATCATACCGCAAGATGCAAAGTACACAAAAAGAAATTAATAATAAAAGCACCACCGCCCACAATGACCATTGTGTTCTACTCATGCAACAGATCTACATATAAACCTGGCTCTGATACCACTGTAGGGGTTCATAGCATGGAAAACAAAAAAATTCTACCGCATGCACACAAACAAGCCAAGATCTATCTAATAGATTGTAGCAACGAGTCGATAGAAGCACTCACCCTCGAAGATTCCAAAGCGGTTAACGAGAGCAGATTCTCGTGGGTGATGTAGTCGTACACTTGTCGATCTCAAGATCGCGTAGACGATCCTTCCGGCGTTGCGTTCCGGCAGCGCTTCCGCGGTCGGTCACACGTTCAGTACTCGATGAATACCTTCCTCTCCCTTGTTCCAGCAGGCAAGTGGAGGTTGTACTTCTCCCCTTGCGATTCTGGCAGCACGACGGCGTGGTGTCGGAAGTAGAGGGAAGATCCCGCAGGGCTTCGCCTAAGCCGGTGCGAGTTATGGTGCATGTGGCATCCCGCAAAACCACTACTAGAAAATCGCGTTGTTTTTGTGCATTGCATCGTCATCATCATGCATTTGTTTGTCTGAAACTATTTTCAATAAGCCTATTTTTGTTTTCTAAAAATACCCTTCTCTTATTTCAAAATAAGTCTTATAATTATCTGTTAAATTATTTGCCTACAAGTTATTTGCTAAAAAGATTTGAAACAAAACAACACCATAAACATGTTACAAACTAATTAAAAACCCAAACCCTAAACCTATCCCCACCCAATCCTAATCTACCCACCAATCACAGCTCGCCACCTCACCCCTGGACCCAATCCCTACCCACCTTGCCACCTCACCAATCCTCTTCTTTTCCCTCCACTCCTTCTCTCACCCCAGTCCCACCTACCCCCCTCTCCCTCTCCCTCACCGACACCCGGGCCCCACCCGCAGCCCCACTTCCCCCTGGCCCCACTTTCCAGCCTCACCCACTCCCCAACCCTCTCTCTCTCTACCCCCGGTCCCACCTGCCCAGCCGGACCCCTCCCTCTCTCCCCCGTGGCTCGACCCACCCCTGGTCAACCCACCCCGGCCCCGCCTGGACCCGCTACCCGGTCCCACCGGCCCCACCACCACCTCTCTCCTCCCCCCACCCTCTCCTTCCCCGACGTGCCCCACCTCCTCTCCCCGGCGCTCCTCCCGCGTGCTCCTCGCCGGCCTCCCCCTTCGACGCGTCCTCCCCCCTCTGCCCCGCGTCTCCCTCCTCCTCGGGCCACCGACGGCCACCGCCACCAGCCGCGGCCGCCTCGCCCTCCTTCATCCCCAGCCAGCCGCCTCCCGCGCCTACCTCCCTCCTCCCGTGCGCCGTCGACGCGCTCGCCCCTCTCCTCCGGCCCGCGTCCGCCGCCTCTCCTCCTCTCCGGCCCCTCGCCCCTCCCGGATCCGAGCTCCGCGCCCCGCCTCCCCCGGAGCGCCGCCGCCCGCCTCCGGTCGGCCTCGCCCGCGCCGGCCTCCTCCGGCCACCACCTCCCCACCGACGCCTCCCTCACCCGAGCCCCACCCCGCTCGCGACCACCCCAGCCTCCCCCGCATCCGGCGCCGCCCGCCCGACGCCGCGCTCGCCCGCAACCCCCGCGAGCAGAACAACCTCCGGCCGCCCCCCCTCCTCGTCGTGCTTCGCCCCCTCCGCCGTCCCTGGCGCTCCCCCTGCAGCCCACGTCCGCCAGCGACCTCGCCGCCGGCCGCCTCCCCTTCCTGCAAGCCCCGGCCCGCGTCCGTCGCCCCGCCACCTCGCCTTCCTCCCCCGCATCCCCGCCGGCGAGCCGACCTCGGGGCCGAGCCCTCCTCTGCTCTGTCTGGCAGGCCCGCGAAGACCGAGCCCTAGGCCCGCGAGGCTCTGCCCGCTTCTCCGTCACCGTCCGCGTGCATCCCCGTGGTCGCCCCTTTTCCGTCCGGCTCGCCCGGCAACCGACACCAAGTCCTTCGATCTGGAGACCCTATTCTCGGATGCCAAGTTCGTCACCAAGATCTCCCGAAGTCTGAGTGTCTCGGAGATGGCGCGACTGATGGTTTCCAAGCCCACCTCGATAGCAAGACGAACCGAAAAACGGCGAAGACGACCCGAAGGCCCCGTACCCAAAGGCCTTCGACAAGAAACGCCAAGATCTCCTTCCAGGAGGATGCCAAGTTCGCCTACATGAAGATCAAGACCGATCCCGGCGGAACTGAACCGGACCCCGTCGAATTCCCCAAGATCGTCTCTCGGACGCCAAGTGCTTCGGCCCAGAAAAACCGACGACCCGACCAAGATCCGAAGACCGAACCCGACCCGCCAAGTTCTTCAATCGGATCCGAGGACACCGAGACCCCGGTGCGACAAGTACTTCTTTCCGGACGCCAAGGTCGCCGATGCGATACGACAAGTACTTCGTCCCGAACGCCATGACCGTCGACATGACCCGAAGACCACGGATGCGCCAAGATCTACCTCAGTTGTCCGAGAACGATCCCATCGAACCCTGAACCCTGAGACCGACCCCGAACCCCCGGACCAAGATCGTCGAACCCTAATGTGTGACCCTTATCCGAGAACCCTATTTTATAAATGGTCAACTATATAAATTGTTGCATATTTAATTGTTCATCTCGCATGCATCTTGCGTGGTTTGGGGGCCTTAGGCCGATTCACCTAAATTAAATATGGGGTCCATATGCGGGCAAACCCAGTCGTATATTGGTCCCATATAACTTTGTGTAGCGAACCGGTGCTATCTTTTTCCTTGTTAAGACAACATTTAAATTGCGGGGTTTCTAAACAACATGAACCACCTAATTAATTGCCGGGACCCCGGTTCCGCTTAACCTTGCCTAATTGCATTGCACCTTCACCATGCCATGCATCATACATGCATCATGCCCGATCTTTTGCCGTAGTATTAAATATTGCATCCGGTGTTTATTCTAGCGTTTTGCTTCTTCGCGGATAAGGCCGTTGAGTTGATGTGAGCTTCGCCCCGATCTTCGGTTGAATCTTCGGCAAAGTTTTCAGGCGAGCATCTCCCCCTTTCTACCTATCTTACTTTTATAGTATTTATTCCCTCCTGTTGATCTATTGCTATCTGTGTTGCGATGCTCTAGTTTTTCGCACCCGTGATATCCCTTGCAGCCCTACATTGCCTTGGACACCTCCTATTACCTGTTGTTTGGTAGATAGTTGGACCTGCGCGTCGTAGTCGCTTGCTCAAGTGCTGTTGCGTGTCGCCAAGTACCACCGTTGTTGGAGTATTGCCGTGTGTTTATTGTTGGAGATGATCAAGACTTTAATTACTGTTTAACAACTAAAATTGAAGTAGGTAAGCAGAGGCACAGGTGGGCAATAGATGTTATTTGGTTGTTAACCGTCCACTTGTGTCCCGTAGGACCCCGAGTACTTGATACCTGTTCCTTGAATATTCGCGCTATCCACATCCGGGAGGCTTATGGGACCCCCCTGAGCCAGAGCTTGATTCCGTCTTATTTCTTGGGGCCACAAACTAGTTTGAGGTTTTATTTACTATCCCGTACTTATGCCATGCTTTACTGCTTTATTTAAATTGTGCGATGGATAGCACCTGTACTGTTTAGGACCGGGACACGTTTTCGCGGTGTCGACAAGCCCAGTTTTGGGTTCCCAGTCGTTCACAGCCGTCCACCCAAACCTCGGGTCCGTCTCGGAGTCAGCTAACTTCGTTGCGGGTGTACTCCAAGGGGTGGCCCCCTGAAATATTTCTGAATCCTGTGATTGCTTTGTCGTGAAGGCCTCGTTGGGTTTTGATTTGGTTTTTCCGAGGTTGATTGAGTGTGTGTTGCTATTTGTGCACCCCGGCCGGGTAAAACTTTCTGAAAGCCGTGTCCGCGGTTATGGACGACTTGGAGCACAGTATCTCGATCATAGACAACTATAACTAAGCTTTACTAAAATGGAATGGCTAAATAAAACTGCCAACAATTGCTTGTTTGGGTCTTCGCTTGCGACCATTGTATCTGACTAGTAAGTATTGCAACTATAACGGAATGGCTGAATAAAAGTACCAACAACTGCTGGGTTTTGGGATATCTCATGCTAATTGTATTTGACTAGTAAGTGTCGCAATTACAACGGAATGGTTGACTAAAACGGCCCACTGTTTATTTTATCACGACGATTATCTACACTTGACTAGTAATTGCTGCAACGATAACTGAATAAATAAAACTGCCAACTGTGTGAGTTCCTCGGTTGACTTCCTCGTTTGGTCTCGAGGGGGAAACACCAGGATGGGTTTGTTTGGTGTTAGTATCGGGTTGGTTCCGGATAGGTCTTTCTTACCCCCCCCCTCTGATAGCCGCCTGTTTTATCGAGTCTCTATAGGTTGTTTAGTGCATGTTGTGCTGCCGCTGCCGCTCAGTCCACCATACCTATGTAGGCGAGGACCGCCGAATTCTAGTCTCGCCGTGTACTGGCCTCAGTACTGACCGCTCTCTCTTTTTTTTCCTTTGCCCTTTGTCGGCACCCCTTTTGTTTAAGCAGGTTTTGAGATCGACGTCGTTAGCACGGTTACCCTTCCGGCTTGGCCTGGGCAGGGTTATGGACGCCATTGGTTATTCTTCAGGGCTCTTAGCCCCATTTGCATCTTGTCCGTAGTCGGACGCTCTATCATTTTCAAGGTGATTTGGATATTTGTATATTATATCTGTATTCTTGACTCATTGAGTCGCTGTTGTATATATATATCTGTTCTGTGGGTCCCATCGAGGACTGTTGTGTAATGTTATTACTTCGTTTTCCACCCGCACAAAAGTGCCTGGTGGGCACCTTTGAATCGTTTCTATGCGGGTTTTGGCGAGAAGCGCTGAAACTTGCATAGGGTCGATTCTGAGGGTGTTACAGTGGATTAGGGTTTCCCAGAGATCTAGGGTTTAGAAGTCCGGGAGGAGGAGGAGGTGTTGGCAGCGGCTAGGGCGGCGGTAAGTCGGCGACGGCGGCTCGGGTGGAGAGGGGCTAGGGCTTGTGGTGTTAGGGCAGCCCTCCCCCTCTATTTATGAGAGGGAGGGGCAGCCTTGGGAGGGGTGGGTTTGAATCCAAACCCAAACCCAAGTTGGATTGAGAGAAGGACTTGTTTCCTCTCCCACTAGGAAACCATTGTTCCAGTTTGACTTTTCAAACTTCCCGTTTGACTTTCAATTTAGAGCTTTATTTCTCTCTTGCAAATGCCAACACCAAGTGACCTAGGATATGATCCAATCATTCCACTTACCCATGACACATTCATGGACCATTCTCCTTCCCGTCCGGTGAACCTTCTAGACCCTTCTAGAACCTCTCCAATGAAACCATCGGAAACTTTCCCAAACTCCAAAATCGGACTTCCCTTATTTGAATCTTATTCTCTGGACCATTCCGGATCTCCTCGTGATATCCCGGATCCAATCTAAGACTCCGAACAACATTCGGTATCCCTACTAACATTCCATATCTACTAGACAACATCGAATCCTTAAGTGTGTCTCCCTATGGTTCGTGAACTATGCGGACATGATCGAGACACTTCTCCGATCAATAACCAATAGAGGAATCTGGAAATTCATATGGCTCCCACATATTTCTACGATTACTTTCGATCGAATGAACCACTTACATACGATACCAATTTCCCTTTGTCTCACGATAGTTTACTTATCCGAGGTTTTGATCATCGGTATCTCTGCATACCTAGTTCAACCTCGTTACCGATAAGTACTCTTTTCTCGTTGCCGTGATATGTGATCCCTTGTGAGCCAGTCACATGCTTGCAAGCTAATTGGATGACATTCTACCGAGAGGGCCCAGAGTATATCTATTCGTCATATGGATGGACAAATCCCATTCTTGATCCATGTGCCTCAACCCATACTTTCCGAACACTCAATGCCACCTTTATAGCCACCCAGTTACGGAGTGGCATTTGATGTCATCAAAGTATCCTTCCGGTGATGGTGATTAGCATGATCTCATGGTCGAAGGAATTAGGTAACTATGTATCAGAAAGCTTATAGCAAACGAACTACTGAAATGACTTGATCTTAATGCTAAGCTTATCTATAGGAGTATGTACATCATATCATTCTCCTAATGATATGATCATGTTGTTAACAACATCTCAATGCTCATGATCGAGAAACCACGATCATCTATTAATCAACAAGCTAGTATTATAAAGAGGCTTTACCAGGGACTCTAATTTAGTTTACAAATCACACAAGTATTAATGTTTCCGTTTAATACTATTATAGCATGAATGTAAACATTTATCATAAACACAAAGATATAATAATAACCACTTTTATTATTGCCTCTAGGGCATATCTCCAATAGCTACTACATGGACCCATAGTCCAAGGTGGAACTACTCGCGCTTCATACTAGAGAGAAGGCCTCCGGGATGATTTCCCCTCCGGCAGGGTGCCGGGAAGAACTTTAGATCCCCCCAATCTAGGGACGACGATGGCGGAGGCTACAGAAGGTTTCGTGGATTATTGATCGGGTACTTAGGGTTTTTGCATCGGGGGCTTCTTATAGGCGAAGAGGCGAGGCCGGGAGGCGGCCAGGGGGCCCACACCCTGCCCAGGTGCGGGTCCACCCTAGCCTGCGCCTGGGGGGTGTGGTGGCCCTCTGGCACCTCTCCGTCTCCCTTATGGATTCGTGTTCCTCACGGTAAAATGTTGACTTTGGCTTTTGTCCTGTCCAATTCTGAGAATATTGATTTTCTGCCTTTCTGGAACCAAAAACAAAATAAAATAGGCAACTGGCACTGTGGCAACTTGTTAATAGGTTAGTTTCAGAAAAGATATAAAAACACCTCAAAGTGTAGACAAAGCAAAGCAAAGTAGATACTAAACAAGCATGAAGCATCAAAAATTATAGATACGTTTCCGACGTATCATTCTTGTTCATTCAACTATGGTTTACATGATTTATTTTCCAGTATTTCTTATGGCATGTGGCATGGACACTACCCATCTTTGTTCCTTCCAAGGGAGTGCATAGACATGTGGCAGAGATAACATCTGTCCAACTGATGGTGTTCAAGCTACTACTGGGAAGACCATATTTAGAGTTGCCAATTGGGATCTATTTGTATGAGTTATAGTTGGCTAGAAGAGGAATTGAAGGTACAATGCCTCGCAGAGTATTCAGCATCATGCATCGTTTTGAGTTAGAGTGCCATACGGTACCTTTTGCATATCCTGCTATAAGGTTGTACATTTCACATAGTTAGTGCAATTGAAGAATTATTCTGGGAGAGCAAGAAGCTGGAGCTTAACAAGTGGGTTTCTTATATGCTGGAAGGATACAATGACATAAGTACTTATGGGATAAAACCTGAACTTCACTCATTATGCGAGAGCACTAGCAGATCATTGATGCAAGCTGCAGGAATATCAAACAACACTGAGAAAATGGAGTTACGTATGGCAGCAAGAGAATCATTTATCCTTCGGACTCAAGGTCATGGCCGGATGTCTCATGAATTTATTCTGTTATGTTGTTGCCGCACAACACTACTGTCTGCTCAAGGTGTTGATAAAGATGTCATAGTCACAAGGAAACATCAGAGTTCTAGTGCCGCACACAAAAGCACCATGGGATCCTGGTAGTTGTACACGGTGTCAGTGGTTCTCTACATGTGACAACCATCAACCTTTTCAAGCAGAGAGGAATTCCATAGCCGTAACCACCTTCTTGGAGCAAGTTACTGCCAACCACAAGCACTACTTCGATTTCAACCAAATTCGTGCCAACGACAACTACATCGGCGCTTCCTTCTATTGGGTCCTTGTCAGCCAAGGTTGCTGCTCCTACCTCGTCCATACCTATCCCAACTTCTGGTACTACCATGACCTCGGACAAATCAAAGATCGTCGACTGCAGTGGGATCCAGGTGGTTTCTCTGTAATGTCGGCTTGGGGTCAAACCGAGTCGCAAGGAGGGAGGTATGTTAGGATCTATACAACTGATACACATACCTGGGTCTGTCCCTTGGACATCACATGGGCCTGCCTGAGCTGCAGGTTACAAATACACGAGAAGAGGCAACGAGAGAGTTATCCAAATCGGATCAGAACTGCATGGCCGCGGCACCTTCTCTCCCACCTGGGCTCTATTTTCCTTCCCCTTTTATGTTGTTCATTGTGTATCCAAACTCCTTAACAAATTCTTGTAATAGTGACTACTAGAGTGTTTAGCGGATCCGATTATTTGGCTGCTAACAGGAATTGGCTGGACAGACTGAGCGGTGGCGGCGGCGTCGTTTGCCATGGAGGTGGACGTCAGGCTGCAAGTGGGATTGTCCGCGGCTACCCCGCAAAATGCCGCACACGCCCGCATAATTTAGGTGGGGTTATATGGGTAACGTAGGTAGTCGTGGCGTCTGCATTGTCCACATAATCTACTCTCTCCGTGTGTACTTCTAGCTTTTGTCTAAGTTAAATTTTATCAAATTTGACCAATTTTATATATAAATATAATAATATATTATGAAACTAAATTTGAAAACTAATGGTATCTATTTAATATTGCTATATTTTTTTTATAAAATTAGTTAAATTTTACTAACTTTTACTTAAGACGAGAATAGAAGTATACTTATTTGTAAACGGAGGAGGAAGTATAGGCTAACCATAACTAGGCACTGAGCTAGCTAACCAGGAAGAAGGTCCAAGGTCGGTCACGTCCACTTTTGCATATATAGCGATTGCATCTTATATCTACCCACGACATAATCTGCTACTCCTTGCGGTCGCGTCAGCTTTTGCCTGGACAATAACAAGTGGTGGAGTACTAGTTTGCTAGTCTATCGGCCGCGTCATGTTCTTGAATTCTGAATTAGCAAACAGTTTTGCGTCGGCCACTGCAGGAAAACCAGCTGAACGAGGAACTTTTTTTTGAGAATAATTCGCTCGCTTTATTAATCAAGGGCCAAAATTACAGAAATTAACATAGTATCATGGGTTCAATAAGCTACACATGGCGACCCGGGCCTAACGAAAGAGCATGGCGAGCTAAATTATGAGCTTCTGTATTTGATCTTCTCCCTTCGTGAATAAAAGAGACAGCCTCAAACTCCCTCGAATGCAGATTTATTTCTTTGATTACTGATGCGTAGCGTCCTCCTATCCCATCAGTAATATCCTTCACGACTTGTTTGCAATCGCTGGCCACAATAACCTTCTGGAGATATAGATCATCAGCCAAAGACAATGCCTCTCTATATGCAAGAGCTTCTAACGTTGGTGGGTCAGTAATATCAGGAAACATAATTGCTGACGATCCAAGATAATGGCCTCTTCTGTCTCTATAAATCGCTGCTACTGCACCTTTATTTGAATTCCTTGCGACAGCGCCATCTACATTACCCTTTGCCAAATCTTCCGTAGGAGGAATCCACTTGGGGGTGTTCTGCTGCGGTGACACAAGATTAGATGGTGGCACCAAAACTGCCAGGACTGATAGCTCTGCAAGATAGCTTTGGATAAAATTATGCGTCGACAAAGGGCTCTGAAAAACTTCCTCATGTATGGCTTTCCTTCTCGCTATCCATATCGCCCAAAGAGTGATCAAAACTTTGATGAAGTCGTCATGCGATAGCGAGTCCATCATAGTAAAGATCCAGGGCTTCGCCGATGGTTTCGTGGTGGCATGCATATGCTCCACAATCTCCTCGTCCTCCAACGCCCAAACACATCTGGACATATTACATTCAATGAGCGAATGGCGCCAGGAGTCCATCCCGCCACATAGGCTACAGGAACTCATGGTTGACATATTACGATGATTCATTAGATCAGCAGTGGGGAGGGACTGTTTCGCCAAACACCAAAGGAAAACTCTGATCTTCGACGACACCTTAACCTTCCACATCATTGTCCACTTTTTTGCTCTCCTCAGGTGTATTCGAACTGGAGGCTCTCCCCTCCAACCATGCATCACGCCTCTGTTTGGTTTCAACGAGCATGCGGTAGGCCGAGCGAACGGTAAACAACCCCCTCTTGTCGAGATTCCAGGATCAAAAATCTTGAATATTCCTAGTGCTTAGAGGAATACTCAATATTAAGTCAGAGTCTACATGAACAAAGAACTTCTGAATTTTCTCCTTGTCCCATGAAGCTGAAGTGGAATCAATTAACTCACTCACCAACGTAGGGGGGTCATCAGCTAAGCATGCAAAGGGCCTCATCGCCCCATCCCTAGGTATCCAATTGTCCCTCCATATGTTAGTCGTTGTACCATCACCAATACGCCTGATAAGGCCACTCTTCAGCACATCACGTCCCTCTACAAGAGCACGCCATATCTATGATGGATGAGAGCCTAATTCTGCCTCCAGAAATACATTATTGGGGAAGTAGAGGGTCTTTACAATCCTTGCACTCAAAGTATTAGGGTCTTGAAGGATTCGCCAAGCTTGGCGAGCTAGAAGAGCAAGGTTGAAAAGTTCAGTATCACGAAAACCAAGTCCTCCCATGTACTTAGGTTTTGTCATCTCCTCCCAGGACACTTATGTCGTCTTTCGTTCACCCTCTTTGCTACCCCACCAGAATGTCCTGATTAGAGCATCAATATATTGGCATAAGCCACGGGGCAGCTTAAAACATGCCATCGAAAAGACAGGGACAACTTGGACAGCTTAAAACGAGGAACTATTTTTGCGGGATATATGGATATGATGGACAACCCGCATAGTACCAATTAATTTTTCTTCCAATCCACGGGCCTTCGCTAACGATTTTACGTGGGACGGGTTTTGCGGCACCACGAGTGTCCTGCCACCACTTGCAGCCTGAGATGGAGGGTTTATGAAAAGCCCAAAAGAAGGAAGGGCCGGGAGCACCAAAGAATTTGATATGCATCTCTCTATGTTGGAAGGCTCCCATATTTACTCTCCTGGATTTTAGGGTCTAACACTTTGTTGTAAACTTCCCCTCAACTAAAAGTGTTACTCCCTCGTATACTAAACCGGCAACACTTATTATGGATGGGAGGAAGTACAATAAATTATTGAGCGATAACAAAACTTGATCTAGCGGAGAATCAAGTAAAGAGGCCAAAGTTTTTTGTGCGCACCTCTGGCACATTGAACCGTTCCCCTCCCTCTCCTCCTCGCCTCCCTCGGCGACGCCGCCGATCTGCCTCGCTTCTATGGCCTTTAGACCATGAAGGCGGGTGGATCTAGGCTCCACCGGCGGGATTGCTCCGTTTTTCTATTTTTAGGGTTCAAGTTTGGTGGTGGCGGTGATGTTTCTTCCAATAAGATCTTCCTGACTTCAGCCCCATCTCGACGGCGACGTTGAGAAGCTTGTGGAAGTGGTGTGGTCTTCGAGGACTTCTTCTGGTTGTGGGGATCTTCGGATCGTCAAGAACCTTCATCGGGACTTCTTCTGGCTGTGGGGATCTTCGGATCGTCAAGAACCTTCATCAGCATTTCACCCTTCTTCGTCTCCATGACGGATGTGGTCCTTTTGACCTGTTCGGCAACTTTTCATCTGCAACCAAGAATGTCAGGCTGACTCAGGGAGGAACGGCAGCAACAACACGCCGTCGATATGATCTAGAGGTTGAAGATGAAGGGCTTCTCAAGGATTTTGATATACTTTTTGTTTTCATTGAGCTTTCGATGTTTCTTTTAATGACCGTGTTCCACATGAATTTGAGTCACCAAACAGTTTCAGGGACTGAGGGACATGGTCCCCAATTGAGGCGATATGTGTTTCAGGGACATACACTTACCAAGCCGTACAACACTTGAAGAAAGATTGAGGATTTTATTTCAAGAACATACACTTCATTAAGCAAAGATAATCATCGACAGCAAGTTTTCTTTAGCTATAGCTCCAAAGTTCTATCTATGCGAGCAAACCCTCTAGCCAGGTTCACACTGGAAGCCTGGGAACTGCTCCGTAACTGGCAGGGAAACTAAGCACCGAGCTTTGCTCACCCGTGAAAACAACATGTCTCCCAAACAACTATATACAGCATCGTCTATTTACACAACTTAAGCAACAATTTACTCCCTTAAACAGCAGCAGCCTATGTAGTAAGTTGTTTCATGTCAGCAGCGTGATGGTCGCTTGTAAGTAGGTGGTAATGACGGGCAGTTCTCGTTCATTTTCGCGTATGGCTCTATCGAGTTGTACTCTGGTAGCTCCATCCTGTACTCCCCAAGTATCTGGCAGAAGGGAGGCTTGTCTGCCTCCGCATGACACCAGCCCGGAAGCCTGGCCTGGTTGTCTTCAAAAATTTTGAGCATGTATGCGTCCCGTATCTGAGGCAGAAGGTAATATTTAATAACATCGGATCAAGCAACCAGAAGAACAGGAGTTGACTGCTGAAAAAGCTTCTCTAGAATGAACATAAATATGGAACATGTGAAAGGATAAAATGACTTGAAAAGGAAGTAGGTTAATTAATGGAAAAACATAGCTTGTCTATAATGAACAGTGAAGAATAACAAGTTTATTTGCAACTATGACAGATAAAGGGGCTTGTGACACTTACAGTAAACTCAGTGACCTGAATCGACTCTGTGAAAGGAGCAAACACTCCAGCCTCCTTATACATCGCAAGAATGAAGGAAACACAAGTGGTTGACTTGCCATCACTGTATACCCATTCGTCTTGCTCAGGAATGGTAAGCAGCTGGTCAAAAGACATGCCACGACTTTCGGTCTCAACAATGATACCCTTAAGGTCCAAACCCTGCACAACACAGATAACATGAATTTGATAACTAAGTAAAAAATTAACTGTCAGATAGTTAAAAGCAGAACTATTTACCAATCTTTAATAGAAGAAAATAACAGCTAATTAGGGCAAGCCTATCATTTCAATCAAGCCCAGGAGAAAGCTATGCAATTACTGTATTTAAGTTGCAGTAGAAAGATAGAAGTATGCATATAGACAGAACCTAACACTAGTGCTTAAAAAGCTCAAAAGAAACCACAACCATTATTTTAAACTTGTGTCAACTTGAATCACTGCAAACTTTCAGGACCCTACAGGCCCCTTTACCATATCCATGAAAAGAAGACACGGTACAAACTAGTTTACAAACCTCAGTCCCAAGTCGTTTGTTAAGAGCTTCATTCCACATGTTCGCAGCATAAAGTGGTTGTAATCTAGTCCACATTGACATAACAGCCATTACCTGAAAAAACGTCATGGAAAAATATTGAGCAATTCGAACACTACCTATGATAAAATAGTGCAATGCATGAATTAACTCTCTAATGCTATCTAGTCTTCACTGAAAGCTCATAACAACCAATATTCATCTATCTTCGGTATGAAAGACCCGATATCCTCTATAAATTTATGCCGTTAGCAAGGAGTACATCATTCAGGCTATTTCCAATTCAGTATCACTTTTCCATCTAACTTCAAGCGATCTTGTGACTTCTTCTGCATTAATACATGTTTCCAAGTATGCTTCCTAACCTTTTAACAAGATAATAACTAAAAATGTGCGTGCAAAGCATGAAATTCTTTCTATTTTTATTTAGATTTAGACAACAGATTCAATATGGCTGTATCAATTAAGTAACTAGATAAATGACTCTCACTAAAAGCAATAGTTTGATTGGCATTAGCACAAATTCCATATCTGATCTGCACAGTTAAATTATATATGCACTCGAAACATCAACAAGAAATATGTCTAAACACTGATAAATCTGAAACTAAATATGCAACATGGTTAAGGAGCAAACACAAAATTAATCAAGGCTCTGCAAACATGGTTAAGGAGAATTACCAGATTGGCATCAAGGGGAGGTGGATAATTGTCGCCTATAGTATCAATCCAGCTAAATATCATGTTATGATAGCCATAAGGCTTTCCGACCATGCTCCGGGCAAAGTCCCATGCGGCACTTTCGTTGAATCTAGAACGAATATCAGGGTGTAATGGCAAAAGGGCTATCTGCGGATTTGATCCATCCTTGAGTGCCATTTCCCACCATTCATCCCAAGGAACTACAGCAATAATTTCTTCTCCCTGTTATTGCGATTCAGTACAGTCAAGACAAATCAAGACTGCAGTTCTTTGTACAGGAGTAAGCATACATGGAACAATCATCTACAAATTCGTGGAGAAGAAAGTTTCTGCTACTGGCTTTAATATTTCCTTGTGGCAGATACCCAAAGCTGATCAGGCAGCTAGTTAAAGCCAAAAGGACATATTATCCGTTGAATAAGAGCAAAGTGTAATGCTAATCTAGCAAGTAAAGGTTGACTACCACCAGGCATAATTTAAAATATTAAGTTGTCTCGTTACGATATTTAAACCAAAACGATGAGTACATTGATAAGAACTAAAAAGTACAAACTTGGATCATTCTTCACTATTTTCAGTATAATCAGAAGGTGATAATGATTAGTAACAGTAGTAATCATGTTGTCACCGAACATGATTAGGGTGAAGATAAGAAATGAAGTAACAACAGCCAGAACATGTTAGCAATTAAACAGCAAAGATGCCATTCATACTATAGCAAGCTATAGATTACCTTTTCATTCTCAAAGCCTGATTCTGCAACCCAGAGGTCACCCTTCTCATCTTTCAGGCAGACAGCAGTATGCCCAGCAAATGCACCAGTTACCCATTTCTCTAAGGTCTCAAACCCACCCCATCGTCCTCGGATCTTCGACAGAGCCAAAAAGTCCCCAGATTGTATATCTTCCTTTCTAATATTAGCAACCCAAGGTTGAGAGCGTTTCTCAAATGTAGCTCCCATATGCTTCTCTAAAAAGGCCAAGTTGGAATTTTGACCCCAGCCAGTGTTTGAAAACAAAGGCAGGACATCAATCATAGATAATAAAGTTCCAAGCATCCCAGATGGCATGAGAAAAACAGAGATGCCATGCTGCTTCACCTGATAAAAGTATGGAAATAGATCAGCTATTACTTTCACATGCTACTGAATCATTTAAGAGAACTTTCAGAAAGAGAACACACATATTCCAGTTCTGCTTCTTCTTCCCATGAAGTTATCTCCAAAGTGTGTTCGCGGGCAGCAAAGTAGTAGTCCCATGTTATCCTATATGGCGTTGCAAACACATAAAGATCCATGCATGTCCAGCTCTGAGCAGAAGCAGTCTGCATAACGGGTAGACATGTTAACACAAAACCCATTTTACTCAGATAGTCTGACCATCTAAAACAGCCAATGTTCACGATCAGAATCTTGTCATGTGCAGATCAAGTCAAGCCAAATATTGTTCTTTTAAAATGGCTATTGCAGGATAGGTTCGAGCAAATACTGAATAGCTAAGATTCTTCTCTTAAATGGGTACTGCAGGATAAGTTCAAGCACATATTTGACATCCACTAAGAAAAAAGAAAAAAGAAAGCTATGATAATATGCTTTATGCATGAAGTAGAGACTACAAGAAATTAAAAGAAGAACGCAATTACCTATGGTGTCATGATTATATTTACTTCGCGGAGATCTTACCATTTATGATGATATTACCATTTCTAGTGGAGTGATTTTATAGTCGTAGTAGCTCGAGAAAACTTCATAAATCAGATTAACAAAAACTACTCTGGAAAGTTCATTGGTAGCTAAGAGATATTGGTCCCAACAAGCAAGATAGAAATAGAGTGACACATCGAAGCTAATGTGTGCATTCAACACGGAGTTCCGTCTTGATTATAACTAAGCAGCAAGGATGCACTAGACCACTCATATACCCCCTGAATTGAGTAGTTCCCAAAAGGTAGCTACTCATACACGGAATCAATTAGCAACAAACGCCCAAGCAGTTGCTCCTAATTTCACCCAATCCAGCAAAAACTGAGGCAACGTGAGTCGAGGTCTGAGGGACGGACCTTGAGGCGGAGCACGGCGCCGCCGACCTCGGTCCCGTTACGGTCACCTGGGGTGAGCTGAAGCGCGGCCTCGTTCACGGCGAAGCAGGAGCCGTTCCAGGCGGCGGGGGCGGGGTCGCCTGGGGCCACGGCGGCGACGAAGGAGGGCAGGAGGTCTACGGCGCTGTGGAGCGTGTTCATCACGGGCCACGCCACCTGACGCGGCAGGATCGGGAGGACGTCCCCGGGGCTGAACGGGAGCTTCAGCCCAAACGCCCCGCCCCGCGGCAGGGCCGTGGTCAGCATGAGCACGAGGAGGACCCAAAGGGGGCTGGCGCCCCTGCGTGGGGCCATCGCCGCGCCGGGTAGACGTGCGCGGCGGCGGTTGGTTCCCTCCAGTCCCGCCGATTTGAGGATTTTTTTTGTTCTCCCTCGCGTTCGTGTGACCTCGCCGAGGAGGCTTGCGCGGTGGGGGAAGGTGCCGTGGACGCGGAGTGGAAGTCGTTGGTCACCGCGAGAGCCTTCAAGGCGTCTTGGCGTGGATTTCGGACTTTGAAGGGATATAGTTGGCCTCGAGTTTCGGGTCCCACTTTGGAGACGATATCTTCAAAGCTTCCAGCTCTTAGTTTTGGGACCCACGCTGTGTTGCTTTCGGATATTGTTTTCCATTGGGTTTTTCTTGGTACTAGCAAAATGTCCGCGCGTTGCGGCGGAAGAAGTTAGTCTTTGTTATGCCGGTGATGAGTTTTTTTAAATAGATGGCACGTTACATCATAGAATTTTTTTTTAACTTGCTCGGTGATATCCGTTTCTTGATCATATAATTGTTCCAATTTGTAAGAAGAATATTTCTTTTCTCCAAACCCGTTCTTCTTCTTCCTTGGTGTTCTTTCCTTTCATCTCGCGCTCCGGTGCCGGCTCTGGCTGGCACAATCCCATTTAATTAGTCCACATATTTAGTTTATTATCAGCCACGCAATCTCTCTCATTCAATTAGGCAGGCCAAATTTGGCCCCACAGTCGACCAAACATTACAACCATAGGCAACGAAAGTCGTCCAAGAGAAGTGTGTAATTTGACTTTAAAAAATTATTGAGATCTGAGATTCTAACACACTCAACGGGGCTACAAAATAATCGAGGAGGCGAGCGAGCGGTCACGCACGTCTAGTATCAAATCCATCCACACACGGAAAGCTATGCAGCAGATTAACATGCATGTACGTGTGCATGAGTCACCATCATCACCTCAGCCGCCACCTACTTCCGCCTCCACGCGCACACCCCGCATGCAGCCGACAGATCATCATATCCCGCCTTGGGCATTGCCCCTTCCCCACTGCTCTTGAGCCGCATGCACATGTGCACACAGCCGTGGCCTCTCCTTGTTTCCCACTTGACCAGGGCCCCGCCGTGGCCAGCTGTTCTAGAACCATTCTCAAGAGTCAACAAGATAACCCCCTTCTCTATCCATTCCTCCCGCTGCAGGGGCGTATAATCAGTTGGGGCATATGTGGTCCATCGTATGTGCGCTGTGCCCCCCGTACAACTTGCTGGTATAGTAAAAGAAAGGTTCTATTTAAGGTGGTATATTTATTACTAATTTTTCAATGTGGGACTAAATATCAGACTAAAAGTGGCCATAGTTCGATATTTACACCCAAACAGAGGATTGGGCTTAAGAACGATCGCCTCCATAGGCTGTGACGTGATGGGCCATGACATGCGTGCAGTATACATTATACGAAATACGAACAAACAGCACGGCCACGGCCACGGTTAAACACGACGGAGGAGCGGCGAATCTTTTTTTTCTGACTTACCGTGAATCGGTTTTTTCCTAACTTACCGGTGGCGTCAGTTGTAATATATGGTTTGGTGGAAGGCTAAACTGGTCCAAAAAAGTGTAGGTACTACAAGAAACACTCCTTCCTTTATTATTAGGTATAGATAGATGGGACGGCTCGGATTTGGTGTTTGTTGTCTGTACGCAGCATCCAGGTTTTCCAATTCAGTTTTCTTGTCTCTAGGCTAGCCAAGACCTGAGTTTTTATTACTTCTTGTCGATACATATTAGTTGATTTAAATTTGTCTATATTTAAATAAATCTAGACACTATTTTTGGTATATAGGTTTATCCAAATTTTAATAAATCCAAGTCAAATAGTAATATGGGTCGGAGAAAGTAGGATTTTTCCTACGAATTTTCTTTGGATCAAAAAAATAGTGCTAAAGTTCATTTATCTTGAACTCAATTGTGTACCATTTCGAGATACTTCCCCCTGTTTACTTGTTCTACATAAACGACTATTCATGCATTTATTTTGTGTTTTTAAATCCTTTGTTTGGCTTGAGCTGTTAATTATTCATTGTGAGAAGAGAGAGTGAGTGAAAGAGTAATTGCCCCTATATGTTCTCGTGGTTGGGTTCCGTCGCACCTTCAGGGTTTCGCTTCCTTCTTTGGTAACGGTGTTGCTATATCTGTCTTCATGTGTCCGAGGAGCCCTTCGTCTGTGGTACCATCCTTTGTTCCTTGTCTGTGCCTTCCGGTGTTTTTCCGACGCGACGACATCATCTACGCCAGATCCGATGCAGAGTCTGCATCACTCCTTTGTTTCCGAACCTCGCTTGTCGAGATCTTCAGTCTGATTCCGAGAATGGTTGTACTCTTTTCTACTGATTGTGCAGAGTAATAGTTTGGGTGCGGGATGGATTGGCCCCCATGCCGACTACCCCTTCTATTCGCTTGCGTACATTGAAGTGGATGAGAATGCATCGGTTCCCTCTTTCCATCGAAGCTAGAGGTGGCTTTATTTGTTGATACCTCTACCTTCGACCTTTTGTTCCGGAGTGTTCTCTCGACGATCACGGACAGCGACCTCTTGTTAGTGGTGTCGCGAGGATCTACACGAAGCGAGAAGATTCAGATCGCCGCCCTTCTTCCCGGTATCATGAGGCAGATCTCGAGGGCGAGATCCATTGTTAGTGGTGTCGAATTGTGGCATCCCGCAAAACCACTACTAGAAAATCGCGTTGTTTTTATGCATTGCATCATCATGACCGCATGCTCATGTCATCATGCCACATTGCATTTGAGCATCGTCATCATCATGCATATTAATTTGCCTAAAAACTATTTGCGAAAGACAGTCGTTTTCTAAAATTTAACCCTCCTTCTATTTCAAATTAAAACCCGGATGCTTCCGGATATTTTTGCTTGTCTAAAATCTATTTATAAAAGCTTATTGCAAAAATTAAATAAAAATTATATTATTTTAGTGGGGCAGTCGAACGGGCCGAATCGACCCGAACGACCACCCCCAGAAATACAAACGGTCCACCTAAAATCCTACAGCTACCAGCCCTAGTCTACCCACACACCCCTCCACCTCACCCTAGCCTATCATCTCTCGCCACCTCACCCTCTCCCTCTCCTCTACCAATCCTATGCCGCCACCTACTCCCTCTCCCCTCCCTCACATGCACTCATGCACACACACAAGTCACACACCCCAGGCCCCACCCCTCCCTGGACACCACTTGACCGCCCCCTGCCCCGATCCCCACGCCGCCCGGACCCACCCTCGGCCACACACACCCCGACCGTCCCCGCTCTCGCTCTTCCCCCCGTGTCCCCCGTCTTCTTCCCTGGCTTCCTCTCCAACCCCCTGGACCCCTTCCTCCTCCACCCTTTCCCTCTCGCCGGCTCTCCGCCCCGCTCGCCCTCGCGCCGCCGCGCTCAACCACCTTCCTCCTCGCCCCCGTCCGCTTCCCCGCCTCCACCGCGCCTGGCTCGCCGTCCGTCTCAGCTCCCCGCATCTCCCTGCTCCGCCTCGCCTGCGCCCGCCGAGCTCGCCGCCTCCAGCACGCCTCCCCGTGAGGACCCCTGCAGGCCGCCGCCGGCCGCACCGCCGCCCGCCGGCGCGCGACCTCGTCTGCCCGCCTGCCTCCACCCGCTCCGGCCTCGGCCCCGCCTCCAGCGCGCCGCGCCCTTCCCCTCCTCCTCTGCTCTCTCGCCAGCGCGTTCCCCTCCGCCCCGTCTGCCTCTCCCGCTCCCCGTCGCTGGCCACCGCGTCCCCTCGCCTGGCCGCCTCCACCGCCTCCGTCAGCCGCCGCCAAGAGCTCCTCCGCCCCGGCCCCCACCCAGCGCGCGTCGCCAGCAACCTCCATCGCCGGCGAGCCACCCCACCTCCGCGCGGCCCCTCCCCCTTCGGCCAAGCTCGCCGTCGCCCTCCGCGTCCGTCCTCGCCGCGATGCGCCGCCAGGAGCTGAGCCGCCGCTCCCCCTCGCAGTCTCCACTCACCATAGGACCCCGCCCCCGACCGTGGTGGCCATGGAGGGCTTCTGTTCTGCCGCTCGAGGGAGCTGCTGCTCGCGGGAGAGGCACCAAGACGTGAGCCACGGAGGGAGATGGGCAGATGGCCTTCACCGTCGCCAAGTTCCAACCATGCCACGAACAGCCGCGCCCGGGCTCCGTCCCCGTCCATGTGCTTGCCGGCCGTTGTTGTCTGATGGTGGTGTTAGGCTGTACCTGATGGATGTGTCCACCGCGCGGTTGAGGCCGAATCACCATAGCTTTTGTCTGTGTGATCCAAGGAAACCATGGTCTTCTCTCGGGACACCAAGTACTCCTGTATGGTGCCGCACGCCAAGTCCTCCGTCACCGGTTAGGTGGTAACTCAAGATCGTCCACAGGGATCTGGCGTCCGAGACCAACTCGCTAAAATGCTTCGTATCAACATGATCTTCCTCGGGCCTTCGACATGGAACGCCAAGGTCCACCGGCGCCAAACCCAAGACCGACTTCGTCACCCGAGAACTCTGACAAGGACGCCAAGTTCGTCGAGAGCCCGGACGCCAAGATCTTCATCCCGAACGACAAGTCCGACCCGAACCACAGACCCGACAAGATCTTCGCGACAATAAGAACGACACCGACCCAAGTCTTGCTTCCCGGGTGCGACAAGATCGACCTCAGTCATCCGAGAACGCTCCCGCCGAGACCGAACCCCAGATCCGGACCCTGAGACCCGACCCCGAAAACCCCGAACCCCCCGGGACCAAGATCGTCAAACCCTAATGTGTGAACCCTTTTCTCGAGCCCTATTTTATAAATATAATTCAAATTGTTGCATATTAAATGATCATACTTGCATGCATATTGTCGTGTGGTTTGGGGGCCTTATGCCGATTCACCTCATAATTAAATATGGGGCCCATATGCGGGCAAATCTAGTCGTATATTGGCCTCATTTAAAATTGTGTAGCGCACCGGTGATATAATTTGCCTTGTTAAGACAACATTTAATTTGCGGGGTAGATAAACAACTTGAACCATATAATCATCTGTCGGGACCCCTGGTTCCACTTAATATGACCTAATTGCATCGCACATTTGCCATGCCATGCATCAACCATGCATCATGCCGATCTTCTGCCGTTGCACTAAATACTGCATCCGGTGTTTATTCTAGTGATTTGCTTCTTCGCGGATAAGGCCGTTGAGTTGATGTGAGCTTCGCCCCGATCTTCGGATGAACCTTCGACAATGTTTTCAGGCGAGCATCTCCCCCTTTCTACCTATCTTACTTTTATAGTATTTATTCCCTCCTGTTGATCTATTGCTATCTGTGTTGCGACGCTCTAGTTTCATACCCGTGATATTCCTTGCAGCCGTATATTGCCTTGGACACCTCCTATTACCTGTTTTGTGGTAGTTAGTTGGACTTGCGCGTCGTATTCGCTTGCTCAAGTGCTGTTGCGTGTTGTCAAGTGCCACAGTTGTTGGAGTAATGCCGCATGTTTGATGTTGGATATGATCATGGGTTTACTTATCGTTCACTTTAATTCCTGTTTAACAACTAAAATTGAAGTAAGTAAGCAGAGGCATCGGTGGGTGATAGATAATATTTGGTTTCCGAACGCCCACTTGTGTCCCGTAGGACCCCGAGTACTTGATACCTGTTCCTTGATTTATCGCGATATCCACATCCGGGAGGTATATGGGACCCCCCTTAGCCAGAGCTTGATTCAGTCTTATTTCTTGGGGCCACAAACTAGTTTGAGGTTTTATTTACGATCCTGTACTTATGCCATGCTTTACTGCTTTATTACGATTGTGCGATGGATAGCACACTGTACTGTTTAGGTAAGCGGAGTGTTTTCGCGGTATCGACACCCCGAGTTTTCGGGTTCCCAGTCGTTTACAGCCATTGTCGCAAACCTCGGGTCCGTCTCGGAGCTAGCTTACTTCGTTGCGGGTGTACTCCAAGGGGTGGCCCCCTGAAATATTTCTGAATCCTGTGATTGCTTTGTCGTGAAGGCCTCGTTGGGTTTTGATTTGGTTTTTCCGAGGCTGATCGAGTGTGTGTTGCTATTTGTGCACCCCGGCCGGGTTAAAACTTTCTGAAAGCCGTGTCCGCAGTTATGGACGACTTGGAGAACAGTATCTCGATCATAGACAAGCATAACTAAAGTAGTGCTATAAATTTGACTTCATAATGACTAGTAATCAGCTTCACTATAATGGAATGGCTAACTAAAACTTCCCACAATTGCTTGTTTGGTTTGTCGCTTGCGACAATTGTATCTGACTAGTAAGTATTGCAACTACAACGGAATGGCTAAATAAAAGTACCAACAACTGCTGGGTTTTGGGTTATCTCATGCTAATTGTATCTGATTAGTAAGTGTTGCAACTATAACGGAATGGTTAACTAAAATGACCCACTGCTTATTTTATCAAGATGATTATCTATACCTGACTAGTAATTGTTGCAACGATAACTGAATAAATAAAACTGCCAACTGTGTGAGTTCCTCGGTTGACTTCCTCGTTTTGGTCTCGAGGGGGAAACACCAGGATGGGTTTGTTTGGTGTTAGCTTCAGGTTGGATCCGAGTAGGTCATTCTTATCCCTCTCTGATAACCGACGGTTGTAGCGAGTCTCTATAGGTTGTCTAGTGCATGCTGCCGCTGCCGCTTCAGTCCACCATACCTATGTAGGCGAGGACCGCCGAATTCTAGTCTCGCCGTGTACTGGCCTCAGTACTGACGCTCCTTTCTTTTCCTTTGCCCTTCGTCGGCACCCCTTTTGTTAAGCAGGTTTGAGATCGACGTTGTTAGCAGGGTTACCCTTCCGGCTTGGCCTGGGCAGGGTTATGGACGCCATTGGTTATTCTTCAGGGCTCTTAGCCCCATTTGCATCTTGTTCGTAGCCGGACACTGTACCGTTTTACAGGTGATTTGGATCTTTGTATATTATATCTGTATTCTTGACTCATGGAGTCGCTGTTATATATATCTGTTCTGTGGGTCCCATCGAGGACTGTTGTGTAATGTTATTACTTCGTTTTCCACCCGCACGAAAGTGCCTGGTGGGCACCTTTGAATCGTTTCTATGCGGGTTTGGCGATTTTTGCTAAAACTTGCATAGGTCCGATTCTGAGGGTGTTACAGAGTGGTATCAGAGCTCAGCAGTTGCGATACCCCACAAGTCCAGCCTGTAGGATAACCTAGCTAACGGCCGAAGTAGAGTGTCAAAACTATTTTTGAAAATCGGTTGGATAGTTCTGATTAGGTCTGATTTCACTCCTTACCCCTCTGCTATTCTCCTCTTATCTCGACGTGTTTTGAATCTGCTCTCTTACCTTCTTCTAGTCCAGGATTTCTCGTGGTTGGGTTCCGTCGCACCTTCAGGGTTTCGCTTCCTTCTTTGGTAACGGTGTTGCTACATCTGTCTTCATGTGTCCGAGGAGCCCTTCGTCTGTGGTAGCATCCTTTGTTCCTTGTCTGTGCCTTCCGGTGTTTTTCCGACGCGACGACATCATCTACGCCAGATCCGATGCAGAGTCTGCATCACTCCTTTGTTTCCGAACCTCGCTTGTCGAGATCTTCAGTCTGATTCCGAGAATGGTTGTACTCTTTTCTACTGATTGTGCAGAGTAATAGTTTGGGTGCGGATGGATTGGCCCCCATGCCGACTACCCCTTCTATTCGCTTGCGTACATTGAAGTGGATGAGAATGCATCGGTTCCCTCTTTCCATCGAAGCTAGAGGTGGCTTTATTTGTTGATACCTCTACCTTCGACCTTTTGTTCCGGAGTGTTCTCTCGACGATCACGGACAGCGACCTCTTGTTAGTGGTGTCGCGAGGATCTACACGAAGCGATAAGATTCAGATCACCGCCCTTCTTCCCGGTATCATGAGGCGGATCACGAGGGCGAGATCCATTGTTAGTGGTGTCGAATTGTGGCATCCCGCAAAACCACTACTAGAAAATCGCGTTGTTTTTGTGCATTGCATCATCATGACCGCATGCTCATGTCATCATGCCACATTGCATTTGAGCATCGTCATCATCATGCATATTAATTTGCCTAAAAACTATTTGCGAAAGACAATCGTTTTCTAAAATTTAACCCTCCTTCTATTTCAAATTAAAACCCGGATGCTTCCGGATATTTTTGCTTGTCTAAAATCTATTTATAAAAGCTTATTGCAAAAATTAAATAAAAATTATATTATTTTAGTGGGGCAGTTGAACGGGCCGAATCGACCCGAACGACCACCCCCAGAAATACAAACGGTCCACCTAAAATCCTACAGCTACCAGCCCTAGTCTACCCACACCCCCCCTCCACCTCACCCCAGCCTATCATCTCTCGCCACCTCACCCTCTCCCTCTCCTCTACCAATCCTATGCCGCCACCTACTCCCTCTCCCCTCCCTCACATGCACTCACGCACACACACAAGTCACACACCCCAGGCCCCACCCCTCCCTGGACACCACCTGACCGCCCCCTGCCCCGATCCCCACGCCGCCCGGACCCACCCTCGGCCACACACACCCCGACCGTCCCCGCTCTCGCTCTTCCCCCCGTGTCCCCCGTCTTCTTCCCTGGCTTCCTCTCCAACCCCCTGGACCCCTTCCTCCTCCACCCTCTCCCTCTCGCCGGCTCTCCGCCCCGCTCGCCCTCGCGCCGCCGCGCTCAACCACCTTCCTCCTCGCCCCCGTCCGCTTCCCCGCCTCCACCGCGCCTGGCTCGCCGTCCGCCTCAGCTCCCCGCATCTCCCTGCTCCGCCTCGCCTGCGCCCGCCGAGCTCGCCGCCTCCAGCACGCCTCCCCGTGAGGACCCCTGCAGGCCGCCGCCGGCCGCACCGCTGCCCGCCGGCGCGTTCCCCTCCGCCCCGTCTGCCTCTCCCGCTCCCCGTCGCCGGCCACCACGTCCCCTCGCCTGGCCGCCTCCACCGCCTCCGTCAGCCGCCGCCAAGAGCTCCTCCGCCCCGGCCCCCACCCAGCGCGCGTCGCCAGCAACCTCCGTCGCCAGCGAGCCACCCCACCTCCGCGCGGCCCCTCCCCCTTCGGCCAAGCTCGCCGTCGCCCTCCGCGTCCGCCCTCGCCGCGATGCGCCGCCAGGAGCTGAGCCGCCGCTCCCCCTCGCAGTCTCCACTCACCGTAGGACCCCGCCCCCGACCGTGGTGGCCATGGAGGGCTTCTGTTCTGCCGCTCGAGGGAGCTGCTGCTCGCGGGAGAGGCACCAAGACGTGAGCCACGGAGGGAGATGGGCAGATGGCCTTCACCGTCGCCAAGTTCCAACCATGCCACGAACAGCCGCGCCCGGGCTCCGTCCCTGTCCATGTGCTTGCCGGCCGTTGTTGTCTGATGGTGGTGTTAGGCTGTACCTGATGGATGTGTCCACCGCGCGGTTGAGGCCGAATCACCATAGCTTTTGTCTGTGTGATCCAAGGAAACCATGGTCTTCTCTCGGGACACCAAGTACTCCTGTATGGTGCCGCACGCCAAGTCCTCCGTCACCGGTTAGGTGGTAACTCAAGGTCGTCCACAGGGATCTGGCGTCCGAGACCAACTCGCTAAAATGCTTCGTATCAACATGATCTTCCTCGGGCCTTCGACATGGAACGCCAAGGTCCACCGGCGCCAAACCCAAGACCGACTTCGTCACCCGAGAACTCTGACAAGGACGCCAAGTTCGTCGAGAGCCCGGACGCCAAGATCTTCATCCCGAACGACAAGTCCGACCCGAACCACAGACCCGACAAGATCTTCGCGACAATAAGAACGACACCGACCCAAGTCTTGCTTCCCGGGTGCGACAAGATCGACCTCAGTCATCCGAGAACGCTCCCGCCGAGACCGAACCCCAGATCCGGACCCTGAGACCCGACCCCGAAAACCCCGAACCCCCCGGGACCAAGATCGTCAAACCCTAATGTGTGAACCCTTTTCTCGAGCCCTATTTTATAAATATAATATCAAATTGTTGCATATTAAATGATCATACTTGCATGCATATTGTCGTGTGGTTTGGGGGCCTTATGCCGATTCACCTCATAATTAAATATGGGGCCCATATGCGGGCAAATCTAGTCGTATATTGGCCTCATTTAAAATTGTGTAGCGCACCGGTGATATAATTTGCCTTGTTAAGACAACATTTAATTTGCGGGGTAGATAAACAACTTGAACCATATAATCATCTGTCGGGACCCCTGGTTCCACTTAATATGACCTAATTGCATCGCACCTTTGCCATGCCATGCATCAACCATGCATCATGCCGATCTTCTGCCGTTGCACTAAATACTGCATCCGGTGTTTATTCTAGTGATTTGCTTCTTCGCGGATAAGGCCGTTGAGTTGATGTGAGCTTCGCCCCGATCTTCGGATGAACCTTCGACAATGTTTTCAGGCGAGCATCTCCCCCTTTCTACCTATCTTACTTTTATAGTATTTATTCCCTCATGTTGATCTATTGCTATCTGTGTTGCGACGCTCTAGTTTCGTACCCGTGATATTCCTTGCAGCCGTATATTGCCTTGGACACCTCCTATTACCTGTTTTGTGGTAGTTAGTTGGACTTGCGTGTCGTAGTCGCTTGCTCAAGTGCTGTTGCGTGTTGTCAAGTGCCACAGTTGTTGGAGTAATGCCGCATGTTTGATGTTGGATATGATCATGGTTTTACTTATCGTTCACTTTAATTCCTGTTTAACAACTAAAATTGAAGTAAGTAAGCAGAGGCATCGGTGGGTGATAGATAATATTTGGTTTCCGAACGCCCACTTGTGTCCCGTAGGACCCCGAGTACTTGATACCTGTTCCTTGATTTATCGCGCTATCCACATCCGGGAGGTATATGGGACCCCCCCTTAGCCAGAGCTTGATTCAGTCTTATTTCTTGGGGCCACAAACTAGTTTGAGGTTTTATTTACGATCCTGTACTTATGCCATGCTTTACTGCTTTATTACGATTGTGCGATGGATAGCACACTGTACTGTTTAGGTAAGCGGAATGTTTTCGCGGTATCGACACCCCGAGTTTTCGGGTTCCCAGTCGTTTACAGCCATTGTCGCAAACCTAGGGTCCGTCTCAGAGCTAGCTTACTTCGTTGCGGGTGTACTCCAAGGGGTGGCCCCCTGAAATATTTCTGAATCCTGTGATTGCTTTGTCGTGAAGGCCTCGTTGGGTTTTGATTTGGTTTTTCCGAGGCTGATCGAGTGTGTGTTGCTATTTGTGCACCCCGGCCGGGTTAAAACTTTCTGAAAGCCGTGTCCGCGGTTATGGACGACTTGGAGCACAGTATCTCGATCATAGACAAGCATAACTAAAGTAGTGCTATAAATTTGACTTCATAATGACTAGTAATCAGCTTCACTATAATGGAATGGCTAACTAAAACTGCCCACAATTGCTTGTTTGGTTTGTCGCTTGCGACAATTGTATCTGACTAGTAAGTATTGCAACTACAACGGAATGGCTAAATAAAAGTACCAACAACTGCTGGGTTTTGGGTTATCTCATGCTAATTGTATCTGATTAGTAAGTGTTGCAACTATAATGGAATGGTTAACTAAAATGACCCACTGCTTATTTTATCAAGATGATTATCTATACCTGACTAGTAATTGCTGCAACGATAACTGAATAAATAAAACTACCAACTGTGTGAGTTCCTCGGTTGACTTCCTCGTTTTGGTCTCGAGGGGGAAACACCAGGATGGGTTTGTTTGGTGTTAGCTTCAGGTTGGATCCGAGTAGGTCATTCTTATCCCTCTCTGATAACCGACGGTTGTAGCGAGTCTCTATAGGTTGTCTAGTGCATGCTGCCGCTGCCGCTTCAGTCCACCATACCTATGTAGGCGAGGACCGCCGAATTCTAGTCTCGCCGTGTACTGGCCTCAGTACTGACGCTCCTTTCTTTTCCTTTGCCCTTCGTCGGCACCCCTTTTATTAAGCAGGTTTGAGATCGACGTCGTTAGCAGGGTTACCCTTCCGGCTTGGCCTGGGCAGGGTTATGGACGCCATTGGTTATTCTTTAGGGCTCTTAGCCCCATTTGCATCTTGTCCGTAGCCGGACACTGTACCGTTTTACAGGTGATTTGGATCTTTGTATATTATATCTGTATTCTTGACTCATGGAGTCGCTGTTATATATATCTGTTCTGTGGGTCCCATCGAGGACTGTTGTGTAATGTTATTACTTCGTTTTCCACCCGCACGAAAGTGCCTGGTGGGCACCTTTGAATCGTTTCTATGCGGGTTTGGCGATTTTTGCTAAAACTTGCATAGGTCCGATTCTGAGGGTGTTACAGTTTTTGACCTCCATTGTTGACCCCTTTGAGCTTTCTTCCTCTCCCTTCCCTCCTATGATTCTTGCATCTTTTTGAGGGCTTTGGAAGAGGAGATCTAGATCTACAATCCCCACCACTCAAATCCTTCTCTAAGTGAGGGGAACCCATCGGATCTAGATCTTGGAGTCATTTGTTGGTTTCCACCATTGTTCTTCCTCTCTAATTCCTCCCTGGAACTTGTTGCTTTGGTGGGATTTGAGAGTGAAGGATTTGAGCATCCTTGGTGTTCTTGCTTTGCATTCTTGCATAAGTGTTGAGCTCTCCATTACGATTTGTTCGAGTGAGAGACCGTGAGCTTGTTACTTTTGGAGGGTGACCTCCTAGTTGGCTTGGCGGTTGGTGCCGCGGTGTTCTCTTCGTGGAAGATTGTGAAGAGACCAGGGCTTCTCCTTCGTGGAGCTTGTGAAGTGGTTGTGGAGCTTGCCATCTTCGGAGTGGAGGAAAAGCTAGCCATAAGGAAAGGGTCTATTCCTTCGTGTGATAGACTCGGAGAAGAAGGTGATCCTTTGTGGTGCGTGAGAAATCCTTCGTGGAACCTCACACCTCTCCAACGTGACGTAGCCCCCTTCCCAAAGGTGGTGAACACGGGAATACATATTCGTCTTTGCGTGTCTCGGTTATCTCTATATCCGAGCTTACTTTCCTTGTGATAGCCATCGAGCTTGAAGTACTTATATCTTGTTTATCACTTGTGGTATATCTTGTGCTATCTTGCTTAGCTTAATTTATTGTTGGTGCACTTAGTTGAGCCTAGTGTATTTAGGTTTTGTGCTTCTAAAATAAACGTTAGTTTAATTCCGCATTCTATCAAGCCAAAACCATAATAGGTTTGAAATTTCCTATTCACCCCCTCTAGGCGACATCTATATCCTTTCAATTGGTAACAGAGCAAGGTCTCTCCTTGTTTAGGCTTCACCGCCTAGAGTGTAAAGATGTCGGCTAGTAGTATAGTGCACAATGACACAATTATCTTTGATGGCACAAATTATACTTTGTGGAGAAATTGCTTGCTTTATAATCTTCGGACCTTGTGTCCAAATATTGAGAGATTTCTAGATGTAGGTTTTTCTCCTCCGATGGATCCTCAAAATCTATCTTTAGCGGATGAGAAAAATTTACATCTCGAAGCTCAAGTATCTAATGAGATTATTTTCTCTTTGAGTCCCACAGTTAATTTGTTCTTGACGATTGTAAAGCGCAAGTCGTCTCATGAGAAGTGGACCAAGCTTAAAGAAATATTTGGTGGTTCCATTTCTAATATTGTCGGTGGTTTCTCCGAGGAGATCTCTTTTCCTTCACATCATGAAGAGCTCCAAGTTGCTTCCACCTCCGGCCGCGATGAGTTCTCATCCTCATCCACTTCACCAACGTGTGGCAAGACACAAGGTAAATATATGATGAGTCGTGTTGGGAATTGCAATGTTGATATTATGCTTGCTAATGATGATCCTTCATCTCTATCCCATTGCAATGTTTCTTCTTTGGACTTAAGCACTTCTTGAAACAATGATGATATATCCCCTTTTGTTGCTAGTCCTTGTATATCATCTAGAAATTATTTGAGTACTAGTGTAGATGATATGCTTGATTTGCCTTGTTCCCATGAACAAAATGCTTCTATTTCCTCTAGTTGTTTATCTAACAATGTAGAGGAAATCAAACATTCTATGGAGCAAGACATGATCATGAATGAATATTCAATAATATCCTCATCTTCATCCTCCCATGCTCACATGTGCCTTATGGCAAGAGGATCAAAGGTATCTCCTACTTTGGATCCCAATATATCTTCTAAAGATAATAGCAATGATAATGATGATAGTGATGATGACATTGATGAGGATACTAGTGCTCTCTTGCCTGAGTTGACTTTTTTGTGTACCTCTCTTCGTGGTAATAATAAGGCCGATAATTGTCTCAAATACGTTATGGACACCATAACTAAACAAATGGGAACCATAGAGGAGTTGGATTTCCAACTTGATGATAGGAGTCAGAGATTTAATCTCCTTAAGCAAGAGCTTTCCGAGGAGAAGCACACTAATTGTCTCCTCACACAAAAAATTGAATCTTATGAGCTTGAAAAGAAAAATTCCATTAATGATGCTTGTGATACTAACTCTACTTCTTGTGAAGCATCTACCCTAAAGGAGAACGTTGAGCTGAGGGCTCAACTTGAGTTGCTAACTAGTAAGTATAGGAAATTGGAAGAAAGTCATGAAAAGCTCTTAGGCTCTCATAATGATCTTCTAATCTCCCATGATGGGCTAATGTTAGCTCGTGAGGCAAGTATTACCAAGGTAACATCTTCTGAGCCTCTTTTGGACATTAGCACAACTTCTACTCAAAATGCTATTTTGCCATGTGTTAGTCCTAGTAATCCATCTAGCCATACTATTGATAAACTTTGTGTTGGATTACTTGCTTTTCCTTGTTGCTCTAACAATGAAGCTTCTACTTCCTCTAGTACTTGTATTTCTTCTAACCATGTAGAGGAAATCAAAGAGCTCAAGGCCCAAGTCACTTCCTTGAGGAATGACTTGGAAAAGAGTCATGAAGGGAAATCCACACTCGATAATATTTTGAGTGTGCAAAAATCCCCTAATGATAAATGTGGACTTGGATTCAAATCCAATAACAAGAACAAGTCCAAGAGAAACAATAAGAAGGGCCAAAACCAAGTCAAGAATCCGGCCAAGATTATTTGCTTCAAGTGCAAGGTTGAAGGACATCATGTAAGATCTTGTCCATTGAAGAAAAAGCACTTGAGTGAGAAGCAACAAGGGAAGCGGCCACAAGTACAAGGTCAAGGCCAAGTTGAAGTTAGGCCACTTCCGAAGAAGAATCAAGATAATGCTCCCCAAGCCAAGAAATCAAGGAAGAAGAGAAAGGGGAGCACTTGTTGATACATATGTCGTGTGAAGGGGCACTTTGCCTCTTCATGTTCAAACGGTACCTTATCTAACCCTATCATTGTTGATGATGATTATTATCTTAGGAAGGATAAGGATGGCATTGTGTTTTCCAAGTTTGTTGGAACTCAAAGTGGTGTCAAGAAAAGAGCCATTTGGGTTGCCAAGCCTATTGTGACTAACCTCTTAGTACCCAAATTTGTTGGGGACCAACAAGCTCAAACTTGATCAATAGGTGTTTATGGAGGGCATTGAAGACTTGGCTAACCCATAAAGAATTAAGGGATCTTCATATATTATATTTGATCTAGCCAAGTCATACGGATTATCATTTCCTTATCTTATATCCAATGTGCCTCTTCGCGGTAACTTGTACTTAACCCATTTATTTTGTAAGTTACTTGCCCCTTTACATGTTTTGGTTGTGTACCAAGTATGTGTTTGTATTTGGTGTGCCTCATGCTTGATTATTTTGTGCATTCAAGTATGTCTAGGTGTTTGGCACATCATTTACCCGTGTGTTTTGTTTTGAGCCTCTAATGCATCTTGATGATATCTTATTTCGCTCTTTTCGAGTGGTTAATGGAACATCCCATTTTGGAGGAGTGACATGCCCCGCGCATCTCTCAAACCTTAAAATGTGTGTACATGAGTACCACCACTTAGTATTGATATTGCAAGCTTATCTAGTCACTATGCGGTGTGTCATACTCATGAGAAATTCAAATTCTAAATGTCCATTAATTCTCTCTAGTCGAGGTTGCTTTTCCTCTTATTAAGAAAATTGAATATCACATTATGGGGGAGTAATATGCTTCTTTTGCATATCAAAATCCTAGGAAATGTGAACATATGAGGTAGTGCCACTTAGAGTTGATATTGTTGATTATCTTGTTTCTAGGTGGAATGTTGTCTCAAAAAAGGTCCTATTTTTGTTAGAAGCTTTTATTGCTCGTCTTTTTGGTCTTTGTTTGAGCAAGAAATTCTTAATGCGGTCTTCCTCAAATACATATCTCTATATCTTTTTGGGAGACCATTTGCTTCAAGTTATTCTAATCATTGCTTTGCATGATTGTGTGACTAGATTGAAGCTATCAAGAATCTCTATCTTTGCATAGTGCTTAATATTTTTATTCCTATCCTATGCTTTTTATTGTGAAGATTTATCTTTAATATCCGTGCAATATACCATCGGAAATCAATTCCAATACACTCATTGTCTTCGACAATTGATATACTTATGTGTGGTAGCATTTGTGGATCATCTTCACCTTGGATTTCACCTCTTATTGCCTTATTTCTTTCCAAAAATTTGTTGTGGCTCCCATTGTCTTCATTGGCTTTTGAACATCTCTATGATGATGTTTTTGATTATTATAAAATGTGTTTTAGTGGAAGACAAACCTTTTCTTCTCAGAACCTTGTGCCATTGTGAAAAGTGTTAAGGGTCTGGTTTATTTGTTGAAACCTTGCTCTTTTGGGAGTTTGTTATCTCATTCTTTATTTTCTATTTTATTTGCTTGAATGAGATAAATCGTTGAGTATTTTTGTTTTTATTTCATATTTTTGCTCAATAGTTTTTGCTTAGTTCATTGGTTTAACTTCGTTGAACAAATCTTGTGTTGTTGATATAGTTTGGGCAACAAAAGTGTTTGGTCACACCTTGTATGCCTTATTGAATATTTGGGTGATTTGTCCAAATTATATCTTCGTTGGATCTTGAAAGTATCGCGAATGCATGCTTACTAAATGTATATCTCATATCATTTTTGCTTTCTTTGATCCAATATATAGGGCATACTCCATCAAATCCTTAAACAGCTAAGATGTGCATGAAATTCAAATTTCATCTCTAAATATGCACATATTTTTATGGAGTGTGTCCTATGTGTTGTGATTAGTCTAACCACTTTGGACCCAATAAGTTTGGGGACCAAGATGTACTTGAATGTTGTTTTAGGTGTTGGAGATATGCCCAAGAGGCAATAATAAAGTGGTTATTATCATATCTTCACACTTATGATAAATGTTTACATACCATGCTATAATTGTATTAACCGGAAACATTAATACTTGTGTGATTTGTAAACTTAATTTGAAGTCCCTAGTATAGCCTCTATACTTCACTAGCTTGTTGGTTGATAAATGATTGTGGTTTCCCTATCATGAACATTGAGATGTTATCAACAACAAGATCATATCGTTAGGAGAATGATATGGTGGACATACTCCTATAGATAAGCATAGCATAAAGATCAAGTCATTTCATTAGTTCAATTGCTATATGCTTTCTGATACATAGTAACCTAATTCCTTCGACCATGAGATCATGCATATCACCTTTACCGGATGGATGCTTTGATGACATCAAACACCACACCGTAACTGGGTGGCTATAAAGGTGGTATTGAGTGTTCGGAAAGTATTGGTTGAAACACATGGATCAAGAGTGGGATTTGTCCATCCATATGACGGATAGATATACTCTGGGCCCTCTCGGTGGAATGTCATCCAATTAGCTTGCAAGCATGTGACTGGCTCACAAGGGATCACATATCACGGGAACGAGAAAAGAGTACTTATCAGTAACGAGGTTGAACTAGGTATGCAGAGATACCGACGATCATAACCTCGGATAAGTAAACTATCGTGAGACAAAGGGAAATTGGTATCGTATGTAAGTGGTTCATTCGATCGCAAAGTAATCGTAGAAATATGTGGGAGCCATATGAATTTCCAGATTCCTCTATTGGTTATTGTTCGGAGAAGTGTCTCGATCATGTCCGCATAATTCACGAACCGTAGGGAGACACACTTAAGGATTCGACGTTGTTTGAGTAGTTATGGTATTATGAGAAAGAGACCGAATGTTGTTCGGAGTCTCGGATGGGATCCGGGATATCACGAGGTGATCCGGAATGGTCCGGAGAATAAGATTCATATAAGGAAAGTCCCGTTTCGGAGTTCGGGAATGATTCCGGTGTTTTCATCGGGAATGTTCTAGAAGGTTCCGGATTGTCCGGCACTCCGGGGGGGAGGGTACATGAGTGTGTCATTGAATGATTGCATCATGTACTAAGTGTTCTTGCTGTTCCAAAAAACATGAAAGTCAAATTGCCAGTTTGAAAGTCAAACGGCTAAAATAGGAAACTGTGGGAAACAGGAAACTGTGGGAAACAAGCAAGAGGAGTTGGAACCAACTTGGAGGAGGAGTCCCACTCCTCCAAGCCGGCGCCCAGCCCAAGGCCGACTTGGGGAGGGACTCCCCTCCCCTGGCCGCGCCTCCCCATCCATAAAAGGAGGGGCAGGGCTCCCCTCCTAGAACACACAAGTTCCTATCTTCTACCTCCGGTTTAGAGCCGTTTTGGTTTAGAGCTTCTAATTGCTTTAGCCAGCAGTTTAGAGCCTTCTAATTGGTTTAGAGCCTTCTAATTGGTGTGTCTAATTACTAGACCACTAATAGCCTCTCTCATAAGCTCCACCATACTCGCACCGGCTTAAGGCGAAGCCCTGCGGGATTTCCCCTCTACTTCCGGTACCACGCCGTTGTGCTGCCGGAATCGCGAGGAGAGTGCTACAACCTCCGCTGCCTGCTGGAACAAGGGAGAGGAAGGTCTTCGTCGAGTACCGAACGTGTGACCGACTACGGGAGCGCTGCCGGAACATGGCGCCGGAAGGATCGTCTACACGATCTTGAGATCGGAAGTGTACGACTACATCACCCACGAGAATCTGCTCTCGTTAACCGCTTTGGAATCTTCGAGGGTGAGTTCCTCTATCGACTCGTTGCTACAATCTAGTAGATAGATCTTGGCTTGTTTGTTTGTATGCGATAGAAATTTTTTTTTGTTTTCCATGCTACGAACCCCTACAGTGGTATCAGAGCCGTGTCTATATGTAGATCTGTTGCACGAGTAGAACACAATGGTCATTGTGGGCGTTGATGCTTTTATTGTCGATTGCTTTTTGTGTACTTTGCATCTTGCGGTATGTTGGGATGAAGCGGCCCGGGCTAACCTTACATGACATCGTTCATGAGACTTGCTCCACGCTTGACATGCAACTTGTATTGCATAAGTGGCTTTGCGGGTGCCTGTTTCTCCTAGCATAGTTAAGATCCAATTTACAACGGGTGATTAACAATACTAGTATCAATGTTGTGGTTCTTGTTCGTAAGTTAGAACGACACTTACTGAAAGCCCCAAACCACGTAAAATATGCAAAGAAAGTAGAGGCGTCTAACTTTGTTTTGCAGGGGTGTGCTGTGATGTGATATGGCCATGATTGTGATTATATATGATGTATGCAATGTTCCTTATTGTAAGTTGGCAACCGGCAGGAGCCATATGGTTGTCTTTAATTTATGTTAAGACCCGCGTGTCTATTCAAAGTAGTTGTAATAGTTGAAGCCGGTGGACGACAACCATGGAGAAGCGTCATTGACCTTGATGCAATGTCGGTGATGATGGAGATCATGTTCGTGCTAGAAGATGGAGATCGGAAGCACAAAGAAGAAAGGCCATATCATATCACATATTATGAATTGCATGTGATGTTAATCCTTTATGCATCTTGTATTGCTTAGTAGACGACGGTAGCTTTATAAGATGATCCCTCATGCACATGAATTTCAAGTCACAAAGTGTTCACCCTTAGTTAGCACCGTTGCTAAAGCTTGTTGTTTCGAAGCACCACGTGATGATCGGGTGTGTTATATTCCGCAAGTGTATACAACGTAAGCAAGCCAGATTTGCTTATGCGGTAGCTAAGGTTTGATCTTGACGAGCCTAGCATGTACAGACATGGCCTCAGGAACACGGATTACCGAAAGGTAGAGCATGAGTCATATAGTAGATATGATGAACATGTTGATTGTTCGCCATTGAAGCTATATCAACTCTCGTGATGATCGGTTTTGATGTGGTGGATTTGGTTCGTGTGATCACTAAAACAATGTGAGGGATATTGTTTTGAGTGGGAGTTCACCTAGATTAATTTAATTATTAATTAGAACTCAATTTATCATAAACTAAATCAAAGTGAATTTGCATAGTTGTTGTAGTCATTGGCATCCGTTTACCACCTAGCGCTTAGTTATAATTGAGATGATAGAACTATAGAATTCTGGTTAGTTACTTTACGAACTGGTATCGTATTGTTTTGAAGTGTTAATCTAAAGTTTAAAAGTCCTATTGCAAACTTTCAGTAAGTTCCGGTTACTCCATGAAGTTTAATAATTAGTATTAAATCAAGAGTAACAATTCCAAGTGTTAGTATATAAGTATCATGTTTGTCTCCATGATTCTTGATATTCAAAGGATTCTCTTAATATCAAGGTTATCTAGGATCTGAAAGAGTTGTTTCAGAAACCATGATGTGTGGAAGATATTGTGATATCTGAAACGAAGTTTTGGTTACAACATGATAGAGTATAATATGGCAAAGTTCATGTTCTCATATTTTGATGAGAATTTGCAAAAAGGTTGGAGACACTTGTTGTCCTAATCCTCCAAAAGGTTTTGGATAGCAACATTATACTCATAATTCATTGTTATAAGCTAAAAGTAGCTTGATCATGGACGAGTCCATGATAAAGGTGAATATTTGATGTAGTTAAAATGTTTACTACACCAAGAGATTACTAAAGAAAGGAATTTGAAAGAACACCAAACATTTGATGATGGTGATCTACTTCAAAGTGCAAGTCCAAAGACATTGGTATTTAACTATACACGCTTTGGACTATGTGTCATATGTATGACTCCACTATTGATGTTGATAGATTCTTTCAAACTGGAAAGGAAATACTGAAAGAGAATCTCATAAATATATGGCAGAAAAGAAAAGACTGGAATCGTTCAGTTTAAGTATATAGATGATATACATGTTATGGCTATATTCTTTGCTTATTAAACAATGTGGTTCTTAAGTATTTGATACTGAATTTGTTGGTGTGAATCGTCATACAAAACAACACAATTCATGAACTACAATGGCCTAAGTAACTAGCAAAATAATATGTGATGATGTTCATCGAGAACAAATAAAGGGTTATTGTGTTGCTCGTTAAACATCAAAGCTTGCCTTCAAGATTTGTTTTATCAGGTATTATGAGAACAAAAGGGTTGTTCAAATAATTTCCGTAATCCATAAAAGATGGATGATTCGCAAATCTCGTTGGAGAAATCACATCCATAAAACTAGTGCTAAAATGTCGAAAGACAAATTGATTGAAAGATCACTTAGGAAGTGACATCGCCGTTTAAATTATATTGGAAAGAAAACATGAAGAAAATCCATATGGATGGAATTTTGGAGTCTATTTGATTTTGATCAAATGACGCTTGTGAAACTTTCTTAGAGATAATTAAAACTTCGTTCATAGGCCAAAAGGGAACGATAGACTAACTTATTGGAACTTGTACATATTGTTGTATGAAGTCCATTATGTATAGTCAAGAGCGATGGATTTCAACTTCATGTGCTTTCTCCGAAAATTTGAGTGAATATATGAATATTTACTTAATAAGGATGAAGTGTGAAATATTTGAAGAGTTCAAAGACTTTCAAGATGAAGTGCAAAATCATTGTAACAAGAATATAAATAGTTTATGATAAAGATCATAAAGGAAGATATTTGAGTTACAAGTTTAGCATAATACCTAAGATTTAAGGAATCGTTCCGTGGATTTGCATTTCCCGAAACACCATAAGAGTATGGAACGTTCGAGGTATGTAATTAAACCTTGTTTGACATGGTTAGATCAAAGGTATAATTCATAAAACTGCTATTATATTTTAAAGATTAAAAGCTTTAGAGATTACCGTTTTTCCACTGAAAATAGCTTCATCATAATCCGTTGAAATGACACCATATCAAGTTATGGTTTGGGATAAAACCCAAGTTGTCCTTTCTTAAACATTGGTATGCTATGCATAAGAAAGATGTGTGCAACCAAAGTCGGATGAACCTGTCTTTGTATAACTGTTAAGTATTCCTCCATAAACACCGGAGACAAAAGTGTTTGTTGCTTAGAACGTCAAGTTTCTTTGAGAAGGAATTTTTCGTGAAAAGTTAAGTGGGAGGACAATAGAACTTTGATAAGGTTAAAAGAACCTTAGCTATATGTGCAGAGTTGCGCAGCACCGAAAAGTGTTTCGGAGGCAGCAACAGTGCTCATGGCTCACGTGCCTCAAAGGTTGTGGTCACGGAGATCTAAGTTCATATTGAAACAAGTAGATCGGGTAAACAATCAAATACCAAGATTTGAGGGTTGAATCATTATTTGAGAATAATGAACCGACTACATGCAAAGAAGCGATGATGGGCCCTGACTCCGTCAAATGGCTTGAAGCCATAAAATCCGTGATAGTTCCATACACGAGAAATCAAGTTTTGAACTTGAAGGACCCTCGAGAAAGGTGTAAGACCTTATAGTTGTGTCTGGATCTATAAATAAATAGACATGGATGTTTCGCATCTATGAAATGGTCGACATGTTGGGAAAAAGTTCACAACAATGTTCAAAGGGTTGACTATGACAAGATTTGATCTTTCATAGCGATATTTAGTCTAGACGGATTTATGTAGCAACCACTACATATAAATTTGTTATATGGTAGTTGAATAAACAAAACGAGTTCTTCTAATAGAATTGTTACCTAGGACATGTGCATAACACGGTCCATAGGGTTTTTGTTAATTCAAAGGTAAAAGCATATGCAAACTTCAATGGTTAAAGTGAGCATCGCGGAGATGGAATCTTCACTGTGATGAAACTGTTAAAGGAGTTTAAAAGTTCATTAGAGACGATGAAGATGCTTGCATTTGCAAGAAATTAAGTGGGAGCGCTAAGACATGTTTCTAATACATTATGTGGAAGACATATTGTTGATTGGAAATAATGTATCTTTTATTAACACATATTAAGAATTTCATCCCGATGAAAGACTTAGGCAAAACCCAAATATTTGGCATCAATAGACGCTAATATGGTTATGCCAGAAGTACATAGACAAGATATTGAATGAGTTCAATATAGAAACTACAAGAGAGGTTCTTGTCACACAGAAAGGATTGAATAAGTTCAATGTTGATGATATATTCAAATGTATTGACATTTGGTAAAGTGAAACAAATAATCAAGTATAGATTGATACTTGATGTATGAAATCACAAAGAGTATTTATATCAATCATACTGTGGTATGTACAAATCCAGATATGTCCTATGCTCTAAATGTTGTGAGCATATACCAGAATGATTCGTAAGATGATCATTGGACAATAGTAAGAATATTCTTATGATCTTTTGGAAGAACTAAGAGTATAATATTTGTAGAAGTGACAAATGGATGGTTAGTTCATTGTAAAAGTACTACATTGATACTAGTTTTGTCACAAAGTACAAATTAAGTTTATCTCAATCTAAACTAAGGGTGGCACAATATAATGGAAAGTGAGTTCCATAATGGATTTGGATGATTTCCAAAGTTAAGACATTGTGACAGATACTACAACAAAAGGCTAAGTATATGACTGCTATTATAGCAGCAAAAGAGGGCATTTGTGTTCAAGAAGTTTGTTATCAAACTAGGTGTAGTTCACAGTGGGATAATACTATGAAGATATATTGTGCGACAATATTATCAAACATGTTTTAACCCCAAAGAGCTAAAGGTCACACCGAAAGACCAAATTTGTACAAAGCCATCTCATTAGAGAATGAGTGATGCGTAGAGACGCAAAGACATGCAATTACACACGGACCTGGAAGTGTCAGATCCGGAGATCAGTTGACCACTAGCAATCGTGTACATACAACACCGGAAAGCCATAGGTGTTATATACACAAAGGTTCGAAACTAGATTATTGACTCTAGTGCAAGTGGGAGACTGTTGGAGATATGCCCAAGAGGCAATAATAAAGTGGTTATTATCATATCTTCACACTTATGATAAATGTTTACATACCATGCTATAATTGTATTAACCGGAAACATTAATACTTGTGTGATTTGTAAACTTAATTTGAAGTCCCTAGTATATCCTCTATACTTCACTAGCTTGTTGGTTGATAAATGATTGTGGTTTCCCTATCATGAACATTGAGATGTTATCAACAACAAGATCATATCGTTAGGAGAATGATATGGTGGACATACTCCTATAGATAAGCATAGCATAAAGATCAAGTCATTTCATTAGTTCAATTGCTATATGCTTTCTGATACATAGTAACCTAATTCCTTCGACCATGAGATCATGCATATCACCTTTACCGGATGGATGCTTTGATGACATCAAACACCACACCGTAACTGGGTGGCTATAAAGGTGGTATTGAGTGTTCGGAAAGTATTGGTTGAAACACATGGATCAAGAGTGGGATTTGTCCATCCATATGACGGATAGATATACTCTGGGCCCTCTCGGTGGAATGTCATCCAATTAGCTTGCAAGCATGTGACTGGCTCACAAGGGATCACATATCACGGAAACGAGAAAAGAGTACTTATCAGTAACGAGGTTGAACTAGGTATGCAGAGATACCGACGATCATAACCTCGGATAAGTAAACTATCGTGAGACAAAGGGAAATTGGTATCGTATGTAAGTGGTTCATTCGATCGCAAAGTAATCGTAGAAATATGTGGGAGCCATATGAATTTCCAGATTCCTCTATTGGTTATTGTTCGGAGAAGTGTCTCGATCATGTCCGCATAATTCACGAACCGTAGGGAGACACACTTAAGGATTCGACGTTGTTTGAGTAGTTATGGTATTATGAGAAAGAGACCGAATGTTGTTCGGAGTCTCGGATGGGATCCGGGATATCACGAGGTGATCCGGAATGGTCCGGGGAATAAGATTCATATAAGGAAAGTCCCGTTTCGGAGTTCGGGAATGATTCCGGTGTTTTCATCGGGAATGTTCTAGAAGGTTCCGGATTGTCCGGCACTCCGGGGGGGAGGGTACATGAGTGTGTCATTGAATGATTGCATCATGTACTAAGTGTTCTTGCTGTTCCAAAAAACATGAAAGTCAAATTGCCAGTTTGAAAGTCAAACGGCTAAAACAGGAAACTGTGGGAAACAGGAAACTGTGGGAAACAAGCAAGAGGAGTTGGAACCAACTTGGAGGAGGAGTCCCACTCCTCCAAGCCGGCGCCCAGCCCAAGGCCGACTTGGGGAGGGACTCCCCTCCCCTGGCCGTGCCTCCCCATCCATAAAAGGAGGGGCAGGGCTCCCCTCCTAGAACACACAAGTTCCTATCTTCTACCTCCGGTTTAGAGCCGTTTTGGTTTAGAGATTCTAATTGCTTTAGCCAGCGGTTTAGAGCCTTCTAATTGGTTTAGAGCCTTCTAATTGGTGTGTCTAATTACTAGACCACTAATAGCCTCTCTCATAAGCTCCACCATACTCGCACCGGCTTAAGGCGAAGCCCTGCGGGATTTCCCCTCTACTTCCGGTACCACGCCGTTGTGCTGCCGGAATCGCGAGGAGAGTGCTACAACCTCTGCTGCCTGCTGGAACAAGGGAGAGGAAGGTCTTCATCGAGTACCGAACGTGTGACCGACTGCGGGAGCGCTGCCGGAACGTGGCGCCGGAAGGATCGTCTACACGATCTTGAGATCGGAAGTGTACGACTACATCACCCACGAGAATCTGCTCTCGTTAACCGCTTTGGAATCTTCGAGGGTGAGTTCCTCTATCGACTCGTTGCTACAATCTAGTAGATAGATCTTGGCTTGTTTGTTTGTATGCGATAGAATTTTTTTTTGTTTTCCATGCTACGAACCCCTACATTAGGTACATTGGAGATGCAATGGATGCTTGTCTCGTCTATAAGGAAAGTGTTGTCACCACATGATAATTGGAGCCAAGCTAGGATGATCGAAAAATTCTTATCTACTACATCATACCATTGCTATCTCGGTAACAAGTATCTTATTCATGCGTACTATTCTTCCATACAATCTCTTGTAGGTTGCATCTTGGCATGAATTTATCCGTTTGTAAATGTTGCGGTTCTTGCAAGGATCTTTGAAAGACTTCTTTATCCTTATTGCTTATGTGAGTAATTTGAGATGATGCATATGATGGGGAGTATATAAAATCATGTTCATGATTCACCAATTCAAAATATGCCTTCTAGAAATTTATTGCATATCAATTCCTCAAGGTACTCTCATGTGCAATATTGTTAAAATTGCTTTGAATCCTTCCTTTTGCTACTTGTTGCTTTTCTCAAAGTATACCAACTAGCATTTGTTCCCTTAGTGTTAGTTGTGATGTTTTTGAGGTTTTTATTTTTTTTCTTTGGTGAAGTTCATTGATATACCATAAGATAAAATAGAGCCATTGCTATATATGCACTTAAGCAAAAAAAAAATCATGTTTGGTATATTTTATGACTTCCTCTTGGATATCATGTTTTCTTATTTTATTAACCTCTTATGTATGGTTGTTTATTTGTGGATTATTCTCATGTTTTGTCCACTTATAAACTTATATACATGAGAGTGTTAATCTCTCGCCTTGATATCATCGCTCTTTGCCGACCATATCTCTTATCCTCTTGGTTTTTAATGGTATTAGTAAGGTCTTGATTTATGAGTGTTTGGTTTACTTTTATTGCATCTTCACGCACTCATATCTCATATTTGCTTTATTTTGGACTTAAGCTTGTCTTGACAAGTGTATTTATTTATATCTACTCCTTGTATCTTGGTTGTGTTCTAAATAATATAGAGGGAGTGAGGATTCCATGTATGTGCATATTGTATTCAAATACAATAATTAAAATTTATGCACGAACCTTGGGGAGCTTCCTTATTTCATTTAGAGCACTATTTGTCCATTTGATTTTTGGATCATTGGATTGCTTGCTTCATCCGTTGAAGTTTCTTCACCATTTTATCCTTGTAGCAATCTTTGATCCTCAATATAGCTTGATTTTCTCCAAATATTCATCATTGGATACGTGCATTTGATTTCACTCAAATTATGAGAAATGCACACCCTGGGGATGAACTCATACTATATTGGCCTTCTAACTTTGTCATCCATTTTGGCACTTGTTGTCAATGGGGGAGAAGTTTAGAGGGTTTAAGGTAAATGGTTTTATACTTAAGATTGGTTTGTTCTTAAGTGTCTGCCTTTCATGCATTTCATCTTTATTATGTTTTGCATGGTTGTATATATAGTGTAAACTCTCCCAAAGTTTATTCTTGACAATGTATGCAATGAAAGGCAGATTCAAGTTCATCACACATGCATATATTGTGGGGGAGTTTGCTCTATATATGTTGGTTCTACTCACATCACTTACATTAGTTGTAGTTTGTGTACGTAGAATTGGTTTTGATATGTGCTAGTAGCTTTGTGTTACTTGACCATATCAAATGCAACCTTTTGTACACAACTTATTCTCGGATAAGCTGCGTACTTGTTTCTAATATTCATTATATAAACCCTCTTGCTGTGATTGTCATTAATTACAAAAATGGGGGAAATTGAAAGAGTAATTGCCCCTATGTGTGGTTTAGGTGATTAATGACAATCCCTATGGACTAATGTTTTCACTAAGTTTTATATGAAGGAATATTCCATAGGTCATGCTTGTAGTCTATGTGTTGGATTCAAGTATGGATGCCATGAAGATAAAGATATACCTTGAGTATTGGCATCAAGATCATCGAGTTGAAGAGAAGAATATGGCATGATCAATATCTTGAGAGTGTGATCTCAATAGAATAATTCGAGATATGGCTCTAAGACGGTGTCATGATAGCCTCATTAGTTGAGCTATGATTGACTAAGATTTAGAGCATGTAATCAAATTAAGGTTTCTTTATGTACCTCAAGATATTGAGATGGAGCATGAGAAGATACATGATTGACCTATACAAAGAGTAAAGAGTGATTTCAAGTTGGTCAACACATGAAGCATAAAGAATGTACCACATGGATCGTGTGGTATGGTAAGCCTTGTCAATTATGCATCATGAACTAAGCCATTATATATGTGCCTTTGCATTTTCTATATGGGATAGGTATCTTTCCATGGGCATGCTTCAAAAGTGAAGATCTTATATAGCACATGAGAGGATGACATCAAGTGGTGATCGTCATCAAGGTTGAGAAGGGCAAGTTCAAGATAAGCATCTCAAGAAGATCATTTGCTTGAAGCTTGCTGTCCATATTGGTGATAATGGACATGTGAATACATGTATTAATGAAGCTATCCAATAATGGTGTATGGGAGAGCAAATTAGGAGCCTTCACGAAGCAACAATGATCAAGTGATGCATTCCGGCTTGGATGGAGATTGAAGTGTTGTCATCAAGATCAAGCGGGATGCGCAAGGCAAAGGTATGGCCTTGCTAGGTTTTCCTTTTACCGGTCTCAAGGTGGTTGTTGGGAGACCGGGTTATAGGATACATAGCCGCACTATTAAGAGGGGCTTTCGGTTGGGTAACTTGATCACATCGTTATAGGGAGCTCAATCCTTTGCATACTTTGCATCTTCCTATTTTTTTGCTTCTTGGTGTTTCTCCATGTGAGGTTCTTGATCTTGTTTCTAGCTCTTCAACAAGCCCAAGTTCATCGAAAACAGAATTCGTATGCATCTTCTATGGCGTTTTCGAGTTTGAAGGTTTTATCGGTTCTTCGTGTAGGGAGGATTCTTACCTTTATTTATTTGGTTCTATCCTTCTAGTCTGGACTATGATGTTTCTATGCACCACCTTGTAGGGCTTGTTGCCCTCGTCAAAACAAGCCAAAGATCATCGAAATCGGAGTCCGGACGCAAAAGTTATCGCCGTTTTCGTGTGCCCTGTTTTGTTCCGGCGAGAATTGGCCTATGGCCGGAATTTCCGGCAAACCGCCAAAAAACTGTTCTGTATGCTGTTTCGGTTTGTATCGGAACTTCCGGTTTTGACCGGAACTTCCGGCGGCTGATCCGGCGGCGCCGGTTTCGTCGCCGGAACGTGTTTGCCCAGCGCATCTTGCTTCCAACGGTCATCCCCCTTGAAGGGGTATAAAAGGGGGGTTCTTCCCCAAAGTTCTAAGGCTCTTGAGCACGTTTTTGACCTCCATTGTTGACCCCTTTGAGCTTTCTTCCTCTCCCTTCCCTCCTATGATTCTTACATCTTTTTGAGGGCTTTGGAAGAGGAGATCTAGAGCTACAATCCCCACCAATCAAATCCTTCTCTAAGTGAGGGGAACCCATTGGATCTAGATCTTGGAGTCATTTGTTGGTTTCTACCATTGTTCTTCCTCTCTAATTCCTCCCTAGAACTTGTTGCTTTGGTGGGATTTGAGAGTGAAGGATTTGAGCATCCTTGGTGTTCTTGCTTTGCATTCTTGCATAAGTGTTGAGCTCTCCATTACGATTTGTTCGAGTGAGAGACCGTGAGCTTGTTACTCTTGGAGGGTGACCTCCTAGTTGGCTTGGCGGTTGGTGCCGCGGTGTTCTCTTCGTGGAAGATTGTGAAGAGACCAGGGCTTCTCCTTCGTGGAGCTTGTGAAGTGGTTGTGGAGCTTGCCATCTCCGGGGTGGAGGAAAAGCTAGCCATAAGGAAAGGGCCCATTCCTTCGTGGGATAGACTCAGAGAAGAAGGTGAGCCTTTGTGGCGCGTGAGGAATCTTTCGTGGAACCTCACACCTCTCCAACGTGACGTAGCCCCCTTCCCAAAGGTGGTGAACACGGGAATACATCTTCGTCTTCGCGTGCCTCGGTTATCTCTATATCCGAGCTTACTTTTCTTGTGATAGCCATCGAGCTTGAAGTACTTATATCTTGCTTATCACTTGTGGTATATCTTGTGCTACCTTGCTTAGCTTAATTTATTATTGGTGCACTTAGTTGAGCCTAGTGTATTTAGGTTTTGTGCTTGTAAAATAAATGTTAGTTTAATTCCGCATTCTATCAAGCCAAAACCATAATAGATTTGAAATTGCCTATTCACCCCCCTCTAGGCGACATCTATATCCTTTAAGTGAGTCAACACGAAAGGAGTGTTTTAAAAATAATATAAGCTGCTAATGCATTTTTTGCCTTTTCCCTACAAAGAGTAATCATGTAAGCTGTAAATGCATTTTGTTTCATTTTCCCTACAAAGAGTATTATTCAATAAAAGGAGTATTCATGTAAAATGTTACCATAAGAACAACATGTTTTCTGCAATGGAGCCATTCCTTATGTTTAGGAACAACTTTTTTTAGCTCACTCTCTAGACTTTGGTATGCCTAGAACACATGATCCATTTACTTATTTCCATGAGAATTAAAATATTCGAGCATGCTCAGGTAGGGGAGATTTCCATATTCACGAGAAATTTTTATATTTTATGAAAACTATAAGAAAAAGATAGATTATCATCTCGATATTTGTACTACTACTTGGACCAACAGGTAGCACCGGATATTTTCATGTGTCTATATGAGCTGGCGGCGGCGTGTTTGGTAACCTTTCCAAAAGGGGTGAAGGCTTAACACAAACTAGATGAAAAGCGTGCTTCGCCGCACCACCTTTATTTCATTCTTGCACAACATGCATAAAATAATATCTTCGCGTTGTTTTAGTTTATACAACTGACGCGTGCTACATATTTAAATTCAGTTCCATTTTCGGTTTCAATTCTTTCCCACGCGCACGGATGAAATGAAAACGTGCATCTTAAACTGCTCAAATGCTCTATGACAATACTGCGTCGATTTTGGAAAGGAGGGAATGGTTCGTAGCACAGCATTTCGAAACACTCGACCCCATCTTCTCCTACCTGTTCAGGGCTCGGACGGCCGTCACGGCGTAGCCGTCCTGCGCCGGCGCCGTGACCACGCTCCGTTACGCCGTCCCTCCCCTTCCATCGGCGAGATCCAAGCGAAACCCCAGGAGAAAGTTTCAAAAAACCACTCGCACTCCCTCCCTCCACTACCCACCGCCAATCCAATCCAACCCCTCCGTCAGATCGGGCGCCTAGGGTTCCCCTCTCCCACCGGCCGGCGATGCCCGCCTCCTCCGTCTCCGGTGGCAGCGGCCCCGGCGGCGTGTCGCCCGACGCCATCATCGAGTGGCTGCAGGACGAGATGGGCTACCCCTCCGCGCCGCCTGCACCGGAGCAGCTGCGCAAGATCTGCCGCGGGAACATGCTCCCTGTCTGGTCCTTCCTGCTGCGCCGCGTCCGCTCCGAGCGCACCGTCGCCACGGCGCGCCGGAACATCCTCGTCCACGGCGTCGCGGCCAGGAGGGCGAGGGAAGGGGGTGTTGGCGCGGGCGGGGGCGATGCGGCCGCCAGGGAGGCCGAGGCCAGGGAGCGCGACCTCGCCGCCGAGGAGGCGGAGCGGCTGCGCGGGGTCGTGCGGAGGCAGCGCAAGGAGCTGCGCGCACGCATCGCGGAGGTCGCGCGCGAGGAGGCCGAACGCAAGCGCGTGTTGGGCGAGCGCTCCAATGCCAGGTACCCAAGAAGTAGGGTGCAAACGAACTATCCACGGCTTGATTTGCTGATAGGAGGATCAGATTGATGCTACGTTTTCGTTTTCAGTTTTGCTGCTTGCTGTATTACTTATAGGAATGCCTGAAAATCTTTGACTTAGTACTTACTGTCAATACTTGTCTGACAATATAGAAATGCATGAAAATCTACTTCTACTGACAGAATTAATAGAAATTATCACTCATTATTGGATATTAATGGAAAAAAAATACAAGGTTTGATTTGTTAGAAGGGATGTTCAGGTTGATGGCACCCATCGGCATGGGGATTAAACTCGCGCTACATTGTGGTCTTCACTTTTTCAGCTTGCTAATCTATCGATAGAAATGATTGAGAATGTAGGAGCTAATATTTACTGACTGTCACTACTTTACTGATCCTAATACGAATGCAAGGAAATTTACTGATATAATTGCTTGAAGCTGTCACTCTTGAGAGTTGAGTTTTGATGGGAACAAGGTTTGATGTATTAGAAGGGATGATCAGGTTGATGCCATCCAAAAAGTCGATGCGTAGTAGACATGGGGATTATGCTCACACTACATTGTGGTGTTCACTCTTGAAGATTGCTTAATTAATTGATAGAAATGTCTGAAAATGTAGGACTTAATATTTACTGACTGTCACTATTTTACTATTTTACTGATTCTAGTAGAAATTCATGAAAACCTACTACTGATAGAATTGCTTGAAAGTGTCACTCTTGAGTTGAGTTTAATGGAAACAAAGGTTTGATGTATTCAAAAGGGTGCCGCACAAAAGACTAACAGATAGTAGAGCCAGTGTAAAGTATCAGTGCAGTTTATGGCCACTCTTAATGCTGTTTTATCAATAAAATGTCATTAGCTTTATTTTCCATAAACTTCGAAAGGTTTGCAAGCTTGCGAAATCGACATGTTCCAGTATAGGAGCATACACAGATACCCTTATCGCTGCACTGCTGTTTATACTTATGTATGGTTGTATCGAGGCTGCCTTTTTATTTCTTCTCCTATTCGTGATGCATGCCAGCTTCCTAATTTCAATTGCAATACATTGATATGATTAATGAGATGAGGGTAAATCATTGGTCCTATTGACCCATATTAGCGTGACTGTGTGAGACAGTCGGCATTTCAGTTTCTCTTGATTAACATTAGTGATGTATCTGTGTATGATAAATCGTAGCTGTACTTTGTTTATGCTCAGCAAACAGTGTTCCCAATCAGCATCCCATCTTTGTGTTTATAACTTATGCGGCCTAAACATTGATTGTGCGCTAACACATAGGGTCAGGCTCCTTCCAGTCACGTAGGAAACCTGTTTTTAGAAGGAACTGCAGAAATTTCATTTGTGTACTGCTAGAATGCAGAAGTTTTTCTCTACACACTTTTAGATTAGTTCTGGTATGAACTTGAAAAGCGAAAAAAATTCAGAAATCATTTTGCCATGCTGATATAATATTTGTTCAGAAGAGATCAGAGCTAAAATTTTCATATATAACTGCTTTTTGTTCCACTCCTTAGGTGTTTTCAAATGACATTCTACAACTTTAGTCTGACTGAAGAAGAATAAAATAATAATTCCATTTTTCAACCTTAGGCACAAGCAAGTTATGCTCGAGGCATATGACCAGCAATGTGACGAAGCTTGCAAAATATTTGCTGAATACCAGCGACGTCTGCATCAGTTTGTTAATCAAGCAAGAGATGTTCGAAGATCAAGTATAGGTGTGGCTGGATCTGCAGATGCTGTTGACGAGATGCAATTGCAGAGCGAGCGAGAGGACCTTTACTCCAGTGTAAAAAATAACAGGTTATCTGAAGATCTTGTCCTTGTAGAGACTTCACGCGAAAGGAGTATTCGGAAGGCATGTGAAACTCTAGCTGCAGATATGGTTGAAATGATTCGGAGTTCGTTTCCAGCGTTTGAAGGGAATGGCATTAATTCGAGTTGCCAGTTAGACGTGGCAAAGCTGGGCACTGATTTGGATGGTGAAGTACCAGCAGATGTTAAAGCTGTGGCATTAGATTCACTAAAAAATCCTTCCTTGCTACTGCAATCGGTCAATGCGTATACATCACGCATGAAGATGCTTGTGCATAAAGAAACAGAAAAGATTGACATACGTGCTGATGCAGAACTCCTGAGGTACTATTTTTTTTTTTTTATTTGTCCTATTCTTATTTCAAGAACAAACATGTAAAAGTTAGATATTCCTGCCACACAATGATGATTCTCTGCGCAATGTTCTCTAACAACTTCTGATCATTTCGTGGCCTAGTTATAACCTCATGAATTTAATCCTGCAGTTGTAGCTTTGCATCTTCTAGAGTGAACTCTATTCTAATTGGAATTTTATTTACCTTTCCAAAACAAACAAGTAGATTTATAGTTTACATTCAGAGGGAAATACTATATTGCAATTTGAAAGAGAGATCTTTTTTAGAATTTTTCTTTTATTGTTATTTGGTCTTTGTACTGAACTGGTTTGCTAAATACAATATCTTGCTAAGTTGCTTATATTTCTTTTGGTTAGATGTTAACCAAATATACAAATTCTTGTTCCTAGGTATAAGTATGAAAATGAACAGGTCATTGATGCTGCTTCAACTGATGCAAGCTCACCCTTACCATATCAGGTGTATGGCAATGGAAAGATTGGATCAGAGCTCTCGACCCGTGGAACATATGACCAGCTACTAGAGCGACAGGTATTCCCTTAAGAGGCAGTTTAAGGTTCCTATTAACATTATTGCATATGTCTACTACATTTACAGGAAGAGAGTACGCTGATATTATTTCTGTTGGATACATGAACTTCTGGTCTAGTTCTAGACCTCTTTTCCTGCATGCAAATTCTCACCTTTTGCATCTTCTGTATTTCATTACTTTATCTCTTTGTTCTCAGAAATCGATGTCAAGTTATGATTTAGGGTTTGTTATTCTAGAGTGGCCTTTTTATTTTCTCCAGACATTTCACAGCTCTGCTTCTTGTTATCCTGTTCTGTTACCAAAAGAGTTTCATGATTAAATCTAACTCTTTGTTCTCCACTGGCTACACTTAAATTTCCTGTTGTGCCTGATGCCTAGATCCTCATCCAAACAAGGCACATGACACTGAAGTTAACTTCTGTATTGCATTTGACCTTGCAGAAAGAACATGTTCAGCAGTTCTTAGCCACAGAAGATGCTTTAAATAAAGCTGCAGAAGCTAAAGCTCTAAGTCAGAAGCTCTTGCAGCGGCTCCATGGAACTGTTGATACAACCGGAAGTAAGAAGCTGCCTACTGGGAACACCCCACAGAACGTGACCAACAGCAGGCACTTGGAGGTACATGTTCAGAATGTCATCATGATATAATAAAGGCCATAAAATATATTAAGATGCTATTTCAAAATAGTACTCTAATCTTTATGCTTATAATGAATAGCGAAACAACAACATACGTTTATAAAGAAAACAAATTTCTAATTTCATATTGAGTTCAGATATCACGTGACTGTTTAAACAGTAGGCACTAGGATGTGATGATAGCTTGAGACCATGCATTCATGTCGGCACTTAGAATTTATTTGGACGTTCTCACACTATTCAAGACCTGCTGGTTGGGATTCATTTTACAGAATTGTGTTGAACTTTTGATTTGAAAGCTGTGCGGGCTTGCTGCTTGTAAGCTAACCAGTTGTGCATTCTCCCTTTGCAATTATGTCATTACAGAAGATAAAAAACGTTGTATAGGCCACTATCTTTTCCTTATACTGGCTATCTCATTTTAGCTGGACGTTTGGGCCAAAGAAAGAGAAGTTGCTGGATTGAAGGCAAGCTTGAATACATTAACATCCGAGGTACAACGTTTGTATAAGTTATGCGCCGAGTGGAAAGAAGCGGAAGATTCTCTTAAAAAGAAGTGGAAGAAAATCGAAGAGTTTGATGCTCGTCGATCAGAACTCGAGTGCATTTACAGTGCTCTTCTACGGGCCAACATGGTTAGTTTGGAATGTCTTGGTTTTTTCTTTCAATAGTAGAATTTGTTTGATATGACATGAACACATAAATGTAAGGCAATTTCAAATCTTCACTATTGCCAGCATGATTAGTAGGTTAGCATCAACAAAAGCAGTGCAGCAAGCTAAAGTAATATATTATCACTTGAAGTAATAATTAATTGGATTTTTTGGCCATAATTGCCGGCAGCTTTATGGTGGTAATAGGAGCTAGGTAGGGGTGTGGACTCATGGGGTTAGGTCCTATCTCGATTTTCATTTCCCCATTTAGATACAATAAATATGCTTATTTCTCGAAAAATGATACTGAATTCTCATGTATAGGAAGCATCGGCATTTTGGGAGCAACAACCGCTCTCTGCTAGAGGATATGCATCAAGGACAATTATTCCTGCATGCAATGCTGTGGTCGACATGTCAACTAACTCGAGAGATCTTATCGAGCGAGAATTAGTCGCGTTTGGTCAAAGTTTGGAGAATAGCTTATGCAGGTTACCGGCGACTCCTCAGGTCAGTAACATATTGAGTTTATGCTATTTTTTCTTCTGAAAACCTAGTCCTTTGATTTGCCTCATTGATCTTCCATTTCATTTGCTGTTGTTTTCGCTTCATAGGCCCTTTTGGAGGCTGTGGGTTCTAATGGTGCTACAGGTTCAGACGCACTCGCAGCTGCAGAAAAACATGCTGCCATGTTAACTGCCAGAGCTGGTGCTAGAGATCCATCTGCCATACCATCCATATGCCGCATTTCTACTGCTCTTCAGTATAATTCTGGTACAGTATCGTTGGGAGTTCTTCTCTTCTTTTTTCTTGTAATAATATTCTATATTATAAGCCATGCTAAGGCAGAATGTGTCCTTCCCTCCCTGGTGGTGTGGCCATGGGAGTCTCCATGCTTGCCCTGATGTGAAGTCTGTGTCAAGCAAGGACAAAAATAGTTCTTTTATCCCAAAGAAAGTCATCTTCGGTTGCAGTTAGCCAGTAGGACCAAGACATCTGTTTATTAGTGAAGGTCTTAAGGTCAAGTCGCGTTTGCTATCGTATCCAACTAATGTTACCATCTGAACAGAATCAATAATTTAGCACGATGTCATCACAAATTAAAGAGAAAACTGTCGGAACACTTTTAGCACTAACTCTGTTAAAATAATATATTTCTTATCTACCTACGCTTGGACTCACCGGGTTGCAACAAAGAGTGCTTCCTCTTCGCATGTGCCTTTTGTCCACTTCATTATGAACTATTTTCGTGTTCTTCTCTTTGGTTATAGAGAGTACTCACCTGTCTCTGTTTTTTTTTGTTTAACAGTCTCGCCAGGAGAAGGCACAGATTCTGGCTTAGCATCAGTTTTGAGTTCACTGGAGTTTTGCTTAAAACCTTGTGGTTCTGAAGCCAGTATACTAGAGGATCTATCAAAAGCTATTAATTTGGTGCACACACGAAGAAATCTTGCTGAGAATGATCGTGTTTTGCTAAACCGTGCACACCGTGCTCAGCAAGAATATGAAAGGTATGATATTTTTTCCTGCGGTGGTAGATATTTTCTGTATCTAGAGGGTATATTATTGCAGTCATTGCTCGAGTACAGGTTGTAGGTATGCTGGAGTTCTCATTTCTTTGTTGGCATGTCGCAGTGAATATTGATTATTTTCCAATTTCTTTGTAGGCTTGTTCCTGGTAGTCCTGTTAAAGTTAACAATATGCTACATTCTTTCGCAAATATAGTAAACATAGGTGCATGTTATACCATGCTATGCTGAATTTCATCATAGATTTTCTAACTTTGGAGTGCAACATGTTTTCACTGTTTGGAAAGTGGTGAGAATACATGTTTTCTTCGGTCAGGCAGTTTCGCACCACATGCTACTTGATAGCAACTTGGCATTTGCGGATTCACTGACATTCCATTGGATTTACATGGGATGACACTCAAACCTTGAATTGATGGGCTTACTTAGCATTATTTTGTCAATGCATGGTATTTTGGTCAGGTAACCTCATCTACACTAGGGTGATGACCAGGCAAATAAATCCCTCTTGCAGGTTGCAGCTAATGTCAATGCTAATAATTGTGGATTCTTTTTTTTTTAAAAGAAACACTTCTGTAGTATACTTCCATTGCTCCAGAACATTTTACTTCATCAATAGTCCAATGAATAGCATGAGTTCCCTTTAGCCTGATATCTGTTTGAAGCCAGAGTCATTTTTGTCTCCCTGTTATTTCGTACCTAGTGAATTTCAGTTTTTTTTTGCATGTTTCTAGAATGCTTACCGATGTGCCCTTCCTTTATGTAGAGTGGCCAACTATTGTCTCAAGTTAGCCGGTGAACAAGAAAAGGTTGTGGCGGAACGTTGGCTGCCAGAACTGAGAAATGCAGTTCAAGAGGCTCAAAGGTGTTTCGAGGATTGCAGACGTGTGAGGGGCTTGGTAAGTAATACCAACTTGCATGCACAGCATTCTGATTTAGCGAAGTTGTTACTGCAATCACCAATCAACCAAGGTCTGAACTTCAAGGGCATCATATCAACAGTCTCACTGTAATCTGATGAGAGAAGTGATAGTGCTAGATAGCAGGAACTGTTCCACTCCACCATTGGCGAAAAGTGCTCGTCCCAACTGCTTCTTCGGGGAGTATTGTTCCCAACCCACTTCAAACCCAAATAGTCCCCCAGCGATAGCACATTGGTTGTCTGATTTGTTTGTTGAACACAGCATCTCCAGTTGCATGATCGCATTATGCTCTTGTCCATCAACTTCTTTTGTCTTACTGATGCCCTTGTAACCTCCAGGTCGATGAGTGGTACGAGCAACCAGCCGCAACAATAGTTGACTGGGTTACCATTGACGGGCAAAGCGTTGGTGCCTGGATCAACCTCGTAAAGCAACTCCACATGGAGATCTCCAGGCGAACACTTGCCATGTCCTCGGCAGGTGACGATTAGGGGACAGCTGCTTGCCGCCGCAGCTTTTTATTCTTTGGAGGCCTTGATGATCGGTTAGGTTTCCGGCCGGGTGTATCTACTCCGATAGCTTTGTGCCATATGGTGTTTTGTAATTGTGATACACATCTTTCTTGGTTTGCTTTGTAAGTAATTTATCATGTATGTGTTTTTGTATGTTTTCATGGGCTAAATGCCAATTTGTTACATAGTGCACCGTTGTTCTGCTTGCTGATTTAGAGATCTGCACGCTATTTCTGAACTTCTGTGGGTAACCCCGGAGAAGGGTATGCTGCTAAATTTGTATACAAAAAGCAAAGCTTCGTAGAAGGTGTTTGGTTGAGAAACGGTAACGTAAATGTAAATGTAATCGAATTACGCTGGTACTGGTAACGGAATGGGTAAAACAGAAACCTGTTTGGTTTGACAAATGTATCGGTATCCACTCAAATAAAAAAAGTACTCCGTAGAATTTTCAAGACACGGTACAAGAATAAGGAAATCTCAACATTCAGAATTTGAAGAGGATTACACGCATGGAATAGATATACTATCAGCGTTCAGAATTGGTGCAGACCGTGAGAGATCTCCAAACTGACCAAACGATGAGCAAATTTTCAAGGAAACCTATACCTAGTTTGGAGAAGAACGCCGTCAGATCACCATTGAGGAAGTGGTGGACGGCAGAGAAACAAAAACAACGGCTCCAGATCTGGTGAAGAAGCGCTACCTCAAGCAAGATCAGCGGCCGTATATTCCGTTGGAACACCCCCTGCCGACTGGCCGGTCCCGAGGCTGTTCCACACCCGAGAAGAAGACTAGAATAGAAGGCACACAGATTACACAAGTAAATGGTACAGGGAACAAAGAAATTTTTTATTGATCTTTCTCTCGGTAAACTCTCATACAGTGATTGCTCCTCTATTTATAGACTAAGGGGATATGATACCCACATGGGCTAACCCTAGCCTGGTAGAGGCCACACCGAGTGGGCCTCTACCGGCCCAGTTTTCCAACACTCCCCATGGGCATCTTATCTGTATAACCATGGCTTAAAACTCCGAAAAACCCAGTGGAAAAAATATGGAGAAATACACACAGTATACTTCTTGCTATGTTGCACGAATTGCCACATTAAAAACCTCATGTGAGAAACTTCATAAAAACTCAATAAGGGAAAAAGAGTACAATTCACTTAACTATAAAGTTAAGCACTCAATCATCGGGATCAAGATTTCAGCGATGAGTTTGTGAAGATTCTCCCCCTGAACCTTGCATCTCCCTAAGTCTCATCATGCCAATCCCACGAACACATCTCTTGAAAGAAGATGCTGACAATGATTTAGTGAACAAATCAGCGAGATTTTCACACGACTTAGTATGCAAGACTTTCACTTCGTTCATCTTTTGCAATTCATGTGCATAGAAGAACTTGGGGTTTATATGCTTTGTGAGATTGCTCTTCACGTAACCCGTCTGGACTTGTGCAACACAAGCGGCATTATCTTCATAGATAATTGTTGGGGTTTGTACGGTGTTCAGTCCACATGACATCTGGATGTGGCTGACTACTCGTCGAAGCCATACACATTCTCGTGATGCTTCATATAATGCTATGATTTCCGAGTGGTTCGTCGAGGTTGACACAAGAGTTTGCTTAGACGATTTCCAGGAAATATCTGTTCCACCACAAAGAAAAACATATCCAGTCTGCGACTTGGATGTGTGCGGGTCCGAAAGGTACCCAACATCTGCATAGCCTACAACAGATAGGTCTTGGTTCTTTTGGTAAAACAAGCCAAGGTCCTTTGTCCCTTGTATGTACCTAAAGATGTCCTTAACGCCTTTCCAATGCCTCTTGGTAGGCTCAAAACTATACCTTGCAAGCAAATTGACAGCGAATGCAATATCCGACCGTGTACAATTTTCGAGGTACATAAGTGCGCCAACTGCACTTAAGTAGGGGAATTCCGGTCCCAGAATTTCCTCCCCCTCTTATTTAGGCCTGAACGGGTCCTTGTCTTGCTGCAAAGATCTTCCGACCATCGAGGTCTTAGAAGGATATGCCTTTTCAAACCCAAATCGTTCCAACACCTTCTGGGTGTAGGCCGACTGGTGAACTAGAATCCTAGCAGGGGAATGCTCAAGTAGCAGACCCAGGTAGAACTTGGTTTTGCCTAAGTCTTTCATCTCGAATTCCGACATCAGGTAGGAACTCGCTTCCTCAATATCGTCAGGTGTACCGATTATATTCAAATCGTCCACGTACACCGAGATAATACAGAAACCATCCTGGGATCTCCGTATGAAAACACATGGGCAATCTTTATTGCTCGTGTAGCCCTTCTGATGAAGGAAATCTCTTAAACGATTATACCACATCCTACCTGACTGTTTTAGTCCATACAATGACTTCTTAAGCTGAACACTGTATAATCTCTTGTTTGCTCTATCCTGGTTCGGGACAGGGATAACTTCTGGTACTTTCATGTATATGTCCGAATTCAAGTTACCATATAGGTAAGCGGTGACAACATCCATTAGTTTCATTTTTAAGTCCATGTTTACTGCCATTGAGATCAAGTATCTAAAGGTAATTCCATCCATGACCGGGGAGTAAGTTTCCTCAAAGTCGACACCTGGTCGCTGAGTGAAATCTTGAGCAACGAGCCTTGCTTTGTACCTTACTACTTCATTATTCTCGTTTCTCTTTCGAACAAAAACCCACTTATGGCCAACGGGGCGAATGTGGGGAGGAGTTAGACAAACAGGTCCAAATACCTCTCTTTTGTTTAACGATAATAATTCAGCAGTAATTGCCTTCTGCCAATCTTTCCAATCCGACCTTTTCTTGCAATCAGCGAGCGTGTTAGGCTCAGGGTGAAGATCTATGATTGAGGCAATTTTCTTGGCAAAATTAACGTCGACATTTGCCATGGCTCGGTTGTATGACTCGCCCGAATTAACATAGTTAATTGCCATTTCGTCATGGAGTGCATCAGACACATCCTCTTTCTCAACCGGATTTCCCAATCCAGGAGCTAGGTCCTTTAGCTTTCCCGCTCCGATGTGTGCGCACACAACTTCGCTGGGTATTTCCGATATAGGAAAATTCAAGTCCGGAATTTCGTGCACTGAAATATCCGTACTTGTGCCAGGTCTCAACTGGCTCCCCTCAACAGGGGCAGACTGTAATAAATCTCTCTTATCCTTTTTCTTCGGGCGTCCCCGGATACTTGGGATTTGAGAAACCGTAATTCGCGTCCTCTTAGGCCTTGGAGCAGGAGCGGGTATACCATCATTTTTCTTTGGTATTTCAACCCTTTTGATGTGCATTGCGTGCATGCACATGCGACTTTGTCACAGTCTTTAAATCACTAAAATGATCGGGCAGTTGATTCGCTAGGGAGTGCAAATCTAGTATTTTTTGGACTTCCCTATTAGTCTCAACAGTGCGCGGGTCATGAGCGTGGATCCCCGTGGCTTTCCACGTGATTTCTCGACTTTTGTCATCCAGGGGTTGATTACCTCCCCCCAAAGTCGGAAAATGATCCTCGTCAAAAATGCAGTCAGCAAAACGGGCCGTGTGACAGTCACATGTCAAGGGGTCCAAGAACCTAATTATGGACACAGTCTCATAACCAACGTATATCCCCGACTTACGGAGCGGTCCCATTGTTGATCGCTGGGGTGGTGGTATAGGTACATATACCTGGCAGCCGAACCTACGTAGGTGGGAAATTTTCGGTGCTGGTCCTTGCGCAAGTTGGATAGGAGAGTGGATGTTGTAGGCCGATGGTCGAAAGTTGATGAGATTAGCAGCGTGTAACACCGCGTGTCCCCAACATGTAGTTGGTAAATTACAACCCTGAAGGAGTGGTCTGGCAATGAATTTAATCCTTTTAATCAATGCCTCCGCAAGTCTATTTTGAGTGTGGACATGCGGTACAGAGTGCTCAAGTTTGATTCTAGTTGCCATGCAATAATCATCGAATGCCTTTGAAGTAAATTCTCCGGCATTGTCCATTCGAATAGACTTTAAACGATAATCAGGGAATTTATTCCTTATTTGTATGATCTGGGAGATCAACTTTGCAAAAGTATGGTTCCTTGTTGACAGCAGGCAAACATTGGACCATTTAGAGGAAGCATCGATGAGCACCATGAAGTACCGAAACGGCCCTGAGAGGGGCTGAATTGGACCACATATATCCCCTTGAATGCGTTCCAAGAACGCGGGGAGTTCATCCTTCACCTTTAGGGGGGACGGTCTAATGATCAATTTCCCCGTAGCGCATGCGGAGCACACGAAATCATCGGGATTCGAGAAATTTTTCACATTAACATTATGACCATTCGAGTTGTTAATTATATTTCTCATCATCCTAAGACCGGGGTGGCCTAACCTATCATGCCAAAGGCAGAATAGTTCGGAGCTTCTAAAGACAGTCTTAAGGGTAGTGTAAATAGGTGGTTCTACTATCTTAGTGTAGTACAACCCAGTAGCTAATGAAGGGAGTCTTTCAACAACATGTTTACCATTTTCGTGGCGCTTGGTAATGAGTAGGAACTCCTTTCCATTCTCATCATCATTGGTTTCTACATGGAAACCATTTGCGCGGATGTCTCTAAAACTCAAGAGAGTACGAGTCGACTCCGGATACAACAATGTCTCTTCAATGATCAGAGTTGTTCCATTTGGGAGTATGATAGTTGCTCTTCCGGATCCAACTACATTCGGACCACAGTCGGCGATCGTCATTATGTTACCAGGGTTTTTGGTAATGGACTCAAAATACTTTGTTTCTCTCAAGATGGTATTTGTGGTGCCGCTATCAGCAAGGCACGTTTCCTCCATTTGGGCGCCACACGCGTTCTAAAATATAGTGCCTAATTAATATAATGGAGCGAGGAAGATGCTACATCAAGTAAGTAAAACACATAAACATTTCAGAACATCACACAACCAAATAATGGAATTAATGAATGAAATAAATGTCATCCAATCGCCAAAAACAAATAAATATTATGCTCTCATAGAGCTTACAACCATATCGAAAAATTGTATCAGATTATTTGCGGAAAAGAAATCATCACAACAAAAAGGAGCTCAGGTGGATTCTGCAAAGAAACCATCAAGCTCAGCCTGTATCTCAAGGTCAGTGAGCTTCTCTTCGTTGGCTATCATCATCGAGGCAGCAGAGATGTCTAGCTGAGGCGGGGGGGGGGGGGGGGGGCACAACGTGCTCAACCTCCATGGGCACAGCGGCGTTCGTGGGAACCGCCGAAGGTGCTGCCACTTGTGCTATGTACTGTGCCACTACGGGCGCGACGTTCTGCACAGACGTCGCTCCGGGCGCCAGTGGTGTCTCAACCTGGACAAGGTGCGCCTCGCGCGCCTTCTTGTTGGCCTTGAACGCGTCCACGGCGTGCTTAGGGGCCAAACACTGCCTGGAGAAGTGAGTCTTGGAGCCACAATGGAAGCAGTCCTAGGGCCTCGCCTCCCCCTTGCCCGCCTTGCGTTGCTTGGCCGGGTTGGAGGAGTTGGGGCCCTTCTTGCCCTTCTTGCCTCGCTTCTTGTGGATGGGCTTGCGCACCTTGTAGGCACGGTATTAGCCTCATGACTTGGGCCCCCCGCGAAGGGTTGCGTGGAGAAGTTCTTTTTCAGAACATTATCCTGCGTCTCGGCCACCTGGAGAGCATCAATAAGCGCTGCATATTCCGTGAATCCTTCCTGGCGAAAGTTTCGCGAGGACTGGATGTTGTCCGGATGGAATGTGGAGAGGGTTTTGTCTATCTTCTGCTGATTGGTGGTACTGGTCCCACACAGCTGAAGAATGGTACAAATCCGGTGCAACCTGGAGTTGTACTCTCCCACTGTCTTGAAGTCCGCAAACCTCAGACGAATCCAATCTGCCTCCGCCTATGGCTGAATGGTGTACTTCAGCCTAGAGAACCGCCTGTTGAGGGCGGTCCAAAGGGCAGAAGCACTCCGTTCTGCCATGTACTCGTTCTTGAGAGTCTCACACATGTGATGGCGGAGGAAGTGCAGGGCTTTGGCGTTGTCCGCCGGGATGGTTTTGCTGGGGGCCGTCGGGGTCCCCGCAATCAACGCATCCTTGATGCATCGGCCCTCGAGGACGATGTCAACGTCCGAGGCCCAAGTCAGATAGTTAAGCCCATCCTGGGTCAACTCCGGGAACTCGCGGCTGACGATTCCGGTCATCTGCAATTTATGCAAAGTGTGTAAGATTACAGCAGGTAATCGGTTGCATAAATGCAATAATTGATACAATAATTCAAATATGACGGCGTTCCAAAATTTAATGTAAGAACGGTACAAGATAACTATGAGATACAAAGTATTAAAATAATTTGATAATTAATGACTGTGGTAAAATATATTACAAAAGCTTGTGCAAAATCGGACCAAAAACAGAGCCAAAAACGGTCCAACCGCTCAGCGCTCGCGTGCTCCCAAACGGCCCGGCCACACTTGCCTCTGCGCGACCGGTCCGCTCCAGACCGTCCCTGCCCGCTTAACGTGGGAACGGAGCTAGCAGAGCTAGCTCCCGACTGGGGCGGCGGCGCCGGCAGCAGGCCGGACCGGCGACAAGGTAGGGGGCGGCTGGGCGTGGCGCGGCGGTCGCAGCAGGCGGCGGCGCGGCGGCAACAGCATGCAGCGGAGGCCGGCGCGCTGCGGCACGGCCGGGCGGAGCCAGCGGGGCGCGGCGGACGCGCGCGGGCGCACGCGCGCGTGGCCAGCAGGGCGAGGCGGGGCGGCGCGCGGGCGACGGCTCGCGGCCGGCGGCGGCCAGCGGGGCGCGAGCCAGCGGAGCGCGCGGGCGGTGGCTCGCGGCTGCTTGCGGGCGCGCTCGGCGGCGGCGGCGGCCAAGCACGCGGCCAGCGGGGCCTGTGGCGGCGAGGCCTACGCGGGCGGTGGCTCGCGGCGCGAGCACGCTGCCAGCGGGGCCTCGGCGGCGGCGGCGGCCAGGCAGGCACGCGGCGGCGCGGCGGCGCACTTCGGTGGCGGCCAGCGGGGCCAGCTCGTCGTGCGTGCGAGGCGTGTGCGCGGCGCGAGCAGCCAGAGAGGCTGCTCCATAGCCATGGCCTTTACATTTGCAAGTCACGTACGTACGCGGTTATAAAAAAAATACATGAAGAAAACTAAACTGTAGATCAATCCGATCTACTAATTAAAAATGGCCAAGATTAGTTCGATCTACTAAATAAAATTTAGATCGGCACAGCAGGTGCCTGCATCGATGGTATAGTCAACAAAATTCTAATCCGGGAGTAATTAGATCGACATTGATCGGCGACAGCAGGTCAGCTCGACTCCCGGGAAGAAAAATCCGCACCTTAGATGGGATCTGATCTAAGATCTGAACGCAAATCTTGAAAGGAAACGCGAGACGAATCCATTTTTGCGGTCAGATTCAGGTTACCTTCAACGAAAGCCTGCGTGATGCAGGATCGACGGTGGCTTGACGGAGGCTCGACGGAGAGACACGTGCTGATAACGTGTTGGAACACCCCTGTCGACTGGCCGGTCCCGAGGCTGTTCCACACCCGAGAAGAAGACTAGAATAGAAGGGACACATATTACACAAGTAAATGGTACATGGAACAAAAAGAAACTTTATGATCTTTCTCTCGGCAAACTCCCGTTCAGTGATTGCTCATTTATTTATAGACTAACGGGATATGATACCACATGGACCAACCCTAGCCTGGTAGATGCCACACCGAGTGGGCCTCTACCGGCTCAATTTTCCGACATATTCCTCCAACAACGTATCGATTTCATTCACCATGTTTTCATGGAGATGAAAGAGCGAAACGATAATGGCTGCACATCGGTCTAAGTATCGTGCTGCAACTACAGGTTCAACACTTACAAATGCAAGATCATCCATCTCAACTCGTTCACCAAAGTCGCCAAAAGGAATAACCATGAAAACTGTTCCTGCCAACTTCTTGGATTTGAACTCCCTAATACTAGTTATTGCTTCCACTACCGCTATTTCAAATGCTACAACTGAACTGCGTGCTTCTCCATATGGTCAAATAATATTTAGTCCTAAGAGCATCTCCACTCGTCTATCCAGGAGGCCGATTCGAACGTCGAAATTACGTCCGGACGCCAAAAATCGGCCTAGTCGCGTACCCAGGGACCTCTTTTTGGCCGGATTTGGACCAACTTTGGTCCGGACTACCCAGGCCGAATCCAGGATCCCGGGTACACCCTGGGGACGCCGGACGCAGTGAATTGGCTGAGTGGACCAGCCTGTCAGCGACAGAAGACGAGTCGCCGCCATCCTTCCCGCCATTTTCCTTTTCCCGCCCTCGCCGCTACACCCCTCCCGCCCTCGCCGCCGAACTCCGCCTATAAAAGGCGTACATCTCGCCGTCTCTCTTCACAGTCTCTCACACCACCCCCAACTCCGGCGAACTTCGGACGTTCGCACCTTTCTTTCTCCTCAACTCCGCCGAGAAGCCATGACCGAGGGCCGACGCACGATGCCGCCGTGGGAAGCTAGGCTGCTCCGCGAGGCGCACTATACGGCGCCGCCGGACACTCGTCTCCCCCTCGGCTGGCAACTCAGCGCCAGCGGGATCCCTGTTCCGCCAGTGCCGGCCGAAGAGGACCTCGTCGGAGAGATCCAGCCGGCTATCGCCGCCATGCAAGACCCGGATCTCGCCGAGGATCCTGGCAACCTGGTCTTCTGGAGGCAGTTCTTCGTCGACAGGCGCCTCGAGAAACTCGCCCGACATCACGGACCGCCGGGCTCGCCGCCGCCGCCACGTCACAATGTGGCTTTCCGCCGCCGCTGGTGGAGCGTTCCAGGGTGAACTCTCGCCGGCATCATGGAGCACATCCAGGCCGGCAACCACCCCCGCCTCGGCCTGTAGTTGCAGCGTCCGGTGTCGACCACGGCGGCGGCCTTTTCCTAGTTATTAATTCGATGTAATATGTATGCTCTTGCCCTACTTAATAAAATCCGCCTATATTCGCTCATATTTCGCCGAGTTTAACTGAATTTCGCCGAACCTAGGACTCGGCCTAGGTACGCGAGTGGGAAGCTCGGTGGACCCAGGCCGAAAACGCGTTTCGTTCGGCCAAAAAAAGTCCGGTTTTTGGCCTGGGTTCGCCCAACGAATGGAGACGCTCTAACTCAGATGAAAGTTATATTGGTACTCGGTATTTCGCCAAGATACATCGGTCAAAGTATGAAAATACTTTCACTAAGATATTAGGCGAACAATCAAAAGTTGTCAGAAGCTAAGCTGACGTAGTATATCTGTCCATTCACCCGATAGTCATCCATTGACTCATGAACTCTTAACGGTTCTCGCAAGCATTAAACTCGCCATCACTGACTGTTCATAAAAAGAGTTAAGTCGGTAAATTAGCTACTCAAACAGTAAGAATTATAGCACTATTAATATGACTAGAATATTCTCATTTCAATAACCATCACATTATTAGAGAATTTTTAGTTCTACGCCACTCAATTCCCGCACGTTTATCTATTACTAGGTTATCTAACATAAGGTCGTAGATTGCTCTGATACCAGCTACGGTGACCTAGCACATCACTGTACATTGTAGTGCGCAAGTCGTAGACATAATATTCACGAAGTACCATTTCAAAAATATCACATCCTTCATAGTGGTACAACGGAAACATTGTAGGTTTACAACTTTTACATGTTCATTATATTCAAACAAAAATGTTCACATATTTCGAAATCCTCATCGGTCCATTAAGGACTTCTTAAAATATTCAAATTCAAACTTTGAGTAGAAGCGGCATCACTAGATGAAATGTCATTGGAGCTCAGCAACTTATTTAAGTAGGTCTACGCTACTCGGCTTATCTATAATATTCTAAAGATTACTCTTCTGATTTCAGGTCTTTTTGGTTTGCTCCATATTCTATATCGTAGTCTAATCTTTCAATGCCTCCAAAAAGATCTGATTCCTCATAATAGACCCCTCCGTCGTCACTATTTGTATTGTTTACCTCTATCTCAATATTCTCATAGTCTAGCAAGGATTTAAGAAGATAATTTGAGTATGACCGTACTCAGCAACTTATATAATTGGTTGTGCAACCGTGGATTCAAACATCCAAGTTTCCTTTTTCGTTTTAAAACTGGTTTTTATCAAAGATTGTTTTTACTATAGAAAAACTATGCCCTCAGTTTTCACGGGTCGTTAGAACTTTCTTGAGTTCTTTTCCACGTTACGTTTGCAATCCATTATTTCCCGAGTATCATGACACGTTTTATACACTCACAAGAGATGCGCTACTTTTCCCACAAACATCCCTGGCCTTATTGCCTGAACACACTTCCTTAGGTGTGTGGTCCGTTACCACCAAGTGTCTCCAAGTTATATCGAGCTCTATCTAATTTCGTGTTCCTTCCTTTGCACTAAACCCGGTCAACGACCGCTGCTCAAATGCTATATTTTCAGAGATACTAAGTTTTCATCTTGCAGCACAAGATGAGGACGTTACGGGATCCTATCCACTGTATTTCCTCTCGATAATACATCCTAACTTAGTCATCTGAAGTTACACGCAATGAAGCAAAACTTCTGACTCGTCCCTCCCATTCCAAGATTTGTGGTCAACGCGGTTTATACGACGCCTTGGAATAACTGACTACAAGTGTTGTTTACTCCTAAGTTCTCTTGGTACAATGGAATCTATTCCTACAACATCTCACATTGTGGTTTCCATTTAACTTCTATTCATTCATTTCATACATAAAAAATATTTGCTTTTGTAGGAACATTTTTGATACTTTTAGAAAAGTATTTGCTAAATATAACTTACAAGAGTTGTGCAAGGTTGAATTTGCCAATTCTATGAAAGGTTGAACTTGCCTAGTAACTGCGAGATAATGGACTCGAAGGTTTGAGTTGACCCTTGACCTCGGGTTCTGTAAAAAGCAATCATTTTTTATAAACACAATGCTTTCAAAAACCAATATGCTTTTGATGCAAGTATATGCCATGCAAATGAGTTCATTCAATTGCTTTCAAATCCACTTGATTTGAGTTGCTATGATTTTAGATCAATTCCCCTTTTTAGGGTTTTATTTGAATTTTACTTTAGAAGTTTCATATATATGCATTATATAAATCTTATTTAAATTAAAATTTGTGAATTTATGGATTTGAAACAATATTCCCTCATTTTTAGGAATATTATTTAGGATTATATGAATTTTTGAGTATTTTTTACTCATTTTAAGGTATTTAATTAAGTCAAATAACTTAGTCTCTCCGATCCATATTACGTGTCACAGATATGGATGTATCTACACATGTTTTAGTGATAAATACATCAAATCCAGTGACAATTAATATGGACTGGAGGAAGTACTTGGAATTTTTATCCTATTAAAAATATTTTTAATAATTCCATAAAAATAGGATTTAGAATCCTTGCATTTTCCCTATTTTGAACTATTTTTACTATTTTTAGAAAATGCCTAGGGTCATTTTTGGTTAATTGGCCTTTTAAATAAATGGATTTTTATTTTCGTGCCTCTGGTAGTTGTAATCAGTTTTTTCCGGTCGCTTAACTTTTCCTCACTTTTCCCTCGCCATGTTACGAAACTCTCGCAGGCGCTCGGACGGAGGGATGCCGTCAGGTCAAAGGCTTGAACGTTACATGCTGACTGGTGGGACCATGTTGGACCGGTTCGTGCATTGAGCATTATGTTACGTGGCCTCGACCGTTACATGCTGACAGGTGGGGCCATGTTGGGACGGGTCCTGCATATGTGGTGAAAGGTGGGGCCGTGTTGGGACGGGTCTTGCATACGTGGTGAAAGGTGGGGCCGCATGGAGACACATCAGACCGACAATTCTCGCTCACCCAAAGCATTCGCTTTCCCCCGAGCCTAGAACAACTCCCATACCGCCCCTCTGCTGCCCCATCGTCGTGTCCTCCTACCTTATGTCGTCCTCGGCCCAGAGCCGCCCCTCCCCCTAGCCGCGGAGCCCACTCCACCACCGGCTCCGCTCCCGCCCCCGCTAGATCTATCCCTTTGCGGAACAGTATGCAACGTCCATCCGCGTCGAGCACGGAGAATATTTGGTGGAACCACAGGGATCTAACGCGTGGATTCCATCTGGGTAAGCATCGTTTCCCTTTTTGGGTTGATTATTGGCAATATTTGAGCATGAATCGCTGGTGCTCAACTAACTGCCTTGCTTTTCGAATAGGATTGATCCAGTGCTGGCATTTCGGCTGGCGATTAGACTGGATACTAGCGGAATTCGTGGTTGTGAACAATATCTCTCTGGATTTTACTTCCCAGCGGTGGTTGCAACCTCTCAGAGATTTGATAGATAAAATCTATTGTAAATTCCCCTCGAGCAGTGGCGATTCAGTTGATTTGCAATATTTCAACATTAGCGAGCAAAGATTGCTCCTACTAACTAGTGAAGATGATCTGGTAATGCTTTTCTCTCTGAATGCCGCCGAAAGTTTTGGTCGAATTCGTCTACATGTGCAACCTAAAGTTCAGCACACGGGAAAGAGTGTTAAATCACCATCTGGTGGCCACGCATCATCAAGTTGTCAGACATCATGTGTCTCTGCTAATAGTGTGTGCCTCGGAGATCCTTATAGGTCCACAACAGTACCATCTATTCGCATTGCGAGTGTAAGCAAAACCGCTCGTGTGGCCGATGTGGAGGACGAGACAGAGCCTGACGAGGGAGCGCCTCCACTAGATGATGAGGATGAGTTGATGTTTCCTGAATTTGTAGATAGATTCGGTAAACATGCACTAGGGGATCAATACACGGATGAAATTGCCCAGGGTGTCAGATTTTATGACACTGATGACAAAGAGAACGAGGAGAACAATGACAACCTCATTTTAGCTGAGTACGATGGTGAGGACTTGCCAGTAATTGAGTGGGACAGGAAGGATCCTAAGATTTCAAAAGGCACCGTATTTGAAACGATGCGGGACTGTCGTAATGCCCTTACTACATATTGCATTTGCACCAATAATGATTATGATGTTATTAAGAGTGAGCCAGCAAGGTTCACAATGAAGTGCCCATACAAGAGGTGTAGGTGGAGGATGCATGCATCCACTATGCTCAGGAGCAGTTTGGTTCAGGTATTACAACCAGTTATGTATTTTAGATCATTGTGTAGAGTTTGTTAGCTGTACCTGACATTTTTATTATGTTTTAGATAAAAATTAACCGGTTCAAACATTCTTGTCCAACTCAAGGGGGGAAGCCAAAGGACAAAACAAAACTAGCAAAGACTAGGTGGTTGGCAGATGCAATCATGGATTGGATGAGAGCGAATCCATCACTTGGTGCAACAACGCTCATAAAAGATGTTTCTAAAAAGTTCAATATTACACTACCCTACGTGAGGATGTTCTATGCAAAGGAAATGGCTCTTGAGAGGATCAATGGTACATGGAATGAAAGTTTTCAGTTTCTTTACAGCTTCAAAGCTGAAGTGGAGATGGCTAGTCCAGGTAGTGTTGTACAAATAGACAGGCATAAAGTTCAGTGCAAAATAAGAGGAAAGACAATGGAGAAGGAGTGCTTTAGAAGGGATTTTGTTTGTTTCAAAGCTTGCCGGCAAGGGTTTTTGGATGGTTGTAGACCTTATTTGGCTATGGATGCAACAACTCTTCATGGCAGATTTAAAGGACAGCTAGTAGCTTCTACTGCAGTTGATGGCCACAATTGGATGTTCCCTGTTGCTTATGGAGTTTTGGAGATTGAGTCATAGGAAAGTTGGACTTGGTTTTTTGAGAATTTGCGCGACCTTATAGGTCATCCACTAGGACTTACTATCCACACGGACGCTTGTAAAGGTTTAGAGAAAGATGTAGAAGCAGTATTCCCCAGAGTGGAGCATAGGGAATGTATGCGACACTTAGTGCAGAATTTTACAAATAAATTCAAGGGTAAAGTTTATACTTACAACCTATGGCCAGCTTCATACACATACAATTTGAGGAAGCATCTGTATCATTTGGAAGTGTTGTATAAATAAAAACCTGCAGTGAAGGAGTACTTGGATGAAAATCATGGAATGGTGTGGTCAAGAAGATGATTCAATCACATTTTCAAGGTAGACTATGTAACAAGTAACCTTGCAGAGAGTTTCAATGCAAAGGTGAAGTCATTGAAGGGCTTATGATGTGGCAAATATTTGATAAGATTAGGCAGATGATCATGATAACGATTGATTTGCGTCAAAGAATTGCATTAAGAGTATATGCTGGCCATCTCATCCTCCCATCTTTGATTAAGGCTTTGCATTCCAAGACAAAACAATTGAAGATAAAATGCATTAGAAGAGGAATGGAGGCTGAGGTAACATACATTGATAGTAAAGATAGGCAATGGAGGTATCTAGTGAGTTTGGTTGATAGGACATGCCATTGTAGGCAATGACAGCTCCGTGGGAAACCCTGCATACATGCATTGTTTTTTCATGGGTATTCTAGGAGGTGAAGAGGTGAAGTTGATCAGTACGTGTCGGAGTATTTCTCCGTTGCCAAATTTAGGGCAGCATATGCTCAGAATGTTCCAGCCTTGTTGGGAAAATACCAATGGATGGAAGTGGATCCAGGCTTCAAGCTATACCCTCCAGTTTTTACTAGACCAGCAGGTAGGCCAAGGAAGAATAGGATAAGAGCTAGTGCAGAGGTTGGTGCACCACCTCGATGACGTAAGTGCAAACGTTGTGAGATCCTAGGGCACATTGCTAGGCTTTGTAAAAATGCAGTGGACTCAGCTTATGGAGGATGATCAGGCGGGAGCAGCAAATGCAGATGAGAATAAGGTGTTTGAATGAGAGCAGAATGAAGCAATGGATACATTACAGATTGAACCAACTGATCGAGAGGAGATTGAACCAAATACAGAGTAGATTGAACCAAATGCAGGGGAGATTGAACCAATGGATCGAGAGGAGATTAACAAAATGCATAGGAGATTAAACCAAATGCAGGGGAGATTGAACCAGTCGATCGAGAGGAGATTATATCAACTGTGTGGGAGATTGAAGCAGAGTTCAAGCGTAAAGGAATTACACGAGCGGATATTGATGAAATAGAAGAAAAGATTTTTGAACCGTATGAACCAGAGGATCGAAACGTGATTGAACCAATTGTATGACAGACTAAAGCACTTGATTCATTGGATGTAGAGAAAAATAACAAAGGGAAAAAACGGAAGAAGCTGATGGTGGACTTCGAGAATATTCCAGCTAGGATCACCAGGAGCAAGGTGGTGAACCGAGCTAAAAACACTAGGAGCAAGAAAAAATAGATTTGAATTATTAATTTGAATTTGTATGATAAATTTGAACTATTGTCAATGTTTGTATTGAATTCGAACTAGTGTGACGCTCTCAAATTTGTATGTTGGATAATCCCATAATGTATATGTTATTGCACGTTTCTATGGTCATGCACCTAGTTGCTTAGCACTGCTCAGTTTTGCCCTCGACATGTGGTCAACACATGGGGTTTAGCTAGTTCATGGCTTAAAAATTGTCCAATTGATCAAAAATTTGGCACACTTGTGTATCTTGGATTTATTTGCCATATGAAATTGGAAATTTTGGATTAACTTGTAATCAGCCACATTTTTTTCTAAGTGATTAAATTCAAAAATGGTTTTAGGGTTAGTTTAATTCAAAAAAAGTTAAAACATAGTGCAAACTTCAAATGGAGTATTGTTATGTTGCCTACAACCTAGCATGAATAATAAAGGAAAAGGAAATAAAGATAAATGGACTTATCCCCTAAACCACTTCTTAAACCCTTCTTTGAATGAGCTAGTAGCTATGAACATGCATGGCTTTCTACTCGATCGGCCTCCAAAATAACCCATCCCAAAATATACTTTGTCTAAATGAGTCCAAATCTGAAAACTTGTGTATATTTGAGTTGCAAACAATATAATGTCGGCCAAGATGAATTATTTTGTTCAAATAACACATTATGCCAAAAGCTTGAATTTCCCTTACTCATTTTTTATATGAGTGCCCTTGTTTTCCTTAGCTCTACTCAGTTTTCCCCTCCTAAAGTTTTCCTCACTTTTCCCCTCTCTCCTGACTCAAACCCTCACAACAGCTCAACTTGCGCTCAGTTTGGCTGATGCGCTCTGATTGGTCGAGATGTATGTCACACGGATCTTGGCCAACCATCGTTGGATACATCATGATCCGACAGGCTGGAGGTCTCTCTCCCGATGGGTGCACCTACCCTGTACAGAGAGGAGAGCCCGACAGGCTAGATGTCTCTCCCTCCCTTTCCATGTCACACGTATACCAGCCGCATTAGTTTGGCTTCGCTCTGATTGGTCGAGATGTATGTCACACGGATCTTGGCCAACCACCGTTGGATACATCATGATCCGACGGCCGGAGGTCTCTCTCTCCCAATGGGCGCACCTACCATGTACATAGAGGAGAGCCGACGGGCTGGATATCTCTCCCTCCCTTTTCCTATCGCACGTATACCAGCTGCATCTTCCTCCCCTCCTATCGACGTACGGCGACGCGGTTCTAAGCGTGGCGATACAAACGGCGTGCGGCGGCGCGGATATAATCCTGGCGGTCGGAACGGTGTGCGCCGGTGCAGACCTAAGCGTGGGGGTCGGAACGACGTGTGGCGGCGCAGATCTAACCCTGGCGGGCGGAACGGCGTGCGGTGGCGCGGACCTAAGCATGGGGGTCGGAACGGCTTGCAGCGGCGCGGATCCAAGTGTGGCGGCTGGAACGACGTGCGGCGATGAGGATCTAAGCGTCTAAAATTTCTGTCTCTGTCCGTCTCACTCCTGTTCACCTCCTTAGATCCATTGCTGATGAAAGACACCGAGGCGATGGTGGTGCCTACAGTGGTCATCGATGTGACGATGATTGAAGCCATCATCCGCAACATCACCGCGATGGTGCAGATCAAGCCCTTGTGAACCGATGCTGTGGGAGGCAGGCCGTGACCGCGGCTGGCACGTTGAGGTGCGCTTCGACGGTGAAGTCCAGATGTACCTCGTGGCCGGATGGATGCAGCAGGGAGGGTGGCTAGCTCACCGTCCACTTAGTATTGGGAGAAATTTGAGCCCAATTTGAACCAAAATTCTGCGACTTAAAATATATGTATGATTTGAATAAATTTAATACTCCCTCTGACCTATATTAGTTGACTTAGATTCATCTAGATATGAACGTATCTAATCAAGTTTTAGTGTTAATATGGGTCAGAGGGAGTATGCTTTGACAATCTCCGGTGGGCTTGTATAAATTTGATCGAAATATGTATCATTTGAATCAAAATTGATACTCCCTCTGATTCATACTACTTATCGTTGAAATGGGTGTATCTAGCACTAAAATATTTTTAGATACATCCATTTCAGTGGCAAGTAGTAATATGGATTGGAGGGATATACTCTAAAACTGATTCATAAGTTGTACGCCCTCTGACCTAAATTAGTTAATTTAGATTTGTCTAGATTCGATTGTATCTAGATATGAATTAGTATTAGATTCATCCGTATCTTGATGAATTTAAGTCAACTAATTTGGATCGGAGGGAGTAGTACTTTCTTTGACAGATCGCCTCTCTGGAAAAGAAGAATGCGGCGTCAAGAAGAACGGGGAATGGATGCTGCCATCAATGCTGCAAGACTACATGTAAGCCATAATGGCAGCGACACAACGATCATAACTGACAGGCCCCAAACTTGGCTCTCTAGGCATTTGGCATGCCAACTATGGACAGCTAGATCCAATAGTAAGCAACTTGGGCCCCGCAATCTCTTGACAACTTTGGGACCGCAAAGTGACTAAATTAGCAGGAACTCACAACCATCCATTGAATAACAATTCTACTCTCTAAATTAGTTATCAATTCAACTAATCATTACACATGCCACCTTCACCACAACCCCATAGTGTAACTGTTAGTACGGGGATGATAACCACTAAAACTGCCCACATTAATCTATTATTCTCCTCCCCTTCACTTGAAGTTCATGTTTTAGATTTTTTACCACTTGATCAGATACGACAAGATCAGCCTCAAGAGTCAACTTCTCTTTGCGAATAAGCTCTGGGTTCTTATTTTCTTCCTCGACAGTACTCTTCAGCTCTAATATGAACTGGTTTTTACGGGCCAATTCATCACCTAAATTGGCAACCATCTCCTCCAAATCCATCCTCTGGCTATACCACTGGGTTGATTCATCTTGGTATGCAATGTACCATGGATCATTGATGCGTCGTAAACATATCTATAATTTTTTATGTTCCATGCTTGTTTAGTATCCACTTTGCTTTGCTTTGTCTACACTTTGAGGTATTTTTATACATTTTCTAGGACTAACCTATTAACAAGATGCCGTAGTGACAGTTGCCTATTTTCTGCTGTTTTTGGTTTCAAAAAAGCTAGTAAGGAAATATTTTTGGTTTCAAAAAAGCTAGTAAGGAAATATTCTCGGAATTGGACGGGACAAAAGCCAAAGTCAATATTTCACCGAGACGAACAGAGAGACTAAAGGGCGACCGAAGGGGAGCACAGGGTGGCCGCACCCCCCACTTGCGGGCCCACCCTGGGCTGCGCCTGGGCAGGGTGTGAGCCCCCTAGCCGCCCTCCCGCCTCGCCTCTTCGCCTATATAAACCCCCCGATGCCAAAACCCTAAGTACCCGATCAGATCACCACGAAACAATCCGTAGCCGCCGCCACCATCGTCCCTAGATCGGGGGATATGAATTTCTTCCCGGCACCCTGCCGGAGGGGAGAGATCATCCCGGAGGCCTTCTTCATCACCATGCCAGCCTCCGGTATGATGCGTGAGTAGTTCCACCTTGGACTATGGGTCTATACAATATCTAGATGGTTGTTTCTCCTCCATTGTGCTAGCATGTTTAGATCTTGTGAGCTCCGTTCATGATCAACATCATCTATTTGTAATCATGCATGTTGTGTTTGCAGGGATCCGATGGATATTGAGATTACTATGTCAGATTGATTAATGGTTTTGTCTATTTGATACTATCATGTCTGTGTTGTTTGTGATCTTGCATGCTCTCCGTTGTTAGTAGCTATCTTGGCCAAGTAGTTGCTAGTGACTCCAAGAGGGGGTATTTATGCTCGGTAGTGGGTTCATGCCTCTAGTTTCCAAGGGAAGTGAAAGAAATCTCTTCGGTTGTAGATGTGTTGTTGCCACTAGGGAGAAAACAACGGTCTCTTGTTCATGGAACAAGTGGATTGTTTACCTTACACACTTTGCTTAAAGCAGTTGTCTGTTGCTTGCAACTTAATACTGGAGGGGGTTCAGATGATAACCTGAAGGTGGACTTTTAGTCATAGATAAAGTTGGATGGCGGTCTATGTATATTGTTGTATTGCCTAATCGAATCTCATAGGATCTTTTTGTCTACTATTGCATTGTTATGCCTTGATCAGTTCCTGTCAATTGCCCTGCTGTAATTTGTTTACCCTTCATGCCATGTTGTTTATCTAAGGAGAGCACCTCTAGTGAACTATGGACCAATCTTTACCATTGATACATCATCCACTGTTACATGTTTACTTGCTGCAAACCATTACCTTACACACCATATGTTTAATCCTTTGTTACAGCAAACCGGTGAGCTTGACAACCTCACTGATTCGTTGGGGCAAAGTCTTGAGTTTGTGTTGTGCAGGTTTCCACGTTGCTTGCAACACCCGTGTGATGTTTCCTTCCTCCTACTGGTTCGATAACCTCGGTTTCTTACTGAGGAAAAACTTGTTGCTGTGCTCATCACACCTTCCTCCTGGGGTTTCCAACGAAGCGCCCCACGACAAGTGCTGGGCGCCATCAACCGCCACCACCTCGTGTGTGCATGTGGTCCTTGCCGCTCGCACCTATTCAGCTATTTTCCGCGTCCGTTGATCATGGATAGCTCGGACAAGTTCTTCTTCAACAATGTCATCACCACATCATCGGACGATTCCGATGATGACGCCAAGCTCTGTGTGGCCGTGGCTATTAACGTCCATGACCACGAGGATAACCAAATGCCGTGGTTTAGGGTCTTGGTGCTGGGACAGAGCCCAACGTTTAATCACGATCGAGAGGCCAACCATCAGCAACTCTGGCGAGACTACTTTCACCGTACAAATATATTGTACAAGGCCATGATGCATGTAAAATGTATACATGAACTTTATAGTTTATTGTCACATATCCCAACATATTTGCATCATATTAGTAGTCATTACTCATGTTCTTAATGATTCTAGGGATTTTCTAAATAATCCCCTCTTCTTTGGTTCTAACTCTATTTGTAGAAAATACCTTCTATTAGTATTTTTTACTTTACATGAGCTACATGACTCCAAAAAGGGCAAGGTCAGAGAACACGCTTCAGAAATTTTGAGACGAACAAAATGAGATGAAGTGGGCCACCAGGGGATTAATGGTCTAGGAAAGAGGCTCAGTGGTGCGGGTCCTAAGTGGTTGTGCCACCACCCTCCGTTCCCACCTCGTTTCTCGGATGCCATCAATTTCACCACCATACCCTCCGTCTTGACCTAAAACCTTCTATAGAAAGTGTACCCGACGCAATATCAGAACATACATAGATGGAGATCGAAAACAAAGAGTCTACAGGCTGCCGCCGGAGTTAGATTGGAGGTGGACTACTGCTAGAATCACCTCCGGTAGCCTCTCCTCCTTCACCAACGCCTCCTCATCGCTCTCCACCATGAGAAGGGAGTAATACACCCCCTAGGACTATGGGTTTGTGGTGGTAACTTGATCCAATCTCTCTATGTATGATCATTGTTGAAGTTCATATTGTGCGCCTTTCATGATTATGGATCTATCTATGTAATTCCTATGGTGGGTATTGTGGTATGAGATGATACTTGTCATGCATTTACCGCTGTGTTGGGATTTTATGGTTTGTCATACTCTGGAGATACTTCTATGATACATGTAATGGTTTCTATTCATAATGTCTTGTTTACCCATGCCATGAGATGCTTGACAACACCAAGTGTAGGTAGATGGAAGAGATGTGGTAATGCGCACAACAAATAAATCATCGCTCTAGTGTTTGGAGTGTTTACCATTAAGGAGTATGATGTATATATGTAAGGGGTGTCTGAGTGAGACGACTGCTATCTGAATGCTTGCGTACGGAGTGGTCGGTGATCTTGTCGATGAGTGCATGCGCATGAGCGAGAGCACCTGCCTTGAGGCGATGTACAAGTTATGAAAAGCGGTGATTGGGTTTTTTGGTGACGTTTACCTGAGAGAACCAAATCTCGAAGACACTGCTTGTTTGTTTTCCATCAATGAGAAAAGAGGATTTTCAAGGATGCTGGGCAACGTAGATTGCATGCATTGAGAGTGGAAGAACTGCCCTTTTTCTTAGCAGAGGCGGTATAGTGGGCATGTGGATGGATGCACAGTGATTCTTGAGGCAGTTGTAGATCTATGGATATGGCACTCTTTTTTAACATGGTAGGTTCCAACAATGACATCAATGTGCTCCAACGGTTCTAGTTATTCTCTTTGCTAGCGAAAGGCAATGCTCCACAAATTCACTATGAGATTAGGGATCATGCATATGACAAAGGGTACTACCTTGCTAATGACATCTATCTAGATTGGGCAACTCTCGTGAAGACCATTCGTGAGCCCGAGGATGAGAAATGTGCAAGGTTTTTCAAGGAGCAAGAGACTGCTAGGAAGGATGTAGAGCGGGCCTTTGTTGTGCTCCAGTCTAGGTGGGCAATTGTTCGACACCCTGATGTAACTTGGAGCGTTGAGACTATGTGGGAGGTGATGACCGTTTGTGTGATCATGCACAACATGATCGTTGAGGACGAGCGTGATGATACACTCCATGGCCAAGGATGGGATTTCAAGGGTGAGCTAGTCGAGACGACACTACGACCAACAACCTGACGAGTTCCTCCGTGTGCACCATGAGATACGTGATCACGCTACACACACTCGAGTACAAAAGGATTTGATCGAGCATACGTGGGCGCACATCAGCAACTGCCAGGCATGGCCTCCTCTTATTGTTTGCTATGTTTGAACTATATTTGCTTGGAAACTATGTTATGTATTTGGTTGTGAACTATTTAAATTTATGTACTCTCTCTGTCCCAAAATAGATGTCTCAGATTTTTCAAAATTTGAATGAACCTATATACTAAATAGTGTCTAGATTTATCTAAATTTTAACAAATCTAAGACATCTATTTTGAGACGGAGGGAATAATTGTTATGGTAATTTATTGAATTCTATCAGTTCAGTCCGTCCCGCCAGAATGGGTTGGCGCCACGGACACCCAACTCAAATAGACATAGGCCAAATTGTCCAATTTCATATCCACAGACAGATCCAAACATCTTGGATCGTCCGGTGAAGACGACTATATCATGCGACATGTTACGCGCTCCACTGCGTGTTGGTACGTGGCATTCGAGGCTGCGACAATCTTCCAAGTGAACACCATGCCGCAGTCCCGGCCGTCCGTCCGTCGGAGGCTCGCGTGGACCCCACCTGCTCTTCGAAACAAAATTCATGCGCGGGCAGACGCGGGGGATCACGCTGCACAGGCCGGGCTGGACCACACCGGAGAGCACGAGGTCCCGGAGCAGTTTTCTCGTCAGCGGCAGCCTGGCCGACGCGGCTGGCCCGTTTCCGTTTCGCTTTGGTCGAAACGGACGGCGTACGTAAGTGCCTGACGAAGCTTGGCTGTGTCCCACTGTCATCCTCTCGTCTTGACGCGCTCTCTCTGCTCGGCTGCTTGTGCCATCGCCTTGCTTCTTCGTCTTCATGTAAACTGTCACCGCAAGAACAGCATGTTTTCTGCAAAAAAGGGGCCATGTACAGGTTTGCAGGCAAAGCTTTCATCTCTAGGAAAAAAGTCTGGAGCACATTATTTTTTCTTCCCAATATTGCCATGGGAATCAAACTGTTCAAGGGTGTGGAACTTCCATTTTATATAGGGAAATTAAAGGGTCTGGAGCATGCAAATGTTCCGTGTTTCTGTGAGAGTTGAACTGTTTGGAACATAAGAATTTTCCATATATTCATGGGAATTGAAACAATGCAGAAGATTTTTTGTGTTCTACGGCGAGTTGAACCGCTCGAGGGTGGAGAATTTCCATCTTCATATGAAAATTGTACTGTTTGGAGCGCAGAAAATTACATGTCTAGGGAAAATGAACAATTTAGAGCCCTGGAAACTCATTGGACCTTTTCAAGCACAACAAAAGATCCATGGTTTCTATGAAAATTGAACCGTTTGGTCCAAGGAAAATTTCTACCTTGTATGGAAATTGTACCGGTTTGGAGCACCGAAAATTACATGTGTCTATGGAAAAAATTGTTGCTTCAAGCATCCGTCGTTGCTTCAAAGCATTACACAAAAAAATGCATATGCTCCGCTGGGACTCAAGATAGTGTCGGCAAAGGCAAAGCACATGGAAAAAGATGCTGTTAATGAGATCCTGGTACTTTGATCCCTGATGATGAGCAGTGGCAGGATCGCTTACCAACCAACGTCACCAGATAAAGCAATCATTCCATCCGATCTGGGACACGGGCGCCAGTAGGCCATAGTACAAACACAGAACTAGTACATACTGATACAGTCACAGACTGCTGCCTGCATCTCTGTTTGATTTTCTGACAACAAGCTCCCCATGTCCATATTCTCACTAAAATAACACATCAACAAAGCCAAGAAGAAGAAGAAAAAAAGTGACAAGTCGCGAATCTGACTGATGGCTGCTGAGCCCTGGCCATGGCCAGGGCGACACGAATCTAAATCTCAGTAACAACAGAGAATTGGAGGGGTTGCCGGTCTGTTTCCTTCTACTGGGGAGGGCGCGGCCTCTTGTAGCCTCCCTTGGCGGCGGTGGCGTCGGCGGCGGGGGAACCCTTGACGAGGGATTGGGAGAAGGAGGTGGAGAGGTCGGTGTAGAGGTTAACGACGCGGGCGATGTTGCTGTTGAGCTCGCGGATGAGGGCGACGTTGCGGCTGAGGCCCCCGGCCTCGCGCGCCTCGTGGTTCTGCCCGATCTCCTGGATCAGCATCCGGTTGTGCTCCAGGATCCCGTGCACCTCGCCGAAGCTCCGATGCAGCGCCTGCACCGCCTTCCCGTTCCCCGCGCCGTTCTCGTTCGGGAACACCTCCCCGCCGTTGCCGTTGCTGCCGGCGCCGCTGCCGTTCTCCATCCCTCTGCCTCGCCCTGATCTAGTAATTCTGTGTACGGGAGGAAGGAGTAAGATGGATGTTCAGTGAACGAGAGAGAGCGAGAGGAGGCAGAGAAGGGGATTCGGGGACGGGGATATATAGCGCCTATCGGGCCATCGGGGTCGGGGCAGGGACCTGTTGAGATCCTTCGATGTGGGGACGGAGGCCTGCCTGATGAAAAGCGCCTGAATCTAGGGGCGAAAGCGCCGAGATTGAGTCCGCTTTTCCATCCAGTGGCCTGGCTTATCTTTGGCAATAGATCCTGGGGGAGTTCAGGATATCTCCTCATGGGTCCTCACACCTCAATTGCCCAGATTTCCATAGCTTCTTTGCCACAATCTTCATGGATTCCTCATACAGAAATTATGCAGTGAGTGTGCTCAAAAAAGGATAAACGGAGTTGATAATGTGAGGTAGGGTACCTGCCATATGTGGCATTGTTCTCCTGGCAAGAAAAAAAAGGACTATCAAGTTTCCAAACCAGAATTATGAAAGAAAAAAAGCACATACCCTTAGTTGTTGTTGTTGTCGTCGCATCTGGCCACCGGGAAGGAGGAGGAAAGATGACATATCAGATCTAACCTTGGGGCGAAGAGCAAAGAACAATCGGGTTTAACCACAAGGACGAACCTCGCCATGGTGATGGTGGAGACCCAAATCCATGCTCTAGCCATCGTGAGGATGAGGAAAGCATCCTTAATTTGTTGCTCGGCGAGACTAGATCTACACATGAAGATGCATCGATCCCTTGGGGCGAATCTAGCTTTATGGAGGACAAGGATGGCGTCTTCGATGTTCCGTCGATGTAATAAAGGAGGGTCGATACTATAGAGGATAATTGGCAAGAGAGAAGGGTTGTGATGTTCAAGAGTGAGGAGTGAGAAACACAGAGAGAGGGGGCGGTCCATGGTGGAGGGGAACTCTTTGGACTGAAACAACAATATGTGTGAGTGGCTACGATCCCATCGTTATTTGTAGAGGTCGGCTTGGACCCCAATTCACATGATTTTTAGGTGTCGTTGTTGTTTCCTTTACATGTGTCTATTTCACAGGTACCACGTGTTTTACATTGTCTTCAGTGAAATGGAAAGAAACAAACCCAAATTTCCAAGCAACACTGCATGATAAAAAACAATCAACACTTATTACTGATCGTTGTCGTTGTCACATCTTGCTGCTAGGACGTCAAAGGATGGTCGAGAGACTAGATCAAGAAACTCACACGGATATTTGGGGTTTCAAGATATTTATTTATGGGCCCTCACACCTCATAGCCTTGATTTTGATGGATTCTTATATCTGGTTAGCCATTATCCTCCTGGATATTATTTTCCTCGAGTTTCCTTTTTCTAACAAAGAAATTACGCATTGAGTGTGCCAAAAATAATCAAGACATTGATAATTTGAGGTAGGGTATCTGACATGTGTTGCATTGTTCTCCCAGTGAGTAAAAAGGCAAAGAAGTTGAAGAAAAAATAATCACATATCATTGATAATTGTTGTTATGGCCACATCTGACCACCTAGAGGAAGGATGAGAGGTTAGATGTGTGACCATGTTAGATTACAAATTAAAATCTAGATGTCTATCAAGCACCACATATGAGTACTCCACTTGCTTGACTCGTCACATCTGGCCACCTAGAAGGAGGGAGGATGAGAGGTCAGACCAGACCATGGGGAGAATGGTGAAGGAAAATCTTGTTTAACCACAAGGACGATAGTGGAAGGATACGTGAACCTCACCATAATGATGATGGAGACCTATGTATAGCCCGATCCATCAATAAGGTGATAAAAGCATCCTTTGTTGCTCGTTGAGATCAGATCTAAACATGGGGATGCCATCAAAGGCATAATTTCTAGCTGGACGAATTCAGCTACATGGAGGACATGTGTGGTGTCCTCTTTTATGCCAACGTAATAATGGGTCAAGACTTGAGAGGATGGTCAACAAGAAGGCAAGGTTGTGATGTGTCAGAGAGAAGGATGGATAACTGAGAGAGAGAGAGAGATATGCGAGCCATGGTGGAAGGTAACTCTTTGGATGAAAGAACTATCCGTATGAGTTGCTATGTGTAACATTTGAGCATCAGAGCTTAGAAATAAGCTAAGATCAGGTGTGTGCATTGCATTCATGCATAGAAAATCTAAATAATTTTCGCGCTTTTGATTAAAATTTGTCAAAGTGATTGAAGCTTCTCTTAACTTGGTGGAACTAAAATAGATCATCAAGTTGATTGCGATAAGTTTCAATATGACCTTTGCTAAAAAATTATTTTGGATAAATATAATTTGATCTATGGGTGGATCAGATGAAGTAAATTAAACACACAACACATTACTTAATAACACTAGAACTTCTAGAGATCATATTATGGTATTCAATTCAACAACTCAAGGATACTAAGTTAAGTATATAATCAAGTAACAAGAACTCAATAATTACATCTTGATCTATATTATTCTTATCTATTCCCACCATGAGAATCATGGTAATCCCTAAAGACAACTCTTTAGTTATATTGAGTAGGAAGGAAACTAAGTCAAGACCCTTCACCACATATCTTTCTTGCCATACCAATCCTTATCATCTTTATTGAACCATGTTATAATATCTGTTGATCATCAATGATGGGTGATCAATCCTTGATCTATCAATTCTTGTCTTACCATAGCATTCATTTAAATGCCTTTAAAGAAAGAAGTAAGAAGAGGTAAGTAGTTATGCTAGTTTTAGATGTCATTTTTAGGATGAGAGTGTTTGAAGAGAATCAAATCAATATGGTACTATGTGGAATTAACTCACTCCTAAATGGAATAAAAGATTTGTCTTAAATAAAGATGGATGTGGTAACAAAGAGGATCAAAAGGATGAATCTTGAAGATATAGTTACCAAGAAGTAATACTATTGGATCAAGTAGGCATAGTCATTGAATAATATCTCTTAGTCAAATGGAACTTCTAAGGAGATAATTATAACACAACTTTAATGTTGAATTGATGACAGCCTTGATTAGCCAACTAGAAACCTAAGCCATAAATGATCAAAGGATCATGTTTGAGTCACTAAGAGTGATTGTTCATATGATACATAAGTGACATTGGTGGAGAGAACATGATTAAACCCTAGAATAGATGTGTTATCTTAGGTTAGTTATGGCAATTCATAATGGTGTAATATGAAGTTGGAATATGAGTTACTGGAGGTAGCTGAAGTTAAGATAGTGTGACCAAGCTCATACTAGAGAAACATTGAGTTATAAGTGTAATATTATTCCTCTAAAAGATTAGTAAAAACTTGAGATGAAGCAGGAATTGTTATAAACTTCTATTGGAGGAATATTAGTGATGGATGATAAAGGAAGACTACGAATGGAGTTAAAAGAAACTACTTGATGGATTGGAAGTCATCATTATTAGTTATAGATAAGGCAGTGTAGCTGTGAGAAGTATATGAAAAGCTTTAGTGACAAGCTTTTGAGATTTATAAGTGAGATTGCAAAGTAATTCATAAAGAAAGAGAGTAAGCACTTGAAGAGAATTGGATTCATCAGAAGTAATCTATAGATGAGAGTTATCCCTATAAAGAGAATATACAGAGCTTTAGTGTCAAGATCACTGGATTTACAAATTGATTGAAGTAGAGAAATTAATAGTGAGAGCACAAATTTTAAGTAAATCTCATCATGATTATACATGATAAGGAGTGTGAAGATGTAGTATATCTAGGAAAGGAATTACCTAATTAGAAGTGAGGACATATGAGGTTTGGAAGATTTAGAATTATTTTTGTATCAAGTTTAATATTTATCTTATACAATTGATAACCATTTCATGTTCTAGTGATTTAAAGAGATCCCTCCATATAGACATATATCTAAACTCCTCTTTGATACTCTAAACCATAAAGATCATATGTGCTTAGAAACCATTATTATTATCTCTTTCTCATAATTTACTTCAGAAAACAATCCTATAATCTTACTATAGATTATGATCTCATCCATTATCACAAACTTGGAGGCAATGTGCCTTAGCCTTGATCTTTAACAATACTCATAAAAGAGCATAAGTATAATAAGTACTATAAAACTCATGGTAAACACTTGCAATTGAAAACCCTAACTTCTACCTCATTATGATTATTCATATTCATATAATGCCATAACCAAGACCCTTACAATCATTATTCACCACTGCAATTATTTAGGTTTTATGTGTTAGATGATAATGCAGAGTCACTATTAGAAAGTTTCCTAGAAACTATAAGTAATAAGGAGAACTAAGTTTTCATGTTTAAGTGGTAACATTTTCTTTAATAAGTTATTGTATACTATGTGAAGAAAATGATAATAATAAATTTATAAGGTATAAATAGTAAATTTAAAACCCAAATTTCCAAGGTGGATTTTACAATGGGTTTATGCATCATAAGAATAATAAAATCTTATAGTAATAAGGCTAACTATATAATATATTAGTATTTAAAAGTTTAACTTGAAACATATTTTAGAGGATATCAAGCATATAAAATTATTCAGTAAATATTCATAAAATATTACAAGTGAAGTTCAAATCCTGAATTACTAATTCAAAACATATTTAAAAATACAAATCTAGGAACAAAACAGAAAAATAAAAAGGAATGAAGAAGAAAAGAATAGGGCCAGCAAACCTCCTGGACCGGCCCATAGTTTCTCCTCTCATATCTACCGCTAGCGCACATCCTTCACGGCCTAGTAGCAGCCCAAGTCCAAGTACTGATTCTCTCTCTCACTATCGAGCGAGGCCCATATGAGAGAGAACCATCATCCTCTTCCTCTCCCGCATGCTTGACAGCGCATTGCCGAGTCCACATCACCGCCGTCTTTCTAGACCGCCCCGGACGCGATTGACTATTCCAGAGCCTCGCCCTAGTTGCCAGGAGTCCGCCAAGTGGATTAGCGTAGTGATGGGCGCCCACATCAAGATCCAACACCGCCACCACATCTCGGTCGTCATCAACATCATGCCACTGTATACAACCTCGCCTTGCCTTAAAAGGATCATGATAAGAACCGTTAGAACCCTAGCTAGTTCTTATGAAGGTAATATGCTCTAAGAGGCAATAATAAAGTTGTTATTATAATTATTCCAAGTATATGATAGATGTTTATTTTGCATGCTATAATTGTATTAATACGAAAACGTTAATACATGTGTGTTTAATGAACAAATGGAAAGTTCCTAGTTATTCCTCTCTTATAAACTAGCTCGTTGATTTAAAAGATGATCAAGGTTTCCTGATCATGGACATTGGATGTTGTTAATAACGAGGTCACAATATTCTTGGAATGATGTGATGAACATTCATCCGAAGTATAGCATTACGATCAAATTCATTGTGTTTACATTGCTATAACATCATACGAAGTAATCCTAGTTCTTAGACCATGAGATCATGTCAATCACTAACACCGGAAGAGTATCTTGATAACATCAAACGTCACACTATAACAGAGTGACTATAAATGTGGGTTTGGTGCTACGAAGGTGTTATGTAGAGGCTCATTGATCAAGAGTGAAATTTGTCCATCCCGATGATGGATAGATATACTCTGGGCCCTCTCGGTGATATCACATTAGTTAGCTTGCAAGAAAGTGATGTGATCACTAGATTGTTATATCATGGGAACAAGAAAAGAGTACATATCGGTAACAAGATCAAACTAGGTATGGAGATACCGATGATCGAATCTTGGGTATGTAATATATCGCGAGACAAAGGGATTAAGTTACTAGCGTAAAAGGTTCTCACGATCACAAGAAGTCATCGTTGAATGTGTGGGAGTCAGTATGGATCTCCAGGTCCTGCTTCTAATTATTGATCCGAGAGGGGTCTCGATCATGTCCGCATTATTCGCGAACCATAGGATGAAATTGCTGAAATTGTTTCTGCATGTGAAATTGAATACTAGCAAGGGGTTTTATGTGAATGTTTATTAATTAATATAATTAACAAAATTCTGAATAAATAAATAAAAGGAGTTTTATTTAAAGAGAGATTACATTAAATTTGGTGGAAATTTAATGGGAATTTGAGTTGGTTTTTGACTGGAGAATATGGAGGGACTTTTAGTAAGTGGGAGCTCTACCCACATGAATGGAGGAAGGGGTGGGGGCAGCCACCATGGCCGCCGGCCACACCTCTTGGGGTGCCCCTCCTCCTATAAAAGGACCCCTACTCCCTCTCTCTCTCTCACACACACCTCCTCGTGAAGGATCTCTCTCCCCTCTAGTTTATTCCCCATGGTCTCGGACTAGCGAGATACATGTTTTCGGTGGCTTTTCGTTTGGAAAGAGTTGTTGTTTCTGCTGCATCGCTGGAGCAAGGATGCGGAGGTTGTTTGGTGGTTTGAACGTGTGTGCGAGCACGGATGCGCTGCTGATTTGTGGCGCTGGACTTATTCTCGATCTTGAGATCGGCAAGCGTTCGTCTACATCATCCACGAGTACAACCTCGTTAAACTTTATCAGTCTACAAGGGTATGTTCTCTATAGATGTATATCCACATGTTGCTTGTATCTAGTAGATAGATCTTGGTACTTAGTTGCTCCCATCGTAGGAATTTTGTTTGTTTTCTATGCCGCGAACCCTACAACCCTCCTTCAACTCATGGAAAGCAGCAAAGGTAGTCCACCCTTTGTCTAGGACGATCTGGTATTTGTTGCGATTGTCATGGACAACCCACTCGCATTCCTCGCATGCTTGGACCACTACTAGTTGCGGGTAGGGGTGGCATGGTAAGTTAGGATGATACGCATATACAAGTCATGATGGACTAACTAGATGTAGAAGCGCCTAGGACGATGCGCGGTGGCATGGTTTCCGACCGACCTAAGGAATCCTCTTGGTTTGGTAGAACTAGTGACCAACCTTGCAGCACTCGCCCTTGCCAAGGCCTCCACTCTCCTACCCGGCAGCTTCAACTCCCTTGGTATGATTGGGAGAGCATCTTTATAGGCACCTGGAGCAGGAGCAGTCCGATCAAGAATGTAGTCTAATTTCTGCATTACAGATGAGCCATCCTACATGAAAATTACCATTGTGTCAGACCTGTTTAATTACCCAAACACCACAATGCATCATACAAATTGACTAAAGATCACAATGCGTCATTGGACCATCAAAATTACCTAAACAACATAAGGTATTAGGTAAATTAAATTTCTTAAACAACACGATGCATCATCAGAATCACCTAACCCGGTGGGTCCTTAAAATTAGATTGATTAAACAGCTAGAAGGCATACCATTTAATTAGATTGATTAAGAAACACAATGAATAATCTGTATGGATAAAACTGCACAATGAGTTGTCTGGATAGACAAAACTGCATATATGCAATGCATCATCAAAAATACCAAAACAACATTAATTAAACAGCTAGAAGGCATATAATTTAATTAGATTGATTAGGAGCACAATAAATAATCTGTATGGATAAAACAACACAATAAATTATCTGGATAGACAAAATAGCATATATGCAATGCATCATCAAAAATACCAAAACAACACAAGGCATCATGTAATTAAATTTAATAAACAGTGTCAACATAATCAAAATTACGTAAACTTATGGATCATTGAAATAATGTGAACATCTAGAAGGTATATCATTTAATTTTAAACAGCAGAAATCAGATCAAAATGGACGAAACGACACAATGAGGAGACATGACACAATGCATCCTAAAAAATACAACATCACAACGCGTCATGGAAAATTCCTAAACATCACAAAGCATCATCTAAGTACCAAAACAGAACCATGCATCATCATCATTAACATATATCATAACTAAGAATAACATCACAAAAGACGATTATCAAGAATATGACATATAAAGAACATGCTAAAAGACAATTATCACGAATATGACATATAACTAAGCATTTCAACAAGGGACCTACAATAGACGTTGCCAAAATCTAGATGCACGTCCGATTTGGGTTAACGTCTCAATCCTCCAAATCTAACCTTGTTGTAGTGGGAGGGGGGGGGGGGGCGAACTTGCTGCACAGGGGTCGATGGGTTGAGTAGATGAACAGGGTGTCACTGAAGAAGAACCAGCCACATACAACAAAGCAGCAACGACAATCGCGGATGAAGGGGGAGCTACCGATAGGGGTTTCGCCGCATACACTCTAAAATTTGGCACATTGGGAATAAGAGTCCAACCTATAGACAACAAGAACGTGTCTATCACTGCACAAGCATTCGGGCCCAATGCAGCCGACACCGTAAGCTTGGATGACTGCTCGGTGGGCAATGAGGGTTCTGGCGTGGCCGGCCAAAACCCTAAGGGCGACAAATACCTCACCTTGCACGCGACCCGCACACATGTGAAAGGCGAAGGACTCTTCAGAAAAGGCGCTACAGCCAGAGGAATCGAACAAGCCACCTGCAGCTCCGAAGCAGAGCTTGATGAGGACCCCAGCTCCATGACAGACAAAGGTTTCGGCATTGGTTTCATTGTAGCAACTTGGGTTGAGAGGTGAGTGTGGGAATGTGCTAGAGAGAGGGGATGGTGGGAGGAGAGGGTGGTGACTGCAAGTGCATAAATCGTTTGTAGTTAGTTTCGAAAGAAAGATATCGATCCCACTGGGATTGGGAGTTCTGAAGTCTAATAACTCTTGAATTAAATACTAAAATAGTAATGCTAAATAATGTTCTAAGTAACAAGATAAAATGCAGGTGTTGTGTAAAAAGGTGTTTTTGGGTTTTGTATAAGAGAACAATAAGTAAAGTAAAACAAACTAAATACAGAAAGTAAATATCGCGTATGTAAAAGAGATATGAAACTGCAATGGAAAAAGCGTTCTCATGGAGTAGCGGATACACCTCTAGCATTATAAAGGTTTAAGGTAAAGATTATGATCATGAATATTCTGAACTATGTATGTGTGGGAGGAACTCCGTAATTGGACGAATAGGCAGCAACCGCTGCTCACATCATCCTCATAACCACAATAGACAAGCAATCAACATCAATCGAATTACTGCGCTATTAAGGGACTTTATCTCGTAGGATGTATCACATGGCATGGATAGTGTTTCGTGAGTGTTATCAGTTCCCAAGTTGATACGTAAGAGGTGCTAATAGCTTTACAGTCATTGTAAGTGCTACCACACCTCCGTCTACCAACAAGTAGTTCCCTCCAGCAAGTCCCCACAAGAGGCAAATATTGAGAGGTTGACTTCTCCCAACATCAACATGAAGACAATCTAACACATGGTCACAATGATGAATATCATAATAAACTTAAGAAGGAAAACCCGATGTGAGGTAAGGGATTCCCTGCGCCAGCAACAACGACTATTCTAGGAAGGCTCGAGTGGCAGACATCCTGAGACCGGCGACGGATCCTTGCGGAACTCGGAGGAGCAGGAGGTAGGGGTAGCCATGGAGGAGGACTGGAGGAGATAAGGCCGGTGGCGGCCGGTGTTGGTGGTGGGAGCCATCGGTGGTGGCGCGACATTGCACAGGGAGAGGAGAGCTACGCCTACATGAGAGGAATCGCACACACGAGGGTTGGAGGGGTAAGTCAACTCAGCGCTGACCCCAGCACGACGAGCCTGTCGAGCAAGCCGCAAGCTTTTCTGAGCGAGACACGAACCCACATTTTTGAAATTTTAGACACCAAGCCAGACTCGGCTCAACTTTTACCAGGCTTGTTCGAGTCGAGCCATGAGCCGGCTCGACTCCACCCCTACTAGAGCTGTGGAAGGGAACAAGAGCGATGGGGCATCAGAATGAAATGGAGATGGGAAATTTAGGGGAAATGGGAATAGCCATAGTGTTTTGGATTCTGAGGCGGCCAAGGTGGGCAGCATTTGATGTGGTTGTGAATGTCGGCCCTTCCAAACCTAGACCTTGTGTGTAAGGACCGGCGTGAGTGGTCCTTCTATTATGTTGGGCTCAAAAATGTGCTGACGGGTTTTGGAGGACGCCGGTGGTAGGCATTTTTGGTTAGGAACCTCAAAGGCCTATTGGGGGCACTATTGGGACGCCGGTGGTATGTGTCCATCAATTCATTCCCTGGTAGAAAATTGCATTGAAAATTAGGTGCACATTCATGAAACAAAAAGTGAACTCTTGAATGCATGCAATTTTGTCGAATAGGTTTCTCGAAATAGGCTTTCGCCTAGCTATATTAATATAGCAACCAACTGATACAACGATACATATTTTGGGGTCTCAACACAGTAAAGCCCAAATAAAAAACGTAGAGAAATAAAAGAGAAAATAATGCCAACAACAGCAGATCGACTAAATGAAGATGGCTCGCAACCGCTGCGCCCTCCGTAGAAGTTCCACCATGCATCGAGAACTCCGAAACGTCGCGTATAAAGAAACACCTTCAAGAAGGTAAGCGTCAAGGACGACGCTGCTGCCCGGACCTGTCATAGGGTTTCCCCCGTACATGGAGGTAAGCAGGAAAGGGGGATACCCGACGAGCTCCAAGAAGGAATGGTAACACCCGTGGGATTCACCCCGTCAGTGTCGGAATACCAACAGGGATTTATCCCGACCCCCAAACAACCACTGACATGGATATACCCCATGGGTACACGACATTGGTATACCTGGTCCAGCCCAAGGAAGGCCCACGTCAAGACACGCGGCCCATGAAGACTTCGGGTGGCCCAAGCCCATGACGTTTTCTACTCCTTGGAGGACAAGTCTAGGTTAGATAGAATTTCAAAGGGTACCAACCCTAATTTTTAACCGACTCGGCCTAACCCGGGACCTGCCTATCTATATAAAGTCCAGGAGGGTACGGCGAGAAGGATATCTCTCTCAACACCGCATATGTGTTGGAGATATGCCCAAGAGGCAATAATAAAGTGGTTATTATCATATCTTCATACTTATGATAAATTTTTACATATCATGCTATAATTGTATTAACCGGAAACATTAATACTTGTGTGGTTTGTAAACACAAAAGAGTCCCTAGTAAAGCCTCTTGCTAAACTAGCTTGTTGGTTAATATATGATCATGGTTTCCTGATCATGAACATTGAGATGTTATTAACAATAAGGTCATATCATTAGGAGAATGATGTGATGGACATACTCCTATAGTTAAGCGTAGCATAAGTTCAAGTCATTCAAATAGTTCACTTGCTATAAGCTTTCTGATACATAGTAACCTAATTCCTTCGACCATGAGATCATGCTAATAACCATCACTGGAAGTATGCTTTGATGACATCAAACACCACACCGTAACTGGGTGGCTATAAAGGTGGCATTGAGTGTTCGGAAAGTATGTGTTGAGGCACATGGATCAAGAGTGGGATTTGTCCATCCATATGACAGATATATATATTTTGGGCCCTTGTCACACCCCCGAGATTAAGGCTAGACAGATCCCAGACCTTCGTCTGAACATAAGCCTAACCTAATCTCGAAAGCGTACAGAGGGAAAATAGGTAACACAACAGTGACCCTACGACACAAAAATTATTACAGCAAGCTCATAACTGAGCGAAGAACCAAAATATTACAAGCATAGGTCACTAACCACAAACATCAAACAACGGAAGGCAAATTATGCTATTAAGCATAGCAAACTTAACAAATGGTCTAAGAGGCCTGAAGCATAACGATGACGTCCAATCCATAGATCCCAGACTGCCGGATGGGAACTCCAAACTATTCGTCGATGTTGATGCCGTGAGGAACTCATCTTCAATGGTAACACTTACTCTGCTGCAAAAGTATCAACGAAGCAAGGGTGAGTATAGGGTGTACTCCGCAAGACTTATGGTTGGTGGAGTTGTTTTGCATAAAGCCATCTTTGTTTTGTAAAACAAGAGGAAGAAGAATCTCGACTAATCAGAATATTTTAAAAGGGGATAAGAGAGCGGTATCTCTAGTTTTGATCATCTCTTGATATCCACCGAAACATCATCAATTGAACCTATCTAGGATCACCCCCTCGAACCCATGAGGAAGCATCCTTAAGAACACATCGATCTGCCAAGTTTTATGATTAGGTTCAGGTTCTCTATGATCTTTGAATCTGGTTTCCAATTCGTCCATAACCGTGGACACGACTTTTCGAAAAGATTTAACCCTGTAGGGGTGTACAACTTTACCCACACGCACCAACGATTATTAATGCCAGTACATTAGCCCTCTTCCTTGGAATGCCGACAGAGAGTGGTTGACCACGACCTTTACCTTGCTTTCGCCGAGACCATGAGTCATGCACTAGGTAGATGCCGCCGTAACGGGTCGAGTCCCTAAGCCGGTCCCTAATGATGTGTGCGGTGTTCAAGATTATGGATGCCGGGCATCTCTTGTTCCTGGCCACGCTTACCTACCTATATGAATGCACCTCCTTCACCTCCATTCAAGAACATCTAAGATGCGTTTGTCGAATGGAAAGCCCAAACTATGTGACTCGTGAAATCTACTCGGCAAGTTAGTTGGTCGAGGGGGTTTCCAGGCCCCAGTGTGGCTGTACGCTCGTCTTGGTCCATAGGCAAGAACTCATGTCCTAGTAGTGGCAAGTATGGGACTGCAAAAACCACAACCCACCATGGCCTCCCATACAAGCCTTAGCATTTTTAACTTTCATCTCTGATCACACCACGTCATCATGTCGAACCAGGTCATTCGTAGCTCTGATTCATCAACCGGATGGACCAGTGGTAACAGCTAAGCATGGTTAAGCACAACAGATGTAACAGCTCTAGCAACGCTTCACAAGCCAAACCCTAGTTATGCTAGGAGCAATGGATCAGAGAATATAGGCTACAAAGGTAACATGCATCAGATAGGATTACTCTATCTAACGATAAAAGACTTTGGAATCGTATGCACATGGCAAGAATGTAAATACTTTGAAAGCATAGGATTCATATGTATGTGTGGGGCTTCGCTTGCCTTTGCCAGTTGATATCCAGAAAGCAGAGCTTCGGACATCTGGTACTTGACTTGATTACAGTTGGTCAAGTATTTGTCTTCGAGCTTCGACGGTGTTGATCTTGGTCTTCAATCTTGATCTTGATTCTGATATCGTATTCTACCAGAGAAGAACCAAATACCGGAAAGGAAGGAAACAATCAACACATGGCATCGATGCAATTCTCAAACAAGGATGATGATATGACAAGTTAATTTGTATTGAAATAAACCCCTAAGGCATGCTTGACAATTTAATCGGGGTTCCGAGGGTTGCAAACCCTAACTCGGGGAAAATCTGGATGTATAAGAGAGGGGTTGGTTTGTTCTTCTAATTAAACTTGTCATGTAAGTTGATTATCAATGCATGATTATAACTCTAATAGACAGAGCTCATTTTTCTGAACATTTTTATATATTATTTGTATTTTTCTGATTTAAAATGAATCAGTTATGATTTTCCCAATTTTAATCCATTTTAGGAAATTATAAAACATATTTGGATTATTTAAATTATTTTCCAGCTTGGGCCCACATGTCATAGTTTTATCAATTACAGAAATTGGTTTTCCTAAAGGAATAAAAATCTGACAGATGGGGCCCACAGGGGGTATTTATAATTCCAGAAAACAGTTTACAAAACATTTAAATAAAAAAAGGCTTTATTGCGTCATGCTGACGTCATCCTGACGGCAGCAATGGGGATGCTCACTGCTGAGGATCAAATCCGGCGCTAGGGGCAGAGCGGCCTTGTGCGGCTGGTTCTAGGTTGCCGAAGAGGCTGCTACGGCGGTGGCTGACAGCGCACGGCGGCGGACTACGGCGTGAGGATGAACCAGAGAGGGAGGGGAGGAGCGGAGTGGTGCTTGAGCACCGCATGCTCACCAGCAGTGTGAAGAAACGGTCGGCAAGGAAAGGGGAGGCCGAACGGCGCCGGAATCGATGATGAACTCGGCGGCCGGAGACAGGGAAGGAGCGATCGTTGGCAACATTCCGTGGCGCTTGCGGCCGATTCCTTCGGGGAGAAGCGTCAGGGCGACAAGGCGGAGCTTCCTGCATGCTCGGCTGACCTTGGGGCATCCGGAGACGACAGGGCGACGCGGCATCTGCACGGCTAGGGTTCGTGCAAAGGGAGAAGACAAGAAAGAGAGAGAGAGAGGGGTTGCGGGGAGGGGATAAGGCCAGGGTTTCACGGCGGCGAGGCTGGGTCCTTATAGGCGCTCGGGGGTGGCGGCGTGCATCGCAACGGCGAGCGAAGATCGACGGCAGAGCGACGGACACCGAGCTGGTTGCCGTCGTTGTCGAAGACGACGAAGGCGATGAGGCCGAAGCGCTACAGGGCCAGATGGGCTGAGTTGGGCCGGCTGCTGGGCTGGCTGCGAGCGCGCTGAGCAGCAGGAAGGAGGGGAAGAGAATTGGGCTGCGGCCCAGTTAGGTTTAGCTACAATTTTTTTTGTTAAAACCCTTTTTCTTTTCTGTTTTCAATTTCTCTTTTGTATTTCCATTTATATTCTATTGTGAATGTTTCCAGAATACAAAAACTTTTGTAAACATTTAAAATACTAGAGGGCCCTTATAACACTTTTTGGGCTCCATAGGTTTTGGGGTTTTCAAATATTTTGAACCATTTGAATTGATTTCAAAGAGGAAGGAAAATAGGGTTTTTTAGGACTTTGTGATTATTTTTCTTGCATGCATTTTACAATGATGATGCTCATGAATGCACATACAAAACCTAATTAGTATTAGTAAAACTAGGTTTGTTACAATTTTATCCCCCTTAAAAAAATCTCGACCCGAGATTCCTAGGTAGGAAGATAGAAGAAACAGGGTTACACTAAACTTCAACGATCTTCTCGAAGAGGTTGATCCATGCCACCATTATTGAATGAATGAAGCTCTTCATAATCTTCGATGTGGCTTCTCATACTAAGGAAGAGAGGGAATGACACGGAACCACAAACTGAGTATCTCATGGTCAACTCATGGATAGATGTTTCACAGACATCTCTAAAGCCAACAGACATGAATCACGCCAAAGTAACAGAGGAAACAACAGGAGAAGGTTTCAAGTTGTTAGATACATGGTCTTCATAAGGGTTGAGACCATGGAGCTTACAGGGGTTTTGAAGCTTCTGAAGAAGGAAGCTTCCAATAGAAAGATCATGACCATAGACTTCGAGAGATAAACCTCTACTAAACGGCTTAATAGAGCTTTACAGGTGGAAGAGATAGATACCAACAAAACCAAGCTGTTGAACTACTTTTGACACAGAAGGGTCACTCTTTCGTTCAACACAAGGCCAAGACAGAAAGGTGTTTTGGTGGAGAGGACTCATAAGAGTCACAAGGAACATGTAACAAGAGAAACTATTGATTACTAAAATCATAATCGCTCTTCGAACATGTTTAAGGAAACGAGAAGGAACTCTTTATTCATCTAGAACTATCAAATCTTGCCAAAGATCATGATATCACTTTACACCACCATGATGAATAGTTGAGAAGATTCCTGATGACACGAGAAGAAAGAAACTTCATTCTCAGACTCCAAGTACTTGGCATAACAAGACGCTTGCCATCATAAAAGGGTCTGGAGGATTGACCGAGAGACATTTAGCAACACTTCTTTAAATGTTCTCCTTGATGTTCGAGATACTGATATCAAACTTTTAACAAGCCTTCAATCAGTCATCAAGTAAAGGTCAGACTTCGGTTATAGGAAACCATAAGCACAACTCCTATAATAAAATATAGAAGAGGCCTCATGAAGAATGGTTGTTATTGTTGAATCAGGGGAATATGACAAAAGGTCTTTCCAGCTAAGTGTGTCAACCATTACATCAATCTTGTCAGAGTTACAATATACCTATGTCATAACCTTGAGGAACACCAATCATTATTGCTGTTTGAGATCCAACTTTGATTAAGTGGAGAGATACTTTAGACTCAGCGTGGCTGAATAGAAAGTGTGCAACATTTACCACAAAGATAAGGTTACTAGATTCTCAAGACAGGGACTTCAATGTCAAGCTCCAAAAGATGAGCTAGATTGCGGAACCCATGTGATAGCAAGTTATCAAAAGATAATTGCGTATACATGAATTGTTTGCAATAATTACAACTGAATCCTTGTTGGGAAACATTTAGGAGGATGTTGAAGTTTTATAGGAATTTTTCTCTTCCATGACAAGTCAGTCAGTGGCTTGGTGTGCTTGGAGGTTCTTCTCGAGATGTGAAGGTATCAACCTTCCATATGAAGAATTCTTCGCACATGCTTGACTAACTTGGAATAATTCCCGAGAAAACAAAGATAACTTAACTCGAATCCACAGCGAGAACTTTCAACGATTGCACGTGAACCGAAGAAGGTTACTTCTAACATGTATAACACATACTTCGAGATAACACGAAGATGGTTCTCAAAATTTTCCAACATTAATGCCAACTGTTTCACATGAATCTCTTCTAACATGGAGAAGTTAAGGATGTCATTGTTAGGCTCAATAACAAACTTATCTATACACTCCAAGAAGACAGACTCACATGGTGTATGGATAAGGCATAGACATTGGTCAGACCAGGGGACATGAAGATGTACTTAAGTGAAACATCATGAGTAGATACACCATCAAGATTGTCCTTGGAACTGAGTTTGATTTGATGATTGCCCAATTCAAATCAAAGGCGGGGAAGACAACGTATCCATAAAGGACATACTATCTTACTTCAACACGAACAAAACTAGACATCCCTTTAAGGAGGAACACAGTTGGATAGAACTTTGGTCTTACAACTCTCCAAGTTGTTGTTTAAGTTCAACCAACTAGTTCAGGGGTATCCAGTACGAATCCTTGGAGAAAGGAGCGGGTTAAAGAAACAGCTTACTTAAGAACCTGACGACACGGTCATGTGGCAACATGGAAATACTTCTAGTAAGACATCCAGAATATCACGAACCACCGATATGTCACTTAGTTCAAGAGGAAACTTGCTTGGTAAGGCAAGAAGACGTAGTCTCAGAGCTTCGGTATGAACCTAACTCTTTGACCGAGGAGATTGCACCAGAAAACAGACTTGGTAGCACAATCATCCTTCGCTTAGTGATAGATTAACCATCACGCTAGGAATGATACAAATTTTCTTGAATTTCAGAGCTATAGGAATTGCTAAGAATCTTAGATGGCCACATCATTACGCACGCACAACACTCATGAGTGCTAACAACTCAGAGGAAAGGTGGGTAAATATGTGTGAAAGCATCACTTCATTAAGAGGGTCATCAATCTCAGCATGACCTCTTAGTATAGAAAGGGTGTGATACTTTAAGGTAGAACAACACATAAGCTAATCAACGCTTATTAATCTGCGGATTACAACACTTTCACCTGGTCTTAGAAATGACGAGGTGCTGGAGTTTGTTTCTCCTAGATATTCCGAGATGGTTTGTCTTGACGGACTACAAGAGTATCTTGCATCAGAAGATACCATTGCATTTACTACTTGGCTACCAATTGGTAGACAAAGGTCGGAAAACAACAAGGGTAAGGAAGAGCATGCTCAGGATAGAATCCCGAGATGTGGATGCATAAGTTAACAATCTTCCGAGGACCAATGCGAAGAAGGGAAGGTGTCGCAGAGTCACGAGTATAGATGAGAGACTCACTAGGAAAACTCTTGCCGTGATCTATTTTGTTCCATTAAAGAACATCTGCCATAGCATGCGGTAGGGGAAGTCCTTTATCGTCACTATTCAATAGCGACAATATCCACAAGCTTGAAGGCTATACTAGAAGGTACTAGCCATCTTGAGGTAATGTTTGAACGTTAACAACAGGGATCAACAATGGATCTTGGGTTAAAGGTCGGCTTCATGTACAAGATTCGCAACACCAGAATCCAGCACAATCGGGGATCTTAGGTTCAAGTCCGGGGGTTAAAACCCAAAGAAAGAAGTAACTACTACTTGAGTGACAAAGCGTACACTACAAGATAGTAATCACGAGGTAGCTTCCAAGAGAAGATACAACTTCTGAAGTACCCAAACAAACGAAAAGGAGGCACAAGAGGCAAAAGGAAACTTCGAGGCCTAGAACAGAACAATATTAAACCAACAACATGATGTTGTGGACTCATAAAATAGAGAGATTATGATAGAAAGAAATCCGTCAAACGAATAGGATCAAAGGAAACAAGTAGCACACACACAACTGACTCTAGAGAACTTAACACTAGGTCAAATGGTTGAGAACCGGCATGCCTGAAGAGGCACCTAAGCTTTGAAGGAGGAGACGAGATAGCAAAATTTTTCCAAATCAACACAAGATAAGGTGACCCAGAGTTAAAGAAAAACTGGATAGGGAGAAAAGAAGCATACCAGAGTTTTTGCACATAATTTTCATCTTTGAAAATAGTTTTCACAAACACTAGACTCAACATCGACCAATTGAAAGGTTTCCTACAGTCGGTACGGCTCTGATACCAAAACCTGTCACACCCCCGGGATTAAGGCCAGACAGATCCCAGACCTTCGTCTGAACATAAGCCTAACCTAATCTCGAAAGCGTACAGAGGGAAAATAGGTAACACAATAGTGACCCTACGACACAAAAATTATTACAGCAAGCTCATAACTGAGCGAAGAACCAAAATATTACAAGCATAGGTCACTAACCACAAACATCAAACAATGGAAGGCAAATTATGCTATTAAGTATAGCAAACTTAACAAATGGCCTAAGAGGCCTGAAGCATAACGATGACGTCCAATCCATAGATCCCAGACTGCTGGCTGGGAACTCCAAACTATTCGTCGATGTTGATGCCGTGAGGAACTCATCTTCAATGGTAACACTTACTCTGCTGCAAAAGTATTAACGAAGCAAGGGTGAGTACAGGGTGTACTCCACAAGACTTATGGCTGGTGGAGTTTTTTTTGCATAAATCCATCTTTGTTTTGTAAAACAAGAGGAAGAAGAATCTCGACTAATCAGAATATTTTAAAAGGGGATAAGAGAGCGGTATCTCTAGTTTTGATCATCTCTTGATATCCACCAAAACATCATCAGCCGAACCTATCTAGGATCACCCCCTCGAACCCATGAGGAAGCATCCTTAAGCACACATCGATCTGCCAAGTTTTACGATTAGGTTCAAGTTCTTCATGATCTTTGAATCTGGTTTCCAAGTCGTGCATAACCGTGGACACAGCTTTTCAAAAAGATTTAACCCTGCAGGGGTGTAAAACTTTACCCACATGCGCCAACCGATTCTTAGTGCCAGCACATTAGCCCTCTTCCTTGGAAGGCCGGCAGAGAGTGGTTGACCACGACCTTTACCTTGCCTTCGCCGAGACCATGAGTCACACACTAGAGAGATGCTGTTGGAGATATGCCCTAGAGGCAATAATAAATGTAGTTATTATTATATATTTGTGTTTATGATAAATGTTTACATTCATGCTATAATAGTATTAACAAGTAAACATTAATACTTGTGTGATTTGTAAACTTAAATATAAGTACCTAGTAAAGCCTCTTCATAATACTAGCTTGTTGGTTAATAAATGATTGTGGTTTCCCTATCATGAACATTGAGATGTTATTAACAACAAGATCATATCGTTAGGAGAATGATATGGTGGACATACTCCTATAGATAAGCGTAGCATAAAGATCAAGTCATTTTAATAGTTCAATTGCTATATGCTTTGTGATACATAGTAACCTAATTCCTTCGACCATGAGATCATGCATATCACCTTCACCGGAAGGATGCTTTGATGACATCAAACACCACACCGTACTGGGTGGCTATAAAGGTGGCATTGAGTGTTCAGAAAGTATTGGTTGAGACACATGGATAAGGAGTGGGATTTGTCCATCCATATGACGGATAGATATACTCTGGGCCCTCTCGGTGGAATGTCATCCAATTAGCTTGCAAGCATGTGACTGGCTCACAAGGGATCACATATCACGGGAACGAGAAAAGAGTACTTATCAGTAACGAGGTTGAACTAGGTATGCAGAGATACCGACGATCATAACCTCGGATAAGTAAACTATCGTGAGACAAAGGGAAATTGGCATCGTATGTAAGTGGTTCATTCGATCGCACAGTAATCGTAGAAATATGTGGGAGCCATATGAATTTCCAGATTCCTCTATTGGTTATTGATCGGAGAAGTGTCTCGATCATGTCCGCATAATTCACGAACCGTAGGGAGACACACTTAAGGATTCGACGTTGTTTGAGTAGTTATGGAATGATGAGTAAGAGACCGAATGTTGTTCGGAGTCTCGGATGGGATCCGGGATATCACGAGGAGATCCGGAATGGTCCGGAGAATAAGATTCATATAAGGAAAGTCCTGTTTCGGGGTTGGAGAATGGTTCCGGTTTTTTCATCGGGAATGTTCTAGAAGGTTCCAGAATGTCCGGCACTCCGGAGGGGAAGGGTACATGAATGTGTCATACCAAGTTGGAATGATTGCATCATGTACTAGGTGTCATCGCTGAACAAAATAAAGGGTTTAATCAAATCCTAGTTTGAAAAGTCAAACGCCAATTTGAAAAGTCAAACGACTATTTTGGAAGGTGGAGGGGAAGTAGGAAACCTACTTGGGGAGGAGTTCCTCCCCTCCACCGCCGGCCCACTTGGGAAACTGAGTTGGGGAGGGACTCACCTCCCCTGGCGCGCCCCCTCCACCTATATAAGGAGGGGCAGGGCTGCCCCTCCAAGTACACAACACCTCCACCTCTAAACCCTAACCCTAGCCGCCGCCCACCATAGCCGCCGCTGCCTAGGGAAACTCGCCGCCGCCTAGGTCAACCCTAGCCACCGGCCTTGCCCCCTCCTTGGTGTGTCTAAACCCTAGATCACCGAGGGATCTCTCATATTCCACCATACTCGCTCCGGCTTAAGGCGAAGCCCTGTGAGATCTCCCCTCTACTCCCGGTACCACGCCGTTGTGCTGCCGGAATCGCGAGGAGAGTGCTACATCCTCCGCTGCCTGCTGGAACAAGGGAGAGGAAGGTCTTCGTAGAGTACCGAACGTGTGACCGACTGCGGAAGCGTTGCCGGAACGTAGCGCCGGAAGGATCGTCTACGCGATCTTGAGATCGGAAAGAGTACGACTACATCACCCACGAGAATCCGCTCTCGTTAAACACTTTGGAATCTTCGAGGGTGAGTTATTCCATCGACTCGTTGCTACAATCTAGTAGATAGATCTTGGCTTGTTTGTTTGTATGCGGTAGAAATTTTTTGTTTTCCATGCTACGAAACCCTACAGTGGTATCAGAGCCGTGTCTATATGTAGATCTGTTTCACGAGTAGAACACAATGATCATTGTGGGCGTTGATGCTTTTGTTGTCGATTGCTTCTTGTGTACTTTGCATCTTGCGGGATGGTGGGATGAAGCAGCCCGGGCTAACCTTGCATGACATCGTTCATGAGACTTGCTCCACGCTTGACATGCAACTTGTATTGCATAAGTGGCTTTGCGGGTGCCTGTTTCTCCCAACATAGTTAAGATTCAATTTACAACAGGTGATTGACAATACTAGTATCAATGTTGTGGTTCTTGTTCGTAAGTTAGAACGACACTTATTGAAAGCCCCAAACCACGTAAAACATGCAAAGAAAGTAGAGGCGTCTAACTTTGTTTTGCAGGGGTGTGCTGTGATGTGATATGGCCATGATTGTGATTATATTTGATGTATGCAATGTTCCTTATTGTAAGTTGGCAACCGGCAGGAGCCATATGGTTGTCTTTAAATTATGTTAAGACCCGCGTGTCTATTCAAAGTAGTTGTAATAGTTGAAGCCGGTGGACGACAACCATGGAGCAGCATCATTGACCTTGATGCAATGCCGGTGATGATGGAGATCATGTTCGTGCTTGAAGATGGAGATCGGAAGCACAAAGAAGAAAGGCCATATCATATCACATATTATGAATTGCATGTGATGTTAATCCTTTATGCATCTTGTATTGCTTAGTTAACGACGGTAGCATTATAAGATGATCCCTCATGCACATGAATTTCAAGTTCTAAAGTGTTCATCCTTAGTAAGCACCGTTGCTAAAGCTTGTTGTTTCGAAGCACCACATGATGATCGGGTGTGTTAGATTCCGCAAGTGTATACAACGTGAGCAAGCCAGATTTGCTCATGCGGAAGCTAAGGTTTGATCTTGACGAGCCTAGCATGTACAGACATGGTCTCGGAACACGGATCACCGAAAGGTAAAGCATGAATCATATAGAATATATGATGAACATGTCGATTGTTCGCCATTGAAACTACATCAACTCTCGTGATGATCGGTGTTGATGTGGTGGATTTGGTTCGTGTGATCACTAAAACAATGTGAGGGATGTTGTTTTGAGTGGGAGTTCACCTAGATTAATTTAACTATTAATTAGAACTCAATTTGTCATAAACTTAGTCTAAACTATTGCAAATATGTTGTAGATCAATGGCGGCCCCTACCATGAATTTTAATGCGTTCTTAGAGAAAGAAAAGTTGAAAAACAATGGAAGCAACTTCGCGGATTGGTTCCGCAATTTGAGGATTGTCCTCACAGCTGGTAATTTGACCTATGTGCTGGATGCACCGCTGGGTGACCCACCTGCAGCTACTGCTACCGATGAAGTAAAGAATGTTTACCTCGCTCGGAAGACTCAGTACTCCACAGTTCAGTGTGCTATCTTGTATGGTTTAAAATCGGAGCTTCACAAAAGGTTTGAGAATTCAGACCCACATGATATTGTCCGTGATCTCAAATTGATCTTTGAGACTCATGCGGCAATTGAGAGCTATGAGGCTTCTGAAAAGTTCTTTAACTGCAAGATGGAAGAGGGCAGTTCCGTCAGTGAGCATGTGCTTAAGATGTCTGGGCACGCAAACAAACTTCAAAGCTTGGGTATAGTGATTCCTAATGCTTTGGGGATTTATCGTGTCCTCCAATCACTACCACCAAGTTACAAGAACTTTGTGATGAACTACAATATGCAAAACATGAACAAGCAGTTGCCAGAACTCTTTGCCATGTTAAAATCTGCAGAAGTGGAGATCAAGAAAGAGCACCAAGTGTTGATGGTCAATAAGACCACCAAATTCAAGAAAGGCAAGTCTAAGAAAAAGGGACACTTCAAGAAGGGTGGTAAGAAAGTTACCACGCCGGCGAAGAAGACCAAGGCTGGACCTAAGCCTGATACTGAGTGCTTTTACTGCAAGGGAGAAGGTCACTGGAAGCGGAATTGCCCAAAGTACTTGGCGGATTTGAAGAACGGCAACATCAAGAAGAAAGGTATATCCGATATACATGTTATTGATGTGTATCTCACTAGTACTCGTAGTAGTGCCTGGGTATTTGATACTGGTTCGGTTGCTCATATTTGTAACTCGAAACAGGTGCTGCAGAATAAACGGAAGCTAGCGAAGAACGAGGTGATGATGCGCGTGGGAAACGGATCAAAGGTTGATGTGATCGCGGTCGGCACGCTACCCCTTCATCTACCACCGGGATTAGTTTTATACTTAAATAATTGTTATTTGGTGCCTGCGTTAAGCATGGACATTATATCGGGGTCTTGTTTATTGCGAGACGGTTACTTGTTTAAGTCCGAGAATAATGGTTGTTCGATTTATATGAGTAATATGTTTTATGCACATGCACCTTTGATAGATGGTCTATTCTTATTGAATCTCGATAGTGGAAATACACATATTAATAACATTGAGGCTAAACGTTTGAAATCGAGCGATAACTCGACCTATATGTGGCACTGTCGTCTTGGTCACATTGGAGTGAAGCGTATGAAGAAACTCCATTCCGATGGACTTCTTGAATCACTTGATTTCGAATCACTTGAAAGATGCGAAGCATGTCTGATGGGTAAAATGACTAAGACTCCATTTTCTGGTATGATGGAGCAAGCTACGGACTTATTGGAAATCATACATACCGATGTGTGTGGTCCAATGAGTGTAGCATCGCGCGGTGGTTATCGTTATGTTCTTACCTTCACGGATGACTTGAGTAGATATGGGTATATCTATTTCATGAAACATAAGTCCGAAACTTTCGAGAAGTTTAAGGAATTTCAAAGTGAGGTAGAGAATCAACGTAACAAGAAGATTAAATTTCTACGTTCTGATTGTGGAGGTGAATATCTAAGTTACGAGTTTGGCGAGCATTTGAAGAAATGTGGAATACTTTCACAATTGACACCGCCGGGAACACCACAGCGTAATGGTGTGTCCGAACGTCGTAATCGAACTCTCTTAGATATGGTTCGTTCTATGATGTCACTTACAGATTTACCGCTATCATTTTGGGGTTATGCATTAGAAACAACCGCATTCACTTTAAATAGGGCACCATCTAAATCCGTTGAAACGACACCGTATGAATTATGGTTTGGGAAGAAACCTAAATTGTCGGTCCTTAAAGTTTGGGGTTGTGAAGTCTATGTAAAGAAGTTACATCCGGACAAGCTTGAACCCAAAGCGGAAAAATGCGTCTTCATAGGATACCCGAAGGAAACTATTGGGTATACCTTCTATCATAGATCCAAAGGAAAAATCTTCATTGCCAAGAATGGATCCTTTCTAGAGAATGAATTTCTTTCGAAAGAAGTGACTGGAAGGAAAGTAGAACTTGACGAGGTTGTCGAACCTTCTCTCGAAATTGCGAGTAGCGCAGCACCGGAAGAAGTTCCTGTGGTGCCTGCACCAATAAGAGAGGAAGCTAATGATGATGATCATGAAACTTCGGTTGTAGTTGCTACAGAGCCTCGCAGGTCAACGAGAACTCGTACCACTCCTGATTGGTATGATCCCATTATGAGTGTCATGTTGGTGGACAACACCGATGACCCTGCGACATATGAGGAAGCGATGATGAGCCTAGATTCCAATAAATGGCAAGAAGCCATGAAATCCGAGATTGGATCCATGTACGAAAACCAAGTATGAACTTTGGTGGACTTACCGGATGGCCGGAAGGCTATCGAGAACAAATGAATTTTCAAGAAGAAAACAGATGCTGATGGTAATGTTACTGTCTATAAAGCTCGACTTGTCGCAAAAGGGTTTCGACAAATTCAAGGAGTTAACTACGATGAGACTTTCTCACCAGTAGCGAAGCTAAAGTCTGTGAGGATTATGTTAGCAATCGCTGCATATTATGATTATGAGATATGGCAGATGGATGTCAAAACAACGTTCCTCAATGGAGACATTGATGAAGAGTTGTATATGATGCAACCCAAAGGTTTTGTCGATCCTAAAGATGCTAACAAAGTATGCAAACTTCAACGGTCCATCTATGGATTGAAGCAAGCATCCCGAAGTTGGAATCAACGTTTTGATAAGGTAATCAAAAGTTTTGGATTTATACAAACTTATGGAGAAGCTTGTATTTACAAGAAAGTGAGTGGGAGCTCTGTAGCATTCTTAATACTATATGTAGATGACATATTGTTGATTGGGAATGATCTAGACCTTCTTAATAGTGTCAAGGAATATTTGAATAATAGTTTTTCAATGAAGGATCTTGGCGAAGCAACTTACATATTAGGCATAAAGATTTATAGAGATAGATCGAGACGCCTAATATCATTGTCACAAAGTACATATTTGGACAAAGTTATAAAGAGGTTTGGAATGGAAGATAGCAAGAAAGGGTTCTTGCCCATGTTGCCCAATACGACCTTGAGTAAAACTCAACGTCCGACAATGGCGGAAGATAGAGAAAGGATGAGTAAGACTCCCTATGCCTCAGCCATAGGATCTCTAATGTATGCCATGCTATGTACTAGACCCGACATTGCATATGCTGTTAGTTTGACTAGCAGATATCAAAGTGATCCAGGAGTGGATCATTGGACAGCGGTCAAAAACATCCTTAAGTACTTGAGAAGAACTAAGGATATGGTTCTTTCTTATGGAGGTGATGAACAACTTGTTGTTAATGGTTACACCGATGCTAGTTGGAACACCGATCCGGATGATTCTAAATCACAATCTGGATACGTATTTACTTTGAATGGTGCAGCAGTTAGCTGGAGGAGTGCAAAGCAAAGCATTGTGGCGAGATCTTCAACTGAATCGGAATACATGGCTGCTTCGGAGGCTTCACAAGAAGCGATATGGATGAAAGAGTTCATTACAGAGCTGGGTGTGGTTCCAAGTGCGCTGGACCCAATGTCCATCTACTGTGATAACATGGGCGCCATAGCCAATGTTCAAGAACCAAGGTCACACAAGAAGCTGAAGCACATCAAGCTACGTTTTCACGCTATTCGAGAACATGTCCAAGATGGGGACATAAAGATTTGCAAAGTACACACAAATCTGAATGTGGCGGATCCGTTGACTAAACCTCTCCAGAGGGCAAAACATGACCAACACCAAACTGCCATGGGTGTTCGGTATATTACCATGTAATCTAGATTAGATGACTCTAGTGCAAGTGGGAGACTGTTGGAGATATGCCCTAGAGGCAATAATAAATGTAGTTATTATTATATCTTTGTGTTTATGATAAATGTTTACATTCATGCTATAATAGTATTAACAAGGAAACAATAATACTTGTGTGATTTGTAAACTTAAATTGAAGTCCCTAGTAAAGCCTCTTCATAATACTAGCTTGTTGGTTAATAAATGATTGTGGTTTCCCTATCATGAACATTGAGATGTTATTAACAACAAGATCATATCGTTAGGAGAATGATATGGTGTACATACTCCTATAGATAAGCGTAGCATAAAGATCAAGTCATTTTAATAGTTCAATTTCTATATGCTTTCTGATACATAGTAACCTAATTCCTTCGACCATGAGATCATGCATATCACCTTCACCGGAAGGATGCTTTGATGACATCAAACACCACACCGTAACTGGGTGGCTATAATGGTGGCATTGAGTGTTCAGAAAGTATTGGTTGAGACACATGGATCAAGAGTGGGATTTGTCCATCCATATGACGGATAGATATACTCTGGGCCCTCTCGGTGGAATGTCATCCAATTAGCTTGCAAGCATGTGACTGGCTCACAAGGGATCACATATCACGGGAACGAGAAAAGAGTACTTATCAGTAACGAGGTTGAACTAGGTATGCAGAGATACCGACGATCATAACCTCGGATAAGTAAACTATCGTGAGACAAAGGGAAATTGGTATCGTATGTAAGTGGTTCATTCGATCGCAAAGTAATCGTAGAAATATGTGGGAGCCATATGAATTTCCAGATTCCTCTATTGGTTATTGATCGGAGAAGTGTCTCGATCATGTCCGCATAATTCACGAACCGTAGGGAGACACACTTAAGGATTCGACGTTGTTTGAGTAGTTATGGAATGATGAGTAAGAGACGGAATGTTGTTCGGATTCTCGGATGGGATCCGGGATATCACGAGGAGATCCGGAATGGTCCGGAGAATAATATTCATATAAGGAAAGTCCTGTTTCGGGGTTGGAGAATGGTTCCGTTTTTTCGTTGGGAATGTTCTAGAAGGTTCCGGAATGTCCGGCACTCCGGAGGGGAAGGGTACATGAATGTGTCATACCAAGTTGGAATGATTGCATCATGTACTAGGTGTCATCGCTGAACAAAATAAAGGGTTTAATCAAATCCTAGTTTGAAAAGTCAAACGCCAATTTGAAAAGTCAAACGGCTATTTTGGAAGGTGGAGGGGAAGTAGGAAACCTACTTGGGGAGGAGTTCCTCCCCTCCACCGCCGGCCTACTTGGGAAACCGAGTTGGGGAGGGACTCCCCTCCCCTGGCGCTCCCCTCCACCTATATAAGGAGGGGCAGGGCTGCCCCTCCAAGTACACAACACCTCCACCTCTAAACCCTAACCCTAGCCGCCGCCGCCCACCATAGCCGCCACCTAGGGCAACTCGCCGCCGCCGCCTAGGTCAACCCTAGCCGTCGGCCTTGCCCCCTCCTTGGTGTGTCTAAACCCTAGATCACCGAGGGCTCTCTCATAGTCCACCATACTCGCTCCGGCTTAAGGTGAAGCCCTGCGAGATCTCCCCTCTACTCCCGGTACCACGCCGTTGTGCTGCCGGAATCGCGAGGAGAGTGCTACAACCTCCGCTGCCTTTTGGAACAAGGGAGAGGAAGGTCTTCGTCGAGTACCGAACGTGTGACCGACTGCGGAAGCGCTGCCGGAACGCAGCGCCGGAAGAATCGTCTACGCGATCTTGAGATCGGAAAGAGTACGACTACATCACCCACGAGAATCCGCTCTTGTTAAACACTTTGGAATCTTCGAGGGTGAGTTATTCCATCGACTTGTTGCTACAATCTAGTAGATAGATCTTGGCTTGTTTGTTTGTATGCGGTAGAAATTTTTTGTTTTCCATGCTACGAAACCCTACAGATGCCGCCATAACGGGTCGAGTCCCGAAGCCGGTCCCTAATGATGTGTGTGGGGTTCAAGATTACGGATGCCGGGCATCTCTTGTTCCCGTCCACGCTTACCTACCTGTATGAATGCACCTCCTTCACCTCCATTCAAGAACATCCAAGATGCGTATGTCGAATGGAAAGCCCAAACTATGTGACTCATGAAATCTACTCGGCAAGTTAGTTGGTCGAGGGGGGTTTCCAGGCCCCCGTTTGGCTGTACGCTCGTCTTGGTCCATAGGCAAGAACTCAGGTCCTAGTAGTGGCAAGTATGGGACTGCAAAAACCACAACCCATTGTGGCCTCCCATACAAGCCTTAGCATGTTTAACTTTCATCTCTGATCACACCACGTCATCCTGTCGAACTAGGTTCATTCGCAGCTCTGATTCATCAACCGGATGGACCAGTGGTAATAGCTAAGCATGGTTAAGCACAACAGATGTAACAACTCTAGGAACGCTTCACAAGCCAAACCCTAGTTATGCTAGGAGTAGTGGATCAGGGAATATAGGCTCAAAGGTAACATGCATCAGATATGATTACTCTATCTGATGATAAAAGACTTTGGAATCGTATGCACATGGCAAGAATGTAAATACTTTGAAAGCATAGGATTCATATGTATGTGTGGGGCTTCGCTTGCCTTTGCCAGTTGATATCCAGAAAGCAGAGCTTCGGACATCTGGTACTTGACTTGATTACAGTTGGTCAAGTATTTGTCTTCGAGCTTCGACGGTGTTGATCTCGGTCTTCGATCTTGATCTCGATTCCGATATCTTATTCTCCCGGAGAAGAACCAAATACCGGAAAGGAAGGAAACAATCAAAACATGGCATCGATGCAATGCTCAAACAAGTATGATGATATGAAAAGTTAATTTGTATTGAAATAAACCCCTAACGCATCCTTGACAATTTAATCGGGGTTCCGAGGGTTGCAAACCCTAAGTCGGGGAAACTCCGGATGTATAAGAGAGGGGTTGGTTTGTTCTTCTAATTAAACTTGTCATGTAAGTTGATTATCAATGCATGATTATAACTCTAATAGATAGAGCTCTTTTTCTGAACATTTTGATATATTATTTGCATTTTTCTGATTTAAAATGAATTAGTTATGATTTTCCCAATTTTAATCCATTTTAGGAAATTATAAAACATATTTGGATTATTTAAATTATTTTCTAGCTTGAGCCCACATGTCATAGTTTTATCAATTACAGAAATTATTTTTCCTAAATGAATAAAAATCTGACAGATGGGGCCCACAGGGGGTATTTATAATTCCAGAAAACAGTTTACAAAACATTTAAATAAAAAGGCTTTATTGCGTCATGCTGACGTCATCCTGACGCCGGCAATGGAGATTCTCACTGTTGAGGATCAAATCCGGCGCTAGGGGCAGAGCGGGCTTGCGCGGCTGGGGGCGTTGGATAGAGGGTGTCGCGGGCATCCAGAAAGTGGCAGCGCCGCTGGTTCTAGGTCGCCGGAGAGGCTGCTGCGGCGGTGGCTGACAGCACACGGCGGCGGACTACGGCGTGAGGATGAACCAGAGAGGGAGGGGAGGAACGGAGTGGTGCTTGAGCACCGCATGCTCACCAGCAGTGTGAAGATACGGTCGACGAGGCAAGGGGAGGCCGAACGACGCCGGAATCGACGATGAACTCGGCGGCCGGAGACGAGGAAGGAGTGGTCGTTGGCGACAATCTGTGGCGCCCGTGGCCGATTCCTTCGGGGAGAAGCGTCAGGGCGACAAGGCGGAGCTTCCTGCATGCTTGGCTGACCTTGGGGCGGCCGGAGATGACGGGGCGACGCGGCATCTGCACGTCTAGGGTTCGGGGAAAGGGGAAAAACGAGAGAGAGAGGGGTTGCAGGGAGGAGATAAGGCCAGGGCTTCTCGGCGGCGAGGCTGGGTCCTTAAAGGCACTCAGGGGCGGCGGCGTGCATCGCGACGGCGAGCGACGATCGACGGTGGAGCGACGGACACCGAGCTGGTTGCCGTCGTCGTCAAAGACGACGAAGGCGATGAGGCCGAAGCGGTACAGGGCCAGATGGGCTGAGTTGGGCCGGCTGCTGGGCTGGCTGCGAGCGCGCTGAGCAGCAAGAAGGAGGAGAAGAGAATTGGGCTGCGGCCCAGTTAGGTTTAGCTACAGTTTTTTTTGTTAAAACCCTTTTTCTTTTCTGTTTTCAATTTCTCTTTTGTATTTCCATTTAAATTCTGTTTTGAATGTTTCCAGAATACAAAAACTTTTGTAAACATTTAAAATACTAGAGGGCCCTTATAACACTTTTTGGGCTCCATAGGTTTTGGGGTTTTCAAATATTTTGAACCATTTGAATTGATTTCAAAGAGGAATGAAAATAGGGTTTTTTTAGGACTTTGTGATTATTTTTCTTGCATGCATTTTACAATGGTGATGCTCATGAATGCACATACAAATCCTAATTAGTATTAATAAAACTAGGGTTGTTATAGCCCTCTCGGTGGAATGTCATCCAATTAGCTTGCAAGCATGTGACTATCTCACAAGGGATCACATATCACGGGAATGAGAAAAGAATACTTATCGGTAACGAGGTTGTACTAGGTATGCAGAGATACCGATGATCTGACCTCGGATAAGTAAAATATCGTGAGACAAAGGGAAATTGGTTTTGTATGTAAATGGTTCATTCGATCGCAAAGTAATCGTAGAAATATGTGGGAGCCATATGAATTTCCAGATTCCTCTATTGGTTATTGATCAGAGAAGAGTCTCGATCATGTCTGCATAATTCACGAACCGTAGGGAGACACACTTAAGGATTTGATGTTGTTTAGTAGATATGGAATGTGAATAAAGAGACCAAATGTTGTTCGGAGTCTCGGATGTGACTCGGGATATCACGAGGAGATCGGAAATGGTCCAGAGGATAAGATTCACATAAGGAAAGTCCAATTTCGGAGTTCAGGAATGATTCTGGTGTTTTCACCGGAATGTTCTAGAAGGGTCTAGAAGGTTCACCGATCTGGAAGGGGAAGGGTACATGGATGTGTCATGACAAAGTGTAATGGTTGCATCATGTATTAGGTCACTTGGTTGGACACTTGGAAGAGAGAAATCAAACTCTAATTTGAAAGTCTAAAAAGGCAGTTTGAAAAAGTCAAATCCCAACATGGTTTCCGAGTTAGGGAGGGTTTCTCAGTTAGGGAGGGTTTCCACCTGGGTTGGGAACACCCTTGGACGCCCCCACCTATATAAGGAGGGGTGGGGGCGCACCCCAAGGTATCCCCCTTGCCCTAGGCGCCCAATACCCAATCCCTAGGACGCCACTGCCCCCCAAGCTGCCGGCGCCCTAGATCCCCTCTAAATTGCCGCTGCCGTCTAGCCTAAACCCTAGTTGCCGGCTGCCCTCTTCCCTCGGCATCTAAAACCTAGATCGCCGAGGCCCTCTTCTACTCCGCCATACTCGCTCCATCTTAGGCGAAGCCCTGCGGGATCTCCCCTCTACTTCCGACACCACTCTGTCGTGCTGCCGAAATCGCGGGGAGAGAACTAAAACCTCCGCTGCCTGCTGGAACAAGGGAGAGGAAGGTATTCATCGAGTACCGTACATGTGACCGACTGCGGGAGCGCTGCCGGAACACGGCGCCAGAAGGATCGCCTACACGATCTTGAGATCGGCAAGTGAACGACTACATCACCCACGAGAATCTTCTCTTGTTAACCGCTTTGGTTCTTCGAGGTTTAGTACTCTATCGACTCGTTTCTACAATCTAGTAGAAAGATCTTGGATTGTGTGCGTTCATGCGATAGAATTTTTTTGTTTTCCATGCTACGAACCCCTAAAGTGGTATCAGAGCCGTGTCTATATGTAGATCTGTTGCAGGAGTAGAACACAATGGTCATTATGGGCGTTGATGCTTTTGTTGTCGATTGCTTCTTGTGTACTTTGCATCTTGTGGGATGGTGGGATGAAGCGGCCCAGGCTAACCTTACATGACATCGTTCATGAGACTTGCTTCACGCTTGACATGCAACTTGTATTGCATAAGTGGCTTTGCGGGTTCCTGTTTCTCCCAACATAGTGAAGATTCAATTTACAACGGGTGATTGACAATACTAGTATCAACATTGTGGTTCTTGTTCGTAAGTTAGAACGACACTTATTGAAATCCCCAAACCACGTAAAACATGCAAAGAAACTTAGAGGCATCTAACTTTGTTTTGCAGGGGTGTGCTGTGATTTGATATGGCCATGATTGTGATTATATATGATGTATGCAATGTTCCTTTTTGTAAGTCGGCAACCGGCAGGAGCCTTATGGTTGTCTTTTAATTTTGTTAAGACATGTGTGTCTATTAATCAAAGTAGTTGTAATAGTTGATGCTGGTGGACGATAACCATGGAGCGGTGCCATTGACCTTGATGACACGCCGATGATGATGGATATCATGTTCATGCTTGAAGATAGAGATCGAAGGCACAAGAAGAAAGGCCATATCATATCACATATTTGGAATTTCATGTGATGTTAATCCTTTTATGCATCTTGTATTGCTTAGATCACGACATTAGCATTATAAGGTGATCCCTCTCACAAAACATCAAGTTATAAAGTGTTCATCCTTAGTAGGCACCATTGCCAAAGATTGTTGTTTCAAAGCACCACGTGATGATCGGGTGTGTTAGATTCTGCGAGTGTATACAATGGGAGCAAGCCAGATTTGCTCATGCGGAAACTAAGGTTAAATATTGACGAGCCTAGCATGTACAGACATGGTATCGGAACACGGAATACCGAAAGGTAAAGCATGATTCATATAGATGATATGATGAACATGATGATTGTACGCCTTTGAAACTACATCATGTCACGTGATGATCGGACTTGGTGTAGTACATTTGGTTCATGTAATAACTAAAACAATATGAGGGATATTGTTTTGAGTGGGAGTTCAACAATAATATGATTAAAAGTTGAACACTATTTATCATAATTTAAATCAAAGTGAATTTGCATAGTTGTTGTAGTCATTGGCATCCGTTTACCACCTTGTGCTTAGTTATAATTGAGATAATAGAACTATAGAATTCTAAATAGTTACTTTACGAACTGGTATCGTATTGTTTTGATGTGTTAATCTAAAGTTTAAAAGTCCTATTGCAAACTTTCAGTAGGTTTTGTTTACTTCTTGAAGTTTAATAATTAGTATTAAATCAAGAGTAACAATTCTAGTGTTAGTATATAAATATCATATTTGTCTCCATGATTCTTGATATTCAAAAGATTGTTTTAATATCAAGGTTATCGGGGAGCTGAAAGAATTGTTTCAGAAACCATCATGTGTGAAAGATATTGTGATATCTGAAACGAAGTTTTGGTTGCAACATGATAGAGTATAATATGGAAAAAGTCATGTTCTCATATTAGATGATAATTTCCAAAAGTTTGGAGACGCTGGTCGTCCTAATCCTCCAAAAGGTTTTGGAGAGCAACATTATACTCGCAATTCACCGTTATAAGCTAAAGTAGCTTGATCATGAATAGTTCCATGATAAGGATGAATATTTGATGTAGGTAAAATGTTTACTACACTAAAATATTACTAAAGAAAATGGAATTTGAAAGAACACCAAACATTTGATGGTGGTGATCTACTTCAAAGTGCAAGTCCAAAGACATTGGTATTTAACTATACACGCTTTGGACTATGTGTCACGAGTATGGCGCCACTGTTGATGTTGATAGATTCTTTTGAAAGGATAAAGAAATACTACAAGAGAAATCTAAGAAATATTTGGCAAAAAAGAAAAGACTAGAATTGTTCAGCTTAGGTATATAGAATATATATACATGTTATGGCTATATTCTTTGCTTGTTAAACAGTGTGGTTCTTAAGTGTTAGATACTGAATTTGTTGGCGTGAATCGTTATACGAAACAACACAATTCATGAACTACAATGGCCTCAGTGTCGTGGGAATGGTCACGGCAGATGCTGCAATCGGCAGCGAGTAGTAGAACGAGGGGCAAGGGCGGCCAGCCATCTGCGGTGCGAGATGAGGGCGGAGACACAGGGTTTTACCCAGGTTCGCCCCCCCGGAGGGTAAAGACCTACTCCTGCTAGATTGTATTATGATGGTGGTACAATGGGGCGAGCTCGGCGGCTAGGCGGCGAGTCGCTTGGGTGTATGATGGAACGTACCTCTACACGCCCTTTAGGGAGGTTTATATAGACTCACCTCCCCTAGGGTTTACATATCTCAACCGAATCAGTTAAGGCTTCGGTACTCGTTTAACCTAATCCGACTAGGCCTATCTACTCGCCTGGGCCTTCAGCTTCCAGTCGCTTGGATCCACACCAGGCCTTGATCCAGTCGCCGTCTTGCAGGCCCACTCGCCAATTCCTGGGCCAATCGGAAACGTCCTGCTGGGTATACCACGGTAGGCATATCCCCATAACTAAGTAACTAGCAAAAGAATATGTGATGATATTCATCTAGAACAAATAAAGGTTGTTTTGTTGCACATTAATATCAAAGCTTGCCTTCAAGATTTGTTTTATCAGGTATTATGAGAACAAAAGGGTTGTTCAAATAATTTCCGTATTCCATGAAAGATGGATGATATACAAGTCTAGTTGGAGAAATCACATCCATAAAGATAATGCTAAAGTCTCAAAATACAATTGATTGAAAGATCACTTAAGAAGTGACATAGATGTTTAAATTATATTGGAAAGAAAACATGAAGAAACCCCATACTTGATGGAATTTTGGAGTCTTTCGATTACGATCAAATGACGCTTGTGAAACTTTCCTAGAGATAATTAAAACTTCATTCATGGGCCAAAGGGAACGAATGACTAGATTATTGGAACTTGTACATATTATTGTATGAAGTCCATTATGTGTAGTCAAGAAGCGATGGATTTCAACTTCATATGCTTTCTCCAAAAAAATTGAGTGAATATATGAATATTTACTTAATGAGGATGAAGTGTGAAACATTTGAAAAGTTCAAAGACTTTCAAGATGAAATGCAAAATCAATGTAACAAGAAAATAAAGAATTTATGATAGGATCATAAAGGAAGACTTTTGAGTTACAAGTTTAGCATAACACCTAAGATTTGAGAAATCGTTCCGTGGATTTGCGTTTCCCAAAACACCATATGAGTATGGAATAATCGAGATATGCAATGAAACCTTATTTGACATGCTAAGATCAAAGGTCTAATTCATAAAACTGCCATTATATTTTAAAGATTAAAAGTTTTAGAGACTACCGCTTTTTTACTGAAAAGATCTCCATCATGATCCATTGAAATGACACCATATAAAGTTATGGTTTGGGATAAAACCCAAGTTGTCCCTTCTTAAACATTGGTATGCATAAGTAAGATGTTTACAATCAAAGTAGGATGAGCATGTCTTTGTAGGTTATTTCGGATAATCGTTGGGTACTCCTCCATAACACCAAAGACAAAAGTATTTGTCGCTTAGAACGTCAAGTTTCTTGAGAAGAAATTTCTTGTGAAATGTTAAGTTGGAGGACAATAGAACTTTGATAAGGTTAAAAGAACCTTAGCTATATGTGTAAAGTTACGCGATGCGAAAAAGTGTTCCGGAGGCAGCAACAATGCTCATGGCTCACGTGCCTCAAAGGTTGTGGTCACGGAGGTCTAACTTTCTATTCAACCTAGTAGGTCGGGTAAACAATCAAATACTAGGATTTGAAAGTAGATCATTTTTATTTGATAATGATGAACTGACTGTATGCAAAGAAGCGATGATGGGCCCTGACTCCATCAGATGGCTTTAAGCCATAGAATACGTGATAGTTCCATACACGAGAAATCAAGCTTTGAACTTGAAAGACCCTCGAGAAAGGTGTAAGACCTTACAGTCGTGTTTCGATATATAAAGAAATAGACATGGATGTTTCACATCTATGAAATAGCCGACATGTTGGGAAAGAGTTCACAACAATGTTCAAAGGTTGACTATGACAAGATTTGATCTTTCATAGCGATATTTAGTCTAGACGGATTAATGTAGCAACCACTGCATATAAATTTGTTATGTGGTAATTGAATAAACAAAACAAGTTCTTCTAATCGAATTGTTAGCTAGGACGTGTGCATAACACGGTCCATAGGGTTTTGTTAATTCAAAGGATGCTAAAATGCGTATGCAAACTACAATGGTTGAAGTGAGCATCGCGGAGTTGGAATCTTCACCATGATGAAACTGTTAAAAAAGGTTTAAATTCATCAGAGACAATGAAGATGCTTGCATTTGCAAGAAATTAAGTGGGAGCGCTAAGACATATTTCTAATACATTATGTGGAAGACATATTGTTGATTGGACGTAATATTTTATTAACACATGTTAAGAATTTCATCTCGATGAAAGACATAGGCAAAACCCAAATATTTGGCATCAATATCTATATAGATAGATTGAGACCCTAATATGGTTGTGCCAAATTACATAGATGAGATATTTAAAGAGTTCAATATGGAAATGACAAGAAAATTTCTTGCCACACAGAAAGGATTAAATCGAAATTCAAGTGTATCGACACTTGATAAGTGAAACAAAGATTCAAGTATTTTTGATACTTGATGAATGAAATCACAAAGAGTATTTTTTTCCAATCATACTGTGATATGTACACATCCAGATATGTCCTATACTCTAAATGTTATGAGCATATACCAGAATGATTCATAAGATGATTATTGTATGATAGTAAAGATATTCTTATGATCTTTTGAAAGAACTAAGAATATGTTGTTTTTGTAGAGGTGACAAATAGATAGATAGTTCATTGTAAAGAGTTACATTGATAGTAGTTTTGTCACGAAGTACAAATTAAGTTTATCTCAATTTAAACTATGAGTGGCACAACGTAATGGAAAGGAGATTCCATGATAGATTTGGATGAGTTCCAAATTTAAGACATTGTGATGGATACTACAACAAAAGGCTAAGTATATGACTGTTATTGTAAAGGCTAAAGAGGGTATTTGTGTCAAGTAGTTTGATTATCAAACTAGGTGTGGTTCACAACGGGCTAGTACTATGAAGATATATTGTACGACAATATTATCAACATGTTTTAACCCTAAGGAATTAAAGGTCTCACCAAAGGACAAAATTTATACAATGTTGTCTCATTAGAGAATGAGTGATGCGTAGAGACGCAAAGACATGAAATTTCACACGGACCTATAAGTGTCGGATCCGAAGATCGGTTGACCACTATCAATCGTGTAAATACAACACCAGAAAGCCATAGGTGTTGAATACAAAAAGTTTTTAAACTAGATTATTGTCTCTAGTGCAAGTGGGAGACTATTGGAGATATGCCCAAGAGGCAATAATAAAGTGTTTATTATCATATCTTCGTACTTATGATAAAAAATTTACATATCATGCTATAATTGTATTAACCGGAAACATTTATACTTGTGTGGTTTGTAATCACAAAAGAGTCCCTAGTAAAGCCTGTTGTTAAACTAGCTTGTTGGTTAATATATGATCATGGTTTCCTGATCATGAACATTGAGATGTTATTAACAATAAGGTCATATCATTAGGAGAATGATGTGATGGACATACTCCTATAGTTAAGCGTAGCATAAGATCAAGTCATTCAAATAGTTCACTTGCTATAAGCTTTCTGATACATAGTAACCTAATTCCTCCGACCATGAGATCATGCTAATCACCATCACCGGAAGGATGCTTTGATGACATCAAACACCACACCGTAACTGGGTGGCTATAAAGGTGGCATTGAGTGTTCAGAAAGTATGTGTTGAGGCACATGGATCAAGAGTGGGATTTGTCCATCCATATGATGGATAGATATATGCTAGGCCCTCTTAGTGGAATGTCATCCAATTAGCTTGCAATCATGTGACTAGCTCACAAGGGATCACATATCACGGGAACAAGAAAAGAATACTTATCGATAACGAGGTTGAACTAGGTATGCATAGATACCGACGATCAGACCTTGGATAAGTAAAATATCGCGAGACAAAGGGAAATTGGTTTCGTATGTAAATGGTTCATTCGATCGAAAAGTAATCATAGAAATATGTGGGAGCCATATGAATTTCCAGATTCCTCTATTGGTTATTGATCGAATAAGAGTCTCGATCATGTCTGCATAATTCACGAACCATAGGGAGACACACTTAAGGATTCGATGTTGTTTAGTAGATATGGAATGCGAGTAAAGAGACCGAATGTTGTTCGGAGTCTCGGATGGGATCCAGGATATCACGAGGAGATCCGGAATGGTCCAGAGAATAAGATTCATATAAGGAAAGTCCAATTTCGGAGTTCGGGAATGATTCCGGTGTTTTCACTGGAATGTTCTAGAAGGGTCTAGAAGGTTCACCGATCTGGAAGGGGAAGGGTACATGGATGTGTCATGAAAAAGTGTAATGGTTGCATCATGTCTTAGTGTTGGGGATATGCTATATGGTATCCTCATAGCATGTCTCCTATCCGGATAACCCGGGTGGCCCAGAGTTGGTAGCATGGCCCATGGCCTGCTGGGCGGCCCAGTTAGATGGATCCAGAAGGGAGGCCCATGCCGGATAAAGGACGGATACAGAGGAGTCACCGACTGTCGTGGGAATGGACACGGCAGATGCTGCAATCGGCAGCGAGTAGTAGAACGAGGGGCAAGGGCGGCCAGCCATCTGCGGTGCGAGATGAGGGCAAAGACACAGGGTTTTACCCAGGTTCGGCCCCCCGGAGGGTAAAGACCTACTCCTGCTAGATTGTATTATGGAGGTGTTACAATGGGCGAGCTCGGCGGCTAGGCGGCGAGTCGCTTGGGTGTATGAGGGAACGTGTCTCTACTCACCCTATAGGGAGGTTTATATAGGCTCACCTCCCCTAGGGTTTACATATCTCAACCGATTCGGTTAAAGCTTCAGTAGCCGTTTAACTTCACCCGACTGGGCCTATCTACTCGCCTGGGCCTTCATCCTCCAGTCGCTTAGTTCCTGGCTGGGCTTCAATCCACTCGCCGTCCTGCAGGCCCACTCGCCGGGTCTTGGGCCAGTCGGAAACGTCCTGCTGGGTATACCCCGGTAGGCATATCCCCATCAGTAGTCCCCGACGCCGTCGTCGATTAGGCGTAGGTGGCTGCTGGCAGTCGGAGTATACGGCTTCAGAGTAGGCACCCAGTCGAATCGTCGGCGGGCTCCTGTATAAAGGAGACAACCAATGATCCAGGTCGCAGCTTTGGCGAGTCGAGTCGGCGAAAACACTGTCTTAGTGATTGGGTCAGCGAGCCGAGTGGCCGAAGTTGGACCATCAGGTGTGGTCAAACTAGCCGTTGGGGTAATCCAACGGTAACTTTCGGCGTAATCACCGCGTGGTAACGGCTCCCTGATTTGGCGGGTAACTCCCGCTATATAAGAGGAATGGCAGGCAATCGTAGAGCCAACTCCTCACCACTTCTTCCGAGTGCGCGCATTTTCCTTCCTTCGCTCCGCGATCCAGTCGACCCGAAATCCCCCGATCTCCAACCAATCTCTTGGCCATGGCCCTTTCCACCGAGCCGTGGGGTAGGTCCAAGTGCACGAGGGCGCAGCTGGCCTCTTTCGAGGAGGCCGGGATCCTGCGAGCCGGCTGTTGGCGTATCCCCGCAGCCGGAGAAACAACCCCAAACCCGCGAGAGAGGGAATTCGTTTGTTTCACCAGTCATCTCGAGCGGGGGCTAGGGTTTCCTACATCCCTATTCTTCCGGCGCTTCTGCGCCTACTACGGGATCCAGCCTTCAGATCTGGGTCCCCACAGCATCGAGCAGCTCGCCATCTTCGTGGCGTTCTGCGAATGCTACTTGGGCTGCCGGCCCTACTTCCCCTTGTGGCAAGATCTGTTCCATGGACGGATCAGCCGCGAGGAGGCAGGCGACCCAATGCTAGCCCCGGGCGGCTTGACGTTTCAGCTCAAGTCCAAAGCTTCTTTCTTTGATCTGATGCTACCCGCCAAGGCAGCGAGCGACTGGAAGAAGTCGTGGTTCTACGTGGCCGAGGCGACCCCGGAGGGCGAAGTGGCGATCCCGCGGTACTCCGCTGGTCGTTCCGAGCCGCGCCATCTCCAAGTCGGCAAGCTCCCCGACGACCAGCGGATGGTCGTTAACGAGATGCTCCAGACCATCCGTGGTCTGAAAAAGAAGGGCCTTCAAACGATAAACTTGTACAATTGTTGGCTTGGGCGGCGGCTCGTTCCACTCGCCCGGCGCGACCACTACATGTACCAGTACACGGGCCGGGGAGACTCGACAAAGGCCTGCCTTGACGAGTGGAAGCTGGAGGATTATCTCCCAGCGTTGAAGAAGATCACCCAGGCGGCGTACCTGGATGCGCAGGCTGGGGTCGCCCCCTACACCGCGAAGCGTCCGGCTCCAACGGTAATTTCTTTACCTTGCTCGCAGTCGCAGTATATGCAGTCGCGGTAATTCTGATTCCGTTTTGTATTCACCGCAGCTATTCCAAGTGGTGGAAGGGTGGCTCCCACCTTCGGATGATCAGAGCTCGGGCCCATCCGCCCAGGACATAGGCGAATCGCCGCCTGCGAGGGGCAACGAGGACGACGAGGACGAGTCCGAAGAGGAGGTCGCCCCGCTGGTCCGAAAGACCCGCGGGCAACGACAGCGCGAGATCGAGGCGAGCAGAAGCCTCGAGCGTCATGATGATGACGACGAGCTCCCAGAGACCACCTCGCGCCATCAAGCCACTCCACCAAAGAAGAAGAAGAAGAAGGAGAGGGAGGCGAGGACCCCCCCAAAGAAGAAAACAAAGCCGTCGAGGACGGCCTCACCGCCGCACTCGGCGAGCAGCTCCGATGCTCCCAGCCCAGCCGGTGACGGCGCGCCGCCAGCGACAGTCGCGCTGGACGCGGCGACCGTGGAGGTGCCGCTGGCTTCAATGCCTCCGCCATTCGCCCCAGTCTCTGGGCTGGGGGAGGCTCCGGCTGCGGCGGCTTCGCCTCGCAAGGAGGCTCTGGCTGCGGCGGCTTCGCCTCGCAAGGAGGCTCCGGTTGCGGCGGCTTCGCCCCGCACGGAGGCTCCCGCCGAGGATGTCCCAGAGGCGCCAGCTGCGGCCTCAACGACGAAGAAGCCGTCCGTGTCTTGGGCACGCGACGTCCTGGAGTTGGGGCTCAGTCGCCGTCTGGGCCCTGAGCTGGAAAAACCGGCCGGCCTCCGTACGGGACTGCGTTTCATCCCAGTCGCCAAGTGAGTGCGCTCACCCCTCCTTATTTCCCATAACTATTTCGATCGTCTTTGTTGACTCGATTGATGCGCAGGACCAGAGTGAAAAAGATGGGCCATCCGACCGTGGCTAAGGTGCCACCCATCATTAGCGAGGAGGACCCTTCCCACAAGAGGAAGGCGGATGAGGTCGTCGCCTCGGCGGATAGCAGCAAGAAGGCCAAGGGTGATGACGTCGTCACGATTTCTGACGACACGGCGGTCGCGCCGGCCGGGCACGCGGTGGAGGCAGCCGTGTCTACGAAGGAGGGCGCTTCCTTGCCTAGACCGGCGGAGGCGACCTCCCTTGGAGCGGGTGCTTCCATCGCTACCTTCCCCCGCTTCGTGACCAAGGCGGCCACGGCGAGTGGGGCTGCGCCCTCGAGCCACGCTCCTGGGACCGCCGATGCCGAAGTCGACCAACATCGTGGGCACACGCCAGCGTTACTCGCGTCCGTGGACGCGATACAACTCCATGGCATGCTTGGCGCAGCTATCCAGGTACATCCAGTCCCCGAGGATCAGGTCGGTGCTTTGCAGCGGCTTGATTCTTATAATTTCTCGTCTTTTTTATTTTCGCATCCAGTCCCCGAGTGCGCACTCGCTGAATTTCAGCGGGTGGGCACTTAGGAATTTCTTGATCGCCAGTCCCCGAGTGCGCACTCGCTGAATTTCAGCGGGTAGGCACTTAGGAATTTCTTGATCGCCAGTCCCCGAGTGCGCACTCGCTGAATTTCAGCGAGTGGGCACTTAGGAATTTCTTGATCGCCAGTCCCCGAGTGCGCACTCGCTGAATTTCAGCGGGTGGGCACTTAGGAATTTCGTTTTGACTAACTTTTTTCGGTGATGTGCAGGGTCTGCAGCTTGAGTCGGCGGACCGATTGGCCGCGAAGCAGCGCACGGAGAGGGAGCTAGCCATCGTCCAGGAGGCGAACAAAGGGCTTCAGGCTGTTGCTGCGAAGGCAGAGGAAGCTCGCCAGGGGCTTGTCCCCGCTGGTGAGTTGGTGGCGGCACAATCTGCTCTGGGTGCCGCTGAACAGCGGATCGCCGACCTCGAGCGCGAACTGCGGGAGGCGAGAGAAGAAGCGAGCTCGGCGGACGGGCGAGCTAAGGCCGCCATTGCGGCCGCTGAGGAGGATCGCAAGGTGTCGAAAGTCCTTATTGCTAGGCTTCAGGACGACCACACGTCGCTTCAGTGCTTCATCACGGGACTCGCCCGCCCGTTGCTTGGTGAGTGCATCTTACCTTTCTAATAGTTGTGGTTTTTGTCGTGTCCGTCGTACTTATCATTGTCTTCTACTCGTAGGTCGCATCATTGATAGCGAAAGAGAGGCGAACTCGCTCGACGCGAGGCAGTGCGTAAGCATGCTCGTCGATTCGGCGACGTTGTCGGCGACGTGCATCCGTGCCTACCTCCAAGAAATATCGCCCATGGAGGTGATTCCCAGCGACCTCGTTGAGGTGTGGAAGTATTTGGAGAAGGCGCCCGCGGTCGTTGAGTTCATGACGCGGTCGGCGTTTCGGCGTGGAGCGTCGACAGCACTGAGCCTTGGCGTCGCCCACTTCCCCGAAGATTTCGACGTGGACGATGTGACGAGTGGGTATCCATCGTCGACTGGCGCGGTGGAGCTGTCCGAGGTCCTCAAGTTGCAGGAACGTGCCGCCACGTACTCGGAACGTGTCTGGGCAATGGGCGACCTCCTGCCGTACCAGGAGACGGTTGTCGCGCCGAACGACCCCGAGCCGCCGCATCGTGACTTCAAGGTCGAGCAGCCTTTTCGCGCGGCGATGGCGGATGAACTGACGACGTATCCATCAAACCCATACACGGCGTTCATCCGCAATCGCCGAGATGCTGGCGAGTCGTCATCGAAGCCTGCAGAGTAGGGTAGTTTGCCTTGTGGCGTTAGCGGCAGTTCTGCCACGCGGGCATATTTTGTAACATAAAACAATGCAACATGCGATTGAATGAGACATCGTGTCTATTTTGGTATCTGTTTGTGTGCTTTTGATTGATGTTAAACTAGTCCCCGAGCGCGTCCGCCCTTTTGTGGGGTTTATCTCGTGTATGATGTATGTGTTATTGTTATGTGTTTTGATGTTTTAGTCGACTCGCCCGAGCTCGAAGAGCCAGTCGCTAGGCGACTCCCTTGAGTGCTCTGTACTTTACCGTTTTCCCGTGCGCGAACGAGGTCGGGTGGCCGAGTCCCCGAGCGTGGTACTTGGTAGTTCTAGGCGCGACTCGAGGGTGGTTGAGGACTTAGCGCGTTGATGTGAGCGCGTCACTCCTGCCTGGCCCGTGGGGTCAGTCGTGTGGCGAGTCCTGGGCATGCTCTCTTACTTGGCGTTTTCCCTGACTGCTCGCGACGAACTGGTCTTCAGTCCCCGAGCATGGTACTTAGCCGTTCGAGTCGCTATGCCGAGGATGCGGAGGACCGAGGTCGCTGTGAGAAGCGAGGGCAGTTGTCTTGGCTCGTAGAACCAGTCGAGCTAGGCGACTCCAGTGGGGCTCCGGGTTGGCGTTATTCGTGGACGGTGCAAGACCTGAAGTGATTCAGTGCTCTTACACCGCACTACTTAGCCGTGCCGATCGCTGTGCCAAAGGTTGACTTCTGCATTTAGCATAACGCTATTTTTACGAGTGCGGGTGGCACAAGTCATGGAGAGTAGGCGCAATTTGCGGTAACCGTTTCTTTTATTTCATAGCGACTGGAGAGTACATGTGTGGGGTTCTAGGAGTAGAACTTCCGGAGGAGGTTTACATTCCATGGTCGCTTGACGTCGAGTTCGCCGTCCCCGCGGACGTCGATGAGGTAGTAGGCGTCGTTGCCGAGTACGCGCCCGATAGCGAATGGGCCTTCCCATGGAGGGGAAAGCTTGTGCATGCCCTTCTTGTCCTGGATGAGGCGTAACACCAGGTCGCCTTCCTGGAAGGTGCGAGCTTTCACCCGCCGGCTGTGGTAGCGGCGGAGTCCTTGCTGGTAGATGGCGGTGCGTGACCGAGCGAGGTCGCGTGCTTCGTCGAGCTGGTCGATCCCATCTTGGCAGGCCAGCTCGTTTGCAGCCTCCGTATAGTGGACGACTCGCGGCGAGTCGTGTTCGAGGTCGGTGGGCATGACTGCTTCGGCACCGTAGACCATGAAGAAGGGAGTGAATCCCGTCGATCTGTTGACTGAGGTGCGGATCCCCCAGATGACAGAGGGCAACTCCTCGACCCAGCACCCGGCGGTGCGCTCGAGTGGTACTTGGAGTCGCTGCTTCAGGCCGTGGAGGATGCTTTGGTTGGCCCGTTCCGCCTGGCCGTTGGATTCCGGGTGGGCGACTGACGCGAGGTCGAGCCGGATATGGTGCTCTTCGCAGAATTCGGCCATGGCTCCTTTGGAGAAGTTGGTGCCGTTGTCCGTGATGATGCTGTTGGGGAACCCGTAGCGATATATGAGCTCGCGTAAGAATTTAGTGGCGGTCTTCCCGTCGCATTTCCGGACTGGCTTGGCCTCCACCCACTTCGTGAATTTGTCGACGGCGACTAGCAGGTGGGTGTAGCCAGAGGGGGCCTTCTTGAAGGGGCCTACCATGTCCATGCCCCACACAGCGAATGGCCAGGTGATGGGGATTGTTTTGAGCGCCGATCTCGGTACGTGCGTCTGATTGGCGTACTTCTGGCACCCGGCGCATCGCTGGACGATGTCGACAGCGTCGGCGTGTGCGGTGGGCCAGTAGAAGCCGTGTCGCATAGCCTTGGCGACCAGGGAGCGGGCGGCGGCGTGGTGGCCGCAGTCACTTGAATGAATGCCGTGGAGGATTTTGCGTCCTTCAGCTGGTTGGACGCAGCGTTGGAACACGCCGGTGACGCTGCGCTTGTGGAGCTCGCCGTCGATGATGGTGTAGGACTTGCATCGACGAGCGATCATTCGAGCGTCTGTCTCGTCTGCTGGCAGGGTGCCGGCTTCCAGGTAGGCGATGTAGGGCTTGGTCCAGTCGTCTGGCTCGGTGAGGAGTGCGACCAAGGCTGCCTCTGGTTGGAGTGGGACTCCGATGTCGATCTCCCTCGGGGGAGAGACTGATGGCTTGGTGATCGTGTCGAGGAAAACGCCGGCGGGTGGTGCGAGTCGAGCCGACCCGATGTGAGAGAGGGCGTCGGCCTCCTCATTTTTCCGCCTGTCGATCCACTCGACAGAGTAGCCGGTGAAGTGGCCGCCCAACTTGTCCACCGCTTGGCGGTACGCCGCCATGGTAGGGGATACGGCGTCGCAGGTGCCGGCGACTTGCCCCGCGACACGGTCGGAATCTCCGTAGCAGCAGAGGCGATTGGCGTTCATCTCCTTGGCGGCTCGCATGCCGTGGAGTAGGGCCTCGTATTCAGCCATGTTGTTGGTGCAGGGCGTGAAGTCGAGGCAGAGGATGTAGCGGAGCTTGTCGCCCTTTGGTGAAGTCAACACTATCCCCGCGCCTGCACCGTCCGCGTTCTTGGAGCCGTCGAAGTGCAGGCTCCAGTAGTGGAGGTACGGCAGCTTCTCTGGCTGCTGGGCCTTCTCCCAGTCGGCGATGAAGTCTGCCAGTGCCTGTGACTTGATCGCCTTTCGTGGCTCGTATTTGATGTTGTGGACGCCGATCTCGACGGCCCACTTGGCGATCCGCACGGTCGCCTCGCGATTGCGGATGATGTCTTGCAATGGTGCTGAGGAGACGACCGTGATCGGGTGCTCCTGGAAGTAGTGCGGCAGTCGCCGCTGAGCTCTGAAGACCGCGTATACTAGCTTTTGGTACTGTGGGTACCGCTGGCGCGACTCGGTGAGGACCTCGCTGATGTAGTACACCGGCCGCTGAACCGGGCGCTCCTTTCCTTCCTCTGGTCGCTCGACGACCATCACGGCGCTGACCACGCGCTCGGACGCCGCGACGTAAACCAGCATGGGTTCTTTGTCGGCGGGGGCGGCGAGTAGTGGTGCGGCGAGTAGCACCTTTTTGAGGTCACGGAGCGCGTCGTCCGCCTCCTTGTCCCACTGGAAGGTGGGGTTCTTGCGCATCAGGCGGTATAGGGGCATCGCCTTTTCGCCCAGGCAGGGGATGAAGCGACTGAGAGCCGCTACTCGCCCGGCCAGCTTCTGGACGTCGCGCAGGCACTCGGGTTTGCCGAGCCGGGCAATCGTGTCGATCTTTGTGGGGTTCGCCTCGATCCCTCGTTTGGAGACGACGTACCCCAGTAGCTGTCCGGCGGGTACACCGAAGGTGCACTTTCCTGGGTTGAGCTTTATCTTGTATCTTCGCAGGTTGGCGAAAGTTTCCGCCAGGTCGGCGAGTAGGTCGACTTGGCGAGCGGATTTCACGACTACGTCGTCGATGTAGACGTGGATGTTGCGGCCAATTTGGCTCGCGAGGCATTCTTGCATGCACCGCTAGTAGGTTGCCCCGGCGTTCTTGAGGCCGAAGGTCATGGCGGTGTAGCAGAAGGCTCCGAATGGCGTGATGAATGCCGTCTTCTCCTCGTCTTCGACAGCCATTTTGATCTGGTTATACCCAGAGTAGGCGTCGAGGAAACATAGCGACTCCGAGCCCGCGGTCGAGTCGATTATCTGATCGATCCGCGGGAGGACGAACTGCTCCTTTGGGCAGGTGTTGTTCAGGTTTGTGTAGTCAATACACATTCTCCAGGTCCCATTTTTCTTTTCGACCAGGACTGGGTTTGCCAGCCACTTGGAGTATTTGATTGGCCGGATGAAGCCGGCGGCGAGTAGGCGCTGCACCTCCTCGGCGATTGCTCGACGGCGCTCTTCATTGAAGGGCCGCAGCGACTGCTTGACAGGTCGCACTTTGGGGTCGGCGTTTAGCTTGTGCTCAGCGAGCTCCCTAGGGACACCGGGCATGTCAGAGGGTTTCCATGCGAAGATGTCCCTGTTCTCACGGAGGAACTCGATGAGCGCGCCTTCCTATGCTGGGCTCATGCCTGTCCCGATTGTCACCGTCTGGCTGGAGTCGCCTGGTACCAGCTCGACGGTGCGGGTGTGCGTCGTGGCCTCAAAGGTTGAGGTGTTTGCGCCCTCTGAGTTGGGCTTCTTGAGTATGGTGGGGTCGTCGTTGTTGACCCTGCTCGCGTACTTGGCGAGCTCATCGGCGTGGTTGGTCTCCGCCGCGATGACGGCGTCGGCGAGCGCGGCTCCTTTGGCCTCGCACTCGGCGGCCATGTCGGGGTCGCCGTTGATGGTGATGACGCCGCACGGCCCGGGGAGCTTCATCGCGTTGTACGCGTAGTGGGGCGCTGCCATGAATTTAGCGAACGCCTGGCGCCCCAGGACGCAGTGGTAGGGGCCGTCGAAGGGCACCAGCTCGAAGACGATCCGCTCGGTGTGGAAGTTTGCCGGTGTGCCGAAGGTGACTGGCAGCGTGACCTTGCCGATCGGGTACGCCTTCCGACCGGGGACGATGCCGTGGAATGTGGTGTGGGTCATCTCGATCATCGACTGCGGGAGCCGCAGCCGCCTGAAGGTGTCGAGGTAAAGGATGTTGATGGAGCTGCCGCTGTCCATCAGTGTCTTGGGGAGCCAGTAGTCGCCAACCTTGGGCTTGACCACCAAGGCGACTCGTCCTGGGTACTCGATGCGCGGCGAGTGGTCTTGGCGGCTCCAGGTGATGGGCTGCTCCGACCAGTTCAGGAACTGGGGGACGTCTATTTGGGCCACTGCGTTGACGGCGACGGCGCGGGCGATGACCTTCTTCTCGCGCTTCGTGTTGAAGCCTGTGAAGGTGTGGAGCGAGCCGGCTACTTTGCCGAATTTTCCGCCGTTTGGCGGGTCGTTGTCGGGTCCTCCCGCGCTCGCCGTGCCTTCTCGATTTCCCTGAGGGTGTGGCAGTCGGCGGTGGTGTGTGTTGTGGGCTTTCCTTCCCTGCTATGGAACGCACATGGTTGGTTAAGGAGGGCCGCGGGGTCGAACCTTGGCTTATTCTTGTAGTTGCCGCCGTCGTGGCGTGCCCTCCGTCGCGACGGAAGCTCTTGGGCTCGCGCTGCGCGTGCCCGGCGTTGGCGACGAAGTCGACTCGCCCGTCACTGCGGCGCTTGCCAGTGAGGCGAGTGCCGCTGTAGCGTAGGTCGGTTCGGCGTCCGCCGTCGTTGCCACCCATGCGGCGTTGGCCTCCTGACTCGTCGTCAGTTTCCTGGTTTGGATCTTCCTCGGCGTACCGTTTGGCGATCTCGAGGAGGTCGGGGATGTTGTCGAGTGTGCGGGAGTGTCGCTTGAGCTTGGCGACTAGGGGCTCGTAGCGGCACGAGGTCTTGAAGCAATGGATCGCGGTGTCCGGGTGGATGCCGACCGCGTTGTACCAAAGCTCTTGCCACCGTTGGACCCAGTTGTGGGTCGATTCGCGGGGTCCCTGGACGCACCGTTCCAGGTCATCAATGGTGGTGGCGCGGGTGTAGGAGCACTCGAAGTGCCTGACGAAGGCGTCGCGCATTTCCTCCCAGGAGTCGATACTGTCCTGGGGAAGAGTGTTGATCCACTGCCTGCACGTCCCCTCCATCATCAGGGGGAGGTAACGGGCGGCGAGCAGGTCAGTGTGACCCGCGATCCCCATCGCCATGAGGTATGTGTCGAGCCATACGGCGGGGTCGTACGAGGAGTCGTACTTTTCTATTTCTTTTGGCGCCTTGAAGTTTGGCGGATACTTCTCGCCTCGGATCATTGGTCCGAAGCACTTTGGCCCGAGTCGGCTGAGCAACCCCATGAGCTCGCCGTCGCGGCGATTGGTTAGGGTATGTCGCAGGTCGTCGGGCTGGCGTGCGCGCCAGCTTTGGTTGTTGATGATGTGGGTGCGGGCGTCGATGGGTTGCCCGTTGGCGGCGACAAGGTTGGTTGCCGGCCTAGGGTCGTTGGTGGAGAGTGCCGCGTTAGCGGGTCGGTGTTGGAGCTGCAGTGGCAGGCAGTTGAGGGTGTTTGCCGCCGCTGGGCGGCCGCTGGAGGCCGCTCTACTTCCCGAGGAACGCGAGTATACTCGACCTGCTGAGTCGGCGCCCGCTTTTTGCTGCTCGACGGCCTTCGCGAGCAGGGCCCTGACGTATTGGATCTGTAGGGCGCCGTGGCCTGTGGCTGTGATGCTGTCGGCTGCTGCTCGTCCTGCCACGAGGTTGTCCATTGGGGTGGAGAACAGTGGGAGGCCGTTTGCGTCTCGCTCCCGTGAGGAGACTACTATCCGCGGCTGGTCCCTGGGAGGGGTGCGGTTGGGTGGTGGTGGGGCGCCCCTCGCCGTTGATCTTGGCGGGGGCCGGGCGCTTCCTCCTGGTGGCGCGTTCTCGCAGATCGCGTGTTCGGCCACGCGGGCCGGGTCGTTTTCGTCGTCGAAGTTCAGGGCGCGCCCTTGAACGGTGGGGTTCAGGCGTGACCTGATCCGCTGCTGGTGGTAGCGTGATAGCTCCTGCGCCGTCACCTGCTCGAGGCGAAATTTTTCGCGCTCGGCTTGCTCCTTGCGCACTGCCTCCGCCAGTTTCAGGCGGAGTTCCTCGACCTCCGTTGCCGTGGCGTTAGGAGGGATTGGGGTGGAGAAAGGATCCTCCGGCGGATCGGCGCCGGTGGCCATGTAGGTCGCGGCATGGCGACCGGTTCCGTCGCGGAGGTCGGCGGAGTTCTCCGACCCGGAGTCAAATTCGAAGATCCCGAGGATGGAGGGGTCCTCGAAGTCTCCCGCGTTGGAGACCTGGGCGATGGAGCCCGCGGACGAGGCCGCGGTGATGGATCCGGCGAGTGACGCCGGGGTCGCCGAGTCGGCGTCGTCGGTGAGGGCCGCATCCTCTGCGGCCACTGAATTCCCGGCCACATTGCTGTGGGCCGAGTTATACTCGGAGGCGAGGTGGTGGATCGTGCGGATCTGGCTCTCGGAGAGCCGATCGCGTGGCGGCGACTCGCGGATGCGAGCCGAGTCCTCCGAGACGATGACGTCGGTGAGGCCGACGAAGAGGCTGATCGTGCCGATAGGCAGGATCACGCTGTGCGTGACGGGTTGCGCCGCCGGGACGTAGCTGCTTGGCAAGATCTAGAGCATCTCGCCGATCGCTATCATGCGGCCGGTGGCGACCGTCTCGTTGATGGGCAGATTGGATCTCACCGCAGAACACCGGCCAGACCGGCCAGGCCCCACGGTGGGCGCCACTGTCGTGGGAATGGACACGGCAGATGCTGCAATCGGCAGCGAGTAGTAAAACGAGGGGCAAGGGCGGCCAGCCATCTGCGGTGCGAGATGATGGCAAAGACACAGGGTTTTACCCAGGTTCGGCCCCCCGGAGGGTAAAGACCTACTCCTGCTAGATTGTATTATGGAGGTGTTACAATGGGCGAGCTCGGCGGCTAGGCGGCGAGTCGCTTGGTGTATGAGGGAACGTGTCTCTACTCACCCTATAGGGAGGTTTATATAGGCTCACCTCCCCTAGGGTTTACATATCTCAACCGATTCGGTTAAAGCTTCAGTAGCCGTTTAACTTCACCCGACTGGGCCTATCTACTCGCCTGGGCCTTCATCCTCCAGTCGCTCAGTTCCTGGCTGGGCTTCAATCCACTCACCGTCCTGCAGGCCCACTCGCCGGGTCTTGGGCCAGTCGGAAACGTCCTGCTGGGTATACCCCGGTAGGCATATCCCCATCACCGACGTACCCAGAGCCTTGGAGTGCAAGCCACGTTAGATTGATTGTATACTATGTAGGACTCTGTAACCTGTCTGGCTAGGACTTTCCCTATAACCCTAGGACCTGGCGACTATATAAGTCGGGCCTATGGGAGCCTTTAGGGCATAACGTAGAAGACATAACTCATACCTTGCACAGCGAACCGATCCCTGCAACTCCGAGTATTGCCATTATAGTGATTTATAGCAGGAGTACGATTCCGCCACCATTGTGGGATCTAAACCTGGGTAAGTTGTCTTACCTCGTACCCGTCAACCGTCCGCCTTACCCCACGTCTCTAAACACGCATTGTGAGGAACCCTCCATGGCGTACTCGTCGGCAATACCACGACAGTTGGCGCCCACCGTGGGGCTAGAGGCGCTTCAGGCTCTACAGCGCACGAGGTCCAAGATCTTCACGGGAATCAGCGAAACCGTAGGCATCGGTCGCATTCTCTTCTCCGGCAACATTCCGATCGTCCCTCCCGACAAGTTATGGATGCCGGCGAAGACGAACCCTACCCTCTGCTTGATCGTCCCCATCAGAGACATCCACCTCTTCATCGGCGAAACCGACTTGGGCACTAGTTCCCTGGGAGTCAGAGGAACGTCAAGACCCGCACGAACCGCCTATGGGCAGGATACGTTCACGAAAGGATTGATGTCGGATCTCTCTTCGGAGTTTGCCGACAAAGATCAGAAAAATTCAAGGACCACCCAAACCGCCCCTAAGCAGGATATAACGATGGAAGATCGCTGCAAGTCCGTCGGCTTCGTCCGAGCGTCTGGACAACAGAGATCCAAGTTCGTCGGAGTGGTGACCATCTTCGATCTAGCACGTTGCATCCAGAGAGAGGGTGAAAACCCCCGCGATTACCTTGCCAGATGGCTCCGTATACGGGCCGATCTGGCACATTACCCCAATGGTGATGCCATGTATCACTTTTTGGAAGGACTGGACCAAGGTACACTTCTCCGACATACGCTAAGGCGGCAGTAGGCTTCAGGACGCCTCTCTTTCGAAAGCATGGTGAATACCGTTAACAACTACACAGAGGCCGAGGAGGCAGCCCAGACAGCACTTGTGCTCTTAGACGGCGCCCCTCCGCCTCAGCCACCGCCTCCGGTCGTCATCGCTATAGCTGCACCACCACCAGCAGTCATCGTCGCTGCTGTTGCACCTCCACCGCCCGTCATCAAGGAAGCCCCGGCACCCTCTGACTCCATGCTTGACGCGCTCTAAGCCGACATCAGCGCTGACTCAGAGGAGATAGATTTCAGCCCGGAGGAGCTAGACTCTGCTATGCAGAAGATGGAGGAGGATTACAAACGCGATGAGCAGGCCAACAACACCGTCACGTCCCGAGAGGTGTTCGTCGTCATTAGGACAGCGATGGATGAAGATCGGCCCGGACGAGCTCTGCCTACAACGCTGGACAAAGGGAAGGGACCACATGTTGTTGCCGACAATGACTGCGCAAAGGTCATGCCCCCTCCACCTAACCTAGTGCAGCAGTCGCAGGAACTCGGCACCGGTCCGAGTAACAACAACACCGCAAACCCGCCACCTCCGGCATCTACATTTGTTGCTGCCCAAATCACTCCAGCTGATAGAGTGATGTACGGCAACCTACTCATCGAGCCCATGACCGTACCAGCTTGATGAGAAACGCCAGCAGCTGCTGGAGGAAGCACATGCTATCGCGGAGCAAGGCGCTAAGCTAGATCGAGATTTGGCCAACGCGCCGAAGTCAATAGAGAAAGCTAGAGCCATGGAGGCCGAGTACAAGACTCTGCTCCAGCAGCAGAAGGCTAAGAAAGCTCCGGCTCACGTCATAAACGATCCTGGTGTACGGCGAAACCTAGGATGGCCCCCCTCGAAGCCGCCACAAGCGAAGCCATACATTGACAGTGAGGGCAGGCAGGTGATGCCCACTCCTCTCCTCAACCTCGCCGTCGCCAAGACCCTTCTGGAGCACGATAGATCACCCGCAGCTGTGGAACATGTCTATGACCTTGTGGCCAAGGCGGTGAAACAGCAGGAAAAGGCCACCTCTTAGAGGCTTGAGTATGACCCAGCATTTTGCCAGTCTAGCCAGCCTAAGCCGCCACAGGATCGATCTCCTCATGATGTCGGGTCCCAGATGGGTTCGTCAGAACGAAGATGGAGGGATGCGCGCAATAGGAAGGACGTTATCCCCATATCCTCCAACCATGGAGGTAAGGCTCAACCTCGCCGCCCATCTCCACCGCCATGCTCTCCCCGACATCGCGAAGACCCCAAGACTCACCGTCGTACGGATATGCCTCCGCCAAGGTAGAGCGGCATTGTCATCCGCGACAACACGGAGCAAAGCCGTCATGATGGGGAGTGCAACCAAGGACACAAGAGCAGGTTGCGCCATGACCCTACGCGTCCGACAAGCAACCGCGACAAGCGTGAGGCGTCACAGGAGGGTAACAGCAAGAAGGCTAACCCACCGCCACCTCCGCCTCCGTCGCCCCCTAGCATCCACCATGGAGGAGGAGGCCCGCGTCATTGACGCAGCCCATCCCCTGGCGGCAAGAAGAAAAGAGCAAGCCCGGAGCCATACGATGCACGTTCACGCTTGGACAAGATTCACGAGGCCCGGGAAGGACAATGCTTGGTACCATGTTGCTTTGGACCTGTAATACGGACCGCAACTTACCCCAAGGGTTTCCGGATTGACAAGACCATCAAGCCCTATGACGGCACCGCCAAGCCAGCTACATGGTTGTAGGATTACAGCAACACGGTGGAGATCGCCGGGGGTAACCCCAATGTCGCCGTCAAGTACCTCCCGCTGATGCTGGCGGGCACGGCCCGACAATGGATTGATGACTTGCCGGAGAAATCCATGTGCAACTTCGAGGGTATGTATAAGCGTCCCTGTACTGTTGGCGATCTACAGGGGTGCGTGCAGGAGAAAGACGAGTCATCTCATTCATACCTCTCTCGCTTGCTGGATATGAAGAATTCCTGCGCAGGAGTGCACGCCCAGACCGCCATGGCCGCCTTCATCGATGGGTTGGATAAAGGTATGTTGCTCCGACATAAGTTGAAACGCTTGTTGGACAATCACCGGCTAGATCTCAACCAGATGATCCAGCTAGCTAGTGAGTTCACAGATGCCGACGATGATGCTCGCGGCTCCCTGCCGGCAATAACCGTTCCATCTCAAGCTCAGAGGAACAGTAGCACCAAGCGGAAGATCCCTCCATAAGAAAATCAAACCTCTGACATGGTCGCCATGACATTTGCAGGACGCGGTGATGGCGGACAACGTGGCCGAGGACGGGGGGCTGGTCGTGGGCAGCAGCGAGGCAGTGAAACTACCTCGGCAGCTGAAAGGACTATATTTTCCCATGCTATTTTGGTGATGGTGACAATCTCACTTGTGATCTAATTGTGTGCTTGAGTTTCAGGAAAAATGCTTTTGATGATTCCTATGAATTGTGTGGATGCTCTCTTTGGGTATCGTGAAGATGGAGGCCTTCAGTTTTTCTTTTTCTCTATTTTTATTGCTTTAGATCGCCGTACTATCAAGAGGGGGTCCATCTCGGAAGGCTGTGGGAAATCACTTGTTCAAAGACAAATCCCAAATGCATCGCCATATCCATCCTACTCTTCTGCGAGAGAGCGAAGTTCTGAACTATTGGAGGAGTTTTTGTCTGATCGGAACTTCCGGCCAGGCGCCGGAAGTTCCACTCAGGGCTTTCAGTGGAGAGTATATGGGACTAAGTTCCGATCCAACTTCTGCTGGAAGTTCCGGCCAGCGCCTAGAACGTACTATTTTCATACGTTCTATTTGCCGGAACTTCCACCGAAAGTTGCATCGGAAGTTCCGGTCAAGGACTTTTGTTGCTTCTTCCACTGATATCCTGAGCGGAACTTCCGCCCAGGCGTCGGAACTTACGTTCAGACAAGTTCGTGACCCAGATGCTTCACCCCTAGTTCCGCTCCAAGTTCCTCTCAGAATCAGTATACTTCTGATTGGAAGTGTTCTATTTGATGGAAGTTGGGCCGGAACTTGCATCAGAAGTTTCACCGGAACTTCCGGTCAGGCTTTTGGAGCGTGCGTCAACGGGCTGATGACCATTGGGGCTATGCTGGGCGGAACTTCCGGCCGCTCACCGGAAGTTCCTGTGAGGTCGCGGAGGCTCCAACAGTTCAGTTTGGAGGGAGCCTATTTAAGGCGCCCTCCTTCTTCCTCCTACCTAACTCTTAAATTTTCTCTCCCCTCCATTAATACTCGAGCTTCACCTCACTAGATCTCTCTCCCTAGCCACTCAAATCACTTTATCTTTTGAGATGTGAGGGAGGTGACCAATATCTACACTTCCACCAAAGAAGATTTGATTTCCCCCACCTATCCTTTGTGGATCTTGTTGCTCTTGGGTTTCTTGAAACCCTAGACGGTGTAGGGCATCCTCGGAGCTAAGGGCTTGTGTTGTAAAGCTCCATGGTGTCGTTGAGGGCCTCCAATTGAGTTGTGGAGCTTCCCCCTCAATCTTGTTGTAAAGATTTTGGTTGGCGCCTTCAAGGTCACCAGTTAATGGATTGTGAGGCCTCCTTTGTGGGGGAGCTCACCGGAGAAGAAGGTGAGGCCTTTGTGGCACTCGGGTTACAAGGTCACCCCCCTCTAGTCGATTCAAAGGCGGTACTTTCAATTGGTATCAGAGCCAAGGCTCTTATTTCGGTCTTTATCGCCTAAGAGATGATGGCCGACGAAGGGGGTAGTGAAAAACAAAACTCCAAGAACTTGGCCACCATGGATGACCTCAAGCAATTGGAGACATCCGTGATGTCCAAGTTTGAGGAAATGATGACTATTTTGCAGTCTCTCAAGCCAAACCCCATGGTTGCTCTCGCCACACCCCAAACCACCGAGCTTCCTCCCACCGTTCCCGTGACCGCCACCGGGGGAAATCCCGCTGCCGTCACCACTCACTTGGGACTTGGTTTTGTTGCACAAAAATCTACCAAGGTTCCAAGTGAGAAAACCGAGGAGCCCAAAGATTCAAATTCCAAAGAGGAAAGTGGAGGAAAGGACTACTTGGCGGTGCCCCCACTGCCGAAGTACACTCCGGATCCACCCATTCCCATGTCACACATCATTCCTCAAGGAGAACCACCTATGCTAGATACTTCAAATTTCGCCAATTGGCAATATCTAATGCACTCACATATTTCCAGCTCTTCTATTGAGTTAATGAGGATTGTGGAGGATGGGTTCTCTCCATATGACCCTAAGAAGTTGACTCGAGGTGAAGTGGTGGACAAGCAACTCAATGCCACGGCTTTGGGGATGATTCAAAAAGCCTTGACTCCCAAGGACTTTGCTCAAATTTGCCAATTCAACATCGCCAAGGAAGCATGAGATCAACTCACCGAGCTATTTGTTGGGAATGCAAGCATCCAAAGCTCCAAGTTTGATGAAGTCAACAACGAGTGCGATGGTTTAACTATGCAAGATGATGAGACCCCCGAAGACATGTATAGGCGGCTCAAGGTCCTTTGTTGCCCTATGAGGGATCTTGGTGCTACCTATGTTGATGACAAGTTCATGTAGAGGAAGTTCATTCAAGCTCTCCTTCCGTTTGAAGAGAAAAAGCTCAACTCCATCAAGGAAAGAACCAACTTTCACCTATTGACCTCCCAAGAAGTCTTGAGTGAAGTGATTGCCATGACCATTGCCAAGAAGAATGCGGAGTCCGCCCGTGCTAGGGCCATTGGATCAACAAAAGTGAATCTTGCTTTGAAGGCCAAGGCTATTGAAGTTGATGATGATGATACATCAAGTGAGTGGTCTCAAGAGAATCTCAAGTGTGCCTTCAACGAACATCTTGCTCTTGCTTCAAGGGCCTTTTGGAACAAGTCCGGGCTCAAGTCAAGGTCAAGGGACAACTCAAGATTCAACTCACCCAACAAGTCTCCCAAGGCAAGGTCATGCTACAATTGCAACGACGAGAGTCACTTTGTGGCCAAGTGTCCCTTTGAGAACCGTGAAAACAATGGTGGTCGTCTCATTCGCAAGATCAAGTCAAGGCAGCCTCATCCTTTGAACAAGAACTACGCTGTCAAGAATGTCGCCAACAAGGAAAGAGCTGTACTGGTCCATGAAGAATACCTTTCGGGCACGGATGAAGAAGATGATGATGAAGTCCAACATGGAGAGATTGTGGGAGTTGCTGCTATTGCTACTACCTCTACTCCACGATTGTCCCTCTTCGACTCACCTAATGAGAACGTCATCTCCTCCAATCAAAAGTGTCTCATGGCCAAGGCCACTGAGGTAACATCTAAACCCACTCCTCAACCCATCTCTAGTGAGCCTTCTTCTCTTGATCTTGTTGGTCTAGAGATAAAGAAAGAGATGATAAACATGTGTGAGTTTATTGCTACCTTGGATGAAGAAACTAAAACTTGCTTTGATTCCTTGTTTGCACAACTTGACAATGTTAGGGATGCTTTAGATGAAAAGGAAGAACTTCTTGACTTGTTAAGTGATACGTCCAAAACGTATCCACTTTCTCGAACACTTTGCTACTATTTCTTCTCTAAACTTGTGTGATTTGGATACAACTACCACGGACTAACGTTGTTTTCAGCAGAATTACCTTGGTGTCTTGTTTTTGTGTAGAAAATGAACTATCAGGAAAAATCCCGGAAAATATGCCAAAAACTATTTCTCACCAGAAGATCCACGGAGCCAGAAGGGGAGACAGAGAGGAGGCCTAGGGGCCCCAGACCCACCACGGGCGCGGGCCCACCGGACCCCGCGCCTGGGGGAGGTCTGGCCACCCCAGGCAGCTCCTCGGCCTCCCTCTGTGCCTATAAGTTGCCTTCTGACCTAAAAACTCAGGGGGGTCGATAGTTTTCCAGAAAGAGTTCCGCTCCACCGCCGCCACGAGAAACCAAGATTCAGATCCAGAAACTCCGTTCTGGCACCCTGCCGGGACGGGGAATTTGGAGAGGATCATCGCCATCATCATCACCAACGCGTCTCCATCAAGCACCGATGTTTCTCTCATCCATGAGTGAGTAATCCCCCGCTGTAGGCTTGGGGATGGTAGGGATTGGATGAGTTCTATCATGTAATCGAATAAGATCTGTTAGGGCATAGTGCCTAGTATCTCTATTGGTGCTATTTGACTTTGTTGCAACTTGTTGTGCTTAATGCTTGTCACTAGGGCCCAAGTGCAAAGATCTCAGATCTGAACTTATTATTGAATCATTATGATAGTATTGTTTGTGATCTTATCTGCAAGTTGTGTACACATATCATTGTGCGGATCCAAAGGCCCCAAAGTGACAATGTCACATCCCAAAATTTTCCAAATTTTGGAATTTGAAAAATAAATAAACAAAATAAATAATTGTTGAAATTTAGGGTGAAAAGAAACTTTTTGATTCCAAATGGAAACATCAAAACCTATTTTGATCAAATATAATCCTAAAAGGATTTAAAAAGATAAACAAATAATAAATAAAGTTGTAAAAGTTGGAATCACCATTTTTGGATCTGTAAATAAAAAGATATGGATTTTATAAACAAGGGAAGAAATAAATAAGTAAGGACTATTTTTTTAATAGGCCAAATTAAAACTTGGCCAAGCAAATAAAATAAAATATTTTTGTTTGATAAAAAGAGTAAAGGATTATTTAAATAAAATCATGAGGATTTATTATTATCCAATTTCATTTAGGTAAAGACTTTTTCCCATTTTAAATGAACATTAAAACATAATAAAGTATTTTAAAATTATAGTTCAAAGTTTATTTTCAAATAAAACCTACTGAAAAGGTTTTGGTAAAATTTAGAATTCAAATAGAGTTTTAAAACATAGTTAAAACTTATTTTGAAATAAAGACTAATGTCTATTTATTTTTAATAAATAATAAACCCTAAAATTAATTATTCTAAAATTGACTTTAGAATATATTAATAAATAGTATTAAAATCTACACAAAGTTTTGTGGAGGTTTGAATTCAAATAGTGTTTAAATTGTTTGAATAGAAATCAAAATAGAAATTCAAAATAGAAAAAGAAAAAGGTTTTGTATAAAAAAACGAAGAACAACCCAGCCCAGCAGGCCCAGCAACGCAGCCCATCTCCTCCCCCTCACGCGAACCGTTTTCACTCAGAAACTAACCCTCGGAGTCACTGAACGCTCGGTCCCACACCCACTCCCTCTCTCTCGTAGACAGCCAGGCCCCACGCCTTCAGTCGTCGTCTTCACCCGCGGTGGCCACTCCCCACCTCGCTGCCGTTTCTAGCCGTTGAAAGCTCCTTCAATTCCCGTTAATTGTCGCTATAATTCGCCCAGCCATCACGCAGGGTAAAAGCGCCACCCTCCCCTCTTCCATTTCCCCCCAAACATCATCCACCCTTTGCTTCCAGGCTGCGCGTATTGCAAGCTCGAACCCATCTGTTCCGACGAAGCTCTCCGGCGAAATCTGTCGCCGTCCGACCACCCCTTGCCTCCCAGTCCACACATGCATGCTCCCCATCGCCCCCTGCATCTTCCAGTGCCGCTCTCAGCTCGCGAGTTCACCAGAGGCTCGGCAGGGACATCACCCGAGCGCCACCGAGAACATCTTCAACTCCGGCGACCCTTCCCCAGTAACACCGACCTCACCACTCCCTCTCAATGATGCTCTCATGATCGCCACTCTCTCCCGTTCCTAACGAACCCTTTTTCTCGCCTTCTTGTGTCTTGTAGCATCGGCAACGACCACACCTGAGAGCACCCGACGCCGCCGCAAGCTCCGGCGAGCAATAGCCGCTGTTCCAGTGCGCCCCTCGAGTAGCCGACCCCACCTTGAGCTTCACCGCAACCACGCAAGCACGGTGAGCATACTCTCCCTCTCTCGCACGACCTAGTCCCTCGGCAACCTCTCCGTCCGAGCGTGCGCCGCCGCCAGTCCATGGTCGAGCAGCTGTGGTCCGTTGGATCTGGATCGAAGGAATAGGATTAGACTTTAAACGAAGGGGTATGCATCAATCTGTGCCGTGTGATTTAAGTGAGATCCTGCGGCCAGTATAGCTCAATCCAAACGAAGCGGTACCATCCAATAGGATAGCGCCATGTGTTCAGAGTTGATTTTAAACAGAAAATTTTAATCTATTAGATATGCAAACTTGCAAAATTCATAACTTTTAATATACACGTCCAAATTTTGCAAATTTTATATCATTGGAATCAGAAGAACAAGTACTTTGAAACCTTGCACTTTATTTAATGATTTGCTTCTGGAAACTTAGTTGTTTTTACAGAAACTTGTGTAGGCATAATTTGAATATAAAAATTATTCTAGAAATATTTTTATGGTAAAATCTTTGGGAAATGGATTGTTTTGAACCTACTGACCATAGAAACCAACTTATTCATTTAAAAATGTATTTTGTGAAGCCAAAGAATAAATCTTTGAATTAGAACATTTCTAGTCAAATAAAAATATTGTTTATGTGTTAAAAATACTTTTTGAGTGAAATCTTTGTAAAATGATTTTAGTTAAACTCTCTAACCCTAAACACCAAGTTTTGAGATTTAAAAATATATTTGATGAACCCTATAAAATCATTACTTTGCTAAAAGGCATTTCCAACAACATAAAATATCGCTTTGGTATAAAATTGGTTTATGGGGTGAAATCTTTTGCAAATGGTTTTATATTAAACACTTGACCTTAAAACACTAACATGGTGTGTTCAAAAATATTTTACAACTCTAGGGGTTATCATTTTGATTTAAATCATTCCTAGCAAAACAAAAATGACTTAAAGTGGCCATTTTCACCAACTTGAATTTAAATGGTTTTACCACTTTTGTAAATGACCAATATGAGCTTTAAAATGTTTAGAGCCTAATAGAAACCACTTTTCCAAATAAGAACCATCTTTTGCATGCTTGCATGCATTGCCTTATTTTTGTTATTTTATGTGGTGAATTGTTTGAATGCTAGTTGAATATATGTTTGCTTGATTGAATTGTAGTGATATTTGCAAGATCAAGGAGTGAACCAATATTCTCTACTAAAGAGGCAAGTGACACTATCATCCATGTCCTACTATTTTCATTACACTTAGTGGATTTTTGTAACATGCATGATAGGACTACTGTATTTTATGCTATGCTAAATCCTATTAGGATATCCTTATATCTTCCTTAGTGAAAACATTGTAGTTGTAGTATGCTTAGCCCTGCTATATATTTAGGATGGGATACATGATATGATTATATAAAGTGTTGGAAAAATATATGTTTTATATAATAAAACAAGCTCTCAATGAACCACCTGGGTGGAAAAAGGATACTCAAGTTTTGGACAAGGTGGCAACAAAGGGAACCATGTTTATATGGCTATCTTTTTGTATGTGCACTAGAAGGAAACCACATATGACTTAGAGATTGAACAAGTTTCTCGTACAGTGGCTTTCGTATACAGCCACATGCTAAATTGGCTCTGGCTTAGTCAACTACATAGTGGAAGACCCATGCATTGGCATCTTCAGGTTAACTAGAATTGTGTATGGAAATATATCCCTACATTGGTGCATGGTAGACAAGCTAGCATTGTGTATTGGGAGGACTTCTATGGAAAGACTTTGTCACATTCTTGATCTGTAGGTACTCCATTAGGTGAGTACTTATCCAGCGGCCACTGGTGGCATCAAGACGAGATTGTGTCATGTGGGTAAAGTGTACAACTTCTGCAGAAGATCGAATTCTAAGTACTTAGCCGTGTCCCCGGTTGTGGACAACTCTGAGCAACTAAGGCCTGAAGCTATGGAAGATCTCGACATTCCAATTTCTCAAAGTAAAACTTGATGGTGACAACAAGGGATTAGAAGCACTTGGAGATTTCCAAGGAGTTCAGAAAGATTTTCAAAAGATCAAAACTATTTTGAAAAGATAGGATAAAACTATATTGCTTTCTGCAAATGAGCTTAAACCCTACTTAGCCAAATATGCATGTAATGATAGGATCCACTTATTTCTACATAGTAGTGAAACTTGCCAATACAATGCAAATGTATTAACCCTTGTGGCTGCAACTTATTATGTTGCAGGTTTGTTTGATGTTAGTGAAGTGTGTTGAATAGGATTACAAGTCTACAACCAACATGATTGCCTGTGGCACTTTGAAGATAAAGGACTCCATGCTATATAGTTATTTCTGCTGCATTGTAATGAGATAGCTAAATGAGCTATGTAAGATGTAATGAATTATTTTATTCCTGGTTATAAAGTTGTATTATGACCTTTGTTTCTTGATATTACATCTTAACTGTGGATGCTAGCTATTGATCCAGGGACTAGCATTGTAAACACAAGGATCTCTACCTTATTAAAGGTTGGGACCGCTACAGATGGTATCAGAGCACTGTGTTGCCTGTAGGATTGTAACCCTAGGATTGGACAAAACCCCTTAGAAAAATAGGAGTTGTATTTGTTCCAAAACTTATTTACAAACAATCTTGTAAACTCTTTCCTCAACCTTTTTGGTTTTGATTCTACACCTCTTCCTTTTCAACTTGATGGAAAAAGCCTCAACCATGACCAAATACTTCAATTTCACCAAGGACTTCAACTTAGACATCACTAAGGACTACAAGTGAGAACCAAGAGACATTAGATTGCCTACCAAAAACATTGATATCATGTTAGTGTATGGATCATATTGACCTATGAGGTATGACTATACTAAGTTAATTATTTCAAGAAAACTTGTTGTTTCCTTCAACTCATGAGTTAAGCTCATAAGTTGTTAAGTGAATAGTTGCTTGTCGATTGTTTGATTGTTTGATTGAACTTGATTGTTTTGGGGGGTGTGTTAGAACTTCTCTAGACCTATCCATCATTACTTATCCCTATCAAACCAACAGATGCCTCCCCGACGTGCCAAACCCAACCAAAACAACAACAATAACGTCACTCCCGAGATGCAGCAGTTGATGATAGCTCAAGCTCAACTGATGCAGATGATGACGCGGTATGTACAAAATCAGAATCAAAATAACAATAACAATAACAATAACAACAACAACAACAATCAAAATAATCATCCAGCACATGACATGCTCACCAGGTTTCTGAAGCTAAGGCCTGCAAGGTTCTCTGGAAAAACCGACCCAATGGTATCTAATGATTGGTTATGTTCGGTGAACAAGGACTTAGTGACTGATGGCTGCACCGACGAAGAAAAAGTTAGGTTTGCAGCATATCTTCTTGAAGGGACAGCAGCAACATGGTGGGACAACTTTCAGATCACCACTCCCCTTGAGGATGTGACTTGGGCTATTTTTGAGGATGGTTTCCGTACAGCTCACATCTCATCTGGAGTGATGAACTTGAAGAAAAAGGAGTTTCAAAATCTGAAACAACGTCACCTTAGTGTGGCTGAGTACATCGAAGAATTCAACAATCCGGCACGCTATGCACCGGATGAAGTTAATACAGATGCTAAGAGGAAGGAGAAATTCCTCGAAGGACTTAATGATGAGTTGAACCTGCAACTGTCTGTTGCCTATGTCCCAACTTATCAATCACTCTGTGACAAAGCCACCATCTTGGAAAACAAGATGAATCAAGTTGAGAAAAGAAAGAGGAAGCATAACCTCAAATATCACTCAGGATCATCACAAAAGAAGCGTTCATTCAAAAAGAACAATGAAGATTCTGAACCACATCAGTATCACTACAACAACAATGGAAGTGATAATAATGGAAATGATACTGACAATGGAGATGACCTTGGTCACAACCAACATGACACTTTCAGGAAGAAAGACATTAGCCAGTTGCAGTGCTATAATTGTAAGGAACTTGGACACTATGCATCAGACTGTCCTGAGAAGAAAAAGAAAAAGGATGCTAGAAACTCCAATGGAAATGACTCCAATGTGACCCAGGAAGGACATGTGAACCACATTGACATGGATGGGAACCTTGAAGAAATAGAAGAAGTCGATGTCAGGAATTAGTTAACTCAGTTGAGACAAACAAGGATTCCTTGTCTGGATATCAAGTATTGAACCCATAGTCAAGTGAACCATCAATGTAACCCTATGAGACTTTCTTTTAAGGGTGGTAGTATCCTAGTTGCCTTGAAGCCAACTTGTAACCCCTAGCCTTCCCAAATCTTGGGACGAGATTTCTTTTAAGGGTGGTAGCGTGTCACATCCCAAAATTTTCCAAATTTTGGAATGTGAAAAATAAATAAACAAAATAAATATTTGTTGAATTTAGGATGAAAAGAAACTTTTTGATTCCAAATGGAAACATCAAAACCTATTTTGATCAAATAGAATCCTAAAAGGATTTAAAAAGATAAACAAATAATAAATAAAGTTGTAAAAGTTGGAATCACAATTTTGGGATCTGTAAATAAAAAGATATGGATTTTATAATCAAGGGAAGAAATAAATAAGTAAGGACTATTTTTTTAATAGGCCAAATTAAAACTTGGCCAAGCAAATAAAATAAAATATTTTTGTTTAATAAAAAGAGTAAAGGATTATTTAAATAAAATCATGAGGATTTATTATTATCCAATTTCATTTAGGTAAAGACTTTTTCCCATTTTAAATGAACATTAAAACATAGTAAAGTATTTTAAAATTATAATTCAAAGTGAATTATTTTCAAATAAAACCTGCTGAAAAGGTTTTGTAAAATTTAGAATTCAAATAGAGTTTTAAAACATATTTAAAACTTATTTTGAAATAAAGACTAATGTCTATTTATTTTTAATAAATAATAAACCCTAAAATTAATTATTCTAAATTTGACTTTAGAATATATTAATAAATAGTATTAAAATCTACACAAAGTTTGGTGGAGGTTTGAATTTAAATAGTGTTTGAATTGTTTGAATAAAAATAAAAACAGAAAATCAAAATAGAAAAAGAAAAAGGTTTTGTATAAAAAAACGAAGAACAGCCCAGCCCAGCAGGCCCAGCAACGCAACCCATCTCCTCCCCCTCACGCGAACCGTTTTCACTCAGAAACTAACCCGTGGAGTCACTGAACGCTCGGTCCCACACCCACTCCCTCTCTGTCGCAGACAGCCAGGCCCCACGCCGTCAGTCGTCGTCTTCACCCGCGGTGGCCACTCCCCACCTCGTTGTTGTTTCTGGCTGTTGAAAGCTCCTTCAATTTCCCGTTAATTGCCGCGTTAATTGCCGCGTTAATTCGCCCAGCCATCACGCAGGGTAAAAGCGCCTCCTTCCCCTCTTCCATTTCCCCCAAACATCGTCCACCCTCTGCCTCCAGGCTGCGCGTATTGCAAGCTCGAACCCATCTGTTCCGACGAAGCTCTCCGGCGAAATCCGTTGCCGTCCGACCACCCCTTGCCTCGCAGTCCACACATGCGTGCTCCCCATTGCCCCCTGCATCTTCCAGTGCCGCTCGCTAGCCCGCGCGTTCACCAGAGGCTCGGCAGGGACATCACCCGAGCGCCACCGAGAACATCTTCAACTCCGGCGACCCTTCCCCGGTAACACCGACCTCACCACTCCCTCTCAATGATGCTCTCATGATCGCCACTCTCTCCCGTGCCTAACAAACCCTTTTTCTCGCCTTCTTGTGCCTTGTAGTGTCGGCAACGACCACACCTGAGAGCACCCGACGCCGCCGCAAGCTTCGGCAAGCAATAGCCGCTGTTCCAGTGCGCCCCTCGAGTAGCCGACCCCACCTTGAGCTTCACCGCAACCACGCGAGCACAGTGAGCATCCTCTCCCTCCCTCGCGTGACCTAGTACCTCGGCAACCTCTCCGTCCGAGCGTGCGCTGCCGTCAGCCGCCGCCAGCGCCGCCATTCCATGGTCGAGCAGCTGTGGTCCGTTGGATCTGGATCGAAGGAATAGGATTAGACTTTAAACGAAGGGGTATGCATCAATCTGTGCCGTGCGATTTAAGTGAGATCCTGCGGCCAGTATAGCTCAATCCAAACGAAGCGGTACCGTCCAATAGGATAGGGCCACGTGTTCAGAGTTGATTTAAAACAGAAAATTTTGATCTATTAGATATGCAAACTTGCAAAATTCATAACTTTTAATCTACACGTCCAAATTTTTCAAATTTTATATCATTGGAATCAGAAGAACAAGTACTTTGCAACCATGCACTTTGTTTAATGATTTGTTTCTGGAAACTTAGTTGTTTTTACAGAAACTTGTGTAGGCATAATTTGAATATAAAAATTATTCTAGAAATATTTTTATGGTAAAATCTTTGGAAAATGGATTGTTTTGAACCTACTGACCATAGAAACCAACTTATGGATTTAAAAATGTATTTTGTGAAGCCAAAGAATAAATCTTTGAATTAGAACATTTCTAGTCAAATAAAAATATTGTTTATGTGTTAAAACTACTTTTTGAGTGAAATCTTTGGAAAATGATTTGAGTTAAAGTCTCTGACCCTAAACACCAATTTTTGAGATTTAAAAATATATTTGATGAACCCTATAAAATCATTACTTTGCTAAAAGGCATTTCCAGCAACATAAAATATCACTTTGGTTTAAAATTGGTTTATGGGGTGAAACCTTTTGCAAATGGTTTTATATTAAACACTTGACCTTAAAACACTAACATGGTGTGTTTAAAAATATTTTAAAACTCTAGGGGTTATCATTTTGATTTAAATCATTCCTAGCAAAACAAAAATGACTTAAAGTGGCCATTTTCACCAACTTGAATTTAAATGGTTTTACCACTTTTGTAAATGACCAATATGATCTTTAAAATGTTTAGAGCCTAATATAAACCACTTTTACAAAAAAGAACCATCTTTTGCATGCTTGCATGCATTGCCTTGTTTTTGTTATTTTATGTGGTGTTTGAATGCTAGTTGAATATATGTTTGCTTGATTGAATTGTAGTGAAGTTAGAAGAGTGTGATATTTGCAAAATCAACGAGTGAACCAATATTCTCTACTAAAGAGGCAAGTGACACTATCATCCATGTCCTACTATTTTCATTACACTTAGTGGATTTTTGTATTATGCATGATAGGACTACTGTATTTTATGCTATGCTAAATCCTATTAGGATATCCTTATATCTTCCTTAGTGAAAACATTGTAGTATGCTTAGCCCTGCTATATATTTAGGATCGGATACATGATATGATTATATAAAGTGTTGGAAAAATATATGTTTTATATAATAAAACAAGTTCTCAATGAACCACCTGGGTGGAAAAAGGATACTCAAGTTTTGGACAAGGTGGCAATAAAGGGAACCATGTTTATATGGCTATCTTTTTGTATGTGCACTAGAAGGAAACCACCCAGGGACTTAGAGATTGAACAAGTTTCTCGTAAAGTGGCTTCCGTGTACAGCCACATGCTAAATGGGCTCTGGCTTAGTCAACTACATAGTGGAAGACCCATGCATTGGCATCTTCAGGTTAACTAGAATTGTGTATGGAAATATATCCCTACATTAGTGCCTGGTAGATAAGCTAGCATTGTGTATTGGGAGGACTTCTATGGAAAGACTTTGTCACATTATCGATCTGCCGGTACTCCATTAGGTGAGTACTTATCCAGCGGCCACTGGTGGCGTCAAGACGAGATTGTGTCATGTGGGTAAAGTGTACAACTTCTGCAGAAGATCGAATTCTAAGTACTTAGCCTTGTCCCCGGTTATGGACAACTCTGAGCAACTAAGGCCTGAAGCTATGGAAGATCTCGACATTTCAATTTCTCAAAGTAAAACTTGATGGTGACAACAAGGGATTAGAAGCACTTGGAGATTTCCAAGGAGTTCAGAAAGATTTTCAAAAGATCAAAACTATTTTGAAAAGATAGGATAAAACTATATTGCTTTCTGCAAATGAGCTTAAACCCTACTTAGCCAAATATGCATGTAATGATAGGATCCACTTATTTCTACATAGTAGTGAAACTTGCCAATACAATTCAAATGTATTGACCCTTGTGGCTGCAACTTATTATGTTGCAGGTTTGTTTGATGTTAGTGAAGTGTGTTGAATAGGATTACAAGTCTACAACCAACATGATTGCTTGTGGCACTTTGAAGATGAAGGACTCCATATTATATAGTTTTTTCTGCTGCATTGTAATGAGATAGCCAAATGATCTATGTAAGATTTAATGAATTATTTTATTCCTGGTTATAAAGTTGTATTATGACCTTTGTTTCTTGATATTACACCTTAACTGTGGATGCTAGCTATTGATCCAGGGACTAGCATTGTAAACACAGGGATCTCTACCTTATTAAAGGTTGGGACCGCTATAGACAATAATTGGGACAACCGGAGGGGATGGCTGTGGTGTGAGGATCACATGTGTTCACGGAGTGTTAATGCTTTGCTCCGGTGCTATATTAAAAGGAGCACCTTAATTGCCAGTAGTTCCCTAGAGGCCCCACTGCCACGGGCTGGCTGGACAGAAGATGTTGTGCAAGTTCTCACTGTGAGCACATATGACTATATATGGAGCACATGCCTAGGATTGTTTAGTACTTGGATGCTTGTTATTATTTATCTGCAATGCCCTAGTTCTTTTTTAAACAGGAAGAAGAAGAGAAATTGTCGGAGTCATGTAAAAGATTTTGTTCCTTGATTCATGCATGTCCTGGATGTCCATTACCTCAGAACGAGCTTCTTGATATTTATTATAATGGACTAAGTGATGATTCTAGAACCTACCTAGATAGCTTTGCTGATTGTGTTTTCAGGAAAAGGACTCCTACAGATGCTGAAGAATTAATGAACAAGATAAGCGAGAATTATGATGATTGGACTTCAATTGAGCTGAATACACTTGAGCCTATTACTCCTGAACCAGATGTTCCTGAACCAGTTCCACCACCAACAACAAAGAAGAGGGGAGTTATTGCATTAAATGATGAAGTGATGAAGGAAGCTAAAAAGTGTCTAAAGGAGAAAGGTATTAGAGCTGAAGATGTGAAGAATCTACCTCCTATAGAAGAATTATGTAAGCCAATTCCCCACTCATCTACTATCGAGGTACACTCTCTCCAACACTTTTATGAAGGTGATATTCCTTATGGTAAGCCTCCTGATCAATGCTTAGAGGAACTTGACATTTTTATTGTTAAACAAGGTCACTTTAATAAACATGTTCAGAATCATTTATTGGAAAACTCTAGAGCTATCCATGAGTTGAAAGATATTGTGGAAAGAACTTCTAATGATATTAAAATGCTTTGTAAACACTTTCAAATGGTTCAAACACAACTTGATCAACTTGCTAAGGTGCAAAAGGATATGCTAGTTAATGCTTCAGGAAATAAACATGCTTATGGAATTAGAACTAGGAGTGGTGCAGCTACTCAAGATCCTTTATATCCTGAAGGACACCCTAAAAGAATAGAGCAGGATTCCCAACAAGGAGAGGATAGTGGTAGTCCTCGTAAGAGGAAGAAAAAGAAATATAAGAAAGTTGAGGAACCACTTGAACTGCTGTAGATCCTAATAGTATATCTGTCTCTGATGCTGAAACCAAAAATGGTAATAATAATGAGTGTCTTGATAAGGAGGAAGTTGAGGAAGAACCTGAGAAACACACTAGGTACACAAAGAAAGATTTTATTGCTAATAAACATGGTAAAGAGAGAGAACCTTGGGTGCAGAAACCTATGCCTTTTCTAGGTAAGAAACACAAGTCAAAGGAGGAATAACACTACAACAAGTTTTGTGAGTGGATGAAGTCTTTATTTCTGCAAATTCCTTTGACTGATGCTATTAAATTGCCTCCTTATTCAAAGTATATGAAGGATATTGTCTCTAATAAAAGGAAGATTCCTAATGAGGAGATTTCTACTTTGCTTGCTAATTACTCCTTCAATGGTAAGGTTCCAAAGAAACTTGGTGATCTAGGTATACGAACTATTCCTTGCTCCATTAAGAATAATTATGTTAGAACTGCTTTATGTGATTTGGGAGCTGGAGTTAGTGTTATGCCTTTTTCTCTCTACAAGAGGCTCTAGCTAGAAAAGTTGATACCAACTGATATATCTTTGCAAATGGATGATAAGTCAACTATTGTTCCTGTTGGTATATGTCAGGATGTTCCTGTTCAAGTTGCTCATAATTGCATGGTCTTAACTGATTTTGTTGTGCTTGAAATGCCTGAAGATGATAATATATCTATTATTCTTGGGAGACCTTTTCTTAATACTGCATGTGATGTCATCAATTGTAATCAAGGAAAAGTAACATTCAATATTAATGACAAAGAGCACACTGTCTATTTCCCCAAGAAGGTTGTCAGAAGCTATTGCCTGAATTCTATTGAAAATATTGAAGGCATCAAGGTTGGAGAAATATATTATCCCATTCCACAAGAAAATAGTGAAACTATTATGATTGGGACCATTGCTATCAAGTATGAGGTAACATAATCATCTTTTGGAATGCAAAGTTTTGTTTCATATAAGATTGTTTTGGTAACAAGACTTGATCAACCTTGTTAACAAAAGGATTTTAATGAACAAAATAATGTTTCTACTGTGGTTATACTTGCTTTCTTTCTCCTTTCTCCTTCCTAGTCTTTGCTTTAGCTTTAGCTTTAGTTTTGCTAGTTGTTTGCCTGTTTGAGTTTCTTAGAGCTCCTGTAGTTTGGATTTTGGTTTGCTTTTGCTTCTTCTGAAAAAAAACTATTTCAGCGAGAAAATCAATTTTCATACCCTGAAAATTGGCCAAAAATAAAGTTTCCCGAAAAATCCCAGAAAATTCAAAATAATTTTCAAAAAAGGGGCAGAGTGGCACCTGATATGACCCAGGGGGCACCCCTAGGCCCCACACCGATGGTAGGCGTGGCCTACGTAGTGGTGGTGCCTAGGGGGGGGTCTCGCCCACCTGGGCCCCTCGAGGCTGCCTCCTCAAAGCCACCTTCTTTCTCTCTCCCAAAAACACCAGAAAACTTCCTCAAGCTCGAGTTCTTACTGTTCTTGCTCGTGATTTTCGATCTCCTTGTTCAACCCATCTCAAGTGCTGATTTCTGGAGGGTTTGCTCCTTGGTATGTGCCTCCTCCACTTGTCCAATTAGATTTGTGATTGGTAGATTGTATCTTGAGTATTTTGCTACTGTAGGTGACAAGTTGTTTGATCTTGCATGCTTTTTCTATGTTTAGAAACTTTGTTTTGATGCATGTGTAGTCCTCTAGCAAGTTCCTATAGTAGTTACTCATCATTTATCAACTTATAAATCACTTGGTTTGATGGTTGTTGAAAATTTCAGCAAAGGGAAGTCATGGACGACCACACTTTTGGTGACATTTTTGAGAGTGATGCACCTAGAAGGACAAGGCTCCCAAGGTCATCTACCAGTTCTAACCCTCATACAATGAGGATCTCATCACTCTGCGGTTTGGTGACGAGGGAGATGAAGGGGATGCGCACCCCTCCACCTTTCCTTGTCAAACTTTCTTGCGAGCTGTTGGGATTCTTAATGATTTCATGGCTTTGATTGAGAGGGATGGTCTAACAAGTTTCATGCAGGATGAGAGTGCACAATATGCTTCACTTACTAAAACATTTGTGGAGAGTTTCTCCTTCACCAATAGTTTGTCCAATCCTTCTGTGTCTTTCAGACTTATAGCAGGGCTCATTCTATGCCTTTGAAGAAATTTTGCAAGGCCCTGGGACTTGGTACAAATTGGTCATCAAAGAATATTACAGCTCTTCCCGCTGATTTTTTGGAACTATACCGAGGAATAACCAATGATGATGACCGCAGAGCTCAACGAGGGAAGATAAAGAACATTCAACTTCCAGCCATCAGGTACTTCACCTACTATCTTACCACCAGTGTTCTTGGTAGGGAGAAAACTAGCAATATATCCAACTATCAATTGGCCTTCTTAGTTGCTGCGCTCTACAGTGAGGATAAGTATAATCTTGGTTCCCTCATTGCTCGTTGTTTAGCTGCTAGGGACCCATTTCTGGGGGAATTATTGATACTCGTATTGCTGCTGCCTTGGACATTGCTGTTGATCCCCATGATACAGTTTTGGCTCCTTAGAGACTTGATCTTGCTACCATGAAGGAGCACCACTTTGTCACCTCTAGCTCTACTCTTGAGAACTTGGTTTATAGAATGCTGTTTACTGACGGGGAAGAGAGAGAGATCCCTCTACCCCACACCACTTTGTTTAGTATTTCTCAGGGACCTTGGTCACGCACGAAGGCGGAGATGGATGACAAGCTGCGTTTTCTCAACTTCCACGGGCACTATCAGAGGGGAGCGCCCGCATACGACCCCGATGTACACTACACAGGGGAGGCCTCGAGCTCATACTAGGACGAGGGAGTTTCCTCGACATACTACAAAGGTGCATCCACTTGGGCACCATGGGATTGAGCCCCACTTAGGCCAAAATCCTAAGCTTGGGGGAGGTACACCGACATCACACTCATTTATATATCATGTTCGGTCGGTTCTTTGTATATCCATTGTTTCATTTTCTTTTTGGTTTTTGTTGCTACTTTCTAAAAACCCCAAAACACCAAAAATATTTTCGTTGTTTCTCTTGGTTTGTTTCTTTGTTTCTTTGCTTTGGTTTGCCTTAAAAGAAAAATCCAAAAATATTTTGCTTTGTTTGGTTTGCTTTGTTTTTGTTTGGTTTTTCTCTGTTTGCTTGTTTCTAAAAAATCGAAAACACCAAAAATATTTGTTGTTCTTCTTTGGTTTTGTGAGTTCTTCGCAGGGTTCAGCCATCCTCAGTGGATATTAGTTTTCATGTAATTATTCAAGTCACACAAGTGAAGGGAAATAATGAAGATTAAGACAACTCGAGGTGTGGTAAGAGGCTGGTAACAAACTCTATTTGTTTCATTTTTGTACATATACTCATCATTGTGAGCATGCTTAGCCTGTTTGTGTAAGGTGTATGTCATTATGGACGCTTAGTAGTTCTTGCTAATAGTTTGTAGCATGTCACATGCATGTTTTCTTTCATTGTTTTTTCATACTTTGGTATGATATTGTGGTATCCTCCTCTGACTGTTCATGTGAATCGACTTGGCACATGCTCACGCATGCATATGACTAATCAATAGTCAGTAAGCCTCGATGATTTATTTTGCCTCAGAGTTCTTATATCACTTTCATGCCATAGTTAGTCCTGTTTTGTTGCAAGCATGATTATGACAGCTATTGCTCTCTCGTTTGTCGCTCCCTCTCTATTGCTAGCCTTCACTTGCACTGAGTATGTGCTCTACCTGTGCTTCCAACTCCCCAAAACCAATATTGCCAGATGTGTCCACCATACCTACCTATTAGCATCATTTGCTACTTTAGTGTATATTATATATGCCGTGTTTTCTTCCAAAATAAAATGTTTGTCTGTTTTGAGAAAGTTAGTTAGTAAATCTCTCACGAACTTGATGGCACACTTTATTTCCTTGCGCTTAATAATCCCGAACCATTGTGACTAGTCCATGAAAGTTATATGCTTGCTTATTATATACTGGGAGTCAGCAGAACCGTGCTGTCACGGGGAACACTTTCAACACATGTTGGATATCTCATCCAGTTGATACTTTGCTCTTTTGTTTATGGATGTCGACGATGTGAAATAAAAGGGGAAGTTGTTAGTTCATGGAGTTTATACATTGTATTAGAGAAACGCCTGGGCCGCTAGCCTAAGCCATGCTTAATCATGGTGGAAACTTGCAGCATCACCATAATCAGCATCTATGAAGCTTCCTCAATAAAAAGCTATGCATATGGTAAATAAAAATATTGCTGAGATGCTCATTGTCTGCTTGCCTTGACATTTTGGTTATGGGAAAGCTCCTGTACCATGTGCAAGGGGTACCCGTTCTCGATGATATGCATGTATTTACAATGACAAGAACTTTCAGGTGACCAAAGTTGAGTAGCATGCGGAGCGACCCTTGTACTCAAGGGACTTGAGATTTCCAGTCTATGGTCTGTCAAGCATATGATTCCGAGTGGACCTCACTTTCACCTTAACCACATGAAGATGCCTATGATAGGGGCAATAAGAGCTCAAAGCTAACGAGTACCTTCCTTTCAGCATTAGGAAGCCTTTCAAACCTTCACAAAAACCATTTTCACAAATTTGTTGAGTCACCACTTGTTCTATGAGCACCTTCTTGAGAGCATAATTTTCATTCTTGTGTTTGTTCCAAAACTTGGTTAATTATGTCATGACTTTGATGCTTGTATCTCTGATATCTTTATCTCTAGTCTTCATGTGAACTTCAGAGGTGCCTCAGCATTTATATTGTGCTCTTCAAACAAAGGCAAGCGAGATACCACTCTATCATACCTTATTATGAGCATTGGAATGTTGCTTATGTTTATGTTTCATGCTACTTATTATTATTGAGTTGGTTTCGCTTCATAGCTTGCAATGACTATTGAGTAGACTTAGTTGCATACTCCTTATTATGAATTGTCTAAGCATCTACTCCTGTTCTGAGAATATATACATCATATGAAGCAAAGTGTTCGTGAAATTTCTTTTATCGCACTCAGTTTTCAACTGAATTGCTTGAGGACAAGCAATAAGCTAAGCTTGGGGGGAGTTGATACGTCCAAAACGTATCTACTTTCTCAAACACTTTTCTATTGTTTCTTCTCTAAACTTGTGTGATTTGGATACAACTAACACGGACTAACGCTGTTTTCAGCAGAATTACCTTGGTGTCTTGTTTTTGTGCAGAAAATGAACTATCAGGAAAAATCCCGGAAAATATGCCAAAAACTATTTCTCACCAGAAGATCCACGGAGCCAGAAGGGGAGACAGAGAGGAGGCATGGGGGGCCAGACCCACCCCAGACGCGGGCCCACCTGAACCCGCGCCTGGGGGAGGTCTAGCCACCCCAGGCAGCTCCTTGGCCTCCCTCCATGCCTATAAGTTGCCTTCTGACCTAAAAACTCAGGGGGGGTTTGATAGTTTTCCAGAAAGAGTTTCGCTCCGCCGCCGCCACGAGAAACCAAGATTCGGATCTAGAAACTCCGTTCTGTCACCCTGCCGGGACGGGGAATTTGGAGAGGATCATCGTCATCACCAACGCATCTCCATCAACGACCAATGTTTCCCTCATCCATGAGTGAGTAATCCCCCAATGTAGGCTTGGGGATGGTAGGGATTGGATGAGTTCTATCATGTAATCGAATAAGATCTGTTAGGGCATAGTGCCTAGTATCTCTATTAGTGCTATTTGACTTTGTTGCAACTTGTTGTGCTTAATGCTTGTCACTAGGGCCCGAGTGCCATGATCTCAGATCTGAACTTATTATTGAATCATTATGATAGTATTGTTTTTGATCTTATCTGCAAGTTGTGTACACATATCATTGTCCGGATCCAAAGGCCCCAAAGTGACAATAATTGGGACAACCGGAGGGGATGGCTATGGTGTGAGGATCACATGTGTTCATGGAGTGTTAATGCTTTGCTCCGGTGCTCTATTAAAAGGAGCACCTTAATTGCCAGTAGTTCCCTAGAGGCCCCGCTGCCACGGGCTGGCTGGACATTGTGCAAGTTCTCATTGCGAGCACGTATGACTATATATGGAGCACATGACTAGGATTGTTTAGTACTTGGATGCTTGTTATTATTTATCTGCAATGCCCTAGTTCTTTGAAGTTACATGTTTAGACTCTTCCATGCAATTCCCTTCCATCCATCCCTATGCCTACCGCACTTGAATCCTACTGTTACCGTTACTGTTACTATTGATGATGTTTCACTATTGTTGTTGATGTTACTGTTGCTTTGATGTTGCTACTACAAACTGTTGCTACTAATAAACTTCTGTGAGCAAGAACAATTTCCAGGTGCAGCTGAACTGACAACTCAGTTGTTAAGGCTTGCAAGTATTCTTTGTCTCCCCTTGTGTCGAATCAATAAATTGGGTAATACTACCCGCGAAGACTATTGCGATCCCCTACACTTGTGGGTCATCATTAAGTAAAAATGAAAGAGATGCCGCCGATGAAATTGCTTCTCTCACTCAAAGTCTTGAGGATGAACAAAATATGAGAATTAATATTGAGTAAAGTGTGTCTAAACTTGTTGATGACCATAACAACACCATGTCCTCCCTAATTAAAGAACGTGATCATGCTCTTGCTTTGGTTAAGGTGCTTAAGAAAGAAAAGGTTGAGTTTGGGGTTGGTCATGATAGGACTCAAGAAGATCTTGAGAAACTCAAAGAGGAACACAAAGCCTTGGAGAGCAAATTCTCAAGTCTTTTTGAAGCCCGTGAACAACTTCAAACTCAACTAACTTGTTTACTTGCTAAGTCTTTCGCTGTGCAAATTATAGACTTGTCTACCACACCTAACCCTTGATGCAAGCATGAGCATATCCTTGAGGAGAACAAGGCGTTGAAGTATCAACTTGCCAAGACTAAGAATAAGAAGAGGAAGAACAAGAAGAATAAAAAGAACAAGGGCATGACTCAAGGACCTTCCAATGGTCCAACCATCTTGCAAAGTGACAACTTTGCCGGAAATAACAATCCCTCTTATATTCTTTGCAAGTCTTATGATGGTCATGTATATGCTAGATATGTTGGAACTTATTACACGCATGATTATCATTGGGCCATTTGGGTGCCAAAGACTCTTGTTACTAACAAAAGGGGACCCATTGCAAAATGGGTACCTAAAATCAAAGCTTAATTTTCTTGTAGGACTATGCTCCCGGTGGATCAAAATGGGTGCTTGATAGTGGTGCCACAAGTCATATGACCGGAAGCAAGTCTATCATGACAGAGATAAGGCCAAATATTGCCAACACCATGGTCTCCTACGGTGATAAAACAAGTTCTCGGGTATTGGGTTTTTCTTCATGCCCTTGCCCTTATGGGTCTTTCTTATTTCTTCAATGTGCATTCTGTGATCCTCATGTGGAGCAAGTCTCTCAAGGTGGCTTCCATAAGGTATGTAGAGCACGACTTGTATGTGGTGGACTTTTCGGGGACCACTACTCCTCATGCTCTATGTCTCTATGCTAAAGCCGACAAGGGCTGGTTCTGGCATCACCGCCTAGCCCATGTTAACATGAGGACTTTGCAAAGACTGTAGGGATACGGGTAGGCTACACTAGTGCAAATCAAAAATTTCTACCACGTATACCAGGATTACTATTGTCATAGATCACGGGATTACCACTAGACGCGCAGTTGCGGAATTGATGAAGCGCGTCGAGGCAGTGTAGACGTTCCACGTCTCCTCCTTTTCCTCGTCCCACGAGGAGCTCCCCTTGCGCGGCTCGTCCAAGCGCTACAGATGCAGCGCCTCCGAGGTATCCACATGTACAGGGTGGAAGCGTCAGACGTGGGACTGCTAGGTCTGCGCATGCAACACAGGCGTGACGAGTGGCGGCTGGGAATGATCTCAGGTCTAACCCTGGTCAGCTCGCCCCACCCTCTCTTATATAGGCGTCTCTAGTGGGCTTCTACATTAGCAGCCCATTAGTAGCCTAAGCCTGGTCTAATTCGGATCCAATCCTCATTAGGCTTCCAGCCCCTTAAGTGTGTGACCCTATAGATTCATATGCGCATAGACATGACACGAATACACTTATTCTGTCAATAGTTGGTAGCGGCCTCTAGCAAGACGTGCCAACTCCTAAACGCATACAAAGATCATATCGGACGAACCATCACAAGGTTTAGTACATGTCTTTCCCTTTGCCTCACGATATTTGGTCTAGCTCCAAGCTGACCTCCCTTTCTCGATACCGTGATTCAGAATCCCTTTACTAGGTTAACTCTTAACCATAGGTAGCACGGCCATGCATTTCTGGATCCGATCACTCGAGGGGCCCAGAGATATCTCTCTCAAGTAGAGAGGGGCAAATCCCATATTGATTGACCATGCCTTGCAGCATGCTTCAGGACAAAACCCGAAAGCTACCTTTATAACTACCATGTTACGGTGCAGCGTTTGATAGCCCCAAAGTAGGTCGATCTACATCTCAAGTACATGCGACAATCTCAGGTCTAAGGACAAAACGTACACGATGTGTAGAGAGAGAGAGAGCTACAACTAATTGCCAGTCTCAGGTTGGGTCAGTCCAACCCCATGTTCATAACATGTGTCCACATCATTGGTTTGACATCTCCATGTCTATGACTTGCGAAACATAGTCATCAACCAATCGATGTGCTAGTCTAATATTCATGTGTGTCCTCACATGAACTCCGACTAGGGACAACTCTTAAATAACCATACAAGTAAAGAGTTTCACAAACAATTCACATAATTGCCAATCAATACAAGTTGCCTGATATGGATATTCAAGGAACATTACAATAACTCATGGATACATATGAAATATAATCATCTCTATGATTGCCTATAGGGCACATTTCCTTCAAAGACTTCACTCTAAGGGCCATATCCTTGGTCTTAACAATGTTTCTTTTGCCAGATATCGTGTTTGTAGGGCTTGTATTGAAGGGAAGATGCATGAAACTCCTCACAAAGTGCTCAATCAAATCACCACGGAAAGATGCTTGGAGCTCTTGCACATGGACCTCTTTGGACCTCCTTCTCATGATAGTCTTGGAGGCAAGAAGTATTGCTTGGTTATTGTGGATGATTTCTCAAGATACACTTGGGTGTTCTTCTTCAAGTGCAAGAGTGAGACTCAACAAACCGTCATTGATTTTGCCAATGAAGTTCAATGGAAACACAATGCAACCATTCTCTCCTTTCGAAGTGACAATGGCACCAAGTTCAAGAACTATACCTTGGATGAGTTTCTTAGTGATGAAGGAATCAAGCATAAATACTCCACTACCTATACCCCTCAACAAAATGGTGTTGCCGAAAGGAAGAATCGCACTTTGATGGATGCGGCTCGGTCTATGTTAGCTGAATTCAAGTCTCCATATAAATTTTGGGCCGAGGCTATCTACACCGCTTGTCATGCAACCAACCGGCTCTACCTCCGCAAGAAAAAGAACAATACCCATTATGAGCCGCTCACCGGGAAAAAGCCCAATGTTAGCTACTTTCGATTGTTTGGTTGCAGGTGCTATATTCTCAAGAAAGGAGTTCGTTTGTCCAAGTTTGAATCCAAGGCTCAAGAAGGGATTTTTGTCGGTTACTCAAATCAGTCCCATGCTTATAGAGTCTACAACAAAGCCAATGGAAGAGTTGAAGAGACGAGTAGTGTGAAGTTTGATGAAGACCATGAGTCCCTTGTTAGGCAAGACGGTGTTTGTGATCCAAGTGATGAAATTCCTCCTAAGTCCATAAGAAGAGTGGGTGTAGGTTTCCACCTCCCCATTGAGGATCCCCTTGTGGACGAAGGAGAAGGACCAAGCTCTACTCAAGTGGAGCCCTCACTCTCACAAGACCATCTTGCTTCTCAAGGACCTACTATTTTGGCACAAGCTCCCTCAAGCTCTTCCGAAGCTTCTCATGGTCATGACTCTCCAAGCCCCGAAGGTCAAGCTCTTCATCAACAACATCAACCTCCCCAAGATGGGGCTCCTTCTCAAGGCACCTCCCAAGGTCAAGCTCTTCATCAACAACATCCACCTCCCCAAGATGGGGCTCCTTCTCAAGGCTCTTCCCAAGGTCAAGCTCGTCAAGATAAAGGGAAAGCTAATGATAATCAAGGCTCTACTCCAAATTATGACTCTCCCGAAGTGGAAATTAATGAAGATGATCCTCGTGTTCGTGCTTACAGTCAAGGCGGGAACTCCAATGGTGGCAATGACCAAGTGGTTGCTCAAGAATCTCGTGTTGAAGCACAAGCCCGCCGTCAAGCCTATCGTCTCGCCAAGCTCGTTCGAGATGGCCATATCCTTGATAATGTTTATGGATATTTCAATAAAGGTTCCACTACTAGGAGGCAATTAGCCTCCTTTAGCTCTCACCATGCTTTTATCTCTCTTGTGGAACCACAGAAAGTCTTCGAGGCTCTTGAAGATAATGATCGGCTTGCCGCTATGAACGAAGAACTTCACAACTTCAAGAGGAACAAAGTATGGACCTTGGTTGAGCGACCCAAAGATTGTCAAAACGTCATCGGTACCAAATGGGTTTTCAAGAACAATTGTGGTGCTAATGGGATAGTTGTGCGCAACAAGGCAAGGTTAGTTGCCCAAGGATACTCACAAGTTGAGGGCATCGACTACAGTGAGACTTATGCCCCCGTTGCTCGCCTGGAATCCATTTGTATGCTTCTTGCTTTTGCTACTCATCATAGCTTCAAGTTTCATCAAACGGATGTTAAGAGTGCTTTTCTTAATGGTCCCTTGAAAGAGTTGGTATACGTCAAGCAACCTCCGGGCTTTGAGGATCCACTTTTCCTGAACCATGTCTACAAGATCAATAAGGCACTCTATGGCCTCAAACAAGCCCCACGTGCGTGGTATGATTGCCTTAGAGAGCTCTTGTTAGACCATGGCTTCGAAGTGGGCCTCATTGATCCCACTCTTTTTACTAAGAAATTTGGATGCCACTTGTTCGTATGCCAAATCTATGTTGATGACATTATCTTTGGGTCTATTAACAAAGCTTTTAATGAGGATTTTGCCAAGCTCATGACCGATCGCTTCGAGATGTCCATGATGGGAGAGTTGAAGTTTTTCCTTGGGTTTGAAGTCAAGCAATTGAGCAAAAGGACTTTCATCAACCAAGCCAAATACATCCAAGACATGCTCAATAAGTTCAAGTTTGATCAAGTCAAAGGTGCCAAGACTCCCATGCCAACTAAGGTTAATCTTGATCTCGATCCCAAGTGTAAGGATGTGGATCAAAATCTCTATCGCTCTATGATTGGTTCTTTGCTCTATCTTTGTGCATCCCGACCGGATATTATGTTGAGTGTGGGTATGTGTGCAAGATTCCAAGCCCCACCAAAAGAAATCCACATGGTGGCGGTCAAGAGAATCTTTTGATATTTAGTTCATACCCCAAACTTTGGGTTGTGGTACCCCAAGGGATCCATCTTTCACCTTATTGGATACACGGACTCGGATTGGGCTGGTGACAAAGTGGGAAGGAAGTCAACCTCCGGAGCATGTTAGTTTCTTGGAAGATCCTTGGTTTGTTGATCCTCGAAGAAGCAAAACTGTGTCTATGTCCAGTGCCGAAGCTAAATACATCTCCGCCGCAAGTTGTTGTGCTCAATTGCTATGGATGAAGTAAACCTTGAAGGATCTTGGACTCTCTTTTGACAAGGTGCCTCTTCTTTGTGACAATGAGAGTGCTATTTCTATTGCTCACGACCCCGTGCAACACAACCGGACTAAGCACATTGATATTCGTCATCATTTAATTCGGGACCATGTTGCAAGAGGAGACATTTCTTTGGAGTATGTTCCCACCAAGGCAAATCCCGCGGATCTTTTCACGAAGCCTCTTGATGAAGCAAGGTTCCGAGAGTTAAGTCATGAGCTAAATATCATAGATTCAAGAAATGTTGCTTGAGTACCTTGCACACCTACCCATGTCTCAATGTGTATCTTTGTTTGGATGTAGGCATGGATTTAGGGGGGGTGTAGTTCCTCTTATGAACAAACACTGTCTCTATTATGCGCACATTAATGTTTTCATACTCTATAGTCTCTAAAGGAGACCATTTGAGCTTCATGATGAGTGTTGGTAATGAACCCAAGATATATCTTCACGGTGTCAAGCCATTTACTCTTATATAAGGTGGCCTCGGCCACCGATCTTTTTGTGTTCTTGTTTTGTTTTTCCTTGTGTTTTCGTGCTTGGTTGTTCTTGGGTTTTCTTGGTCTTTGTTGTTTTTGGTTCTTCACAGTTTGAGCTCTCTATCCCAAGCCTTTCCTTTCCTCAAGTCCTCTCTATTCCCTGCACAAGTTCTTCCTTGCTATCTTCCTAACCTGAGAAAGTTTTTCTGGCGTCACCGGAACTTCTGGCCAGGTCCACCGGAACTTCCGGTCAGCACGTTGTTCTTAGGAACCACCTGCTGACCTGGATAGTTTATGCCTAGCTCGGAACTTTTGGTTCACCGGAACTTCCGGTCATTGACCGCAACTTTCGGCCAGGCTCTCTATCCTATATAAATTGGGCCCTGGGGAAAACGGGATCTTCTTCCTCTTTTCCCCAAGACCCACTTCTTATTTGGAGCAGCCGCCAGCGAAGCCAACTCCGTGGAGGTGCTCCGGCCCCTCCGTCTCCGGCCACCCTTCCTCAGATCTCCTCCGTGGGAACCTTCCCCACCTCAATATCCCGCCATGGACTCCGGTATTTGCCCTCAACTCCCTCCATTAATGGAGATCTTGCTTTCTCTCCATTGCTTGAGCTAGGTCTCATCTTGTCTAGGCTAGTTCTTTGGCTAGAACGTGTTGGGAGATCTTGGTAGGCATAGGGAATCTTACTGGGGTAGATTGGTCCAATACATTCATGGAAAATCCGTACTTGTGCGAGCAGATCTAGATCTATGGAAATTCCTGCTTGAATCACCCAGTTCGTGGTCTCACCGGAACTTCCGGTGAGCCACGACCAGAACTTCTGGTGGACCATTTTCACCGGAAGTTCTGACGTTTCAGCGGAAGTTCGGGCGCCAGTAAAAAATTTCCTAATTGTATTTTTCCAATCTCCTTTTGTGTCTTCTTTTGAACTTGTGCACTTACCCCACCTTCCCTCCCTACTCTTTTGCTTTCTTCTCAGGGCAAGGTGGTACCCGCAAAGGCAAGCGCACCCGTCGACCTTCCTCTGATTTTCCTCCTGAGATTGATGAAGACGATATGGAGGTTCTGCGTCCATCCACTCAGACTGCCCGTCAGAAGTCTATTGTTGCTTGTCGTGTCGCTGCTACTGAGGGTAAGCGGCCTATTCTTGCCTCTCAGAAGGCCACTGGGCCTGACAAATACAAGTCCAAGATCTCTAATTGGACTCAGAAGGCCTACTCTGCTTTTAGGCGTGTGGATCCTTAACTTGTTCCTCGTGACCGTCATTGCTTGGATCCTCTCTTCCACAACTGTCGTCAAGAACAGATCTTTGCTGAAATTTATGCCACCAAAACCAAGTTTGTTGTTGCTCCTCAGAAATACATCAACGTGGCTCACATGGAAGACAATCATGCGTACTTTTGCGAAGCTCTTGACATTTTTAGAAGGTTTGCGCTGATTCCCATCATGGAGCATCGTGAGAACTATGATGAGAATGATATTGCTCAGTTCTACACTACTCTTCACATGTATATGAGTTCTTCTACTAAAGGGGTCCTGAAGTGGATGAATAATGGTGTGTTGCTTACCGCCCAATGGTCCGAGTTTGCTGCTCTCCTTGGCTATCCCATTCAGCCTGGCAAGGGGCAAATGGATGGCGTGTTCATACCGCCCAAGCTGCTGATCCCGAAGTCTTGGAGCCTCTTTATATTGAAGGATGGGGCACTTGTGGTTTTGTGAATCACCTCCAGCCGGTCTATGACATCATGCGCAAGGTGTACTTTAACACCATCTCTCCAAAGGCCGGCAACTTTGATCAGTTTCATGCATATCAAGTTGATCTCATGTATCAGACTTACCTTCGCTGTGACTCTGACAGGAAGCTGGATGTGATGCATTTCATCTACACTGAGATCTGGCAAGCCATCATTGACAAGCGATCCTGCCCTTATGCTCCATACGTTCAGACTCTCATCAATCACAAGTGGCTTGAGGTGACTGGTACGCGCTTCTCTCAAGACGCCATCACCATTCATGAGGAGAAGAAGATGTGTGTGAGCAAACACAATAAGCCTCGGTCCCAAGATGAAAAGGAAGAAGCTCTCCGGAAGGCTCTTGCTGATGCTGGTGGTCCCTCTTCTGATCATTGTGTCTCTAGTGCTGGTGGTCCTTCTGTTCAGAGGCAGTCGTCTTGGGTCAAGAAGCTGCTAGGAAAGGTGAAGAAGATTTTTTGCTTTCTGCAGAATCGAGAGTATCAGTCTTATGTTGATCAGCGACACAGTGTTCGGTGCCAGAAGGCTATCATGTCAGCTCTCAACATTCCTTGCTCTCCAGACACTAGCTCCGTCACTGCTCCCAGGGATGAGCGGATTCGCGACAACTGCCATTGGTCTGAGGATGAGTCTGAGGAGGAAGTCATCGGTCCCCCGCCTGAGTGAAACAATGCCTCTTGGGACCCCGAGCCTTCTCCTCCTCCTGTTCATGGTTGGGTGATTGGAGTGATCTTTTCTTCCTTTTTGGTGTCTCGATGCCAAAGGGGGAGAAAGATGTCTATTAGGTTGCTCATGGGATTTGCATGGGCCGAGTCGCGAGATTGTTCTTGTCTTTGATCTTTTCTAGCTCGCGAACTCTCTATTTTATTTGTGTGTGCTTGTGGACCTCTTTGTGCTTGTGAACCTATTTATGCTTGTGGACCATGTTATTTGTATGAGACTATGTGGTATGTTATGCGTAGTGTTTGGTATTATTGTTGTTGGCTTATGGGCATATGTATATGGTGGTGGAGCATTCTTAGTCTCCCTTGATATTTCTTCTATTGTCTCCACCACATTTGGTTGGTGCAACGATATGATCTCTATCTTATCTTTCCCTTGCATTTGTGCTATCTTTGCAATAGAAAGGGGGAGCCTCCTTGTATGTGTGCTAGTCTTGTCCTTAGAGCATTATCTCTACCTTGCACACATATAGGGGGAGCTTGTTCCATCCATTGCAAAGATTGCTTCTATCTTATGCAAATCTTTGGGATTATCATCAAATACCAAAAAGGGGGAGATTGAAAGGACTATATTTTCCCATGCTATTTTGGTGATGATGACAATCTCACTTGTGATCTAATCGTGTGCTTGAGTTTTAGGAAAAATGCTTTTGATGATTCCTATGAATTGTGTGGATGCTTTCTTTGGGATCTTGTGAAGACGGCGACCTTTAGTTTTTCTATTTCTCTCTTTGTATTGCTTTAGATCAACGTAATATCAAGTGGGGGTCCATCTCGGAAGGCTGTGGAAATCACTTGTTCTTGCACAAACCCCAAATGCACCGCCACAACCATCCTACTCTTCTGCGAGAGAGCGAAGTTCTGAACTATTGGAGCAGTTTTTGTCTAATCAGAACTTCCGTCCAGGCGCCAAAAGTTCCACTCGGGGCTTTCAGTGGGGAGTATCTGGGACTAAGTTCTGATCCAACTTCCACTAGAAGTTCCGGCCAGCTCCCAGAACCTAGTGTTTTCATATGTTCTATTTGCCGGAACTTCCACCGGAAGTTGCATTGGAAGTTCCGGTCAGGGACTTCCGTTGCTTATTCCACTGAGATCCTGAGTAGAACTTCCGCCCAGGCGCCGAAACTTCCGGTCAGACAAGTTTCATGACCTAGATGCTTTGCCCCTAGTTCCGATCCAAGTTCCGCTCAGAATCATTATACTTCTGTTTGGAAGTGTTCTATTTGATGGAACATGGGCCGGAACTTGCATCGGAAGTTTTGTTGGAGATATGCCCTAGAGGCAATAATAAATGTGGTTATTATTATATCTTTGTGTTTATGATAAATGTTTACATTCATGCTATAATAGTATTAACAAGGAAACATTGATACTTGTGTGATTAGTAAACTTAATTTGAAGTCCCTAGTATAGCCTCTATACATCACTAGCTTGTTGGTTGATAAATGATTGTGGTTTCCTTATCATGAACATTGAGATGTTATCAACAACAAGATCATATCGTTAGGAGAATGATATGGTGGACATACTCCTATAGATAAGCGTAGCATAAAGATCAAGTCATTTCAATAGTTCAATTGCTATATGCTTTCTGATACATAGTAACCTAATTCCTTCGACCATGAGATCATGCATATCACCTTTACCGGATGGATGCTTTGATGACATCAAACACCACACCGTAACTGGGTGGCTATAAAGGTGGCATTGAGTGTTCGGAAAGTATTGGTTGAGACACATGGATCAAGAGTGGGATTTGTCCATCCATATGACGGATAGATATACTCTGGGCCCTCTCGGTGGAATGTCATCCAATTAGCTTGCAAGCATGTGACTGGCTCACAAGGGATCACATATCACGGGAACGAGAAAAGAGTACTTATCGGTAACGAGGTTGAACTAGGTATGCAGAGATACCGACGATCATAACCTCGGATAAGTAAACTATCGTGAGACAAAGGGAAATTGGTATCGTATGTAAGTGGCTCATTCGATCGCAAAGTAATCGTAGAAATATGTGGGAGCCATATGAATTTCCAGATTCCTCTATTGGTTATTGTTCGGAGAAGTGTCTCGATCATGTCCGCATAATTCACGAACCGTAGGGAGACACACTTAAGGATTCGACGTTGTTTGAGTAGTTTTTGGTATTATGAGAAAGAGACCGAATGTTGTTCGGAGTCTCGGATGGGATCCGGGATATCACGAGGTGATCCGGAATGGTCCGGAGAATAAGATTCATATAAGGAAAGTCCCGTTTCGGAGTTCGGGAATGATTCCGGTGTTTTCATCGGGAATGTTCTAGAAGGTTCCGGAATGTCCGGCACTCCGGAGGGGAAGGGGTACATGAATGTGTCATTGCAAGTTGGAATGATTGCATCATGTACTAAGTGTCCTCGCTGTTCCAAATAAAGGATTAAATTGAATCCTAGTTTGAAAAGTCAAATAGCTAGTTTGAAAAGTCAAACGGCTAAAATTGGAAAGAGGAAAAGAGGAGGAAGAGGGAAACCGAGTTGGGGAGGGAATCCCTCCTCCAACCGGCGCCGCCCCCTCAAAGCCGAGTTGGGGAGGAACTCCCCTCCCTCCCCTTGGCCGCCGGCCCCTCCACCTATATAAGGAGGGGCAGGGCTCCCTCCTCTAGACACACAAGTCCCTCACCTCAAACCCTAGAAGCTGCAGCCCTCCATAGCCGCCGCCACCACCTAGGGTTTTGCCCTAGCCACCGACTTGGGGGTCCCCAGAACCCTAGCCGCCGGCTCTAGCCCCTCCTCCTTGGTGTGTCTAAACCCTAGATCGCCGAGGAGCTCTCTCATACTCCACCATACTCGCTCCGGCTTAAGGCGAAGCCCTGCGAGATTTCCCCTCTACTTCCGGTACCACGCCGTTGTGCTGCCGGAATCGCGAGGAGAGTGCTACAACCTCCGCTGCCTGCTGGATCAAGGGAGAGGAAGGTCTTCGTTGAGTACCGAACGTGTGACCGACTGCGGGAGCGCTGCCGGAACGCAGCGCCGGAAGGATCGTCTACGCGATCTTGAGATCGGGAAGAGTACGACTACATCACCCACGAGAATCCGCTCTCGTTAAACACTTTGGAATCTTCGAGGGTAAGTTATTCCATCGACTCGTTGCTACAATCTAGTAGATAGATCTTGGCTTATTTGTTTGTATGCGATAGAAAATTTTTGTTTTCCATGCTACGAAACCCTACAGTGGTATCAGAGCCGTGTCTATATGTAGATCTGTTGCACGAGTAGAACACAATGGTCATTGTGGGCGTTGATGCTTTTATTGTCGATTGCTTCTTGTGTACTTTGCATCTTGCGGTATGTTGGGATGAAGTGGCCCGGGCTAACCTTACATGACATCGTTCATGAGACTTGCTCCACGCTTGACATGCAACTTGTATTGCATAAGTGGCTTTGCGGGTGCCTGTTTCTCCTAGCATAGTTAAGATACAATTTACAACGGGTGATTAACAATACTAGTATCAATGTTGTGGTTCATGTTCGTAAGTTAGAACGACACTTATCGAAAGCCCCAAAACCACGTAAAATATGCAAAGAAAGTAGAGGCGTCTAACTTTGTTTTGCAGGGGTGTGCAGTGATGTGATATGGCCATGATTGTGATTATATTTGATGTATGCAATGTTCCTTATTGTAAGTTGGCAACCGGCAGGAGCCATATGGTTGTCTTTAATTTATGTTAAGACCCGCGTGTCTATTCAAAGTAGTTGTAATAGTTGAAGCCGGTGGACGACAACCATGGAGTAGCGTCATTGACCTTGATGCAATGCCGGTGATTATGGAGATCATGTTCGTGCTTGAAGATGGAGATCGGAAGCACAAAGAAGAAAGGCCATATCATATCACATATTATGAATTGCATGTGATGTTAATCCTTTATGCATCTTGTATTGCTTAGTAGACGACGGTAGCATTATAAGATGATCCCTCATGCACATGAATTTCAAGTCAAAAGTGTTCACCCTTAGTTAGCACCGTTGCTAAAGCTTGTTGTTTCGAAGCACCACGTGATGATCGGGTGTGTTAGATTCTGCAAGTGTATACAACGTGAGCAAGCCAGATTTGCTCATGCGGAAACTAAGGTTTGATCTTGACGAGCCTAGCATGTACAGACATGGTCTCGGAACACGGATCACCGAAAGGTAAAGCATGAACCATATAGTAGATATGATGAACATGACGATTGTTCGCCATTGAAACTATATCAACTCTCGTGATGATCGGTGTTGATGTGGTGGATTTGGTTCGTGTGATCACTAAAACAATGTGAGGGATATTGATTTGAGTGGGAGTTCACCTAGATTAACTTTATTATTAATTTGAACTCAATTTGTCATAAACTTAGTCTAAACTATTGCAAATATGTTGTAGATCAATGGCAGCCCCTACCATCAATTTTAATGCGTTCCTAGAGAAAGAAAAGTTGAAAAACAATGGAAGCAACTTCGCGGATTGGTTCCGCAATTTGAGGATTGTCCTCACAGCTGGTAATTTGACCTATGTGCTGGATGCACCGCTGGGTGACCCACCTGCAGTTGATGCTTCCGATGAAGTAAAGAATGTTTACCTCGCTCGGAAGAATCAGTACTCCATAGTTCAGTGTGCTATCTTGTATGGTTTGGAATCGGAGCTTTAGAAAAGGTTTGAGAATTCAGACCCATATGATATTGTCGAGGATCTCAAATTGATCTTTGAGACTCATGCGGCAATTGAAAGTTATGAGGCTTTTGAAAAGTTCTTTAACTGCAAGATGGAAGAGGGCAGCTCCGTCAGTGAGCATGTGCTTAAGATGTCTGGGCACGCAAACAAACTTCAAAGCTTGGGTATAGTGATTCCTAATGCTTTGGGGATTTACCGTGTCCTCCAATCACTACCACCAAGTTACAAGAACTTTGTGATGAACTACAACATGCAGAACATGAACAAGCAGTTGCCAGAACTGTTTGCTATGTTAAAATCTGCAGAAGTGGAGATCAAGAAAGAGCACCAAGTGTTGTTGGTCAATAAGACCACCAAATTAAAGAAAGGCAAGTCTAAGCAGAAGGGACACTTCAAGAAGGGTGGTAAGAAAGTTACCACGCCGGCGAAGAAGACCAAGGCTGGACCTAAGCCTGAAACTGAGTGCTTTTACTGCAAGGGAGAAGGTCACTGGAAGCGGAATTGCCCAAAGTACTTGGCGGATCTGAAGAACGGCAACATCAAGAAGAAAGGTATATCTGATATACATGTTATTGATGTGTATCTCACTAGTACTCGTAGTAGTGCCTGGGTATTTGATACTGGTTCGGTTGCTCATATTTGTAACTCGAAACAGGTGCTACAGAATAAACGGAAGCTAGCGAAGAACGAGGTGACGATGCGCGTGGGAAACGGATCAAAGGTTGATGTGATCGCGGTCAGCACGCTACCCCTTCATCTACCATCGGGATTAGTTTTATACTTAAATAATTGTTATTTGGTGCCTGCGTTGAGCATGAACATTATATCGGGATCTTGTTTATTGCGAGACGGTTACTTGTTTAAGTCCGAGAATAATGGTTGTTCGATTTATATGAGTAATATGTTTTATGCACATGCACCTTTGATAGATGGTCTATTCTTATTGAATCTCGATAGTGGAAATACACATATCAACAACATTGAGGCTAAACGTTTGAAATTAAGCGATAACTCGACCTATATGTGGCACTGTCGTCTTGGTCACATTGGAGTGAAGCGTATGAAGAAACTCCATTCCGATGGACTTCTTGAATCACTTGATTTTGAATCACTTGAAACATGCGAAGCATGTCTGATGGGAAAAATGACTAAGACTCCATTTTCTGGTATGATGGAGCGAGCTACGGACTTATTGGAAATCATACATACCGATGTGTGTGGTCCAATGAGTGTAGCATCGCGCGGTGGTTATCATTATGTTCTTACCTTCACGGATGACTTGAGTAGATATGGGTATATCTATTTCATGAAACATAAGTCCAAAACTTTCGAGAAGTTTAAGGAGTTTCAAAGTGAGGTAGAGAATCAACGTAACAAGAAGATTAGATTTCTGCGTTCTGATCGTGGAGGTGAATATCTAAGTTACGAGTTTGGCGAGCATTTGAAGAAATGCGGAATACTTTCACAGTTGACACCGTCGGGAACACCACAGCGTAATGGTGTGTCCGAACGTCGTAATCGAACTCTTTTAGATATGGTTCGTTCTATGATGTCACTTACAGATTTACCGCTATCATTTTGGGGTTATGCATTAGAAACAGCCGCATTCACTTTAAATAGGGCACCATCTAAATCCGTTGAAACGACACCATATGAATTATGGTTTGGGAAGAAACCTAGATTGTCGTTCCTTAAAATTTGGGGATGCGAAGCCTATGTAAAGAAGTTACAGCCGGACAAGCTAGAACCCAAAGCGAAAAAATGCGTCTTCATAGGATACCCGAAGGAAACTATTGGGTATACCTTCTATCATAGATCCGAAGGCAAAATCTTCGTTGCCAAGAATGGATCCTTTCTAGAGAAGGAATTTCTCTCGAAAGAAGTGACTGGAAGGAAAGTAGAACTCGACGAGGTTGTCGAACCTTCTCTCGAAATTGCGAGTAGCGCAGCACCGGAAGAAGTTCCTGTGGTGCCTGCACCAATAAGAGAGGAAGCTAATGATGGTGATCATGAAACTTCGGTTGAAGTTGCTACAGAGCCTCGGAGGTCAACGAGAACTCGTACCACTCCAGATTGGTATGATCCCGTTATGAGTGTCATGTTGGTGGACAACACCGATGACCCTGAGACATATGAGGAAGCGATGATGAGCCCAGATTCCAATAAATGGCAAGAAGCCATGAAATCCGAGATTGGATCCATGTACGAAAACCAAGTATGGACTTTGGTGGACTTACCGGATGGCCGAAAGGCTGTCGAGAACAAATGGATCTTCAAGAAGAAAACAGATGCTGATGGTAATGTTACTGTCTATAAAGCTCGACTTGTCGCAAAAGGGTTTCGACAAATTCAAGGAGTTGACTACGATGAGACTTTCTCACCAGTAGCGAAGCTAAAGTCTGTGAGGATTATGTTAGCAATCGCTGCATATTATGATTATGAGATATGGCAGATGGATGTCAAAACAGCATTCCTCAATGGAGACATTGATGAAGAGTTGTATATGATGCAACCCAAAGGTTTTGTCGATCCTAAAGATGCTAACAAGGTATGCAAACTTCAACGGTCCATCTATGGATTGAAGCATGCATCCCGAAGTTGGAATCAACGTTTTGATAAGGTAATCAAAAGTTTTGGTTTTATACAAACTTATGGAGAAGCTTGTATTTACAAGAAAGTGAGTGGGAGCTCTGTAGCATTCTTAATACTATATGTGGATGACATATTGTTGATTGGTAATGATGTAGACCTTCTTAATAGTGTCAAGGAATATTTGAATAATAGTTTTTCAATGAAGGATCTTGGCGAAGCAGCTTACATATTAGGCATAAAGATTTATAGAGATAGATCGAAACGCCAAATATCATTGTCACAGAGTACATATTTGGACAAAGTTCTAAAGAGGTTTGGAATGGAAGATAGCAAGAAAGGGTTCTTGCCCATGTTGCCCAATACGACCTTGAGTAAAACTCAAAGTCCGACATCGGCAGAAGATAGAGAAAGGATGAGTAAGACTCCCTATGCCTCAGCCATAGGATCTCTAATGTATGCCATGCTATGTACTAGACCCGACATTGCATATGCTGTTAGTTTAACTAGCAGATATCAAAGTGATCCAGGAGTGGATCATTGGACAGCGGTCAAAAACATCCTTAAGTACTTGAGAAGAACTAAGGATATGGTTCTTTCTTATGGAGGTGATGAACAGCTCGTTGTTAATGGTTACACCGATGCTAGTTGGAACACCGATCCGGATGATTCTAAATCACAATCTGGATACGTATTTATTTTGAATGGTGCAGCAGTTAGCTGGAGGAGTGCAAAGCAAAGCGTTGTGGCGAGATCTTCAACTGAATCGGAATACATGGCTGCTTCGGAGGCTTCACAAGAAGCGATATGGATGAAAGAGTTCATTACAGAGCTGGGTGTGGTTCCTAGTGCGCTGGACCCAATGTCTATCTACTGTGATAACATGGGCGCCATAGCCAATGCGCAAGAACCAAGGTCACACAAGAAGCTGAAGCATATCAAGCTACGTTTTCACGCTATTCGAGAACATATTCAAGATGGGGATATAAAGATTTGCAAAGTACACAGAGATCTGAATGTGGCGGATCTGTTGACTAAACCTCTCCCGAGGGCAAAACATGACCAGCACCAAACTGCCATGGGTGTTCGGTATATTACCATGTAATCTAGATTAGATGACTCTAGTGCAAGTGGGAGACTGTTGGAGATATGCCCTAGAGGCAATAATAAATGTATTTATTATTATATCTTTGTGTTTATGATAAATGTTTACATTCATGCTATAATAGTATTAACAAGGAAACATTGATACTTGTGTGATTAGTAAACTTAATTTGAAGTCCCTAGTATAGCCTCTATACATCACTAGCTTGTTGGTTGATAAATGATTGTGGTTTCCTTATCATGAACATTGAGATGTTATCAACAACAAGATCATATCGTTAGGAGAATGATATGGTGGACATACTCCTATAGATAAGCGTAGCATAAAGATCAAGTCATTTCAATAGTTCAATTGCTATATGCTTTCTGATACATAGTAACCTAATTCCTTCGACCATGAGATCATGCATATCACCTTTACCGGATGGATGCTTTGATGACATCAAACACCACACCGTAACTGGGTGGCTATAAAGGTGGCATTGAGTGTTCGGAAAGTATTGGTTGAGACACATGGATCAAGAGTGGGATTTGTCCATCCATATGACGGATAGATATACTCTGGGCCCTCTCGGTGGAATGTCATCCAATTAGCTTGCAAGCATGTGACTGGCTCACAAGGGATCACATATCACGGGAACGAGAAAAGAGTACTTATCGGTAACGAGGTTGAACTAGGTATGCAGAGATACCGACGATCATAACCTCGGATAAGTAAACTATCGTGAGACAAAGGGAAATTGGTATCGTATGTAAGTGGTTCATTCGATCGCAAAGTAATCGTAGAAATATGTGGGAGCCATATGAATTTCCAGATTCCTCTATTGGTTATTGTTCGGAGAAGTGTCTCGATCATGTCCGCATAATTCACGAACCGTAGGGAGACACACTTAAGGATTCGACGTTGTTTGAGTAGTTTTTGGTATTATGAGAAAGAGACCGAATGTTGTTCGGAGTCTCGGATGGGATCCGGGATATCACGAGGTGATCCGGAATGGTCCGGAGAATAAGATTCATATAAGTAAAGTCCCGTTTCGGAGTTCGGGAATGATTCCGGTGTTTTCATCGGGAATGTTCTAGAAGGTTCCGGAATGTCCGGCACTCCGGAGGGGAAGGGGTACATGAATGTGTCATTGAAAGTTGGAATGATTGCATCATGTACTAAGTGTCCTCGCTGTTCCAAATAAAGGATTAAATTGAATCCTAGTTTGAAAAGTCAAATAGCTAGTTTGAAAAGTCAAACGGCTAAAATTGGAAAGAGGAAAAGAGGAGGAAGAGGGAAACCGAGTTGGGGAGGGAATCCCTCCTCCAACCGGCGCCGCCCCCTCCAAGCCGAGTTGGGGAGGGACTCCCCTCCCTCCCCTTGGCCGCCGGCCCCTCCACCTATATAAGGAGGGGCAGGGCTCCCTCCTCTAGACACACAAGTCCCTCACCTCAAACCCTAGAAGCTGCAGCCCTCCATAGCCGCCGCCACCACCTAGGGTTTTGCCCTAGCCGCCGACTTGGGGGTCCCCGGAACCCTAGCCGCCGGCTCTAGCCCCTCCTCCTTGGTGTGTCTAAACCCTAGATCACCGAGGAGCTCTCTCATACTCCAACATACTCGCTCCGGCTTAAGACGAAGCCCTGCGAGATCTCCCCTCTACTTCCGGTACCACGCCGTTGTGCTGCCGGAATCGCGAGGAGAGTGCTACAACCTCCGCTGCCTGCTGGAACAAGGGAGAGGAAGGTCTTCGTCGAGTACCGAATGTGTGACCGACTGCGGGAGCGCTGCCGGAACGCAGCGCCGGAAGGATTGTCTACGCGATCTTGAGATCGGGAAGAGTACAACTACATCACCCACGAGAATCCGCTCTCGTTAAACACTTTGGAATCTTCGAGGGTAAGTTATTCCATCGACTCGTTGCTACAATCTAGTAGATATATCTTGGCTTGTTTGTTTGTATGCGATAGAAAATTTTTGTTTTCCATGCTACGAAACCCTACAAGTTTCACCGTAAGTTCCGGTCAAAATGACCGGAACTTCTGGTCAGGCTTTTGGTGCGTGCGTCAACGGGCTGATGACCGTTGGGGCTATGCTGGGCGGAACTTCCGGCCGCTCACTAGAAGTTCCGGTGAGGTCGCGGAGGCTCCAACGGTTCAGTTTGGAGGGATCCTATTTAAGGCGCCCTCCTTCTTCCTCCTACCGAACTCTTAAATTTTCTCTCTCCTCCATTAATACTCGAGCTTCACCTAACTAGATCTCTATCCCTAGCCACTCAAATCACTTGATCTTTTGAGAGGTGAGGGAGGTGACCTAGATCTACACTTCCACCAAAGAAGATTTGATTTCCCCCACCTATCCTTTGTGGATCTTGTTTCTCTTGGGTTTCTTGAAACCCTAGACGGTATAGGGCATCCTCGGAGCTAAGGGCTTGTGTTGTAAAGCTATGTGGTGTCGTTGAGGGCCTCCAATTGAGTTGTGGAGCTTCCCCATCAACCTTGTTGTAAAGGTTTCGGTTGGCGCCTTCAAGGTCACTGGTTAGTGGATTGTGAGGCCTCCTTTGTGGGGGAGCTCACCGGAGAAGAAGGTGAGGCCTTTGTGGCGCTCGGGTGACCTTGTGTGGCCCCGACACCTCTCCAACATAGACGTAGCTCCCTTGGGAATGAACTATGGGAATTACATCTCCGTGTCCTCGCTCCAGTTATCTCGTTCCCCACCTTTACTTCTTGCTCTTTACCGTTCGTGTGGTTGTTGTAAGTTATCTAGCATATAGGTTGTTCACCTAGTTGCAAATCTATATAACTTTCTTTCTCGCTAAGCCTAAAAGTGTAAAACAAATTAAAAATTGGTAGTCGCCTATTCACCCCCCCTCTAGTCAATTCAAAGTCGGTACTTTTGTAGAGGTCCCAACCTTTAATAAGGTGGAGATCCCTGTGTTTACAATGCTAGTCCTTGGATCAATAGCTAGCATCCACAGTTAAGATGTAATATCAAGAAACAAAGGTCATAATACAACTTTATAACTAGGAATAAAATAATTCATTACATCTTACATAGCTCATTTGGCTATCTCATTACAATGCAGCAGAAATAACTATATAGCATGGAGTCCTTCATCTTCAAAGTGCCACAGGAAATCATGTTGGTTGTAGACTTGTAATCCTAATCAACACACTTCACTAACATCAAACAAACCTGCAACATAATAAGTTACAGCCACAAGGGTCAATACATTTGAATTTTATTGGCAAGTGATACTATGGAAGAATAGTGGTATCTATCATCTATATGCATTTGGCTAAGTGGAGCTTAGGCTTGCTTTTCTCAAAATAGATTATCCTTATCATTTGAAAACACTAAGTTTTTGTTTGTCAAAATCACCCAAGGCATCTACCAGTAGAAATTGGTGATCCTTTAACCCTTGTTCAACCACAAATTTTTAACTTAGAAATTGGGATGAGGAGATCCTTGATAGCTTCCATGTCTTGATGCTCAAATTGTCCATTGCCGGGGACACGGCTACGTACTTAGATTTTACTCTCGAGAGAGGTGGTGCACTTTCCCCACAAGACTCGACATGCATCGAGACAAGATCTTTCAGAAGCCTTCCCTTAGACCAAAATGGACGCGCTCCAAACCTATCACCCCTTACCACCAACTGTCCATCTGGCTAAGTTATTGCAACCTATATGATCCAGGCAGAGCCCATAATGCCATGTGGCTGCACTTGAAGCTTCTCAACATTTGACATCTCAAATCTCTTTGTTCTTGGGTGGCTTTCCACAAGTGAGATACACCAGGGTAGGCCATGAATATGGGGCCCTGAGTAACCACTCAACATAATCCATCCTTTCCATTCCACCCAGGTGATTCATTCACATAGTTGTTTTATTAAACAAAACACAAGTCATTGACTTAGAAATATTTCATAGCATGATTATAATCCACCCTTGTTTTATACTAGCTAAGCTAACAATGATAGTAGTAGGGATCTTAACTTATGAAAATTCTACTAAGGCATCATCTACTAGGATTTCCCAAGGCATAGCATACTTAGTAAAATTCCATGCAAGTCTTACTCAAAATATCACTAATGCATAGTGAAAATAATGGGACAAAATGTATGGAGCACCACTTGCCTTTTTGGTAGAGAATATAAATTCACTCCTTGATCTTGTAATAGTCACACTCTTCGAAGTTCACTACAATTCAATCAAGCAAGGCATAATTTCAAAACTAACATTCAAACAATTTCACCACATAAAATAGTAAAAGCAAAGTAATGCATGCAAGCATGCAAAATATTGTTTTATTTGGAAAAGTGGTTTCTAATAGGTTATAAACATTTTAAAACACTTATTGGTCATTTATAAAAGTGGCAAAACCATTTTAAATCAAGTTAGTGAAAATGGCCACTTTAAATCCCTTTTGTTTTGCTAGAATTGATTTTATTCAAAGAATAATTTCTAGTGTTAGCCAAAATGTTTTTAAACACCAATATTAATGTTTATGGCCATAATGTTTTAAAACAAATCCATTTGCAAAGGGCTTCATCCAAAATCCAAAGCAACATTTTATTTTGTTGGAAATGCCTTTAAACAAAGTAATGATTCTCTAGGGTTTATCAAATATATTTTTAATTTCAAAAACTTGGTGTTTAGGGTCAGAGAGTTTAAATCAAATCATTTCTCAAAGGTTTTACTCAAAAAAACATTTTTAAAACATAATCAACATTTTTATTTAACTAGGAATGCTTTTATTCAAAGATTTATTCCTTAGCCTCACACAATATACTTTTAAATCTACAAGTTGGTTTTTATGATCAGTAGGTTCAAAAAAAACCATTTACAAAATATTTTACCCTCAAAACATTTTTAGAATAAATTTTATACTCAAAATATGCCTACACATGTTTCTACAAAAACAACCAATTTTACAGAATCAATTCACTAAACAAAGGGCATGATTGCAAAGGTTTCTTCTTTCTGATTCCATTGATATAAAATTTGCGAAATTTGGACATGTAGATTTAAAGTTATGAATTTTATAAAATCTAACATCTAATAGATCAAATATGTTTTTAAATCAACAGCCAGGGCCACGTGTCTTGATCTAATTGGAGCGTACCGGTTCGGCTGGATCGAGCATCGTGGGCTGTTGGATCTAACTTAAATCGCATGGTGCAGATTGGTTCATACCTGTTCGCCTAAGCAATCTATCGCACCCGCTGGATCGCAATCTAACGGCCTAGATCGAGACGACAATAGATGGGCGGTGCAGCGACGGTGCATGGCGGTGGCACGCTCTGTCTATAGAGCTGTGGCGGCTACGGGAAGCGAGGGAGAGGATGGGGAGGCTCACTAGGTTCACCGAGATGTGCTGAAGCTCGAGGTGGTCGTTTTAGTCCAAGGGGTGCACGGGAGTGAATGGGATTGCTCGCCGGAGTTCACGACGGCGTCGGGCACTTCTGTACGTCGACGTTGGCGAGGCTACACAGCTCAAAAAGGCAAAAATAACAATTTTGTTAGATGCGTACGGGGTCGGTGAACGTACGCGTGTCATCTAGAGGGAGAGGAGGGTCAGAATCTACCAGGGGGCATCGCCGAAGTTGCTGCAGACCATGGCGGCGCTCGGGTGTCGAAGTTGTCGAGCCGCTGGGGCACGCGCGGGCGAGCTGGGGATATGGGCAGGTGCGCCTGATGATGGGGAACATGCTAGTAGGTACTACGAGTGGAGGGGTGGCCGGAGTTGCCGGAATTTGGTCGGAGAAGGTCGTCGGTGCTGAGGTGGTGTGGCTCAAAATCCGAGCAACCCTGGGGCAGAGGAGAAGTGGTGTCTGGGGAAACGGGAGAGGGGACGCGGGCGATTAAGAGTGCGAGGTCACTGGCGTCGATTGATCACACATTCACGCTAATTTACGACTGGGAACGGCAGCGAGGTGAGGGGGAAACGGGTCACGCGGGTGGGAGAGATGATGACAGGGCTGCCAGCATGGCGTGGGGCCGGTGCATCAGTGAACAGAGAGGGTAAGGATGCGGGTAGAAAAACGCTTCGCGCTGAGAAAGAGAGGGAGTGGACTGGCTGTTGGGCCTGGTGGGTTAGCTGGGTTGGGCTGCTTCTTTTTAATTTTTTCTTCTTCTGTTTTCTTTTTCTTTTTCCATTTTGATTTTCTGTTTTGAATTTCAAACTACCATTTGAATTCAGATTTCTTTTTCAAATCTTTTCCAAATATTTAGTATGTTTCTATATTGTTTAAACATTTATTTTAAAGTCCATTTTTGGAATAATTCTTTTATTCATTTATGGTTTATTATTTATTTAAAATAGGCACTTGTCTTTATTCTAATAAGATTTTAATTATATTTTCAAACTCTTGTTTGAATTCTAATTTTCACCAAACCTTTTCAGTAGGTTTTATTTATTCATTAGTGCAAATATTTCACTTTGATTTATTTAAAACATTTTAATATGATTTATCAATCATTTAAATTGGGCAATTGTCTTTATTCAAATATAATCAAATATGGTTTTCATTCCATTTAAATTTATTCAAATAATTCTTTGATTCCATTTAAGTTAATTAAATAACTTTTAGTTCACTTGGGAAATTCCAATTTATTATTTTCTCATGATTTAATTAAATTTTTTCATTAGGAATTTTGTCTTTATTTAAATGGAATTGAATTTGGTTAATGCCATATAATTTTATTTGAATATTATTTATCCCTTTATTTTATTTGAATTATCTTTATCTCATTAGCTTATGGATCTAATTCAAATTTTAAATTGTCTTCTAAATTATTTTACTACTATTTAGTTTAGGCAATTTGTCTTTATTTAAGTAAAATTGAATATGGTTCAAAGCCCATATAGTTTTATTTAAATAATATTTTATTTATTTTTATTATTTAATAACTTCCATTTGTTCATGGATTTGGCCAAGATTTAATTTGGCTTTTAAATATTCCTTATTTATTTATTTATCTTATAAAATCCATATCCTTTTATTTATAGATCCAAAATTGGTGATTCCAATTTGTATGATTTTATTTAATATTTGTTTATCCTTTTTAAATCTCTTTAGGATTATTTTGCTCACAATTTGGTATGGATTTTAGTTAGGAGATTTATTATCTTTGAAATTTAATTTCTTTATCTTATTAAATTCATAAGATTTTATCCATGACTATAAATTATATGAAACCAATTTATATGGTTTTATAATATTTTTGTTTATCATTTTTTATCATTTTAAAATGATTGTTGCTGAATTTTTATATGGATCAAATCCATAGTCTTAGAGAGATCTTGGAAATTATTTTCTTCCATTAGGGTTTTAGGGTTTTGGTTTGTTTTTCCAAGTGTTTAAATTTAAAGCTACATTCATTGATGAATGCATTTCACTTGATTGAAATTTGTTGGATTCCTTTTTATTCAAATTTTATTCAGGAAGGGTTTTGATGTTTCCATTTGGAATCAAAAAGTTTCTTTTTACCCTAATTTTCAACAATTATTTATTTTGTTTATTTATTTTTCACATTTCAAAATTTGGAAAATTTTGGGATGTGACAACTTTCAGCAGCACTCCACGTTCCCCAAACCTACGAGGAGTACCGCAATATGTCGTGCCTTGTACACCTTGACGCCAACGGTAAGGCCACTCGCACCAATCGCCATTACAACTTTGTCAACGATCTCAAGGAGGACCCGGAGTCCGGCTACAAGCGAAGTCGGAAGAACAGACTGCGAGGCAAGGGCAAGGGGAAGAAGAGGGAAGAGGAGTCCAAGGATTCAAGTGACATGGATGAGGATGTTGACCCCAAGCACGCTGCCAAGAGCGAGGGAAAGGGCAAGAACCCCTTCGAGAGGAAGGCGGCCGTTTTCCACACTTTCCTTGGGACCCCCACTGTCCGACAATAGAAGACCTCTATGAGGATACTGATGGCTACTCTACCCCCAGTTCCCTAGTACATGCTCTATTCAAAGATTCCAATTACTTGGGACAGGAAGGATCACCTATACCTCATCCCTACGGAGAACCAGTATGCCATGGTCATCAACCCCCTGATTGACGGCAATGAGTTCACCAAATGTATGGTGGATAGTGGAAGCAGCATCAACATCATGTACCTAGATACACTGCACAAGATGAACTTGACGGAAGCTAACCTAAGGTGGACCAGCACCATCTTCCACGGCATAGTTCCTGGTCGGGAGGCTCGGTCCCTTGGGTGCATCACACTTCAGGTCGCTTTTGGTGATGTTAATAATTACGGCCAAGAACGCATGACCTTTGAGGTGGTCCCCTTCAAGAGCATGTACCATGTCATATTCGGCCGCGACATCTTCCACGCCTTAATGGCCAAGCCATGCTTTGTCTACAACAAGCTCAAGATACCTGGACCAAACGGTGTCATCATCGTATCCAAAAGCTTTACCAAGGCAAGGGACTACGAGATTGGAGAATCAGCCTTTGCAGAAGCTGTCCTCTACAGCGAAGAATTCAAGGAGATCCAGAGCAAGGTCGATGCCTCGGAGATGCCAGCGTCGAAGAAGCAGATTTCTGACTCCGCCCCAGCATTCAAGGCCGCCACCAAAACCAAGTCGGTGGAACTTGTGTTAGGCGATGCCTCCAAGACCACCGCCATTGGGACGAACCTGGATCCCAAATTGGAAAGTGCGCTCATCGAGTTCCTCCATGATAATAGGGACATCTTTTCCTGGCAACCTACCGACATGAAAGGTGTACCTAGGGAACTTGCCGAGCATAGCTTGAATATTGATCCAAAATGAAAACCGGTGAAACAACCTCTACGACGCTTTGGAGACGAGAAGAGACGCGCCATAGGCAAAGAGATAGCTAGGTTACTTAAGGCTAGTTTTATCTGAGAAGTCCTTCACACCCGATGGGTGGCCAATCATGTACTTGTCCCCAAAAAGGGAACCAAAGAATTAAGAATGTGCGTTGATTACATTGGCTTGAACAAAGCGTGTCCCAAAGATCTGTTTGCTTTGCCTCGCATTGACCAAGTCATTGACTCGGCGGCTGGCTCGGAACTTTTGTGTTTTCTCGATGCATACTCAGGATACCACCAAATTAAGATGAGGAAGTCGGACCAATTGGCCACTTCGTTCACCACACCTTACGGCATGTTTTGCTATGTCACGATGCCCTTTGGGCTGAAAAACGCAGGTGCTACGTACCAGCGGACAATGCAACATTTCCTACACAATCAAATTGGTCGGAACGTTCACGCCTATATGGACGATATAGCGGTGATATCTAAAAAATTCAAACGACTTAATCTCCTACTTAAAAGAAACCTTTGATAATCTCCGGAAATACAACATGATGCTTAACCCTAAGAAGTGCATCTTCGGGGTTCCAGCCGGCAAATTGTTAGGCTTCATCGTTTCCCAACGTGGAATCGAGGTAAACCCGGAGAAGATCAAGGCCATCCTAAACATAAACCGTCTGACATGCCTGAAGGACATACAACGGCTAACAGGTTGTGTTGCAGCGGTTACTCGGTTCGTCAGCCGACTTGGAAAGAAGGCTCTGTTGCTGTACAAGTTGCTGAACAAGGCGGACATTTACATGGACGGACGAAGCAGATGCAGCATTTAAGCAGCTAAAGGAGATACTATCCTCGACGCCTATCCTTGCAGCACCCGAGCCTATGGATCCTATGTTAATTTACATGGCGACCACCAACCAGGTAATCAGCATCGTCATAGTGGTAGAGCGGAAAGAACCAGGCTATGAGTACGAAGTTCAACAACTAGTTTACTATGTAAGCGAGGTCTTGACGGAGTCCAAGCAGCGTTACCCGCACTACCAAAATATAGCCTATGGAGTGTTCCTTGCTTCTCGGAAGCTAAGGCACTACTTCCAGGAGCACCCTATCACAGTTGTGAGCAAAGCTCCACTGTCCGACATCATCAACAATAGCCACGCTATAGGAAGGGTCACGAAGTGGGGCATTGAGTTTGCCGCCTTCGAGATCACCTACAAGAGACGTGATACTATCAAGTCAGAAGCCTTGGCGGATTTTATCGCAGATTGGACGGAGATGCCAGATGCTACCCCTATGCCAGAGCCAGAATACTGTGTGATGTACTTTGACGGATCAAACCTGCTCAATGGCTCTGGGGCCGGTGTACTACTACAGTCACCAACTGGGGAAAAGCTACACTACGTTCTGCAGATCCACTTCGAGGCTACAAACAACATGGCGGAGTATGAAGCACTCATTCATGGACTACGCATAGCCAAGGATATTGGCATCAAGCGCATAGTTTGCTGTGGAGATTCCGATTTGGTTGCCCAGCAGGTGGCTGGCACCTGGAATGTGCGGAACCCTATGATGGCGGCATATCGAGACGAAGTGGACGAGATAGCCAAGAGCTTCTTGGGCTATGAAGTCAAGTATGTGCCTAGGGAGAAAAACAAGGCGGCTGGTCTACTGTCTAAGCTTGGATCAGGGCGCAAACGAATTCCGCCTGGCATTTTCCTAGAGCATCTACGGACACCATCCGTGAAGGGAGCGGACATCGACAACCCGGATGGAGTTGACTCTTTCATTCACACAGTGACAAAGGTCCCTCTGGCTTGGACACGACCGTTCATGGAATATCTCGTACATGGGACTATGCCCGACGACGAGGTCGAAAGACGGCAAATAGTACGTCGAGCAAAGGGCTATAACATAATCAATGGCCAGCTCTACAAAAGAAGCAGCACTGGTGTATACCTTAAATGTGTTTCCTAGCAAGAAGGTATTGAAATCCTATGTGAGATCCATCTCGGAGATTGCAGGCATCATGCCGCTCCTCGATCATTGGTCTCCAAAGCCTTCCAGCAAGGATTCTACTGGCTTACCACGAAGGCGGATGCCGACAAGCTGGTTGAGACATGCATGGGATGCTAGTATTATGCCCGTCAACCACATGTTCCAGATGAAGAATTGCGAACAATACCAATAACTTGGCCGTTTGCAGTCTGGGGGCTAGACATGGTTGGTCCATTATAGACGGCACCATGTGGGTTTACGCATCTGCTAGTAGCAGTTGATAAATTCACCAAATGGATAGAAGCTAAACCCATTAGAAAGCTTGATGGGGCAACTGCCCTTACGTTTGTCTGGGATCTATTGGTGAGATTTCGTCTCCCACATAGCATTATCACCGACAACGACAGCAGCTTGTCACTCGGAGAAGTGGAAGCTTATTGTTGGGACAAGGGCATCCGACTTGACCTAGCATCTGTGGCACACCCATAGTCCAATGGCCAACTTGAGCGAGCCAATGGGTTAGTTCTGCAGGGAATCAAGCCACGTCTCGAAGCACCGCTACATAGAGCAGCTGGAGCTTGGGGGAGGAATTACCATCTGTGATGTGGAGTTTATGAACTACACCCAATAGATCCACCGGATACACCCCTTACTTCATGGTATATGGAGCAGAAGCCATCCTGCCTTCCGACATCCTTCATGATTCACCAAGAGTTGCCGCCTATGACGAAGATGACGCTGAAGAATCCAGACGCCTAGATGTGGACCTTCTCGAGGAAGAGCGCGTTTTGGCATGCCAAAGATCCGCCATCTACCAGCAGAAGCTACGCAGCTACCATAGTCTCCGCGTTCAACATCGGTCGTTCAAAGAGGGGGATATGGTGCTCCGACTTAAGCAGAAGAAGCCACACAAATTATCCCTGCCATGGGAAGGACCGTTCATCATAAGCAAGGCGCTGCTCAATGGGTCTTACTACCTCGTTGACAATCGTGAACTTGAGGATAAACCCAGCAAAGGTCATAAGCGTAAGAGATGTGACCCGGATGATGACTACCCGGATCTTGATCGGCCATGGAACATAGCATAGCTACGTCCTTTTTACACTTAGCATATTTTTATCTACTGTGTACCTCTTATATGATCAATGAAATAAATCTCTCTGGTTCACTCATATTTCTGAGTCTTTTACCTCCTTTAGTGTTCATTTTTGGATCGTATAAAACCTTTATGCGCAAGATTTGCATTTGCACTTGTGAAAATTCTGCCTACGGGCGTTAGCTTAAGTTTTCTGGTATACACGTTCTTTGTTGTTTTTATGTGGATTCTGGAGTAGTGACTTGTGGCACTTGTTGTCGGCGATTTTGTGCTTAGGTTTTTGACGGTGCCATTGGGCATCATCACCTGAGTGCATGGTTCCGACTACGAGTTTTCCGACTCACGAAAGATCAAGCATAAAAACCAGAGTAATGGATAAGCCAGCACTTGCTTAAAAAATTACATGCTGGAACCAGTACTTGAGTAGCAGGAAATTACACCTATTGTTTTTCCGCCTTAAGTTAACATAGTATTTTTTTTCCGCATGCACCAAACCATAGGAAAAAAATATTACAAAGTGTTTTTACATTCCTTTGGTGCAGGGGACTTGATGCAGCATCATCGGCAGCAGGAGAGCCATCATCTTCGAAGTTGGTGGTCTTGAGGGACTCTGAGGAGCTCTGGTGGTCGCCGTCAATGATCTCCAGCGGCACTAAGACGTTGGGATCGACCAGCTCAGCAACCCTGGTGTCAAGACTCGCGAGCGATGCCTAGATAGCCTTCTGGTCAATCTTCTGGCCTTCATCGTCTACGTCGGGAAGACCCGAGGTTATCGTGTCGAGGTCGGCGTTCTCATAGTGCGCCTTGACCATCACCAGAGACAACCTTGCGCCAACCCGGGTACATGAAGCTTTCCAGCTTACGATACGCTCGGGGGCTTGACGCAAGATCTCCGAGAACTTCATCACGGAGTCCACCGCCTTGATATTAATATTGAGGGGCTTGGCGATCTCCTTGGCTTGCTTGATAGCAGTGTTGATAAAGTTGCCAGCGAGGACCATGCATTCCTTTGGCGGAGGAGGCGACTTGGTCAAACCAATAGGAGATGCATTTCTGACAAAGGAACACATGAGTTCAGTAACACAAAGTTCAGAGTACTTGCCTTATAGAAGCACAAGACGGAGGATCACTTACCAAAGATGGTCGCCTCGGCTTGCTGGAGCGTCTCTGCCATGGAGTCCCGTTCTTGTCGGAGGATCTTGTATGCTTCAAGATTGCGCTGATTTTGCTCATCGGTAACTTTCTTCTTCTCTTTCAGCATCGCAATCTCCTCCTTCAAGCGGTTCATCTCCGTATTGGCAGACTCCTGCAAGTCCTTCATGGAATCCTCATGCATCTTCACGGTATCAGTCCTCTCCTGCTTAAGGATCTTGTTTTCGCTATCTAGCAACTCAATGTGCTTGGATTGCTCAACAATGTCCTTGGCCTTGGCGATGGTTTCTGCAAGTCGGAGAAAGAACAGTACACAGTGAGTAGTCGGAGAGTGACGGCACAAGACCAAGTTGGAACACGAAAATGAAAGGCAAAACAGACTCTTGCTCTTGGTGATTTGTTCCTTCAAGAAGGCAGTTTTACCCTTTTCGGCTTCCATCTCTGCATGCATCTTGTGGAACTTCTCATTGGCGACGCCTCTCTGAGCGTTATCATTCTGTGGAAAGAAGATCAGAATCACTTAGTTTCTTAGAGCATCTAGCCGGATAAATATCCACCTAGAGGCTTGGCGGCTACAGTGAGAGTTTTTAACTCGGCATAATGCTTAGTCTTTCTTTAAGCATCTAGTCGGAACTAATTCAGTTTTCAACTAGAAGCCTGGGGGCTACAGTACGAGTTTTTAATCCAGCAAGTATGCTTAGTCTTTCTTTAAGCATCTATTCAGAACTAATTCTGTTTCAACTAGAGGCTTGGGGGCTACGGTATTGAATTTTACAAACACTGTGTATGCTACTCTAAAAGTATCTAGTCTGAATAATTCATTCAAACTACATACTTGGGGGCTACAGTGAGAAGTTTTCTAGCTTAGTCACTCTTAGAGCATTCAGATGCAAAGACCTATGGTTTTCCGTCTAAATCCTCAGAGGCTACAGTGGGATACTCATATGAAATGCAAAAGGCAAATAAAACTTACAAGTGCGATAATCTTGAGATTGGTGGCGCTCTCGGCAAATATCTTGCTGAAGGAAAGGCTATTTCCTCGCAGGATATCAGCTTGCCTAAGGAGCTCCTCAAGACCGCAAGTCGGAGATGTTGGAGCTGCACCAGGAGCCAGATTTGAGCTACTCGGCGTAAGCGCCGGGTAGACTATCTTTGGAAGCTCTGTGGATATCCTGGGTGCAGAGGCGCGACCTTCGAGAGACGCTCCGCCTACCACCATCGCCCTACTGCTACCGATGGCATCCTTAGCTGGAGCTTCAGGCATTTTGTAAGCAGTACTTTCTTGTGTCGCCTGCTCGCCGGCAACGACGAACTCCGCGGAGGCAGTTGGGTCCACTTCCATGGCGGAAGGGTCAGATGCATCCTTGGCCGGAGAGCTTGTCGGAGCAGCGGTAGGATGGACGCTGGGAGTGGTAGGGGCGATGGCGGGAGATGCGTGGTGTGACACATCCCGGTGCAACATATCTTTAATGTTTTTAGAAGCCCCCGATGTTTTGGAGGTCTTCTTCAAACTTAAACTGGTCTTTTTCCTGAAACGTGCAAAAGTATAAGTATGGGAAAAAGATGAGCAATGGACAATGTCGGAGGAAAAGAGGCTTACACAATAGTGGGAGCTTTGGTAAAAGGGATCCCGGTAATCTTTCTTTTCTCCGCCTCCAGGACGGCGGTAGTCTTATTGGAGGCTCCACCCTCCGTCTTCTTCTTATTGCCTCCGTCGGCAGCGTCGGAGGTGGAGCTCTTCCACTTACGCACCAACGGGAACTCGTCATCGGACACGAAAGGTGACTTCCTTCATCTTGGGGTCATATATTTGGACAGCCATGTCATCCTCTTCTAGACTTTTAAGTTGTTAAGTGAAATCCCAAAGTGTTAGATGAGATGAAAATGGCCAGACGGAAGAACTGGAGTATATGTCATACACGGAAAATAAACAGGTACCTCTGGGCACTTGCCCTCCTCGAACATGTCGTAGGTGATGGCGAAGCCACGCTTCCTGTCCTTCACCTTGACGATGTCTTTGAGGCGGAGCTTGATGGAGTCACTTGAAAAGTTGTCCTCGGAGATGCGGATGCTATCCTTCCTCTCCTTGGTGTACTGGTGCATCAGCTTTGAGCGGTGCTGCAGAGGCTGGATCCGCCTAACGAACCAGCACATGGCTAGATCCAACCCGGTCAGACCCGTCTCTAGGAACCACTCTAGCCTCCGTATGGCGCGGGAAGCGTCGTTGTCGGAGGGAAGGGAGGCCTGGGATCTCCATATCAGGGCTTCAGCGGCAGCTCCATCGATGAAATCCATATATGTTCCTTCTCGGCCAGCCAGAGGGATATCTGGGCCGTAGAAGTACGTCTGTTGCCAGTTCTTGCAGGAATCTTGACCGACGATGTCGGGGAACTGCCGGCCAGGCCGGATCTTAAAACTAATCGTTCTGCAATTCCTGAGCTCGTCCTTGCTCTCTCCGGCTTCCCTCTTGACGGTAAAGAAGTAGATGAATAAGTCTAACCTAGGCCTAATACCTAGGTAACCTTCACAAAGCGTCATGTTTGAGGACAGCAAGGAAGAAGTTGGAGATGGGGAGGGAGACGCCGCATACCAGTTGAGCTTTGAGGTACACCTTCTCTCTGGCTTGGGGAGAAGGGGTGACCTTGCCGGGCGGCGCCGCCCGCCAGACAAGCACCTCTGTTGCAGGGAGGTAGCCGTCAACGAGCAGCTCCTTGATATCATTGTTGGTGATATCCGAGCCACGCCACTCCCCTTACGGGAGTCGCCCTCTTCCTCCAGCAGCTCTAGCGCCGCTGGGATATGGTCGCCGAAGGTGGACTCCACCACCGCGGATTTTGGCAGCAACAGACCCTCTGGGGGCACCTAGACGGATCTCGTCGGCTTCGCCGTGGCATTGGCCGATGCCGCCATGGAAGGGTTGGAGCTGCTGCTCGCCATTGAGATGGGAGGAGAGGTGACTGGCGAGATTGGGAGATTAGGGTTTTTTGCGTGCGCGCGGAGGGCTCGAGGAGGTGCTCACAGGAGGAAGACGATGATGTAGGGGGAGAATGAGGTGAAGAGATGAAAATCTGCCACGGTTAAAATTTATAACCCCAGCGTCAAGATTCGTGCGAGGTGATCGAATGGTCGGCGCGTGGGCGACGTGAGTGAGCGCGTGCGCAGAAATTTCGCCACGTTCCTAATCGCTGCCGCCAACAATTTGTATCCTTCGCGCGGGGAAAACGGACATGATTGTGTTCTCTACATGTGTGAGTTACGAGGCGTCGCTGACCTATGTCTACGTTGTTCTAGCTGACACGGGCATATGAACCATCACATCGGAATATTCCAGCATGGATGGATCCAGTTTGGCTACGAGAAGAGTACGATGGAAGATTCAGCATTTCTCCGACTTATAAGTTGAAGACGGAGAGCATTGCAGGGTTCTTGGGAGGACTACAAGATATTGCTTAATGATTTGCTGACATCCATCTAGATGGAGAATTCAACCTGGAGAGGCAAGACGACGCAAGATCTCGGAGTTCTCCGGGGTCTATTGTTGGGGATATGCTATATGGGTATCCTCATAGCATGTCTCCTATTCGGATAACCCGGGTGGCCCACGGTTGGTAGCATGGCCCATGGTCTGTTGGGCGGCCTAGTTAGATGGATCCAGAAGGGAGGCCCATGCTGCATAAAGGAAGGCTACGGAGGAGTCACCGACATACCCGGAGCCTTGGAGTGCAAGACACGTTAGAGTGATTGTATACTGTGTAGGACTCTGTAACCTGTCCGGCTAGGACTTTCCATGTAACCCTAGGACTTGGCGACTATATAAGTCGGGCCTATGGGAGCCTTTAGGGCATAACGTACAAGACACAACTCATACCTTGCACAGCGAACCGATCCCTATAACTCGGCGTATTGCCATTAAAGTGATTTATAGCAGGAGTAGGATTCCGCCACCGTTGTGGGATCTGAACCTGGGTAAGCTGTGTTACCTCGTACCCGTCAACCGTCCGCCTTACCCCACGTCTCTAAACACACACTGTGAGGACCCCTCCATGGCGTACTCGTCGGAAATACCACGACACTTAGGTCACTTGGCTAGACACTTGGAAGAGAGAAATCAAACTCTAATTTGAAAGTCAAAAAAGGCAGTTTGAAAAAGTCAAATCCTAACATGGTTTCCGAGTTAGGGAGCGTTTATGAGTTAGCGAGGGTTTCCACCTGGGTTGGGAACACCCTTGGACGCCCCCCACCTATATAAGGAGGGTTGGGGCGCACCCCAAGGTATCCCCCTTGCCCTTGGCACCCAAGACCCAATCCCTAGGCCGTCGCTGCCCCCCCCCAAGCCGTCGGCGCCCTAGATCCCCTCTAAACCGCCGCTGCCATCTAGCCTAAACCCTAGCCACTAGCTGCCCTCTTCCCTCGGCATCTAAAACCTAGATCATCGAGGCCCTCTTCTACTCCACCATACTCGCTCCGGCTTAGGCGAAGCCCTGCGGGATCTCCCCTCTACTTTCGACACCACGCCGTCGTGCTTCCGGAATCACGAGGAGAGAACTACAGCCTCTGCTGCCTGCTGGAACAAGGGAGAGGAAGGTCTTCATCGAGTACCGTACGTGTGACCGACTACGGGAGCGCTGCTGGAACGCGGCGCCGGAAGGATCACCTACGTGATCTTGAGATTGGCAAGTGAACGACTACATCACCCACGAGAATCTGCTCTCGTTAACCGCTTTGGATCTTCTAGGGTTAATACTCTATCGACTCGTTGCTACAATCTAGTAGATAGATCTTTGCTTGTGTGTGTTCATGCTATAGAAATTTTTTGTTTTACATGCTACGAACCCCTACAATACACACCTCACACCAGATTGCATCTGCGCAACCCTGCAACTTTTGGTTCTGCCATAATCAAGAGCAGACAAGCAGGAGTAGGGTTTTCCCTCCGGGGGCCTGAACCTGGGTAAACCTCGTGTCCCTATGTTGCTTATCTGTTAACCGTTCTGCGACTTCCAGTATCCCCATCTTCTACAAAACCCAAGTCCATAACAATGGGCATTGACGAGATCGAACCTCGTCAATTGGCGCCGTCTATGGGAAACGGGGACGCTGATCGTGCGGTCGTGACGATCGTGGCGGTTCCATCCGGAGCGATCTACAACTCATCGGCAACAGAGAGCCACCTCCTCTTCGGTGCCTTCGACTTCACCGCCCACTCGCCGGCCACCCTGAAGGATTTCGAGTCCGTCGACGACGGGCTCGAGATGCTGTTCGGGAGCTTCTGCTTCCAAGTGGGGGAGACTGGCACCCTCCGCCTCCCAGAGCAGGTGACACCACCATCCATCAGGCCCGCTTTGTGGGTCCCACCCATCAGAGTGTTCCACGCGTCGATGCTGACAGATGACTCGGATGATAGCAATAGCTGCAACTCTGATCTGTGCGGCCCCTATTCGGATGAAGGAACCTATGGTTCCGGATCCGAAAGCTGCGGCAGCAGTGATCCAATCCGCAGGCGCTACCTATGCGCCGCCGTTATCAACAACGTAATAGACCTGCCGCCAGGTTCGAGTGCACAGCAAACACCCAATCCCCCTCTCAAGCCGCAAGCTGAGAATGGAGGAAACGGGGGGATCCGCCTAACAGGCCCAACGAAGGCGACGCTCACGCCTACAATCGGATCAACCTCAACGAGGAAGGTTGGCGCCAAGCACGCGAGGCCGTGGCAGGCAACATAATACTACCTGTGAATGCTTCACGGGATCTACTGATTACCTACCACCTCCTCCTCATCGACGAGCACAACCGGCAGGTGAAGCTGATGGAGGAGCTCGACAAGCGCAAGAAGGAAGCTGCAGAATCCAGCGCGGGGCAAGCTGCGCTCTCCGCCACTGATAGCTCCACTTCGCATGGAAACAACGCCAACAAGTACCGCTCCCGCACGGAGCGCATGGATCCTGCCGTACGACGCGAGGTCACCAGGGCCCTCAACACGTCCTTCATGACAATGGACTCGCACGCCAAGGTCATGCAGAAAACGCTGCAGGCTGTGATCATGGCGGCCACTACATATCTCACGTCCCACCCACCTCCGGTGGGCGACCCGAAGAGCGCCATGCACAAGTTCATGCTAGCTGGCCTCGGACTCGTTGGAGCTGCGCTCCACGATGATGCTCCTACGGAGCCAAAGAAAAAAGCTGCGGTAAAGTTCACCCGGATCCCTACACCCTCATCCGAGGAAGACGAGCACGACCTGCCCCGACGCCGCAAGATCCCATGGTGCCTCAGCAGCAACTACGACGGTCGCAACGAGCTCACCCAGCGCAAGATCGACAAGGCACGTGCTAAACGCGCATGCTCAACTAAGTTCGAAGAGGAGGACGACGGAGAGCTATGCAGAGCCAGATGCTTCACTAGATCCATTCAACGAACGCGGATGCCAGAAAATTTCAAGCTCCCTTCGGACAACCCGAAGTTTGACGGCACGCAGGAGCCAAAGGCTTGGCTCGATGATCACCTGTCAGCAGTCAAGCTCCACGGCGGAAACAAGAACACCGCCTTACAATGCCTTCAGCTGCAGCTGATAGCTGCGGCCAGGGTCTGGCTTAGCAGCTTATCCTATGGCTCCATCCGAAGCTGGGAAGAGCTGTCATACAGCTTCATCCGCAACTTCAAGGGCACCAGCAAGAGGCCATATTCAATCGAAGAGCTATGGGCCTGCACCCAACGGTCCAACGAGTCCATCCGCTCGTACATACTCCGCTGGTCCCACATGAAGAACTCTGCCACGCACATCTCTAAAGAACGGGAATCGACGCCTTCAAGGACGGTGCCAGGCACCCAGATTTCAAGGAGGAGCTTGCGCGCGTCAAGCCCAAGACGCTCGACCACCTCATGGACATTGCCAACCGGTGGGCGTATGGTGAGGATTCCGCCACCCAAGCGCATTCGGATGACGAAGACGACTACGGCCACAGGCGTGACCGCTGCAGCAAGATAAGATCGTGCGTCTACGACGATCACGACAGAGTCAACATGGTCGCGGCTGGATACGCCTATCGACACAATGATGGCAACCGCAGCAGCGGATACCATGGAGGCAACTACCGCGACAGCGGGCGACCCACGCAAACGTGGCAACGTCGTAGCCGCGACGACGAGCCTTCGGCATACGACAAGTTGTCTGGTCCCTACACCATCCACTTCTACATCGACAAACAAGATGGTAAGAAGAAGGCCAGCCACATGCTCAAGGACTGCCACGAGTTCCAAAAGCTCAGCGAGGGCTTCACCCAAATGCGGCGCCAGACCGTGAACCCTGGGTTTGGGCCCGCACCCGCACCAGGTGAGATCGCCCATGGAGCTCCTCCACCACCACCTGTCGGACCATCGCAGTCGGCGCGTCGCACCAGTGCCAAATAACAGCGTAGGAGGGTACCCACCACCAAAAAGGGCCCTGATGATCCAGAAGGGGCGTCCAACCAACAGAGTGTAGAAGAAGATCACCCGCCAAGTCAGCTTGGCCATGACCTCTCCACCAGCCATACCTAAGTACCTCAGCAGCTCGGAGTCCTACATCATGTTCGATCGTTCGGATCACCCACGCCAGATCCCTCGCCCAGTTCATGCTTCCCTGGTGCTCGAGGCGTAGATCGGGGGATTCAAGACGAGCCACATCTTCATGGACGGCGGCAGCGGCATCAATCTGATGTTCGCCAGCACACTCGTAGCGATGTGGATCCCGCTATGCAGCCTGAGCAATCAAACACGACGTTCCACGGCATAGTCCCAGGGAAGGGCATATACCCCCGGGCAAGATATGGCTCGATGTCATCTTTGGCCAGCCCGAAAACTTCAGGCATGAATGACTAGAGTTCAAAGTGGTGGACTGTCCATCACAGTACCACGCCATCCTCGGGCGTGTGGCATTCGCAAGATTCTTGACAGTACCACACTACGCGTACCTACTACTAAAGATACCACGACCCAGGGGCGTCATCACCATCCAGGGAAGCTTCACTCGGTCCGACCACTGCGACAGAGACTTCAACAGAATCTCCCAGTCGTTCGGCATGCAGGAGGAACTCACGAGGCTCAGAGAGATGACAGACAACGGGGCACCCCCAGTCGCCAGACAAAACGCACCTGATATGCCGTTCAACTCCATGGTCAACACAATGAAGTTGCAGGTCCACCCGACGGACGCTTCCAAGACGGCGTTGATCGCCAACGACCTCAGTCCCGCAGAGGAAAGCGCGCTCGTCGAATTCCTCCATGAGCGCTGGGAAATTTTCGTCTGGTGTCCTCCGGACATGCCAGGAGTTCCCATGGAATTCGCCGAGCATGCACTCAATGTGTTTCCTGACGCGAAGCCAGTCAAGAAATCGATCCGACGGCTGTCCGAACCAAGAGCCAAAGCCGTTGGCATCGAAGTCAACGGACTGATCGATGCCAACTTCATCAGGGAAATCAAGGAGAGCGAGTGGTTGGCCAACACTGTGTTGGTCACCAAAAAGGACACGGACATCCTGCGGATGTGTGTGGACTTCATGTCACTCAACAAGTACTATCCCAAGGACCACTTCCCTCTACCGCGGATCAATCAAATCATCGATTCGACTGCAGGATGCGAGAAACTCTCCTTCATCGGCACCTACTTAGGCTACAACCAGATTCGGCTGAAGGTCGAAGATCAGGAGAAAATGGCGTTCATCATGCCGTTCGGAGTGCTCTGCTATAACACCATGCCCTTCGGGCTGAAGAATGCAGGTGCCACATACCAGAGGCGCATGCAGGCGTGCCTGAAAAGCCCGATCGGTTGTAACATCCAAGTCTATGTCGACGACATAGTAATCAAGACCAGGCAGGCCAAGACGCTGAACGACGATCTCCGCGAGACGTTTGATAACCTTGATCACTACAAGATCAAGCTAAACCCATAAAAGTGCGCCTTTGGCGTCCCATATGGCCAGTTACTCGGCTACTTCATCTCCCAGCAAGGGATTGAGGCGAATCCGAAGAAAATCAGGGTCATACTGGCCATGGAGAAGCCGAAGAACCTCAAAGGCGTCCAGCAGCTAGCTGGGTGGATCACGCCGCTAAGCAGATTCATCAGCCGCATGGGCGATAAGGCCCTACCCTTTTATCAGCAGCTGCACAAGGCGGACAAGTTCTAGTAGACGCTCGAAGCAGACGCCGCGTGCGAGGACCGCAAGCGGCTGCTCTCCACCTCGCTTGTCCTGGTCACGCCTAAGGAACGGGAGCCTCTGCTGCTATACATTGCAGCTACACATCAGGTGGTAAGCACCGTACTCGTGGTCGAGCGACCCGAAGATGGCAAGACCCACAGGGTCCAACGCCCAATCTACTACCTCAACGAGGTACTGACCCCGACAAAGCAGAGGTACCCTCACTACCATAAGCTCGCCTACGGCGTATTCATGATGGCTCGTCGGCTGAGCCACTACTTCCAGGAGCATCAGATCATGGTCGTCAATGATGCCCCGCTATCGAACATCATGAACAATCCCGAAGCCACGGGGCGCGTAGCCTTGTGGGGCATTGAACTGTCCCCTATGGATATAATCTACGAGCAGCGCACCACCATCAAGTCTTAGGTCCTCCCTGACTTCCTCGTCCACTGGATGGAGCTCCAGCTGCCGGATACTCCGCACATGTTGCAGTCCTGGACTATGCACTTTGATGGCTCCAAGCGTGAGGCTGGAGCAGGGGCCAGCATCATACTGATGCCCCCTCAAGGAGATAAGATGAAGTACGTCCTTCGGATGAAATTTCGCGCCTGCAACAACGAAGCTGAATACGAGGCCCTCATCCACGGCATGAGGATGGCCAAGATTTGCGGAACAACACGCCTCGTCATCTATGGTGATTCAAACCTTCTCGTCCAGCAGACGATGAACGAGTGCGACGCTCACAACGCCAACATGATCGCGTATCGCATGCTCTACAACTCACTCGAAGGAGACTTTGATGGTTGCGAGCTTTGACACGTCGGCAGGGAAAGCAACGAAGAAGCTGACAGGCTCGCCAACATTGGCTCCACCTGTGTGCGGGTGCCACCAAGAGTGTTCCTCGAACAAATATGAGTACCCTCTATCAAGAGGAAATTCCCAAAGGGCTCAGCCGAAGAAGCAGAGCACTCGGAGGCTACACTACCCGAAGGACAGGAAGAACCTGAAAAGCTCGACACCGAGGCCGAGCTGGTCAGCCTGATGCAGGTCATGGCGGTTGAAGAGACATGGACACAGTCGTACCTTCGGTACCTGATAAATAATCAACTGCACGATGACCCGACAGATGCCCAACGCATATCTCGCTGGTCAAAAGCTTTCACCATCATCAATGGCGAACTGTACAAGCACAGCATTTCGGGTGTACTCCAATGGTGCGTCACCATCGTTGATGGCAAAAGCATTCTCAAAGACATCCATGAGGGCATCTGCGTCCATCACGCAGGAAGATGCGCCCTTGTCGCCAAAGCTTTACGAGCTGGGTTCTACTGGCCAACCGCAATGAACGACATCAAGGACATCGTCCAGAGGTGCAACGCCTATCAAAGATATGCGAACAAGCCACACGCACCAGGATCCGATCTAAGTCCCATACCGCTGGCCTGGACCTTCGCCCAATGGGGCCTCGACATGATCAGCAAACTGCCAAAGTCCTAGACAGGAGGCAATGTCTTCCTCCTGGTCGCACTTGACAAGTTCACCAAGTGGATCGAGGCCATGCCTGTCACTAACCAAAGCGGCAAAACTGCCGTCAAGTTTTTTGAGTCCATTGTCTACAGGTTTGACGTGCCTCACAACATCATAATGGACAACGGCTCAAACTTCATCTCGAAGGAATTTTGAGCTTTCTGCGGGAACCTCGGCATCAATATATCCTACGCCTCCGTGGCGCACCCATAGACCAATGGACAGGTCGAAGAGGCCAATGGCCTCATAGGCAGTGGCATCAAGAAACGACTGTTGTTCCCACTCGAAAGGCTTGCGGGAGCCTGGGCAGACGAGCTATCCTTCGTCCTTTGGAGCCTGCGCACAACGCCAAATAGCTCAACCGGCTACACTCCCTTCTTCATGGTGCACGGAGCCTAAGCTGTGCTACCCGCCGAGGTACGCCACAAGGCCCCACGGGTTGTCGCTTACAACGAAGTCGAATCATCGGCAGCACTCGAAGACACCGTCGACACACTCGACGAGGCAGCGGTCTATCAGCAGAGCCTTCGCAACTACCACAACCGCCGGCTGCACCCAAGGTCCTTCGTCGAAGGAGTCCTCGTCTTGTGACTCAAGCAAGATGGGCACAAGAAGCTCGAGTCACCCTGGGAAGGACCCTACATCGTCACTGAAGTTATCCCAGGTGGCGCCTACCGCCTCATGGATGTTGCATCAGGATTCGAATACTCCAACCCCTAGAATACCGCACGACTGCGATGCTTCTACCCCTAGTTACCCTTTACTTTTAATAAGGCTATTCAGCCAAGGCCACTCAGCCAAACAATGTACCTCCCCGTTTGCTATGAATAAAAGCTAAGTTCCTTGGCCCAAACATCTTTTTCTCCTTACATTATTTCTCGCTAAATGCGCTCGGGGGCTACGCCTCACCTTACGACTTCGTCGACTGCAAACAACGCATACAACCCGAGTAGCTGATCACGTCAAGCTAACAAAAGGGACATGCACATTACAAAGCACCACGTGCCAATACATATAAAATCTTACAAAGGGCATTACCAAGCCCACTCGAATAAATACAAATTGTACATCATCTCGTTTTATTTACAGGACCTAATTGTTCTGGAGCATCACATTCGCCCGCTGCTCGAACAAATCTACAATTTCTTCTGCGTACTACGCCACAGCTGCGTAATGAGGGCGCATGTCCCATAAGCTACCATCTGGTCGAAGGGACGGCCCAGTCGCAACCGCTGCAAGGTTGACATCACGACGATGCAATCGAACGAGAGACAAGGCTGCCTTGACCCCAGCAATCAACTGATGACGTACCAACTCCTTGACGTGGCCTACATTTTGAAATTTCCCAAGACCCAGAAAAGTAGAAGGCGCGGCATCCAAAACATAGTTTAAAAACCGAATCGGTGATCGAACCGGTCAGGCTATCGGTTCATCGGTTCACTGGTCCAACCGCTGGTTCATCTTTCAATAGTTGGACCGGTAATTAAGGTTTACATTATTTTAATTAGTGTAATAGAGAAATAAAGTGGTCAAGTACCATAGCTTACTACATATTAGCACATAAGGAGCAGTGGTCTTGTTGTTAGACCATGCATGTTGAGGCCCACGGCCTGTGCTGCAAGCGCATGGGTTCGAATCCCCTCCAACACATATATATTTTAGCATTTAGTTGGTTGTTTATCCTCTGAGCGGTTGGACCCGTCAACGGTTTTCTTCGATTTTCTCCGGTTTTCAAAACTATGATCCAAAGGGAACATGACGGACCAAATGTCCGCAGGTGATGACGTCGCCTGCTTCAGCACCCGAAGAACCTGGTGTACGCGATCTTGCACCGTCGCAAGGACGATGGCTCGATCACGATCCATCCAAAAGAAGCCACCAGCTTCCAGGTCTTGTTGCGTCAGGCAATTCATCCGAATTACGACGTGCTCCTTCTCTTCCCTCGGAATGAGATTCACATCTGTAAAAAGCATGGAATGAGCCAGCATACAACAAGGTGCACCCGAAAGAACATCGGTTCACGAAGACTCACATTGAAGTTGCTCACCCATCTGCCGCAATTCCCCAAGTAAGAACTCCTCCCTGGCAGTGGCTCGCTCAGCCTTGGACTTCCACACATCTGCGTGGCCTCGAATGCTAAGGATATACTTTTCTAGGCTACGGACACGATCACGCAGAAAAATCAATTGTGAAGCATCATCCAAAGATGGTCGCGGCTCAGGATAAGTCGGAGTGACACCTGGAGCCTCACCCAAAGGATCCTAAAGGCAAATAAGCAAGTATAAACATCACAAGTACTTTTGGCAGCAGCTCAAAGATAGACTTATATACATAAATAAAGCCATCTCGTGGCAAAGTTGGATTTGTTCATTAGCAGGATGTTACAAAATGCAGCAAAAGAAAAAGCTACGCTAGCTACAGTAGAAAGGCCTAAGCATCCGCATCCGAAGCAGCCTCGAAGCCAGAATTCCTGCTCTTGGCCTCATGCTGCTGCTTCGCCGCGTAATCGTCCAGGAGGTCGATGAGCTTAGGCCGATAGCGCTTACAGCGAGAAGCAAAGAGGGCGAAAGATACCTCAGAGCCATCCTCCACCGTCGGCATCTTGGACATGACCTGAGGCAAGTCCAGCTCGGCTCCAGATGCCATCTCCATGGCCAGCCCCATGGAAGTGTCTGTGGCATCCCGCAAAACCACTACTAGAAAATCGCGTTGTTTTTGTGCATTGCATCATCGTGACCGCATGCTCATGTCATTATGCCGCATTGCATTTGAGCATAGTCATCATCTTGCATTTGCTGGCATAAAACTATTGCGGAAAAACCTGTTCTTGTTTTCTAAAACGCCCCGTCTTTGTTCAAACACAAAACCCGGGTCTCCGGAGTATTTTGTTTTGTCTGCTATCGGTTTGCAAAAGCCCTGTTTGAAATAAATAAAATATTTAATAATTTTAGGGGGGCAGTCGAACGGGCCGATTCGACCCAGTCGACCACCCCAGAATAAAACGGTCCAACCTAGAAACCTTTTTCTACCAATCCTAGACTACCCACCCCTCCAGCCACATCACCTCCTCCACTCGCAGCGCGCCACATCATCCCTGGCCAAGCCCTACCCAATCCCCATATGCCACCTGGCCCACCCCCACTCCCTCCTCTCTCACCCTGCCACCCAACACACCCCACCCACACACAGAGAACACACACCCCACACGCCATCGACCCAGCATCCCCACCCCGGCCCCACCACACCTCTCTCCTTCCCCCACGCGCCCTCCTCTCCCCCACCCGCGTCTTCCACCTCTCTTCCTCTCTGCCGGCGCGCCCCACCGCCCTCCGCCCGCCGGCGCCACCAGCAGCCTCCTTCCCCGCCGCCGGCGCGCCCCGTTGGCCGCGCTCGCCCCGCCTCCGCGACGGCCGCCCGACCTCGCCTCGCTCCCCCTCCTCCTCCGCGCGGGCCGCGCACGCCATCGCCGGCGAGCCCGCGTCGGCCTCGCCCGCTCCCCGCCCCTCCTTCCTCGCCTTCTGCCTCCCTCTCCTTCCGCCCTCCTCGGCCACGCCCCGCGAGCACGCCGCCGTCGCCAGGCCGTCCCCTCCCCGCTGCCGCTGCTGCGTCCTCCGGCAAGCCGCGCCACCGCCGGAGCTCCTCCGCCAGTCCCCGTCGCCTCTTCCCCCGCCGGCTGTCGCCCCAGAGCTCGCCGCCGACGGCCGCGCCCAGCACCGTCCGAGCCGCCCCCTCCCGCGCCCCGCTCGGCTCCCGTCGCCCGGGCCCCGCCCTGCTCCGGCCAGTACCTCGCCGGCCCGCTCCGCCCGAGCCCTTCCCTCCCCGACGCTCGCCCTGCAGGCCTCATCCTCGCCTTCGTCTGCCTCCCCATGCTCCACCCCCTCGCGAGCACCCTCTCCGGCGACCCCCACCCCGCATGCTGCAATCTCCCGGCCCCGATGACCCTGTCGTGTCTCGGAGATGGCGCGACTAACGGTTTCCAAGCCCGCCTCGATAGCAAGACGAACCGGAAAAACGGCGAAGACGACCCGAAGACCCCGTACCCAAGGTCGTCGACATAGAAAACCCCAAGATCTCCTTCATGGAAATCGAAGCCGAACCCGGAGACCTCCGTCATGGATCATCGAGCACTTCTACAGGTACCCACGGGATGACATGTTCTTCACCCAAGGGCGACAAGGCTCTCTTCACGGATTTCGAGACCCCGACATCGAAACGACAAGATCATCGTCATAGAACCCGAAGACCACATGTGCGACAAGTACTCCCTCGAGGACGCCGAGTGCTTCACCCCGGACGCCAAGACCGACCCGATACGGGGACACGACAAGATCTTCGCGACGACAAGATCGACACCGACCGGGGCGAGTCCGATGCGCCCCCGACACCGAACCAAGTCCTCCTTCCCAGATGCGACAAGATCTACCCCGTTACCCGAGAACGATCCCGCCGAGACCGAACCCGTCGAACCCTGGACCCTGTCGAACCCCGAACCCCCGGATCCCCAAGGTCTGCCGAACCCTAATGTGTGACCCTGATTCGAGCCCCTATTTTATAAATTGCCAACTATATAAATTGTTGCATATTAAATTGTCATGCATGCATACTTGTCATGTGGTTTGGGGGCCTTATGCCGATTCACCTCTAATTAAATATGGGGCCCATATGCGGGCAAATCTAGTCTTATATCGGCCTCATTTAAATTTGAGTAGCGAACCGGTGCTATCTTGCTTTGTTAAAACAACATTTAAAATGCGGGGTATCTAAGCAACATGAACCACCTAAATATTTGTCGGGACCCCGGTTCCACTTAATATTGCCTAATTGCATCGCATCTTTGTCATGTCATGCATCATACATGCATCATGCCCGATCTTCTGCCGTCGTATTAAATAGTGCATCCGGTGTTTCTTCTAGTGTTTTGCTTCTTCGCGGATAAGGCCGTTGAGTTGATGCGAGTGTCGACCCGATCTTCGGATGAACCTTCGACAATGTTTTCAGGCGAGCATCTTTCCCTTTCTACCTATCTTACTTTTATAGTATTTATTCCCTCTTGTTGATCTATTGCTATCTGTATTGCGATGCTCTAGTTTTTCGTACCCGTGATATCCCTTGCAGCCTTATATTGCCTTGGACACCTCCTATTACCTGTTGATTGGTAGATAGCTGGACTTGCGCTTCGTAGTCGCTTTCTCAAGTGTTGTTGCGTGTCGTCAAGTACCACAGTTGTTGGAGAATTGCCGCCTGTTTAATGTTGGAGATGATCACGGCTTTATTTATTGTTCACTTTAATTATTGCTTAACAACTAAAATTGAAGTAGGTAAGCAGAGGCACAGGTGGGCAATAGATGTTATTTGGTTGTTAACCGTCCACTTGTGTCCCGTAGGACCCCGAGTGCTTGATACCTGTTCCTTGATTTATCGCGCTATCCACATACGGGGAATTATGGGCCCCCCTGAGCCAGAGCTTGATTCATTCTTATTTCTTGGGGCCACAAACTAGTTTGAGGTTTTATTTACGATCCTGTACTTATGCCATGCTTTACTGCTTTATTTACGATTGTGCGAGGAGCACACTGTACTGTTTAGGATCGGGACACGATTCCGCGGTGTCGACAAGCCCAGTTTTGGGTTCCCAGTCGTTCACAGCCGTCCACCCAAACCTCGGGTCCGTCTCGGAGTCAGCTAGCTTCGTTGCGGGTGTACTCCAAGGGGTGGCCCCCTGAAATATTTCTGAATCCTGTGATTGCTTTGTCATGAAGGCCTCGTTGGGTTTTGATTTGGTTTTTCCGAGGTTGATCGTGTGTGTGTTGCTATTGGTGCACCCCGGCCGGGCAAAACTTTCTGAAAGCCGTGTCCGCGGTTATGGACGACTTGGAGCACAGTATCTCGATCATAGACAACTATAACTAAAGTAGTGCTATAGATTTGACTTTATAATGACTAGTAATCAGCTTCACTATAATGGAATGACTAAATAAAACTGCCAACAATTGCTTGTTTGGGTTGTCGCTTGCGACCATGGAATCTGACTAGTAAGTATTGCAACTACAACGGAATGGCTAAATAAAAGTACCAACAACTGCTGGGTTTTGGGGTTATCTCATGCTAATTGTATCTGACTAGTAAGTGTCGCAACTACAACGGAATGGTTAACTAAAATTGCCCACTGTTTATTATACCAGGACGCTTATCTATACCTGACTAGTAATTGGTGCAACGATAACTGAACAAATAAAACTGCCAACGGTGTGAGTTCCTCGGTGGACTTCCTCGTTTGGTCTCGAGGGGGAAATACCAGGATGGGATTGTTTGGTGTAAGATTCAGGTTGGATCCGGATAGGTCTTTCTCACCCCTCTCTAATAGCCGCCAGTTGTATCGAGTCTCTATAGGTTGTTTAGCGCTTGCTGCCGCTGCCGCTTCAGTCCACCATACCTATGTAGGCGAGGACCGCCGAATTCTAGTCTCGCCGTGTACTGGCCTCAGTACTGACGCTCCTCTTTTTCCTTTGCCCTTTGTCGGCACCCCTTTTGTTTAAGCAGGTTTGAGCTCGACGTCGTTAGCAGGGTTACCCTTCCGGCTTGGCCTGGGCAGGGTTATGGACGCCATTGGTTATTCTTCAGGGCTCTTAGCCCCATTTGCATCTTGTCCGTAGCCGGACGCTCTATTGTTTCAAGGTGATTTGGATCTTTGTATATTATATCTGTATTCTTGACTCATTGAGTCGCTGTTGTATATATCTGTTCTGTGGGTCCCATCGAGGACTGTTGTGTAATGTTATTACTTTGTTTTCCACCCGCACGAAAGTGCCTGGTGGGCACCTTTGAATCGTTTCTATGCGGGTTTGGCGGGAATCGCTGAAACTTGCATAGGGTCGATTCTGAGGGTGTTACAGTGTCGATGCCCTTCTGCTTGTGCTTGTACTCCGCCGGAGCTTCCTCTAACAGGCACCCGCAAGGGAGTCGGCGTCGTCGAGGGCAACGCCCTTGGGGACGACCTCCTTGTATAAGCGCATGAGCACTCTCTTGGCTTTCCCCAAGGAGCCAGCGGCAGTGGTGCAACGATCCTCAATCGCAGCAGGAGCAGCATCAGCCAAAGCATCTCCGTGCTCCAACGCACCACGATCAAACATGATGCCAGAAGCATCTGACAAGACGAAGACAAGAAGACTCGAATGATAAAGGATAAAACGCACTCGGAACACCCAAAGGGTAAAAGAACAACTTACTAGAAATAGCCTTGGCAGCAGCCATGAGCTTGTCGGCCATTTCCTTCTCCCGCGTGGCTGCAACGGTCACGAGCTGCTGCTCGCGATCTTCAGCCTCCTTCTGCAGGCGCTCCTTGTCCTCCGCAGCATCCGCGGCCTTCTTCTCTGCTTGGCTGAGGCTATTTTCGAGAGCATTCAGCCTTCGGAGTGCAGCATTATTATCATATACAACATGTAGAAGTTTCGGGTGAACACAGACAACACACTTGGCAAAACTCGAACAATAACCCAAAAGACAGCTACGCACCTTGGAGTTGCTTCAGCTGACCCTCCAGCGCCAGATGCTGCTAGATGAGGAGGTTGGTGCTATGCACAAAAGGCTACGGAAGAAACAAAACAAAGCCGATGAATAAAGGGCTCGGGGGCTCCCCCCGCAAAGCGAAAGACCAACAGGACAGATAAAAAGAACTCGGGGGCTCCCCCCACGGAGTAAAAAAGGAAACACTTACGTGTTCAGGTGTGGACTCCGAAGGTTCGCATGTTGCCTTCCGAGTTACGACTGCCCTCGCCTCCCGCCTAACGGGTTTCGGGTCATCGTCCTCGGAGTCGGCCACCACCTTGGGGATAGAAGTTGTCGGCTTCGATTCCGCCATAACTTCGTGAGTGTCCCCGTCAAGGGACTCCTCCTAAGGATTGCTGCAAGCAACTATCAGATCAGCAACAACTAACACTACTCAGACGAACAATAGAAAAAGGACTCAAGCGGAGTGACTTACGACTCAATGTCTGACAAATTGAAGACAGGAGCTGCCTTCTCCTTCTTCTTCTTGGCCGGCGGCTGTGGAGCCACCGCCCGAAGGGGCACGACAGGATAAGACGCAGACGACGCGCCTTCGTCCTCACCATGCTGCTCGAGGAACGACGGGCCCCTTGGAGTGGCTGGCATAGACCCATCCGAAGATTCGCTCCGGGAACGCTTTCGGGTCCACCCTTCGCTCGGCTCGAGGGCTTCCAGGGTAGGAGATTGCGTCGGAGGAAGCTCGGATTCAGAATCCACAACTTCGTTATCTGGCACAACCGGAAATTTCTCAGGTAGAGGGGGCATCATCCCAGCTACCTTGAGTCCCTGCAAACAAAAGATAGAAGAGATCAGGGTTAGTGATACTAACAAAAAGCAAAGTACTAGAATAAGCGCAACGCGCAAGCTACAAGTTTTCCACCTGCGGAACTGCATTTTTGGCCCTAAATGGGGGGTCAAGGACTTCCCCGGGAGGTCCTCATCGGCCTTGAACTTCAGTAGGGTCCGAAGAGCTCTGTCAAGGTCACCTGAAGACAGCTCCTCAAGTGAGACCCTCGTCAGGTCGCTGCGGCCAGCATATAGAAACATCGGGTGTGCCCTCGCTTAGAGCGGCTGCACCTGACGCTTGAGGAAGGTGCGAATAATATCGACACCATTGACCTCCTTGTCGACCACCAGCTGGAGTGCCTCCACGCAACGGTAGAGCTCCTCCACCTCCGCCGTTTCACCCTCCAAGACATGGTTCTTCCACGACCTCTTCGGGATGATTTTCTGAGCGGGGTCGAAAGGGGCAAGACCATATTCTTGTCCGTCCAATTTGGTGTCACAGATATAGAACCACTTCTTCCGCCAATATTGGATGGACTCGCACATGGAAAAGGAGAAGAACAAGATAGAAGAGTGAATGGAAATAATGCAGCCGCCGAGCGGATAACACCGCCGGTGCCGGACTGCCTCTTCACAGAATAGAGATTCTGGAAGAGGCCAAAGTGCGGCTCGATACCGAGCTAGCACTCGCAAAGCGTGATGAAACAAGAAATATTGAGGAGAGAATTGGGAGACAGATGATGCAACTGAATCCCATAGAAAAAGAGGAGTCCACGAAGGAAATCGTGGACAGGAAGAGAAAGACCGCGGACAACAAAGGCGTAGAACATCACTCAAAACCCTTTGGGTGGGCTGGGGATTACCTCGTCGCCCGGAAGGATGGCATCCTCCTTGTTCTTGGGGATCAACCCAGCATCACGCAGCTTGCGCAGATCCCCATCGCGCATGTCAGTGCGCTTCCACCCGCCGTCAGTGGCACGGGCTGTGGCGGCGACCTTCTTGCCGCCACCGGTGGGGCTCGAACCAGCTCCAGCAGTCGTCTTCTTTGGCTTGCCCATCTTGCAGCGGCGATGGCGGCAGTGCGAGCGCAAGAATGCAAAGGGAAAGGTGTGCAGAATGTCCAGTGCGCAACGGAGGGCAGTGAAGCTCGCGAAAATGGAGGCAAAGTTGAACAAATGGCGAAGGGTAAAAGAGAAATCACTGTTTACCTTCGGTATAAAAGGAGGAGGACGATGCACACGAGCCGTCGATCGAGAAGCCCTAGCGTGCCACTCAAATATAACCATACATGTGTCAGCACTACACCGAACCGTCGTCAGCACGCCGTCCACTACACACGGAAACCGAGGAGGCACCATAATTTTTGCCACGCCTACGCGTGACCAGTCAACTTCAAGTCAGGCGATGGGACCAACAATCGTCTCGTCGCATCACCTATGCTGCCGCAGACGGTTAAGATCACCAATCGTTAGCACTGACGTCATCAAGGCAAAAACAGCAACGGCTCGGAGATTTCGGTTGATCAATCAAGTACTTACTCGAATCTACGATTCAAGAAACTACTCGGGGGCTACACCTATCAGGAGCGCTGGTCGCGCACCTGAGAAATGACTAAGGTAACTACACCTTGCAATTATCTTCGAGTCCTACGTCGAGTCTATGACTCCACTACGGACTCGGGGGCTACTCCCATAGGGAGCATTGGTTGAGCATCCAAAAAAAATTGTGTCTACGACTCGAACAGACACTCGGGGGCTACTCCTATAGGGAACGCTGGCCGCGCACCATATGAATTCTTCGACTGCGATCCTTTGGATCAAATATGACAAAATCTTTCAACACCGCATACGCACCTCATGCCAGATTGCATCTGCGCACCCCTGTAACTTTCGGTTCTGTCGTAATCAAGAACAGACAAGCAGGAGTAGGGTTTTCCCTCCGGGGGCCTGAACCTGGGTAAACCTCGTGTCCCTGTGTTGCTTGTCTGTTAACCGTTCCGTAACTTTCAGCATCCCTATCTTCTCCAAAACCCAAGTCCATAACAATGAGCATTGACGAGATCGAACCTCCTCAACCACTACCCCGAAAACTTTGAAGATCGCCACCCAGCAAAGCCACCCACGAACATGCGCCTCCACGGTCTGGACGCCACCATCGTCGTCTCACCGAAAACACCATCGCGAGGCCTAGAGGATGGACTAGGAGAGCGCAAGGAAACGAGAGTGGCAGTCCCGCGTGGGAGGGAACTACCTCCACAGCCGTAGAGGTAGCCGACCGAACACGGCAGCAGGAGCGCACCAGGCCTCCCTGGCCCAGCCGGGCCTGCAAAGCTCCCACCACCATGTTGCAGCAAGACGGCGATGGCGCCGCCACCACCCCGAAGCCCAGCTCCCCACCTCCACCTCCAGGGGACACGACGGCACTAGCTGCACCGTCGGCCCGTGCTAGCACATTTGGGCCCCGAATGGGCCCAGATCTGGGCCACACGGGCGCAACCACCACTAGATGGGCCCCGAATGGGCCCAGATCTGGGCCACACGGGCGCAACCACCACTAGCGAGAACCACCTCGCTGCCCGCCGCCAAGGGTCACGCCACCACGCCGGAGTCCACCCAAGTCCGTGCCAGGTCACCCTACCACCGGACCGCCGCCTAGGAGCATCGCTCAGGTGAGGCCCGCCCCGCGAGTTCATAAAATTTCAGGCAACTTACGAATAATCAGTCCCTACAAATTATGTAACCGACAAGTGATCCAGTCGAGCAATCAACCACATAACATGATTATTCAAACAACATAAATACGTCATGAGGCCACCAGTTCATAAAACTCTTGACACATCTAAATTATGAAACTGCAACCAGCAGTCAAGCTTCATCATTCACACGGGGGAACTAGTCCTGCAGGGAACATGTTAACAACACAAGCTGACAGTACACCACACAAGGGCTACTTTGACAAGAGCAAATGGTGCTACATTTCCCGACTTCTTTCCCCTCTCATACACCTAGATTGCAGGAAACGCTCCAGAGATACAACAACGACAACACATACTTCAGTCCTACAGTTAAATAGCCTAGCTCTTCTTGTGCACTGTACACCGCCACGTTTTAGTTTGCACCAGCAATAGGGAGCTGACGCCATAAACAGTGCATCTCCTCACCGGGGATGGTTTTTGTCGGGAGCAATTACCTCTTCCGCCTTTTCGGCTCAACCTGCAGTTGATGAGCCAAAATTAAAGAAGGATATGAGAAAAGAATGCGCTGAGGAAAAGCTATATCTCATACTATTAAGTTCATCTTCACTGTGGAACACATGAATTGAGATGCTAATGGATGATAATATCCTGTGTTAGGCCTGACGATCTACAACAAAAAATCCTATCGCTGGTATTAAGCAGATGACAAATTACTCTTGTCAGAGTTTTAATAATTTATTCCAAGAAAAGGTCCAGACTTAAGAATAATCTTTATTTGAACAAAATCTGACTTTTTTTCACTAGATATACAATCTCATGACGTACCTATAATTTTGAAGAAGAGATGTGTTTATTTGCGGGCTACACAAAAAAAAGACAAATATGTGGTTTAGAGCTTCTCTAGCAGATAAAATAAAAATGGTCACACCCGCAAAATAACTGTCTTTTACAGTTTTGGTGGGGAAAAAATGGACCTAATAGATCCCGCAGAAGTGGTCAAACCCGCACAAGTTTTGCAGTTTCCCGCATACCAACATCTATATACCCCAAATATCCAGTGTTCGAGTCGCTTTTAAGGTAAACTGCAAAATGGTCAATACTTGACGTGTCGGGAAGTTCAGCGCCAACCGTCGCCAGACAGTCCCTGCTCTGGCCAAAATCCGCCGTGTAAGCTCAATTCCCGTGAAATTAAACCCAAAATCAGACGAACCGTCCTGATTTCGACGGATCCTGGCTGTTTCCGGCCGTTTTTCCGGCGAGCACACCATGCCGAGGCAACCACCATGGGAGGAGGCGCTTGCTTGTGGGAGGAAGCAGCAGGGCAAGGAGGTGCGAGGCTGGACCAGACACGACAGCGCTAGAGCTCGTGGGGGAGGCGCAGCTAGAGCTCATGCAGGAGGCGGCCGGCCGACTTCACCATGGCAACGTAAAGCGCGAGATGCGGCAGGCGGCGGGCAGGAGGGTGGAGCAGGCGGCGGGCGGGAAGGCAGCACCGACAGCCGGTGACGGCAGGTTGGGCGGCACTGTGGCCAGGAAGCCCAGGCTGTGTAGGAGTACTTCCAGGTTAGAGGAAGAATATGATTTGGGAAAGAAAATGGGGGAATATTCAATTTTACGGTTCCAGATACGGGTTCTATTCCGCGCGGACGCTTTTTTAGCCTAAAAGCTCGTTTGCAGTTTCCCGCATACGGGGTTTTGCGGTACCACAATATGCGGTATCTGCTAGAGAAGCTCTTATAATAGATGTACTACTCCCTCCGTCCCAAAACAATATGTCGCAGATTTGTCTAATTGGATGTATCTATACACTAAACAGATATGTCCGAATTTAAACAAATTTGCGACATCCTTTTTGGGATGCAGGGAGTATTTGCTAGATCCACGAAGCTGTCTTTTTTGTGCATCGCACAAAGAAACATATTTATCAATGAAAGTTTACAAGTATGTAGAACACATTTTCGTTATGCAGATTTTTTTCAATTTTTTCGACCTTTTTTTAACATGTTCTATTTTTATTTTTTTGGCTCCAAGGCACCACAGAATCCAAACGATCGCACTCATAACAAGAAAAGATTGCTAGCATATGTAAGATTGCTTCCAAGAGACTAACTAATGTTCTACAAACACAATATCATAATCTTCTTGATAAGAGACAATAAGCATGCAGAGACTCAACGAACTCATGACAACAAAGCTAACTATACATGTGCACTTGTTCAGTCAACACCAAACATTTTCCATGGAATAGTTGAGGAACAAAGGAAAGAAAAGCCAACTTTGGAAATGAAATTCTTGAAGTTCAATACAGTGAGATATGGTAAATCTATTCAGAACCAGAACATTAATAAACAGTAGTTCAAAAAAAGAGAAAATAACTTCACTGACCTTAGAATCAGAACTTGGTGAGCTCGGGTATGAATTTGAAGGTCTCTTTGTGCCATTTTCTTTAGCACAATCCGAGCACAAGAAATTATCTATCTTCTTGGCCTGCTCAATGGTCATTTCCATACAGGTTGGATGGAACCTGCACAGGTTGAAAGGTACATACTAGGTAAATATGCAAGTAAAGAAGGTCAACGGTAGCTTACAAAGAATGGAAAATGAAGCTGTAGGATAACAAATAGCAATATTTTGCTGAATATTTTGTATGCAAATAGAAAGGTCACTGTGCCATAAATATATTCTATTGGTGGCAGTGGAAAGTAGGAAAAGAAGCGCTAGACACTGAACCTGATTGGTGGTCAGATAATATAGAACTGCAATGGGAAATTAGCTGAAGCAAATACTCTTAAAAGGATACAAGTACTCCCTCTGTTCTTATATACAAGGCCACAAACTCATATTCCAGATACCAAGAAAATATAACTAACTAATAAATAGCAAGATTAATTATATGGAAATACTCTCGTGGCCCGGTCTAATTAAATGAATTGCATGTGGTGCCTCTTTATATATGGTTGCATGCCATGTTTGCATTAATGAGCAACCTTTTACGATGTAGAAATCTAGTTAATTTTTCTCGATTAGTGTTTGTGGCCTTGTATAGATGAAAATTGTATTTTTGAGAGTGGCCTTGTATACAAGAACAGAGGGAGTAATACTAATCCAAAACAGGCGACCTTTCAGCATGAAACTAGAAGAAGAGACGAACATCACTTTGCATTTTTATGAAGTAATAAATGGCAAGCATCTCTTTTGTTAAATCTTTATGGAGTAATAATATGCAATTCTGTGTTCCTCGAGATGATACTCTGTACGTCTCTAGATTAGGTGCCCCTTCAACAAATAACATGATGAGAAGCAATGCTTTACCCACAGATAATAACCATTTTTTATAGGATTAAAAATAAGGATGTATGCTTTAAAACACAATGAACATGGTGCTTGTCTCGAATAATGATTCTACTCTCTGACATTGAATGTCTACAAGATGTACATATTTCTGTAGAGCGGACATTTTTTAAGATAGAAAAAGGTGAAAAATGGAACTTCTATGAACACCAAGAAGCCTTCAGTTTTGAGTTCCAACCAATATTCACTTATTTCAGTTCCCAAGCATAGGGATAATGGCATCAGAGCCAGCTAAATAGAGTTAGGTCACTATTTCTCAAACCAAGAAAAAACACAATGCACATGCTGAAACATAGCACAAGTCACACAGCAAAGAGACTGCTGAATTTTCTAAGAGAAAAGCAGTCCTTTTGATGATATGAGCTTAACACTTCCTTTAAATTATGTTGTACTTGACAATCTTCAGCCCTAACTAAACATTTAACTTGGCTTTCCAATGAAAACCCCCAGGTATAAGACAAACTAATCCATAACGCACGTTGAAAAAAAAAAGATATAAGCCTGATAGGCTAAAAGCAGCTAACTGCTGATGCTTCCTGCTGGCAATATAGCCAACAAACTCAGACACCTGAACTCTGAAGAGGAAAGATGCCATTTTCTCAGATATTTACCAGTCTTTGCATCCCTCACACTGCACCATGAGATCATCAGGGTTGTACGGCATCTCACACTTGCAGTACCTTCACAAATCAACCAAACCAGAGCAGCAGACGATAATCAGCCCCATGATGCATAGCAAGGAAACGCAAACCAGATCGATCAATGGCCGAGACAAGTATGAAAACATCACGTACACGGCAACACGGTCAGGGGTGAACGCGCCGGTGGCCGCCTTGTACTCGAATCGGCAGAAGAAGTCTTCCTGGCCGACGTTGTCGAGCTTGGTGTAGTTCTTGAAGGAGTGGACGATGCACTTGCCCTCGATGGTGTGCGCGCTCTGCGTGTCGAAGTGGTCCGAGAGGAAGAGCTCCTTGGCCCCGTGGAACTGTCGCCGGCCGCCCTTGGACTCCTCCGGCCGGTAGTACCACCGGCACCGCACCCGGACGCCCCCCCGCCCGTCCGACTCCAGGCTCTCCACCCGAGCCACGTACGGCTGCTTGTCCGTGTCCGACGGCCGCATCAGCACACAGTCCCCGACTTCGAATCATGAAACCAAGTCATCAAACAAAGAGCAAATCTTGGCGCCGATGGCGACACAGCAGCATCAGGAAGGAGAGTAGGTACCTTGGACGACCTTGGTGGTGCCCCTGATGGTGTAGGAGTCAACGTCCCTCTTGCCCTGCTTGGTCTTGGCCATGGAGGTCGGGGTTGGATCGGGAGGAAACCCTAGGAGGCTGGAGCTGGGGGAGAAGGGAAGGGGGAAGGTGTGGTGGCCACAGCTCCGTTCCGACCAGAGAGGAGACCGGGGAGGGAGGGCTAGTTTGGGGATTTCTCGGGGAGCAGTGAAACGGAGGTTTGAATCCAAGTGGCGTCCTAGCGTCCTCCGCCGTCCGATGGAGCCACCACGGCAAGCAAGTTTTGAGGCATTGATGTGTAATCAGAACATTGTCTCAACAGCACCTCCACTTGATAGCCGTTTTCGAACCGAAATCCAAACCAAAATAGCGCCGAACGGAAATAAATTTTTTTGCTGAAAACGTCCACTTTTTCACTCGCATTCCCAGGCCGAGTTTTCATGCCGGTGTTTTTTGCCAAAATTTGGCTCAAATTCGACCAGTTTTCGCGCATAGTTCGGCATAATATGAATACAGGACAAAGTTCGGCCTACTTCAACATGAATTTAACATAGTTTGGCATAAAAATAAACATAGTTCGGTATACAATAACAATACAACATAATTTGGTCTAGTTCGGTCAGTTATGATCAGCGCCTACGTGTTGCCCCTATGTATCCATAGGTGCTCAACCAAATCATCCTGTAGTTGTTGATGCACTATCAGATATCGGATCTCCTGACGCATGGCGATGAAGATAGCCCAGGTTGGAGGCACCTGGTGATCAGGCTCTGTAAGAGGTCCCTGTCTATAGTATGGCTCGTTCTGCTTGACCAAACTCACTGGGTCCTTCCTCTCATCATCAATGATCATGTACATCTGATCTTTCGATCAGGTCAGAGCAGGGAACCGAACAAAATGCAAACCTCTATTGGAGTACACCAAATGTGTCGTGGTATTGCCGACGAGTACGTCATGGGGGGTCCTCACAGTGCGTGTTTAGAGACATGGGTTAAGGCGGATGGTTGACGGGTACGAGGTAACACAGCTTACCCAGGTTCAGATCCCACAATGGTGGCGGAATCCTACTCCTGATATAAATCACTATAAGGGAAATACGCCGAGTTACAGGGATTGGTTCGTTGTGCGAGGTGCGTCGTAGTCGACACTAGGTTGCTGAAGTTGCGCCCTAAAGGCTCCCATAGGCCTGACTTATATAGTCGCCAGGTCTTAGGGTTATAGGGAAAAGTCCTAGCCGGACAGGTTACAGAGTCCTACACCGTCTATTATTAGTCTTGTGTATCTTGCACTCCAAGGCTCCGGGTACGTTGGTGACTCCACCGTAGCCTTCCTTTATCCGGCATGGGCCTCCCTTCTAGATCCATCTAACTGGGCCGCCCAGCAGGCCATAGGTCATGCTACCGACTATGGGCCACCCGGGTTATCCGAATAAGTGACATGCTATGAGGATACCCATATAGCATATCCCCAAGAGTAGCCTCCGGAGAACTCTGAGATCTTGCGCCGTCTTGCCTCTTCAGATGAATGTTCCGTCTAGTTGGATGTCGGTAAATCGTCAAGCAATATCTTGTAGTCCTCCAAAAGAACCCTGCAAAGCTTTCTCCGTCTTCAACTTGTAAGCCGGAAAAATGTTGAATCTTCTATCGTACTCTTCCATAGTCGGATTGAATCCGTCTATGTCAGAATCTTCGATGTGACGGCTCATCTACCCATGTCAGCTAGGACGACGTAGGCTTAGGTCAGCGACGCCTCGTAACTCACACATGCAGAGAACGCAATCATATCCGATTTTCCCGCGCGAGCGATACGAACCATTGGCGGCGACGGTTGGAGACGTGGCAAAATTTTCGCGCACGTTCGCGAACACGTCGTCTACGCGGCAACCGTCCGATCAAGCTGCACGAATCTTGACGCCGAGGATGATAAATAGTAACCGTGGGGAAATTTCCGCTTTTTACCTCATTCTCCTCGCATCATCTTCTTCCTCCAGCCGCGTGTCTCCTCGAGCTCTCCGCGAGAAACCTCGAAAAAACCCTAGCTCCAATCTGCACCAGTCGCACCCAATCCTCACTCCATGGCTAGCAGTAGCACTTCTCCATCAATGGCGGCGTCGAGCGAAGCCGCGGCGAAGCCGGCGAGCTCCATCGTCGTGCCCCCAGAGGGTTTGGTCATCCCCGCATCGGCGATGATCGAGTCCACCGGCGGCGACCCAAATTTGGCGGCGCTAGAGCCACTGGAGGAGGAACCAGACTCGCACAAGGGCGACTGGTGCGGCTCGGACATCACCGACCGCGATATCCAAGAGATGGTCGCCGAAGGCTACCTCCCCGCGACGGAGGGACTTGCCTGGCGGGCGGCGCCGGCAGGCGAGGTGACACCTTCTCCCCAAGCCAGAGAAAAGGTGTACCTAAAAGCTCAACTGGTACGCGGCGTCTCCCTGCCCATCTCCAACTTCTTCCTCTCCGTCTTAAACCATTATAGGGTCCAGCCCCAGGACCTTTCCCCCAATAGTATCTTAGTGCTTAGCAACTACGCGGCACTTTGCGAGGGATACCTAGGGATAAAGCCTAGGTTAGACCTTTTTGGGTACTTTTTCACCGTCAAACGTGAAGCCGGACATAGCAAGGAAGAGCTTAGGAACTGTGGCACCATAAGCTTCAAGATTCGACCTGGCCGGCGGTTCCCCGACATCGTCGGCCATGATTCCTACAAGAATTGGCAACGGATGTACTTTTACGGCCCAGACATCCCGCTGGCTGGCCGACAAGTTACATATCCGGACTTCGTTGACGGAGCCGCCGCTGAAGCCTCATCATGGAGATCCCAGGCCTCCCTTCCCTTCGACCTCGACGCTTCTCGTGCGATAAGGCGGATCGAATGGTTTGTAGAGACGGGTTTGACCGGCTTGGACCTAGCCATGTGCTGGTTCATTAGGCGAATCCAACCTCTACAGCACCGCGCGAAGCTCATGCACGAGTATACCAGCGATAGAAGGGATAGCCTCCGCATCTCCGTGGATAACTTCTCGAGCGACTCCGTCAAGCTCCGCCTTAAGGACATCGTCAAGGTGAAGGATAAGAAGCGCGGCTTCACCATCACCTACGACATGTTCGTAGACGGCAAGTGCCCAAAGGTAGGTTTTTATTTTCTGTGTATGACATATACTCCAGTTCTTCCGTCTTGCAAATGTCATTTTATCTAACACGGTGACTTATTACTTAACAGCTTAGCGATCTAGAGGAGGGCAACCTGGCTGCCCAAATCTACGATCCAAAGATGAAGGAAGTCATGGTCGTGTCCGACGACGAATCTCCGTTGGCGCGGAAGCGGAAGAGCTCCACCTCTGACGCTGCCGACGAAGGCAAGAAGAAGAAGACGGAGGGTGGAGCCTCCAAAAATACTACCGACGCCCTGGAGGCGGAAAAGAGAAGAACCACCGGGATCCCCTTTGCCAAAGCACCCCCACTAGTGTAAGCTTCTCATTCTCCGACATTGTCTATTTATCTGTCTTGTTCCTGTACTTACGCATTTTGCATGTTTCAGGAAGAAAGCCACGACCAGCCTCAAGAAGACCTCCAAAACTTTGGGGGCTTCTCGAAATATCAAAGACATGCTGCATCAAGACGCCTCCCCCGCTATCACCCCTACTACTCCTGCCGTCAAGCCCTCGTCTGCTCCGACAAGCTCACAAGCTAAGGAGGCATCAGGCCCTTCCGCCATGGAAGTGGATTCTGGTGCCTCTACCGAACTCGCTGTTGTCGGCGAGCAGGCAACGCAGGAGAGCACCGCTTAACAAATGGCTGAAGCTCCGGCTAAGGATGCCATTGGTGGTGACAAAGCGGTGGTGGAAGCTGGTACTTCTGCCGAAGGCGGCGCCCTTGCTACCCAGAAACCTTTTGAGTTCCCCAAGATAATCTATCTGGCACTTACGCCGAGCAGCACAACTCTGGTTCCTGGAGCAGCACCGACATCTCCGACATGCGGTCTTGAGGAGCTCCTCCGACAAGCAGAAATATTGCGAGGAAATAGCATCTCCTTTGGCAAGCTGCTAGCCGAGAGCTCTACAAACCTCAAAATCATTGCACTTGTAAGTTTTACTTTGCATTTTGCATTTCATATGAGTATCCCACTGTAGCCCCCGAGGATGTAGACGAAAAACCATAGGTTTTGCATCTATATGCTCTAAGACTGACTAAGCTAGAAAACTTATCACTGTAGCCCCTAAGCATGTAGATTGAATGAAATGTTCCGACTAGATGCTTTAAGAGTAGCATACACAGTGTTTATAAATTTCAGCATTGTAAGCCCCAAGCTTCTAGTTGTAACTGAATTAGTTCTGACTAGATGCTTAAAGAAAGCTAAGCATATACCCGAGTTGAAAACTTTATACAGTAGCCCCCAAGCTTCTAGTTGCAACTGAATTAGTTCCGACTAGATGCTTAAAGAAAGCTATGCATATTCCTAAGTCAAAAACTCTCGCTGTAGCCCCCGAGCGTCTAGGTGGAAAATTTCCGACTAGATGCTCCAAGTAGACTAAACAACGGTTTAACTTTGTTCTTTTTTCCACAGAACGAGAATGCTCAGAGGGGCATGGCCAATGACAAGTACCAGAAGATGCGCGCAGATCTTGAAGACGAAAAGGGTAAAACTGCCATCTTGAAGGAATAGATCATCAAAAACAAGTCTGTTTTCTTATTGCGCATTCCGTCTTGGTTTTGTGCCTACATTCTCCGAGTACTTACTGTGTACTTTGTTTTCTCCGACTTTGCGGAACATGTTGCCAAGGCCAAGGACATTGTCGAGCAGTCCAAGCACATCCAGCAGCTGGACAGCGAGAACAAGATCCTTAAGGAGGAGAGGAAAGACATGCTGAAATGCATGAGGATTCAATGAAGGCCCTGCAGGACTCCGCCTCCGTGGAAATCAATCGCTTGAAGGAGGAGCTTGCGATCTTAAAAGATCAAAAGCAAGCTGCTGATGAGCAAAACCAACGCCACAGCGAGGCGTATAAGCTCCTCCAACAAGAGAAAGAATCTCTGGCGGACACCCTCTAGCAGGCTAAGGCCAGCATCTTCAGTAAGTTTCCTCCGCCTTGTATTTCTGTAGTCTGGATACTTTGAATTTATTGAACTCATGTGCTCCTTGTCGGAACTTGCAGCTCCTATGGGTTTAACCCAATCGCCTCCTTCGGACAAGGAATGCATGGTTCTTGCCGGCAACTTCATCAACACCGCCATCACCCAAGCCAAAGAAATTGCCAAGCCCCTCCAGATACACATCAAGGCCTCGGACTCCGTGGCGAATGTCAACACCCGGATTTTTCAATCCTAGATGCATGTTATGCCATACATCGCAATCCCAAGATTACCATTTTTGCGAGACATAACAGAATTGGATACCATAGTACATCATCCATTACAAACGATACATAAGTTCTTACACGAATAGGGATCTCATGATCCAGTTCTTAATACAACTTCAAGCAGCGGAATACGTAATAGTAACGGTAGCATAGGCGAAGCTCCATCTTCGGGGTCACAGGCAATGCTGACGATGGGAGATGATCCTAGTTGTCGTAACCTTCCTGGGGTCCATCTTCCAGGTACTCCTCTTCATAGTCTGGCCATGGGAATAGCCAGGGACAAAGCCATGAGTATTCTTTAAGTACTCGCAAACTAATACTAACAGGTAAAGGGGTTTTTGGATAATAGGACTCTAGGCTCTAGGGTTGTTTTGCAAAAGCCAGATTTATCTCTACTAGGTTACAAAGCTAGTCACAATTTTATAACTCCTACGTGGGATCTTGTATTTCATCTCACAACTCTGTTGTGGTCAAGTCAAAGTCTCAATTCATTTCACAGGTCATTTTTGAAAAGTCTGACGGGGGAACAGTATGGCCACTCCAACTGTCCATAACCGCGGACGCAGCTATTCGAATAGTTTGACACTCTGCAGAGATTGTACACTTTCACCACAACATTCGATACATCCGTCAGGAACAAATCCTGAATTCACCATACTCAGTATGCGGATAATCAATCCTAACCTTTCAATTACACGCCCTAGTATAAGCACCTCTCCTATGAGTTTGGCCTCCCAACCATGACCAACTGTCATCTTGGGTACTGCACAGGTGGACAATCTTCACAAGGTAGCCTCAGCTCAGACCTTGGCCGTGAGGGAACTAATACTAAGGTATATAAGTTTCCAGTCAAGCCCTACCCAATATTCGGGTATTGTGGTTGTACAAGAAAATTGGAATGGTATCGCATCCAGACAACCATCAGTTTTATGAAGGGCTAAGGCTCATGCCTCAACATTTTCATCACCAAGATCATCAGGTGTTTAGAAACACATGTCCAAAACATTTCAATAGAATGATCCATCATTCCAAGGTTTTCATAACCATTTTTCCACCAAGTATTCCCATCTAAAGTTGATCAAGTTTTATGCTTAGCACTAGCATCTACAGGTGGGGGTAGTACTGATGAGGGGTGGTAAACTAGTGGAGTTTCAACTAAGTCCAACCTTATATCTTAGGCTGATATCAAGGTTTCTAACTTAGGCCAAATTTTATGCTCTTTATGCGACCTTCGGCTATCTTTCTAGTATCTATACTTCACTTAAGTGAACTCTAAGTAAGCTTTGATAAAGAAATAAAGTACTAAGCTTGCAAATAAAACTAGGATTGGTTTATCAAATGGGTATGATCACATATGCTTAAAGCATATAATAGGCATAGTAACAAGTAGGGGTTTGTTGCATCAGTAGGGTATCTTGCAAGTGTTAGCTTGCACATTTACTAGTAGTATTAGGCTTGCATCAGTGTCAATATAAGCTTGCATAGGTATAGCATCAGCTTGCCTTGTGCAGATCAGTGGTTGAAGTTCTCCTCGGCTTCTTCTTCGTAGTATCCTCCTTCCTCCTCGTATCCTTGGTCGGCACTAGCGTCTATGAATAAATACGAGGTACACAATCACCAAACAATACTTAACTACTTGCAATCATCACACACAAGGGTCCTATAGATGATCTAGCATCATCTCTACATTACAAGGTTAAGGCTTGATTTAATTCCTTTTATTTTTAGAAAAGTACTTTCTACTCATTGAAAAACTACTTAAGATTTAATATTCTCCAAACCAAACATGGGATCATGTTGACACATGTCATCACCACATATTGTAGTCCATGGGAATGTGATTTAAAGTGGTGTCACAATTTTATAAGGTTTTACCCTTTTATTTTAATTAATTAAAGTGGCTAGTAATGCCTATGGGGCATTCTTTTATTACTTGAATATTATTTCTGCAAGTAAACCTATATATTTTTATATATTATAAAAGGTATGGTTAAATTTGATTTTTGAGAGTTGGAATCAACTCAAAAGCTATTATGGTTTAAATTTGAAAAATGTTTGAATGCAGAAAAGCTTCTGCCTTGTTAGTTTTACCATGAGTGATCTATAGATCCAAATGAATTGAATCCAACGGGATTGGATTCAGCATTAACAGATCTTTCCAACAAAATTGGTTTCATTCAATTTGGTGTACTAAATCGATCTGGGTTGATTTTTGAAAATGGTTACAGAAGTGTGTTTGAATTGAAATGGAAAAAGTTTAATTTGAATAACTGGGTTGCGCGGGAAAAGTAAACGGGCCGGCCTGCTAAGCGCAGTGCTCCCGTGGGCTGCTTAAGTGAGTGTCCCCACTCGTCAGTGACACGGGGCTGGGCGAAGCGGTATGGGGCAACGTGGATCATTCGATCTAGTTCTAATCCAACGGCTGAGAGTCATCATCGACGCGAGACAACACCGGCGAGAACGAAACCTAGCGTGGCCAGTAAGGGGTGCTGGGGGCTCACCGGGGTACGGGCGAGGGGTTGGCGAGGTGGGCGAACGACGAAGTCGACGACGGTGAACTCAGGGGTGGTCGCGGCAGCTCCTGGGGTGGACGAAATCGATGGCTCCCTTCTTCTCCAGAGGCGGCAGGCTCCGGTGAAATTTCGACGGGGTGGTGCTCGCCTTGCTCTGAGAACGGTGTGACATGATCAGTGAGGAGAGGGGAGTGAGATGGTGTGAAGAAATCGAGCGGGGGTGGCCTCTATTTATAGTCGAGCGAGGGGACCGTCGGGGCGCACGGTGAGCTCGTCAGTGGCGATGTTACAGGCGGCTAATGGCATGGGCAAGGGTAGGGGACGGTGCTGTGTCTCCTGGCGATGCTCAACGACATGGTTTCGAGGCATGGGGCGGTGCGGCTTTGTCAACACCCAGATTTTTCAATCCTAGATGCATGTTATGCCATACATCGCAATCCCAGGATTACCATTTTTGCGAGACATAACAGAATTGGATACCATAGTACTTCATCCATTACAAACGATACATAAGTTCTTACACAGATGGGGATCTCATGATCCAGTCCTTAATACAACATCAAGCAGCGGAATACGTAATAATAACGGTAGCGTAGGCGAAGCTCCATCTTCGGGGTCACAGGCAATGCTGACGATGGGAGATGATCCTAGTTGTCGTAACCTTCCTGGGGTCCATCTTCCAGGTACTCCTCTTCATAGTCTGGCCATGGGAATAGCCAGGGACAAAGCCATGAGTACTCTTTCAGTACTCGCAAACTAATACTAACAGGTAAGGGTTTTTTGGATAATAGGATACTAGGCTCTAGGGTTGTTTTGCAAAAAGCCAGGTTTATCTCTACTAAGTTCCAAAGCTAGTCACAATTTTATAACTCCTAAGTGGGATCTTGTAATTCAGGTCACAACTCTGTTGTGGTCAAGTCAAAGTCTCAATTCATTTCACAAGTCATTTTGAAAAGTCTGACGGGGGAACAGTATGGCCACTCCAACTGTCCATAACCGCGGACGCGGCTATTCAAATAGTTTGACACTCTGCAGAGATTGTACACTTTCACCACAACATTCGATACATCCGTCAGGAACAAATCCTGAATTCACCATACTCAGTATGCGGATAATCAATCCTAACCTTTCAATTACACGCCCTAGTATAAGCACCTCTCCTGTGAGTTTGGCCTCCCAACCATGACCAGCTGTCATCTTGGGTACTGCACAGGTGGACAATCTTCACAAGGTAGCCTCAGCTCAGACCTTGGCCGGGAGGGAACTAATACTAAGGTATATAAGTTTCCAGTCAAGCCCTACCCAATATTCGGGTATTGTGGTTGTACGCTAAAATTGGAATGGTATCGCATCCAGACAACCATCAGTTTTATAAAGGGCTAAGGCTCATGCCTCAACATTTTTATCACCAGAATCATCAAGTGTTTGGAAACACATGTCCAAAACATTTCAATAGAATGATCCATCATTCCAAGGTTTTTATAACCATTTTTCCACCAAGTATTCCCATCTAAAATTTGATCAAGTTTTATGCTTAGCACTAGCATCTACAGGTGGGGGTAGTACTAATGAGGGGTGGTAACTAGTGGAGTTTCACTAAGTCCAACCTTATATCTTAGGCTGATATCAAGGTTTCTAGCTTAGGCCAAATTTTATGCTCTTTACGCAACCTTCAGCACAACTGTCTAGTATCTACCAAACTCTTAGGTAGACTCTAAGTAAGCTTTGATAAATAAATAAAGTAAGAAGCTTGCACATAAAACTAGGATTTGGTTTATCAAGTGGGTATGATCACATATGCTTAAGGCATATACTAGTCATATCACAAGTATGGGTTTGTGGCATCAGTAGGGTATCTGGCAAGGGTTAGCTTGCATCAATATCAGTATAAGCTGGCATAGGTATAGTATCTTGCAAGTGGTAGCTTGCCTTGTGCAGAGCGGTGGTTGAAGTTCTCCTCGGCTTCCTCTTCGTAGTATCCTCCTTCCTCCTCGTATCCTTGGTCGGTACTAGCGTCTATGAATAAGTACGAGGTACACAATCACCAAACAATACTTAACTACTTGCAATCATCACACACAAGGGTCCTATAGATGATCTAGCATCATCTCTAACATTACAAGGTTAAGGCTTGGTTTAAATCTTTTTATTTTTAGAAAAGTAATTTCTACTCATTGAAAAATTACTTAAGATTTAATATTCTCCAAACTAAACATGGGATCATGTTGACACATGTCATCACCACATATTGTAGTCCATGGGAATGTGATTTAAAGTGGTGTCATAATTTAATAAGGTTTTACCCTTTTATTTTAATTAATTAAAGTGGCTAGAAATGCTTATGAAGCATTCTTTTATTACTTGAATAGTATTTCTGCAAGTAAACCTATATATATTTTATATATTCTGAAAGGTATGGTTAAATGTGATTTTTGAGAGTTGGAATCAACTCAAAAGCTTTTATGGTTTAAATTTGAAAAATGTTTGAATGCAGAAAAGCTTCTGCCTTGTTATTTTTACTAGGGGTGATCTAGAGATCCAAATGACTTGAATCCAACGGGCTTGGATTAAGCATTCACAGACCTTTCCAACAAAATTGGTTTCATTCAAATTGGTGCACTGAATCGATCTGGGTTGATTTTTGAAGTTGAGTGCTGAAGTGTGTTTGAATTGAAATAGAAAAAGATTTAATTTGAATCGCTGGGCTGCGCGGGAAATTCTAACGGGCCGGCCTGATAAGCGCAGTGCTCCCGCGGGCTGCTTAAGTGGGTGTCCCCACTCGTCAGTGACACGGGGCTGGGCGAAGCGGTATGGGGCAACGTGGATCGTTCGATCTAGTTCTAATCCAACGGCTGGGGGTCATCGTCGACGCGAGACAACTCCGGCGAGAACGAAACCTAGCGCGGCCAGTGAGGGGTGCTGGGGGCTCACCGGGGTACGGGCGAGGGTCGGCGAGGCGGGCGAACGACGAAGTCGACGACGGCGAACCTCCTGGTACCGGTGGCTTCTCTTGGGGCGGCTCCAATCGCTGGCTCCCTTCTTCTCCAGAGGCGGCGGGCTCCGGTGAAATTTTGGCGAGGTGGTGCTCGCCTTGATCTGAGGACGGTGTGGCACGGTCAGTGAGGAGAGGGGAGTGAGATGGTGTGAAGAAATCGTGCGGGGGTGGCCTCTATTTATAGTCGAGCGAGGGGACCGTCGGAGCGCACGGTGATCTCGTCGGGGGCGACGTTACAGGCGGCTAATGGCATGGGCAAGGGTAGGGGACGGTGCTGTGTCTCCTGGCGATGCTCAACGACATGGTCGCGAGGCATGGGGCGGTGTGGTTTGGTCTGGAACGGCCGGTGCTCTGCGCGGCAGAGGCAGCGTCTTCGACGGCGGACGGTGGCTGTATGGCACGGGGCGGCAAACGGGGATGTCTGGCGGTCTCCTAGGTCGGTGGTGATCGTGTGTGCACGCGGTGAGGGCGGCGCGCGGTCTGTGGACACTGGTCGAGGGTGGCGCTCTGGCGCACGCTCGGCATGGTCTGGGCGCGGCTTGTGCGCGTGGTCCAGGGCTTGGCAACGCTCGCGACTGGGACAGGGAGTGGCGGTGGACGGTGGGCTGCCTCCCAGACAAGGTTGGCACGGCTAGTTCTTCCTCTAGCCTGTTGTCCACAATGGGGTGACATTGGGGTGCTCGGCTATTCACCATTGATGACAATGGCAAGCTCACAGTGGTGCTAGTGCCTGGCTAATCTTCCTAGATGATCTACTAAGTTGTGTGTGAGCTAACTAGGGAACAAGTTAGGCAAGAATCACTACACACTATAGTGTTTGATGTTTTGTTTGATTTGTGTCTGCAACCTGTTTGATGAAATGGCCGCATGAAATCAAGTTTTGAATTTTGAAATGAATTTTGGTGGGTTTGCTAGATTGGTGCTGGTGAGTCTGCAGATGCTTGGGTTTTGAAAGTTGAGCTTGTTTGAGTGGGTTTTGGAAAAGTGGGATCTTCCCATATGATAAAGATTCAATTTTGAAATGTCATTTAAACTATGCATTTGAAAGTTTCTGGATGATCACAAAGTGGGACTTGATACCTTGTTATGAGTACATTCAAGGGGTGCAAAGATCCAGAAAACTTTCTGTTAGGTTTTGAAAGTTTGAGACAGCCAAAGTAGGCATGGGAGTTAAATTGGTCAAAATGACCATTCACTTAATATATTTGTTTTGATTTACTTGTCTTTAGGAAAAGTGTGGGAAATGTTTTAGATGATGTTCATTTCACCTAAGAAACATTTTACAAGCAATGGATCACACAAACAAGGTGGTTTTTAAAGAAATTCAAAATCCATGCATACACATATACATGCATTCATGAGTTTATTTAGAAAAGTTTTTGTTAACCCTAATCTTGATGATTAGTGTTTGATGATCTAAGTTTGGTATTTTTGGGATGTTACAAACCTTCCCTCCTTAAACAAAATCTCGTCCCGAGATTTGAAAAAGGACGAAAAGATTACCTAGGATTTGAAGAGATCGGGAAACTCCGTCCTGATGTGATCTTCGCGTTCCCAGGTAGCTTCCTCTTCTGTGTGGTTTCTCCACTGAATCTTGAGAAACTTGATTCTTCGGGTTCTGGTAGTTCGAAAGGCTTCTTCCAATATACGGATGGGTACTTCGGGATAGGTTAGGTCATCGTTGATCTCTATGGTCCGGTGATCGATATTCTTGAACACTTCGGTCTTCTCGGGGACTTCGAGACACTTGCGAAGTAACGAGATATGGAACACATTGTGCACAGCTGACATCTCTTCTGGTAGTTCCAGTTGATACGATACTTATCCTCGACGGTTCAGAATTTTGAAAGGTCCGATATATCTGGGGGCTAACTTTCCCTTGAGTTGGAAACGCTGCATTCCCTTCAATGGAGACACTTTCAGATAAACAAAATCTCCTATGTTGAAGGCGAGGTCTCGACGTCTCTTGTCGGCGTAACTCTTCTGTCGGGATTGGGCTGTCTTGAGGTGCTCACGAATCTTGTGAACCTTCTCTTCTGCTTCTCGTAGGATGTCGGGTCCGAAAATCTGACTCTCTCCTACTTCCGACCAGTTCAAAGGGGCGCGGCACTTTCTTCCGTACATGAATTCAAATGGGGCCATTTGCAAACTGGCTTGGTAACTGTTGTTGTATGAAAATTCTGCAAACGGCAGACAGTCTTCCCACTTGGATCCATATTCTAGCACACATGCTCTAAGCATATCTTCGAGTATTTGATTTACTCGCTCCGTTTGTCCATCGGTCTGAGGGTGATACGCGGTACTGAAATCTAGGCGGGTTCCTAAACCTTCTTGGACTTTCTTCCAGAATCTCGAGGTAAACTGAGTTCCTCGATCCGATACTATGTTCTTGGGGACTCCATGCAAACTAACGATTCTAGCGATGTACAACTCTGCTAGCTTCAAACTCTAATAGGTGGTTTTGACGGGCAAGAAATGGGCGACTTTGGACAATCTGTCCACTAAGACCCAAATAGAGTCATTTCCCCTACTAGAAGGAGGTAGTCCAGTGATAAATTCCATTCCTACAGAATCCCGTTTCCATTCCGGAATTTGCATAGGTTGCAACAATCCAGCGGGTCTTTGATGTCCGGCTTTGACTCGCCGACATATATCACACTTGGCGATATACTTCCGATTTCTCTCTTCATCTTATGCCACCAAAATTGCTCTTTCAAATCTGGATACATCTTAGTTCCTCCGGGATGGATATAATAAAGAGTATCATGAGCCTCCTTCAAGATAACTTCTTTTAACTCAGAATCTGATGGTACACAAAGGCGTCCTTTGTACCACAAAACTCCTTCTTCGTCCTCGGTGAATCCGGGTACTTTGCCTGTACCGATACGACGCTTGATTCCGTCGATACTGGCATTTCCTTTCTGCGCCTCTTTAATCTGACTAATCAAAGTGGGCTGAAGTTCTATGCTAGCCAAAAATCCTTCACTTACTAATTTCATACGAAAATCTTCCATCTCTTTGTGCAAACTTGGTTGCTCCTTCAAAATCATGGAGTTCAAGCGGCACGGTAATCTGCTAAGGGCATCGGCTACCACGTTGGCTTTACCAGGGTGATAGTGAATGCCCAGGTCGTAATCCTTGATTAGCTCAATCCAGCTTCTCTGCCTCATATTCAGCTCCTTCTGAGTGAATATATACTTTAGGCTCTTGTGATCCGAATAAATCTCACAACGGTTTCCCATCAGGTAATGTCTCCATGTCTTTAGGGCTAGAACTACGGCTGCGAGTTCGAGGTCATGTGTTGGGTAATTTTGTTCATGTTGCTTCAATTGTCGTGATAGATAAGATATAACTTTGCCTTCTTGCATTAGCACACATCCGAGACCAATCTTGGATGCGTCACAATACACATCGAAGGGCTTCGTGATATCCGGCATGATCAAGATTGGGGCTGAAATCAATCTCCTTTTGAGTTCTTGAAAACTCGCTTCACATTTGTCGGTCCATTCAAACTTCTTGTTCTTCTTCAGCAATTGGGTCATGGGTCTGGCGATACTAGAGAATCCTTCTACAAATTTGCGGTAATATCCCGCCAATCCGAGAAAAGCACGAACTTGGGTTTGAGTGGTTGGGGCTTGCCAATCTTCTACATCTTTCACTTTGGCAGGGTCAACGGCAATTCCTCCGGCTGATACAATGTGACCGAGGAATCCTACTTCCTATAACCAGAATTCACATTTGCTAAATTTTGCATACAGCTGATGCTCTCTAAGGGTTCCAAGAATGGTCCTTAGGTGTAGCTAATGTTCTTCTTCTGATTTGGAATAAATCAGAATTTCATCGATGAAAACAACGACAAACTTATCCAGGAAGTCCATAAAAATCTTATTCATGAGGTTCATGAAATAAGCGGGGGCATTGGTTAATCCAAAAGACATGACTGTATACTCATACAATCCATATCTGGTGGTAAAGGCAGTCTTTGGGATATCCTCTGCACGAATTTTGAGTTGATGATAGCCAGTCCTAAGATCAATCTTAGAAAACACTTTGGCACCGGTCAACTGATCAAACAAATCTTCTATCTAGGCAAGGGGTACTTGTTCTTGATGGTGACATCATTCAACTTCCGATAATCCGTACACAAACGGTTACCTCCATCCTTCTTGTCCACAAACAAGACAGGTGATCTCCATGGGGACGCACTTGGTTGAATCAATCCGATTTCCAACATGGAATCCAGTTGCTTCTTCAGTTCTTCTAGTTCTGACGGGTTCATACTATAGGGTCTCTGGGCTATGGGTCCTGTTCCGGGGATTAGTTCGATGATAAACTCGATATCCCGATCTGGGGGTATACCGGGCAAAACATCTGGAAATACATCGGGGTATTCGCAGACTATCCGGACTCGGTCAATGGTAGGTTGGGCTATACTCTTGTTACACTTGAATTGGCGAGGTAAGGTTTCAGATATATGCTCGACTGATATTCCGGCGGTACTGGTCATGGTGATGGCTTTCTTGGCACAGTCAATCAATCCTTTATGTTTGGACATCCAATCCATTCCTAGTACTACTTCCAAACCTTTAGTTCCGAGTACTATTAGGTTAGCATAAAAATCTATGCCATGGATTCGGATAGGGACGGCCTTGCAAATTTGCCTAGCCTTGGTGGTTGATCCGGGAATTTGTACAATCATCACATGCTTCAATTTGGTTGGTTGAATTTTACTAGTGCAGGCAAATTCTTCGGTGACAAATGAATGCGATGCACCAGAATCAAACAACACTCTTGCAAGTACTGAATTAACAGAAAACATACCCAGCACGACGTCTGGCGCTTCCTGAGCTTCTTCAGCATGCATGAGAAAAAGACGGCCATTGCGGTTGAGTGAATTCCCTGGGGCAAATCTTCTCCCTGGCTGGACACGACGCTGCTGCTAAGCTGGGACATTGGCGTTGGGGGTTGTAGCATTCTTCTTGTTGGGGCACTCGTTGGAATAGTGGCCTTTTTTTTCCACAGTCATAACAGGTCACTTGTGACTTGTCCTTGGCTGCGACAGGCACAGCATTGCTTCCAGTCCTCGGGGCAGTGTTGGGGTTGGCGGTAGCATTGTTGGTGTTGAACTTGGGTGGGGCACGGGTTAAATTGCTAGAGTTACCGGGGTTGTTGTGATTTCCTCCGGGTCTAGGGTTTCCACGGTTGGGATAGGTTAGACGGGTCATAGGGGGTCTGTTGGTTCTTGGGGCAAATCCTGGAGATGGGTTGGGGCGATACTTTGGGGTCTGATGGGTTCCTGGTTGATGCATCATGCGACGATTGCGGTTCTCATTGGCCTGGTTGATCTTTCCTTCCATCTGGATAGCACAGTCGACAAGGGCTTCAATATCAACAAAGGGGATATTGACTAACACTGTCTGCATCTCGTCATGCAGACCATTCAGGAATCTTTCTTTCTTCTTGGCTTCAGTGTCTATCTCGTCCGGGGCATACCTAGCTAATGACAAAAATTTGTCACGGTATTCCACTACAGTCATCCTTCCTTGCTTCAACTCTGTGAACTCGTCTCTCATTCTCTTGATCAAACCTGGTGGCACATGGGTTCTGCTAAACTTGACCTTGAATTCCTCCCAGGTCATCATCTGGCCTCCGGTCATTGCACGAACACTGTTCCACCATGCCCTGGCATCTCCGGCTAGATAATGGGTGGCGAACAGGACTTTCTCGTTGGCTTCCACTCCGGCGACTTCTAGGTTGTTTTCCATGGTTTGCAGCCAATCATCAGCATCTAGGGGTTCTTCTGACTTGGTGAAAGCGGGTGGGTTGGTATTCTGGAAATTCTTGAGCTTAGATCCGTGGTTGTCCTGATTTCCGTGGCCTTGGTTGTTGTGGGCTAGCTGGGCTATCTGTTGCAGAGTGGCTAGGTTGGCTTGACGTTCCGCTCTTTCAGCTTCGCGGTCAGAAGTCAACATTTGCAGGATCTGCAACATCGGTTCAGGGGCTGAACCACTTCCTCCACGTGGCATCTGAAGATTGATATAGATCATGAGAAAAGAGGGAAATTTCTAAGGTTTTGGGTTTTTTGAAAAGTTTTTAGAGTTTGACTCAGGTTTTTTAGCAACTTGCTTTTTCATTCATTCGTTCACTCGATACAACGCACACCACAGCAAGGAAAAACATATGGTTTTAAGAACCATTCTGGAAACTACGATACAGTGGGACCGACTACTACTCACTACGCTAGTGCTTAGTGCTACTACTCCTCGGAGTCTGTGGCTTCATCATCTTCAGCATCATCGATGAAGGCGAAATCATCCTCATCGGTGAAGAAGTCCATGGCCTGATCCTCCAGAAAATCATCGTCATCGCTGAGATAGGAGTAAGGGTCTCCACGAAGATCCTCTCCGGCATTCTCCCTTTCCTCTAACTGCATGTCTCTCTCGTGGATGGTCTCTTCCAGAGATGAGATGCGATGGCGAAGACGGGCAATAATGCGCTCCTTCTTGTCGAGCTGACGGCGGCGAGACTTGCGATCCTTTGCTAGCATGGCGATGGTCTGGTCCTTCGTCTTGATGATGGCAGACTTGTGGTTGCAATAGTCACGGCAGTTGTGCAATTCCTGCTGACGATCATACATCATGAAGCTAAGGTGGTCCAATTGAGTCTTCAGCTCGGGGTGGTATGGGGCTTCCAATGGTTGGCCATTTGCATCACTCCTTGGGCAAAACTCAAAGCGAGTACCCTTGATCTGATTGATGCTCTGCCCACACAGACGGGAAAGAGCTGCCTGCATTGCTCTGGCAAGTCCATCGAGCCAGTTGTTTTCCCTCAAGGTAAACTGAATTCCCTCCGTAGTGGGAGGTTCAATCTTTCCTCGGAGACTTGCAACAATTAGCCACTTCAGATCTTATCCTCCTTGATCATTGAGCTGAGCTCCGAAGAACTCGGGATGCGGACGCTCCAGAAGTTCCGAAAGCTGATCCAGATCCCTCTCAAAGATAAGGTCTCCTCCATTCCCAAGTTGGTAAAACTTGCTGTACTTCACGTCCACCTATAAAAATAGAGGATGAGTAGATTAGCAGAGTGATCAAGTGTGTCAAAATTTTATCTATTTTGCAAGAGTTTTTGAGGAACATGAAGTTTTATGAAAGAATTAAAGAGGTAAGAATGAGAATAAGTTTTCGTAAATATTTGTGTTCTTTGGTTTTGAAACTAAGTTTTTGGTTTAACGTCCAATCTAACTAGGGTCTCCTATGGTTAGGATGGCTCTGATACCAACTTGTCAACACCCGGATTTTTCAATCCTAGATGCCTGTTATGCCATACATCGCAATCCCAGGATTACCATTTTTGCGAGACATAACAGAATTGGATACCATAGTACTTCATCCATTACAAACGATACATAAGTTCTTACACAGATGGGGATCTCATGATCCAGTCCTTAATACAACATCAAGCAGTGGAATACGTAATAATAACGGTAGCGTAGGCGAAGCTCCATCTTCGGGGTCACAGGCAATGCTGACGATGGGAGATGATCCTAGTTGTCGTAACCTTCCTGGGTCCATCTTCTAGGTACTCCTCTTCATAGTCTGGCCATGGGAATAGCCAGGGACAAAGCCATGAGTACTCTTTAAGTACTCGCAAACTAATACTAACAGGTAAGGTTTTTTTTTGGATAATAGGATACTAGGCTCTAGGGTTGTTTTGCAAAAAGCCAGGTTTATCTCTACTAAGTTCCAAAGCTAGTCACAATTTTATAACTCCTAAGTGGGATCTTGTAATTCAGGTCACAACTCTGTTGTGGTCAAGTCAAAGTCTCAATTCATTTCACAAGTCATTTTGAAAAGTCTGACGGGGGAACAGTATGGCCACTCCAACTGTCCATAACCGCGGACGCGGCTATTCGAATAGTTTGACACTCTGTAGAGATTGTACACTTTCACCACAACATTCGATACATCCGTCGGGAACAAATCCTGAATTCACCATACTCAGTATGCGGATAATCAATCCTAACCTTTCAATTACACGCCCTAGTACAAGCACCTCTCCTGTTAGTTTGGCCTCCCAACCATGACCAGCTGTCATCTTGGGTACTGCACAGGTGGACAATCTTCACAAGGTAGCCTCATCTCAGACCTTGGCCGGGAGGGAACTAATACTAAGGTATATAAGTTTCCAGTCAAGCCCTACCCAATATTCGGGTATTGTGGTTGTACGCTAAAATTGGAATGGTATCGCATCCAGACAACCATCAGTTTTATAAAGGGATAAGGCTCATGACTCAACATTTTTATCACCAGAATCATCAAGTGTTTGGAAACACATGTCCAAAACATTTCAATAGAATGATCCATCATTCCAAGGTTTTCATAACCATTTTCCACCAAGTATTCCCATCTAAAAGTTGATCAAGTTTTATGCTTAGCACTAGCATCTACAGGTGGGGGTAGTACTAATGAGGGGTGGTAACTAGTGGAGTTTCACTAAGTCCAACCTTATATCTTAGGCTGATATCAAGGTTTCTAGCTTAGGCCAAATTTTATGCTCTTTACGCAACCTTCAGCACAACTGTCTAGTATCTACCAAACTCTTAGGTAGACTCTAAGTAAGCTTTGATAAACAAATAAAGTAAGAAGCTTGCACATAAAACTAGGATTTGGTTTATCAAGTGGGTATGATCACATATGCTTAAGGCATATACTAGTCATATCACAAGTATGGGTTTGTGGCATCAGTAGGGTATCTGGCAAGGGTTAGCTTGCATCAATATCAGTATAAGCTTGCATAGGTATAGTATCTTGCAAGTGGTAGCTTGCCTTGTGCAGAGCAGTGGTTGAAGTTCTCCTCGGCTTCCTCTTCGTAGTATCCTCCTTCCTCCTCGTATCCTTGGTCGGTACTAGCGTATATGAATAAGTACGAGGTACACAATCACCAAACAATACTTAACTACTTGCAATCATCACACACAAGGGTCCTATAGATGATCTAGCATCATCTCTAACATTACAAGGTTAAGGCTTGGTTTAAATCTTTTTATTTTTAGAAAAGTAATTTCTACTCATTGAAAAATTACTTAAGATTTAATATTCTCCAAACTAAACATGGGATCATGTTGACACATGTCATCACCACATATTGTAGTCCATGGGAATGTGATTTAAAGTGGTGTCACAATTTAATAAGGTTTTACCCTTTTATTTTAATTAATTAAAGTGGCTAGAAATGCTTATGAAGCATTCTTTTATTACTTGAATAGTATTTCTGCAAGTAAACCTATATATTTTTTATATATTCTGAAAGGTATGGTTAAATGTGATTTTTGAGAGTTGGAATCAACTCAAAAGCTTTTATGGTTTAAATTTGAAAAATGTTTGAATGCAGAAAAGCTTCTGCCTTGTTATTTTTACTAGGGGTGATCTAGAGATCCAAATGACTTGAATCCAACGGGCTTGGATTAAGCATTCACAGACCTTTCCAACAAAATTGGTTTCATTCAAATTGGTGCACTGAATCGATCTGGGTTGATTTTTGAAGTTGAGTGCTGAAGTGTGTTTGAATTGAAATAGAAAAAGATTTAATTTGAATCGCTGGGTTGCGCCGGAAATTCTAACGGGCCGGCCTGCTAAGCGCAGTGCTCCCGCGGGCTGCTTAAGTGGGTGTCCCCACTCGTCAGTGACACGGGGATGGGCGAAGCGGTATGGGGCAACGTGGATCGTTTGATCTAGTTCTAATCCAACGGCTGGGGTCATCGTCGACGCGAGACAACTCCGGCGAGAACGAAACCTAGCGCGGCCAGTGAGGGGTGTTGGGGACTCACCGGGGTACGGGCGAGGGTCGGCGAGGCGGGCGAACGACAAAGTCGACGACGGCGAACCTCCTGATATACCGGTGGCTTCTCCTGGGGTGGACGAAATCGATGGCTCCCTTCTTCTCCAGAGGCGGCGGGCTTCGGTGCAATTCCGGCGAGGTGGTGCTTGCCTTGCTCTGAGGACGGTGTTGCACGGTCAGTGAGGAGAGGGGAGTGAGATGGTGTGAAGAAATCATGCGGGGGTGGCCTCTATTTATAGTCGAGCGAGGGGACCGTCGGGGCGCACGGTGAGCTCGTCGGGGGCGACGTTACAGGCGGCTAATGGCATGGGCAAGGGTAGGGGACGGTGTTGTGTTTCCTGGCGATGCTCAACGACATGGTCGCGAGGCATGGGGCGGTGTGGTTTGGTCTGGAACGGCCGGTGCTCTGCGCGGCATAGGCGGCGTCTTCGACGGTGGGCGGTGGCTGTATGGCACGGGGCGGCAAACGGGGATGTCTGGCGGTCTCCTAGGTCGGTGGTGATCGTGTGTGCACGCGGTGAGGGCGGCGCACAGTTTGTGGACGCTGGTCGATGGTGGCGCTCTGGCGCACGCTCGGCATGGTCTGGGCGCGGCTTGTGCGCATGGTACAGGGCTTGGCAACGCTCGCGGCTGAGATAGGGAGTGGCGGTGGACGGTGGGCTGCCTCCCAGACAAGGTTGGCACGGCTAGTTCTTCCTCTAGCCTGCTGTCCACAATGGGGTGACATTGGGGTGCTCGGCTGTTCACCATTGATGACAATGGCAAGCTCACAGTGGTGCTAGTGCCTGGCTAATGTTCCTAGATGATCTACTAAGTTGTGTGTGAGCTAACTAGGGAACAAGTTAGGCAAGAATCACTGCACACTATAGTGTTTGATGTTTTGTTTGATTTGTGTCTACAACCTGTTTGATGAAATGGCCGCATGAAATCAAGTTTTGAATTTTGAAATGAATTTTGGTGGGTTTGCTAGATTGGTGCTGGTGAGTCTGCAGATGCTTGGGTTTTGAAAGTTGAGCTTGTTTGAGTGGGTTTTGGAAAAGTGGGATCTTCCCATATGATAAAGATTCAATTTTGAATTGTCATTTAAACTATGCATTTGAAAGTTTCTGGATGATCACAAAGTGGGCCTTGATACCTTGTTATGAGTACATTCAAGGGGTGCAAAGATCCAGAAAAGTTTCTGTTAGGTTTTGAAAGTTTGAGATAGCCAAAGTAGGCATGGGAGTTAAATTGGTCAAAATGACCATTCACTTAATATATTTGTTTTGATTTACTTGTCTTTAGGAAAAGTGTGGGAAATGTTTTAGATGATGTTCATTTCACCTAAGAAACATTTTACAAGCAATGGATCACACAAACAAGGTGGTTTTTAAAGAAATTCAAAATCCATGCATACACATATACATGCATTCATGAGTTTATTTAGAAAAGTTTTTGTTAACCGTAATCTTGATGATTAGTGTTTGATGATCTAAGTTTGATATTTTTGGGATGTTACAGGCTTGGTCTGGAACGGGCGATGCTCTGCGCGGCAGAGGCGGCGTCTTCGACGGCGGGCGGTGGCTGTGCGGCACGGGGCGGCAAACGGGGATGTCTGGCGGTCTCCTGGGTCGGTGGCGATCGTGTGTGCACGCGGTGAGGGCGGCGCGCGGTCTGTTGGCGTTGGTCGAGGGTGGTGCTCTGGCGCACGCTCGGCATGGTCTCTGGCGGTCTGGGCGCGGCTTGTGCGCGTGGTCCAGGGCTTGGCAACGCTTGTGGCTGGGACAGTGAGTGGCGGTGGACGGTGGGCTGCCTCCTAGACATGCTGGCTAGGCTTGCTGCTGCTGTGGACTATGGGGTGGCAAGGGGGTGCTCGGCTGTTCACCATTGATGGCAATGGAAAGCTCACAGTGGTGCTAGTGCTTGGCTAATCTTCCTAGATGATCTACTGAGCTGGTTGTGAGTTAACTAGGGAACAAGTTAGGCAAGAATCACTGCTCACAATAGTGTTTGATGTTTGTTTGATTTGTGTCTGCAACCTGTTTGATGAAATGGCCGCATGAAATCAAGTTTTGAATTTTGAAAATATTTTTGGTGGGTTTGCTAGATTGGTGCTGGTGAGTCTGCAGATGCTTGGGTTTTAAAAGTTGAGCTTGTTTGAGTGGTTTTTGAAAAAGTGGGATCTTCCCATATGATAAAAATTCAATTTTAAATTGTCATTTAAACTATGCATTTGAAAGTTTCTGGATGATCACAAAGTGGGCCTTGATACTTTGTTATGAGTACATTTAAAGGGTGCAAAGATCCAGAAAAGTTTCTGTTAGGTTCTGAAAGTTTGAGACAGCCAAAGTAGGCATGGGAGTTAAATTGGTCAAAATGACCATTCATTTAATATATGTGTTTTGATTTACTTGTCTTTAGGAAAAGTGTGGGAAATGTTTTAGATGATGTTCATTTCACCTAAGAAACATTTTACAAGCAATGAAACAAACAAACAAGGTGGTTTTAAAAGAATTCAAAATCAATGCATACACACATGCATGCATTCATAATTTTATTTAGAAAAGTTTTTGTTAACCCTAATTTTGATGATTAGAGTTTGATGATCCAAGCTTAGTATTTTTGGGATGTTACAAACCTTCCCCCCTTAAACAAAATCTCGTCCCGAGATTTGAAAAAGGACGATAAGATTACCTAGGATTTGAAGAGATCGGGAAACTCCGTCCTGATGTGATCTTCGCGTTCCTAGGTAGCTTCCTCTTATGTGTGGTTGCTCCACTGAATCTTGAGAAACTTGATGCTTCGGGTTCGAGTAGTTCGAAAAGATTCTTCCAAAATGCGGATGGGTACTTCGGGATAGGTCAGGTCATCGTTGATCTCTATGGTCCGATGATCGATATTCTTGAATACTTCGGTCTTCTCGGGAACTTCGAGACACTTGCGAAGTAACGAGATATGGAACACGTTGTGCACGGCTGACATCTCTTCAGGTAGCTCCAATTGATACGATACTTCTCCTCGACGGTTCAGGATCTTGAAAGGTCCGATATATCTGGGGGCTAACTTTCCTTTGAGTTGGAAACGCTGCATTCCCTTCAATGGCGACACTTTCAGATAAACAAAATCTCCTATATTGAAGGTGAGGTCTCTATGTCTCTTGTTGGCGTAACTCTTCTGTCAGGATTGGGCGGTCTTGAGGTGCTCACGAATCTTGTGAACCTTCTCTTCTGCTTCTTGTAGGATGTCGGGTCCGAAAATCTGACTCTCTCCTACTTCCGACCAGTTCAAAGGGGTACGACACTTTCTTCCATACATGCATTCAAATGGGGCCATTTGCAAACTGGCTTGATAACTATGGTTGTAAGAAAATTCTGCGAACGGCAGACAGTCTTCCCACTTGGATCCATATTCTAACACGAATGCTCTCAGCATATCTTCGAGTATTTGATTTACTCGCTCCGTTTGTCCGTCGGTCTGAGAGTGATACGCGGTACTAAAATCTAGGCGGGTTCCTAAACCTTCTTGGACTTTCTTCCAGAATCTCGAGGTAAACTGAGTTCCTCGATCCGATACTATGTTCTTGGGGACTCCGTGCAAACTGACGATTCTAGCGATGTACAACTCCGCTAGCTTCGAACTCTGATATGTGGTTTTGACGGGCAAGAAATGGGCGACTTTGGACAACCTATCCACTATGACCCAGATAGAGTCATTTCCCCTACTAGAAGTAGGTAGTCTAGTGATAAAGTCCATTCCTACAGAATCCCATTTCCATTCCGGAATCTGCAAAGGTTGCAACAATCCAGCGGGTCTTTGATGTCCGGCCTTGACTCGCTGACAAATATCACACTTGGAGATATAGCTTCCTATTTCTCTCTTCATCTTATGCCACCAGAATTGCTCTTTTAAATCTTGGTACATCTTAGTTCCTCCGGGATGGATAGAATAAAGAGTATCATGAGCCTCCTTCAAAATAACTTCTTTCAACTCAGAATCTGCTGGTACACAAAGGCGTCCTTTGTACCACAAAGCTCCTTCTTCGTCCTCGGTGAATCCAGGTACTTTGCATGTACCGATACGACGCTTGATTCCTTCAATACTAGCATTTCCCTTCTGCGCCTCTTTAATCTGACTGATCAAAGTGGGCTGGAGTTCTATGCTAGCCAAAAATCCTTCACTTACTAATTCCATTCGAAAATCTTCCATCTCCTTGTGCAAACTTGGTTGCTCCTTCAAAATCATGGAGTTCAAGCGGCACGGCAACCTGCTAAGGGCATCGGCTACCACGTTGGCTTTACCAGGGTGATAGTGAATGTCCAGGTCATAATCCTTGATTAGCTCAATCCATCTTCTCTGCCTCATATTCAGCTCCTTCTGAGTGAATATATACTTTAGGCTCTTGTGATCCGAATAAATCTCACAACGATTTCCCATCAGGTAATGTCTCCATGTCTTTAGGGCTAGAACTACTACTGCGAGTTCGAGGTCATGGGTTGGGTAGTTTTGCTCATGTTGCTTCGATTGTCGGGATAGATAAGATATAACTTTGCCTTCTTGCATTAGCACACATCCGAGACCAATCTTGGATGCGTCACAATACACATCGAAGGGCTTCGTGATATCCGGCATGATCAAGATTGGGGCTGAAATCAATCTCCTTTTGAGTTCTTGAAAACTTGCTTCACACTTGTCAGTCCATTCAAACTTCTTGTCCTTCTTCAGCAATTGGGTCATGGGTCTGGCGATACTCGAGAATCCTTCTACGAATTTGCGGTAATATCCCGCCAATCCGAGAAAAGCATGAACTTGGGTTTGAGTGACTGGGGCTTGCCAATCTTCTACATCTTTCACTTTGGCAGGGTCCACGGCAATTCCTCCGGCTGATACAATGTGACCGAGGAATCCTACCTCCTGTAACCAGAATTCACATTTGCTAAACTTGGCATACAGCTGATGCTCTCTAAGGGTTCCAAGAATGGTCCTTAAGTGTAGCTCATGTTCTTCTTATGATTTGGAATAAATCAGAATGTCATCGATGAAAACAACGACAAACTTATCTAGGAAGTCCATAAAAATCTTATTCATGAGATTCATGAAATAAGCGGGGGCATTGGTTAATCCGAAAGACATGACCGTATACTCATACAATCCATATCTGGTGGTAAAGGCAGTCTTTGGGATATCCTCTACACGAATTTTGAGTTGATGATAGCCAGTTCTAAGATCAATCTTAGAAAACACTTTGGCACCGGTCAACTCATCAAACAAATCTTCTATCTTGGGCAAGGGGTACTTGTTCTTGATGGTGACATCATTCAACTTCTGATAATCCGTACACAAACGGTTACCTCCATCCTTCTTGTCCACAAACAAGACAGGTGATCTCCATGGGGACGCACTTGGTTGAATCAATCCAATTTCCAACATGGAATCCATTTGCTTCTTCAGTTCTACAAGCTCTGACGGGTTCATACTATAGGGTCTCTAGGCTATGGGTCCGGTTCCGGGGATTAGTTCAATGATAAACTCGATGTCCCTATCTGGGGGCATACCGGGCAAAACATCTGGAAATACATCGGGGTATTCATAGACTATCCGGACTTGGTCAATGGTAGGTTAGGCTATACTCTTGTTACACTTGAATTGGCGAGGTAAGGTTTCAGATATATGCTCGACTGATATTCCGACTGTATTGGTCATGGTGATGGCTTTCTTGGCACAGTCAATCAATCCTTTATGTTTGGACATCCAATCCATTCCTAGTACTACTTCCAAACCTTTAGTTCCGAGTACTATCAGATTAGCATAAAAATCTATGCCATGGATTCAGATAGGGACAACTTTGCAAATTTGCCTAGCCTTGGTGGTTGATCCGGGAATTTGCACAATCATAACATGCTTCAGTTTGGTTGATTGAATTTTACTAGTGCATGCAAATTCTTCGGTGACAAATGAATGCGATGCACCAGAATCAAACAACACTCTTGCAAGTACTGAATTAACAGAAAACATACCCAGCACGACGTCTTGCGCTTCCTGAGCTTCTTCAGCATGCATGAGAAAAAGACGGCCATTGCGGTTGAGTGAATTCCCTGGGGCAAATCTTCTTCCGGGATAAACACGATGTTGCTGCTGAGCTGGGGCATTGGCATTGGGGGTTGTAGCATTCTTCTTGTTGGGGCACTTGTTAGAATAGTGACCTTTATTTCCACAGTCATAACAAGTCACTTGCGACTTGTCCTTGGCTGCTACAGGCACAGCATTGTTTCCAGTCCTCGGGGCAGTGTTGGGGTTGGCGGTAGCATTGTTGTTGTTGAACTTGGGTGGGGCACAGTTGAAATTTCTAGAGTTGCCGGGGTTGTTGTGATTTCCTCCGGGTCTAGGGTTTCCACGGTTGGGATAGGTCGGACGGTTCATCGGGGGTCTGTTGGTTCTTGGGGCAAATCCTGGAGATGGGTTGGGTCGGTACTTTGGGGTCTGATGGGTTCCTGGCTGATGCATCATACGACGCTTGCGGTTCTCATTGGGTTGGTTGATCTTTCCTTCCATCTGGATAGCAGAGTTAACAAGGGCTTCAATATCTGTAAAGGGGATATTGACTAACACCGTCTGCATCTCGTCATGCAGACCATTCAGGAATCTTTCTTTCTTCTTGGCTTCGGTGTCTATCTCGTCCGGGGCATACCTAGCTAATGACAAAAATTTGTCACGGTATTCCACTACAGTCATCCTTCCTTGCTTCAGCTCTCTGAACTCGTCTCTCATTCTCTTGATCAAACCTGGTGGTACATGGGTTCTGCTGAACTTGACCTCTAATTCCTCCCAGGTCATCATCTGGCCTCCAGTCATTGCGCGAACACTATTCCACCATGCACGGGCATCTCCGGCTAGATAATGGGTGGCGAACAGGACTTTCGCGTTGGCTTCCACTCCGACGACTTCTAGGTTATTTTCCATGGTTTGCAGCCAATCATCGACGTCTAGGGGTTCTTCTGACTTAGTGAAAATAGGTGGGTTGGTATTCTGGAAATTCTTGAGCTTAGATCCATGGTTGTCCTGATTTTCGTGGCCTTGGTTGTTGTGGGCTAGCTGGGCTATCTGTTGCAGAGTGGCTAGGTTGGCTTGACATTCCGCTCTTTCAGCTTCGCGGTCAGAAGTCAACAGTTGCAGGATCTGTAACATCGGGTCTGGGGCTGAACCACTTCCTCCACGTGGCATCTGAAGATTTAGATAGATCATGAGAAAAGAGGGAAATTTCTAAGGTTTTGGGGACATTGAAAAGTTTTAAAGGTTTGACTCAGATTTTTCTAGCAACTTGCTTTTTCATTCATTCATTCATAGCACACAGCACAACACACACCACAACAACAAAGAAAAACAGATGGTTTTAAGAACCATTCTGGGAACTACGATACAGTGGGACCGAATACTACTCACTACGCTAGTGCTCAAGTGCTACTACTCCTCGGAGTCTGTGGCTTCATCATCTTCATCATCATCGATGAAGGCGAAATCATCCTCATCGGTGAAGAAGTCCATGGCCTGATCCTCTAGAAAATCATCGTCATCGCTGAGATAGGAGTAAGGGTCTCCACGAAGATCCTTTCCGGCATTCTCCCTTTCCTCCAACTGCATGTCTCTCTCGTGGATGGTCTCCTCCAAAGATGAGATGCGGTGGCGAAGACGGGCAATAATGCACTCCTTCTTGTCGAGCTGACGGCGGCAAGACTTGCGATCCCTTCCTAGAATGGCGATGGTCTGGTCCTTCGTCTTGATGATGGCAGACTTGTGGTTGCAGTAGTCACGACAGTTGTACAATTCCTGCTGACGATCGTACATCATGAAGCTAAGGTGGTCCAATTGGGTCTTCAGCTCGGGGTGGTATGGGGCTTCCAGGGGTTGTCCATTTGCATCACGCCTTGGGCAAAACTCAAAGCGAGTACCCTTGATCTGATTGATGCTCTTCCCACATAGTCAGGAAAGAGCTTCCTGCATTGCTCTGGCAAGTCCATCGAGCCAGTTGTTTTCCCTAAAGGTAAACTGAATTCCCTCCGCAGTGGGAGGTTCAATTTTTCCTCGGAGACTTGCAACAATTATCTACTGCAGGTCTTCTCCTCCTTGATCATTGAGCTGAGCTCCGAAGAACTCGGGGTGCGGACGCTCTAGAAGTTCCGAAAGCTGATCCAGATCCCTCTCAAAGAACGGGCGAGCTCTGCGCGGCAGAGGCGGCGTCTTCGACGGCGTGCGGCACGGGACGGCAAACGGGGATGTCTGGCGGTCTCCTGGGTCGGTGACGATCGTGTGTGCACGCGGTGAGGGCGGCGCGCGGTCTATGGGCGCTGGTCGAGGGTGGTGCTCTGGCGCACGCTCGGCATGGTCTCTGGCGGTCTGGGCGCAGCTTGTGCGCGTGGTCCAGGGCTTGGCAACGCTTGTGGCTGGGACAGTGAGTGGCGATGGACGGTGGGCTGCCTCCCAGACATGCTGGCTAGGCTTGCTGCTGCTCCTAGCTTGCTGTCGACTATGGGGTGGCAAGGGGGTGCTCGGTTGTTCACCGCTCATAGTGGTGCTAGTGCTTGGCTAATCTTCCTAGATGATCTACTGAGCTGGTTGTGAGCTAACTAGGGAACAAGTTAGGCAAGAATCACTGCTCACAATAGTGTTTGATGTTTGTTTGATTTGTGTCTGCAACCTGTTTGATGAAATGGCCGCATGAAATCAAGTTTTGAATTTTGAAAAGATTTTTGGTGGGTTTGCTAGATTGGTGCTGGTGAGTCTGCAGATGCTTGGGTTTTAAAAGTTGAGCTTGTTTGAGTGGTTTTTGAAAAATTGGGATCTTCCCATATGATAAAGATTCAATTTTGAATTGTCATTTAAACTATGCATTTGAAAGTTTCTGGATGATCACAAAGTGGGCCTTGATACTTTGTTATGAGTACATTCAAGGGGTGCAAAGATCCAGAAAAGTTTCTGTTAGGTTCTGAAAGTTTGAGATAGCCAAAGTAGGCATGGGAGTTAAATTGGTCAAAATGACCATTCATTTAATATATGTTTTTTTGCTTTACTTGTCTTTAGGAAAAGTGTGGGGAATGTTTTATATGATGTTCATTTCACCTAAGAAACATTTTACAAGCAATGAAACAAACAAACAAGGTGGTTTTAAAATAATTCAAAATCAATGCATACACATATGCATGCATTCATAATTTTATTTAGAAAAGTTTTTGTTAACCCTAATTTTGATGATTAGAGTTTGATGATCCAAGCTTAGTATTTTTTGGGATGTTACAGCGAAGTGCTCGGAGATTCTGCGCCGAGCCCCCGAGCGTGTCACAAGCTGGAAAGCTTCATGTGCACGGGTTGGCGCAAGGATGATGCTGTCAATGGTGAAGGCACACTACGAAGGTGCCGACATCGGCACGGTGACCTCTGGTATCCCCAATGTCGACGATGATGGCAAAGAGATTGATCATGAAGCCATCCTGACATCACTCGCGGGTTATGACACCAGAGTTGCCGAGTTGGTGGATATCGACGTCTTCGTGCCCATGAACACCATCGACAGCGGCAACCAAGATTCCTCCGAGTCCCACCACAGTGCCGACATTGAGGGTGATTCTCCGGCTGGTGACGATGCTGCTTCCAAGTCTCCTGCGCCAAAGAAATGAAAAACAACTTTGTAATATTTGTTTCACCTTTGGTGTATACGCGGAGAAAACTTGCTGATGTAACTTAAGGCGGAAAACAATGGTTGTTTATTTCCTGCTGCTTAAGAACTAGTTTCCAGCATGTATATATTTTTAAAGCAAGTGCTGGCTTATCCATTACTTTGGTTTTTATGCTTGACCTTTCGTGAGTCGGAAGACTCGTTGTCGGAACCATGCGCTCAGGTGATGATGCCCAATGGCACCGTCAATAACCCGAGCACAAAATCGCCGACAATAAGTGCCAAAAGTCACTACTCCAGAATCCACATAAAAACGACAAAGAACGTGTAGACCAGAAAACTTAAGCTAACGCCCGTAGGCGGAATTTTCACAAGTGCAAACGCAAGACTTGTGCATAAAGGTTTTACATGATCCAAAAATGAACACTAAAGGAGGTCAAAGACTCAGAAATATGAGTGAACCAGAGAGCTTTATTCCATTGATCATATAAGAAATACACAATTAGATAAAAAATGCTAAGTGTAAAAAGGACGTTGTTGTGCTATGTTCCATGGCCGATCAAGCTCCGGGTAGTCATCATCCGGGTCACGTCGCTTACACTTATGATCCTCGTTGGGTCTACCCTTTAGTTCACGATTGTCAACAAGGTAGTAAGACCCATTGAGTAGCGCCCTTATGATGAACGGTCCTTCCCACAGCGGGGATAGTTTGTGCAACTTCTTCTGCTTAAGTCGGAGCACCAAATCCCCCTCTTTAAACGAGTGATGCCAAACGCGGTGACTATGGTATCTGCGTAGCTTCTGCTGGTAGATGGCGGATCTTTGGCATGCCAAAACGCGCTCCTCCTCGATAAGGTCCACATCTAGGCGTCTGGATTCTTCAGCGTCATCTTCATCGTAGGCGGCAACTCTTGGTGCATCGTGAAGAATGTCGGAAGGCGGGATGGCTTCTGCTCCATATACCGTGAAATAAGGGGTGTAGCCGGTGGATCTGTTGGGTGTAGTTCGTGAACTCCACAGCACAGATGGCAATTCTTCCGCCCAGGCTCCAGCTTCTCTATGTAGCGGTGCCTCAAGACGTGGCTTGATTCCCTGCAGAATTAATCCATTGGCTCGCTCAAGCTGACCGTTGGATTGTGGGTGTGCCACAGAAGCAATATCAAGTCGGATGCCTTTCTCCCAACAATATGCCTCCACTTCTCCGAGTGACAAATTGTTGCCGTTGTCGATGATAATGCTATGTGGGAGACCAAATCTCACCACTAGATCCCGGACAAACCTGAGGGCAGTTGCCCCATCAAGCTTTCTAATGGGTTTAGCTTCTATCCATTTAGTGAATTTATCAATTGCTACAAGCAGATGCGTAAACCCACAGGGTGCCGTCTGTAACGGTCCCACCATGTCCAGCCCCCATACTGCAAACGGCAAAGTTATTGGTATTGTTCGCAGTTCTTCAGCAGGAACATGTGGTTGTCGGGCAAATACTGGCATCCCATGCATGTCTCAACCAGCTTGTCGGCGTCCGCCTTCGCGGTAAACCAGTAGAATCCTTGCCGAAAGGCTTTCGCGACCAACGATCGAGGAGCGGCGTGATGCCCGCAATCTCCGAGATGGATTTCGCGTAGGATTTCCATACCTTCTAGCTGGGAAACACACTTTAGGTATACACCAGTAGTGCTCCTTTTGTATAGTTGCCCATTGATTATGGTATAACCCTTTGCTCGTCGTACTATTTGCCGTATTTCGACTTCGTCATCGGGCAAAGTTCCGTGTTCGAGGTATTCCATGAACGGTTTTGTCCAAGCCGGAGAGACCTTAGTCACCATGTTGACGAAAGAGTCAGCTCTATCCGGGTTGTTGATGTCGGCCCCCTTCACGGATGGTGTGCGTAGGTGCTCTAGGAAAACTCCTGGCGGAATTTGCTTGCGCCCTGATCCAAGCTTAGACAGCAGATCAGCCGCCTCGTTTTGTTCCCTAGGTACATACTTGACTTCGTATCCCAAGAAGCTCTTGGCTATCTCGTCCACTTTGTCTCGATATGCCTCCATCATAGGGTTCTGAGCATTCCAGGTGCCAGCCACTTGCTAGGCAACCAAGTCAGAATCTCCACAGCAAACTATGCGCTTGATGCCAATATCCTTGGCTACACGCAGTCCGTGAATGAGTGCTTCGTACTCCGCCATGTTGTTTGTAGCCTCGAAGTGGATCTGCAGAACGTAGTGTAGCTTGTCTCCTATTGGTGACTGTAACAATACACCAGCCCCCAAGCCGTTGAGCAGCTTTGATCCGTCAAAGTGCATCACCCAGTACTCTGGCTCCGGCAACGGAGTAGCATCTGGCATCTCCGTCAAATCTGCAACAAAATCCGCCAAGGCTTGTGACTTGATAGCGTCGCGCCTATTGTAGCTGATCTTGAAGGCGGCGAGTTCAATGCCCCACTTCGCGACCCTTTATGTAGCGTCGTTGTTATTGATAATGTCGGACAGTGGAGTCTTGCTCACCACTGTGATTGGGTGCTCCAGAAAGTAATGCCTCAGCTTTCGAGAAGCAAGGAATACCACATAAGCTATCTTTTGGTAGTGCGGGTAACGCTGCTTGGACTCCGTCAAGACCTCGCTCACATAGTAAACTGGTCGTTGAACTCCGTGCTCATAGCCTGGTTCCTTCCGCTCTACCACGACGACGATGCTGATAACCCGGTTGGTTGCCGCCATGTAAATTAACAGGGGCTCTCCAGGCTCGGGTGCTGCAAGGATGGGTACTGAGGAAAGAATCTCCTTGAGCTGCTTCAATGCTGCATCTGCTTCGTCTGTCCACGTGAATTTGTCCGCCTTCTTCAGCAACTTGTACAGCGGCAGAGCCTTCTCTCCAAGTCGGCTGACAAACCGACTAACTGCTGCAACACAACCTGTTAGTCGTTGAATGTTCTTTAGGAATGTCGGACGGTTTATGTTTAAGATGGCCTTGATTTTCTCCGGGTTGACCTCGATTCCACGTTGGGAAACGATGAAGCCCAACAATTTGCCGGCTGGAACCCCAGAGACGCACTTCTTAGGGTTAAGCATCATGTTGTATTTTCGGAGATTATCAAAGGTTTCTTTTAAGTTGGAGATTAAGTCATTTGACTTTTTAGACATCACCGCGATATCATCCACATAAGCGTGAACGTTCCGACCAATTTGGTCGTGGAGGCAACGTTGCATTGTCCGCTGGCACCTGCGTTTTTCAGCCCAAAGGGCATCGTGACATAGCAAAACGTGCCGTATGGGGTAGTGAATGAAGTGGCCAATTGGTCCGACTTCCTCATCTTGATCTGGTGGTATCCTGAGTATGCATCGAGAAAACACAAAAGTTCCGATCCAGCCCTTGATTCAATGACTTGGTCAATGCGAGGCAAAGCAAACGGATCTTTGGGACATGCTTTGTTCAAGCCGGTGTAATCAATGCACATTCTTAATTCATTGGTTCCCTTTTTGGGGACAAGTACAGGATTGGCCACCCGTTGGGTGTGAAGGACTTCTCGGATAAATCTAGCCTTAAGTAACCTAGCTATCTCTTTGCCAATGGCGCGTCTCTTCTCATCTCCAAAGCGTCGTAGAGGTTGTTTCACTGGTTTGCATTTTGGATCAATGTTTAAGCTGTGCTCGGCAAGTTCCCTAGGTACACCTTTCATGTCGGCAGGTTGCCAGGCAAAGATGTCCCTATTCTCACGGAGGAACTCGACGAGCGCGTTTTCCTATTTGGGATCCAGGTTCGTCCCAATGGCGGTGACCTTGGAGGCATCGCCTACCACAAGTTCCACCGGCTTGGTCTCGATGGCGGCCTTGAACGCAGGAGCGGAGTTAGAGATCTGCTTCTTCGACGCGGGCATCTCTCAGTCATCGACCTTGCTCTGGATCTCTTTGAATTCTTCGCTGTAGAGGACAGCTTTTGCAATGGTTGCTTCATTGATCTCGCAGTCCCTTGCCTTGGTAAAGCTTCCGGATACGGTGATGATACCGTTTGGTCCGGGTATCTTGAGTTTGTTGTAGACGAAGCATGGCTTGGCCATGAACGTGTGGAATATGTCGCGGCCGAATATGACGTGGTACACGCTCTTGAAGGGGACCACCTCGAAGGTCATGCGCTCTTGGCGGTAATTATTAACATTGCCAAAGGCAACCTGAAGTGTAATGCACCCAAGGGACCGAGCCTCCCGACCAGGAACTACGCCGTGGAAGATGGTGTTGGTCCGCCTTAGGTTTGCCTCCGTCAAGTTCATCTTCTGCAGTGTATCCAGGTACATGATGTTGATGCTGCTTCCACTATCCACCATACACTTGGTGAACTCCACGCCGTCAATCAAGGGGTTGATGACCATGGCGTACTGGTTCTCCGTAGGTATAAGGTCTGGGTGGTCCGTCCTGTCCCAAGTGATTGGAACTTCCGACCAGCGCAGGTACTGGGGAACTGGGGGGAGAGTAGCCATCAGGATCCTCAGAGAGGTCTTCTGTTGTCGGACAGTGGTCGTGCTAAGGAAAATGTGGTAGACTGGAGCCTTCTTTGTGAAAGGGTTCTTGCCCTTGTCGTCGCTCTTGGCGGCGTGCTTGGGGTCAACGTCTTCGTCCATGTCACTTGAATCCTTGGACTCCTCCTCCTTCTTCTTCCCCTTGCCCTTGCCTCGCGGTCTGTTCTTCCGACTTTGCTTGTAGCCGGACTCCGGGTCTTCCTTGAGGTTGTTGACAAACTTGCAGTGTCGATTAGTATGGGTGGCCTTGCCGTTGGCGTCGAGGTGTACGAGGCATGGAATATCGCGGTACTCCTCGTAGGTTTGGGGAACGCGGAGCGGTGCCGAGGTGGTTTCACTTCCTTGTTGCTGCCCACGACCAGCTCCCCTTCCTCGGCCATGTTGTCTGCCATCACCTCGTCCTGCAAAAGTCATAGCGACCATGTCGGTAGATTGCTTTTCTTCTGGAGTGGTTTTCCTCTTTGTACTGCTGTTCCTACGAGCTTGAGTTGGAACGGCTGTTGCCGGCAAGGAGCCACGAGCATCATAGTCGACAGCTGCGAACTCACTAGCCAACTGAATCATCTGGTTCAAGTCAAGCTGGTGATTGTCCTGCAAGCGCTTTAGCTTATGTCGGAGCAGCGTGCCCCTTTCCAACCCATCGATGAAGGCGTCCATGGCGGTCTGAGCGTGCACTCCTGCGTAGGAATTCTTCATATCCAGCCAGCGGGAGAGGTAGGCGCGAGATGTCTCGTCTTTCTCTTGCACGCACCGCTGTAGATCGCCCACAGTGCAGGGACGCTTGTATGTACCCTCAAAGTTTTTGGTGAACGCTTCTTGCATGTCCAGCCAGTTGTAGATAGATTTCTCTGGCAAGTCGTCGATCCATTGATGGGCCGTGCCTGCCAACATTAATGGGAGGTACTTGACAACGACGTTGGGGTTGCCTCCGGCAATCTCCACCGCGTTGCCGTAGTCTTGCAACCATGTGGCTGACTTGGCGGTGCCGTCATAGGGTTTGATGGTCTTGTCAATCCGGAAACCTTTGGGGTAAGTTGCGGACCGTATTGCAGGTGCAAAGCAACGTGGTCCCAGGTATGGTCCTTCCCGGGCCTCGTGGATCTTATCGATCCGCGAACATGCATCATACGGCTCCGGGTTCTTCTTTTTGTCAACAGGGGATGGGCTGCGTGAATGACGCGGGCCTCCTCCGCCATGGTGACTGCTTGGTGGTGACGGAGGTAGAGGTGGCGGTGGGTTAGCCTTCTTGCTGTTGCCCTCCTGCGACGCCTCACGCTTGTCACGGTTGCTTGTCGGACGTGGAGGGTCATGGCGTGACCTGCTCTTGTGTCCTTGGTTGCGCTCTCCGTCATGACGGGTCTGCTCCGCGTTGTCGCGGATGACGATGCCACACTGCTTTGGTGGGGGCATATCCGCACAATGGTGAGTCTTGTAATCTTCGCGATGTCGGGGGGATCGGGGCGGTGGCGATGGGCGATGAGGTCGGACCTTTTCTCCGTGGTCGGAGGATATGGGGATAGCATCCTTCCTATTGCGCACATCCCTCCGTCTTTGTTTTGATGAACCCGTATGGGACCCGACATCAAGAGGAGATCTGTCCCTTGCCGGCTTGTACTGGCTAGATTGGCAGAGAGCTGGGTCAGACTCAAGCCTCTGAGAGGTGGCCTTTTCCTGCTGCTTCACCGCCTTGGCCACTAGGTCATAGACCTGTTCCACTGCCTCAGGCGATCTATCCTGCTCTAGAAGGGTCTTGGCGACGGCGAGGTTAAGGAGTGGGGTGGGCATCACCTGCTTGCCTTCACTATCAATGTATAGCTTGGCCTGTGCCGGCTTCGAGGGGGCCCATCCTAGGTTACGACGCACACCAGGATCGTTGATGACGCGAGCCAGAGCTTTCTTAGCCTTCTGCTGCTGTAGCAAAGTTTTGTACTCGGCCTCCATTGCTCTAGCTTTCTCTATGGACTTCTGCGTGTTGACCAGATCTCGATCTAGTTTAGCGCCTTGCTCCGCGATGGCCTGCGCTTCTTTCAGCAGTTGCCGGCGCTTCTCGTCAAGCTGGGTCACGTTCCGCATATGAGCAACGGTTAGTGGCTCGACGAGGAGATTGCCGTACATCACTCTATCAGCTGGAGTAACTTGGGCTGCTGCAGACGTAGATGCTGGAGGCGGCAAGTTTGCGGTGTTGTTGTTGCTCAGGCCGGTGCCGAGTTCCTGCGACTGCTGCACTGGGTTAGGTGGAGGAGGCATGACTTTTGCGCGATCATCGTCAGCAGCAATAAGTGGCCCCTTCCCCTTTTCCAGTGCTGTAGGCGGAGCTCGTCCGGGTTGATCTTCATCCATTGCCGTCCCAATGGTGACGAACACCCCTCGATACATGACGACGTTGTTGGCTTGCTCGTCGCGCGAGTACTCCTCCTCTATCTCCTGCATAGCGGAGTCTAGCTCTTCTGGACTGAAGTCTATCTCCTCTGAATCTGCACTGAAATCAGCATAAAGCGCGTCAATGACAGAGTTGGAGGGTGCCATGACTTCCACGATGACGGGCGGTGGAGGTGCAACAGCCTCGACGATGACTGGAGGTGGTGGTGCTGCTGCGACGATGGCGGCGGGAGGCGGTGGCGGCGGCTGCTGAATCGGAGGTTCTCCGTCTTTGAGCGCAAGCTACATCTGGGCTGCTGCGTCAGCTTCCGCGTAGCTGTTGACGGTGCTCACCATCTCTTCGAGGGTAAGGCGTCCTGTTGCCTGCTGCCGTCTTAACGAATGTAGGAGAAGCGTGCCACGGTCCAGTCCTTCCACGAAGTGATACAAAGCGTTATCATCGGGGTAGTGGGATAGATCGGCTCGTATACGGAGCCACCTAGCCAGGTAATCTCGGGGTTTTTCGCCTTCTCTCTGACCACGCCGACGAACTTGGATCTCTACCGTCCAGACGCACGGGCGAAGCCGGCGGATTTGCAGTGATCTTCCACCTTTATGTCCTGCACAGGGGCGGTTTGGGTGGGCCTTGAATTTTTCCGATCTTTGTCGGCAAACTCCAAGGAGAGATCCGACATCAATCCTTCCACGAACGTATCCTGCCCGTAGGCGGTCCGTGCGGGCCTTGAATTTTTCCGATCTTTGTCGGAAAAGTCCAAGGAGAGATCCGACATCTATCCTTCCGCGAACATATCCTGCCCGTAGGCGGTCCGTGCGGGCCTTGATGCTCTCTGACTCCCAGGGAACTAGTGCCCGAGTCGGTTTCGCCGATGAAGAGGTGGATGTCTCCGATAGGAACGATTGAACACCGCGTAGGGTTCGTCTTCGCCGGGATCCAGAACTCGTCAGGAGGGACGATCGGAACGTTGCCGGAGAAGAGAACATGGCCGATGGCTACGGTTTCGCCGATTCCCGCGAAGATCTTGGTCCTCGCCCGCTGAAGAGCCTGAAGCGCCTCTTGCTCCACGGTGGGCGCCAACTGTCATGGTATTGCCGACGAGTACACCATGGAGGGGTCCTCACAGTTCGTGTTTAGAGACGTGGGGTAAGGCGGATGGTTGACGGGTACGAGGTAACACACCTTACCCAGGTTCAGATCCCACAACGGTGGCGGAATCCTACTCCTATTATAAATCACTATAAGGGCAATACGCCGAGTTACAGGGATTGGTTCGCTGTGCGAGGTGCGTCGTAGTCGACACTAGGTTGTCTAAAGTTGCGCCCTAAAGGCTCCCATAGGCCCGACTTATATAGTCGCCAGGTCCTAGGGTTACAGGGAAAAGTCCTAGTCGGATAGGTTACAGAGTCCTACACCGTCTATTACTAGTCTTGTGTATCTTGCACTCCAAGGCTCCGGGTACGTTGGTGAATCCACCGTAGCCTTCCTTTATCCGGCATGGGCCTCCCTTCTGGATCCATCTAACTGGGCCGCCCAGCAGGCCATAGGCCATGCTACCGACTATGGGCCACCCGGGTTATCCGGATAAGTGACATGCTATGAGGATACCCATATAGCATATCCCCAACAAAATGTCCGCTCCACGTCCTTCCTATAAGCTTCCTGTTCCTTGGCAAACTGAGCATGTTTGGGGAGCATATAGTCTTCACAAATGTTGGCCATCTTGGATATGCCATCTGCAAGATAGTATCCCTTATTGTAGTGGTGTCCGTTGATCTCAAAGTCCACAGGGGGAGCAATGACCATCAACAAGCTTGGCAAAGATATTTGAGGAGTTGAGGATGTTGATGTCGTTGTTCGATCCTGCCATGCCAAAGAAGGAGTGCTAGATCCAAAGATCATGTGTAGCAACTGCCTCGAGTATCACATTGCAACCTCCTTTGTGGCCTTTGTACATTCCGTGACATGCAAATGGACAGTTCTTCCACTGCCAATGCATGCAGTCTATGCTTCCAAGCATCCTAGGAAATCCTCTACTTTTGACTGCAAGAATCCGAGCAGTGTCTTCAACAGTGGGTATTCTCAAGTACTGTTTTCCAAACACAGCAATCACTGCCTTGCAGAATCTGTACAAGAAATTGATGACGGTGGGCTCGGCCATGCAGAGATAGTCATCGGCACTATCACCCGGCGCTCCATATGCAAGCAACCTCATCGCCATTGTGCACTTCTGCAGTGAGGAAAACCAAACCATGTCAGTGCAGTCATTCTTGCACATGAAATAGGGGTTGAACTCCCGGATGGCATGCATGATCTCGAGGAAGAGCTTCCGGCTCATCCTAAAACGGCGTCGAAACACGGCCTCTTCGTGCAGCGGCTCGTTGGCGAAGTAGTCGACGTACAGCAAGCAGTAACCCTCCGTCCTCTCCCTTGCTTTGCACTTCCGGCGACCCTTCGCCAAGCCTTCACGCTTCGGCGTTGTAGTCTGCATGTACAGCCGGGCGAGATAGGCGAGGCTCTGCATCTTCGTCGGTAGCAGCGTTCTCCTCCTCCAGCAACACGACGAACATCTCCTCGTCCTCGGAGTCCATGGCCGAACCGGCAAAACGCCAAACACTTGGAGGGCAAGGTGGAGGGAGCTCGGAGCGAAGCCGAGCTACGACGAAGCTTGGGCGGCAAAAGATGGTCTAGGCCGAGGGGAAAGGGCGGCGACAACGGCGGGCCTATCTAGAGGTGTGGATATGGCTCAACGTGGTGGAGCTTCAACGACGAAGGTGTCGGGGGGTTGACCTCGGGTAGGTCAAAGACGGGGAAAGACAGAGGTACGATCCCCGTTTGGTTTCCGAGTTACAGTCTAGGTCGGCCGAATTATGAATAAGTCGTCCGACATACGGAGGCGAGAGGCCCATATATGTATATTAAGGCATTATCCGGCCGAGTTACTGCGTGGGTCGGTCGGGTTATGCCTGAGTGATCTTGATACAGGTAAAGGACAATCCGAGCTATGCAGGGGAGGGCCGAATGATATGAGGCTTGCAGGAGAAGGAGAAGCCTGAAGTCAAACCCTAGCTGCAAGCTAGGAAGAATCTAAGCAGTGCCAAGCGCTACGGACAAAGGCGCAGAGCGACAGAGAGGCAGGAGGAGGTCACGGAGGTGACAGTCCAGAAGACCGAGGCGTACAGGAGGGGCCCTCTGGAACCTTGTCGTCGTTAGAGGGGCGACAGGGAAAGGGGGGCACCGAACTACTATATTGGGACAGGCATATTCCCCGAATATGCTGGCCACGTCAGCCCTAAAGGAACCCAAGGCTCTCCTTTATAAGGAGAGGCTTGGACTCAGAGAAGGGGATCGGCTCATTTTGGTACCGTTAGGCTAGTAAAGTTCATCTTCTCTCCCTGTATACAGCTCAAGGAGCACTTGTAGCCCTGGAGAAGAGAAATAAAGATCTTTGCCTTAGTCTCTTGTGTGTAGAATTAACTGCATCTTACCTCCCCAGATCCCTCTAGCATCCATTGGCCCCATACTTTAGCCTACCCATGGCATCTGCCGTGCCACCACCACGACAGTTGGCGCCCACCGTGGGGCCAGTAGCGATGCTAGCTGGATTATGATCCGGACGGGAAACTTCATCAACACGGGCGAGCGCGTTGTTTCTGGCTTGGTCCAGAGATTTGGTCTCTGCGACTATGTCAGCGACAATGCAGGGAGCTTCAAAGGGAAAGTTCCCCCGCGCAATGGTGTCTTCATCAGCCTGGGCGAGCACAAGGTTTACGTCGGCGTTGACATCACCGGCATTTATCCTCACCAAGTTGTTGTTGCAGGAGAGCCACCTCTTAACGCAGCAAGCCGTCCATCCAAAGTACATCCTGCAGGCAGCGTCGAGGTGATGGTCGCTGCAGGAGCGCAAGCTGGAGCAGCAGTAGCCGGGTCAAGTAGAGAACCCGCGACAGGCGCACAAGGCGCACCCAAGCAGACCGCGCCACAACCCACTGAGGTAATCCCGCCAGTGACCAACCCGACCGAGCTACATGACATCACCCCAAAGGCACCAAGAGTAAGAGGGCCACCTCTGGAAAGGCCGGAGAACATTCTTCAGGCGACCATAGAAAACTTGACTACACCTGTAGCGCCGATACTTGATCCGGCAAATGCTCAGGCAGAGTTAGAAGAAACCAGGCAAAAGGTGCTGGTAGAGGCCAAGAAAGTATCGGCCTTGCGGGAGTCCTTGAACAGGACCCTAAGAGAATATGCCAAAGCTAATAAGCTTGATATCGCACCCGAGCGGGTGGACGAATTAAGATTAAGAGGGAAGAACCTCATGGATGACATTAACAAAGAGCATGAAGCTCACAGAGCAGAATCAGGTGATTTGGGTTTGCCGAGGTACAGTACCCTGGCGAAGAACCTGAGAGCGGCAAATGCCACAGCATTGGAATTAGAGGGGTTGACCGGGGAAGCCCGGCAGAAACAACAAGAAAGAGTGAATGAGCTGGTGCGCATCGCGAACCAGCAAAATGAGGAAATACTCAGAGCAAACCCGGCAAGGCCAGGGGCCTCGCGGATGGTTCACTCGGCAGGGGCAGCGCCCGCCTTATCCGCGGCAGCAGCATCTTCACCCGGAAACAACGCACGAAGGGACAAAGCAGTAACCTCAGGAAAGAGGAACAAGCAAATTGTTCCATATGATCCGGCAATGGCTGGAAAGGCAAATGAGAACGGAGGCAATGCGAGCCGAGGTAACAGTGGGGACAGGAACCACCGTCGTGTGGAGAAAGACGGCGAAAGCCGAGGCAATGGAGACCTCGGCAGAAGAGAACCCGCGAGAGGTAATCATGAAAACCAGACCCCGGCTGAAGTAAGGAGAGAGATGCCGCTCAACCCGCAACCAAGGCATGAACCTCGGCAGGAAAGAGAAGCGAGGCCAGCTCGCCACAATCAAATGAATGAAAGGTACAATGATGGTTATTCCGAGGTGGAATATGCGATCCATGGTGGAAATAACCACTATGGGATGCAGGACAGAATCCTGTACAGAGATTTGCCAGCAAGTGATGCAAGAGTGAAGCTGGACCGGCTATACCGGTCCAAGTTGTTGGAAGAACAGGGTCCACCAGGTCCGACATGTTTTGGACCACGGATCATGGGCGAACCACCAGTGCCGAACTTTCAGTTAGCGAGAGGCACAAAAACATACAATGGAAGTACCAAGCCACAAGACTGGTTGATTGACTATGCCACTGCTGTGAAGATAGCGGGTGGGAACTTAAGATGGGCAGTGCGGTATGTCCCACAAATGTTGGAAGGACCAGCTAGGGTATGGCTGAATAATCTACCAGCCGGCAGTATCAACTGTTGGTTAGATTTCGAAGAAATTTTCGTCAGCAACTTTACCAGCACATACAAGAGGCCAAACAGGCCACAACAGTTAGCCATGTGCAAGCAGAGGCCGAATGAAACAGATAGAGAGTTTTTGACTCGATGGTGCAACCTGAGAAACTCATGTGAAGGAGTTATCGAATCGCAAGCAATAGCTTGGTTCGCGCAAGGCTGCCGTTATGGCAGCGTGTTGTGGCAACGTCTGCAAAGAGATATGCCAACCACATTGGCAGAAACTATCAGAATAGCAGACTCCTATGCATTAGGGGACCCAACGCAACCGGAATTAATGTCGGCAGATCATCGCGAGCAACAGGACCATTATGCAAGAGATTTGGCCGGGTCATCCAGGCGCAGTGATTTCAGAGGAATAAGGAGAGACGAAAGGCTGGATTATAGATATAATTCGGCCCAAGTGGCAGCGGTAGCACAAGATCAGCCGAGTCATGGAGCGACTCAACGGCAGAAGAATGGACCTCAGCAGTGGACACCAAAGAATGAAGGAAAAAGGCAGTGGACCCCAGAACAAAAGAAGCAGTGGCAGGAAAGGCCGAAGTACATATTTGAATCTATGTTAGATCAACCGTGTAAATTTCACACGTCAAACCCATCCAGGCCGGCCAACCACACGACCCGTCAATGTGCATGGATGAAAAATGCGATGGGAAATCCTGTAGGCATTCAGGCAGCACCCTATCAAGTACATCAACAGCATCAACCGCAATTGACAGGAGCAAATGCACAGCAACTGATGTTACCGCCTCCTCCCCCGAGGTACGATGACTCGAATTGGAGGGATGCGGTACATCAAGTGATGAACCAGGTTCAGGATGGAAGGACAAATCCAGCGAGTACTGGACGCAATGATTATAGAGAACATCATCAGTCATATTGCGTGTTCACAACTGAACAGCAAGACAAGCAGAGTGTGCAGCGCCGGCATATGGAAGTAAATGCAGTTATGCCGGCAGTACCAAGATATGTGCCTTGGTCAGATCAGGAGGTAACTTGGAGCATAAAGGATCACCCCAAGATAATGCCGAATCCAGGGTCATATGCACTCGTGTTGGATCCGACATTCGTTGGACCAAGCATCAATGTGAAATTTTCGAAAGTACTCATTGACAATGGAAGCAGTATCAACATCATGTACAAAGATACCATGCATAAACTCGGAATATCGCAGAACATGCTACAGTCCACGAGGACCACTTTCCATGGGATAGTGCCGGGACTTTCATGCGAGCCCATCGGTAAAATCCGAGTGGATGTGTTATTCGGCACGAGAGATAACTGCAGAGCAGAGAATTTAGAATTTGAAGTGGTAGATCTGGAAAGTTGTTATCATGCTCTACTCGGACGGCCTGCGCTGGCTAAATTCATGAGTAGCTGTCATGTAAGTTATCTGAAGATGAAACTACCCGGACCACAAGGAGTAATAACAGTTGCAGGAGATTACAAGAAGTCAATGGAGTGTGCTTCAGCCGGGTCAAATTTGGCCGAATCATTGGTTATAGCAAGAGAAAAGAGAAGGATTCAGGAGGTAGCAGCCCTCGCTCAGTCGGCCCAGCTGAACATGCCGGCGCTGGCCAACCCACATGGCAGTGTTTCTTTTCAGCCGACTAAAGAAACGAAGAAATTCCAGATCGATGAACAATTCCCAGAGCGTACCGTTACCATTGGTGCAGGCCTGGACGCTAAATAGGAAAGCGAGCTCACCAACTTCCTCCGTGAGAATCGGGACATATTTGCATGGTCTACTCAGGATTTGCAAGGTGTTCCGAGGGAGTTGGCTGAGCACTCTTTAAACGTGAGGCCAGGAGCAAGGCCGGTGAATCAACCTCTCCGCCGCTTCGCCGAAGACAGGAGAAAAATAATAGGAGATGAGATAGCTCGGCTCCTCGCGGCCGGGTTCATCATGGAAGTGCTGTACCCGGATTGGTTGTCGAATCCGGTGCTAGTAGAAAAGAAGAAAGATGATCCCAATGTAGCCATTGTATGGCGAATGTGTATCGATTACACCAACCTGAACAAGGCGTGTCCAAAAGATCCTTTTCCATTGCCTAGAATAGACCAAGTCATTGACTCGAACGCTGGTTGTGAGTTATTATCATTTGTAGACGTGTATTCTGGTTTCCACCAGATACCGTTAAATCCGGCCGATCAAATAAAGACCGCGTTTATTACCCCGTACGGGGCTTATTGTTATCGCACAATGCCATTCGGCCTGCGAAATGCAGGAGCGACATACCAGAGATGCATGCAAAAATGCTTACACGATCAAATAGGGAAAAATGTACAAGTATATGTAGATGACGTGGTCATCAAAACCAGGGAAAGCAAAACACTACTGGAGGATATACGACAGACTTTTGCGAACCTGAGAAGGTTCCGAATGAAACTTAATCTAGAAAAATGCACATTTGGCGTGCCGGCAGGAAAATTACTCGGTTTTCTTGTCTAGCCGAGGTATAGAGGCCAACCCAACAAAGATAAAGGCAGTAGAAAGAATGGAATTGCCAAAATGTTTAAATGATGTACAAAAATTCACGGGTTGTCTGGCCTCGCTTAGTCGGTTCGTATGCCGGCTAGGAGAAAAAGCGCTACCACTCTATCAGTTGATGAAGAAATCAGATAGATTCGTTTGGACTCCACAGGCGGACATCGCATTTCATGAATTAAAAAAGATGTTGGTTACAGCACCCATTTTGGCTTCTCCATTATCAAAAGAGCCTATGTTACTTTATGTAGCAGCTACCAACAGAGTAGTTAGTAGTAGTCGTAGTGGAACGACTTGAAGATGGCAAGTCGGTTCAGAGGCCGGTGTATTATTTAAGTGAGGTATTATCCACTTCAAAGCAGAATTACCCACATTATCAGAAGATGGCTTATGGGGTATATATGTCGGCGAAAAAGCTCAAACATTACTTCGAAGAGCATCCCATCAAAGTGATCTGTGAGGCACCCATAGCCGACATATTGAGCAACAAAGACGCAAGTGGCCGAATAGCAAAATGGGCAATCGAGTTATCACCATACGCTCCACAATTTGATAGGAGAGATGCAATCAAATCTCAGGCAGTAGCCGACTTTTTCGTAGACTGGGCCGAGGTGCAGTATGAGCCATCGTTGCCAGATCCAAACTATTGGACTATGCATTTTGATGGTCCCAAACTAAGGAACGGTTTGGGGGCAGGAATAGTGTTAACCTCGCCTAAAAAAGACCAACTGAAGTATGTGTTACAAATGCATTTCGCTGCGTCCAACAATGTAGCCGAATATGAAGCACTGGTCCATGGATTGAAAGTAGCAAAAGAAATTGGCATACGCCGAATCTTATGCTATGGTGACTTGGACCTAGTAGTACAGCAAGTCTCAGGCAGTTGGGACGCATTAGATGCTAATATGGCTTTATACAGATTTCACGTGCAAAAGATCAGTGGATACTTTGAAGGATGTGAATTTAACCACATACCTCGGGCAGAGAACGATGCCGCAGACACGTTGTCAAAGCTAGGATCAACTCGGCAATCAATTCCTCCGGGTATTGCCCTGGAGCACCTCAGGAAACCATCAATAATCCCATCGCCAGAATCCGAGTCTATCTTTATCCTGGCAAATTCAGCAGAAGATAACGCGCCGATGGAAGTAGATCAGCAATATAACTCGGAAGCCCTCGACAGGAGAACAGCCGAAGTAAGCACAGTCATGGAAACAGACAGTGAGATTACACCGGAAAAAGTCACACCATTATGGGCGCAACCCATATTTTCCTACCTAAAAGACTCGGCATTGCCAAGTGATGAGGTATTAGCTAGACAAACTGTAAGGAGAACAAAAGCTTACACAATCATAAACAGTAAGCTATATAAGAGGAGCGTCACAAACGTGTTGCAGAAATGTGTGAGTTCGGCAGAAGGTCAGGAGATCCTCCAAGATATACACCAAGGAGAATGTGGACACCACGCCTCATCTCGTGCCTTGGTAGCCAAAGCATTCAGGCATGGATTTTATTGGCCAACGACATTGAAAGAAGCTAAAGAGTTAGTTAAGAAATGCAATGGATGTCAGAGGTACGCAACCAAAATACACATGCCATCGGCCGAGCTAAAAACAATACCTATCACTTGGCCATTTTCTGTATGGGGTTTAGATATGGTAGGACCGTTTAAGCCGGCACGAGGGGGAATGACTCACATATTGGTTATGGTGGACAAGTTCACGAAATGGATTGAAGTGAAACCAATAAAAAAGTGCGATGGGCCCACAACAGTCAAATTTCTCAAGGATATTATCTTAAGATATGGGTATCCGCACAGTATTATCACAGATAATGGCACAAACTTTGCAGAAGGAGCCTTCGCCAGATTTTGCCGAGAGAAACACATAAGACTGGATATTGCCTCTGTGGCTCACCCAGCATCCAATGGACAAGTGGAAAGGTCGAATGGATTGGTGCTATCAGGCATAAAACCACGACTTGTCGAACCATTGGAAAGGTCGGCAGGATGTTGGATTGAGGAACTCCCGGCCGTACTATGGAGCCTCAGGACTACTCCGAATAGATCAACAGGTTATACACCATTCTTTCTGGTATACGGGGCAGAAGCCGTACTTCCAGCCGACATTCAATATGACTCGCCAAGAGTTACTCAGTATACCACCTCGGAGATAAACGAGATAGCTCGGCAAGATGCTATAGACCTACTAGAAGAAGCCAGAGAACTGACATTATCACGATCAGCTATTTATCAGCAGAACCTGCGACGATATCACAGCAAAAAGGTGAATCCAAGAGTGTTCAAAGAAGGAGATTTGGTCCTCCGACTGGTGCAACGTATGGCCGGCATGCACAAGTTGTCACCTCCATGGGAGGGACCATTCATTGTAAGCAAAGCATTGCATAATGATGCCTATTATCTAATCGATGCTCAGACCCCCGGAGGGAACAAGGCAGACAAAGCTGGCGAAGAAACGAAGCGTCCATGGAATGTAGCTTTACTTCGACCATTTTACTCATAGCATTGTATCTCAAGGTCAAGAACCGATGATGTATTAAACCTCGGCACCCAGAGCGATGACTCGGGGACTGCCCTCTGTTATTTCAATTTCATGTTATGTATTTGAACCACGGCGCCCAGAGCAGTGACTCGGCGACTGCCATATGTTATCTTAATTTCATGTCATATATTTAAGCCTCGGCGCCCAGAGCAGTGACTCGGGGACTGCCATATGTTATCTCAATCTCATGTTATGTATTTGAACCACGGCGCCCAGAGCAGTGACTCGGCGACCGCCATATGTTATCTCAATTTCATGTCATATATTTAAGCCTCGGCGCCCAGAGCAGTGACTCGGGGACTGCCATATGTTATCTCAATCTCATGTTATGTATTTGAACCTCAGTACCCAGAGCAGTGACTCGGGGACTGCCATATATAATCTCAATTTTATGTTGTCTATTTAAACCTCGGCACCCAGAGCAGCGACTCGGGAAATGCCATATATTATTTTCATCTCATATCAAATATTTGAACCTCGGCATCCAAAACAGCGACTCGGGGACTGTCATGTGCTGTTTAAGATTTACGGTGGGCACTACCCTGAGGAGCGCCTCCATGTTGGTCTTATATCATTTCTGAAATTTGGCGTCATATTAAAGTTCGGCGCGATAAACAGTAATCCAGGGAGTGCCATATATTATCCCAAGGTAGTAGTCAACCGCCGTCCAGGACACCACTCGTAAAAAAACGAAAGCAACGATAAATCCTAAAAAAAGGAAATTGCAGGCCACCAGAGCAAGAATTCAGACAAACACCCACTCAGCCAAATGGTAACAGCTACAAGCGTACATGTCACAGCGATACACGGCAAAAGAAATTCAAGTCATACAGAGAGCGGACAAATGTTTTCACGTACATCATACGCCCGGCATGCCAGGGATAAGAAACAACTCAAGCGTGGTTCGCAGGGGAGGCAGCAACTGGGTCAGGCACTGGGCACTCCGACGTAGGAGGAACTTCGACCGAGGTTACCTCGCCCTCCGTGGACCCAGGTGCAACCTCAGCGGAAGCTCGAGGCTGCTCAGGAGCATCCGTCTGTGCAGTTGAGTGCCCAGTACCTTTGGAGGAGAACCGCGCATCGCCGCCGTTATCCTCACCCTCTCCTTGCTCAGCCGAATTATCATCCGAGGCATCTTCAACTATAACCTCCTCATCCGGGTTTGGAAGAAAACTCGGCCCTTCATTCCAGGTGTGTACGTCGGCATACTCGACGAGTTGGAAGGCGCGAGCTTGCCGAAGAGCGACGAAGGTGGGATCTTCAACCCAACGAGAACCAGTGCGCAGATTTCTCAGGATGTCTAGAGAGATGTCTTCGTACCATGACATGATGACAGTAAGGGCCATATCAGCGCCAGCGCGCCCGGCTGATTCCCTCCAGAGACTCAGTTGTTTCTCGGATGCCATGAGTCTTTTGACTAGTAATTCGACCTCGTTAATATCAGGAGTCCCAGAAGTGTTCGGCCAAAGAACGTGGTAAGCTCGGATGGCTGATTGCACCAGGTCCCGACCCATAATTTTCATTGGGCCAACTGCAGCACCAACAGCAACCAGGAAATCCTCCATTGAATACTCCGAGTCAGCGGCAACAGAAACACCTCGGCGCACACGAGCTGCAAGAACCGCTTTAGAACTCACAGGCTTGGCTTCGGGAAAATGATCTGCGCAAAACATGAACGTGTCAGGTGACAGCGGGAACAAAAAAGAAAAATATAATTCGGCTGTGCTAAGTAGCTTACGATGAATGTAACTCATCATTATCTGAAGGTCTTTGGCCCAATCGACCTTGCTCTTCTCAAAACGAGCAATTTCCTCGCTCAAACCCTGGGTTTTTAGTTCGGCAGCCTCGAGGAGTTCTTTGTTCTTCTGCAGCTCCAAAGCCAGCCGATTCTTCTCCTCGGAAAATTCTTGGTCGACCTTTTCTAGTTCGGATTTCTGAGAGAGCTTAAGGGTGTCCACCTCGGCTCGCAGGCGAGCTATTTCATCATCTTTTTCTTGCAATTGCGCCGCATGAATAGCGTTTTGCTCTAAAAAATGCAGCATCACGTCAGGCATGGGCATGCAATCTTGGTGCGACGCTGCAAAGGTTTGCAACTCGGCTTTACCAGAGCCAAACGCAATAAGGAAGTTTAGCACAAATGTTAAAAGGGAAAAGGCGTAAGATAAACGGGAAACTAACCTTCCAAGCTCTTGACTTTCTTCTCAAGGCGAATGTTGAGGTTATTAATGTTACCTATTCACCAAGAAAGTAAGCCGGCATATCGCGGACGAATAAATGAGAACGTTGAAAATAACGAAAAGGAACTATCGACGTACCAGCCTTCTTTACCACAGGAAGGATTTTTTCATACTTTTCTTCCAGCTTGCGGTGCGAAAAAAGCAACCTCTGAAATTCGGCAGTCCGCCGGTCATGTGCAACCTGAACAATGGGGCAAAACAATAAATCGATATTCAAAGCTAAATCAGATCCGAGTCAAGAAAAACTCAGCTCGGATCTAGATGGCTGGATATTCAAAGCTAAATCAGATCCGAGTCAAGCAAAACTTAACTCGGATCTAGGTGGCTAGATATTCAAAGCTAAATCAGATCCGAGTCAAGCAAAACTTAACTCGGATCTAGGTGGCTAGATATTCAAAGCTAGAACATATCCGAATCAAGCAAAACTTAACTAGGATCTAGGTGGCTAGATATTCAAAGCTAGAACAGATCCGAATCAAGAAAAACTTAACTCGGATCTAGGTGGCTAGATATTCAAAGCTAAATCAGATCCGAGTCAAGCAAAACTTAACTCGAATCTAGGTGGCTAGATATTCAAAGCTAGAACAGATCCGAATCAAGCAAAACTTATCTCGGATCTAGATGGCCGGATATTCAAACCCTAGAAATAAATCAAGTCGAAGATCATTAAACTTCCAAGCATATAACAAGTTATTTCCTTGCAAGTTTCGGGGACTAGAGCATATAGTAACATCTGGAAACCAATCTAAAACTCAGAGAAACAGCAATTACCTCATTCATCTTGTTAGTGTCAAGGATGAACTTGGCAGCGTGGTCGAAACGGCCGCTGATGTCGGAAAGCTGAAAGGGCTGATTGATAGGATTACCCTCAAACTGATCAGCGGCATTCCAATTATTGGCGTACTCCACCAGCGCGCCGAGCCTGTTCCCACTAGCTGTCCGAGTCAAGACCTTACCCCGGACATGTTCTGTAACCACTGCGGCCGCAGGGCTCTTATGAAGAGCAAGCTGGGTGCTGACAGCCGAGGCAACGGAGGCTTTAGTAGGAGCAGTTCCCTTGCGCAGCATGTCGGCGATACTAAACTGAGAAGAGCCGACAGGACCTTTCTGGGAAGAGGAAGCCTTGGTGGCAACAGCTTTACTCGCCTTAGAAGAGGCATCAGCAGGAAGTGACACCTCGGTAGTGGGGACGGCACCTTCAGGAACAATAGGAGTTACGGTCGCAGAAGGCGCCGAGATAACGACCTCTTCCGCCGAGGTCGGAGTGGCCGAAGAAACTGCCGGGGTAGATAAAGGCTCAGTAGCGGCGCTGGGACCCATAGAAGGGGCAACGGGTTCAACGAAAACCTCGGAGGGCCGAGTAGAATCAATGTCAACAGAAGGGGTTTCAGGCACGTCGCGACGAGGAGGCGATGGATTCGGAGCTGGAGGAGAGGCAGCACGAGTGGGACTGGGAATCCTGGTATCATCGACGGGCTGAGGAGACGGCGGCCGAATCGGGCGGCTAGTCATGCTAGGACCGCCGGGCTTGACAGAGAGCGGAGCACTGCAAAAATAAGAAAGGAAAAAGTGTCAGTATGAAAAACAGAAAGAGAGAAACAGAAATATAAGTAAAAGGAACTTACCCGGTGACCACAGGCATAGTTTTGCGCCTGGGAGGATTCAGAGCGGATTTCTTCGTTCGTTTCTTGGGGACGACCTCCGAGGCACTAGAAGGAGCCCCGCGTTTCCCCAAGGTAACAGGGGGTCGAGAAGCAATAGGCTCGGCGTCGTGAACCTGACCGGCCGGATTAGCTGGGAAAGTAGAAGCCGGAAATGCATAAGAAATAGGCATTGCGGCAACTACCTCAAGAATTTGGACCTCGTCTGAATCACCTTCCTCCTCGTGCGCCGAGGTCTTGCCACGAGCTCGAGCCGGGGCAGGATCCGACTTAGGAACGAACTCCTCCGAGTCTGGTTCACCAGAATCCGGGGTGCTCCGGTCCGCGGGCCACGGAAGCAACAAAACTTCGGCATCCTCATTCTTCTGCTCTGTGAATCTCTGCAAGATGAGGAAAAAGAAAGTTAGCGGGTTCCGTTACGAAAATGGGGGAATAACAGGGCGTTATTGATTAAGCTTACTTCGGGAGGCGGATGATCGCGGGTGAACGGTTTCAGTCCCCAAGCCCAATCCTCAGGCATCTCCGTCTTAAAGATAGCTCGGACACGCTTATAGATAAGGTTGTTGTCCAGCTCCACGGTCGAGACTCGGTTAGGTCAAGAGGACCACTCATGTAGCACAGCTTGTGAGTCCGCTTCTGGAATGGGCAGATCCGGCTACTAATAAAGGTAGCCACCAGGTCTTCGCCGCATAACCCGGCGCGGATCAGCTCTTTAAGCCGAATCTCAAAAGCCTCGGCCAAGGCGTGAGTTTTCCTCGGATTGTAAAGCCAATTCACCTTAGAAGGCGGACCGATTGAGAAGGCAGGGAGCCGAATCTTGTCCTCCGTCCCTCTGTTCTTGACGTAAAAGAAGGATTTGTGCCATTTCTTGCACGACTCTAACCCGGTGACACGAGGAAATACGGATTTCCTCCGAGGTGTAATAGACGCTGCCCCGCATTGAGTGAGCGATTTCTCGGAGGGGTGCAGAGATTTATCAGGGACAACGTTAGAACGAATCTGGAAGAACTTCGACCAGACGTGCACAGACGGCCACAAGCCGAAGTATCCCTCTGAGGTGGAGATAAAAGCAGAAAGAGAAGCGATGGCATTCGCGGGAAGATGATGCGGCTGAAGGACGAAGTAGTCAAGAAATTCTCTAGCAAAATCGCTAAGAGGGAGGCCGAAGCCTCGCGCGAAGTGCGACATGAAAACGACATACTCGCCCTCCCTAACGTCCGGAGAGGACTCGCTGCCGGGTAAGCGACAGGAAACCTCGGCGGGAATCCTCCGAGTTCGGATAAGCCACTCAATCTCGCGACGCGTAACGGAAGAACCTTGCCACGAGCCTCGCTCGGGCCCAGAGCCAGCGTCGTCATCCTCAACCAGAGCACCACTAAAGGAGCTAGACATGGGTGGTTCGCCGGAGAGATCGACGGAAGAAGAGCTGGCGGCGGAGGGGAGTTTAGAGCTACGAGGCCCCGTCGTGATTTTGCACGGAAGCGACGGCGGAGGAACAGAGGAACCGCCGCACGAACACGAGATCGAAACGGAGAAATCTAGGGCAAAACCTAGGCAATACGGCCGGAAAGGACTCACCGGCGACGACGCCGAAGCTGGTGAGCGCGGGCGAGGCGAGCAGAACGGCGCGGCGGAGTCCTCGCCGTCGGAAGCTCTGATGAGCGCGCGACGGCGGAGCTGCAAGAAGGCGCGCAGACGAGAGGAAGGAAGAGGGCAGAGACGAACGAGGAAGGGAAAAGTAAATCCCCAAACACCGTGCCCCTCTTTATAGTCGAGCCACGAGCAAGGTAGTGGGATCGTGGGTGTAGCAGTTAACCGTGTAGATCGTGGGTGCGGCACGAACGCACGACGATAAGTGGAGCCGCACCAACGGCCACACAGGAACGAAAAGGGTTGCGATCCCCTAGGGAAACGGCACGCGAGGCGTCGCGGCGGCGGCGCAGCAGGCACAGAGTTAACTGTAGCCTGTCAGCAAATACTGTAGAGGAACCAAAAAACTAGAAAAACAATGATGGGAGTGACACGTAGGACGAGGCGTATGAGAGAAGGAACAAGGGTACCCCGGGCGAGAAAAAGATAACTCGGAAACAGTACTGAAAAATATGATGAAGCTGATACGACCCGGCCGAAGCTATCGACAGGGCCACACCAGCTTCGGGGACTAATGTCGGGGGGTTGACCTCGGGTAGGTCAAAGACGGGGAAAGACAGAGGTACGATCCCCGTCTGGTTTCCGAGTTACAGTCTAGGTCGGCCGAATTATGAATAAGTCGGCCGACATACGGAGGCGAGAGGCCCATATATGTATATTAAGGCATTATCCGGCCGAGTTACTGCGTGGGTCGGCCGGGTTATGCCTGAGTGATCTTGATACAGGTAAAGGACAATCCGAGCTATGCAGGGGAGGGCCGAATGATATGAGGCTTGCAGGAGAAGGAGAAGCCTGAAGTCAAACCCTAGCTGCAAGCTAGGAAGAATCTAAGCAGTGCCAAGCGCTACGGACAAAGGCGCAGAGCGACAGAGAGGCAGGAGGAGGTCACGGAGGTGACAGTCCAGAAGACCGAGGCGTACAGGAGGGGCCCTCTGGAACCTTGCCGTCGTTAGAGGGGCGACAGGGAAAGGGGGGCAGCGAACTACTATATTGGGACAGGCATATTCCCCGAATATGCTGGCCACGTCAGCCCTAAAGGAACCCAGGGCTCTCCTTTATAAGGAGAGGCTTGGACTCAGAGAAGGGGATCGGCTCATTTTGGTACCGTTAGGCTAGTAAAGTTCATATTCTCTCCCTGTATACAGCTCAAGGAGCACTTGTAGCCCTGGAGAAGAGAAATAAAGATCTTTGCCTTAGTCTCTTGTGTGTAGAATTAACTGTATCTTACCTCCCCAGATCCCTCTAGCATCCATTGGCCCCATACTTTAGCCTACCCATGGCATTTGCCGTGCCACCACCACGACAGAAGGCATGTCGACAGGGCAGCTGGGGGAGCTCTTTGCCGCAGGGGAGGCGAGTGGAAGTGGGGAATGGGACTGTCTCGCTGACAGGGTTGGCCCACACCTGTTTTCGCTTCGTCCGGCGTTCCTAGGTTGTTTCCGGTGCCCCGGGATCGGCCTAGAAATTCTGGACAAAAGTTGGCCAAAATCCGGACGAAACCGGGGTCCTAGGAACGCGGCTGGGCCAATTTCCAGCGTTCGGACCAAAAAATTGCCCTGGGAACGGCGTCCCGAGAACCCGAGTGGAGGTGCTCTAACTGAACTGTATCTCTCTCCTTCCTCCTCACGACTTCGTCGTTGATTCCCTCTGATCCTAATGTGACACTGTGAAAAGTTGTATCAATACTCATGAATTTTACATGAGAGAGATTGGGACATTACATCTGGTATCAAAGCCATAAGATTTTGGATTTGTGGTTTTGAAATTTGTCCACCACAAAAAATCCACCAAAAACGTGAGAGAGGGTTGATGAGATTTGAGCCATGCTTGATCCTAGACGGCGGCGATCCGAGAGCCGAACGGGGTGGTTGGGTTCTCTCGTAAAATCACACAGGTGTTCTCAACTTGTGTGGTGGAGTGTTGCGTGTACCTTGTCGCAACTGTGGAGGCGTGTGGCGGTGGTAGACCGATCGGGTGCAGATTTCACAGCTGTAAGCGGTTGCCAACAGACATTCTGTGGGTGATGAAATCCCGGCATAACGGTGGATCTATGCACCAAATGGCGGCGTATCTATTCGGTGACGGTTGACCTTGGTACCAGGAGCAGGGGCGGCGACGCAAGCGAGCGAGATCCAGATGGAGGAAGCACATGGAGATTTGAAATTGCAGAAGCAGTGCACTGAAACGGCAACGACACTCAAGGCCATCAACATAGTGAGGGGGCTGGGAGCATGGGTTCCTCAAGTCGATGATCTGATCAAGGGGATCAACCTGAGGTTGGTAATAGCGGGACAATGGATGACAATGTTGAAAATTGATCGACGAGTAACGCTAGAGGCACAGGCACGCACACCGGCGACAGCCAGGTGCGTTGAAAGTAGTCATGGTAGGTCGTGGTAACAACCAACGAGAATTCCCACATACACAATTTTACTTTGAGCTAGGAGAGAGGTCATGTACGTTGATGATAGTGGGTACCCAGGCTCACGATCCGGAGCTCATCTCTCGCAATCACCGAAGACGGATTTCCCTCGATTTGACGGCGAGAACTTCAAATGGCGGAAATCAATATGTCACATTGTATACGGTTGAGCATGATACCTAGGCACACTTCGTCAGCATGTATTTCATAGGAAATGCAGGTCTCTGGCTCCAAACCTATGAAGATGAACACAACATGGACAGTTTAAAAGAATTGCGTGTTGTTGTACGCATGAAATTTGGCAGAGACCAGCACCGCAAGTATTGCAGGCCTTGGAGAGATGTAAAATATTAAATTAGAAGCACTTCGACACATGGTGCTAGTCCTGTAGTCCATTACGAGCAGTATGATGAAACATATTTTGTCACCAAGTTTGTAAATGGGATGAGGAAGAATATCGAGCGAGCGATCAGGCTGCACAAGTCCAAGAATGTGGACGTAGATCTATCTTTAGTTGAAACACAAGAAGAAAAGATTGAAAAAATGCGTCAATATTCATACACAAAGCAGAGCACTCAGTATCGACACAAATTCAGCAAGATAAGTTTTCCAGGAAAGGTGATAGTGGGAAATACACTGTCGTGTTTACGGATATCAGGGGTTCTGGACACCTCCTTTTGTGATTTTTCAGTTCATGTAAGAATCCAAGAAATGACATTTTAATTCGTACGCTTTTCCTATGCGTACATTTTAAATTTCTTATGTTCCAAACAGGCCTATAACTTGCCACTTCCTGCAGACCGTACGGGCTACTCACAAGGTCATCTTACCAAGTATGACTTTAGGGTATCTTCATCGTGCCGACCCATTCGGTCCGCGCGTGTCCAAAACTGTCCGCGCGGACGCGCGGGGCATGCGCGGCGCCCTAACGGGATGATCCATCCGGCGAAACGCTCCATGCATCTAATCTAGGGATCGGTTGCATCGGCCCGGATGCGCGCGGACAGCACAGGGACTCGTCCACTGGCCCATCCGTCAGCCACCGCTTACCAGCAGCATTAATTCAGACGGTCAGCGGCACCAATTCAGACGCAACTGCGACACCGATTCAGAGGCGCTGCGCGGAAGATTGACTGGCGGCAGCCTGCGCGCATCAATGGCGACGAGACGGCACGCTGACGCCGCATGTGTTCCCGCGCCGACATTGATGGCGAAGGAGCGGGAAGCTGCGCGCGTTCACGGGCGGCTGGGCTATTTAACCCTGTGCCCGTCGGTGCTGTCATCCTCACCTCTCGCTGTTGCAAAACCTAGCCCGCCACCACCACCATCAACGATGAAGACCCCGTCATGGCTGAAGCGGAGCAAGAACGACCATGAAGCATCTGGCATACGTGGCTCTCGGCTGTCGGCCTTACTCCGTGGCACGTCCTTGTCGCCTCCGCCGCGACCGGAAGAGTTCCGGAGTGACCCCGTGGGGGACTACCCGCCATCGTGGGAACGCCGCACCCGGCTGTACTATCGCGTCGGGGAGTGCGAGCGCCTTTGGAGGGAGGGACGCGACATCCAGCGCAGGGATGTCTCCCTCCCCACCGGCTGGCACCTCAACCGGGACTGTGTCCCGGTGCCACCACCACCACCCAAGGCGAACAGAGGGCTGGCGGAGGAGATCCGTCGGCGGATCAGCAACCTCCCCTAGGCCCAACGGTGGGAGAGGGGCTACCACTCCGAGGCGTACTGAAACGTCGGAAACATATCTATAATTTTGATGCTCCATGCTTGTTAGTATCTACTTTGCTTTGCTTTGTCTACACTTTGAGGTGATTTTTACATGTTTTCTGGTACTAACCTATTAACAAGTTGCCACAGTGCCAGATGCCTGTTTTCTGCTGTTTTTGGTTTCAGAAAAGTTAGTAAAGAAATATTCTCGGAATTGGACGGGACAAACGCCAAAGTCAATTACTTTCCGTGGGGAACAAGAAGTCCAGAGGGAAGCCAGAGAGGCGGGTCAGGGCGCCCAGGCCCCCTAGGCGCGGGTGGGCCCTGCCCCACGCCTAGGAGGGGCGTGGGGCCCCTGGCCGCCGCCTCGGTCTCCCCCTTCGCCTATAAGAAGCCACCGATGCAGAAACCCTAATCACCCGATCAAATCTCCACGAAAGCGTCTGTAGCCGCCACAGCCATCGTCCCTAGATCGGGGGGATCTGAAGTTCTTCCCGACACCCTGCCGGAGGGGAGATCATCCCGGAGGCCTTCTCTCTGGTATGATGCATGAGTAGTTCCACCTTGGACTATGGGTCCATGTAGTAGCTAGATGGTTGTATCTCCTCCTTGTGCTTTCATGTATAAATCTTGTGAGCTCCGTTCATGATCAAGATCTAGTCTATTTGTAATCATGCATGTTGTGTTTGCGGGGATCCGATGGATATCGAGATTGTAGGGTTTCGTAGCATGGAAAACAAAATTTTTCTATCGCATACAAACAAACAAGCCAAGATCTATCTACTAGATTGTAGCAACGAGTCGATGGAATAACTCACCCTCGAAGATTCCAAAGTGTTTAACGAGAGCAGATTCTCGTGGGTGATGTAGTCGTACTCTTTCCGATCTCAAGATCGCGTAGACGATCCTTCCGGCGCCGCGTTCCCGCAGCGCTCCCGCAGTCGGTCACACGTTCGGTACTCGACGAAGACCTTCCTCTCCCTTGTTCCAGCAGGCAGCGGAGGTTGTAGCACTCTCCTCGCGATTCCGGCAGCACAACGGCGTGGTACCGGAGGTAGAGGGGAGATCCCGCAGGGCTTCGCCTTAAGCCGGTGCGAGTATGGTGGAGCTTATGAGAGAGGCTATTAGTGGTCTAGTAATTAGACACACCAATTAGAGGGCTCTAAACCAATTAGAAGGCTCTAAACCAAATAGCTCTAAACCGGGGTTTAGATCTAGGGTTTAGGTCTAGAGGATAGGATCTAGTGTTGTGTCTAGAGGAGGAGGCCCTGCCCCTCCTCTTATAGGTGGGAGGGCCGGCGCCAAGGGGAGGAGTTCCTCCCCAACTCGGCCTTGGGAGGTGCGCCGGCCAAGGGGAGGAACCCTCCTCCAACTCGGCCTCCACCTCTCCTCCTCTTTCTCCTCTTTCCGAAAACTGGCAGTTTGACCGAAAACTGGCAGTTTGACTTTTTCAATTAGGATTTGAATTAACCCTTTATTTCGGACAGCGAGAACACTTAGTACATGATGCAATCATTCCAACATGCAATGACACATTCATGTACCCCTTCCCCCTCCGGAGTGCCGGACATTCCGGGACCTTCTAGAATGTTCCCGATGAAAACACCGGAACCATTCCCCAACTCCGAAACGGGACTTTCCTTATATGAATCTTATTCTCCGGACCATTCCGGATCACCTCGTGATATCCCGGATCCCATCCGAGACTCCGAACAACATTCGGTCTCTTTCTCATAATACCATAACTACTCAAACAACGTCGAATCCTTAAGTGTGTCTCCCTACGGTTCGTGAATTATGCAGACATGATCGAGACACTTCTCCGAACAATAACCAATAGAGGAATCTGGAAATTCATATGGCTCCCACATATTTCTACGATTACATTGCGATCGAATGAACCACTTACATACGATACCAATTTCCCTTTGTCTCACGATATGTTACTTATCCGAGGTTATGATCGTCGGTATCTCTGCATACCTAGTTCAACCTCGTTACTGATAAGTACTCTTTTCTCGTTCCCGTGATATGTGATCCCTTGTGACCCAGTCACATGCTTGCAAGCTAATTGGATGACATTTCACCGAGAGGGCCCAGAGAATATCTATCCGTCATATGGATGGACAAATCCCACTCTTGATCCATGTGTTTCAACCAATACCTTCCGAACACTCAATGCCACCTTTATAGCCACCCTGTTACGGTGTGGTGTTTGATGATATCAAAGCATCCATCTGGTAAAGGTGATATGCATGATCTCATGGTCGAAGGAATTAGATAACTATGTATCAGAAAGCATATAGCAATTGAACTATTGAAATGACTTGATCTTTATGCTACGCTTATCTATAGGAGTATGTCCACCATATCATTCTCCTAACGATATGATCTTGTTGTTAATAACATCTCAATGTTCATGATAGGGAAACCACAATCATCTATTAACCAACAAGCTAGTGAAGTATAGAGGCTATACTAGGGACTTCAATTTAAGTTTACAATTCACACAAGTATTAATGTTTCCTTGTTAATACTATTATAGCATGAATATAAACATTTATCATAAACACAAAGATATAATAATAACTATATTTATTATTGCCTCTAGGGCATATCTCCAACAGTCTCCCACTTGCACTAGAGTCATCTAATCTAGATTACATGGTAATATACCGAACACCCATGGCAGTTTGGTGTTGGTCATGTTTTGCCCTCGGGAGAGGTTTAGTCAACGGATCCGCCACATTCAGATCTGTGTGTACTTTGCAAATCTTTATATCCCCATCCTGGATATGTTCTCGAATAGCATGAAAAACGTAGCTTGATATGCTTCAGCTTCTTGTGTGACCTTGGTTCTTGTGCATTGGCTATGGCGCCCATGTTATCACAGTAGATAGACATTGGGTCCAGCGCACTGGGAACCACACCCAGCTCTGTAATGAACTCTTTCATCCATATCGCTTCTTGTGAAGCCTCCGAAGCAGCCATGTATTCCGATTCAGTTGAAGATCTCGCCACAACGCTTTGCTTTGCACTCCTCCAGCTAACTGCTGCACCATTCAAAATAAATACGTATCCAGATTGTGATTTAGAATCATCTGGATCAGTGTTCCAACTAGCATCGGTGTAACCATTAACAACGAGCTGTTCATCACCTCCATAAGAAAGAACCATATCCTTAGTTCTTCTCAAGTACTTAAGGATGTTTTTGACCGCTGTCCAATGATCCACTCCTGGATCACTTTGATATCTGCTAGTTAAACTAACAGCATATGCGATGTCGGGTCTAGTACATAGCATGGCATACATTAGAGATCCTATGGCTGAGGCATAGGGAGTCTTACTCATCCTTTCTCTATCTTCTGCCGATGTCGGACTTTGAGTTTTACTCAAGGTCGTATTGGGCAACATGGGCAAGAACCCTTTCTTGCTATCTTCCATTCCAAACCTCTTTAGAACTTTGTCCAAATATGTACTTTGTGACAATGATATTTGGCGTTTCGATCTATCTCTATAAATCTTTATGCCTAATATGTAAGCTGCTTCGCCAAGATCCTTCATTGAAAAACTATTATTCAAATATTCCTTGACACTATTAAGAAGGTCTACATCATTCCCAATCAACAATATGTCATCCACATACAGTATTAAGAATGCTACAGAGCTCCCACTCACTTTCTTGTAAATACAAGCTTCTCCATAAGTTTGTATAAAACCAAAACTTTTGATTACCTTATCAAAACGTTGATTCCAACTTCGGGATGCTTGCTTCAATCCATAGATGGACCGTTGAAGTTTGCATACCTTGTTAGCATCTTTAGGATCGACAAAACCTTTGGGTTGTATCATATACAACTCTTCATCAATGTCTCCATTGAGGAATGCTGTTTTGACATCCATCTGCCATATCTCATAATCATAATATGCAGCGATTGCTAACATAATCCTCACAGACTTTAGCTTCGCTACCGGTGAGAAAGTCTCATCGTAGTCAACTCCTTGAATTTGTCGAAACCCTTTTGCGACAAGTCGAGCTTTATAGACAGTAACATTACCATCAGCATCTGTTTTCTTCTTGAAAATCCATTTGTTCTCGACAGCCTTCCGGCCATCCGGTAAGTCCACCAAAGTCCATACTTGGTTTTCGTACATGGATCCAATCTCGGATTTCATGGCTTCTTGCCATTTATTGGAATCTGGGCTCATCATCGCTTCCTCATATGTCTCGGGGTCATCGGTGTTGTCCACCAACATGACATTCATAACGGAATCATACCAATCTGGAGTGGTACGAGTTCTCGTTGACCTCCGAGGCTCTGTAGTAACTTCAACCGAAGTTTCATGATCACCATCATTAGCTTCCTCTCTTATTGGTGCAGGCATCACAGGAACTTCTTCCGGTGCTGCGCTATTCGCAATTTCGAGAGAAGGTTCGACAACCTCGTCGAGTTCTACTTTCCTTCCAGTCACTTCTTTCGAGAGAAATTCCTTCTCTAGAAAGGATCCATTCTTGGCAACAAAGATTTTGCCTTCGGATCTATGATAGAAGGTATACCCAATAGTTTCCTTCGGGTATCCTATGAAGATGCATTTTTCCGCTTTGGGTTCAAGCTTGTCCGGCTGTAACTTCTTTACATAGGCTTCGCATCCCCAAACTTTAAGGAACGACAATTTAGGTTTCTTCCCAAACCATAATTCATACGGTGTCGTTTCAACGGATTTAGATGGTGCCCTATTTAAAGTGAATGCGGCTGTTTCTAATGCATAACCCCAAAATGATAGCGGTAAATCTGTAAGTGACATCATAGAACGAACCATATCTAAGAGAGTTCGATTACGACGTTCAGACACACCATTACGCTGTGGTGTTCCCGGCGGTGTCAATTGTGAAAGTATTCCGCACTTCTTTAAATGCTCGTCAAACTCGTAACTTAGATATTCACCTCCACGATCAGAACGTAGAAATTTAATCTTCTTGTTACGTTGATTCTCTACCTCACTTTGAAACTCCTTAAACTTCTCGAAAGTTTCGGACTTATGTTTCATGAAATAGATATACCCATATCTACTCAAGTCATCCGTGAAGGTAAGAACATAACGATAACCACTGCGCGATGCTACACTCATTGGACCACACACATCGGTATGTATGATTTCCAATAAGTCTGTAGCTCGCTCCATTATACCAGAAAATGGAGTCTTAGTCATTTTACCCATCAGACATGCTTCGCATCTTTCAAGTGATTCAAAATCAAGTGATTCAAGAAGTCCATCGGAATGGAGTTTCTTCATACGCTTCACTCCAATGTGACCAAGACGACAGTGCCACATATAGGTCAAGTTATCGCTCAATTTCAAACGTTTAGCTTCAATGTTATTAATATGTGTATTTCCACTATCGAGATTCAATATGAATAGACCATCTATTAAAGGTGCATGTGCATAAAACATATTACTCATATAAATAGAACAACCATTATTCTTAGATTTAAATAAGTAACCGTCTCGCAATAAACAAGATCCCGATATAATGTTCATGCTCAACGCAGGCACCAAATAACAATTATTTAAGTATAAAACTAATCCCGATGGTAGATGAAGAGGTAGCGTGCCGACCGCGATCACATCAACCTTTGATCCGTTTCCCACACGCATCGACACCTCGTTCTTCGCTAGCTTCCGTTTATTCTGCAGCTCCTGTTTCGAGTTACAAATATGAGCAACCGAACCAGTATCAAATACCCAGGCACTACTACGAATACTAGTGAGATACACATCAATAACATGTATATCAAATATACCTTTCTTCTTGATGTTGCCGTTCTTCAAATCCGCCAAGTACTTTGGGCAATTCCGCTTCCAGTGACCTTCTCCCTTGCAGTAAAAGCACTCAGTTTCAGGCTTAGGTCCAGCCTTGGTCTTCTTCGTTGGCATGGTAACTTTCTTACCACCCTTCTTGAAGTGTCCCTTTTGCTTAGACTTGCCTTTCTTGAATTTGGTGGTCTTATTGACCATCAACACTTGGTGCTCTTTCTTGATCTCCACTTCTGCAGATTTTAACATAGCAAATAGTTCTGGCAACTCTTTGTTCATGTTCTGCATGTTGTAGTTCATCACAAAGTTCTTGTAACTTGGTGGTAGTGATTGGAGGATGCGGTAAACTCCCAAAGTATTAGGAATCACTATACCCAAGCTTTGAAGTTTATTCGCGTGCCCAGACATTTTAAGCACATGCTCACTGACGGAGCTACCCTCTTCCATCTTGCTGTTAAAGAACTTTTCAGAAGCTTCATAACTTTCAATTGCCGCATGAGTCTCAAAAATTAATTTGAGATCCTCGACAATATCATATGGGTCCGACTCTTCAAACCTTTTCTGAAGCTCCGATTCTAAACCATACAAGATAGCACACTGAACTATGGAGTACTGATTCTTCCGAGCTAGGTAAACATTCTTTACTTCATCGGTAGCATCAGCTGCAGGTGGGTCACCTAGCGGTGCATCCAGCACATAGGTCAAATTACCAGCTGTGAGGACAATCCTCAAATTGCGGAACCAATCCGCGAAGTTGCTTCCATTGTTTTTCAACTTTTCTTTCTCTAGGAACGCATTAAAATTGATGGTAGGGGCTGCCATTGATCTACAACATATTTGCAATAGTTTAGACTAAGTTTATGACAAATTGAGTTCAAATTAATTAATGAAATTAAACTAGGTGAACTCCCACTCAAAACAACATCCCTCACATTGTTTTAGTGATCACACGAACCAAATCCACTATATCAACACCGATCATCACGAGAGCCGATATAGTTTCAATGGCGAACAATCATCATGTTCATCATATCTGCTATATGATTCATGCTTTACCTTTCGGTGATCCGTGTTCCTGAGGCCATGTCTGTACATGCTAGGCTCGTCAAGATCAAACCTTAGCTACCGCATAAGCAAATCTGGCTTGCTTACGTTGTATTCACCCGCGGAATCAAAGACACCCGATCATCACGTGGTGCTTCGAAGCAACAAGCTTTGGCAACGGTGCATACTAAGGGTGAACACTTTAGAACTTGAAATTTATGTGCATGAGGGATCATCTTATAATGCTACCGTCGTCTACTAAGCAATACAAGATGCATAAAGGATTAACATCACATGCAATTCATAATATGTGATATGATATGGCCTTTCTTCTTTGTGCTTCCGATCTCCATCTTCAAGCACGAACATGATCTCTATCATCACCGGCATAGCATCAAGGTCAATGACGCTTCTTCATGGTTGTCGTCCACCAGCTTCAACTATTACAACTATTTTGAATAGACACGCAGGTCTTAACAGAATTTAAAGACAACCATATGGCTCCTGCCGGTTGCCAACTTACAATAAGGAACATTGCATACATCAAATATAATCACAATCATGGCCATATCACATCACTGCACACCCCTGCAAAACAAAGTTAGACGCTTCTACTTTCTTTGCATATTTTACGTGGTTTGGGGCTTTCCATAAGTGTCGTTCTAACTTACGAACAAGAACCACAACATTGATACTAGCATTGTTGATTACCCGTTGTAAATTGGATCTTTACTATGCTAGGAGAAACAGGCACCCGCAAAGCCACTTATGCAATACAAGTTGCATGTTAAGCGTGGAGCAAGTCTCATGAACGATGTCATGTAAGGTTAGCCCGGGCCGCTTCATCCCAACATACCGCAAGATGCAAAGTACACGCAAAGCAATCTACAATAAAAGCATCAACGCCCACAATGACCATTGTGTTCTACTCGTGCAACAGATCTACATATAGACCTGGCTCTGATACCACTGTAGGGTTTCGTAGCATGGAAAACAAAATTTTTCTATCGCATACAAACAAACAAGCCAAGATCTATCTACTATATTGTAGCAACGAGTCGATGGAATAACTCACCCTCGAAGATTCCAAAGTGTTTAACGAGAGCAGATTCTCGTGGGTGATGTAGTCGTACTCTTTCCGATCTCAAGATCGCGTAGACGATCCTTCCGGCGCCGCGTTCCCGCAGCGCTCCCGCAGTCGGTCACACGTTCGGTACTCGACGAAGACCTTCCTCTCCCTTGTTCCAGCAGGCAGCGGAGGTTGTAGCACTCTCCTCGCGATTCCGGCAGCACAACGGCGTGGTACCGGAGGTAGAGGGGAGATCCCGCAGGGCTTCGCCTTAAGCCGGTGCGAGTATGGTGGAGCTTATGAGAGAGGCTATTAGTGGTCTAGTAATTAGACACACCAATTAGAGGGCTCTAAACCAATTAGAAGGCTCTAAACCAAATAGCTCTAAACCGGGGTTTAGATCTAGGGTTTAGGTCTAGAGGATAGGATCTAGTGTTGTGTCTAGAGGAGGAGGCCCTGCCCCTCCTCTTATAGGTGGGAGGGCCGGCGCCAAGGGGAGGAGTTCCTCCCCAACTCGGCCTTGGGAGGTGCGCCGGCCAAGGGGAGGAACCCTCCTCCAACTCGGCCTCCACCTCTCCTCCTCTTTCTCCTCTTTCCGAAAACTGGCAGTTTGACCGAAAACTGGCAGTTTGACTTTTTCAATTAGGATTTGAATTAACCCTTTATTTCGGACAGCGAGAACACTTAGTACATGATGCAATCATTCCAACATGCAATGACACATTCATGTACCCCTTCCCCCTCCGGAGTGCCGGACATTCCGGGACCTTCTAGAATGTTCCCGATGAAAACACCGGAACCATTCCCCAACTCCGAAACGGGACTTTCCTTATATGAATCTTATTCTCCGGACCATTCCGGATCACCTCGTGATATCCCGGATCCCATCCGAGACTCCGAACAACATTCGGTCTCTTTCTCATAATACCATAACTACTCAAACAACGTCGAATCCTTAAGTGTGTCTCCCTACGGTTCGTGAATTATGCAGACATGATCGAGACACTTCTCCGAACAATAACCAATAGAGGAATCTGGAAATTCATATGGCTCCCACATATTTCTACGATTACATTGCGATCGAATGAACCACTTACATACGATACCAATTTCCCTTTGTCTCACGATATGTTACTTATCCGAGGTTATGATCGTCGGTATCTCTGCATACCTAGTTCAACCTCGTTACTGATAAGTACTCTTTTCTCGTTCCCGTGATATGTGATCCCTTGTGACCCAGTCACATGCTTGCAAGCTAATTGGATGACATTTCACCGAGAGGGCCCAGAGAATATCTATCCGTCATATGGATGGACAAATCCCACTCTTGATCCATGTGTTTCAACCAATACCTTCCGAACACTCAATGCCACCTTTATAGCCACCCTGTTACGGTGTGGTGTTTGATGATATCAAAGCATCCATCTGGTAAAGGTGATATGCATGATCTCATGGTCGAAGGAATTAGATAACTATGTATCAGAAAGCATATAGCAATTGAACTATTGAAATGACTTGATCTTTATGCTACGCTTATCTATAGGAGTATGTCCACCATATCATTCTCCTAACGATATGATCTTGTTGTTAATAACATCTCAATGTTCATGATAGGGAAACCACAATCATCTATTAACCAACAAGCTAGTGAAGTATAGAGGCTATACTAGGGACTTCAATTTAAGTTTACAATTCACACAAGTATTAATGTTTCCTTGTTAATACTATTATAGCATGAATATAAACATTTATCATAAACACAAAGATATAATAATAACTATATTTATTATTGCCTCTAGGGCATATCTCCAACAGAGATTGTTATGTTGATTTGATTAATGGTTTTGTCTTTATGATTCTATCATGTCTATGTTGTTTGTGATCTTGCATGATCTCCGTTGTTAGTAGCTATCTTGGCCAAGTAGTTGCTAGTGACTCCAAGAGGGGGTATTTATGCTCGATAGTGGGTTCATGCCTCTAGTTTCCAAGGGAAGTGACAATAATCTCTTCGGTTGTAGATGTGATGTTGCTACTAGGGAGAAAACAACGGTCTCTTGTTCATGGAACATGTGGACTGTTTACCTTACACACTTTGCTTAAAGCAGTTGTTTGTTGCTTGCAACTTAATACTGGAGGGGGTTCGGATGATAATCTGAAGGTGGACTTATAGTCATAGATGCAGTTGGATGGCGGTCTATGTATCTTCTTGTATTGCCCAATCGAATCTCATAAGATCTTTCTGACTAGTAATTGCATTGTTATGCCTTACTCAGTTCCTGTTAATTGCCTGCTGTAATTTGTTTACCCTTCATGCCATGTTGTTTATCTAAGGAGAGCACCTCTAGTGAACTATGGACCCCGGTCCAATCTTTACCATTGATACATCTTCCACTGTTACTCGTTTACTTGCTGGAAACCATTACCTTCCACACCATACATTTAATCCTTTGTTACAGCAAACCGATGAGCTTGACAACCTCACTGATTCGTTGGGGCAAAGTCTTGAGTTTGTGTTGTGCAGGTCTCCACGTTGCTAGCAACACCTGTGTGACGTTTCCTTTCTCCTACTGGTTCGATAACCTCGGTTTCTTACTAAGGGAAACTTGCTGCTGTGCTGCTTCATACCTTGCTCTTGGGGTTTCCAACGAAGCGTCCCATGACAAGTGGTGGGCGCCATCAAGCTATTTTTTGGCGCTGTTGCTGGGGAGGCTAAGGACGTCTTCACTAGGGGAGTCATTCACTTCCTTTCTCTTTATTTTGTTTTTAGTTTGCTTTGTTTCTTTTGCTTGGTTTTTTTTGCCTCTTTTCAAAAAACCCAAAAAAATTAGTCTAGTTTGGTTTGCTTCCTTTATTCAAAAACACAAAAAAATTAGTTACTCTAATTGTCATCTCGTTCTCGCTCAGCATGTTGCTCCCCAAGTTCGCCCTAAAAGATCTTGCAATATGTAGTGGCTCCATAATTGGGAAAGATAATATTGAAGAATTTTTTAATCATGTTAGCAAGCATGAGGACATTGTGGATAAATATATAACAGAACTTGCTCCTAATTATGAGACTGCTACAGCTTGTTTAGTTCATATGTTGTAGGCTAGGTTTGTTAGCCTTAACCCCTTCATACAATTCGTGTTCCTAAAACTAAAAGAAGAAAAAATGATGAAAAGAGAGAATTCATCCTTTAAACTTTATCAAAAGAATTTCATGATGTTTCTAGGGAAGCCAAAAAGTTCTTTGAGCATTTCAATATGCTAGGATAAAGTGTAGATGTTGTGGGTATTTCTGATAAAACTAAGCCTAGAGAAGAATTTAAGATACCCATCCCCTTTAAGCTTGTTGGAATGCATGAAGCCTTTGAAAAGAATTTTGATTGGATTGCTCCTAAAAATCTTTTTGATGAAAGTAGTGTTGGAGATATGCCCAAGAGGCAATAATAAAGTGGTTATTATCATATCTTCATGCTTATGATAAATGTTTACATACCATGCTATAATTGTATTAACCGGAAACATTAGTACTTGTGTGATTTGCAAACATAAAAGAGTCCCTAGTAAAGCCTCTTGTTAAACTAGCTTGTTGGTTAATATGTGATCATGGTTTCCTGATCATGAACATAGACATGTTATTAACAACAGGGTCATATCAATAGGAGAATGATGTGATGGACATACTCCTATAGTTAAGCGTAGCATAAAGATCAAGTCATTTAATATAGTTCATTTGCTATATGCTTTCTGATACATAGTAACCTAATTCCTTTGACCATGAGATCATGCTAATCACCATCACCGGAAGGATGATTTGATGACATCAAACACCACACCGTAACTGGGTGGTTATAAAGGTGGCATTGAGTGTTCGGTGAGTTGAGGCACATGGATCAAGAGTAGGATTTGTCCATCCATATGACGGATAGATATACTCTGGGCCCTCTCGGTGGAATGTCATCCAATTGGCTTGCAAGCATGTGACTGGCTCACAAGGGATCACATATCACGGGAACGAGAAAAGAGTACTTATTGGTAACGAGGTTGAACTAGGTATGCAGAGATACCGACGATCAAAACCTCCGATAAGTAAACTATCGTGAGACAAAAGGAAATTGGTATCGTATGTAAGTGGTTCATTCGATCGCAAAGTAATCGTAGAAATATGTGGGAGCCATATGAATTTCTAGATTCCTCTATTGGTTATTGATCGGAGAAGTGTCTCGGTCATGTCCACATAATTCACGAACCGTAGGGAGACACACTTAAGGATTCAATGTTGTTTAGTAGATATGGAATGTTAGTAGGGATACTGAATGTTGTTCGGAGTCTCGGATGGGATCCGAGATATCACGAGGAGATCCGGAATGGTCCAGAGAATAAGATTCATATAAGGAAAGTCCGATTCGGGAGTTCGGGAAAGACTCCGATGTTTTCATCGGAGAGGTTCTAGAAGGTTCACCGAACCGGAAGGGGAATGAACCATGAATGTGTCATGGGTAAGTGGAATGATTGGATCATATCCTAGGTCACTGGGTGTGTGCATTTGTAAGAGAGAATTAAAGCTCTAAATTGAAAGTCAAACGGTAGTTTGAAAAGTCAAACTGGAACAATGGTTTCCTAGTGGAAGAAGGAACAAGTCCTTCTCTCAATCCAACTTGGGTTTGGGTTTGGATTCAAACCCACCTCTCCCAAGGCTGCCTCCCCTCTCATAAATAGAGGGGCAGGGCTGCCCTAAAGCACACAAGATCCAAGCCCTCCCCACACACCTGCGCCGCCGCCGCGCCGCCGCCCTAGCCGTCGCTGACACCTCCTCCTCCCGGTCATATAAACTCTAGATCTTCGGGAAACCCTAATCCACCATAACTCGCATCCGGCTTAGGCGAAGCCCTGCGGGTTCTTCCCTCTACTTCCGACACCACGCTGTCGTGCTGCCGGAATCACGAGGGGAGAACTACAACCTCCACTGCATGCTGGAACAAGGGAGAGGAAGGTCTTCATCGAGTACCGAACGTGTGACCGACTGCGGAAGCGCTGCCGGAACGCAGCGCCGGAAGGATCGTCTACGCGATCTTGAGATCGGCAAGTGTACGACTACATCACCCACGAGAATCTGCTCTCGTTAACCGCTTTGGAATCTTCGAGGGTGAGTGCTTCTATCGACTCGTTGCTACAATCTAGTAGATAGATCTTGGCTTGTTTGTGTGCATGCGGTAGAATTTTTTTGTTTTCCATGCTACGAACCCCTACAGTGGTATCAGAGCCGTGTCTATATGTAGATCTGTTGCACGAGTAGAACACAATGGTCATTGTGGGAGGTGGTGCTTTTATTATCAATTGTTTTTTGTGTACTTTGCATCTTGCGGTATGATGGGATGAAGCGGCCCGGGCTAACCTTACATGACATCGTTCATGAGACTTGCTCCACGCTCAACATGCAACTTGTATTGCATAAGTGACTTTGCGGGTGTCTGTCTCTCCCATCATAGTATAGATTCAATTTACAACGGGCACTTGATAGTTCAAACATCAACGTTGTGGTTCTTGTTCGTAAGTTAGAACGACACTTATTGAAAGCCCCAAACCACGTAAAATATGCAAAGAAAATTAGAGGCGTCTAACTTTGTTTTGCAGGGGTGTGTTGTGATTTGATATGGCCATGATTGTGATTATATATGATGTATGCAATGTTCCTTATTGTAAGTCGGCAACCGGCAGGAGCCATATGGTTGTCTTTTAATTCCGTTAAGACCTGCGTGTCTATTATTCAAAGTAGTTGTAATAGTTGATGCTGGTGGAAGACAACCATGAAGCGGTGCCATTGATCTTGACGCCACACCGGTGATGATGGAGATCATGTTCGTGCTTGAAGATGGAGATCAGAAGCACAAGAAGAAAGGCCATATCATATCACATATTATGAATTGCATGTGATGTTAATCCTTTTATGCATCTTGTATTGCTTAGTTCACGACAGTAGCATTATAAGATGATCCCTCAAGCACACAATTTCAAGTTTTAAAGTGTTCATCCTTAGTAAGCACCATTGCTAAAGCTCGTTGTTTCAAAGCATCACGTGATGATTGGGTGTGTTAGATTCTGCGAGTGTATACAACGTGAGCAAGCCAGATTTGCTCATGCGGAAGCTAAGGTTTGATCTTGACGAGCCTAGCATGTATAGACATGGTCTCGGAACACGGATCACCGAAAGGTAAAGCATGAGTCATATAGTAGATATGATGAACATGTTGATTGTTCGCCTTTGAAGCTACATCATCTCTCGTGATGATCGGTTTTGATATGGTGGATTTGGTTCATGTAATCACTAAAACAATGTGAGGGATATTGTTTTGAGTGGGAGTTCAACAGCAATATGATTAAAAGTTGAACACTATTTATCATAAATTAAATCAAAGTGAATTTGCATAGTTGTTGTAGTCATTGGCATCCGTTTACCACATTGCGCTTAGTTATAATTGAGATGATAGAACTATAGAATTCTGGTTAGTTACTTTACGAACTGGTATCGTATTGTTTTGAAGTGTTAATCTAAAGTTTAAAAGTCCCATTGCAAACTTTCAGTAAGTTTCGATTACTCCGTGAAGTTTAATAGTTGGTATTAAATCAAGAATAACAATTCCAGTGTTAGTATATAAGTATCATGTTTGTCTCCATGATTCTTGATATTCAAAAGATAGTTTCAATTGTAGGGTTCGCAGCATAGAAAACAGAAAATTTCCTACGATGTGAACTATGTACCAAGATCTATCTATTAGATACAAACAATGGGCGGATGTATATCCGTAGAGAACATACCCTTGAAGACCGACAAAGCTTAACGAGTTCAACTCGTGGTTGATGTAGACGATCTCTTGCCGATCTCAAGATTGAGAGGAAGTCCTAGCGCCGCAAATCAGCAGCGCATCCGTGCTCGCACACACGTTCGAGGCACCGAGCAACCTTCGCCTCCTCGCTCCAGCGATGCAGCGGAAGCACAACTCTTTCTTGCCGAATAGCCACCGGGAAAATGTATCTCGCTAGTCCGAGACCATGGGGATAAATTCTAGAGGGGAGAGAGATCCTTCACTAGGAGGTGTGAGTGAGAAGTGAGAGGAGAGGCTCCTTTTATAGGAGGAGGGGGAACCCCAAGGGGGGCGCATGGGGGCTGCCCCCTTGCCCTCCCCTCTTCATGTGGGTGGACACTCCACTCACAAAAATCCATTCATATGCCTCCACTCAAAATCCCACTCAAACTTGCCATTAAATTTCCACCAAATTTAATGCAAAATCTCATTAAATAAAACTCTTTTATTTTATTCAGAATTTTGTCAATTACTTTAATGACAAACATTCACAAATAACCCCTTGCTAGAATTCTATTTCACATGCATAACCACTTTATGCAATTTCACCCGAAAACCTGTTTCGGTATCTAGTGAAATAAATTCCTGCGCTTGTTCATTCTTTCGGCATGAAACTTTTGCTCCAATTGGATGTCGGTGTCTCTTAAGTGTGTCACCCTACGGTTCGTGAATAATGTGGACATGATCTCTCGGATCAATAATCAGAAGCGGGATCTGGAGACCCATACTGACTCCCACACATTCAACGATGACTTTCTTGTGATCGTCGGAACCTTTTACGCTAGTATCTTAATCCCTTTGTTTCACGATATATTACATGTCCGAGATTCGATCATCGGTATCTCCATACCTAGTTTGATCTCGTTACTGACATGCACTCTTTTCTCGTTCCCGTGATATAACATTCTAGTGATCAAATCACTTGCTTGCAAGCTAATCAATGTGATATCACCGAGGGCCCAGAGTATATCTATCCGTCATCGGGATGAAAAAATTCCACTCTCGATCCATGAGCCTCAACATAACACTTTATTAGTTCTGAATCCATCTTTATAATCACCCTGTTACGGTGTGACGTTTGATGTTATCAAGAAACTCTTCCGGTGTTAGTGATTGACATGATCTCATGATCTAAGGATTAGGATCACTTCGTAAGTTGTTATAGCAATATAAACTCAATGACTTTGATTGTAATGCTATACTTCGGATGAATGTTCATCACACCATTACACTAATGTTGTGATCCCGTTATTAACAACATCCAATGTCCATGATCAGGAAACCTTGATCATCTTGTTAATCAATGAGCTAGTTTATGAGAGAGGCATAACTAGGAACTTTCTGTTTGTTTATTAAACACACATGTATTAATGTTTCCATATTAATACAATTATAGCATGCAAAATAAACATTTATCATATACTTGGAATACACATAATAAACACTTTATTATTGCCTCTCAGGGCATATTCCCTTCAGTCTCCCACTTGCACTAGAGACAATAATCTAGTTACATAGTGATAAATCTAACACCCATTGAGTTCTGGTGTTGATCATGTTTTGCTCTAGGGAGAGTTTAAGTCAACGGATCTGCTACATTGAGATCCGTATGTACTTTACAAATCTTTATATCTCCATCCTTGACATGCTCGCGGATGGAGTGAAACCGGCGCTTAATATGCTTGGAATGCTTGTGAGACCTTGGCTCTTTGGAATTGGAAATGGCACCATTGTTGTCACAATAGATCACCATTGGGTCCAACGCGTTTGCAACCACTCCTAGTTCGGATATGAACTCCTTCATCCAAACTGCTTCCTGAGCCGCTTCTAAAGTAGCAACATATTCGGCCTCCGTTGTTGATCCCGCTACCACAGGTTGTTTGGAGCTCCTCCAACTAACCGCTCCACCATTCATGAGAAATACGTATCCGTATTGAGACTTAGAGTCATCCGGATCGGTGTCAAAGCTAGCGTCAACATAACACTTAGCGACGAGCTCTTCTTCACCTCCGTATACAAGAAACATATCCTTAGTTCTTCGTAAGTACTTAAGGATATTCTTGACCGCTATCCAGTGTTCCGAACCTGGATCCGATTGGTACCTACTAGTCAAACTAATAGCATGTTCCACATCCGGTCTTTTACATAGCATGGCGTACATTATAGAGCCTATGGCTGAAGCATAGGGGACTTTGTCCATTATCTCACTTTCTTCCGCCGAAGCCGGACTTTGAGTCTTACTCAATGTCTTGCCTTGCAACATAGTAAGAACCCCTTCTTACTTCCGTCCATTTTAAACTTCTTTAAAATCTTATCAAGGTATGTACTTTGCGATAGCCCTATTAGGCGCCTAGATCTATCTCTATAGATCTTTATGCATAATATGTATGACGCTTCACCTAGGTCCTTCATTGAAAATTTGCTGTTTAGATAACTTTTAACACTGTTTAAAAGATCTATATCATTTCCGATCAATAATATGTCATCCACATATAATATCAGAAATGCCACATTGCTCCCACTCACTTTCTTGTAAATACAAGCTTCTCCATAAGTTTGGACAAATCCAAACTCTTTGATCACCTCATCAAAGTGGAGATTCCAACTTCGTGATGCTTGCTTCAATCCATAGATGGATCGTTGAAGCTTGCACACCTTGTTAGCATCCTTAGGATCGACAAAACCCTTTAGTTGTATCATATACAACTCTTCTTCAATATTACCATTGAGAAACGCGGTTTTGACATCCATCTGCCATATCTCATAATCGAAATATGCAGCAATTGCTAACATAATCCTAACTGACTTTAGCATCGCTATGGGAGAGAATGTCTCATCGTAGTCAACTCCTTGAATTTGTCGAAACCCCTTTGCGACAAGTCGAGCTTTATAGACGGTCACATTACCATCAACATCAGTTTTCCTTTTGAAAATCCATTTGTTCGCCACGGCCTTTCGGTCGTGAGGTAATTCCACCAAGTTCCAAACTTGATTTTCATACATGGATTCCATCTCGGATTTCATGGCTTCTAACCATTCGTTGGAATCCGGGCTCATCATCGCTTCTTCATATGTCGCAGGGTCATCATTTTCATCAACCATGAAATTCATGACAGGATTTCCGTACAGATCGGGAGCTGCACGCGTCCTGCTTGACCTGCGAGGTTCGGTAGTACTCTCTTTAGGAGTTTCATGATCATTATCATTAGTTCCCTCTTCAACAGGTGGAGCCAACTCCGGAACAACTTCCGGCGCTGCGCTACTCGCCATACTTTGAAGAGAAGGTTCAATAACCTCTTTGAGTTCTACCTTCCGACTACGCACACCTTTCGCGAGAAACTCTTTCTCTAGAAAGGATCCATTCTTGGCAACAAAAACCTTGCCCTCGGATCTGTGATAGAAGGAATACCCAATAGTTTCCTTAGGGTAACCTATGAAGACGCATTTTTCCGCTTTAGGTTCGAGTTTATCCGGTTGAAGTTTCTTCACATAAACATCGCATCCCCAAACTTTAAGAAAGGATGGCTTAGGTTTGTTTCCAAACCACAATTCATACGGTGTCTTTTCAACGGATTTAGATGGTTCCCGATTAAAAGTGAATGCAGCAGTTTCTAGTGCATAACCCCAACATGACAACGGCAAGTCCGTTAGAGACATCATAGATCGGACCATATCTAATAAAGTACGATTACGACGTTCCGGCACACCATTTCGCTGTGGTGTTCCGGCAGGCGTGAGTTGTGAAACAATTCCACACTCTTTCATGTGATTGCTAAACTCGTAACGTAGATACTCACCTCCACGGTCGGACCGTAGAAATTTGATCTTTCTATTACGATGATTTTCCACTTCATTATGAAATTCTTTGAACTTTTCAAAGGTTTCAGACTTTTGTTTCATCAAGTAGATATAACCATACCTACTCAAATCATCCGTGAAAGTAACAAAATAACGATATCCACCTCGCGCCGACACACTCATTGGATCACATACATCAGAATGTATGATTTCCAATAAATCTGTCGCCCGTTCCATTGAACCGGAAAACGGCGTTCTAGTCATCTTGCCCATAAGGCATGGCTCACATGTATCAAATGATTCAAAATCAAGTGATTCCAAAAGTCCATCCGAATGGAGCTTCTTCATGCGTTTAACGCCAATATGACCGAGACGACAGTGCCACATATATGCGGATATATCATCATTAAGTTTAATCCTTTTAGCATCAACATTATGAATATGTGTAACATTATCATCGAGATCTAATAGAAATAAACCATTCATCATCGGTGCATGACCATAAAATATTTCATTCATATAAATGGAACAACCATTGTTCTCGGATTTAAATGAATAACCACTTTGCATCAAACACGATCCAGATACAATGTTCATGCTTAGTGCAGGCACCATATAACAATTATTCAAGTTTATAACTAATCCCGACGGCAAATGGAGAGGCAGCGTTCCGACAGCGATCACATCAACGCTTGATCCATTGCCGACACGCATCTTGACCTCACCCCTTGCTAGCGGTCGCTTGTTCCGCAGCCCCTGATTCGAGTTACAAATATTAGCAACTGAACTGGTATCAAATACCCAGGTGCTACTGCGAGCACTAGTCAAGTGCACATCAATAACATGTATATCATATATACCTTTGTTTGCCTTGCCGGCCTTCTTGTCTGCCAAATACTTGAGGCAGTTGCGCTTCCAGTGGCCAGTCCCCTTACAATAGTAGCACTCGGTATCAGACTTAGGTCCAACTCGGGGTTTCTTTTCAGGCACGGCAACAGGCTTGCCGCCCTCACTTCCCTTCCGTTTTCCCTTCTTGTCTTTCTTGAAACCAGTGTTCCTATTGATCATCAACACTTGATGTTCCTTTTTGATCTCCACTTGTGCAGTTTTAAGCATTGACAGAAGCTCGGGGAGAGACTTCTTCATGCCCTGCATATTATAGTTCATCACAAAGCTCTTAGAGCTAGGTGGCAGAGACTGCAGAACACGATGGATGCCTAAGTCAATGGGAATCGTTATTCCCAAGGACACAAGCTTATCGGCGTAACCCGACATCTTGAGTACATGCTCACTAACGGAGTTGTGCTCTTCCATCATGCAGCTAAAGAACTTTTCTGAAGCGTTGTAGCTCTCTACAGCAGCATGTGTGTCAAAAATCATTTTCAACTCACCCATTGTATCAAATGCATTGCCGTTTTCGAAACGCTTTCGAAGTTCCGGCTCTAGCCCATACAATATGCCGCAATGAACTAAGTTGTGGTCCTCCTGATGAGTCTGATAGACATTCTTCTCCTCGTCAGGGGCATTCTCAAAAGGTGGGGGGCCTAGTGGCGCTTCTAGCACGTATTGCTTTTGTGCAGCAGAGAGGAGAATCCTCAAATTCATGGCCCATTCGGTAAAGTTGCTACCGTTCGTTGCTAGTTTCTCTTTCTCCATGAACACATTGAAATTAAAAGCAGGTGGTGCCATCTACAACAGAATTTGTAAAGTTTAGACTAAGTGTATGATAGATTGAGTTCAACTAATCCATATTACGAATGAACTCCCACTCAAAAACGACATCCCTCGTGCCTTTTTGGTGACTACATGAACCAAATCCACTATACCAAGTCCGATCATCACGTGAGTCGGTATAGCTTCAAAGGCGAGCATCAAATGGGCATCATATCAACTATATGACTCATGCTTAACCTTTCGGTCCGTGTTCCGAGGCCATGTCTGTACATGCTAGGCTCGCCAAGTTAGAACCTTAGTATTCGCGTGTGTAACTGTTTTACACCCGAAATATGGTCGTGGATCCAAGAACACCCGATCATCACGTGATGTCTTGGAGCGACGAAACATAATCGGTGCATACTAAAGGAAGAACACATTCTTATCTTGATATTTAAATGAGGGATCATCTTATTATGCTAACAAAGCGCTGAACAAGCAATATAAGATTCTATCAAACATCACATGTTTATTAGTGAAATGTTATGGTTCCCGCAGATGATCTCTATCATGTGCATCGTGGTATGATCACTATCATACCTATATGTGTAAATCCAAGGTCTATGGAGTTTACACGCTGAAAGTACTATATCTTCCCATGATGTTTTTTGTGTTAAATGACAATCCCAACCGTGTTTTTAATTGTGCTCTTGAGTTTCAGGGGAAACGTCGTTGATGTCTCCTTCTATTGTGATGGATGCTCTCTTGTGATCTTTTGAAGACGGTGGCCTTTTAGTCTTCTCCTAGTTTCTTTCCAGTTGTTGTTTTTAGGTCACCGTACTATTCAGAGGGGGGTCCATTTTGGAAGGCTGTGGGAAATCACTTGTTCTTGCACAAACCTATATGCACCGCCACAGCCATCCCATTTTCCCGTGAGAGAGCGTGTTCCTGTTCTTTTGGAACCTTTTGTGTCTCACCGGAACTTCCGGTCATAGGCCGGAAGTTCGGCTCAAACTTTTTCTACGGGTTGTTCTACAGTTTGTTCCGACGCTAGTTCTGCCCCAAGTTCCGGTGGCGGCTCAGTAACCTTCTGTTTGGAGGTGTGCTATTTTCCGGAACTTGGCCGGAACTTGCATCAGAACTTGTCCTGCTAAAAGTTCCTGAGCGGAACTTCCGCCAGAAGCCGGAACTTCCGGTCAGATTCGCTTCGCGACCCAAAAGTTCCGCCTCATGTTCCGCCCCAAGTTCCGGTGGCGGCTCAGTAACCTTCTGTGTTGAAGTGTGCTATTTTCCGGAACTTGGTCGGAACTTGCTCGGAAGTTCACCAGAACTTCCGGTCTGTTTTGACTGGAACTTCCGGTTGCGCTTCTGGAGCGGGCGTCAACGGTCTGATGACCGTTGGATCCAGGCTGGGCGGAACTTCCGGCCTCTCACCGGAACTTCCGGTGAGGTCACGGGGGCTGTAACAGTTCAGCGCGGGGGGGGCTATTTAAGGCACCCCCCTTCTTCCTCCCACTCTCTCTCGAATTTTTCTCTCTCCTCCGTTAATGCTTGAGCTTCACCTCACTAGATCTCTCTCTCTAGCCACTCAAATGACTTGATCTTTTGAGAGGTGAGGGAGGTGACCTAGATCTACACTTCCACCAAAGAAGATTTGATTTCCCCACCCATCCTTTGTGGATCTTGTTGCTCTTGGGTTTCTTGGAACCCTAGACGGTGTAGGGCATCCCCGAAGCTAAGGCGTGTGTTGTAAAGCTTCGAGGTGTCGTTGAGGGCCTCCAATTGAGTTGTGGAGCCTCCCCCTCAACCTTGGTGTAAAGGTTTCGGTTGGAGCCTTCAAGGTCACCGGTTAGTGGATTGTGAGGCCTCCTTTGTGGGGGAGCTCACCGGAGAAGAAGGTGAGGCCTTTGTGGCGCTCGGGTGACCTTGTGTGGCCCCGACACCTCTCCAACGTAGACGTAGCTCCTTGGGAGTGAACTACGGGAATTACATCTCCGTGTCCCCTCTCCGGTTACTTCGTTCCCTTCCTTTACTCCTTGCTATTTACTGTTTTTGTGGTTGGTGGTTGTTTTCTTGCATTTAGGTTGTTCACTTAGTTGCATCTCTAGATAACTTCCTTTCTCGTTGAGCCTAAAAGTGAGAAACAAATTAAAATTGGGTAGACGCCTATTCACCCCCCTCTAGTCGTATCAAGTCGGTACTTACAATTGGTATCAGAACCCAGGCTCTTATTTCAGGCTTTACCGCCTAAGAGACTATGGCCGACGAAGGGGGTAGTGAAACCGAAAAATCCAAGAACTTGGCCACTATGGATGACCTCAAGCAATTGGAGTCATCCATGATGTCCAAGTTCGAGGAAATGATGACTCTCTTGCAGTCTCTCAAGCCAAACCCCATGGTTGCTATTGACACACCCCAACCCAACGAGGTTCCTCCCACCGTTACGGTGTCCGCCCCCGGGGTAACTCCCGCGGCTACCACCACTCACTTGGGACTTGGTTTTGTTGCTCAAACCTCTACCAAGGTTCCAAGTGAGAACATCGAGGAGCCCGAGAACCCAACTTCCAAAGAGGAAAATGGAGGAAAGGACTACTCGGCGGTACCCCCACCGCCGAAGTACACTCCGGATCCACCCATCCCCATGCCACACATTATACCTCAAGGAGCACCACCCATGCTAGATACGTCAAATTTCGCCAATTGGCAATATCTAATGCGCTCACATATTTCCAGCTCATCCATTAAGTTAATGAGGATTGTGGAGGATGGATTCTCTCCATTTGACCCAAAGAAGTTGACACGAGGTGAAGTGGTGGACAAGCAACTCAATGCCACAGCTTTGGGAATGATTCAAAAGGCCTTGACTCCAAAGGATTTTGCTCACATTCGCCAATTTGATACTGCCAAGGGAGCTTGGGATCAACTCACTGAGCTCTTTGTTGGGAATTCTAGCATCCAAAGCTCCAAGTTTGATGAGATCAACAACGAGTGCGATGGTTTCGCAATGCAAGATGATGAGACCCCTGAAGACATGTATAGGCGCCTTAAGGTCCTTTGTTCCACTATGAGGGACCTTGGGGCTCACTATGTTGATGACAAGTTTATGAAGAGGAAGTTCATTCAAGCTCTTCTCCCATTTGAAGAACAAAAGCTCAACTCTATCAAGGGAAGAACCAACTTTCACTTAATGACCTCCCAAGAAGTCTTGAGTGAAGTAATTGCCATGACTATTGCTAAGAAGAATGCGGAGTCCGCTCGAGCTAGAGCCATTGGATCAACAAAAGTTAACCTTGCTTTGAAGGCCAAGGCTATTGAAGTTGATGATGATGATACATCAAGTGAGTGGTCTCAAGAGGATCTCAAATGTGCCTTCAACGAACATCTTGCTCTCGCTTCAAGGTACTTTTGGAACAAGTCCAGATTCAAGTCAAGATCAAGGGAAAACTCAAGATTCAACTCACCCAACAAGTCTCCCAAAGCAAGGTCATGCTATAATTGCAACGACAAGAGTCACTTCGTGGCCAAGTGTCCCTTTGAGAACCGTGAAGACAATGGTGGTCGTCTCATTCGCAAGGTCAAGTCAAGACCTCCTCATCCCTTGAACAAGAACTATGCCGTCAAGAACGCCACTAACAAGGAACGAGCAATTGTGGTCCATGAAGAATATCTTTCGGGCACAGATGAAGATGATGATGATGAAGTTCATGGTGGAGAGATTGTTGGGGTTGCTGCTATTGCCACTACCTCAACTCCACGTCTATCCCTCTTCGACTCGCCAAATGAAAATGTCATCTCCTCCAACCAAAAGTGCTTCATGGCCAAGGCCACCGAGGTATCACCAAAACCCACTCCTCAACCTATCTCTAGTGAGCCTTCCTCTCTTGATCTTGTTGGTCTAGAGTGAAGAAAGAGATGATTGACATGTGTGAATTTGTTGCTACCTTAGATGAAGAAACTAAAAACTGCTTTGAGTCCTTACTTGCACAACTTGAAAATGCTAGAGATGCCTTAGATGAAAAGGAAGAACTTCTTGACTTGCTAAGTAAAAATGAAAGAGATGCCGCCGATGAAATTGCCTCTCTCACTCAAAGTCTTGAGGATGAACAAAATATGAGAATTAATCTCGAAGAAAATGTGTCTAAGCTTGTAGATGATCATAACATCACTTTGACCTCTACAATTAAAGAACGTGACCATGATCTTGCTTTGATTAAGGTTCTCAAGAAAGAAAATGCTGAGTTTGTGGGTGTTCATGATAGGACTCAAAAGGATCTTGAGAAACTCAAAGAGGAACACAAAGCCTTGGAGAGTAAATTCTCAAATCTTTTTGAAGCTCATGAACAGCTTCAAACTCAATTAACTTGTGATCTTTCTAAGTCTTCCGATGTGCAAATTATAGACTTGTCTAGCTCTCCTAACCCTTGTTGCAAGCATGAGCATCTCATAGAGGAAGTCAAGGTTTTGAAGGATCAACTTGCCAAGACTAATAATAAGAATAAGAACAACAACAACAAGAAGAAAAAGAACAAGGGCATGGCCCAAGGAGTACCAAATGGCCTAACCCTCTTGCAAAGTGACAACTTTGCCGGAAAGAACAATCCCTCTTATATTCTTTGCAAATCTTATGATGGTCATGTATATGCTAGATATGTGGGAACATCTTACACGCATCATTATCATTGGGCCATTTGGGTGCCAAAGGTTCTTGTCGCTAACAAAAGGGGACCCATTGCAAAATGGGTACCTAAAACCAAGGCTTGATTTTCTTGTAGGACTATGCTTCCGGCGGATCAAAATGGGTGCTTGATAGTGGTGCCACGAGTCATATGACCGGAAGCAAGTCTATCATGACCGAATTGAGACCCAATATTGCCAACACCATGGTCTCCTACGGTGACAAAACAAGCTCTCAGGTTTTGGGTTTTGGCAAAGTGGTGGTAACCCCGGATGTATCCTTGGTTGACGTCATGCTTGTCAAAACTCTTGGTTACAACTTACTCTCTGTTCGTGCTCTTGCTCTTATGGGTCTTTCTTATTTCTTTAATTCTCATTCCGTGGTCCTCATGTGGAGCAAGTCTCTCAAGGTGGCTTTTGTAGGATATGTAGAACATGACGTGTATGTGGTGGACTTTTCAGGGACCACTACTCCTCATGCTCTATGTCTCTATGCTAAAGCTGACATCGGTTGGTTGTGGCATCGCCGCCTAGCCCATGTTAACATGAGGACTTTGCAAAGACTTCACTCCGAGGGCCACATCCTTGGGATTAACGATGTTTCTTTTGCCAAAGATCGTGTTTGCAGGGCTTGTATTGAAGGGAATATGCATGAAACTCCTCACAAAGCGCTCAATCAAATCACTACCGAGAGGTGTTTGGAGATATTGCATATGGATCTCTTTGGTCCTCCCTCTCATGATAGCCTTGGAGGCAAGAAGTATTGCTTGGTTATTGTGGATGATTTCTCAAGATACACTTGGGTGTTCTTTTTCAAATACAAGAGTGAGACTCAACAAACCGTCATTGACTTTGCTAATGAGTTTCAACGGAAGCACAATGCAACTATTCTCTCAATTCGAAGTGACAATGGCACCGAGTTCAAAAACTATACCTTGGATGAGTTTCTCAGTGATGAAGGAATCAAGCATCAATACTCCACTCCCTACACCCCTCAACAAAACGGAGTTCCCGAAAGAAAGAATCACACATTGATGGATGCGGCTAGGTCTATGCTAGCTGAGTTCAAGTCTCCATACAACTTTTGGGCCAAGGCCATCTCCACCGCTTGCCATGCAACCAACCGGCTTTATCTCCGCAAGAATAAGAACAAGACCCCCTATGAACTTCTCATCGGGAAAAAGCCTAATGTTAGCTACTTTCGGGTGTTTGGTTGCAAGTGCTACATTCTCAAGAAAGGAGTTCGGTTGTCCAAGTTTGAATCCAAGGCTCAAGAAGGAATTTTCGTTGGTTACTCAAATCAGTCCCATGCTTATATAGTCTACAACAAAGCCAATGGAAGAGTTGAAGAGACGAGCAACGTGAAGTTTGATGAGAATCATGAGTCTCTTGTTAGGCAAGATGGTGTTTGTGATCCAAGTGATGAAATTCCTCCCAAGGCCATAGGAAGAATGGGTGTGGGTTTCCACCTCCCCATTGAGGATCCCCTTATGGACGAAGGAGAAGGACCAAGCTCTACTCAAGTGGAGCCCTCACTCTCACAAGATCATCTTGCACCTCAAGGACCTACTTTCTTGGCACAAGCTCCCTCAAGCTCTTCCGAAGCTTCCCATGCTCATGACTCTCCAAGCTCTAAAGAACAAGCTCTTCATCAACAACATCAACCTCCCCACGATGGGGCTCCTCCTCAAGGCACCTCCCACGGACAAGCTCTTCATCAACCTCATCAACCACCCCAAGATGGGGATCCTCCTCAAGGTCACGGTTCTCCCCAAGGTCAAGCTCGTCAAGATCAAGAGCAAGTCAATGATCCTCAAGGATTCTCTCCAAGTGATGACTCACCCGAAGTGGAAATTGATGAAGATGACCCTCGTGTTCGTGCTTATAGTCAAGGGGGCGGCTCAATTGTGGGAAATGACCAAGTGGTAGCTCAAGAATCTCGAATTGAAGCACAAGCCCGTCGTCAAGCCTATCGTCTCGCCAAGCTTGTTCGAGATGGCCATATCCTTGATAATGTCTATGGAGATTTCAATAAAGGTTCCACTACTAGGAGGCAACTAGCTTCCTTTTGCTCTCACCATGCGTTTATCTCTCTTGTGGAACCACAGAAAGTCTTCGAAGCTCTTGAAGATGATGATTGGCTTGATGCTATGAACGAGGAACTTCACAACTTCAAGAGGAACAATGTTTGGACATTGGTTGAGCGGCCTAAAGACTGTCAAAACGTCATTGGAACCAAGTGGGTCTTCAAGAACAAGTGTGATGCGAATGGAATTGTCGTGCGCAACAAGGCAAGTTTAGTTGCCCAAGGATACTCACAAGTTGAGGGCATCGACTACGGTGAGACTTATGCCCCCGTTGCTCGCCTTGAATCCATTCGTATGCTTCTTGCCTTCGCTACCCATCATAACTTTAAATTGCGTCAAATGGATGTTAAGAGTGCTTTTCTTAATGGTCCTTTGAAAGAGTTGGTATACATCAAGCAACCTCTGGGTTTTGAGGATCCACTTTTTCCGAACCATGTCTACAAGCTCAATAAGGCACTCTATGGCCTCAAGCAAGCCCCACGTGCGTGGTATGATTGCCTTAGGGAGCTCTTGTTAGACCGTGGCTTCGAAGTGGGCCTCATTGATCCCACTCTTTTTACTAAGAAAGTTGGAGGCCACTTGTTCGTATGCCAAATCTATGTTGATGACATTATCTTTGGGTCTATTAACAAAACTTTTAATGAGGATTTTGCCAAGCTCATGACCGACCGCTTCGAGATGTCCATGATGGGGGAGTTGAAGTTTTTCCTTGGATTTGAAGTCAAGCAATTGAGGAAAGGGACTTTCATCAACCAAGCCAAGTACATCCAAGACATGCTCAAGAAGTTCAAGTTTGATCAAGTCAAAGGTGCCAAGACTCCCATGCCAACTAAGGTTAATCTTGATCTCGATCCCAAGGGTAAGGAGGTGGATCAAAAACTCTATCGATCGATGATTGGTTCTTTGCTCTATCTTTGTGCATCCCGACCGGATATTATGTTGAGTGTGGGTATGTGTGCAAGATTTCAAGCCGCACCAAAGGAAAGTCACATGGTGGCTGTCAAGAGGATCTTTCGATATTTAGTTCATACCCCAAAATTTGGGTTGTGGTACCCCAAGGGAGCCAGCTTTGATCTCATTGGTTACACGGACTCGGACTGGGCTGGTGACAAAGTGGGAAGAAAGTCAACCTCCGGAGCTTGTTAGTTTCTCGGAAGATCTTTGGTTTGTTGGTCCTCGAAGAAGCAAAACTGTGTGTCTATGTCTAATGCCGAAGTTGAGTACATCTCTGCCGCAAGCTGCTGTGCTCAATTGCTATGGATGAAGCAAACTTTGAAGGATCTTGGACTATATTTTGACAAGGTGCCTCTTCTTTGCGACAATGAGAGTGCCATTGCTATTGCTCACAATCCCGTGCAACACAACCGGACCAAACACATTGAGATTCGTCATCATTTCATTCGGGACCATGTTGCTAGAGGAGACATTTCTTTGGAGTATGTTCCCACAGAGGCAAATCTTGCGGATCTATTCACGAAGCCTCTTGATAAAGCAAGGTTCCGAGAGTTAAGGCATGAGCTAAATATCATTGGTTCGAGCAATGTTGCTTGAGCCCTTGCACACCTACCCGTGTCTCAATGTGTATCTTGTTTGGATGTAGGCATGGATTTAGGGGGAGTGTAGTTCCTCTTATGAACAAACACTATCCCTATTATGCGCACATTAAAGTTTTCATACTCTATATAGTCTCTAAAGGATACCATTTGAGCTTCATGATGAGTTTTGGTAATGAACCCAAGATATATCTTCGCGGTGTCAAGCCATTTACTCTTATATAAGGTGGCTTCGGCCACCGACTCGTTTTTTATTTGTGTCTTTGACCTTTTTGTTGTTCTTGGTTTTTGTTGGTTTTGGTTCTTCACAGTTTGAGCTATCTATCCTAAGCCTTTCCTTACCTCAAGCCCTCTCTATTCCCTGCACAAGTTCTTCCTTGTTGTCTTCCTAACCTGAGATGGTCTTCTTGGCGTCAGCGGAACTTCCGGTCAGTCTGGCCCGGAAGTTCCGGTCCACCGGAACTTCCGGTGGTGCTCCCTGTCCTATATAAGGTGGGCCCTGGGGGAAAACGGGATCTTCTTCCTTTTTTCCCCCAAGACCCATCTTATATTTGGAGCGCCGCCGGCCAGGACCTCTCCACGAAGGTGCTCCGGCCCCTTCGTCTCCAACCTCTCCTCCGCAGATCTGCTCCGTGGGATCCTTCCCCACCTCGATCTCCCGCCATGGACTCCGGTATTTTCCCTCAACTCCCTCCATTAATGGAGATCTTGCTCTCACCATGGCTTGAGTTAGGGCACACCTTGTCTAGGCTAGTTCTTTGGCTAGAACTTGTTGGAAGATCTTGGTAGGCCTAGGGTATCATGTTTGAGTAGATTGGTCCAATACATCCTAGAAAAATATGTGCACTTGTGGCTTTTAGATCTACATCTAGTGAACTCCTGTTTGGAACCGTCAGTTCGTGGCCTCACCGGAACTTCCGGTGAGCCACGACCGGAACTTCCGGTGGACCATTTTCACCGGAAGTTCCGATGATTCAGCGGAAGTTCCGGCGACAATGCAACTTTTTCTGTTTGTATTTTTCCAATCTATTTCTTTTGTTTCCTCTTCCGAACTTGTGCACTTATCCCACCTTCCCTCCCTACTCTTGTGCTTTCTTCTCAGGGCAAGATGATACCCGCCAAGGCAAGCGTGCCCGCCGACCATCCTCTGACATTCCTCATGAGATTGATGAGGAAGATGTTGAGGTTGTGCGTCCGACCGCTCAGACTACTCGTCAGAAGGCTGCTGCTGCTGCAGGGAAGAGGCCTGCTCTTGCTCAGAAGGCCACTGCTGCTGGGCCAGACATGACCAAAGCCAAGATTTCCAAGTGGTCTCAGAAAGCTTACTCTGCATTCAGGGCTACGGATCCCTACCTCGTGCCTCGTGATCGTCTTTGCTTGGACCCTCATTTTCACACCTGCCGTCAGGAGCAGATTTATGAAGAAATTTATGCCTCGAAGAAGAAGTTCGTGGTTGCTCCTCAAAAGTACATCAATGTGACACATATGGAAGATAAGCAAGTTTACTTTGGAGAGGCTCTTGATATCTGCCAGAAGTTTGGGCTGATTCCCCTCATGGAGCACCGTTAGAACTTTGATGTGACCGCTATTGCTCAGTTTTACTCAACTCTGTTTCTTCACATGCAGTCCTCTACTGAAGGTGTGATGAAGTGGATGACCAGGGACGTGTTTCTTACCGCCACTTGGGCTGAGTTTGCTGAGCTTCTTGGCTATCCCATTCAGCATGGCCGCGGGACAAATGGTTGGCGTGTTCATGGTCCTGAAGCTGCTGATCCTGAGGTCCTGGCGCCTCTCTACATTGAAGGGTGGGGAACTGTTGGATTTGTGAATCATCCGCTGCCAGTTTTTGACATCATGCGCAGGGTGTACTTGAACACCATCTCTCCCAAGGCTGGCAACTTTGATCAGTTTCATGGGTATCAGGTTGACCTCATGCATCAGACTTATCTTCGCCAGGACACTGACAGGTCAATGGATATTATACACTTCATCTACTCAGAGATGTGGGCGACTCTCATAGAAAAGCGCTCCTGCATCTATGCTCCTTACATTCAGACTCTCATCAATCACAAGTGGCTTGAGAAGACTGGCAACCCCTTCCCTCAAGACAACATCACCATTCATGAAGAGAAAAGGCTCTGTGTGAGTAAGCACCAGAAGCCTCGTACTCAGGAAGAAAAAGAAGCTGCTCTCAAGAAGGCTCGAGATGTTGCTAGTGGTCCCTCCTCTGCTCCTGGTGGCCCTAGTGATGGTGGTCCTTCTCTCCGGAGGCAGCCGTCTTGGGCAAAGAAGCTGCTTGGGAAAGTGAAGAAAACTTTCTGCTTTTTGCAGGACCGCAAGTATCAGGCTTATGTTGATCAACGTCACAATACTCAGCGCCAGAAGGTCATCATGGCAGCCCTCAACATTCCATGCTCACCGGTCACTAGCTCTGTCACTGTTCCCAAGGAGGATTGGATTCGCGACAACTGCAACTGGTCCGAGGATGAGTCTGAGGAGGAGGTCACTGGTCCGCCTGAGCGGGGTCACTGGGTCCCTCAGTCTTCTCCTCCTCCCCCTTCTCGTGGCTGGGACGAGTAGATTGATCTTGTAGCACCCCGGGTAAAACCACTACTAAAAAATCGCGATTAAATAATACTTTGTGCATCATCATGACATCAACATGCATCTGTTTTCCAAACACTATTTTCTAAATGCCTATTTTGTTTTCTAGATATTACCCTCGATGTTCAAATTCAAACCCCAGATCTGTCCGGATCTTTTATTTGTCTAAAACTCTTTTATAAATATTTTGTTTTAAATAAAAGAAAATAAATAAAATAAATATTTTGTTAGGGGAGACGGTCCATCCGGTCAGGCCCAAAGGCCCAACTGACCAGACCACCTACTACCCAAAATCAAACTCTAGATTCCTCTTGCCAAACCCTAATTCCCAGACTACTTCCTACCTATTCCCACCCACCGCCGCCGGCCACACACAAATATTACACACGCACGCCAGCGCGCAGCGGCCCACACCCACCCCTGACCCTGCCTTGGACCCACTCCCCAGCCCCGCACACTCCGCCTGGACCCACCACTCATCTCCCTCCCGGCATCGAATCCCCATCCCCCGACGCTCCTCTCCACACCGCTCTTCCTGCCTCGCCTCTGATCGTAGAGCCCGTCACCGCCGCCCTCTCCCGCGAGCCGCGCCCTCCTCCTTCCCTCTGGCCCGCTTCTCTGGAACCACCCCGCCGGCGCTACACTCATCCTCACTACTGAGGCAGCCTCTCCTCCCTCTAGTACCACCTCCAGCCGCCCTGGCTCCCCTCATCTCCCCCATGCCGCCAGTGAACCTCGCCGGCCGCGCCTCTCCGTCGTGACCTCGCCGCCCCTGCGAGACCCTCGCTGGCCGCCTGCGCTGTGTCGGCCTCCCGAAGCTTCGCGCCTCCTCCGCGTCCTCCTCCCCGGTCGTGTCCGGCCGCCGCCGCGGCGCCGCTCTCCATCTGCCTCGTCTTAGCGCCGCTCCTTCCTCCCCCCAACCACGACCGCCCCAAGCTCGCCGGCCCTCGCTCCGCCTCTGCCTGGCGAGCCCTGCGCCGTCCGTCTGCCCCGAGTTCGCCGCCGGCCGTCCTCCTGCAACTGCGCCGACGCCGCGCTCGTCCCCAGCCCGGAGTCGAGGCGTCCTTGGTTCCTGTTTTTCCGTCGCTGTCCTCTCTGCCTTCTACACGCACGCGCGCGTCTCTGTTCCAGCAGTGGATGCAAATGATGCTCCTTTCTTTGTGTGTGTGCGCCGTGGCGATACTAGCAGGCGACATGTTGTTGTTCTCCTAGTACACCCCAGGCGCACATCTCAGGTACCCTGCGCGCTTGTTAGACCCCAAGCTCGCCTTTGCCAATGTTGTCGGCCAAGCCTTGGTCTGAACCTCGTCAAGATCTTCTCGTTGACAAGACCGAACTAGCGCGGAATCAAGTTGGCTACCGATCATCGTCTTTGACTCACAAGAACTTTGTCACGACACCGATAAGATCTACCACCCGGAGGCGATGACGCCGGTTCGACAAGATCGTCTTCCCGGAGCCAGAAATCCCGAAGACCGATCACGGATCCGCAGACCCGTTCCTGGATCAAATGACCTGAAGACCGATCCCGACGTCCAAAGCCCGAACCCCGTCGAACCTCGGAACCCCAAGACCTTCGCCCCTATGTGTGATCCCTATCCGAGACCCCTATTTTATAAATGTTATCTATATAAATTGTTGCATATTAAATTGTTCATACTTGCATACATATTGTGGGTGTTTGGGGGTATTTTGATGATTCACCTAAATTAAATATGGAGGCCATATGCGGGCTTTTCTAGTCTTATATTGGTCCCAATTAAATTTGTGTAGCGAACCGGTGATATGTTTTGGCTTGATAAGACAACATTTAAATTGCGGGGTATCTAAACAACATGAACCATCCAATAAATGTCGGGACCCCGGTTCCGCTTAATATGGCCTAATTGTATCGCTCTTTGCCATGTCATACATCATACGTGCATCATGCTCGATCTTCTGCTGTAGTATTAAATAGTGCATCCGGTGTTTCTTCTAGTGTTTTGCTTCTTCGCGGATAAGGCCGTTGAGTTGATGCGAGTGTCGATCTGACCTTCGGATAAATCTTCGGCAATGTTTTCAGGCGAGCATTCTCCCCCCTTTCTACCTATCTTACTTTTATAGTCTTTATTTCCTCCTGTTGATCTATTGCTATCTGTGATGCGATGCTCTAGTTTTCGTACCCGTGATATCCCTTGCAGCCATTCAATTGCCTTGGACACATCCTATTACCTGTTGTTTGGTAGATAGTCAGCCCTGCGAGTCGTAGTTGCTTGTGTAGGTGTTGCGTCGCGCCGTTGATGTTCCACAGTTGTTGGAGTAATGCCTTATGTTTAATGTTGGAGATGATTATAACTTTAATTACCGTTTAATAACTAAAATTGAAGTAGGTAAATAATGCAGAGGCACAGGTGGGCAATAGATGTTATTTGGTTTTTAACCATCCACTTGTGTCCCGTAGGACCCCGAGTACTTGATACCTGTTCTTTGAATATTCGCACTATCCGCATGTGGGACCATGAATCCCCCTAGCCAGAGCTTGAGTCATATTTATTTCTTGGGGCCACAAAGTAGTTTGGGGATTTATTACTATCTTGTACTTATGCCATGCTTTACTGCTTTATTTACGATTGCGCGTGGAGTACCTGTACTGTTTAGGTAAGTGGAATGTTTCCGCGGTATCGACAAGCCCAGTCGTACTTTCGGGTTCCCAGTCGTTTACAGCCATTGACACAAACCTCTGGGTCCGTTTCGGAGCCGGCCAACTTCGTCGCGGGTAGCTTGGTGGGGTGGCCCCCTGAAATTTATATGAATCTTGCAATTGCTCTGTCGTGATGCCTCGTTGGGTTTTTATTGGTTTTTCTCGAGGTTGATCGTGCGTGTGTTGCTATTTGTGCCCCTTGCATGGTAAAACTTTTTGAAAGCCGTGTCCGCGGTTATGGACGACTTGGAGCACAGTATCTCGATCATAGACAACTATAACTAAAGTAGTGCTATAAATTTGACTTTATAATGACTAGTAATCAGCTTCACTATAATGGAATGGCTAAATAAAAGTGCCAACAATTGCTTGTTTTGGTTGTCACCTGTTACCATTGTATCTGACTAGTAAGTATTGCAACTACAACGGAATGGCTAAATAAAAGTACCAACAACTGCTGGGTTTTGGGATACCTCATGCTATATATATCTGACTAGTAAGTACTATAACCACAACGGAATGGATAATTAAAACTGCCCACTGCTTATTATATCAGGATGACTCGTGCTATCTATATCTGACTAGTAATTGCCGCAACTATAACGAAATGAATAAAACTGCCAGCTGTGTGAGTTCCTCGGTTGACTTCCTCGTTTGGTCTCGAGGGGGGAAATACAAGGATGGGTATGCTTGGTGATAGTTTCAGGTTGGATCCGAATAGGTCTTTCTTATCCCTATCCGATAGCCGCCAGTTGTATTGAGTCTCTATAGGTTGTTTGGTGCATGCCGCGCTGCCGCTTCAGTCCACCATACCTATGTAGGCGAGGACCGCCGAATTCTAGTCTCGCCGTGTAGTGGCCTCACTACTGACCGCTCTCTTTTGCCTTTGCCCTTTGCCGGCACCCCTTTTGTTTTAACAGGTTTTGAGATCGACGTCGTTAGCAGGGTTACCCTTCCGGCTTGGCCTGGGCAGGGTTATGGACGCCTCTGGTTATTCTTCAGGGCTCTTAGCCCCATTTGCATCTTGTCCGTAGTCGGACGTTGTATCATTTTCAAGTTGATTTGGATCTTGTATTGTATATCTGTATTCTTGACTCATGGAGTCGTTGTTGTATATATCTGTTCTGTGGGTTCCATCATGGACTATTGTGTAATGATATTACTTCGTTTTCCACCCGCACGAAAGTGCCTGGTGGGCACCTTTGAATCGTTTCTATGCGGGTTTGGCGGGAATCGCTGAAACTTGCATAGGGCCGATTCTAAGGGTGTTACAGAGTGGTATCAGAGCTCAGCAGTTACGATACCCCACTGGTCCAGCCTGTAGGTTAACCTAGCTAACGGACGTTGTAGAGTGTCAAAAATATTTTAGAAAAATCGGTTGGATAGATCTGACTAGGTCTGCTTTTAGTCCTTACCCCTGTGCTATTCTCTTCTTACCTTTGCATGTTTCGAATCTGCCTTCGTATCTCTTCTTCGAGTCTAGGAATTCTCGTGGTTGGGTTTTCGTCGTACCTTTAGGGTTTCGCTCCCTTCCTCTTGTAACGGTGCTTCAACATCTGGTCTTCATGCTATCTGAGGAATTTTCCTCTATTGTACATTTGAGTGGACCGAAAATCCACTAAAAATTTTCTTTGTATCTTCCGGTGTTTTTCAATGCGACTACCTCATCTGCATCATGTATGATGAAGAACTTGCATCATTCTTTTGTTTCCAAAACTCGATTGTCAAGATCTTTAGTCTGAATTCTGAGAGTTGGTTGCATAATTCACCGTTCTTGTGCAGAGTAATGCTTTGGGTGCGCGATGGACTGATCACCATCCGACTACTCTTATCATTCGCTCTTGTGCATTGAATTGGTGGATCAAGCAATTATACTCCTTCCATGGAAGTTGGAGGTGGCCTTACCTTTTGAGACCTCTACCTTCGTCCTTTGTTTTCCGGAGTGTTCTCGCAACGAACGTGAGCCACGCCCCTTTGTTGGTGGTGTCGCCGTTTTCAAGATGAATAAGGAATCATTGTCAGTGGTGGCGCGAAGGTCTACACGAAGCGAGAAGATTCAGGTCATCGGCTTTCTTCCCCGTACTAGGAGGCGGATCTCGAGGGCGAGATCCATTGTTAGTGGTGTCGAATTGTAGCACCCCGGGTAAAACCACTACTAGAAAATCGCGATTAAATAATACTTTGTGCATCATCATGACATCAACATGCATCTGTTTGCCTAAAACTATTTTCTAAATGCCTATTTTGTTTTCTAGATATTACCCTCGATGTTCAAATCCAAACCCCAGATCTGTCCGGATCTTTTATTTGTCTAAAACTCTTTTATAAATATTTTGTTTTAAATAAAAGAAAATAAATAAAATAAATATTTTGTTAGGGGAGACAGTCCATCCGGTCAGGCCCAAAGGCCCAACTGACCAGACCACCTACTACCCAAAATCAAACTCTAGATTCCTCTTGCCAAACCCTAATTCCCAGACTACTTCCTACCTATTCCCACCCACCGCCGCCGGCCACACACAAATATCACACACGCACGCCAGCGCGCACCCCTGACCCTGCCTTGGACCCACTCCCCAGCCCCGCACGCTCCGCCTGGACCCACCACTCATCTCCCTCCCCGCATTGAATCCCCACCCCCCGACGCTCCTCTCCACACCGCTCTTCCTGCCTCGCCTCTGATCGTAGAGCCCGTCACCGCCGCCCTCTCCCGCGAGCCGCGCCCTCCTCCTTCCCTCTGGCCCGCTTCTCTGGAACCACCCCGCCGCCGCTACACTCATCCTCACTGCTGAGGCAGCCTCTCCTCCCTCTGGTACCACCTCCAGCCGCCCTGGCTCCCCTCATCTCCCCCATGCCGCCAGCGAACCTCGCCGGCCGCGCCTCTCCGTCGTGACCTCGCCGCCCCTGCGAGACCCTCGCTGGCCGCCTGCGCCATGTCGGCCTCCCGAAGCCTCGCGCCTCCTCCGCGTCCTCCTCCCCGGTCGCGTCCGGCCGCCGCCGTGGCGCCGCTCTCCATCTGCCTCGTCTTAGCGCCGCTCCTTCCTCCCCCCAACCACGACCGCCCCAAGCTCGCCGGCCCTCGCGCCGCCTCTTCCTGGCGAGCCCTGCGCCGTCCGTCTGCCCCGAGTTCGCCGCCGGCCATCCTCCTGCAACTGCGCCGACGCCGCGCTCGTCCCCAGCCCGGAGTCGAGGCGTCCTCGGTTCCTGTTTTTCCGTCGCTGTCCTCTCTGCCTTCAACACGCACGCGCGCGTCTCTGTTCCAGCAGTGGATGCAAATGATGCTCCTTTCTTTGTGTGTGTGCGCCGTGGCGGTACTAGCGGGCGACATGTTGTTGTTCTCCTAGTACACCCCAGGCGCACATCTCAGGTACCATGCGCGCTTGTTAGACCCCAAGCTCGCCTTTGCCAATGTTGTCGGCCAAGCCTTGGTCCGAACCTCGTCAAGATCTTCTCGTTGACAAGACCGAACTAGCGCGGAATCAAGTTGGCTACCGATCATCGTCTTTGACTCACAAGAACTTTGTCACGACACCGATAAGATCTACCACCCGGAGGCGATGACGTCGGTTCGACAAGATCGTCTTCCCGGAGCCAGAAATCCCGAAGACCGATCACGGATCCGCAGACCCGTTCCTGGATCAAATGACCCGAAGACCGATCCCGACGTCCAAAGCCCGAACCCCATCGAACCTCGGAACCCCAAGACCTCGCCCCTATGTGTGATCCCTATCCGAGACCCCTATTTTATAAATGTCATCTATATAAATTATTGCATATTAAATTGTTCATACTTGCATACATATTGTGGGTGTTTGGGGGTATTTTGATGATTCACCTAAATTAAATATGGAGGCCATATGCGGGCTTTTCTAGTCTTATATTGGTCCCAATTAAATTTGTGTAGCGAACCGGTGATATGTTTTGGCTTGATAAGACAACATTTAAATTGCGGGGTATCTAAACAACATGAACCATCCAATAAATGTCGGGACCCTGGTTCCGCTTAATATGGCCTAATTGTATCGCTTTTTGCCATGTCATACATCATACGTGCATCATGCTCGATCTTCTGCCGTAGTATTAAATAGTGCATCCGGTGTTTCTTCTAGTGTTTTGCTTCTTCGCGGATAAGGCCGTTGAGTTGATGCGAGTGTCGATCCGATCTTCGGATAAATCTTCGGCAATGTTTTCAGGCGAGCATTCTCCCCCCTTTCTACCTATCTTACTTTTATAGTCTTTATTTCCTCCTGTTGATCTATTGCTATCTGTGATGCGATGCTCTAGTTTTCGTACCCGTGATATCCCTTGCAGCCATTCAATTGCCTTGGACACATCCTATTACCTGTTGTTTGGTAGATAGTCAGCCCTGCGAGTCGTAGTTGCTTGTGCAGGTGTTGCGTCGCGCTGTTGATGTTCCATAGTTGTTGGAGTAATGCCTTATGTTTAATGTTGGAGATGATTATAACTTTAATTACCGTTTAATAACTAAAATTGAAGTAGGTAAATAATGCAGAGGCACAGGTGGGCAATAGATGTTATTTGGTTTTTAACCGTCCTCTTGTGTCCCGTAGGACCCCGAGTACTTGATACCTGTTCTTTGAATATTCGCACTATCCGCATGTGGGACCATGAATCCCCCTAGCCAGAGCTTGAGTCATATTTATTTCTTGGGGCCACAAAGTAGTTTGGGGATTTATTACTATCTTGTACTTATGCCATGCTTTACTGCTTTATTTACGATTGTGCGTGGAGCGCCTGTACTGTTTAGTTAAGTGGAATGTTTCCGCGGTATCGACAAGCCCAATCGCACTTTCGGGTTCCCAGTCGTTTACAACCATTGACACAAACCTCTGGGTCCGTTTCGGAGCCGGCCAACTTCGTCGCGGGTAGCTTGGTGGGGTGGCCCCCTGAAATTTATATGAATCTTGCAATTGCTTTGTCGTGATGCCTCGTTGGGTTTTTATTGGTTTTTCTCGAGGTTGATCGTGCGTGTGTTGCTATTTGTGCCCCTTGCATGGTAAAACTTTTTGAAAGCCGTGTCCGCGGTTATGGACGACTTGGAGCACAGTATCTCGATCATAGACAACTATAACTAAAGTAGTGCTATAAATTTGACTTTATAATGACTAGTAATCAGCTTCACTATAATGGAATGGCTAAATAAAAGTGCCAACAATTGCTTGTTTGGGTTGTCACCTGTTACCATTGTATCTGACTAGTAAGTATTGCAACTACAACGGAATGGCTAAATAAAAGTACCAACAACTGCTGGGTTTTGGGATACCTCATGCTATATATATATCTGACTAGTAAGTACTACAACCACAACGGAATGGATAATTAAAACTGCCCACTGCTTATTATATCAGGATGACTCATGCTATCTATATCTGACTAGTAATTGTCGCAACTATAACGAAATGAATAAAACTGCCAACTGTGTGAGTTCCTCGGTTGACTTCCTCGTTTGGTCTCGAGGGGGGAAATACAAGGATGGGTATGCTTGGTGATAGTTTCAGGTTGGATCCGAATAGGTCTTTCTTATCCCTATCCGATAGCCGCCAGTTGTATTGAGTCTCTATAGGTTGTTTGGTGCATGTTGCGCTGCCGCTTCAGTCCACCATACCTATGTAGGCGAGGACCGCCGAATTCTAGTCTCGCTGTGTACTGGCCTCAGTACTGACCGCTCTCTTTTGCCTTTGCCCTTTGCCGGCACCCCTTTTGTTTTAACAGGTTTTGAGATCGACGTCGTTAGCAGGGTTACCCTTCTGGCTTGGCCTGGGCAGGGTTATGGATGCCACTGGTTATTCTTCAGGGCTCTTAGCCCCATTTGCATCTTGTCCGTAGTCGGACGCTGTATCATTTTCAAGTTGATTTGGATCTTGTATTGTATATCTGTATTCTTGACTCATGGAGTCGTTGTTGTATATATCTGTTCTGTGGGTTCCATCGTGGAGTATTGTGTAATGATATTACTTTGTTTTTCACCCGCACGAAAGTGCCTAGTGGGCACCTTTGAATCGTTTTTATGCGGGTTTGGCGGGAATCGCTGAAACTTGCATAGGGCCGATTCTGAGGGTGTTACAGATCTCCTCTTCCTTTTTGGTGTCTCGATGCCAAAGGGGGAGAAAGTGTTGGAGATATGCCCTAGAGGCAATAATAAATGTAGTTATTATTATATCTTTGTGTTTATGATAAATGTTTACATTCATGCTATAATAGTGTTAACAAGGAAACATTAATACTTGTGTGATTTGTAAACTTAATTTGAAGTCCCTAGTATAGCCTCTATACTTCACTAGCTTGTTGGTTGATAAATGATTGTGGTTTCCCTATCATGAACATTGAGATGTTATCAACAACAAGATCATATCATTAGGAGAATGATATGGTGGACATACTCCTATAGATAAGCGTAGCATAAAGATCAAGTCATTTCAATAGTTCAATTGCTATATGCTTTCTGATACATAGTAACCTAATTCCTTCGACCATGAGATCATGCATATCACCTTTACCGGATGGATGCTTTGATGACATCAAACACCACACCGTAACTGGGTGGCTATAAAGGTGGCATTGAGTGTTCGGAAAGTATTGGTTGAGACACATGGATCAAGAGTGGGATTTGTCCATCCATATGACGGATAGATATTCTCTGGGCCCTCTCGGTGAAATGTCATCCAATTAGCTTGCAAGCATGTGACTGGCTCACAAGGGATCACATATCACGGGAACGAGAAAAGAGTGCTTATCAGTAACGAGGTTGAACTAGGTATGCAGAGATACCGACGATCATAACCTCGGATAAGTAACATATCGTGAGACAAAGGGAAATTGGTATCGTATGTAAGTGGTTCATTCGATCGCAAAGTAATCGTAGAAATATGTGGGAGCCATATGAATTTCCAGATTCCTCTATTGGTTATTGTTCGGAGAAGTGTCTCGATCATGTCCGCATAATTCACGAACCGTAGGGAGACACACTTAAGGATTCGACGTTGTTTTGAGTAGTTATGGTATTATGAGAAAGAGACCGAATGTTGTTCGGAGTCTCGGATGGGATCCGGGATATCACGAGGTGATCCGGAATGGTCCGGAGAATAAGATTCATATAAGGAAAGTCCCGTTTCGGAGTTCGGAAATGATTCCGGTGAATGTTCTAGAAGGTTCCGGAATGTCCGGCACTCCGGGAGGGGGGAGGGGTACATGAATGTGTCATTACATATTGGAATGATTGCATCATGTAATAAGTGTTCTTGCTGTTCCAAATAAAGGATTAAATTGAATCCTAAAACAGAAAAGTCAAATGTCCAGTTTGAAAGTCAAACGGCTAAAACAAGAAACTGTGGGAAACAAGCAAGAGGAGGTTGAAACCAACTTGGAGGAGTTCCTCTCCTCCAAGCCGGCGGCCAGCCCTAGGCCGAGTTGGGGAGGGACTCCCCTCCCTCCCTGGCGCGCCTAGCCCCTCCACCTATAAAAGGAGGGGCAGGGCCTCCTCCTTGAGACACACAAGTTTCTACCTCTAATCTCCGGTTTAGAGCCATTTTGGTTTAGAGCTTCTAATTGCTTTAGCCTGCGGTTTAGAGCCTTCTAATTGGTGTGTCTAATCTCTAGACCACTAATATCCCTCTCTCATAATCCACCATACTCGCTCCGGCTTAAGGCGAAGCCCTACGGGATTTCCCCTCTACTTCCGGTACCACACCGTTGTGTTGCCGGAATCGCGAGGAGAGTGCTACAACCTCCGCTGCCTGCTGGAACAAGGGAGAGGAAGGTCTTCGTCGAGTACCGAACGTGTGACCGACTGCGGGAGCGCTGCCGGAACGCAGCGCCGGAAGGATCGTCTACACGATCTTGAGATCGGGAAGAGTACGACTACATCACCCACGAGAATCCTCTCTCGTTAAACACTTTGGAATCTTCGAGGGTGAGTTATTCCATCGACTCGTTGCTACAATCTAGTAGATAGATCTTGGCTTGTTTGTTTGTATGCGATAGAAAATTTTTGTTTTCCATGCTACGAACCCCTACAGTGGTATCAGAGCCGTGTCTATATGTAGATCTGTTGCACGAGTAGAACACAATGGTCATTGTGGGCGTTGATGCTTTTATTGTCGATTACTTCTTGTGTACTTTGCATCTTGCGGTATGTTGGGATGAAGCGGCCCGGGCTAACCTTACATGACATCGTTCATGAGACTTGCTCCACGCTTGACATGCAACTTGTATTGCATAAGTGGCTTTGCGGGTGCCTGTTTCTCCTAGCATAGTTAAGATCCAATTTACAACGGGTGATCAACAATGCTAGTATCAATGTTGTGGTTCTTGTTCGTAAGTTAGAACGACACTTATTGAAAGCCCCAAACTACGTAAAATATGCAAAGAAAGTAGAAGCGTCTAACTTTGTTTTGCAGGGGTGTGCAGTGATGTGATATGGCCATGATTGTGATTATATTTGATGTATGCAATGTTCCTTATTGTAAGTTGGCAACCGGCAGGAGCCATATGGTTGTCTTTAATTTATGTTAAGACCCGCGTGTCTATTCAAAGTAGTTGTAATAGTTGAAGACGGTGGACGACAACCATGGACAAGCGTCATTGACCTTGATGCAATGCCGGTGATGATGGAGATCATGTTTGTGCTTGAAGATGGAGATCGGAAGCACAAAGAAGAAAGGCCATATCATATCACATATATATTGAATTGCATGTGATGTTAATCCTTTATGCATCTTGTATTGCTTAGTAGACGACGGTAGCATTATAAGATGATCCCTCATGCACATCAATTTCAAGTCAGAAAGTGTTCACCCTTAGTTAGCACCGTTGCTAAAGCTTGTTGTTTCGAAGCACCACGTGATGATCGGGTGTGTTAGATTCTGCAAGTGTATACAACGTGAGCAAGCCAGATTTGCTCATGCGGAAACTAAGGTTTGATCTTGACGAGCCTAGCATGTACAGACATGGTCTCGGAACACGGATCACCGAAAGGTAAAGCATGAATCATATAGTAGATATGATGAACATGTCGATTGTTCGCCATTGAAACTATGTCAACTCTCGTGATGATCGGTGTTGATATGGTGGATTTGGTTCGTGTGATCACTAAAACAATGTGAGGGATATTGTTTTGAGTGGGAGTTCACCTAGTTTAATTTCATTATTAATTTGAACTCAATTTGTCATAAACTTAGTCTAAACTATTGCAAATATGTTGTAGATCAATGGCAGCCCCTACCATCAATTTTAATGCGTTCCTAGAGAAAGAAAAGTTGAAAAACAATGGAAGCAACTTCGCGGATTGGTTCCGCAATTTGAGGATTGTCCTCACAGCTGGTAATTTGACCTATGTGCTGCATGCACCGCTGGGTGACCCACCTGCAGATGATGCTCCCGATGAAGTAAAGAATGTTTACCTCGCTCGGAAGAATCAGTACTCCATAGTTCAGTGTGCTATCTTGTATGGTTTGGAATCGGAGCTTCAGAAAAGGTTTGAGGATTCAGACCCATATGATATTGTCGAGGATCTCAAATTGATTTTTGAGACTCATGTGGCAATTGAAAGTTATGAGGCTTCTGAAAAGTTCTTTAACTGCAAGATGGAAGAGGGCAGCTTCGTCAGTGAGCATGTGCTTAAGATGTCTGGGCACGCAAACAAACTTCAAAGCTTGGGTATTGTGATTCCTAATGCTTTGGGGATTTACCGTGTCCTCCAATCACTACCACCAAGTTACAAGAACTTTGTGATGAACTACAACATGCAGAACATGAACAAGACGTTGCCAGAACTCTTTGCCATGTTGAAATCTGCAGAAGTGGAGATTAAGAAAGAGCACCAAGTGTTGTTGGTCAATAAGACCACCAAATTCAAGAAAGGCAAGTCTAAGCAAAAGGGACACTTCAAGAAGGGTGGTAAGAAAGTTACCACGCCGGCGAAGAAGACCAAGGCTGGACCTAAGCCTGATACTGAGTGTTTTTACTGCAAGGGAGAAGGTCACTGGAAGCGGAATTGCCCAAAGTACTTGGCGGATTTGAAGAACGGCAACATCAAGAAGAAAGGTATATCTGATATACATGTTATTGATGTGTATCTCACTAGTACTCGTAGTAGTGCCTGGGTATTTGATACTGGTTCGGTTGCTCATATTTGTAACTCGAAAAAGGTGCTGCAGAATAAACGGAAGCTAGCGAAGAACGAGGTGACAATGCGCGTGGGAAACGGATCAAAGGTTGATGTGATCGCGGTCGGCACGCTACCCCTTCATCTACCATCGGGATTAGTTTTATACTTAAATAATTGTTATTTGGTGCCTGCGTTGAGCATGAACATTATATCGGGATCTTGTTTATTGCGAGACGGTTACTTATTTAAGTCCGAGAATAATGGTTGTTCGATTTATATGAGTAATATGTTTTACGCACATGCACCTTTGATAGATGGTCTATTCTTATTGAATCTCGATAGTGGAAATACACATATCAACAACATTGAGGCTAAACGTTTGAAATCAAGCGATAATTCGACCTATATGTGGCACTGTCGTCTTGGTCACATTGGAGTGAAGCGTATGAAGAAACTCCATTCCGATGGACTTCTTGAATCACTTGATTTTGAATCACTTGAAAGATACGAAGCATGTCTGATGGGAAAAATGACTAAGACTCCATTTTCTGGTATGATGGAGCGAGCTACGGACTTATTGGAAATCATACATACCGATGTGTGCGGTCCAATGAGTGTAGCATCGCGCGGTGGTTATCGTTATGTTCTTACCTTCACGGATGACTTGAGTAGATATGGGTATATCTATTTCATGAAACATAAGTCCGAAACTTTCGAGAAGTTTAAGGAGTTTCAGAGTGAGGTAGAGAATCAACGTAACAAGAAGATTAAATTTCTACGTTCTGATCGTGGAGGTGAATATCTAAGTTACGAGTTTGGCGAGCATTTGAAGAAATGCGGAATACTTTCACAATTGACACCGCCGGGAACACCACAGCGTAATGGTGTGTCCGAACGTCGTAATCGAACTCTCTTAGATATGGTTCGTTCTATGATGTCACTTACAGATTTACCGCTATCATTTTGGGGTTATGCATTAGAAACAGCCGCATTCACTTTAAATAGGGCACCATCTAAATCCGTTGAAACGACACCGTATGAATTATGGTTTGGGAAGAAACCTAAATTGTCGTTCCTTAAAGTTTGGGGATGCGAAGCCTATGTAAATAAGTTACAGCCGGACAAGCTTGAACCCAAAGCGGAAAAATGCGTCTTCATAGGATACCCAAAGGAAACTATTGGGTATACCTTCTATCATAGATCCGAAGGCAAAATATTCGTTGCCAAGAATGGATCCTTTCTAGAGAAGGAATTTCTCTCGAAAGAAGTGACTGGAAGGAAAGTAGAACTCGACGAGGTTGTCGAACCTTCTCTCGAAATTGCGAGTAGCGCAGCACCGGAAGAAGTTCCTGTGGTGCCTGCACCAATTAGAGAGGGAGCTAATGATGGTGATCATGAAACTTCGGTTGAAGTTGCTACAGAGCCTCGGAGGTCAACGAGAACTCGTACCACTCCAGATTGGTATGATCCCGTTATGAGTGTCATGTTGGTGGACAACACCGATGACCCCGAGACATATGAGGAAGCGATGATGAGCCCAGATTCCAATAAATGGCAAGAAGCCATGAAATACGAGATTGGATCCATGTACGAAAACCAAGTATGGACTTTGGTGGACTTACCGGATGGCCGAAAGGCTGTCGAGAACAAATGGATTTTCAAGAAGAAAACAGATGCTGATGGTAATGTTACTGTCTATAAAGCTCGACTTGTCGCAAAATGGTTTCGACAAATTCAAGGAGTTGACTACGATGAGACTTTCTCACCGGTAGCGAAGCTAAAGTCTGTGAGGATTATGTTAGCAATCGCTGCATATTATGATTATGAGATATGGCAGATGGATGTCAAAACAGCATTCCTCAATGGAGATATTGATGAAGAGTTGTATATGATGCAACCCAAAGGTTTTGTCGATCCTAAAGATGCTAACAAGGTATGCAAACTTCAACGGTCCATCTATGGATTGAAGCAAGCATCCCGAAGTTGGAATCAATGTTTTGATAAGGTAATCAAAAGTTTTGGTTTTATACAAACTTATGGAGAAGCTTGTATTTACAAGAAAGTGAGTGGGAGCTCTGTAGCATTCTTAATACTATATGTGGATGACATATTGTTGATTGGGAATGATATAGACCTTCTTAATAGTGTCAAAGAATATTTGAATAATAGTTTTTCAATGAAGGATCTTGGCGAAGCAGCTTACATATTAGGGATAAAGATTTATAGAGATAGATCGAAACGCCAAATATCATTGTCACAGAGTACATATTTGGACAAAGTTCTAAAGAGGTTTGGAATGGAAGAAAGCAAGAAAGGGTTCTTGCCCATGTTGCCCAATACGACCTTGAGTAAAACTCAAAGTCCGACATCGGCAGAAGATAGAGAAAGGATGAGTAAGACTCCCTATGCATCAGCCATAGGATCTCTAATGTATGCCATGCTATGTACTAGACCCGACATCGCATATGCTGTTAGTTTAACTAGCAGATATCAAAGTGATCCAGGAGTGGATCATTGGACAACGGTCAAAAACATCCTTAAGTACTTGAGAAGAACTAAGGATATGGTTCTTTCTTATGGAGGTGATGAACAGCTCGTTGTTAATGGTTACACCGATGCTAGTTGGAACACCGATCCGGATGATTCTAAATCACAATCTGGATACGTATTTATTTTGAATGGTGCAGCAGTTAGCTGGAGGAGTGCAAAGCAAAGCGTTGTGGCGAGATCTTCAACTGAATCGGAATACATGGCTGCTTCGGAGGCTTCTCAAGAAGCGATATGGATGAAAGAGTTCATTACAGAGCTGGGTGTGGTTCCTAGTGCGCTGGACCCAGTGTCTATCTACTGTGATAACATGGGCGCCATAGCCAATGCGTAAGAACCAAGGTCACACAAGAAGCTGAAGCATATCAAGCTACGTTTTCACGCTATTCGAGAACATATCCATGATGGGGATATAAAGATTTGCAAAGTACACACAGATCTGAATGTGGCGGATCCGTTGACTAAACCTCTCCCGAGGGCAAAACATGACCAACACCAAACTGCCATGGGTGTTCGGTATATTACCATGTAATCTAGATTAGATGACTCTAGTGCAAGTGGGAGAAAGTGTTGGAGATATGCCCTAGAGGCAATAATAAATGTAGTTATTATTATATCTTTGTGTTTATGATAAATGTTTACATTCATGCTATAATAGTGTTAACAAGGAAACATTAATACTTGTGTGATTTGTAAACTTAATTTGAAGTCCCTAGTATAGCCTCTATACTTCACTAGCTTGTTGGTTGATAAATGATTGTGGTTTCCCTATCATGAACATTGAGATGTTATCAACAACAAGATCATATCATTAGGAGAATGATATGGTGGACATACTCCTATAGATAAGCGTAGCATAAAGATCAAGTCATTTCAATAGTTCAATTGCTATATGCTTTCTGATACATAGTAACCTAATTCCTTCGACCATGAGATCATGCATATCACCTTTACCGGATGGATGCTTTGATGACATCAAACACCACACCGTAACTGGGTGGCTATAAAGGTGGCATTGAGTGTTCGAAAAGTATTGGTTGAGACACATGGATCAAGAGTGGGATTTGTCCATCCATATGACGGATAGATATTCTCTGGGCCCTCTCGGTGAAATGTCATCCAATTAGCTTGCAAGCATGTGACTGGCTCACAAGGGATCACATATCACGGGAACGAGAAAAGAGTGCTTATCAGTAACGAGGTTGAACTAGGTATGCAGAGATACCGACGATCATAACCTCGGATAAGTAACATATCGTGAGACAAAGGGAAATTGGTATCGTATGTAAGTGGTTCATTCGATCGCAAAGTAATCGTAGAAATATGTGGGAGCCATATGAATTTCCAGATTCCTCTATTGGTTATTGTTCGGAGAAGTGTCTCGATCATGTCCGCATAATTCACGAACCGTAGGGAGACACACTTAAGGATTCGACGTTGTTTTGAGTAGTTATGGTATTATGAGAAAGAGACCGAATGTTGTTCGGAGTCTCGGATGGGATCCGGGATATCACGAGGTGATCCGGAATGGTCCGGAGAATAAGATTCATATAAGGAAAGTCCCGTTTCGGAGTTCGGAAATGATTCCGGTGAATGTTCTAGAAGGTTCCGGAATGTCCGGCACTCCGGGAGGGGGGAGGGGTACATGAATGTGTCATTACATATTGGAATGATTGCATCATGTACTAAGTGTTCTTGCTGTTCCAAATAAAGGATTAAATTGAATCCTAAAACAGAAAAGTCAAATGTCCAGTTTGAAAGTCAAACGGCTAAAACAAGAAACTGTGGGAAACAAGCAAGAGGAGGTTGAAACCAACTTGGAGGAGGAGTTCCTCTCCTCCAAGCCGGCGGCCAGCCCTAGGCCTAGTTGGGGAGGGACTCCCCTCCCTCCCTGGCGCGCCTAGCCCCTCCACCTATAAAAGGAGGGGCAGGGCCTCCTCCTTGAGACACACAAGTTTCTACCTCTAATCTCCGGTTTAGAGCCATTTTGGTTTAGAGCTTCTAATTGCTTTAGCCTGCGGTTTAGAGCCTTCTAATTGGTGTGTCTAATCTCTAGACCACTAATAGCCCTCTCTCATAATCCACCATACTCGCTCCGGCTTAAGGCGAAGCCTTGCGGGATTTCCCCTCTACTTCCGGTACCACACCGTTGTGCTGCCGGAATCGCGAGGAGAGTGCTACAACCTCCGCTGCCTGCTGGAACAAGGGAGAGGAAGGTCTTCGTCGAGTACCGAACGTGTGACCGACTGCGGGAGCGCTGCCGGAACGCAGCGCCGGAAGGATCGTCTACACGATCTTGAGATCGGGAAGAGTACGACTACATCACCCACGAGAATCCGCTCTCGTTAAACACTTTGGAATCTTCGAGGGTGAGTTATTCCATCGACTCGTTGCTACAATCTAGTAGATAGATCTTGGCTTGTTTGTTTGTATGCGATAGAAATTTTTTGTTTTCCATGCTACGAACCCCTACAGAAAGATGTCTATAAGGTTGTCTACGGGATTTGCATGGGTTGAGTCGCGAGCCTGTTCTTGCCTTTTGATCTTTTCTTACTCGCAAACTCTCTAGTTTATTTGTGTGCTTGTGGTTTTATGTCCGTGAACTTATGTGTGCTTGTGGACCATGTGGTATGCTATGTTTGAGACTATGTGGTATCTTTGTGGTATCTTATACAATGTCGTGAGTGTGGTATCTTGTTGTCAACTTATGAGCTGTTGCATATGGTGGTGGAGCCTCATTGCTCTTATTGTTATTATTACTCCTTTTGTATCCACCTCATTTAGTTGGTTCTGGTATGATCTTTATCCCTTTTGTACCTTGCACTTGTGCTATCTTTGCAATTGTTATGGGGAGCCTCCGTGTATGTGTGCTAGTCCTATCCTTAGAGGTCTTCACTTGTGGCATCCCGCAAAACCACTGCTAGAAAATCGCGTTGTTTTTGTGCATTGCATCATCATGACCGCATGCTCATGTCATCATGCCACCTTGCATTTGAGCATCGTCATCATCTTGCATTTGTTTGCGTAAAACTAATTTCCGAAACGCCTGGATTGTTTTCTAAACGCCCCGTCTTTAATTCAAAACCAAACCCGGGTCTCCGGATTATTTTGTTCTGTCTGCTATCGGTTTGCAGAAGCTTTGTTTCCAACCAAATAAAATATTAAATTATTTTAGTGGGGGCAGTCGAACGGGCCGAATCGACCCGAACGACCACCCCCAGAAATTAAAACGATCCAACCTAGACCCTTTTCTACCCCAACCTAACCTACCCAACCCCTCTCCACCTCACCCCCACCAATAATCTCTCGCCACCTCACCTCTCCCCAAAGCCCCACCCACTCACACGCTGCCACGTCACCAGCCACCCCTCTCTCTCTCTCCACTTCCCCTCCCACCAACCAGCACACACGCATCACACGCACACACGCCAGCCCATCCCCACCTCCCCGCCTGGACCCACAGGTCCCACCCCTGTCGGCCCTCCTCCCCCACGCACGAGCCTCCCTCCCCTGTTCTTCTTCCTCCTACCGCGCTCATCCCCTTCCCAACCTCCCTGCACCCCCGTCGCTCCCTCCCCGCCTCACCGGCCGCCGTGCCTCCCTCTCTCGCCTCCGCCCCGCCGCCGCTAGGCGTTCTTCACCCCGCGCCGCCCGACCTCGCCCTCTGCCCCTCCGCCTGAGCCCGCCGGCGACCACCGCCCCCTCCCCGCTCCTCTCCCCCAGCCGGCTACCGACAACCCTGCTCCCCACCTACCGCGAGCCCTCTCCCCCAAGTTCCCCCCGGCTCGCCGGAGCCCGCCCCTGCCGTCCGAGCTTCCCGGTCGCCGCGCCTGCGGCCGTGGGCCGCACCGCCCCACCTCCTCGTCAAGCTCTGGGGCTGGCACCGGTGCCGCCCGAGCCCTCCCTATCCTCTCCGGCGTGCGCCTCATCCCCGCAGACCCCTGCACCGGCCGTGCCCGCGCACCTGTCCGCTCTCTGCCGCTGTCACCCTCTCTCCGTCGCCTCTGCGTCCGCCCTGCCCTATTCGAATTCTCCGGCCATGACCTCGCCTGCGCGCGGTGTGTTCCTGGCGGTCGCCGTCTGCCCTGGGCTCAAGCACCGCCTCTAGCACGTTGTGCTACTGGGAATCTGTTCGGTGTGTCCCCCTGTAACAGATGGACTGGTTGTGTGATGACACCCGTTCGTCAACTCAATATGGTGACCGATGTATGAGTGTGGTGTTGCAAATATGAAGACCGTGTGAAGATAGGGAACGCGTATTGTCGATTGCAGCGGCTACTTCGCCCCTCATGATGACCCAAGTGCGCCCTCAACAACCTTAGCCAAAGCCACGAGTTCTTCATCGCGGATGACAAGATCATCTCCATGGACGTCAATACCTCGGAACAACAAGTTCTCCTTCACGGAATCCAATGCCCGAATCCTCGGTGAACCCCCAAGATCTACGCCGCGGAACAACAAGGCCTTCGAGGTGGAACCGACAAGATCTGCAACACGGACGCGGAGAAACCCTCGGACGCCAAGATCTTCTCCTCGGGACACCGGGAGCTCCCCTGAACGCCAAGGTCGTCGGCACGGATACGACAGGAACTTCCCTCGGACGCCAAGGTTTAACCCTCGGACCCGGAGACCGCGATGATGTTGAACCAAGATCCCCATCGAACAAGATCGTCACCAAGACCGGCCATGTGGAGATCCGAAGACCGATCCCGGAGTCCGAACCTCGATCCCGTCGAACCCTGGACCCCGAGACCTACCCCGAACCCCGGACCAAGATCGCCGAACCCTAATGTGTGAACCTTTTCCCGAACCCTATTTTATAATATAATACAAATTGTTGCATATTAAATTGTCATACTCGCATGCATATTTGTGTGGTTTGGGGGCCTTATGCCGATTCACCTAATAATTAAATATGGGGCCCATATGCGGGCAAATCTAGTCTCATATTGGCCTCATTTAAATTTGTGTAGCGAACTGGTGCTATCTTTTTCCATGTTAAGACAACATTTAAATTGCGGGGTAGCTAAACAACTTGAACCATATAATTAATTGTCGGGACCCCGGTTCCGCTTAATATGACCTAATTGCATCGCACCTTTGCCATGTCATACATCATACATGCATCATGCCGATCTTCTGCCGTTGTATTAAATATTGCATCCGGTGTCTCTTCTAGTGTTTGCTTCTTCGCGGATAAGGCCGTTGAGTTGATGTGAGCTTCGCCCCGATCTCCGGTTGAACCTTCGACAATGTTTTCAGGCGAGCATCTCCCCCTTTCTACCTATCTTACTTTTATAGTATTTATTCCCTCCTGTTGATCTATTGCTATCTGTGTTGCGATGCTCTAGTCTTTCGTACCCGTGATATCCCTCGCAGCCTTATATTGCCTTGGACACATCCTATTACCTGTTGTTTGGTAGATAGATGGACTTACGCGTCGTAGTCGCTTGCTCAAATGTTGTTGCATGCCGTCAAGTACCACAGTTGTTGGAGAAATGCCGCATGTTGATGTTGGAGATGATCATGGTTTTACTTATAGTTCACTTTAATTCCTGTTTAACAACTAAAATTGAAGTAAGCAGAGGCATCGGTGGGTGATAGATAATATTTGGTTTCCGAACGCCCACATGTTTCTCGTAGGACCCCGAGTACTTGATACCTGTTCCTTGATTTATCGCGCTATCCACATCCGGGAGGTATATGGGACCCCCCTGAGCCAGAGCTTGATTCAGTCTTATTTCTTGGGGCCACAAACTAGTTTGAGGTTTTATTTACGATCCTGTACTTATGCCATGCTTTACTGCTTTATTTAAATTGTGCGACAGATAGCACCTGTACTGTTTAGGATCGGGACACGATTCCGCGGTGTCGACAAGCCCAGTTTTGGGTTCCCAGTCGTTCACAGCCGTATACCCAAACCTTGAGTCCGTTTCGGAGTCAGCTAACTTCGTTGCGGGTAGCTTAATGGGGTGGCCCCCTGAAATATTTCTGAATCCTGTGATTGCTTTGTCGTGAAAGCCTCGTTGGGTTTTGATTTGGTTTTTCCGAGGTTGATCGAGTGTGTGTTGCTATTTGTGCACCCCGACCGGGTTAAAACTTTCTGAAAGCCGTGTCCGCGGTTATGGACGACTTGGAGCACAGTATCTCGATCATAGACAAGCATAACTAAAGTAGTGCTATAAATTTGACTTTATAATGACTAGTAATCAGCTTCACTATAATGGAATGGCTAAATAAAACTGCCAACAATTGCTTGTTTGGAAGTCGCTTGCGACCATTGTACCTGACTAGTAAGTATTGCAACTATAATGGAATGGCTGAATAAAAGTACCAACAACTGCTGGGTTTTGGGTCATCTCATGCTAATTGTATCTGACTAGTAAGTGTCGCAACTACAACGGAATGGTTAACTAAAACGGCCCACTGTTTATTTTATCAGGACGATTATCTACACCTGACTAGTAATTGCTGCAACAATAACTGAATACATAAAACTGCCAACTGTGTGAGTTCCTCGGTTGACTTCCTCGTTGGTCTCGAGGGGGAAACGCTAGGATGGGTTTGTTTGATGATAGTATCAGGTTGGATCCGAATAGGTCTTCCTTAACCCTCTCTGATAGCCGCCAGTAGTATCGAGTCTCTATAGGTTGTTTAGTGCATGATGCCGCTGCCGCTTCAGTCCACCATACCTATGTAGGCGAGGACCGCCGAATTCTAGCCTCGCCGTGTACTGGCCTCAGTACTGACGCTCCTCTTTTTCTTTTGCCCTTTGTCGGCACCCCTTTTGTTTTAAGCAGGTTTTGAGATCGACGTCGTTAGCAGGGTTACCCTTCCGGCTTGGCCTGGGCAAGGTTATGGACGCCATTGGTTATTCTTCAGGGCTCTTAGCCCCATTTGCATCTTGTCCGTAGTCGGACGCTCTATCATTTTCAAGGTGATTTGGATCTTTGTATATTATATATGTATTCTTGACTCTTTGAGTCGTTGTTGTATATATCTGTTCTGTGGATCCCATCGAGGACTGTTGTGTAATGTTATTACTTCATTTTCTACCCGCACGAAAGTGCCTGGTGGGCACCTTTGAATCGTTTCTATGCGGGTTTGGCGGGTTTCGCTAAAACTTGCATAGGGTCGATTCTGAGGGTGTTATAGAGTGGTATCAGAGCTCAGCAGTTGCGATACCCCACAAGTCCAGCCTGTAGGATAACCTAGCTAACGGCCGAAGTAGAGTGTCAAAACTATTTTTGCAAAATCGGTTGGATAGATCTGATTAGGTCTGGTTTTACTCCTTACCCCTCTGCTATTCTCCTCTTATCTCGACGTGTTTTGAATCCGCTCTCTTCTCTCTCTTCGAGTCCAGGATTTCTCGTGGTTGGATTCCGTCGTACCTTCAGGGTTTCGCTTCCTCCTTTGGTAACGGTGTTGCTACATCCGGTCTTCATGCTATCTGAGTGATCCTTTACCAGTGGTACCATTCTTTGCTCCGTGCTCGTGCCTTCCGGTGTTTCCGACGCGACGACCTCATCTACGCCAGATCTGATGCAGAGTCTGCATCACTCCTTTGTTCCGAACCTCGATTGTCGAGATCTTCAGTCTAATTCTGAGAGTTGGTTGCATAATCCGCTTATTCTTGTGCGGAGTAATGGTTTGGGTGCGCGATGGACTGATCACCATCCGACTACTCTTATCATTCGCTCTTGTACATCGAATCAGTGGATCCAGCAGTTTTACTCCGTCCACGGAAGTTAGGGGTGGCTTTATTGTGGATACCTCTACCTTCGACCTTTTGTTTCCGGAGTGTTCTCTCGACGATCACGGACAACGACCTCTTGTTAGTGGTGTCGCGAGGATCTACACGAAGCGAGAAGACGCAGATCGCCGACCTTCCTTCCGGTACCATGAGGCGGATCTCGAGGGCGAGATCCATTGTTAGTGGTGTCGAATTGTGGCATCCCGCAAAACCACTGCTAGAAAATCGCGTTGTTTTTGTGCATTGCATCATCATGACCGCATGCTCATGTCATCATGCCACCTTGCATTTGAGCATCGTCATCATCTTGCATTTGTTTGCATAAAACTAATTTCCGAAACGCCTGGATTGTTTTCTAAATGCCCCGTCTTTAATTCAAAACCAAACCCGGGTCTCCGGATTATTTTGTTCTGTCTGCTATCGGTTTGCAGAAGCTTTGTTTCCAACAAATAAAATATTAAATTATTTTAGTGGGGGCAGTCGAACGGGCCGAATCGACCCGAACGACCACCCCTAGAAATTAAAACGATCCAACCTAGACCCTTTTCTACCCCAACCTAACCTACCCAACCCCTCTCCACCTCACCCCCACCAATAATCTCTCGCCACCTCACCTCTCCCCAAAGCCCCACCCACTCACACGCTGCCACGTCACCAGCCACCCCTCTCTCTCTCTCCACTTCCCCTCCCACCAACCAGCACACACGCATCACACGCACACACGCCAGCCCATCCCCACCTCCCCGCCTGGACCCACAGGTCCCACCCCTGTCGGCCCTCCTCCCCCACGCACGAGCCTCCCTCCCCTGTTCTTCTTCCTCCTACCGCGCTCATCCCCTTCCCAACCTCCCTGCACCCCCGTCGCTCCCTCCCCGCCTCACCGGCCACCGCGCCTCCCTCTCTCGCCTCCGCCCCGCCGCCGCTAGGCGTTCTTCACCCCGCGCCGCCCGACCTCGCCCTCTGCCCCTCCGCCTGAGCCCGCCGGCGACCACCGCCCCCTCCCCGCTCCTCTCCCCCAGCTGGCTACCGACAACCCTGCTCCCCACCTACCGCGAGCCCTCTCCCCCAAGTTCCCCCGGCTCGCCGGAGCCCGCCCCTGCCGTCCGAGCTTCCCGGTCGCCGCGCCTGCGGCCGTGGGCCGCACCACCCCACCTCCTCGTCAAGCTCTGGGGCCGGCACCGGTGCCGCCCGAGCCCTCCCTGTCCTCTCCGGTGTGCGCCTCATCCCCGCAGACCCCTGCACCGGCCGTGCCCGTGCACCTGTCCGCTCTCTGCCGCTGTCACCCTCTCTCCGTCGCCTCTGCGTCCGCCCTGCCCTATTCGAATTCTCCGGCCATGACCTCGCCTGCGCGCGGTGTGTTCCTGGCGGTCGCCGTCCGCCCTGGGCTCAAGCACCGCCTCTAGCACGTTGTGCTACTGGGAATCTGTTCGGTGTGTCCCCCTGTAACAGATGGACTGGTTGTGTGATGACACCCGTTCGTCAACTCAATATGGTGACCGATGTATGAGTGTGGTGTTGCAAATATGAAGACCGTGTGAAGATAGGGAACGCGTATTGTCGATTGCAGCGGCTACTTCGCCCCTCATGATGACCCAAGTGCGCCCTCAACAACCTTAGCCAAAGCCACGAGTTCTTCATCGCGGATGACAAGATCATCTCCATGGACGTCAATACCTCGGAACACCAAGTTCTCCTTCACGGAATCCAATGCCCGAATCCTCGGTGAACCCCCAAGATCTACGCCACGGAACAACAAGGCCTTCGAGGTGGAACCGACAAGATCTGCAACACGGACGCGGAGAAACCCTCGGACGCCAAGATCTTCTCCTCGGGACACCGGGAGCTCCCCTGAACGCCAAGGTCGTCGGCATGGATACGACAGGAACTTCCCTCGGACGCCAAGGTTTAACCCTCGGACCCGGAGACCGCGATGATGTTGAACCAAGATCCCCATCGAACAAGATCGTCACCAAGACCGGCCATGTGGAGATCCGAAGACCGATCCCGGAGTCCGAACCTCGATCCCGTCGAACCCTGGACCCCGAGACCTACCCCGAACCCCGGACCAAGATCGCCGAACCCTAATGTGTGAACCTTTTCCCGAACCCTATTTTATAATATAATACAAATTGTTGCATATTAAATTGTCATACTCGCATGCATATTTGTGTGGTTTGGGGGCCTTATGCCGATTCACCTAATAATTAAATATGGGGCCCATATGCGGGCAAATCTAGTCTCATATTGGCCTCATTTAAATTTGTGTAGCGAACCGGTGCTATCTTTTGCCATGTTAAGACAACATTTAAATTGCGGGGTAGCTAAACAACTTGAACCATATAATTAATTGTCGGGACCCCGGTTCCGCTTAATATGACCTAATTGCATCGCACCTTTGCCATGTCATACATCATACATGCATCATGCCGATCTTCTGCCGTTGTATTAAATATTGCATCCGGTGTCTCTTCTAGTGTTTGCTTCTTCGCGGATAAGGCCGTTGAGTTGATGTGAGCTTCGCCCCGATCTCCGGTTGAACCTTCGACAATGTTTTCAGGCGAGCATCTCCCCCTTTCTACCTATCTTACTTTTATAGTATTTATTCCCTCCTGTTGATCTATTGCTATCTGTGTTGCGATGCTCTAGTCTTTCGTACCCGTGATATCCCTCGCAGCCTTATATTGCCTTGGACACATCCTATTACCTGTTGTTTGGTAGATAGATGGACTTACGCGTCGTAGTCGCTTGCTCAAATGTTGTTGCGTGCCGTCAAGTACCACAGTTGTTGGAGAAATGCCGCATGTTGATGTTGGAGATGATCATGGTTTTACTTATCGTTCACTTTAATTCCTGTTTAACAACTAAAATTGAAGTAAGCAGAGGCATCGGTGGGTGATAGATAATATTTGGTTTCCGAACGCCCACTTGTGTCCCGTAGGACCCCGAGTACTTGATACCTGTTCCTTGATTTATCGCGCTATCCACATCCGGGAGGTATATGGGACCCCCCTGAGCCAGAGCTTGATTCAGTCTTATTTCTTGGGGCCACAAACTAGTTTGAGGTTTTATTTACGATCCTGTACTTATGCCATGCTTTACTGCTTTATTTAAATTGTGCGACAGATAGCACCTGTACTGTTTAGGATCGGGACACGATTCTGCGGTGTCGACAAGCCCAGTTTTGGGTTCCCAGTCGTTCACAGCCGTATACCCAAACCTTGAGTCCGTTTCGGAGTCAGCTAACTTCGTTGCGGGTAGCTTAATGGGGTGGCCCCCTGAAATATTTCTGAATCCTGTGATTGCTTTGTCGTGAAAGCCTCGTTGGGTTTTGATTTGGTTTTTCCGAGGTTGATCGAGTGTGTGTTGCTATTTGTGCACCCCGGCCGGGTTAAAACTTTCTGAAAGCCGTGTCCGCGGTTATGGACGACTTGGAGCACAGTATCCCGATCATAGACAAGCATAACTAAAGTAGTGCTATAAATTTGACTTTATAATGACTAGTAATCAGCTTCACTATAATGGAATGGCTAAATAAAACTGCCAACAATTGCTTGTTTGGAAGTCGCTTGCGACCATTGTACCTGACTAGTAAGTATTGCAACTATAATGGAATGGCTGAATAAAAGTATCAACAACTGCTGGGTTTTGGGTTATCTCATGCTAATTGTATCTGACTAGTAAGTGTCGCAACTACAACGGAATGGTTAACTAAAACGGCCCACTGTTTATTTTATCAGGACGATTATCTACACCTGACTAGTAATTGCTGCAACAATAACTGAATACATAAAACTGCCAACTGTGTGAGTTCCTCGGTTGACTTCCTCGTTGGTCTCGAGGGGGAAACGCCAGGATGGGTTTGTTTGATGATAGTATCAGGTTGGATCCGAATAGGTCTTCCTTAACCCTCTCTGATAGCCGCCAGTAGTATCGAGTCTCTATAGGTTGTTTAGTGCATGCTGCCGCTGCCGCTTCAGTCCACCATACCTATGTAGGCTAGGACCGCCGAATTCTAGCCTCGCCGTGTACTGGCCTCAGTACTGACGCTCCTCTTTTTCCTTTGCCCTTTGTCGGCACCCCTTTTGTTTTAAGCAGGTTTTGAGATCGACGTCGTTAGCAGGGTTACCCTTCCGGCTTGGCCTGGGCAAGGTTATGGACGCCATTGGTTATTCTTCAGGGCTCTTAGCCCCATTTGCATCTTGTCCGTAGTCGGACGCTCTATCATTTTCAAGGTGATTTGGATCTTTGTATATTATATATGTATTCTTGACTCTTTGAGTCGCTGTTGTATATATCTGTTCTGTGGGTCCCATCGAGGACTGTTGTGTAATGTTATTACTTCGTTTTCCACCCGCACGAAAGTGCCTGGTGGGCACCTTTGAATCGTTTCTATGCGGGTTTGGCGGGTTTCGCTAAAACTTGCATAGGGTCGATTCTGAGGGTGTTACATCTCTCTACCTTGCACACATACAGGGGGAGCTTGCCCCGTCCATTGCAAAGATTGCTTTGATTCTATGCAAATCTGTGGGATTGTCATCTAACACCAAAAAGGGGGAGATTGAAAGGACTATATCTTCCCATGATGTTTTTGGTGTTAAATGACAATCCCAACCGTGTTTTTAATTGTGCTCTTGAGTTTCAGGGGAAACGTCATTGATGTCTCCTTATATTGTGATGGATGCTCTCTTGTGATCTTTTGAAGACGGTGGCCTTTTAGTCTTCTCCTAGTTTCTTTCCAGTTGTTGTTTTTAGGTCACCATACTATTAAGAGGGGGGTCCATTTTGGAAGGCTGTGGGAAATCACTTGTTCTTGCACAAACCTATATGCACCGCCACAGCCATCCCATTTTCCCGTGAGAGAGCGTGTTCCTGTTCTTTTGGAACCTTTTGTGTCTCACCGGAACTTCCGGTCATAGGCCGGAAGTTCGGCTCAAACTTTTTCTGCGGGCTGTTCTACAGTTTGTTCCGACGCTAGTTCTGCCCCAAGTTCCGGTGGCGGCTCAGTAACATTCTGTTTGGAGGTGTGCTATTTTCCGGAACTTGGCCGGAACTTGCATCATAACTTGTCCTGCTAAAAGTTCCTGAGCGGAACTTCCGCCAGAAGCCGGAACTTCCGGTCAGATTCGCTTCGCGACCCAAAAGTTCCGCCTCATGTTCCGCCCCAAGTTCCGGTGGCGGCTCAGTAACCTTCTGTGTTGAAGTGTGCTATTTGCCGGAACTTGGTCGGAACTTGCTCGGAAGTTCACCGGAACTTCCGGTCTGTTTTGACCGGAATTTCCGGTTGCGCTTCTGGAGCGGGCGTCAACGGTCTGATGACCGTTGGATCCAGGCTGGGCGGAACTTCCGGCCTCTCACCGGAACTTCCGGTGAGGTCGCGGGGGCTGTAACAGTTCGGCGCGGGGGGGGGGGCTATTTAAGGCACCCCCCTTCTTCCTCCCACTCTCTCGAATTTTTCTCTCTCCTCCGTTAATGCTTGAGCTTCACCTCACTAGATCTCTCTCTCTAGCCACTCAAATGACTTGATCTTTTGAGAGGTGAGGGAGGTGACCTAGATCTACACTTCCACCAAAGAAGATTTGATTTCCCCACCCATCCTTTGTGGATCTTGTTGCTCTTGGGTTTCTTGGAACCCTAGACGGTGTAGGGCATCCCCGAAGCTAAGGCGTGTGTTGTAAAGCTTCGACGTGTCGTTGAGGGCCTCCAATTGAGTTGTGGAGCCTCCCCCTCAACCTTGGTGTAAAGGTTTCGGTTGGCGCCTTCAAGGTCACCGGTTAGTGGATTGTGAGGCCTCCTTTGTGGGGGAGCTCACCGGAGAAGAAGGTGAGGCCTTTGTGGCGCTCGGGTGACCTTGTGTGGCCCCGACACCTCTCCAACGTAGACGTAGCTCCTTGGGAGTGAACTACAGGAATTACATCTCCGTGTCCCCTCTCCGGTTACTTCGTTCCATTCCTTTACTCCTTGCTATTTACTGTTTTTGTGGTTGGTGGTTGTTTTCTTGCATTTAGGTTGTTCACTTAGTTGCATCTCTAGATAACTTCCTTTCTCGTTGAGCCTAAAAGTGAGAAACAAATTAAAATTGGGTAGACGCCTATTCACCCCCCCCTCTAGTCGTATCAAGTCGGTACTTACACATGCGATGTGTGTTGTAAGAGTATCATCTCATACTTCTACTTACAACATCACCATATCATAACACTAGCCCAGCAATAATCTAAACTAGACGCCTCTAATTTATCCATTGCAAGTTTTACGTGGCTTAGGGCTTTCGAGATAGAACCGTTCTTACCTACGAACATGAACCACAACGAGGATGACCAAATTGTTGACAACTCGTTGCAAAATAGATATTGACTATAGTAGGAGAGATAGACACCCGCTAGCCACTTATGCAAACTAGTTGCATGTCAAGCGTGGAACAGGTCTCATGTGCAAGGACATGTAAAGTTTGTCCGGGCCGCTTCATCCCACTATGCCACCAATATCCAAAATTACAACAAAGGAGCAACAACATGATCATCATCGCCCACATACTCATATGTGTACTACCCGTGTAAAGCATCTACGCATAGATCCTACTCTGATACCACTATGTACCAAGATCTATATATTAGATACAAACAACGGGCGGATGTCTATCCATAGAGAACATACCCTTGAAGACCGACAAAGCTTAACGAGTTCAACTCGTGGTTGATGTAGACGATCTCTTGTCGATCTCAAGATCGAGAGGAAGTCCTAGCGCCGCAAATCAGCAGCGCATCCGTGCTCGCACACACGTTCGAGGCACCGAGCAACCTCCGCCTCCTCGCTCTAGCGATGCAGCGGAAGCACAACTCGTTCTTGCCGAATAGCCACCGGGAACATGTATCTCTCTAGTCCGAGACCATGGGGGATAAATTCTAGAGGGGGAGAGAGATCCTTCACGAGGAGGAGTGAGTGAGAAGTGAGAGGAGGGGATCCTTTTATAGGAGGAGGGGGAACCCCAAGGGGGTGACCGGCGCATGGGGTCTGCCCCCTAGCCCTCCCCTCTTCATGTGGGTGGACACTCCACTCACAAAAATCCATTCATATGCCTCCACTCAAAATCCCACTCAAACTTGCCATTAAATTTCCACCAAATTTAATGCAAACTCTCATTAAATAAAACTCTTTTATTTTATTCAGAATTTTGTCAATTACTTTAATGACAAACATTCACAAATAACCCCTTGCTAGAATTCTATTTCACATGCATAACCACTTTATGCAATTTCACCCGAAAACCTGTTTCGGTATCTAGTGAAATAAATTCCTGCGCTTGTTCATTCTTTCGGCATGAAACTTTTGCTCCAATTGGATGTCGGTGTCTCTTAAGTGTGTCACCCTACGGTTCGTGAATAATGCAGACATGATCGAGACCCCTCTCGGATCAATAATCAGAAGCGGGATCTGGAGACCCATACTGACTCCCACACATTCAACGATGACTTTCTTGTGATCGTCGGAACCTTTTACGCTAGTATCTTAATCCCTTTGTTTCACGATATATTACATGTCCGAGATTCGATCATCGGTATCTCCATACCTAGTTTGATCTCGTTACTGACATGAACTCTTTTCTCGTTCCTATGATATAACATTCTAGTGATCAAATCACTTGCTTGAAAGCTAATCAATGTGATATCACCGAGAGGGCCCAGAGTATATATATCCGTCATCGGGATGAACAAATTCCACTCTCGATCCATGAGCCTCAACATAACACTTTATTAGTTCTGAATCCATTTTTATAATCACCCTGTTACGGTGTGACGTTTGATGTTATCAAGAAACTCTTCCAGTGTTAGTGATTGACATGATCTCATGGTCTAAGGATTAGGATCACTTCGTAAGTTGTTATAGCAATATAAACTCAATGACTTTGATCGTAATGCTATACTTCGGATGAATGTTCATCACACCATTACACTAATGTTGTGATCCCGTTATTAACAACATCCAATGTCCATGATCAGGAAACCTTGATCATCTTGTTAATCAACGAGCTAGTTTATGAGAGAGGCATAACTAGGAACTTTCTGTTTGTTTATTAAACACACATGTATTAATGTTTCCGTATTAATACAATTATAGCATGCAAAATAAACATCTATCATATACTTGGAATACACATAATAAACACTTTATTATTGCCTCTCAGGGCATATTCCCTTCATCAATATCAAGGTAATCTAGGAGTTGAAAGAGTTGTTTCAGAAACCATCATGTATGGAAGATATTGCGATATCTGAAATGATGTTTTGATTACAACATGATAGAGTATAATATGGCAAAGTTTTGTTCTCATATTTGATGAGAATTTACAAAAGGTTGGAGACACTAGTTGTCCTAATCCTCCAAAAGGTTTTGGAGAGCAACATTATACTCGCGATTCACCGTTATAAGCTAAAGTAGCTTGATCATGGATAATTCCATGAGTGGGTGAATATTTGATGTAGGTAAAATGTTTACTACACCAAGAGATCACTAAAGAAAGGAATTTGAAAGAACACAAAACATTTGATGATGGTGATCTACTTCAAAGTGCAAGTCCAAAGACATTGGTATTTAACTATACACCCTTTGGACTATGTGTCATGTGTATGGCTCCACTATTGATGTTGATAGATTCTTTCAAACATAAAAGGAAATACTAAAAGAGAATCTCATAAATATATGGCAGAAAAGAAAAGACTAGAATTGTTCAGCTTAGGTATATAGAGGATATACATGTTATGGATGTATTCTTTGCTTGTTAAATAATGTGGTTCTGAAGTATTGAATACTGAATTTGTTGGTATGAATCATCATACGAAACAACACAATTCATGAACTACAATGGCCTAAGTAACTAGCAAAAGAATATGTGATGATGTTCATGAGAACAAATAAAGGGTTGTTGTGTTGCTCGTTAACATCAAAGCTTGCCTTCAAGATCTGTTTTATTAGGTATTATGAGAACAAAAGGGTTGTTCAAATAATTGCCGTAATCCATAAAATATGGATGATTTACAAATCTCGTTGGATAAATCACATCCATAAAACCGTTGCTAAAAATGTCGAAAGACAAATTGATAAGAAAAGATCACTTAGGAAGTGACATCGCTTTTTAAATTATATTGGAAAGAAAACATGAAGAAACTCCATGTGGATGGAATTTTGGAGTCTTTTGATTTTTTGATCAAATGACGCTTGTGAAACTTTCCTAGAGACAATTAAAACTTCGTTCATAGGCCAAAAGGGAATGAATGACTAGCTTATTGGAACTTGTACATATTGTTGTATGAAGTTCATTATGTGTAGTCAAGAGCGATGAATTTCAACTTCATATGCTTTCTCCAAAAATTTGAGTGAATATATGAAAATTTACTTAATAAGGATGAAGTATGAAACATTTGAAAAGTTCAAAGACTTTCAAGATGAAGTGCAAAATCATTGTAACAAGAATATAAATAGTTTATGATAAGATCATAAAGGAAGATATTTGAGTTACAAGTTTAGCATAAACACCTAAAATTTAAGGAATCATTCCGTGGATTTGCATTTCCCGAAACACCATAAGAGTATGGAGCGTTCGAGATATGTAATTAAACCTTATTTGACATGGTAAGATCAAAGGTGTAATTCATAAAAAACTGCCATTATATTTTAAAGATTAAAAGCTTTAGAGACTACCATTTTTCCACAGAAAAGAGCTCCATCATAATCCGTTGAAATGAAACCATATAAAGTTATGGTTTGGGATAAAACCCAAGTTGTCATTTCTTAAACATTGGTATGCTATGCATAAGAAAGATGTTTTCAACCAAAGTCGGATGAACCTGTCTTTGTATGTTATTTCGAATAACTGCTAAGTATTCCTCCATAACATCAGAGACAAAAGTGTTTGTCGCTTAGAACGTCAAGTTTCTTTGAGAAGGAATTTTCCGTGAAAAGTTAAGTGGGAGGACAATAGAACTTTGATAAGGTTAATAGAAACTTAGCTATATGTGCAAAGTTGCGCAACACCGAAAAGTGTTCCGGAGGCAGCAACAATGCTCATGTCTCACGTGCCTCAAAGGTTGTGGCCACGGAGGTCTAAGTTCCTATTGAACCAAGTAGGTCGGGTAAACAATAAAATACTAAGATTTGAGGGTTGAATCATTATTTGATAATAATGAACAAACTACATGCAAAGAAGCGATGATGGGCCCTGACTCTGTCAAATGGCTTAAAGCCACAAAATCCGTGATAGTTCCATATATGAGAGATCAAGCTTTGAACTTGAAAGACCCTCTGGAAAGGTGCAAGACCTTATAGTCATATTTGGATCTATAAAGAAATAGACATGGATGTTTCACATCTATAAAATTATCGACATGTCGGGAAAGAGTTCACGACAATGTTCAAAGAGTTGACTATGACAATATCTGATCTTTCATTAAACGATATTTAGTCTAGACGGATTAATGTAGCAACCACGACATATAATTTTGTTACGTGTTGAATAAACAAAACAAGTTCTTCTAGTAGAATGGTTACCTAGGACGTGTGCATGACACGGTCCAAAGGTTTTTGTTAATTCAAAGGATGCTAAAATCATATGCAAACTTCAATGGTTGAAGTAAGCATCGCGGAGTTGGAATCTTTACTATGATGAAACTATTAAAAGAGTTTAATTTCATCAGAGACGATGAAGATGCTTGCATTTGCAAGAAATTAAGTAGGAGCGCTAAGACATGTTTCTAATACATTATGTGGAAGACATATTGTTGATTGGAAATGATGTATCTTTTTACTGACACAGGTTAAGAATTTCATCTCGATGAAAGGCTTAGGCAGAATCCAAATATTTGGCATCAATGTCTATATGGATAAATTGAGACGCTAATATGGTTGTGCCAGAAGTACATAGATAATATATTGAATGAATTTAATATAGAAACTACAAGAAAGGTTCTTGTTGCACAGGAATGATTGAATAAAGATTCAACTATTTTTGATACTTGATATATAAAATCACAAAGAGTACTTTATCAATCATGCTGTGATGTGTACAAATCCAGATATGTCCTATGCTCTAAATGTTATGAGCGTATACCAGAATGATTCATAAGATGATTATTGGACGATAGTAAAGATATTCTTATGATCTTTTAGAAGAACTAAGAATATATTATTTTGTAGAAGTGACAAATAGATGGTTAGTTCATTGTAAAAGTATTACATTGATACTAGTTTTGTCACAAAGTACAAATTAAGTTTATCTCTATCTAAACTAAGGGTGACACAATATGATGGAAAGTAAGTTCCATAATGGATTTGGATGAGTTCCAAAGTTAAGACATTGTGACAGATACTACAACAAAGGTTAAGTATATGACTGCTATAATAGCAGCAAAAGAGGGCATTTGTGTCAAGTAGTTTGTTATCAAACTAGGTGTAGTTCACATCGGGATAATACTATAAAGATATATTGTATGACAATATTGTCAACATGTTTTAACCCCTAGGAACTAAAGGTCTCACCAAAGGACCAAATTTATACAAAGTCATCTCATTAGAGAATGAGTGATGCGTAGAGATGCAAAAACATGCAATTACACACGGACCAGAAAGTGTCGAATCCGGAGATCAGTTGACCACTAGCAATCGTGTAAATACAACACCGGAAAGCCATAGGTGTTGAATGCACAAAGGTTTGAAACTATATTATTGACTCTAGTGCAAGTGGGAGACTGTTGGAGATATGCCCAAGAGGCAATAATAAAGTGGTTATTATCATATCTTCATTCTTATGATAAATGTTTACATACCATGCTATAATTGTATTAACCGGAAACATTAATACTTGTGTGATTTGTAAACATAAAAGAGTCCCTAGTAAAGCCTCTTGTTAAACTAGCTTGTTGGTTAATATGTGATCATGGTTTTCTGATTATGAACATAGAGATGTTATTAACAACAAGGTCATATCAATAGGAGAATGATGTGATGGACATACTCCTATAGTTAAGCATAGCATAAAGATCAAGTCATTTAATATAGTTCATTTGCTATATGCTTTCTGATACATAGTAACCTAATTCCTTCGACCATGAGATCATGCTAATCACCATCACCAGAAGGATGCTTTGATGACATCAAACACCACACCGTAACTGGGTGGTTATAAAGGTGGCATTGAGTGTTCGGTGAGTTGAGGCACATGGATCAAGAGTGGGATTTGTCCATCCATATGACGGATAGATATACTCTGGGCCCTCTCGGTGGAATGTCATCCAATTGGCTTGCAAGCATGTGACTGGCTCACAAGGGGGAACGAGAAAAGAGTACTTATCGGTAACGAGGTTGAACTAGGTATGCAGAGATACCGACGATCAAAACCTCGGATAAGTAAACTATCATGAGACAAAGGGAAATTGGTATCGTATGTAAGTGGTTCATTCGATCGCAAAGTAATCGTAGAAATATGTGGGAGCCATATGAATTTCTAGATTCCTCTATTGGTTATTGATCGGAGTAGTGTCTCGGTCATGTCCGCATAATTCACGAACCGTAGGGATACACACTTAAGGATTCAATGTTGTTTAGTAGATATGGAATGTTAGTAGGGATATCGAATGTTGTTCGGAGTCTTGGATAGGATCCGGGATATCACGAGGAGATCCGGAATGGTCCGGAGAATAAGATTCATATAAGGAAAGTCCGATTCCGGAGTTCGGGAAAGACTCCGATGTTTTCATCGGAGAGGTTCTAGAAGGTTCACCGGACCGGAAGGGGAATGGACCATGAATGTGTCATGGGTAAGTGGAATGATTGGATCATATCCTAGGTCACTTGGCGTGTGCATTTGTAAGAGAGAATTAAAGCTCTAAATTGAAAGTCAAACGGGAGTTTGAAAAGTCAAACTGGAACAATGGTTTCCTAGTAGAAGAAGGAACAAGTCCTTCTCTCAATCCAACTTGGGTTTGGGTTTGGATTCAAACCCACCCCTCCCAAGGCTGTCTCCCCTCTCATAAATAGAGGGGGAGGGCTGCCCTAAAGCACACAAGATCCAAGCCCTCCCCACACACCTGCGTCGCCGCCGCGTCCAAGCCGCCGCCGCCGATTCATCGCCGCCGCCCTAGCCGCCGCCGACACCTCCTCCTCCCGGTCATCTAAACCCTAGATCTCCGGGAAACCCTAATCCACCATAACTCGCATCCGGCTTAGGCGAAGCCCTGTGGGATCTTCCCTCTACTTCTGACACCACGCTGTCGTGCTACCGGAATCACGAGGGGAGAACTACAACCTCCGCTGCCTGCTGGAACAAGGGAGAGGAAGGTCTTCATCGAGTACCGAACGTGTGACCGACTGCGGAAGCGCTGCCAGAACGCAGCGCCGGAAGGATCGTCTACGTGATCTTGAGATCATCAAGTGTACGACTACATCACCCACGAGAATCTGCTCTCGTTAACCGCTTTGGAAACTTCGAGGGTAAGTGCTTCTATCGACTCGTTGCTACAATCTAGTAGATAGATCTTGGCTTGTTTGTGTGCATGCGATAGAATTTTTTTGTTTTCCATGCTACGAACCCCTACAAGTAGTAGAGCAAAGAGAGATGAGAAGGATCCTCCAAAACCCATTTGGATGAGATACCTTTCATAGTTGAAGACTTTGCAAGTATGGATATTAATGCTTCATTTGAAAATACTTGATTCTTCTTGCTTCTTGTGCCTAACTTGAAGGCGTTAAAGAAAAATACTTGTTGGGAGATAACCAAAGAGTTTCTTTGAGTCTTGCAAGTTATTACTTCAGTAATGACCAATCCTTATCCTTTTTGTTTGCTTTTTGTGCCAAGAATGACCTCTAGTGAGAGGGAAGTAAGATTTGGGGAGTTGCTGTCCCGAAATAGATTTCTGTCCTTCACCAAAAAAAATCGTGAGGAGTCTATGTAACTCGTATTGAGCTCAAAATTTACGAATAAATCCCCCAGTATGTTATCTAACTTTCGTTAGTTCAACACTTTTTGATTTGAGCAACAAAAGATGTTCGAAAAATCGGTTTCTACCTACTGGTCTGTTTTGACAGATTTCTGCCATTATTTGCATTTGCTTCTTATTGATTCCTTTTTGAGTTATTTTTGGTGAATTGAGCTTTATGAAGGAGTTGCTACAGTAACTTGTGTTTTTAGTAAAAATCCTTGCTGTTCCAAAGCTTTGCCAGAGGTCTAATATCTTTTGAATAAACTAATGTTGCTAACGAAGATTGTGTGAAGTTTTGTATGAAGGAAAAATTTCAGGTGTAGAGAGAGAATGATGCAATGAGATGAAGAATGGATAAAATCTCAAGCTTGGGGATGCCACCATAGTGTCACCCCAAGAAATATCCAAGATATACAAGCGTCAAAGCTTGGGGATACCCAAGACATCCCTTTCTTCATCAATAAAAATCTCAGATCTGTCTAGACACTTCGTTTTTATTGTTTCATGCATAGTTGTGTTGTTCTTGGAGCGTCTTAGTTCTTGTTTATTTTTCTTAGTTTGTTTAGTTTGCTTGAATAAAGTAGTTTGGACCCCCGTTCTCACTGTATTGTTTTGCAAATAAGTTGCTTGGTGTTGGAAAGGAGTAGTAAGTTCTTGCTTAAAGTGCAAGAGGAGCTTGCATTGACTGTGACTTAGACTTTAGCATGACATGCTAGGTGTTGTTTTGACCTTATGCTTAGTGATTATTGTTATAGCATGTCTTGTTCCAAACAATTGGGATTGCTTAGTGTGCCTTGAAGAAATTATGCGTTGTTTTAGCATGTAAAAGCGTAGTATTATGGTATTCTCGTTTGATGCTTTTATTGGGTTGACTTGGCACATGCTCACACTATGTTATGACTTTGACAAGTCACCAATATCCTCTATGATCATTTAGTCCTTAGCTTGTAGTACCACTCTATGTTTTGATTAGTAATGCTTTGTTGCTCTGCATGATTATGGCCACTATGCTCTTTTAGTTAGTTGCTCCTAGTCTTTTGCTAGCCTCCACTTGTATGAGTAAGCTCTAATCATACTTACAACTCCCAAGAAACCAAGTTATTCCAGAGTGTCCACTATAAACTCCTATGCATGGTGTGTTACACCATTCCAAGTATATTATTGTTTTCAGCTGTCTTCCAATTAAAAACTATTTTGTTATGTGAAAACTTAGTGATTAAATCCCTCATGAACTTGATGGCACATTTTATATTCTTTGCCCCTAATAAACTTGAACCATTATGCCATCTTTGTTGTATATGCTTGCACTTATACGTTGGAATTAACAGAATCGTTCTGTCACGTGGAACGTTTTTAACATTGCACTTGTACTTTGTACTCGGTTGATATCATGCTTTTTTGTCTATGGATGTCACCGGTGTGAAATAAAAAAGGGAACTTGTAAGTCCATGAAGTTTGTATCATGTGTTAGAGAATCGCCTGGGCCGCTAGCCTAAGCCATGCCTAATCATGGTGGAAACTTGCAGCATCACCATAGTGACATCTATGAAGCATTCTTCTTATAAAAAAGAGACACGTTGAGAAAAGAGGAAAGAGAGAAAAAACCACCATATTCCCATGGTACATAAGAAGATTACTGAGATGCTCATTGTCTGCTTGCCTTGTCATTTTGGTTATAGGAAAGCTCCTGTACCATGTGCAAGTGGTACCCCGTTGGCGGTTCTCAATGATATGCAAATACTTACAATGACAAGAACTTACCTGGGCCCAAAGTTGAGTATGCATGAGGTGTGGCCCTCGTATTCAAGGGACTTGAGATTGCCAACTTATACTTCGTCAAGCATATACTCCATCTTTGTCACTTTAACCTTAACCACTTCAAGATGCTTATGATAGGGGCAATGAGCGCTGAAAGCTAACAAGTACCATAATTTTTGGAAGCTCTTTTTGAAACTTGTAATCCCTGCTTCCTTTACAAAAAGGCTTTTCTTCCACCATCTTTTGAGTCTCCACCTTCTACCTTTAGGCACCATTAAGAGAGCATAGTTGTCATTCTGTGTGCAGTGTTCCAAAGCTTATTGATTGATGCATGTTGTGATATTACTTGTTCTTGTGCTATTTGTTTCTAGTCACCCTTATGGACTTTGAAGGTGTCATATGCATCTATATTGCTACTCCATGAGGGACAAGCTGATTGCCACTATGCTATGTTTTCTGTATGTGAAACAAAAAAATGTTTTTCAATGCATGTTATTCATGATCTTTGTTTGTAGCTTGTCATGTTGCATGCATAATTACTATGTCCTATTGTTAGAACTTTATATTTCATGCACATGTTTAGAGTTCTTTGATCCCAGCTTTCAATGCTTGCAAATGGTTGGATATTTATTGTGAGGGTGCATGTCACCTCAAATTTTTTTCTTTTATCACTTACCTACTTGAGGACGAGCAGGAGTTAAGCCTGGGGATGTTGTTACGTCGGAAACATATCTATAATTTTTTTATGCTCCATGCTTGTTAGTATCTACTTTGCTTTGCTTTGTCTACACTTTGAGGTGCTTTTTACATGTTTTCTGGTACTAACCTATTAACAAGTTGCCACAGTGTCAGATGCCTGTTTTCTGCTATTTTTGGTTTCAGAAAAGTTAGTAAAGAAATATTCTCGGAATTGGACGGGACAAACACCAAAGTCAATTAATTTCCGTGGGGAACAAGAAGTCCAGAGGGGAGCCGGAGAGGCGGGCCAGGGCGCCCAGACCCCCTCCTAGGTGCGGGTGGGCCCTGCCCCGCGCCTGGGAGGGGTGTGGGCCCCCTGGCCACCGCCTCGGTCTCCCTCTTCGCCTATAATAAGCCCTCGATGCAGAAACCCTAAGCACCCGATCAAATCTTCACGAAACCATCTATAGCCGCCGCCACCATCGTCCCTAGATCGGGGGGATTTAAAGTTCTTCCCGGCACCCTGCCAGAGGGGAGATCATCCCGGAGGCCTTCTGTCAGGTATGATGCGTGAGTAGTTCCACCTTGGACTATGGGTCCATGTAGTAGCTAGATGGTTGTATCTCCTCCTTGTGCTTTCATGTATAGATCTTGTGAGCTCCGTTCATGATCAAGATCTAGTCTATTTGTAATCATGCATGTTGTGTTTGCGGGGATCCGATGGATATTGATATTATTATGCTGGTTTGATTAATGGTTTTGTCTTTATGATTCTATCATGTCTGTGTTGTTTGTGATCTTGCATGCTCTCCATTGTTAGTAGCTATTTTGGCCAAGTAGTTTTTAGTGACTCCAAGAGGGGGTATTTATGCTCGATAGTGGGGTTCATGCCTCTAATTTCTAAGGGAAGTGACAATAATCTCTTCGGTTGTAGATGTGTTGTTGTTACTAGGGAGAAAACAATGACCTCTTGTTCATGGAACATGTGGACTGTTTACCTTACACACTTTGCTTAAAACAGTTGTCTGTTGCTTACAACTTAATACTGGAGGGGTTTCGGATGATAACCTGAAGGTGGACTTCTAGTCATAGATGCAGTTGGATGGCGGTCTATGTATCTTGTTGTATTGCCCAATCGAATCTCATAGGATCTTTCTGACTAGTAATTGCATTGTTATGCCTTCCTCCTGTCAATTGCCCTGCTATAATTTTTACCCTTCATGCCATGTTGTTTATCTAAGGAGAGCACCTCTAGTGAACTATGGACCCCGGTTCAATCTTTACCATCGACACATCTTCCACTGTTACTCGTTTACTTGCTGCAAACCATTACCTTCCACACCATACATTTAATCCTCTGTTACAGCAAACCGGTGAGCTTGACAACCTCACTGATTCGTTGGAGCAAAGTCTTGAGTTTGTGTTGTGCAGGTCTCCACGTTGCTAGCAACACCCGTGTGATGTTTTGTTCCTCCTACTGGTTCGATAACCTCAGTTTCTTACTGAGGGAAACTTGCTGTTGTGCTGCTTCATACCTTGCTCTTGGGGTTTCCAATGAAGTGTCCCACGACAAGTGTTGGGCGCCATCATGTACTGGATCAAGTTCCTCGAGTGGGAGCACAAGGTGCGGGGCACGACCACCATCCGCCGTGACCTGCAACCTTGGGAGGTCTACGACGTCCCTGACATCGACTCGGACGACGAGGGCGCCCACAACCACTCCGACGCTGACCTCGATAGCGAGGACGGCAATGACGACGACGACATCATCGTCAAACAGGAGGTGTCGGGCGACATCACCGCGAACCTGCCCCCAGAGTACCGCGAGCTGCTGGCTCGGGGCTACGACGAGGATGTCTTCACCGAGCAGGCCATTGCGGCAGCGCGCGCAAGGAGGAGGCCCAGTGGCGCGGCTACGAGGAGACCCTCCAGCTCACCCGCATGGTGGCGGAGACAAACGCCCAGCTGCCTCCACCGTCGCCGTTGCCGGGTTGGGCGCCTACGATCGCACCGCAGGTGGGGATGGAGCTGGCGGATCTCCCGCACGGTTGGAAGCCGTGGTCTGGGCAGGTGGTCAACCCGCCTGCTCCCGCTCCCGCTCGGGCCCTGCCGTCGCCCAACCTTTGGACGCCGCCGGAGTATATCGAGCTTGACCCGTAGATGGACGAGGCGGCGCCGGCGCGCGTAGTTCGGTATCCAGGGCTAGTAGTAGTTTAAATTTTGTTTTATATATTTTGAATGTAAATTAAGTTCGAATCTTGCATGTTTTTAGCGCGAACTGTTGTGTTTGAATCTGAAAAAAAAAGTTGTCTCGCCCAACGCAGACAAATGGGTCACGCCGCTGTACGCGGCTGGCCGGACAGGCTGGACCTCCTATCCAAATCGATCAGACCCAACCCAAACGGACAGAAACGGATCGTTTGGAGTGACCGTAGGGGTCGACCCGGTAGAGATGCCCTTAGAAAGGTGGAACTGGCGGCACACTTCTCACTCAATGCCGAGGATTGGCGATACCTTACATAAATTGAACTACTTGATTGGTCTACCAGATTAAACGATTCTAGAGACCTCTTTGATTCAAAAGAATCTCATAGAAATTTGGAAGGATCCAAATCTTTTAGAATTTTCCGTATCGTGACTATTTAATTTATAGGATTACATTCCATAGTTTCACAACAAAAATTAAATTTCATAGGGTTTTTCCCAATAAATCTTTCATACTACATTCACAGGGAATCTACATCCACCTCAATCTCATTGTAAGAACCCCTTAATTCTTTTATGCTTTACTTTTTGAGTGGTGTTATCAAAAAGAATTTTGGTACATATAAATATAAAATCTAAGAAAAAGGCGAGACTTGGTGGCATATTTTTATATATTATTATATCATAGAAGAAAATTTCTAATCTCTAAGCACCGTGATTGTTTAATTTATAGGATTAAATTCCATAGTTTCACCAAAAAGATTAAATTTCATAGGGTTTTTCCCAATAAATCTTTCATACTACATTCATAGGGAATCTATCATCCACCTCAATCTCATTGTAAGAACCCCTTAATTTTTTTATGCTTTATTTACTTTTTCTGTGGTGTCATCAGAAAGAATTTTGGTACATATAAATATAAAATCTAAGAAAAAGGCGAGACTTAATGGCATATTTTATATATTATTATATCATAGAAGAAAATCTCTAATCTCTAAGAACCCCGGTGAGGTCCACGACTCGAACCTAGGTAGGCTAGTTGCCCTCTCACAAACATTGCCAACAGAGTGACACTTTGTTCTCAAGACAAATAAAATCTTACTATGTTGTAATTGTGCGTGAAATCCACTTTGCTTCACAGGTGTAGGTGCATCCACTGTCTAATAATGTTTCTTAAATATTAAACAATTTACAAAATATGTATGTGTACATCTGGATATTTTATGCTGCACACAAAGTTTCGGCAAAAAGAACATTTTTTATGTGCCGTCTTTTTACAAGAGTAAAAAAAAGTTCTTTTTCTGCAAAACTTTATGTATAGCATAGGATACGTGGATATACATGATCCTTTTCTGATTTTTTAATATTTTAAAATACTGTGGATTTCATAATGTACAATTTTTTCTATTCCTACTAGGTCTGATACGAGTGAAAGAGGCCCACGCTGGTTCTTCCACCACCGTCGCTGACCTCCGAGCCCCAAACCCCAACACCATCGCCGCCGCCCGGAGATGGCGACGTATCTGAGCATGGGCGAGGCTCACCGTCGCATCGCCGACTACCTCTCCCGCTTGGACGACGCCATCTCCCAGTCCGACGGCGCCGACCTTGCCTCCCTCCTCGCCATCTCCTCCGCCCCCGCTTCCACCCCGCTCACCGACGCGCTCGGCGCTTTCCCAGATTTCCCCCACCTAGCCTCCGATCGATACCCCCACCTCTCTGACTTCCTTCCCCCACTCCTCCGCGCCATCCACTCCCACTCCCTCCGCCGCTTCGGGGACGCCTACTCCTCCTTCGAGAAAGCTGCCAGGTGCGTACTGCTGGCTTCCTCTACACAGTCCTTACGAACAATTTGGCTAAATTTATTCGAATTTTTGAAGGATTTGATGTTTTTTGGGTTGCAGTGCGTTCCTGCAGGAGTTCCGAAACTGGGAAACACCTTGGGCGATGGAGGCGATGCACATGGTGGCGCTTGAGATCAGGCTGCTAGCTGAGAAGGTGAGCTAGGTGGTTGGTTTGGGTCTGTAAAGTTGAGGTCTCAGGGCTCATGCCTGCTTGTTTGTTGGCTTTCTGTAGGCAGATAGGGAGCTTGCATTGAGCGGGAAGAACCCTGAAAAACTGCAGGCGGCTGGGTCCTTCCTGATGAAGGTTTTCGGTGCACTAGCGGTATGGATTTCAGAAAGCTTTGTTTGGTGTGCTTTCTTCAATGGTAATTAGTTGAGTAGAATGAATCTGAATCATTAAGGGACATTGCTTGCGACGAGCATGTAGAATTCAGGTGCCTTGAGAGGTGCTTAGCAAAACTGAACACTTTTCCCTTGCCACATACGATGGACAAGGTTCCTATTTTGTAGCACCTATACTTGATTAGGAACCAGTGCTTACCATGTGCTTAAAAGAGGAACCAGTGCTTGATTAGCACCTATTCTAGCATATAATTAGCTCTCGTTAGTACATAATACAAGCATAAAAGAACCTACAAAGAGGAACTTGCATTGGAGTAGGTGTAGCTTAGATGGTGTTTGATGATGTTGTTAGAATATCTCTGCCTAAGGGTTCAAGACTCATGTAGAAATATTTGCACTGTATAAGCCCTCATAGGCTGGTAATGGTCGATGTTACCAGGAGAGAAGAAGCTGTACCTTGACTAAGTGTCTCTGCAGTTGCTGTTGCATTTACATCAATGTTGAGGCCAGAGGGTGGTGTTTTTGCATCGAAACTGCTCTAAAGTTAACACTGGAATGTAGAATACATTAGTGTGATGATCTATCAATACTTTCATGTGGTGATCTATCATATGCATCTGCTCCAGTAATACAAGAAGTGCATCATATAGTATTATAGTTAATCTTATCCCCTCAGATTTCAAAAAAACAATGTTAATGTTAGCACACTTTGGCCCCTCTTGTCAATGTTGGTGCATTATTGGCTTATTGCCACTATGATTTCTGATTCCTGCCTCCAGACATACCATCCATCATATTTAGGAATACAATGAGTTGTGTCCTGATAGCTATTTCTCGTGTATATGCTAGAATTTCCTGGACACACTATGTGACTTTTCAAACCCTATTAGTTTTTTGAAGATTCTGACTCTTGGCAATTGGTGAATCTGAACCTTGCAGGTTAAAGGACCTAAGCGCATTGGGGCACTGTATGTTACCTGCCAGCTGTTTAAAATTTATTTCAGGGTAGGTTTTTCATTGTAATATTTTCATTAACCTGTTCTTCAATAGTATGTCTTATTAATCTAGCAAATATAATTCGTGCAATGTATAGAGAACAGGCCAAATATAGTTAAAAGGAAGTGTAAAGTGCATTATGGTTATACGCTCGAATCCTGATATACATCATTTAAGATACAACGGGCTAATACTTGATGCTCAAATTATGCAGCTTGGTACAGTTAACCTTTGCCGTAGTGTGATAAGGAGTATCGAAACAGCTAGGAATTTTGATTTTGAAGATTTTCCAGTGAAAGACAAGGTAAGATAGTAAGAAGTCACAGTCTCTTTTCTGTATTAATAAGGCATAACCAGTTATGCCTTACATGTATTTTGATCCCATAAAATCTTGACTATGCATGACGGTGCAGGTCACTTATATGTATTATACTGGTCGCTTGGAGGTCTTTAATGAGAATTTTCTTGTTGTAAGCTCCCCCCACCTCCAGCGTGCATGTTCATTTTTATATATTCTGCTACTGTAAGATGTTTGACCTAGATGAGATCGCTAATAACATTTTTTTGTTCTGGTTTCCTTTAATTGAATCAGGCAGATCAGAAGCTAACTTATGCTTTGATGCATTGTAATCCTCAAAGCGAATTAAATTTGAGGTATTTGTATTACAAGTTTTATAGCTTGTGATTTATGGGGCACCCATGTGTTGGAAGTACTAATGGCCACTTTTGTAGGAAAATTTTGAAGTTTCTAATCCCTGTGAAGCTGTCAATTGGTGTTTTGCCAATGAGGACCCTCCTGGAGAAGTACAATCTGCTTGAGGTATACATATCCTCGTACTCTTATGTAATATGTGTAGGAGACTGTAAAGTTGTATTCCATACCCTCTTTTCCAATCATAAAAACATTTATCATGCTTGTTCACTAATGTTCCCATGAACATAATTTGTTGGTTTTGTTTTGTTTAAATTGACACTTACTACGCAAGATATGAATAATTCAGGCAGAACAGTGGGCCTTAGGCTCTGATAGTCTCATACCATGTCTATGTGTTGACCTACAATTTTCAACAAGCAAGATCTAGTGGCATTTGGGAGGAATTTGAAAATTTGTAAATGATACTCCCTCCGTTTCAAAATATAAGATGTTTTGGTCTTTTTTCTGAAACAAATGTATCTGGATGCCTTTTAGTGTGTACATTCAGAGCAAAATGGGTGAACCTACACATTAAAAGGTGTCTAAATACATGTGTTTCAGAAAAAGGTTAAAACATCTTATATTTTGAAACAGAGGGAGTAGATGACAAAGAGGAGTAATGTAGCTGCACATTGAGTGCATTTGGATATACTCTACTAGTATAGTACATTTCATTAACATGAAGTGATCTTGTGAGCTGTAAGATATATGAGCATACTGTGTTTAACTTAGCAATAGCAATTCTTTGAAATGAGTGATAAGTTAATCTGGACCTGCCACTTTATCTTTTACCCGGGTCTATATGGGGTTAGGTATGACAAAAGATTGGGAAATCTGCACTACACTTTAAGATTTCTGAGCCCTTTGAGAACCACGATTAACTTTATCAGAACCTTATCACATTTACAATCAAAAATTTATTTGACACCTTAGGTCCTTGTCCCTAGGGCTGGGCATATTAACCGAGTACCGAACTACCGGACCGAAGTAACCGAGACTGAAGCCAAATAGACCGAAACCGAAATGTTCAGTCACTAATTCAGTCATCACTTGTTAAGAACCGAAATTAATTAAGGAATTTCGGTCTTGTGCCTCAGTTACCTGAAATTCAATAAAACCAAATATACGTGTACAGGACTCAGTCTACCTAATCCATCCCACGGCCCAATGTCACAACTCCCGTGACTCCCATCTTCTTGAGTACGCAACGCAGCGCTCCTCTCCTGATTCCCCACCGATAGCCTAGCCCTAGCCACCAGGGAAAGCACTTATTTTCTCCAATCCGACGGGCGGAAGTCACAATGGCCTGCAGTCGAAGCTCTTCTCCATCCTGGCGGGCGACGGTGGCCTGCAGCCAAAGCTCCTCTAAATCCCGGTGAGCGATGGTGGCCTGCAGACGAAGATCCTCCACTCCACCGTGCCAGGGGGACGGTGTCCTGCAGCTGAAGCTCGTCTCCATCCATCCGGGCGGGCCACGGTGGCGGTGGCCTGCATCATGATCTTCTGCCTCGATGGCATCTTCTTGTATTTCTGTGATTGGAGATTGTTGATAATACGTGATGATCTTCCTTGTAAAATTTGATTTTTCATACTTGCAGAATCTTATTTGTTCCAGGCAGTTGATGTTTATTGACAAATGAATTTCATAGTTGTGCTGTTTTCGTTTCCTCTCTAATCCATCGGTCCATTCGGTCTTAACCGAGGGCCTACGGAATTTGCAATCAACCGAACACCTCGGTTAGCTATTTTTCAGATGACCGATCGGTCCCTATTTTTTAATGACCGAATTTCTTCAAAACCCGAAGCACCGAATCGATCGGTTCGGTGCAACCGAATGCCCAGCCCTACTTGTCCCTCTGTCTCCTGAGGACAATGATTGATGACAGATTATGATAAGTATACCTGCCTAGTCATCATTCATCAATGATAGGGCTTTGTCTTTTATACGAATTGCTGTCATAATTACGAGTTGAGTTTTCAAATGATGATCAACATCTATTGTCGTGTGACATTACCAAAGGCTGATGTTGTATGATGCTTGGTGATTGCTTTTCTTAAATAAATACTCTTGTTTTTTATGATGGGTAACTTAAATTTCTAGTTGTTAGCTCTATCTTGGGTAGGTGCTGTTTCTTTATTTCTTTTGTGAAATGTGCTGTTCCCTTGGATTATTTGTTCGGTTTCATAAGGATGTTCGTTTAATGCCGAGTCCACATTCCTTAACTATGCTTCTGACTTTGCTACTTCAGAACCCCCCCCCCCCCCCCCCCCCCTATCCATTTTGATTAGTACAAGTGGTAATTTAACCTTTCAGTATGCAGATATTGTGACCTCACTTAGGAGAGGGGATCTCAGGCTTCTCAAGCAGGCCCTTGATAGACATGAAGACCAGTAAGTTCATGTATTTTTGTGCTGAAATTATTTGAACCATCCGCTGTCCCTGCTTGCTTCTGTCATTCTTAATGGGGACCGATCTCTTTTTTTTGGGGCTGGGACACTGATTGCTTTTCTTGTGTTGCAAGATTACTAAAATGTGGCGTCTACCTTGTGCTGGAGAAACTTGAACTCCAGGTCTACCGGAGATTAGTGAAGAAAATGTGAGTGCAAACTTGAATCTGTCATTGCCAATGCTTTTACAGAATAACCCAATCCTTGTGGCTCTGTTCTCTTTTGCAGCCATATACTGTATCATTCAGAGGCAGAATAACCCAATCCCTGTGGCTTTGTTTCCTTTTGCAGCCATATCATTCAGAGGCAGAAGGAACCAGCCAAGGCGCATCAAATCAAGCTAGAGGTCTTGGTGAAGACCTTGAAATGGCTTGGAATCACCATGGACGTGGATGAGGTGCTTTGAGAGATTCATTCTATCTTTACTTATCTTGGTTTTGCTACGACGTATGTAACCTAAGATTTGCTCTCGCTCGCTTTCAGGTGGAGTGCATCATGGCGTGCCTAATATACAAGAATCTGATAAAAGGTTACTTTGCTCACAAAAGCAAGGTTCTTGTCCTCAGCAAACAAGACCCCTTCCCGAAATTGACTGGGAAGCCTGTTTAGTTCGTAGCCATACCTGATAAGCTTGTAAACTTAATTATATACCTCTGATATCATGTGTTGATGTGTTGAACACGCATGGACGTTTATGTAGAATTACCTTGACTCTGACTGTACTCTTATCTGTCTTGGTACTACGATAATTGGCCTCCACTCCTCAACACTGTCATTTTCCTTGCCTTAGAAGAAGCTCGATATGGTGTTTTGGAGATAGATCTGCAGACTGCACTCAAGGTGGCCGTGTGAGATTTGTATCTCTATAAATGAATGAACAGTTTGGCATTGAAGTAGATGAAAAGTTGCCTGCTTTGCAAAGCAACTTGATCAAGTGATCATAGTACTCAAGATCCCGCAGAAGAAGAACACACATCTATCAGAACAAGATAGCTATAGTCTAATATGGCACCAAAACACAGGGATTTTTTGATGTATCGTTTGATGCATCTCTAGCAGATACCGCATATCTGCCTGTCCGTAAAAAATTTGAGACGCCATGTGGTACCAGGGTAAAAAAATTGGACTTTCTAAATACTGCAATTTTTTTTTATGGTTTTCCGCATCTAGGCCCATCCATCTCAACGCGCAGAAACCCACTGCAGCCATCCACCGCCTCCCACCCACCCCTCCTAGCCATGGCCGGCCAATCGTTCCGGAATTTAGCCGGCCGAGGCCGCGGTTGTTCGCGTCTCGGAGGGAGCTCCGGCGCCCGAGCTCCCACGCCGCCGCCGAGCGAGGAGGAGGTGCGCCAACTCCAGTCCAAGCAGGCGCGCGCGTGGCGCCCTCGCGCGCTACTGCGTCACCTCCCGGCGTGGACCGAGTTTGGGTTTGCGCCCGCCGCGGAGGCGGGAAGCTCTCAGGCCGCCGCGAGCGCTGGCCCGCGCTTATGGCTGGTGGTGCGCGCGCCGCCTCCCGCTCTCGCGCCGGCTCGGTGGGTCCACATCTCTGACGAGGACAGCGAGGAGGAGGAGGAGGAGGAGACAGACTCCAGCTCGGAGGAGGGCGACGCGGTCCGCGAGGCGAAGTTCAACTCGCTCGGGACCCTCGTCTCCGATGTCTAGGAGCACGCAAAGTGCTGGTGCGACGAGCGTTAGCTCGAGCTGCGCGAGCTCCGCCGCGTCGGTCGCCGCTCCGCACGCGAGCACCAGACCCCCTAGACTTCTTCGTCGTCGACTACTCCGACGACAGCTCCGACTCCAACGACGAGTAGGCGAGCGGTGACGACGCCGTAGACGCTTCGGTGAGTAGGTACCGCCAGCAGTTGTTAGGGTTTAGATTGGATGTAGGGTGCGTCATCCAATTTTTTGTTGTAAATATAAATATGTTGATCTTCGATAATCAAAACCTCTCCCGTATATATGATCTGGCACCAATCGTGATAATTTTTAAAAATTGCAGTTTCGTTTAATGCATCCTGGAAAATTTCATACCGCAACGCGGTTTATAGTTTTTCCGTAGGCATATTTCCAGTATCTCTAGAGGTGCTCTTAAATCATCTTCTACCCTAGTAGAGGCATGGCCGTCTCTGACCCATGGCCAACATGGGCGGCGCCCTAGGGCCCATGCCTTTGGGTGTGTGTGTGTGTGGGGGGGGGCATGATTTGCATGCTTCTTTGTTAGTCAAGTGTTTGGTTTTGGGTTAAAAAAATTTAGTTAAAAGAACGGACCAAACCAAATCAAGAATCGGTCTCTCGTCTAGTCTAGTTCGTGTTCGCCTGTTTGTATCCCCAATTTCCTACTATCGTCTATTCAACTGCGGACTGCCCTAGCCACCCCGCTCTAGATTGGAGATCGCCAATTCGTCATTGCCTATTGGGAACCAGAATTGATCATTTGAACTTGTGAGTCCATCTGCGTCCCTTCCCGCTCCTCGTGGTCTTTTCTCTGTTGTCATAGCCCCTGGTACGTTCAATCGCCACAGAATCCAATTGCAATGTGAGATTAGGGACTTGGAGTTTTAGTTTTAAGTACTATTTAATTCCTTCATAACTATAGGTGTTCAAATGTTGCCCGAGTACTGTGTTGAGAAAATAAATTAAAAACCAAGAATCGGTTTATTAAATCACAAAGAGGTGCTTTAAAATAAGTATTTTCCCATTCAACAAGTATTTTTGATATCAACGCCGACAGTCAATTGCAAGAATCTGAATCGAGAGAAGATGACAATCATGTTTATGCATCTTAAACTAAGAATGTGTTGTCAGATGCTAACTCTTAGTACTTTGCAAGTAAAAATAGTCATTCACACTCCTTTATATATTAATATATACATGTGCATATATAAAAGCCCATGTTATCGATCTCGCCCTAAGTTCCTCCAAAAACATAGAGACGGCCCTGAGTTAGAGGGTACATCGGCCACCATCAAACCGTACGTACAACCCAAACCAAAGGCAGCTCTACTCGTACCACGGATGATCAATTCACAACGGATCCTGGTGTCGGATGCTGTATCACGCCACCGTCTTGAATGGCGCGTTCCGTAACAACACCACGGATGGATGCACCACACAAAAAGGCCCCTGGATTGCTTGCCTTTGCCTCCCTTCCTGACTGGACCACCCAAAAGAAAAAGAAAAATGTACCAAGTACGGCGTATGGATTGAGTATCGTACGCTACGCGAGCCGCATTTAAGACTGCGTAAATGAGAAATAGCAAAGACGGTTGCTGCTGGGCCAGATCTCATGTACAGACTGCAGTCCTATAGATCATACTATAGATCAATTAGGTATTCCCTCCGATTTTAAAATATGAGATGTTTTAGATTTGTAAAAAAATGTATGTAAACTTATTTTAATGTGCAGATTCACTCGAAACTTGAGTGAACCTCGTACTAAAAGAAGTTTAAATATTCCCTCCGTCTGGAAATAATTGACTAGGTTTGTCTAGATTTAGTGTATCTAGATACATTTAAATCTAGACAAATTTAAATCCATTATTTCTAAACGGAGAAAGTACATTGCTTCACAAAGGTAAAACATCTTATATTTTGAAACAGACGGAATACATATGTACATGGTGTCGGATGCTGTTCATGGCAACTGACTGACCAACGTGCAAGGTCCAGTTATATCACTGTCATATTTTTCAGAGGATGCAGCACGCACGTTCAGTTCCACGCTGAAATTCCCCTGCATCTCCAAAGTCAAATAAAGTCCAATCTATAAGTCGTAGCCAGCAGCAGCGGAGGATGGAAAGAAAGAAAGAAAGAAAGAAAGAAGTCTTTCGCAAAAAAAGCGAGGCGATCGAGCCACTGTTCTCAGAGCATAGATAAACCAAGCTGGAAAAGCGGCTTGTCCTAATGCGCAGTGGCTGCAATGCAAAAGCGTTCCACTCCCTTCACTGTCACAGTGTCGCCCCTAATCCAAGATCCAGACGCAAAGCATGCGAAGCACAAAAGCGGGAGAGAGTGGCCACTTATTAGCCCCCGATTGAACTCCTCGAGTGCTTTGCTTTCGCACGGCTCCGTTATATATATATGTGCTTTGTGCTGCTCCGTTGTGCCTTTCATTTATCGGCAACAAAATATTTTCATTGTATGTTGCTTGAGGACTTCGGTTAGATTGTGTTAAGCAAGGTCAAAGACATGAAATGCGACAGGTATTCTGAATTCAGGAGGAACGAGAGAGATGTTCCCCACGACAAGCTCTAACTCTATTATCTAGAGACCTAATCAGCCGTACTTGTTGATTTTAATTAGACACAACAGAGACTGAGAGAGACCGGATGTGCTTTAGACCGTGCAATAATAATCTATCAGAGCTTAACAGAGACCAATGGCGGTGTATCCGCAGATCAAACATACTTCTTCCATTTCGGAACTTCTGCACAAGGTACAAACCTTGTTTTGGCCAGATGATTCGTGCCCAAATCGGCAAGCAGGCACATTCAACCACGCAATTCGTGTATTCCCCTCATCTATATGTAACATCACCTTTTGGCAGCCATGAAAGACCGAAAGATGAACCCACTATACGGTGCATGATTAAAGCGTGCTGAGCTTTTCCATGGCCAAACGTATAAGTAAGTAAACCAAGAAAGGTACTCCCTCCGATCCATATTACTTGTCGCAGAAATGGATGTATCTAGACATGTTTTAGTGTTAGATACATTCAATCTAATGACAAGTAATATGGATCGGAGGGAGTATTTCTTTGTGCGCGTCGTTATATATACTCCTACTTGGGAATGTGGTGTTAGAAAAAGCATTGTGTCCATAACCACGGGATTACCTCCTGTATTCTAAAGCAGGTGTCAAGATCTTCGCTTTGCTCGCAAAGTCGTGGATAACATATGCATCGCTGTCGATTCTTAGAGATCGCAAGATAGCCGTGTACTCCCTCTGTTCAGAAATATAAGACGTTTTAGCTTTGTGAATCAAATGTATCTAGACGTCTTTTAGTGTATAGGTTCATAGAGGTTTGGAGTGAACCTATACCCTAAAAGGTGTCTAGATACATTCGTTTCACAAAGCTAGAATGTCTTATATTTCGGAACGGAGGGAGTACATCTCAGTCACATTCTTTCTTTTGCTAGTAGTGTGTACCCAGTAATTTAGACCGTGCAATAATAATCTATCAGAGCTTAACAGAGACCAATGGCGGTGTATCCGCAGATCAAACATACTTCTTCCGTTCCTGAACTCCTGCACAGGCTACAAAACCTTGTTTTGGCCAGATGATTCGTTCCCAAATCGGCAAGCAGGCACGACTCGACCACGCAACTCGCGTAGTATTCCTCTCGTCTATATGTAACATCACCTTTTGGCAACCATCAAAGACCGATGAAAGATGAACCAATGTGAACCCACTATACGGTGCATGATTAAAGTGCGCTGAGCTTTTCCATGCCCAGACGTATAAGTAAGTAAACCAAGAAAGGTATTTCTTTGTGTGCGTCGTTATATATACTCCTACTTGGGACTGTGGTGTTAGAAAAGGCATTGTGTCCATAACCACGGGATTAGCTCCTGTATTCTAAAGCAGGTGTCAAGATCTTCGCTTTGCTCGCAAAGTCGTGGATAACATATGCATCGCTGTCGATTCCTAGAGATCACTAGATAGCCATGTACTACATCATCTCGTTTTATGCTTCATTACTGGCGAGTAATTTTATGAATACCACACTCAGACATTGGCCAAGTTTCAAGAAATACTACTCTGGATGTTTTGAGAAATATTACTCCAAAGAGAAATACAGTTACTTGTTTCAGTTGGTGCTTGTATTTTTTAAAAGGAAAACGGTAGGGGAAAGGCCTGCAGATTTTTTTAAAAAATAACAAGAATTCAATCAGCATTCGTGAAGACTAGAATCTGGACGGCTAGATTGTATATCCACTTTCCTAACCAAGTGGCTCACTTCCCTAACCAAGTTGGTGCTTGTATGATCTTGTTATTTTTCCTACATGGCAAGGTTAAGACCTTGTTATTAAAATGATAATTAAAAATGTTATTTCTCTGCTTAAACTATTGATTCAGATGATGCTGTATGACAATTGTTTACAGTTTAGTGCCTATAAACTCCAATGTACCCGGCAAGTTGACACTTAACTTTCAGTAATGGACATATCTGATAATTGACCTTTAGTCAAAGATATATGGACGATGAGTGGTGCTACTTTGAGATTGACACACATGTTAGCCTAGTCAGCAATACAATATGCAAATCAAGAAAAATACTAAGGTTTTAATAATAATACTAATAATCACAGTGTTTGAAGGACTTTTTAGTGATAAAAATATATTCTTGAAAATTCAATGTTTTTGGGGAAATTACGAATGAAAACTATATATAAAAATCTAAAAGTTCAATTAGTATAAATAAGTAGAAGTAGAAGAAAATCCTTACTAATGTATGGACTTCATTTTTTTATGAATGTGCATAAACTATTTGTGGGTTTTCTCAGATTTCCTATATGTAGATTTTTTCCTTTTTTATCACTTTCCTTTTTGGAATTTGTCATTTTAGAATAAATTTCTAGAACTTTTCTACGAAAATGCTAATTTTCAATTCTTCTAGTATCATTTCCATCGAATAGCAGTGAACTTTTATGTTAGATTATTTTTCTATTGTCTTTGACCCTCAACTTGTGCGAAATTATTGCCGCTTTTTTATTCACAATACTTCGTCAGGGCCAACCCTTTGATCCATAATTAGTGTCACTGATTTAGTATAATTTTATACTCCCTCCGACCCATATAATTGACTTGGATTTATCAAAATTTGAATGAATCTAGACACCATTTAGTATATAGATTCATCCAAAATTTGACAAATCCAAGTCAATTAATATGGGTCGGAGGGAGTACTAAAAATGAACAGGAGGGAGTTTCATATTGGAAGTCAAGGCTCCAATCAGAACACAACTCTGACGTAGGAATTAATAGAAAAAATGCACAATTGGAGATGTTATGTACCGACCCATAGAGGAACCAAAACCACGGTAAAACTTTGGAAATTGACATTTGGATGCCACACAAGAAAGATACATTGTAACACCCTCACAATCGGACCTATGCAAGTTTTAGCGATTCCCGCCAAACCCGCATAGAAACGATTCAAAGGTGCCCACCAGGCACTTTCGTGCGGGTGGAAAACGAAGTAATAACATTACACAACAGTCCTCGATGGGACCCACAGAACAGATATATGCAACAGCGACTCCAAGAGTCAAGAATACAGATATAATATACAAAGATCCAAATCACCTTGAAAATGATAGAGCGTCCGACTACGGACAAGATGCAAATGGGGCTAAGAGCCCTGAAGAATAACCAATGGCGTCCATAACCCTGCCCAGGCCAAGCCGGAAGGGTAACCCTGCTAACGACGTCGATCTCAAAACCTGCTTAAACAAAAGGGGTGCCGACAAAGGGCAAAGGAAAAAGAGGAGCGTCAGTACTGAGGCCAGTACACGGAGAGACTAGAATTCGGCGGTCCTCGCCTACATAGGTATGGTGGACTGAGCGGCAGCGGCAGCATGCACTAAACAACCTATAGAGACTCGATACAACTGGCGGTTATCAGAGGGGGGTAAGAATGACCTATCCGGACCCAACCTGAAGCTAACACCAAACAAACCCATCCTGGTGTTTCCCCCTCGATATCATACGAGGAAGTCAACCGAGGAACTCACACAGTTGGCAGTTTTAATCATTCAGTTTTCGTTGCGGCAATTACTAGTCAAATTAGATAATCATCCTGATAAATTAAGCGGTGGGCCGTTTTAGTTAATCATTCCGTTGTAGTTGCAACACTTACTAGTCAGATGCAATTAGCATGAGATAACCCAAAACCCAGCAGTTGTTGGTACTTTTATTTAGCCATTCCGTTGTAGTTGCAATACTTACTAGTCAGATACAATGGTCGCTGGAGACGACCCAAGCAAGCAATTGTTGGCAGTTTTATTTAGCCATTCCGTTGTAGTGAAGCTGATTACTAGTCATTATAAAGTCAAATTTATAGCACTACTTTAGTTATAGTTGTCTATGATCGAGATATTGTGCTCCAAGTCGTCCATAACCGCGGACACGGCTTTCAGAAAGTTTTACCCGGCCGGGGTGCACAAATAGCAACACACACTCGATCAACCTCGGAAGAACCAAATCAAAACCCAACGAGGCTTTCACGACAAAGCAATCACAGGATTCAGAAATATTTCAGGGGGCCACCCCTTGGAGTACACCCGCAACGAAGTAAGCTAGCTCCGAGACGGACCCGAGGTTTGGGTGGACGGCTGTGAACGACTGGGAACCCAAAACTGAGCTTGTCGACACCGCGGAATCGTGTCCCGATCCTAAACAGTACAGTGTGCTCCTCGCACAATCGTAAATAAAGCAGTAACATGGCATAAGTACAGGATAGTAAATAAAACCTCAAACTAGTTTGTGGCCCCAAGAAATAAGACTGAATCAAGCTCTGGCTCAGGGGGGTCCCATATACCTCCCGGATGTGGATAGCGCGATAAATCAAGGAACATGTATCAAGTACTCGGGGTCCTACGGGACACAAGTGGGCGTTCGGAAACCAAATATTATCTATCACCCACCGATGCCTCTGCTTACTTCAATTTTAGTTGTTAAACAGGAATTAAAGTGGACGGTAAGTAAAACTATGATCATCTCCAACATCAACATGCGGCAATACATCAACAACTGTGGCACTTGACAACACGCAACCGCACATGAGCAAGCGACTACGACGCGCAAGTCCAACTATCTACCAAACAACAGGTAATAGGATGTGTCCAAGGCAATATAGGGCTGCACGGTATATCCAGGTACGGAAACTAAAGCATCGCAACACAGATAGCAATAGATCAACATGAGGGAATAAATACTATAAAAGTAAGATAGGTAGAAAGGGGGAGATGCTCGCCTAAAAACATTGTTGAAGGTTCATCCGAAGATCGGGTCGAAGCTCACATCAACTCAACGGCCTTATCCGCGAAGAAGCAAAACACTAGAATAACACCGGATGCAATATTTATTACAACGGCAGAAGATCGGCATGATGCATGTATGATGCATGACATGGCTAAGGTGCAATGCAATTAGGTCAATATTAAGTGGAACCGGGGTCCCGACAATTAATTAGATGATTCAAGTTGTTTAGAACCCCCGCAATTTAAATGTTGTAATAACAAGGCAAGATAAGTTACCGGTTCGCTACACAAGTTTAAATGAGGCCAATATAAGACTCGATTTGCCCGCATATGGGCCCCATATTTAATTATTAGGTGAATCGGCATAAGGCCCCCAAACCACACAAATATGCATGCGAGATGAACAATTAATATGCAACAAGTTTTATGTTTAGCCTTTATAAAAATAGGGGTTCGGGTAAGGTCACACATTTAGGGTTCGGCAGATCTTGGTGTTCCGGGGTTCGGGGTCGGTCTCAGGGTTCGGGGGGTCCGCGGAATCGGAACGGTCTTCATATTCCGTGAGGGAGATCATGGCGTCGGTGTGGTCGATCTTGTCGGCTCCACGGTTTCGGTCTTCGGGATCCAGGAAGGAGGCCTTCGGATCCTCGGGTCCGTGACGGAGTACTTGGCGTCCTTGAAGGCGTTCTTGGTGCTCCATGTCGAAGGCCCACGGGGACAGGGTCTCGGCGAACTTGGTGTGTCGAGGCGGGGTTTTCGGGTCCATGACGGTGCACTCGGTGTTCCGGGAAGGCGATCTTGATTCGGGGTTCCGATGACGTTCGGGCTTGGCGCGATCGGCCTTCGATCCGTGATCGGTCTTCGGGTGGTAGCATACTATCTTCCCACGGTCACCATATTGCATCTTCACCTCACCAACGCAAGTCCAGGGAGCCGAAGGATTCGCCCCAGGAACGCATCAGCTGGGCAGAACCCGCGACATGGCCACACGCGCTTGGGGTCGGAGCAGAGGCCGGCGGTGCCGTGAGGCGCCCTGGTTGCAGACGTCGGTGAGCGCGAGCTCACGCGCGCGGGGCGCGAGTCAGGGGCGGACGGGGACCGCACCCAGGGGTTCGGTGACAGGGCGATGTTGACACGGCTGGGAGCGGCTTCTATCGGGGCCGGGCAGAGGGGACCACGTGGCGCGAGGGGAGGCCGGGAGGGCGCTGCCGGCGGCGGGCGAGGCGCCGCGGGGAGGTACCAGGCGGCGGGGTGGTCGCCGGCGAGGTGGGGTCGGGCGCGCGCAGGAGAGAGAGAGAGGGTGGAGTGGGAGGAAGAGGACGGGGGGAGGGGCGCGGGTGCGGCAGGTGGCCAGGGGGTGGGCCAGGGCGACTGGGTGTGGGGCAGGGGGAGTGCTGGCGCGTGTGTGCGTGAGTGCGTGTGTGCTGGCTGGGGCCGGCTGGCAGGGGGTGGGGAAGTGGTGGTAGGCGTGTGTGGTTGTGTGGCTGGGGAGGTTGGGGTGAAAGGGAGTGAGAGAGGGTTGGTGAGGTGGCAGCACCTGAGTGGCTAGGGGAAAGGGTGAGGTGAGGTGGCGTCTCGCTATTGGGTGGGGTGATGTGGAGGCTGGGGGGGTAGACTAGGACAGAGTAGACTAGGGATTTTTGGTGGGCCGTTTGTATTTTCTGGGGTGGTCGTTCGGGTCATTCGGCCCGTTCGACTGCCCCACTAAAATAATATAATTTTTATTTAACTTTTGCAATAAGCTTGTATAAATAGATTTTAGACAAACAAAAATATCCGGAAGCGTCCGGGGGTTTTAATTTGAAATAGAAGGAGGGTAAATTTTAGAAACGATTGTCTTTCGCAAATAGTTTTTAGGCAAATTAATATGCATGATGATGACGATGGTCAAATGCAATGTGGCATGATGACATGAGCATGCGGTCATGATGATGTAATGTACGAAAACAACGCGATTTTCTAGTAGTGGTTTTGCGGGATGCCACATACATGTACTATTAGACACAAAGAGAAGAAAATATGAGATAGAACCTCATGTTCTATTTCATCCCAAATTTGTATGAATGGTCCATTTAATGAGAAATTTCAAAGGGAATAGAAGTAGTAGTACACCAGTTGTTTTGTTCCACTCGGCACCAAAGGAATTCTTATCCTCCAAAATTCTATGCTTTTGTTTGTTACAAGCAATACCCTAAGGGCCTAGCTTCCTTGCAGTTAGCGTTAAAGGATCAAAACTAATCTGAAACAACATTTCAGGATCAGAATATGAAAGATTGGTTCTTTTTCTTTGAGAGAGAGAAAAGATTGTATTTCTTGAAACACATTCTTTGGGGAAAATGTAAATCAACGCCCTGGCTAATTTAGTTGTGGTTGCGTGCCGCATCGAAATCGTGCGATGGATACATGAAACGAGAAAAGGACATCCATCCAGCTGATCGAACGATGGATACATGCAACGTTGGCACGAACAGCTGCCACTTTCCATCCAGGCACATACATACAGTATCATTCAGCGTGCACACCTGGCCCGTAAAAGCCCCCCCGCGCGCGCCCGGCCGGCTTTTGGGTCCCTCTGCCTTTCCACCCGCCGCCTCTTTTCCCGCATCCGGGAGCCGGGTTCAACCCGCGCATGATCACGCCACACCTCCCATCCGGAATGATTACTGCAGTGTCGCCGGTCGGCATCGATCGGCTAGTGGCTGGCTCCGAGCCTGAACCGAAGCAACAGCATGGGGGGACAGACAGCGCCGGGAGCGCGACACGCCTGCTTGAGGGCTGAGGCCGAAGGAATCTGACGGATCCCGCTCACCTAAGCGTACGCACGCGCCGGGCGCCGCATCATGGCATCATGGGGAATCTCCCTGCTCGGTGCTCCTCGCCGTACATGGCGTGCCGCCGTTCGGGCTCGGGGTGTCCATCGGCGCGTGGCCGTGTTGGGCTGGTACTGCTGCTCCTTTGCGTTCGCGCCAAGAACGTCGGGCGGCGGGTGCGCGTCATCACAAGAGAGACGACGATCGTTCCGGGCGAGGACGTCGGTATCGTGGTCGTCATGGCATCGTGCGGTTCCATGATCTGTTGTGATTCTATTCTGATTCCGGGTGTGATGGGAATGCCAGGTAGTGGCACGCCATGACTTGGTACTGAAGAACGAGATGACTTCCCACTTCCGAGGTGCGAATGTGCGATGCCACCGCCCTACGGCCAACTCCGATGATATAATATGAAGTCGATCCCCAACCTCCAAGCAATCCTAGTGTGCAAGGAAGATAAGATAGTGTCGTGGTGTTCCATCCCGGGATGCTTGCACAAATGTGGTTTAAGTACAAGGTCAGTACGGCTATAGATGGTCGTAGCTGATGTTCGCGTGGTGCAAGCATTCGTTTTAGAAAAAAGAGCACGGCAAGCACTAAGCATTGAATAACACTAACCTCATACCGTAACGGGTTCGATCGATCTTCGGGCAGAGTATCAACCAGACCATGTCCCTTAATTAAGCACAACATGTTGGTGTTATTGCCTCTGTTAGTATATATCTCACAAAAGTGTAGACCAAGTGGCTCTGTTTGCAAAGGGAACATGTGCCCTTGGCTAAGCAATAAACCAGCATGGCCCCTCCCACACCGCCCCAAAGTGGCAACGGATGGGCCAAACTAGATCGAGCGGTAATGAGCTGTTGACGTGTCTTTTTGTATGCCCAGAATACTATCATACGAATGGCGCCACCGAGACGATACACAATGACACGATGTCCTTGTTCGCAACAAAGAGACAAGAGATAGCCGGAAGAAATAATCGGGACCAATACCTTGCCTGCATTTGCAATCATGGCCGGCCTAGACGGTAGTAGGTGCTGATAATCGGACCGAAACTACCAGGTAGGCATGTGAAGGTACCAAATTAGTCTCCTTGCAAAAAAAAAGACGTACTCCCTCCGTTCTAAAAATATAAGAGCCCGTTTGGCACCCAGCTATTCATTTTATTTGGTAAAACTGAAATGAATATATGTATTTATTTTATTTATATTGTGATTCCAAAAACACCCACATGTTTGGCTACCACCGGAATTTAAAAATGATGACGGAATTTAAAATGGAATTTCAAAATATCTGACGAAACTACCAGGTAGGTGCTGATAATCGGACGAAACTACCAGGTAGGCATGTGCGGGTACCAAATTAGCTAATATCATCGCGAAAAAAGACGTATTTAGTACCAAATTATTAGTCCCTCCGTTTTCAAATATTAGATGTTTTAGATTTATGAAAAAATGTACTTATAGATTTTTTTTGAGTGAACATATATAGTACTAAAAATAGTGTAGATATATTTGATTCACAAAGCTAAAACATCTAATATTTGAAAACGGAGGGAGTAGTCGCTTAATAGACAAGCTACTAGCGGTAATTAGTACTCGCTTGAAGCTTGATGCAGTGTCATTTCGGTTTGTCAAAATGAAGGTGTTTGGTGTTTTGACTCTGTCCATTTGTTGCGACTACATGATACCAGACACCACATGCGGGGAGATCGATCCAGAATAATTTCATTTTTTTTTTGTAAAATTTGAATTCTTAGGAGTTTTTCAAAAGTCGATCACTTGATTCAAGGAAAAGTTAGGTGATATACCCCTGTTCACTTGTTCATGTTTTTTTTAACAGGATGGGTCCGAAAGCTTGGAAGCTTTATTAAACCAAGCGGTGATACAAAATTACAGGCAGACCCCTAGGAGTGGGGTAAAACAGAGATAAGGCTAGCCTTTTTACAAAGAAGACCTTGGAACAAAAATCTAAAATGCAATCCGATCCTTGGTCTTCCACACCGCGCAGCGGAGTGACCAACAAGCACACGGGTCGACGTCGCCGCTGGGGAACATGCCACATGGGGCAACGTCGGCCATGGATCCTGTGTTGAGGTCGGCGAAGATCCTCTGAAACTGGAGGAAGGAGCTCGGGCTACGATTGCTTCCGAGCATGGAGTGGCTTCTTGCGCCAAGGGTAGCGGCGACGGAATCCTTCGACCGTCGCTGGAGAACTCTAGAAATCATAGCTTCCAGGGCGAATCTCGTCGTTGCACCCAGGAGAGCAGGTAGCACCGACCCTCTTGCTGGTAGGATAACACTCATGGGGAACCGCAAGCCGACCCCAACCATGACCCACTTCACTCTAGCAGCAGCTGTTGGAGATATGCCCTAGAGGCAATAATAAATGTAGTTATTATTATATCTTTGTGTTTATGATAAATGTTTACATTCATGCTATAATAGTATTAACAAGGAAACATTAATACTTGTGTGATTTGTAAACTTAAATTGAAGTCCCTAGTAAAGCCTCTTTATAATACTAGCTTGTTGGTTAATAAATGATTGTGGTTTCCCTATCATGAACATTGAGATGTTATTAACAACAAGATCATATCGCTAGGAGAATGATATGGTGGACATACTCCTATAGATAAGTGTAGCATAAAGATCAAGTCATTTTAATAGTTCAATTGATATATGCTTTCTGATACATAGTAACCTAATTCCTTCGACCATGAGATCATGCATATCACCTTCACCGGAAGGATGCTTTGATGACATCAAACACCACACCGTAACTGGGTGGCTATAAAGGTGGCATTGAGTGTTCATAAAGTGTTGGTTGAGACACATGGATCAAGAGTGGGATTTGTCCATCCATATGACGGATAGATATACTCTGGGCCCTCTCGGTGAAATGTCATCCAATTAGCTTGCAAGCATGTGACTGGCTCACAAGGGATCACACATCACAGGAACGAGAAAAGAGTACTTATAAGTAACGAGGTTGAACTAGGTATGAGATACCGATGATAATAACCTCGGATAAGTAAACTATCGTGAGACAAAGGGAAATTGGTATCGTATGTAAGTGGTTCATTCGATCGCAAAGTAATCATAGAAATATGTGGGAGCCATATGAATTTCCAGATTCCTCTATTGGTTATTGTTCGGAGAAGTGTCTCGATCATGTCCGCATAATTCACGAACCATAGGGAGACACACTTAAGGATTCGACGTTGTTTGAGTAGTTATGGAATGTTGAGTAAGAGACCGAATGTTGTTCGGAGTCTCGGATGGGATTCGGGATATCACGTGGAGATCCGGAATGGTCCGTAGAATAAGATTCATATAAGGAAAGTCCTGTTTCGGGGTTGGAGAATGGTTCCGGTGTTTTCATCAGGAATGTTCTAGAAGGTTCCAGAATGTCCGGCACTCCGGAGGGGAAGGGTACATGAATGTGTCATAACATGTTGGAATGGTTGCATCATGTACTAGGTGTCATCGCTGAACAAAATAAAGGGTTTAATCAAATCCTAGTTTGAAAAGTCAAACGCCAATTTGAAAAGTCAAACGGCTATTTTGTGAGGTGGAGGGGAAGTAGGAAACCTACTTAGGGAGGAGTTCCCTCCCTCCACCGCCGGCCCACTTGGAGACCGATTTAGGGAGGGACTCCCCTCCCCTTCGCGCGCCCCCTCCACCTATATAAGGAGGGGTAGGGCTGCCCCTCCAAGACACAACACCACGCCCCTCTAAACCCTAACCCTAGCCGCCGCCCACCATAGCCGCCGCCTAGGGCAACTCGCCGCCGCCTAGGTCAAACCCTAGCCGCCGGCCTTGCCCCCTCCTTGGTGCGTCTAAACCCTAGATCGCCGAGGCTCTCTCTCATAGTCCACCATACTCGCTCCGGCTTAAGGCGAAGCCCTGCGAGATCTCCCCTCTACTTCCGGTACCACGCCGTTGTGCTGCCGGAATCGCGAGGAGAGTGCTACAACCTCCGCTGCCTGCTGGAACAAGGGAGAGGAAGGTCTTCGTCGAGTACCGAACGTGTGACCGACAGCGGAAGCGCTGCCGGAACGCAGCGCCGGAAGGATCGTCTACGCGATCTTGAGATCGGAAAGAGTACGACTACATCACCCACAAGAATCCGCTCTCGTTAAACACTTTGGAATCTTCGAGGGTGAGTTATTCCATCGACTCGTTGCTACAATCCAGTAGATAGATCTTGGCTTGTTTGTTTGTATGCGGTAGAAATTTTTTGTTTTCCATGCTACGAAACCCTACAGTGGTATCAGAGCCGTGTCTATATGTAGATCTGTTGCACGAGTAGAACACAATGGTCATTATGGGCGTTGATGCTTTTGTTGTCGATTGCTTCTTGTGTACTTTGCATCTTGCGGGATGGTGGGATGAAGCGGCCCGGGCTAACCTTACATGACATCATTCATGAGACTTGCTCCACGCTTGACATGCAACTTGTATTGCATAAGTGGCTTTGCGGGTGCCTGTTTCTCCCAATATAGTTAAGATTCAATTTACAACGGGTGATTGACAATGCTAGTATCAATGTTGTGGTTCTTGTTCGTAAGTTAGAATGACACTTATTGAAAGTCCCAAACCACGTAAAACATGCAAAGAAAGTAGAGGCGTCTAACTTTGTTTTGCAGGGGTGTGCTGTGATGTGATATGGCCATGATTGTGATTATATTTGATGTATGCAATGTTCCTTATTGTAAGTTGGTAACCAGCAGGAGCCATATGGTTGTCTTTTAATTCCGTTAAGACCCGCGTGTCTATTCAAAGTAGTTGTAATAGTTGAAGCCGGTGGACGACAACCATGGAGCAGCGTCATTGACCTTGATGCAATGCCGGTGATGATGGAGATCATGTTCGTGCTTGAAGATGGAGATCGGAAGCACAAAGAAGAAAGGCCACATCATATCACATATTATGAATTGCATGTGATGTTAATCCTCTATGCATCTTGTATTGATTAGTTAACGATGGTAGCATTATAAGATGATCCCTCATGCACATGAATTTCAAATTCTAAAGTGTTCATCCTTAGTAAGCACCGTTGCTAAAGCTTGTTGTTTCAAAGCACCACGTGATGATCGGGTGTGTTAGATTCCGCAAGTGTATACAACGTGAGCAAGCCAGATTTGCTCATGCGGAAGCTAAGGTTTGATCTTGACAAGCCTAGCATGTACAGACATGGTCTTGGAACACGGATCACCGAAAGGTAAAGCATGAATCATATAGTAGATATGATGAACATGTCGATTGTTCGCCATTGAAACTACATCAACTCTCATGATGATCGGTGTTGATGTGGTGGATTTGGTTCGTATGATCACTAAAACAATGTGAGGGACATTGTTTTGAGTGGAAGTTCACCTAGATTAATTTAACTATTAATTAGAACTCAATTTGTCATAAACTTAGTCTAAACTATTGCAAATATGTTGTAGATCAATGGCGGCCCCTACCATCAATTTTAATGCGTTCCTAGAGAAAGAAAAGTTGAAAAACAATGGAAACAACTTCGCGGATTGGTTCCGCAATTTGAGGATTGTCCTCACAGCTGGTAATTTGACCTATGTGTTGGATGCACCGCTGGGTGACCCACCTGCAGCTACTGCTACCGATGAAGTAAAGAATGTTTACCTCGCTCGGAAGACTCAGTACTCCACAGTTCAGTGTGCTATCTTGTATGGTTTAGAATCGAAGCTTCAGAAAAGGTTTGAGAATTCAGACCCACATGATATTGTTCGTGATCTCAAATTGATCTTTGAGAGTCACGCGGTAATTGAGAGCTATGAGGCTTCTGAAAAGTTCTTTAACTGCAAGATGGAAGAGGGCAGCTCCGTCCGTGAGCATGTCCTTAAGATGTCTGGGCACGCAAACAAACTTCAAAGCTTGGGTATAGTGATTCCTAATGCTTTGGGGATTTATCGTGTCCTCCGATCACTACCACCAAGTTACAAGAACTTTGTGATGAACTACAATATGCAAAACATGAACAAGCAGTTGCCAGAACTCTTTGCCATGTTAAAATCTGCAGAAGTGGAGATCAAGAAAGAGCACCAAGTGTTGATGGTCAATAAGATGACCAAATTCAAGAAAGGCAAGTCTAAGCAAAAGGGACACTTCAAGAAGGGTGGTAAGAAAGTTACCGCACCGACGAAGAAGACCAAGGCTGGACCCAAGCCTGATACTGAGTGCTTTTACTGCAAGGGAGAAGGTCACTGGAAGCGGAATTGCCCAAAGTACTTGGCGGATTTGAAGAACGACAACATCAAGAAGAAAGGTATATCCGATATACATGTTATTGATGTGTATCTCACTAGTACTCGTAGTAGTGCCTGGGTATTTGATACTGGTTCGGTTGCTCATATTTGTAACTCGAAACAGGTGCTGCAGAATAAACGGAAGCTAGCGAAGACATTGGAGACAGATGGATGTCAAAACAGCATTCCTCAATGGAGACATTGATGAAGAGTTGTATATGATGCAACCCAAAGGTTCTGTTGATCCTAAAGATGCTAACAAGGTATGGAAACTTCAACGGTCCATATATGGATTGAAGCAAGCATCCCGAAGTTGGAATCAATGTTTTGATAAGGTAATCAAAAGTTTTGGTTTTATACAAACTTATGGAGAAGCTTGTATTTACAAGAAAGTGAGTGGGAGCTCTGTAGCATTCTTAATACTATATGTAGATGACATATTGTTGATTGGGAATGATGTAGACCTTCTTAATAGTGTCAAGGAATATTTGAATAATAGTTTTTCATTGAAGGATCTTGGCGAAGCAGCTTATATATTGGGCATAAAGATTTATAGAGATAGATCGAGACGCCTAATATCATTATCACAAAGTACATATTTGGACAAAGTTCTAAAGAAGTTTGGAATGGAAGATAGCAAGAAAGGGTTCTTGCCCATGTTGCCCAATACGACCTTGAGTAAAACTCAAAGTCTGACAACGGCAGAAGATAGAGAAAGGATGAGTAAGACTCCCTACGCCTCAGCCATAGGATCTCTAATGTATGTCATGCTATGTACTAGGCCCGACATTGCATATGCTGTTAGTTTAACTAGCAGATATCAAAGTGATCCAGGGGTGGATCATTGGACAGCGGTCAAAAACATCCTTAAGTACTTGAGAAGAACTAAGGATATGGTTCTTTCTTATGGAGGTGATGAACAGCTCGTTGTTAATTGTTACACCGATGCTAGTTGGAACACCGATCCGGATGATTCTAAATCACAATATGGATACGTATTTACTTTGAATGGTGCAACAGTTAGCTGGAGGAGTGCAAAGCAAAGCGTTGTGGCGAGATCTTCAACTGAATCGGAATACATGGCTGCTTCGGAGGCTTCACAAGAAGCGATATGGATGAAAGAGTTCATTACAGAGCTGGGTGTGGTTCCTAGTGCGCTAGACCCAATGTCTATCTACTGTGATAACATGGGTGCCATAGCCAATGCGCAAGAACCAAGGTCACACAAGAAGCTGAAGCACATCAAGCTACGTTTTCACGCTATTCGAGAACATGTCCAAGATGGGGACATAAAGATTTGCAAAGTACACACATATCTGAATGTGGCGGATCCGTTGACTAAACCTCTCCCGAGGGCAAAACATGACCAACACCAAACTACCATGGGTGTTCGGTATATTACCATGTAATCTAGATTAGATGACTCTAGTGCAAGTGGGAGACTGTTGGAGATATGCCCTAGAGGCAATAATAAATGTAGTTATTATTATATCTTTGTGTTTATGATAAATGTTTACATTCATGCTATAATAGTATTAACAAGGAAACATTAATACTTGTGTGATTTGTAAACTTAAATTGAAGTCCCTAGTAAAGCCTCTTTATAATACTAGCTTGTTGGTTAATAAATGATTGTGGTTTCCCTATCATGAACATTGAGATGTTATTAACAACAAGATCATATCGTTAGGAGAATGATATGGTGGACATACTCCTATAGATAAGCGTAGCATAAAGATCAAGTCATTTAATAGTTCAATTGCTATATGCTTTCTGATACATAGTAACCCAATTTCTTCGACCATGAGATCATGCATATCACCTTCACCGGAAGGATGCTTTGATGACATCAAACACCACACCGTAACTGAGTGGCTATAAAGGTGGCATTGAGTGTTCAGAAAGTGTTGGTTGAGACACATGGATCAAGAGTGGGATTTGTCCATCCATATGACGGATAGATATACTCTGGGCCCTCTCGGTGAAATGTCATCCAATTAGCTTGCAAGCATGTGACTGGCTCACAAGGGATCACATATCACATGAACGAGAAAAGAGTACTTATCAGTAACGAGGTTGAACTAGGTATGCAGAGATACCGACGATCATAACCTCGGATAAGTAAACTATCGTGAGACAAAGGGAAATTGGTATCGTATGTAAGTGGTTCATTCGATCGCAAAGTAATCGTAGAAATATGTGGGAGCCATATGAATTTCTAGATTCCTCTATTGGTTATTGTTCGGAGAAGTGTCTCGATCATGTCCGCATAATTCACGAACCGTAGGGAGACACACTTAAGGATTCGACGTTGTTTGAGTAGTTATGGAATGATGAGTAAGAGACCGAATGTTGTTCGAAGTCTCGGATGGGATCCGGGATATCACGAGGAGATCCGGAATGGTCCGGAGAATACGATTCATATAAGGAAAGTCCTGTTTCGGGGTTGGAGAATGGTTCCGGTGTTTTCATCAGGAATGTTCTAGAAGGTTCCGGAATGTCCGGCACTCCGGAGGGGAAGGGTACATGAATGTGTCATAACATGTTGGAATGGTTGCATCATGTACTAGGTGTCATCGTTGAACAAAATAAAGGGTTTAATCAAATCCTAGTTTGAAAAGTCAAACGCCAATTTGAAAAGTCAAACGACTATTTTGTGAGGTGGAGGGGAAGTAGGAAACCTACTTAGGGAGGATTTCCCTCCCTCCACCGCCGGCCCACTTGGAGACCGAGTTGGGGAGGGACTCCCCTCCCCTTGGCGCGCCCCCTCCACCTATATAAGGAGGGGCAGGGCTGCCCCTCCAAGACACAACACCACGCCCCTCTAAAACCTAACCCTAGCCGCCGCCGCCCACCATAGCCGCCGCCGCCTAGGGCAACTCGCCGCCGCCTAGGCCAAACCCTAGCCGCCGGCCTTGCCCCCTCCTTGGTGCGTCTAAACCCTAGATCGCCGAGGCTCTCTCTCATAGTCCACCATACTCGCTCCGGATTAAGGCGAAGCCCTGCGAGATATCCCCTCTACTTCCGGTACCACGCCGTTGTGCTGCCGGAATCGCGAGGAGAGTGCTACAACCTCCGCTGCCTGCTGGAACAAGGGAGAGGAAGGTCTTCGTCGAGTACCGAACGTGTGACCGACTGCGGAAGCGCTGCCGGAACGCAGCGCCGGAAGGATCGTCTACGCGATCTTGAGATCGGAAAGAGTACGACTACATCACCCACGAGAATCCACTCTCGTTAAACACTTTGGAATCTTCGAGGATGAGTTATTCCATCGACTCGTTGCTAGAATCCAGTAGATAGATCTTGGCTTGTTTGTTTGTATGCGGTAGAATTTTTTTGTTTTCCATGCTACGAAACCCTACACCAGCGGCAGTGCCTCCAACCTCTCCCTCGCCGCCACGGCCGACCGAGAGGAGGAAGACCAACACCAGTACACGACAACGCTAAGAGGGAGGCAGGGACAACACATGTGCTTATTGAAAGAGAGGCTCACTGTTAGAAACTTCCACCATGGAAGTGTCATCAGCGACCACCCGCCGCCGCACCAAAGCAGCAAGGTAGAAGACCCCTCACTTCCTTGCCATCTGCCAGAGCTTCCGCTTCTCCTCTCCCTCCCCTCACTACCACGGCAGGTCGGAGGAAGGCCAAGAAACAGAGGACCATGGCAAAAAGCAGAGGAAGCCAGCCATTTATTTGCGGAGGACCTGGCCGTCCTCCTCCTCAGCGCCTCCGGCTCCGGCCAACGGAGCATCGCACCAAGGATGAGAACAACCAGCCGGCTCAAGATCTTGGCCAAAAGACCCAGCCTCCACCTCCCGGCATAGCGCCATCCTAGGGCATATAGCCCCCTACAACTACATCTACCACCTACAACTACTCTAGGGCCTCTCCTTCGCCACCTACAGCTAGAAAATCCGGCCGAAGGGGTTCGGGATCGGCCCCGCCGCTGCACGGGGGGGGGGGGGGGCGCTCTCAGGGAAAGCAGTAGAAGAGGGAGGGGATAAGGTTGGGGGAGCCCGGCCAGGCCTAACTTCTACTTGTTCATGTAAAAGAACAAGAACATGTTAATGCGTACATAGTTGCATGCTACCGCACTCGGGGTTCAGTTACCATTTTTGTTTGGAAAATTGTGTTTGCCTACCGAGCTCCAGTTCTCCCTTTATTAAAAAGATAAAATTCATATTTACACTTATAAAAATAATTCTGGATATAGACAAAACTCGCAATTATGATTTCCATTTTTTTAATAACAAGAGCACTAGATCTAGGGAGAATCAAGACGTGTACCAAGTAGGCATGTGGTACCAGATTAGTCTCATCGGCAAAAAAAAAAAAAAAAAAAGACGTGTGCCAAATTAGTCGCTTAATAGCCAAAGCTGGCGATGATTAGTATGCTCGGTTGGTAAGCCGAGATGTGGTACGGCTTGATGCAGTGCCATCTTTGTTTCTCAAAACGAATGTGTTGGGGATTTGAATCTGGTCATCTGTTTTTATTAAATAACAAGAGCACTAGATCTCGGGAGAAAAAAAATCTTCATATCTTGAGCCACACCAGTCAGCCCCGTGGTAGCCAATCACACTGAACCAGAGTACACGAACGCCCAGACCAGAAATGAGCAATGGCGAACGACAGTTCATCGAATCAAACGATGCAAGAAACAAAACTTCCCCCGCTGTCCCGTGTCAGCCCAATTACGGACGCAAACAAATCGCCACGACTGTACTAGCACTGTCACCACTGTACTGCAGTATAACTACGCACCAAACAGCTGCCGCGCCAGATTCGCTCTGAGAGAAACAGGTCGGGTGACATCGCCCTGACCGCCGTCTTTACTGCGGCGTCAGATTCGCTGACGCTAGTATGCGCCAGGTCGCAATGTTGACTCGGCTCTCCGTTTCACACGTCGACGGGGTCAATTATCCTATCCCTCCTCCTGTCCTCTGTGATGGATTTCTCGCTTGAAAAGTCTCTGCGTCTCGCGGGGCCGGCAGCGAGCAGTCGCGGATGGGCGTGTTGAGCAGGAGGGCGCCAACAAGCTCTGCCCTGCACCGTGGTGCATTGGCCATGTGAAGATGGTCAAAACTCGTGGCGGCCAAAGTCGATACCATGGCCCACCAAAGAGTAGTACCAAGGCAAGTCAGAACTGCGGCGTCTCGTAGCCCAAGCTGCATGTAGCTATTTTTTCTTGTAAAAAAAAGAAAAAACGACATTTTATAAGGTTTTTGAAAAAACATCTGAAATATTTGTAGTGTGAAACTCTCCCAATGTTTAACCTTGAAATAAAAAGTCTGAAATAATTTATTAGATGATTAGATGTAGGCAATGATGTATTTTATCTACATGCAAAATATCAACTCGAAATGCTTTACTATATTTTAGCCTACGACTCTTCCAACCGGTTCATATGTACGATATACATTTATTACTTTGTTTTATGTGACTTTTGCATGGTTTTCTACTACCTATGATTGTCTTGATAGATTGTAATATCATTCTGACCGTGGACTTCCTAACTACTAGACACATGTGTGAAATATGAAATATTCTAGTCACGACACACCATGACGGTGGGTAGATAGTTGTCACATGGTAAGTTTTCATATTTTACAACTCGTAGTATATTTCATGATGTAATGATATTTGAAATATAATCTGATGATGCTAGGTTTCATTTTGGACCTATTTTATTGTATGAATGTCATATTTTAAGGAATGAGATTTCGAAGGAAAACGTTATAGTTAAAAGAGGCATGAAAAGATTAGTCACATGATTACCTTGATTGGAAAGAAGAAGTCAAATGATGATTTAGAGTTAAGCTTCATGTCATGGGTGTCGAGCCGATCGAAATGGACATGTGGTTTGTTTAATTTGGACTCCAGATGGCAGACCATGAAGCTAAACAAACTAAATATAACAATATTGATCCGCTGACCTCGTCACTTACCTCATCACATGCATAGCATATCCAATTCGTATGTCCAGGATTAAATTCATGTATGTTATTTTTTTTGCCTTTTCTAGTTTGATTATTTCCACATGTTCACTTTAAAAATGGATCATTATAATTAGGTCCCATGGTTAATGGATCAGATAGTTTTGCATATGCGAATAATTGTGGTGCCTTTTTTCTACTGTTTTAATAATTGTATAATAGATTGGTTTTTGTTCTAAATCCACGATGAAAACTTACATTGTTAAAATCCACACAATTCTTCATATTTTATTTTATAGGTGGACTGCTATATTTTCTCATACTTTGTGAATGAATTACTCCCTCTGGTCCATAATAAGTGTCGCTGATTTAGTGCAACAATAAATAAGTGGCACTTCTTATGGATCGTGGGAATATTAAGAATGGACCATGTTAACAAATATGTAAAGTCGACATAGATGGTATGCTCATCTTATAGTGAATATTTTCTTAGACATGTATTCCCCCTTTCCCAATTTATGTTGCATAAGTTTGCAATGTTTGATTAAGTAGTTCGATACCAATATGAACCTCTATAATGACAAATTAATATTATTAGAATTATCTTAAAATATATTTTCATAATATATACATTTCATATCATAAAATATTCATATTATTTTATATATTCTTGGTCAAACTTTCAAAATTTGACTTGCACGCAAAATTATGCACTACATATTATGGGAAGAAGTGAGTATGAGAAAATCATTAAACTGAAGAGAGAAATGAAGTAGGCAAACACGTTTCTCTAATGTAAGGGCTTCTTTGATTCACATGATAGAAAAAACACAGGATCACGATGCCACATCCATTCCTTTCCAACGATATTTTATATGCAAGAAAAAGTTTGATTCTATCACACGGAAAAAATTCCCACAAAGGTTGGATTGGAAGTTAGGTTTTCTATTAGATGTAGTCCAAAGGATTTGCCAAGAAAACATTCTATGTTATTTAATCCTACAAATAAAACAATCGCATAGGACCTCCCCTAAGGATTTGTGTCCTACAGAACTCTCATGAGAATCCTTTTAACCAAAGAGGCCCTAAAAGTAAATTGTTTGGTGTACAACAAGTTAATTATGTATTTGTTAGGCTAAATACACAACTCAAACCCACCAATCAATACCTCATTACACATCTCTGTATTTTTTATTTAATTTTATAAAGTCCTCGGCTAAAGGTCAAGATCAAAAGAACATCCAGCAATGTCTAAACTGGCTGAATTTTTTTATCTTCAATGCTGGTTTCTGCAACATGTTACTTGACGTTAGTGAAAAGTCCAAGCAATTTTCATAAACTGGTTTGCACACAATAAAACTTATTAGGACTTTGGATTAATAATACTCACATAAATTACCGTTGCCTTAAGCAGTGGCCAAGGATGGAAAGAATCTCAGGTAGGGCTAATTTTAAAAAATGATGCGAAGACAAAATAGTGAAGAGACATTAATGCTTCACATATATGATCCTAAGACAATCACTTAGTAGTTCGATAGAAACAAAAACATATTCAAATATATTTACAACCTAAAACATACCGACGGTGAAGTTTTAATGAAAGTCCTAGGAAATAGCAAAACTATAGTTCTTTATAAAAAATCTTATGTACTTTTTTCAATCGTGACTTTTTAATATCCCTCGGTTAATATAGCAAGTCGTCAAGTCATCAAGAAGACATCATGACATATCATTGCCCAACTCGGTTCTGATCATATTGTTCCCAAGAAAACCCTTGTAATAGTTTTCCTCATCACGAGTAAAACAAATAAACTCAATGAGGCAACAAACCAGCTGAAACATGATGTGCCTTTTAAATCCAAAGAAATTATCTAAAGTATTAAATTCTCCGTGTATGAATGATGAATAGATCAATTATTACTTGTATATGCTCATACTCATAATAAGATCCTTGATAAATCTCTCTAAGATGAGCAATCTTATTCACATGAGTCTCTTGAGCTAAGACAAGAGAATTTCTGAAGCAGCTCTAAAGATATCTTGGTAAAGTGATGGTAAAAATTGACGATAATAGTCTCTAGCAACATAGAAGGTGACCACAGTGTAAAAATAATCAACGTTGACCTCTTGTCTAGAAACTTTTCTTTTCCCCCCATTCTGATACCATTTTATCCATACTTAGGATCGTGATGTAATTGTCTGTGCAAATTGACATCTTCCAATAGGGGCTCTAAATCAGAATCTATCCAATTGAGCAAACATGTCCACATATCCTTAGCAAAATACGTTGACTTAAGTAATACAATTATAATTGTAGATCAATAAAATATACAAAGATAAACTAGAATCATATAACATAATACATAGTATACCTAAAGTTAGTTTTGATCATACCCCATAAGTTGTAAAAAATACCCGCGATTCCTCCTTAAATAACCCACCTAGGATATTATTTAGAGTAGAGCTTTAGTAGATTTAGATTTAGATATTGCAAAGATTTGGTTTTTAACTAGACAAGATCTAGTCCCCGTTTTTGTTTCAAAATCAGTTTTGCCCAGTGTTCATTAAAACAAGCATAACTTTCTCATATGGAGTCCGTTTTCAATGTATGAACGCTCAAATTGTTCAGAAGAAACATGTGCATCTAAAGGTTTTCACCAAAAATCAAGGTAGAGCGGCCGCCCTACCTTACTACTGCATAATGGATCTACTACCAAACTTGTGTTGGGTACATTGTAGGAGTACTCCCTCCGTCCGCAAATAAGTGTACTTTTAGCTTTGTTCTAAAGGCAAACTTTATTAAGTTTGACTAATTTTTTACGAAAACATATCAATATTTATGTCACTTAGTTGATATCATTATATTTATTTTTTAATCTAGTTTCATAATATATCAATTTGATGTACTCCGTCCGTCCAAAAATAGATGTCTTAGGTTTTTTAAATTTTGGATGAATCTATATACTAAATAGTGTCTACATTCATTCAAATTTTGATAATTTTAAGACATCTATTTTGAGACGGAGGGAGTAATATATGTTCCTATATTTCTTTTTAAATTTAATTATGTTTGATTTAAAAAAAAGCTAAAAATACACTTATTTACAGACAGAGGGAGTATGTTAGAATATACGGGTTTGACTAACATCGATCAAGCCCAAAGAAAGAACAGTACGCCTATCCAGTGGATAGGTCAAACAAAGAACGAGTCACATTCATCACTCACGTTAGATGACACCCTCAATGCACGAAAAGAAACACATTCGGCAACAAAAAGGATGACACCATCAACGTGTGACCTGTCAGATTTGCGAGCTCACTCGCAACGTACGAAGACGCAAGCCGCAACCGTATGCCCGAGCCGCCACCTTTCTGCCGATCCACTCCAACCGTCCCGACCACACCGTTCCATTCCCTGTCCATTACACGAGCCGTTCCATCGAAACGTAGCCACCCAAAACCAGCGCGCGCACGGTCGTCGCTCGGGTTGATCGGGTGCGTCGACCTCGTCGCGATCCCTTCCATGGTAAGGTTCCCTCGCCAGTCTCTTCTCTCTCCCGGCGCATAAAACCACGACCACTCCACACTCCCAGCCAAGCCACAAAGCACCCAAGCCCCCCAAAAGAATTGATAAACAAACCCCCGAGCAAATGCCCCGCCCCAGCACCGAAAGCAGCCGCAGCCGCAGACTCGCTCCCTCCCACCAGCGCTGCCGCCCCCGCCGCCGCTGGTAAATAGTGCCAGCCACCCCCACGCTTCATGGGTGCGGCGCGTCCACGGCGCTGGCGGCTCCCCTTCCAACGCAGCGCGCCGTCTTCCCCGTCCGCAAGCAGCAAGTCCTTGCCCGTCCCCTACTCTCCCGCGCGGTCCGCAGCGGCGGCGGCCGAGGCGGAGAGGAAGTGGGAACAGGAGGCTGCGCCGCCGCCGGAGTTCGTCTGCCCGATCTCGGGCGCGCCCATGGCCGACCCGGTGATCCTGCCGTCCGGCCGGACCTACGAGCGCGCCTGCCTCCAGGCCTGCGCGGACCTCTCCTTCTTTCCCCCCGGCGCGGGGTCTGGTTCTGACGCGTTGATACCGAACTCGGCCCTCAGGGCGGCCATCGGCAGCTGGTGCACCCGCTCCGGACGCGCGGCGCCCCGGCCGCCGTCCAAAGAGGCTGCTCGGGAGGCCGTGCTCCGGGTGATGCCTCCTCCGGCTGCTGCGGCGGCGGAGGCCAAGTCTGTTAGGACTCGCAGGGCGGCGATGGCGTGCTCCTCCAACTCGTCCTACTCGTCGCCGGCCTCGGCGGCGTCGACGTCGACCTACGCGTCGTCCTCGGAGATCACCCCCGCGGAGGAGGATGTGGTGGCCACGAAGCCAGTAGCTGAAGAAGTGGCGGTTGACCCGTTGGAGGACGAGGTGGTCTCGACGGTGATGGACGCGGACGAGGACGGGGAGGTCGCGGCGGTGCTGGCCGTCCTCCGGGAGGCCACGAGGGAGAGCGCGGAGCGCCGGCGCGCGCTCTGCACACCGCGGCTGCTCGCGGCGATCCGGCGCGTGCTTCTCATTCCCCGGCACGCCTCCGCGCGCGTCGACGCGACCGCGGCGCTGGTCAACCTGTCCCTCGAGCCGGCGAATAAGGTGCGCATCGTCCGCGCGGGCGCCGTGCCGGCGCTCGTGGAGGTGCTCCGGTCGGGCGGCTCGGCGCCGGAGGCGCGAGAGCACGCGGCCGGCGCGCTGTTCGGGCTGGCGCTCAGCGAGGAGAACCGCGCCGCCATCGGCGTGCTGGGCGCGGTGCCGCCCCTCCTCGACCTCCTCACCTCCCCCGCCCAGCACCCGCGCGCGCGGCGCGACGCCGGGATGGCGATCTACCACCTCTCCCTGGCCGCCGTCAACCAGTCCAAGGTGGCCCGCTTCCCGGGGGCGCCCAAGGCCCTGCTCGCCGTCGCGTCCGGCGCGTCCGAGCCGACGCCCATCCGCAGGCTGGCCCTCATGGTGGTCTGCAACGTGGGCGGGTGCGCGGAGGGCCGCGCCGCGCTGATGGACGCGGGCGCCGTGGCGGCCGTGTCCGGCATCCTCCACGACGACACGCACGTCGCGGAGCTGGAGGAGTGGTGCGTGGCCGCGATCTACGCGCTGAGCCGCGGCAGCCTCCGGTTCCGCGGCCTGGCGCGCGCCGCAGGGGCGGACAAGGCGCTGCGGCGCGTGGCGGAGGAAGGCACGCCGGGGGGCGTGCGGCGCGAGATGGCGAGGAAGACGCTCCGCGCCATGCGGGGCGACCTGGACGACGAGGCGGACCTGACCGGCAGCAGCCTGGAGTGCGGCGACGGCGACGACTGCGGCGGGAGCATCGTGTCGGACGGCCTCATGTCGTTCCGGCGCCGGCAGCGCGACCTCGGGGCGTCGTCGGGCGGCAACACCGCCGAGTTCTGAACCAGTTTCGTTTCCCCATAATCTGTATGTAGTAAAATCGGTTGCCTAGGTTTCACACGGTTATTAGATGTTCGTCGTGACTGTCACTCGAGAATTAGTGTCATTGTGGTTCGTTTCGGAACGAATGAAATGCTCGTGTGCCGGACAAACGGGCGGTTGGGCTGGTTGGTTGGGTGTTGCTTGCAAGCCAGAACATCCTTTGTTCTCTCTCCGTACTTGCACAGCCACTCCCAGTCCCAGAGCACATGACAGGTGGTATTGCTGTTCAGGATTCAGGCAAGATCCATGTGTGTTGTTTCTATCTGTAAATAAAACCGTCTTTGATCCAACTTTCGCTGGATTGCTCAAAGCGTTGCTTCGTTGGCCACTGCTGGCGTAGGGCCAGACCACTGTGCGTCGTCGCGTTGGATCTTTGACGACAGTAGATCTCTGGCAACAGTAGATTCGTATCATGGGCGATTCTGTGCTGATCTATATGGAGGAGACGATGAGCAGACGCATACACACAGCCAGTCGAGGAAATTGCACTATCCACCACCTTCACTACAAGTTTTTGCAAGAATCACCAGTTTTACAACATGTTTGCAGGTTTCACCACCTTTACATCTAATCTGTTGCACATCCCACCAGTTGTTCATTAATCCACCATTTACATTCATCTATTTTCATATGTATCATTGTCTATTTGAACATGCTACATTATCTCAGTCTAATTATTGTATAACACATTTTATAATTTTTGGATCAAAATTAAGTCAATCGCTATACATAAAGCATAAAAATGTATTTTTTTACACATAATTATTTTTCTTTAATTTATTTAGTTTGACATGATTATTTGTTTTGTAGAAATGAACATATAAAATATTCGTGAATATACATCCATATTTCATATAAAATTGATCTATTACAACCTAGAGTGCACACACAAAACAAACCATTTTTGGATGGATAAACATTTTTATTTCATATTAAATTGATCCATTACAGCCTAAAGTGTTTTAATGAATTTTGTGCATAAACCTGGAGCATTGTCATATACTCTCCCTGTTTCAAAATATAAGATGTTTTAGCTTTATGAAGGAAATGTATCTAGATTTGTTTTAATGTGTAGGTTCATTCAAGTTTAGAGTGAATCTACAAACTAGAACAAGTCTAGATACATTTGCTTTACAAACCTAAAACATCTTATATTTTGAAACAGAGGGAGTATGATCTAAGAATCACTTTTGTTGTCAACTAAACTACTAATTAATGTATTAGCGAATAACTGGTGGAATGTGCAACAGATTAGATGTAGATGTAGTGAAATCTGCAAAATAGTTGTAGAAGTGGTGATCCTTGCAAACGCTTGTACAAAAGGTGGTGGAAACTGCAATTTCCTCCAGCCAGTCGGCAGTTCGCGCGACTCGTCCACCACCCGGCCACGTACTACATTTTTTCCCAAATGCGGACCAATCGATTCGTGCACCTAAATAATGGCTCGCTCGTCACTGTAGTGAGTTTGATAATCTGTGATGATCTTCATCCACGCATCTGGACATGGGTTTCTCTTCTCCCGGTTAAAATGGCGAGACCGTGAAGAGTCGAGACTGACAGTGAGGCCATGCCTGTCTCTGGCCTGCTAAAGATAATGGATGTGGTACTGCTGTCTGCCTGCCTTGCCTTTCCATGTAGGACCCTACCCCCCGTGGGAACTTGACCTTTTGCATCGTCTCCATGCCTTGCGTGATTCCTCCATGCCGCCTCTGCTTTTTCTGGAAGTATGGCGACGAACCATTCTTAACTCAAGTAGTAGTAGGAGTATTTCGCTCCGGATTATCCTCCATCTTTAAATTGAGCATCTTTTGGTTAGTACATATTTGTGCCATCGCCGCCGAGGTCTTTATTTCGTCCATGAAACTGGACTACTGGTGTTGCCATATTCTCCAACACGGTCAGGTTGATTAAACCCCAAATCATTTGGTGAAGGTAGGTAGAGTCCAATCAGTCCATAACAAAAGATGATCTGCAGGACACAAAACTGGTGATATAGAGAAGGGGATGGAAAAGGTAGACATTATTTAGGACGATGCATGGCCGGCCGGCCGGCAGTCCTCCGATGTCAACGCTGGGCAGGTTGGTGCCATGTGAGGCGGTCAGAGTAGGCAGGCTGATTGGCGACGTGCTATTGTTATCGATGCTGACCGAACTTAGATTAAGCTACTACTAGTACTAAGCTGGTGTACTTAGCTTTGCTTCGTGGAGGTACAGTTTTGGTGGCTGGACCCGTTCGTTGCAATGCTTTGTTTGAGGTGCAAGTAATGGCCTGCTTACATTACATGGGAGTTTTTCGATTGGTTAAATCTACTTGCCTCGAGGCTTTGAATGTGTTGGCAAGTAAGCGCTTGCGATAGGGCAATGAGGCCGTGATTGTTGTTGTCTTGTTGGTGAAGAGTCAACACATTCTCAATCTGGTTCTGTCTTGAACGACGACGGTTTTAGCTTGTCAGGTCATTCACCGTCACGCAGACAATGGGTTTACGCCGCCGTTGGGCATCAGCAGTCACCAGTCAGCCCTGCGAACGCTCTTCGTGCAGGTCCGGATGCGAGATGAAGGGGTCAGCTGATGCGTGACGCCAGAGGCGTACGCCGGGCCGTCGCCGTTGGCACGTCGCGAGCCGGCCCCGAGCTACTAGCTACTCCGACCTACCGGCGCCGAGGCACGCGCGTGCGCGTGCGCTTGGGAGATCCTTTCGAAATTCAATTCCATCGGACTGTTCGGGCGATTCGCACCAACCTGTCGCGTCAGACTAGCAGGTAGCAGCTCGGGGAAGTACTCCCTATCCCTACTCCTTCACGACGCTGCATTCTGACCTGGTGCAGAAGAACGCGTGCAAGGAACCGTCGGACACTCAGACTGGATATCGTCGAGCAGTGATCAAGAGCTGAAGAGAGTGCCCGTCGACAGCGATTTTTGTCACGTGAAGCGCTCGAGCAGTGTCAGACAGAGAAAGGGTATTTCGAAATAAAAAAAAGGGAGAAATCTACAGCCTTCCATTTCGTTTGTTGTACTGGAAGTCTGAAACAGTGGAGACATTTGCCGTACCATGAAATACAATTTGAGTTCATTTGGAAGCCCCTATGTCCCACTCCCACAGGCCACAACACCGGAACGGTGGCCGGAGGGGCAATCTCAAGAGATGATAGTTCATAATAAAAAAGAACACTTGCAAAAAATAAATAGAGTGGATTATTGGAACCTTGCAGCAGGATTGGGTCGTTGCAGCACAATTGGGCCATCTACTGAGAGCAGTCCGCTACGATATACTAATTGTGTTCCAATCGCTAATCCTCTATCCAGGTAGACCGGGCCCAGTCCGACGGTTCGACCGCGCGTCGGCGTCGGCATCGGCCCAGGGCTTCAAGCAAATATCGCCATGTTTCCTCCGAAAAATATTTGCCATGGAGCAAACAAACGCCACGCATATAAAAAACAAAAAACAAAAAACAAAAAAACGCCACGTCACGGCCGACGCGGGCGCCCCGTTCCCAAAGCAAAACGACTCGCAACCGAAGCCGTCTCGCCGAAGGCAAGGCGCCTCCAGATCAGACCGGACTAATCCCGAAGCCCAAAACAGAAGAGGACGCGGCATCACCATCACGTTCTTCTTCTTGCAGCTGAAGAAAGGCCGAGGAGCAAACCGCGTCGGCAACGGCAACCTCGACCCGAAGCTATAAAAACTACTACACCCTCGCCTCACCGCGATCACACACAAAGCCATCGCGTCAAATCCACCGGACCGGTTGCATCGACCAACACGCAAGAAACAGAGCACGCGCGGCGGCAGAGGAAGGAAGAGGAGCTAGCGGCGATGGCGCGGCGGGGCACGGAGGCGTTCCCGGACCTGGGCGCGCACTGCGACAGGGAGGACTGCAACCAGCTCGACTTCCTGCCCTTCGGCTGCGACGGCTGCGGCAAGGTCTTCTGCGCGGAGCACCGGACGTACCTGGGCCACGGCTGCGCGCGCGCCGCCGACCAGGGCCGCACCGTCGTCGTCTGCGAGGCCTGCGGCGACGCCATCGAGCGCACGGGGAAGAAGACGGACGCGGAGATCCTGGAGGCGCACGCGCGGTCGCGCAGGGGATGCGACCCGGCCAGGAAGCGCAAGCCGCGCTGCCCCGCGCGCCGCTGCAAGGAGACGCTCACCTTCTCCAACACCAGCGTCTGCAAGGGGTGCGGCCAGAAGCTGTGCCTCAAGCACAGGTTCCCCGCGGACCACGAGTGCGACACGCGCGTGTCGCCCGCGAGGAGGGCCGGCGACTGCGGCCGGGACGCGCAGAAGATTAATAAGGACGGCGGCGGGTGGGCGCTGCCGCCGTTGGTACGGAATTTCAGGATGTTTTGACTTTCCTACTACTATGTGGAAAATTATTACAGTATGATATGACAGTTGTGCGAGCTTGACAGCCTTGGAAACTGAATTGGGGAAACAGTTCAGACGAATGGCTGCAATTCATGGATGGAATGTTTAGTTTCATTCGGTCTGGGATGTTCCTACTTTCCCTTATGTGTATTTCCATTCTGTGTGGAGTGTTCTTTTTGTTGTGCAATTGGTGTTTAATGAAGAATCAAGTTCAAATTCACTCACTCTCAAAATACAAAAAAGTTCAACTCACTAATAAGGCTTTCCATCGGTTTAGAGTTAAATTAACTTAGCATTATAACTGATAATAATGATGCTATATTGAAAATACAGAAACTAGCTCACCTACAAACGTGTAAAATCCTTCAATCTAAAGGTTTCCCGTCTTTTGTGTGCGTGCATTAAAGGATTTTAGCAGATAACCATAACTTTTATGGTAGTTTGTAGGTTTGTCACGGCATCCAAATTCCATGGTTAGATTTTTTTTCATGAACCGAGGCATATCCTAGCTTGGACCTGACAAAGCCTCGTATTAAAATTAAAGAATTCAAAAATCAGGAGAAAGAAGCAATTCAAAGTACCCTACAACAGTAATCTGTGAAACTCTACGGTCATGTTGCCCAGCGTTTTGAAGTTTTGAAAATTTCAGTTACTGCAAGTATCAATAAACAAGTCAACATTTATTATGAAACCTAAAAGCTTCTAACTAAACCATCTGACCCAAGCAAATTATGATTTTTAAAAGCTCATTTTGACCATTTTAGTGAAGGTTTTGCAACTTTATATTTTCTAGCCAAATTTGTTTATCATTTGAAAGTACTGCAAAAATGAAATGACAACCCAAGTTTGATACAAGAAAAAGCCTAAAATGAACCGGTTGATTTGCCAACATGGCCAAAACGGCTTAAATTACGAGATTTTGGGTATGTGAAACAACATAATGCAACTTTTGTTGATTGTGAAAATAAAACTCTCCGGTTGTGTGATCTGTGAAACCTGGCATTAACAATTATGTTTTTTGAGAGATTTAGCTGACTAAAACAAAGTCTATGAGAAAGGACAACAATTGTTCAAGCAATCTTAAAAAATATCAATAAACACTAATAAAACGTTATACATCAAAGCACACCATGACGATGAAGGGGAGGAAAGAGGAGACGTCTCAAGGATAGTAGTGAAGAGGGCGAGGATGGACATTTTGATGGATGAAAGAGATGGTGTAAGCGTAGAAGTGAGGTATAAGTCGGATCCCGCTTATACCCTAGTAACAGGCGCCATGTACTAGGTGGCATAGTGCAAGAGGGAGATGATGTGTGAGGGCCTGTTTGGAATTTGAAATCACAAATGCGGGGGACGCCAGAGGGATGAGACGTATTTTTAGCTCAGAAAGATACACAAACCAAGAAAAAAGAATTGATGGCTCAGATAATCTATACTCCCTCCGTCCTAAAATAGATGTCTCAAATTTGTTAAAATTTAGATGAATCTAGACACTATTTAGTATATAGATTCATCCAAATTTTAAAAAACCTAAGACATCTATTATTGGACGGAGGGAGTATATTAAGTTGTGCAAGTATAAAATTAGCTTCGCTCGAATAGGTACGTGCATACATACAAGTCAAACTTTACACAGGAGGGAGTACATTTTTTGACCATTTAATTTAGATTCTACAAGTATAATTACAAAATGTCATTATAATTTTCTTTTCTTACATTCCTGCGAAACAAAGTTTTTATATTGTTAGAATCAACCGTTTTACATGGTTAGATTTACATCACCCCTACCATTTTATTAGTGATATCAAGAGATGCAGATTTCTCTTTGCAAAAACAGAGGTGTAGTTTGAAGAAAAATTTCGAAAACAAAAAGATACCTAGCAAGAAAGTTTATGACATAATGGGTATTACAATCTTGCAAGAAAGATACCGACGTTTATCCTCTATCACAATAGTAAGTTCAGCTACTACTAAAATCAACCCAGATAGTATAATCTCATTTCACTGTTCCCCAGACTTCTCTTGCTTCCTCGTCTTGCCCCAATTCATAAGTCCACATGTCATTGTTATCATTTTTCACCGTGGTGTCTGCATCCCTCGAGTTTGGAATGAAGGTTAGTTCACCGTCCCATTGAGCTAGGTCAACATGGACGGTCTCAGGCCAATGGTGGAACCTAGGGAGGAATATTTTATTGTGCATCCACTTGATGTTAGTCTTCTTCATCATCGTCGACAATGTGCAGGTGAACAAGGACCTTCCCTCTAGGCTCTCTATCTTGTCCCACTCCATGGTACACTCGTTGAGCTTCACAACGGTTACGGGCGTCCCACGACGTCCGACGAGGACCGCCATGAGCTCGTGTTGGTCGGACTCGACCAAGTAGCTTTCGTAGCATTCGAACCCGAAGCTATTGGGTTTCTCGAGAATTTCAAGGGAGCCACATGGAGAATTTTAAAGGTGAATTAATTCAATCTTTGAGGCTTTCCCCTCCATGCACTCTCTCTCCCTGTCTTGCAACAGTGGCCCCAAGTAAGAGCTGCTTGCGTAAGAGATTGCTTCGCTATGACACACAATCATGCTATGGAGATTCCGGCCAGAAGATCTACTTCCGCGCTCTCAGCTGGATCAGAGAACCAGGGGTCATCGTCGGGCACCAGACACGTGCAAAACCACAGAGGTGCTGCCACTCGTGGCACCTGGATTATCGTGCGAAGAGCAACGCGACCTTGAGGTCGGCTACATCGTTAGACTACATCATCCACATTCCATGAACATTAAACGCTTTTGGTCTTTAAGGATATGTCACCGAAACCTTCTCTGTTATAACATTATTTCCAGATAGATCTGGGCATATGGTGTTGCTCTCAGGGCCGGTCCTAAAATTTCGGGGGCCCGGGGTGAAAATAAAATTTTGGGCCCCTTATTATAATTTTTTTGCATATATGAGATGATAAAAAATAAATATTATAAGTATACTCCAACTATAATATTCATATAGAAATAACAACGTTTACATGATACCTTAAAATTTCCTCCGAAAATTTCTATAAGCAAAGTCCGAAAATTACAATGAAACTTAAACGGAAAAAAGTTTAGAAACATGAGAAAACAATCATGATTACCGCTGAAACACAATTTTAGTCTAGAAGAAAAATCGCAAGAGATAATTTTTTTTAGAATAAGCAGAAACAATGTTTAGAAACATGAGGAACAAAGTCATAAAAAATATAAATCAAATTTAAACATGATAGAAGATAAAGAAAAAATAAAATTGAACGGAAAAGAAGAAAAACAGGGAAAATGGTGAAAGGGAATGAAACAGAAAGAAAATACGTAATAGAACTTATGTAATAAAATAAAATAAAATAAAATAAAGGAAAGAGATATTGGTTGATGTGTTGAAAAGAACCCGTCTCCTATGTCTCTGATCGGTATGCCGATACCTTTTTCGTGTGGATGTGAAGATTGATAGTCTGATAATACTCGACGCTACGTTCTCTAAACAGGTCTAGCCTATTACCGATTTTTTTAGCAAAACCGTACTAGGAAACGCTCGCGCGCTAGCGAGCAGTTTACTGGAACTCGGGAAACGAACGGGGCGATCGATGAATCGATCAATGTCTCGGACTGGCCACTAGGAGTCGAGCGTCGCCCACAAGCCCAATAAAAAAAATCTTTTATATGTATACTAGGTTTATAATTTTTTGGTCCCCTAATTTTTTTAGGCCCGGGGCGGCTGCCCCGCCAGTCCCCCCAAAAGCCGGCCCTAGTTGGGCTAGTTAAGAAAAAATATTGCTTTCTGCTGCAAACCCCAACATATTGCTCTATTAGCGACATTCTAATGGTATGATTTCTATCACTGGTAACTGAGTCCCATCTTAGGTTTATCTTGATCTCCACCATCTCTATTAGTAGTATCTGATATCGTTGAGGCGTTGACTACTTTACTCTTGTCGTCTATTCTCAACTCCTCGTAGTATACCTCCTTCTCCGTCTTCTTGGTTTGGAATAACATTAACATTACCTAGGTTACACTTTTAAATTACTATTTTTAATGTTTGAATTTTTGTGAATAGGCCCTTGATATTAAAAGAAACATCGAACAATACAAAACATCTCAAGAAAAACGAAAAATACAACGAGATCCTTGAGAAGCCTTCATCTTCAACCTCCATACAGTGTCAACGGCGCGGCCCCGCTGCCACTCCTCCCTGAGCTAGCCTGACGTTGTTGGTTGCGGACGGAAAGTCGCCGAACGGGTCAAGAAGACCATATCTGCTCCGCAAACAAAGAAGAATGATAAACTTTCCATGAAACTCCTTGACGATCCGAAGATCCACACATCCAGAAGATCCCCGCAGATTGCCAGCGGCGCTGACGAGAGGTGAGGAGGCTAGCCGCCTGTGCATGCGTGGGAGGAGGAGGGGAATGGTTCGGGTCGTGAGTCTTGTCTTCATGTTTCAATTTTTGAACAGGGATCAAGTGTGATGAGAATTTACGAGAACTTATTAGTAATTCACTCTAATGTAACCTATATGTTGCTAAGTCTTTGATCTTGAGATCACTCAAATCAGATGTATTTACACTATAACGTCCTATTTCATTCTTTGACGATTGAGTTTATAAAGTGTGCTGAATTTTTGTCTCTAAACTAAATATAATGTGCAATGTCTTTCTTTGTCAACCCCTGTTAATTTATAAAGTGATATTAAGTTTAAGAACCTCCATGAAACTTGTTACGACAAATAATCTTTTAAAAGTAGTGTTCATGTTAATTTACAATTTTGATGGTCGATGGTAGAAGTGCATAGTAACTAGTGGTCTCGAATGCTCAAGTACAAAATTAGCTCTGGTAAGTAGTCCTTTGAATACATAGGAGTCCAGCTTTACATGAGAGATTTGACTTTTTTTTGTATCATTTAATTTATAGATTATACAAGTCGGTCCACACAATCTTACTATAATTTTCCGTTGCTATATTGTTAGAATCAACCGTTTTATGTATTAGCTCTTACATCGTCCCCTGTCATGTGATTATTAAAAAAAAAGATGAAAGAGTATCTAGAGGAAATAGACACTACTCATATATAGGAGAAGCTAAGATTTGACCTTAGGCTATCTCACACACTACCTCTTGTGCTAGCCAGAAGAACCCCAAGTATTTCTCTATAGTGTGATTATTAATAATGATATCAAGAGATGCAGTTTTTTCTTGGCAAAAGAAGAGCGTTGTAGTTTGAAGTAAAATTTGAAAACCAAGAAGAGACCGTAGCGACAAGTTTACCTCTCATAATGTTTCTACACTGGGCATTACAATTTTGCAAGAACATACTGACGTTAATCCTATATCACTATAATGAGTCAGCTACTACTAAAATCGACCCAGATACTATAATCTACTTTCGCTGTTCCCCAAAATTCCTTAGCTTCCTCACCTAGTCCAAGTTCATAAGTCTGTGCAATCTTTCACTGCGGTATCTACGTGCCTCGAGTTTGGCACAAAGGCTAGTTCACCGTCACGGGGAACGAGGTCAACATGGACTGTCTTAGGCCAATGTTGGAACCTTGGGAGGAACATCTTATTCTGCATCCACTTGATGTTTGTGTTTTTCATCGTCGTCGATAATGTGCCGGTGAACAAAGACCTCCCCTCCAAGCTCTCTATCTTCTCCCACTCCATCGTACGCTCGTTGAGCTTTATGACGGTTACCGGCGTCCCACGACGTCCGACGAGGACGGCCATGAGCTCATGTTGGTCAGACTCAACCAAGTAGCTGTCATAGCATTCCAACCCGAAGCTGTCGGGTTTCTCGAGAATTTCAAATTTCTCATCGTGCATTTGCTGATCATAGACCGCGAGCCCTCCGTCTTGTCCGAGCAGGTAGAGCAAGCCGTTGTGGAAAACCGGGTTACAGTCCGGCGAGGCTGGAAACTTTGCATCATCTTCGTCAAACCATGTGTATTCCCAGTCCCCCAATTCGCCCATATGGTTTCGGACGCAGCGGGCGATCTCCAGCACGCCAAACGACGTGCTGATACCGAACATGCTCTGCACTCCGTCATAAACGACCAAGTCGAAACTTGTACAAGCAGTGATCGGTGGCAGCTCGCCGACGTCACCCGCCAGGAGTTCAGCGGTGATTATTTTGTGCTTCACGCATAGCGTCAGGTGACCTCCAGTGGCGGAGCAGATCTTGGCGCCCGGCGTGTTCAGCGTGGACGCGATCTCAAAGTTCTTATCGTAGTAGGGGCTGTAGTACCGCACGTTGGTGGTTCCGACGTCGGCGGCGTTGAAGAGAAGAGGCGTGATCCACACCGGGTAGAACGGTGGCGACACGGCGTGTGCAGCTTGCCATTGTCGGCACGCCAAGCCGAAGCTCGGGTGGCTCGACCACCGCAGATACTTCAGGACATGGACCAGTACGTCCACAGGGAGAGACGACCAATCTCGTTCTTGCAATGTCGCCGTTTCCATCTGGTAATATATCTAATCAACGTGAGCTCGAATATGCGCGGGGCTTAATGTTCTTAGGACTCGTCCGACACGAAAGGCTACCATAAATAATTGTCTGACTATAACCTGTCAAATTAAGGGGTCTCCCTTCGGTAGTTACGGCCAGAGTCCTTTTTTGACAATAGTTATGGCGAAAGTCCTAGTACGATACATCATATCATCACGGGACTAATTACAATACGAATACCGACTACATGATCGAACTTATATACTTATATAAGATCAAGCCCAAAGTAGTAGCGGCAGCGCAAGCGAGGACGCGCACCCTGGCAAATCAAGCAAACACGTATATCAGAGGTATGTATATATATGAAGCATTCGTTTTAGAGTAAAGAAAACTTGAGATAGTTAAAATTGGACATTCTAGTTCTATTAAATTAACTTTTGCTTTTGCGGGCTATGCGAGTTGCCACTTGCAACCCTAGCAGTAGCAATCGAGGTGTTAGATTATTCGGATATATTTACTAATTCAGATGAGACTGTTTTCCTAGGAGTATTTTGTAAACCAATGTTAATCTTACGATTTTTAATCTAGACTAGATCCAGCTTCTTGTAGAAAAGCTCAACCACAATTGATATCTACTCCCTCAGTTTAGAAATATATGTTTTAGATTAGTAAAGTTAATGTATCTAGACATCTTCTAGTGTGTAGGTTCAAATGAATCGTTGGTAATGGAACCTTTTAATGGGTTGCAGTTGCAGGACAGAGAGGCGAGGCCAATTAGCTGACTCACCATGACGATGAGCCAAAACCCAAGCGCGAACATGCTGGATCCCAGATGTTCCCCGTTGTTGATGTTTCACTACAATTACGATGATCCTCAAGGTGAAAGTGACGCTGATTCCACTGCGAGCAGCAACGAGGACGAGGTTGAGGACGATGAACAAGGTGACGGTGGAAACCACGAGAACCATGACACTGAGAACAACGACAGTGAGAATGAGCGTGTTGCTGGAAGTAACGAGATAGAACAAAACGGCGACGGTGGCGGCGGCAACGATAATGAGGATGACAACGACGAAGACGATGACCCAAATGATACATTAATTTTCTACAATATAGCAAGCGGGAAGTTGTAAAGCAGGAGACTGCTAGTTGATTTCAAAGACCACTTTTACTGGATAACACCGCAGGGCTGGCTGCTCATGCTGCACCGTGCCTCACATGAGACTTTCTTGTGGAATCCACTCACGAGTCGGAGAGTTAGTCTGCCCCCGGATGAAGAGAAGTTCCTCACCAAGAACGCAACCAGGTGTTTGCTATCGCATAAGCCCACCGACCCCAACTGCGTCGTGCTAGTGGTAAATTGCAGAGACACGGTGTTCTGGTATTGCCATCCCGAAGGAAATCAGTGGTCTAAGCACACGTACCGGTCAAGGATGCTCGGCGAAAAACGCCGTAACGTCATTGACGGAATGAGTAGGATTGTAGCAGTTGGAGGCAAATTTTACGCGCATTTGTTCAGATATTTGATTGGTACTATTGTGACACTCGAGTTCACGCCGAATGCGAAATTTACAAGAACTCCTGTAGGTGATATGTCAAATCATGTGTACCCCTGCGCACATTCTTTCCTGGTAGAATCTTGTGGGGAGATATTCAGCCTAACCTTCCACCAGACATGCTTCATTGATATGGTTTTGCATATTGCTGTTCACAAGCTTGATACAGCAGCAAGGGACTGGAAGAAGGTGGAGACACTTGGCGATAGGGTGTTCTTCGTCAATTTCAGGCACTTTGGAGTATCACGAAGTGCAGAAGAAGTCGGTTTGAAGGGAAATTGCATTTACTTTTTGTTGAGTTTACAGTTTGTACATTTGTATTTGGTATAATTATGTACTCTATTGTAAATTGTAAATGTCAGAAGGGCTAGAGTGTAAAAAGAAGATAAGATAAGGAGAGGAGCCGGAGCTCTAGAAGCTGCTCTAGTTCTCAGAAGTCTATTCCAAAACTGTAACCTGATGTATGAACTCCTCTCTAAAATCTTAGTTGATTTACAGTCAAATTCATGTGTTTCTTGAGGGATTACAACATGGTATCAGAGCAATCGGTCTGGGACTCAGATTTGATCTAATTTCTGTTAGATTTGCTGGTCGTCGTGGCGTGTCCGCCTTTGTGCGCCGCAGCCATCTTCGTCAAGGTCGTCGCCGTCCTCGACGCGTCTTCTTTGTGCGGCATCGCCGTCGTCCTTGGTACCACGCCGCATCGTCCTCGAACTGTGCGGCGTTGCCTTTGTGCTGTCTCATTGCCGTCGTCGTGCTGTGCCGGTCTGAAATCTGAAGCCGTTCAAGAGCTGTGCACAGTTGGAGCTGCACTCACCCGGCTGTGAACCTCTCAGGTACAAATCTGTTCAGTCCAGAAGCATTTGGTGCATTGAATCTTGTTGATCTGTGGTAATTCGGTGGAGAGGATTTGGACTGTTTTGTTTGCTAAATCCTGTGTCAAGCTGTTGTAGCTGTTCGGTTTTTTGAAGAATACGTTGTACCGTTCAGTTCAGTGGTCATGGGAGAAAACAATAGAGATTCTGGTATTGAGAAACTGTGTGAGAGCATGCAGCGGATGCTAGCTCAGTTAATGGAACATGCACAAACAAAATCAAGCACTGTGTCAGATGTGATGAAGATCAGTATAGAACCAAATCCGGTTAAATTATCTGGTCCAGTTGATTATTTCAGCTGGGCACGCAATGCCACTTTGATCCTGGAGGCACATGGTTTGGAGAAATTCCTGAAAGCAGATGAGGAAAAGCCCGGAGAAGTCACACAAGATCAATGGGACCAAAACCGGAAGCGTGTCATGGTGTTGTTGCTCAGTTCGATGGAGAAGACTGTGAGGGAACAAGTTGAAGGGTTTGAGTCTGCAGCTGAGGTGTGGACAAGTATTGAAAAACAATTCTCAGGGAAATCAAACAAGATGCAAGTCAGTAGGATTTTTCATGAACTGAGACATATCAAGCAAGAGCAGAAGAGAGTGACTGAATACGCAGGAGAAATTAAGAAGCTATATAGAGACCTAGAGTATTTTAGACCATTTAAAGTACATGATCCTAGGGATATCTCACTCCTTCGTGAGTGGTTTGAACCATTGCTGGTTCAGACATTTCTTGATGGCCTGAACTCTGAGTTCAATTTGCGTCGCCATCTCATACAAGCCATGACAGATTGGCCTACACTCGACCAGACCATTGCTAGTATACTTGAGGAGGAAACAAGATTGTCAAATCAGATCACAGCTCCACAAGAAAATATTGACAATCGGGCTGCACTATCTCCAGCTAATAAAATTCAATCAGGAAATGGTCGAGTAGGTGCTCCCAGAATTGACTATGCAAAGAGGACTAGGGTCGTGTGTGATCATTGCAAAAATCCAGGTCACGTGAAAGGAAAATGTTTTGATTTGGTTGGTTACCCTCTTGGATGGCAACGTAAACCATATAGCGGGTTTACTCGTGGTGGTAATATGAGAAGTACCGATTGAGCTCAGTTCACCTCATCTAGAGAAGAACAATCTGTAGTTACAGCCCATGCATTGGAAGAGTTTAAGGCAAAGCTTATGGCGACTAACGCAGCAGGCCCTTCCGAGACTACTCCTGATGCTCATACTGGAAAAGGGTCGAATCAGATGTTAACATCATGGATAATTGATTCAGGGGCTACGAATCATATGACAGGCTCATCTAAGTTTTTTTCTACATATATTCCACGATCTGGAAGAGATAGAGTACGCATAGCTGATGGTTCCTCGGCTCCAATTATGGGCTCTGGGAACATCACATGTACTCCTACTCTTCCATTGAGCCCTGTCTTACATGTACCAAATTTTCCAGTGGACCTCTTGTCGGTTAGCTCGATTACAAAGTCGCTTAATTGCAGGGTATCTTTTGAACCCTATTCCTGTATATTTCAGGACCTGAAGACAGGAAGACTTCTTGCGACTGGAGTTGAGGATCAAGGCCTCTACTACCTCAACAATGCCCAAGATCCGTATGCACTCAATGTGAAGGGTATTTTATCAACCAATGAATTACTCTTAATGCATTATAGACTAGGGCACATGTCGTTCCAAGCCCTTAGTCGTATATTTCCATCTCAAGTTAAAAGTCATTATAAAGAGAAGCTTGTGTGTGATGTGTGTGAACTGGCTAAACACACTAGAACCAATTATCCAAGTAGTAATGAGAGAAGTAAGTCACCTTTTGATGTGGTGCATTCGGATGTATGGGGTCCATCGGTTGTAACTACCCTCACAAGGGATAGATATTATGTGACCTTCATCGATGGTTTTAGTAGGTGCACATGGTTATACCTCTTAAAGCATAAGTCTGAAGTACTGTCTGCTTTCAAAGATTTTTTTAATATGGTGCGCAACTAGTTTGGCACAAATGTGAAAATATTACGCTCCGATAATGGTACAGAATATGTCAATGGTGAATTTAGTAACTTCTTGTCTACCTATGGTATTATACATCAAACCACGTGTGTGGATACTGTAGAACAAAATGGGGTGGCAGAGAGAAAGAATAGACATTTACTAGAAGTTGCTCGAGCTCTCATGTTTATGATGAATGTGCCAAAATTCCTTTGGGGAGAAGCAGTCAAAACTGCTGCCTATCTAATAAATCGTATGCCTTCTAGAGTTCTGGGGCATAAGACTCCAATTGAATGTTTGTATGGCTCTAACTCATTTATTGTGCCACCAAAAAATATTTGGGTGTACATGTTTTGTTCATGATTACAGGAGTTCGGCAGGAAAACTCGATCCAAGAGCCATCAAATGTATCTTTGTGGGCTATTCTCCTACAAAAAAGGGGTATCGGTGCTGGTCTCCTTCTGAAAGGAAATTCTTTGTGAGTATGGATGTTACCTTTAATGAAAATGAACCATTCTATTCCTTAAAAGGAAATGAAAATTATACAGGTAGCAAGGGGGAGAATATCATAAAAGAGAGCAATGATAGGGGAGCTGTAATGGTACCTATTGTGGATATCATGCGCTCAGAAGATGAAACAGAGGGGGAGAAAACTGCCAACATGAATGAAGGTGATAACAGTACATTAATACCTGAAACATATGAAAATCTTTCAGGTCAACAAGGGATAGAAGTAGATGATGGGGGCGATGTACCTTTGGAAGTTGAAGAAGGAACTGTTAATCAACCACAAGTACTAGAGGAGGTTCCAACAAGTGAAGAAATGGCCCATGATGAGGATGATGCTGAAGGTACTGAAACACATACACCATCCTCTAGTACTCAAATAAGTGATGAACCGATTGCGTTACGAAAGAAAAAAAGAATAGTAGATGTACCTGCGCGGTTGAAGGATTGTGTAGGATATAAACACGATCTTGCAAAATATGTTTCATATGATAGATGTACTTCTTCTTTTAGGAGCTTTATTGCATCCTTGGATTCTACATCAGTACCTAAAGATTGGAAGGATGCAGTGAATGATCCTAAATGGAAGGCAGCAATGTTGGATGAAATGAATGCTCTAGAAAAGAATAATACGTGGCAATTGGTAGAATGGCCAAAGGGCAAGGAACCCGTCGGTTGCAAATGGGTTTATACTATCAAGTATAACCCTGAGGGTAAAATAGAAAGGTATAAAGCTCGGTTGGTGGCCAAAGGCTACACACAAACTTATGGTGTAGATTATGAGGAAACATTTGCCCCTGTAGCAAAAATGAATACCGTAAGAACTTTGATATCTTGTGCAGCTAATCTTGATTGGAATTTATTTCATATGGATGTAAAAAATGCATTCTTGCATGGGGACCTTCAGGAGGAAATTTATATGCATATACCACCTGGTTTCAGCACAGTAAAAACTGAAGGAAGGGTCTTGAAACTCCGTCGTTCACTATATGGCTTAAAACAATCTCCTCGTGCATGGTTTGATCGATTTAGAAAAGCTATGCTGAAATTGGGTTTCAACCAGAGCAATGCTGACCATACTTTATTTTATAAAAGATGTGACGGGAAACTCACAATATTAATTGTCTATGTTGATGATATTGTTATTACAGGAGATGATGATCACGGTATTGAAAAGGTGAAGAAACATTTGATGAATGAATTTGAAGTCAAGGATCTAGGACAAATGAGGTATTTTCTTGGAATTGAAGTCTCACGAAGCTCAAGAGGTATCTATTTATCTCAAAGAAAATATGTGCTAGATCTATTGTCAGAAACTGGAATGTCTGGGTGTCGTCCAGCATTAACACCAATTGAACAAAACCACAAATTGACTAGTGAATCCGGGGAACCTGTTGACAGAGAGCAATATTAGAGACTTGTTGGTCATTTGATCTATTTATCACATACTCGTCCTGATATAGCTTTTGCCGTGAGCGTGGTGAGTCAGTTTATGCATAATCCTAAAAGTTTCCATATGGATGCAGTAAATCGGATACTTCGGTACTTAAAGGGGTGCCCGGGTCGAGGCTTATTGTATAAGTCAAGTGGCAATCTACAAATAGAATGTTATACCGATGCTGATTGGGCTGGTTCATTAGATGATAGAAGATCTACATCAGGATATTGTACGTTTGTTGGAGGAAACTTAGTTACTTGGCGTAGTAAGAAACAAAATGTTGTTGCAAGGTCCACTGCAGAAGCGGAATTAAGAGCTATGGCTCATGGAGTATGTGAAGCCTTATGGCTAAAAATCTTACTGTTGGAGTTGGGTCTATTTCAATCAAGACCTTTGATGATGTATTGTGATAATAAGGCTGCACTAGATATAGCACATAATCCAGTTCAACACGGTAGAACAAAGCACATAGAAATTGACCGACACTTTATCAAAGAGAAACTAGACCAAGGTATAATATGTATGCCTTATGTGAGCTCTTCAAACCAACTAGCAGATATTCTAACCAAAGGCCTAGCTGAAAAGGTTTTTTCTGGCTTATGTAGCAAGATGGGGTTATATGATGTGTTTGCCCCATCTTGAGAGGGAGTGTTGAGTTTACAGTTTGTACATTTGTATTTGGTATAATTATGTACTCTATTGTAAATTGTAAATGTCAGAAGGGCTAGAGTGTAAAAAGAAGATAAGATAAGGAGAGGAGCCGGAGCTCTAGAAGCTGCTCTAGTTCTCAGAAGTCTATTCCAAAACTGTAACCTGATGTATGAACTCCTCTCTAAAATCTTAGTTGATTTACAGTCAAATTCGTGTGTTTCTTGAGTGATTACAACACTTTTTGAGGCATGGTGACAAGGGATTGTATGTTCACGACACGGAGCAGGGAAGCACAACTATGTACAATCCCGGTCAAGACTTGCAAGATGACGTGGCGCCTGAAATGTTGATGGTTCTGTCTGTCATGAGTGTGACTTCTTTTTCTCCTTGATCAATATATAGATAGTATAGTCCGGGCATAGTCTGTATCAAAGGCATAGTCTACATCCAATGGTTTGCTATTGTGGTGGAATTTTATACCTCCGTCTCAATGTAGGACTTTTACAGTACCCAGAAATTAACATGGGCCGTCTATTTTTCCTCATCGAATGGCTAGTATGGTTTAGTACTCCACTAATAGTTCATGGAGTACTAGCTTGAAAAATCAGGGAGTACCTTGATTTAAAGGGCAAAAGCAGAATCAGAGAATTTTTATTGAATCCAATTCCAGTTTTGGTGACGGGAGCTCGGATTTACCAAGTGAGTTCTACACGCCCGTCGCAGGCGAGGAGCCGACGCATGAGCCTGATGACATGAATACGCCTATGCTGGGAAGGTTGGCCGAGGTCTCGACCTCCGTCACCACCAAGGTCGTCCATCGCCATCGGGTCTTCCTAACGCCGCCATTCGCCCCACACGAGCTGCTCCGTATTTCTTCACGACTACCTACTCGTACGTGCTGCTGTGTTAAATTACAGCAATCATACGTTGAGATATGAATATCCTGAACATTTTTTTTTTTGAAAATGAGCGCTTTATTACTTATAGCAATGTTTACACCCGACCTCTGCATAGCTAGGATGCACACAGCCGATCAACCACACGACAATAAGGAAACCAAGTTACAAAAATTACAATAGTAAGAAAGCTAAATCCTTGCCCGAACTATGCTGTATCTAGCCTCAAGTCACGCTGCCATCTATGTCGGGAGAAAATATCCCTCGCCGTGTCCTCCAATCACGTACACCCCTCCATAAATAAATCGCGAAACTCCATACACTGAAGAGTAGTCCATGACCGGAGGATAGCCGTGGCACGGTAGATAACCTGCAGAGTAGAGCAACAAATGTCATTGAAAATCCTATCATTTTTACATAGCCAAAGCGACCAAATTATGGCAAGCTCTCCCACCCTAAACAAAGTCCCATATTTATCCTCAATCCCATGCAACGAATTACCAAACACATTGGTAACCGAACGAGGAGGAGATAAACCAGAGGCTACTTGGATGATTGACCATATAGCTCGAGCGAATTTATAGTGGAAGAATAAATGTTTGATTGTCTCGTTGTGGTGACAAAACACACATTAAATACTTCCATGTCAATTCCTCTTGACAAGATTATCCTTCGTAAGAATAACCCCTTTTCGGAGATACCAAGCGAATATCTTCGTTTTAAGGGGTATTTTCATTTTCCAAATTTTACAGTTATTATCGACTGGAATATTAGGTTGGATCAAAGCTCTATACATAGAATCTATAGTAAACTTTGCATTCTGTACCAAATTCCATTTAAACTCATCAATACCCTCACACAATTGTACCGTGGCTAATCTTAATAAGAGATTGTTCCAAGATACTAGTCTGGGGCCTAAGAGACTTCTTCTGAAAGATAAATTAGGAGGGTTAGATTCCAATACATTGGAAAGAGTATCTCCCTTATGTCTAACAATCGAATATAGAGCTGTATATTGTTCCCGTAACGAACTTTGGCCAAGCCACTTATCCTCCCAGAATCTAATCTGCGATCCATCCTTAATATTGAAAACACCAAAACGGAAGAAGTGTTGTTTCGAAGCCATTAGTCCAACCCAAAAATGTGAGTCTCCGGGTTTCCAAACCACTTGAGACACAGCTCTCGAGCCAACATATTTCCTCCATAAAATGGTTTGCCAGACACCTTCTTCTGTGATTAGCTTGAAAAGCCATTTACCTAGAAGCGCGGTGTTTTTGGCTTGCAAGTCATGAATACCAAGTCCACCAAATTCTTTCGGACGGCAAACCACATTCCATCTAGCCAGTCGATATTTCTTTTTCTCACTATCCCCTTGCCAAAAAAATCTTGATCGGAAATAATCCACTTTCTTCAAGATACCTTTTGGTATTAGGAAAAACGAGATCATATACAGTACCATGTTGGTGAGTACTGAATTTATGAGTACAAGTCTGAAGGGTTTCGTAGCATGGAAAACAAAAAATTTCTATCGCATACAAACAAACAAGCCAAGATCTATCTACTAGATTGTAGCAACGATTCGATGGAATAACTCACCCTCGAAGATTCCAAAGTGTTTAACGAGAGCGGATTCTCGTGGGTGATGTAGTCGTACTCTTCCCGATCTCAAGATCGCGTAGACGATCCTTCCGGCGCTGCGTTCTGGCAGCGCTTCCGCAGTCGGTCACACGTTCGGTACTCGACGAAGACCTTCCTCTCCCTTGTTCCAGCAGGCAGCGGAGGTTCTAGCACTCTCCTCGCGATTCCGGCAGCACAACGGCGTGGTACCAGAAGTAGAGGGGAGATCTCGCAGGGCTTCGCCTTAAGCCGGAGCGAGTATGGTGGAGTATGAGAGAGTCCCTCGACGATCTAGGGTTTAGACACGCCGAGGAGGGGGCAAGCCGGCGGCTAGGGTTAGCTAGGCGGCGGCGGCGGTTTGCCCTAGGGCGGCGGCGGAAGTGGAGGTGGCGGCGCCGGCGGCTAGGGTTTAGAGGTGGAGGAGTTGTGTGTCTAGGAGGGGAGCCCTACCCCTCCTTATATAGGTGGAGGGGCCGGCCAAGGGGATGGGAGTCCCTCCCCAAATCGGCTTGGAGGTGGGCCAGCGGTGGAGGGGAGGAACTCCTCCCCAACTCGGTTTCCACCTCCCTCTCCACTTCCCAAAAATAGACGTTTGACTTTTTCAAACTGGGATTTGATTAAACCCTTTATTTTGTTCAGCGATGACACCTAGTACATGATGCAATCATACCAACTTGATATAACACATTCATGTACCCTTCCCCTCCGGAGTGCCGGACATTCCGGAACCTTCTAGAACATTCCCGATGAAAACACCGGAAACATTCCCCAACTCCGAAACAGGACTTTCCTTATATGAATCTTATTCTCCGGACCATTCCGGATCTCCTCGTGATATCCCGAATCCCATTCGAGACTCCGAACAACATTCGGTCTCTTTATCATCATTCCATAACTACTCAAACAACGTCGAATCCTTAAGCGTGTCTCCCTACGGTTCGTGAATTATGCGGACATGATCGAGACACTTCTCCGAACAATAACCAATAGAGGAATCTGGAAATTCATATGGCTCCCACATATTTCTACGATTACTTTGCGATCGAATGAACCACTTACATATGATACCAATTTCCCTTTGTCTCACGATAGTTTACTTATCCGAGGTTATGATCGTCGGTATCTCTGCATACCTAGTTCAACCTCATTACCGATAAGTACTCTTTTCTCGTTCCCGTGATATGTGATCCCTTGTGAGCCAGTCACATGCTTGCAAGCTAATTGGATGACATTTCACCGAGAGGGCCCAGAGTATATCTATCCGTCATATGGATGGACAAATCCCACTCTTGATCCATGTGTCTCAACCAATACTTTCCGAACACTCAATGCCACCTTTATAGCCACCCAGTTACGGTGTGGTGTTTGATCTCATCAAAGCATCCATCCGGTAAAGGTGATATGCATGATCTCATGGTCGAAGGAATTAGGTTACTATGTATCAGAAAGCATATAGCAATTGAACTATTAAAATGACTTGATCTTTATGCTACGCTTATCTATAGGAGTATGTCCACCATATCATTCTCCTAACGATATGATATTGTTGTTAATAACATCTCAATGTTCATGATAGGGAAACCACAATCATTTATTAACCAACAAGCTAGTGATGTATAGAGGCTTTACTAGGGACTTCAATTTTAAGTTTACAAATCACACAAGTATTAATGTTTCCTTGTTAATACTATTATAGCATGAATGTAAACATTTATCATAAACACAAAGATATAATAATAACTACATTTATTATTGCCTCTAGGGCATATCTCCAACAGTCTCCCACTTGCACTAGAGTCATCTAATCTAGATTACATGGTAATATACCGAACACCCATGGCAGTTTGGTGCTGGTCATGTTTTTCCCTCGGGAGAGGTTTAGTCAACGGATCCGCCACATTCAGATCTGTGTGTACTTTGCAAATCTTTATGTCCCCATCTTGGACATGTTCTCGAATAGCGTGAAAACGTAGCTTGATGTGCTTCAGCTTCTTGTGTGACCTTGGTTCTTGCGCATTGGCTATGGTGCCCATGTTATCACAGTAGATAGACATTGGGTCCAGCGCACTAGGAACCACACCCAGCTCTGTAATGAACTCTTTCATCCATATCGCTTCTTGTGAAGCCTCCTAAGCAGCCATGTATTCCGATTCAGTTGAAGATCTTGCCACAACGCTTTGCTTTGCACTCCTCCAGCTAACTGCTGCACCATTCAAAATAAATACGTATCCAGATTGTGATTTAGAATCATCCGGATCGGTGTCCCAACTAGCATCGGTGTAACCATTAACAACGAGCTGTTGATCACCTCCATAAGAAAGAACCATATCCTTAGTTCTTCTCAAGTACTTAAGGATGTTTTTGACCGCTGTCCAATGATCCACTCCTGGATCACTTTGATATCTGCTAGTTAAACTAACAGCATATGCAATGTCGGGTCTAGTACATAGCATGGCATACATTAGAGATCCTATGGCTGAGGCAGAGGGAGTCTTACTCATCCTTTCTCTATCTTCTGCCGATGTCGGACTTTGAGTTTTACTCAAGGTCGTATTGGGCAACATGGGCAAGAACCCTTTCTTGCTATCTTCCATTCCAAACCTCTTTAGAACTTTGTCCAAATATGTACTTTGTGACAATGATATTTGGCGTCTTGATCTATCTCTATAAATATTTATGCCCAATATATAAGCTGCTTCGCCAAGATCTTTCATTGAAAAACTATTATTCAAATATTCATTGACACTATTAAGAAGGTCTACATCATTCCCAATCAACAATATGTCATCTACATATAGTATTAAGAATGCTACAGAGCTCCCACTCACTTTCTTGTAAATACAAGCTTCTCCATAAGTTTGTATAAAACCAAAACTTTTGATCACCTTATCAAAACCATGATTCCAACTTCGGGATGCTTGCTTCAATCCATAGATGGACCGTTGAAGTTTGCATACCTTGTTAGCATCTTTAGGATCGACAAAACCTTTGGGTTGCATCATATACAACTCTTCATCAATGTCTCCATTGAGGAATGCTGTTTTGACATCCATCTGCCATATCTCATAATCATAATTTGCAGCGATTGCTAACATAATCCTCACAGACTTTAGCTTCGCTACTGGTGAGAAAGTCTCATCGTAGTCAACTCCTTGAATTTGTCGAAACCCCTTTGCGACAAGTCGAGCTTTATAGACAGTAATATTACCATCAGCATATGTTTTCTTCTTGAAAATCCATTTGTTCTCGACAGCCTTCCAGCCATCCGGTAAGTCCACCAAAGTCCATACTTGGTTTTCGTACATGGATCCAATCTCGGATTTCATGGCTTCTTGCCATTTGTTTGGAATCTGGGCTCATCATCGCTTCCTCATATGTCGCAGGGTCATCGGTGTTGTCCACCAACATGACACTCATAACAGGATCATACCAATCTGGAGTGGTACGAGTTCTCGTTGACCTGCGAGGCTCTGTAGCAACTACAACCGAAGTTTCATGATCATCATCATTAGCTTCCTCTCTTATTGGTGCAGACATCACAGGAACTTCTTCCGGTGTTGCGCTACTCGCAATTTCGAGAGAAGGTTCGACAACCTCGTCGAGTTCTACTTTCCTTCCAGTCACTTCTTTCGAGAGAAATTCCTTCTCTAGAAAGGATCCATTCTTGGCAACGAAGATTTTGCCTTCGGATCTATGATAGAAGGTATACCCAATAGTTTCCTTCGGGTATCCTATGAAGACGCATTTTTCCGCTTTGGGTTCAAGCTTGTCCGGCTGTAACTTCTTTACATAGGCTTCGCAACCCCAAACTTTAGGGAACGACAATCTAGGTTTCTTCCAAACCATAATTCATACGGTGTCATTTCAACGGATTTAGATGGTGCCCTATTTAAAGTGAATGCGGCTGTTTCTAATGCATAACCCCAAAATGATAGCGGTAAATCTGTAAGTGACATCATAGAACGAACCATATCTAAGAGAGTTCGATTACGACATTCGGACACACCATTACGCTGTGGTGTTCCCGGCGGTGTCAATTGTGAAAGTATTCCGCATTTCTTCAAATGCTCGCCAAACTCGTAACTCAGATATTCACCTCCACGATCAGAACGTAGAAATTTAATCTTCTTGTTACGTTGATTCTCTACCTCACTTTGAAATTCCTTAAACTTCTCGAAAGTTTCAGACTTATGTTTCATGAAATAGATATACCCATATCTACTCAAGTCATTCGTGAAGGTAAGAACATAACGATAACCACCGCGCGATGCTACACTCATTGGACCACACACATCGGTATGTATGATTTCCAATAAGTCCGTAGCTCGCTCCATCATACCAGAAAATGGAGTCTTAATCATTTTACCCATCAGACATGCTTTGCATCTTTCAAGTGATTCGAAATCAAGTGATTCAAGAAGTCCATCGGAATGGAGTTTCTTCATACGCTTCACTCCAATGTGACCAAGACGACAGTGCCACATATAGGTCGAGTTATAGCTCGATTTCAAACGTTTAGCCTCAATGTTATTAATATGTGTATTTCCACTATCGAGATTCAATAAGAATAGACCATCTATCAAAGGTGCATGTGCATAAAACATATTACTCATATAAATCGAACAACCATTATTCTCGGACTTAAACAAGTAACCGTCTCGCAATAAACAAGATCCCGATATAATGTTCATGCTTAACGCAGGCACCAAATAACAATTATTTAAGTATAAAACTAATCCCGATGGTAGATGAAGGGGTAGCGTGCCGACCGCGATCACATCAACCTTTGATCCGTTTCCCACGCGCATCGTCACCTCGTTCTTCGCTAGCTTCCATTTATTCTGCAGCACCTGTTTCGAGTTACAAATATGAGCAACCGAACCAGTATCAAATACCCAGGCACTACTACGAGTACTAGTGAGATACACATCAATAACATGTATATCGGATATACCTTTCTTCTTGATGTTGCCCTTCTTCAAATCCGCCAAGTACTTTGGGCAATTCCGCTTCCAGTGACCTTCTCCCTTGCAGTAAAAGCACTCAGTATCAGGCTTAGGTCCAGCCTTGGTCTTCTTCGTTGGCGTGGTAACTTTCTTACCACCCTTCTTGAAGTGTCCCTTCTGCTTAGACTTGCCTTTCTTGAATTTGGTGGTCTTATTGACCAACAACACTTGGTGCTCTTTCTTGATCTCCACTTCTGCAGATTTCAACATGGCAAAGAGTTCTGGCAACGTCTTGTTCATGTTTTGCATGTTGTAGTTCATCACAAAGTTCTTGTAACTTGGTGGTAGTGATTGGAGGACGCGGTAAATCCCCAAAGCATTAGGAATCACTATACCCAATCTTTGAAGTTTGTTTGCGTGCCCAGACATCTTAAGCACATGCTCACTGACGGAGCTGCCCTCTTCCATCTTGCAGTTAAAGAACTTTTCAGAAGCCTCATAGCTTTCAATTGCCGCATGAGTCTCAAAGATCAATTTGAGATCCTCGACAATATCATATGGGTCTGAATTCTCAAACCTTTTCTGAAGCTCCGATTCTAAACCATACAAGATAGCACACTGAACTGTGGAGTACTGATTCTTCCGAGCGAGGTAAACGTTCTTTACTTCATCGATAGCATCAGCTGCAGGCGGGTCACCCAGCGGTGCATCCAGCACATAGGTCAAATTACCAGCATTGAGGACAATCCTCAAATTGTGGAACCAATCCGCGAAGTTGCTTCCATTGTTTTTCAACTTTTCTTTCTCTAGGAACGCATTAAAATTGATGGTAGGGGCCGCCATTGATCTACAACATATTTGCAATAGTTTAGACTAAGTTTATGACAAATTGAGTTCTAATTAATAGTTAAATTAATCTAGGTGAACTCCCACTCAAAATAATATCCCTCTCATTGTTTTAGTGATCACACGAACCAAATCCACCACATCAAAACCGATCATCACGAGAGTTGATATAGCTTCAATGGCGAACAATCGACATGTTCATCATATCTACTATATGATTCATGCTTTACCTTTCGGTGATCCGTGTTCCGAGACCATGTCCGTACATGCTAGGCTCGTCAAGATCAAACCTTAGCTTCCACATGAGAAAATCTAGCTTGCTCACGTTGTATACACTTGCAGAATCTAACACACCCGATCATCACGTGGTGCTTCGAAACAACAAGCTTTAGCAACGGTGATTACTAATGACGAACACTTTAAAACTTGAAATTAATGTGCATGAGGGATCATCTTATAATGCTACCGTCGTTAACTAAGCAATACAAGATGCATAAAGGATTAACATCACATGCAATTCATAATATGTGATATGATATGGCCTTTCTTCTTGTGCTTCCGATCTCCATCTTCAAGCACGAACATGATCTCCATCATCACCGGCATTGCATCAAGGTCAATGACGCCGCTCCATGGTTGTCGTCCACCAGCTTCAACTATTACAACTACTTTGAATAGACACGCGGGTCTTAATAGAAATTAAAGACAACCATATGGCTCCTGCCGGTTGCCAACTTACAATAAGGATCATTGCATACATCAAATATAATCACAATCATAGCCATATCACATCACATCACACCCCTGCAAAACAAAGTTAGACGCCTCTAATTTCTTTGCATATTTTACGTGGTTTGGGGCTTTCAATAAGTGTCGATCTAACTTACGAACAAGAACCACAACGTTGATGTTTGAACTATCAAGTTCTCGTTGTAAATTGGATCTATACTATAATGGGAGAGACAGACACCCGCAAAGCCACTTATGCAATACAAGTTGCATGTTTAACATGGAGCAAGTCTCACGAACGATGTCATGTAAGGTTAGCCCGGGCCGCTTCATCCCATCATACCGCAAGATGCAAAGTACACAAGAAGCTATTGATAATAAAAGCACCACCGTCCATAATGACCATTGTGTTCTACTCGTGCAACAGATCTACATATAGACACGGCTCTGATACCACTGTAGGGGTTCGTAGCATGGAAAAACAAAAAATTTCTACCGCATGCAAACAAACAAGCCAAGATCTATCTACTAGATTGTAGCAACGAGTCGATAGAGGAACTCACCCTCGAAGATTCCAAAGTGTTTAACGAGAGCAGATTCTCGTGGGTGATGTAGTCGTACTCTTGCCGATCTCAAGATCGTGTAGACGATCCTTCCGGCGCTGCGTTCCGGCAGCGCTTCCGCAGTCGGTCACACGTTCGGTACTCGATGAAGACCTTCGTGTCTCTTGTTCCAGCAGGCAGCGGAGGTTGTAGCACTCTCCTCGCGATTCCGGCAGCACGACGGCGTGGTACCGGAAGTAGAGGGGAGATCTCGCAGGGCTTCGCCTTAAGCCGGCGCGAGTATGGTGGACTATGAGAGAGGCCTTGGCGATCTAGGGTTTAGAGGGCACCAAGGGAGGAGGCTAGCCGGCGGCTAGGGTTAGAGTTCACCCCAACTCGGTGAGTTGATGGTGCCCTAGGCGGCAGCAGCAGGGGTGGTGGTGCCGGCGGCTTAGGGTTAGGGTTTCGGGGTGTGAGAGGTGTAGGCTAGAGGGGCAGCCCTGCCCCTCCTTTTATAGGTGGGAGGGCGCGGCCAATGGGGGGGAGTCCTCCCCCAAGTCGGCCGCCTTGGTCGGCGGTGGAGGGAGGAGGACTTCCTCCCCAAGTAGGTTTCCTACTCTCCCTCCACCAAGCAAACTTGCCGTTTGACTTTTCAAATTGGCGTTTGACTTTTCAAACTAGGATTTGATTTATCCCTTTATTTTGCTCAGCCATGATACCTAGTACATGATGCAACCATTCCACATTGTCATGACACATTCATGTACCCTTCCCATCCGGAGTGCCGGACCTTCCGGACCCTTCTAGAACATTCCCGATGAAAACACCGGAATCATTCCCCAACTCCGAAACATGACTTTCCTTATATGAATCTTATTCTCCAGACCATTCCGGATCTCCTCGTGATATCCCGGATCCCATCCGAGATTCCGAACAACATTCAGTCTCTTACTCATCATTCCATAACTACTCAACAACATCGAATCCTTAAGTGTGTCTCCCTACGGTTCGTGAATTATGCGGACATGATCGAGACACTTCTCCGAACAATAACCAATAGAGGAATCTGGAAATTCATATGGCTCCCACATATTTCTACGATTACTTTGAGATCGAATGAACCACTTACATACGATACCAATTTCCCTTTGTCTCATGATAGTTTACTTATCCGAGGTTTTGATCGTCGGTATCTCTGCATACCTAGTTCAACCTCATTACCGATAAGTACTCTTTTCTCGTTCCTGTGGTATGTGATCCCTTGTGATCCAGTCACATGCTTGCAAGCTAATTGGATGACATTCCACCGAGAGGGCCCAGAGTATATCTATACGTCATATGGATGGACAAATCCCACTCTTGATCCATGTGTCTCAACCCATACTTTCCGAACACTCAATGCCACCTTTATAGCCACCCAGTTATAGTGTAGTGTTTGATGTCATCAAAGCATCCTTCCGGTGATGGTGATAAGCATGATCTCATGGTCGAAGGAATTAGGTTACTATGTATCAGAAAGCTTATTGCAATTGAACTTATTAAAATGACTTGATCTTTATGCTATGCTTATCTATAGGAGTATGTCCTTCATACCATTCTCCTAATGATATGATCTTGTTGTTAATAACATCTCAATGTTCATGATAGGGAAACCACAATCATCTATTAGACAACAAGCTAGTATTATGAAGAGGCTTTACTAGGGACTCTTATTTAGTTTACAAATCACACAAGTATTAATGTTTCCTTGTTAATACTGTTATAGCATGAATGTAAACATTTATCATAAACACAAAGATATAATAATAACTACATTTATTATTGCCTCTAGGGCATATCTCCAACACTCAGGCCAATGGTGGAACCTAGGGAGGAATATCTTATTCTGCATCCACTTGATGTTTGTCAAGTTGTGGCATATCTGCCAGAGGATGGTCCAGTTGACGATCTTACGATGAGACATGTCTGGTTGGTGTTTGGTGGGCCGCGTCGGTGGTCCTATTTAAAGATCGAGGCCTGGGTGGCCGGTATGGGAGTTTTTTGTCCATGGGTGGGAAACGATCACCTCCCACGCGGAAAATAGGAGCCAACGATAGGGGGAACCCACCGGCCACACGGGAAGCCGGAGGGGGAGGGGGGATTGGCAACGTCTGGTCGTCATTAATGTCCCATCACCATTAGAGGTCCTTGACAGCGGGCGGGGTGGTCAAAATGCGTTGGACCGCTTGGCTACCCGGCCCCCGACAATCTAAACGGACCGCGACCCAATTTCTATCTATGGATCAATCCATTCGAACAGCACGAACCATTTAGGTCATGCTGCTGCAGATGTCTGAGCCTGCACATTGTTGGTTTGAGGAGGGAAATATTTGTGGAGCGGCGTGACATATGTAGGCAGGAGGTGGGGCGGTTGCCGAGGGTGGCTAGGAATGGTGGGCATGTAGGAATTGTGTCGGGTGGAGGGGTGATGTACATGAAGCCGCCATGGCTGGCCTCGCCTAGATCTTAGAGGTGTGCCATCAGGGGCGATTCAACTGGATATGCGGCATGGGTGGTTGGCTTGGCCAAACTTCTTTTCACGAAAAATATCCAGCTCTATATTCGACTGTTAGACAGAAATGAGATATACTTTCCGCAGTAATGGAATATGATCCTCCTAATATGTCTTTTAGAAAAAGTCTCATAGGTCCTCGACTGGTTTCTTGGAACCATCTTTTATTACAATGATCCACTATACAGCTGTCAGGCGAGTTTAAATGGAAATTAGTAGAAAGTGGTAAATTTTCAGTTGACTCATTTTATAGAGTGTTGATTCAACCTGATATTTCGGTCGATGATAATAGTAAAATTTGGAAGATAAAAATACCCCTAAATACAAAGATATTTGTATGGTATCTCCGTAAAGGGAGTAATTTTTACAAAAGATAATCTTGTAAAGAGGAATTGTCATGGAAATACACAATGCATTTTTTGTCATCATGATGTGATAATCCATCATTTTTTCTTTTATTGTAAATTTGCTCGCTCTATATTATCAATCATCCAAATAGCCTCAGGTTTATCTTCCCCATGTTTGGTGGCAAATGTTTTGGTAACCGGCTGCATGAGATAGATGATAAATACATAATTTTTTTTAGGGTGGGAGCGCTTGTCATTATTTGGTTGCTATGTCTATATAGAAATAATAAGTTTTTTAATAACATTGTGTCTTCTTCCATGCAGGTTATATATTGGGCCATGGCTATCCTCCGATTATGGACTATTCTTCAATGTATGAAGTTTCACGACTTATTTGTAAAGGGGTGTACGCGATTGGAGGACACGGCGAGGGATATTTTCTCCCGACATGGATGGCCGTATGATTTGGGGATTAATCTGCCATAGCTCGAGGCCGATTATTTTATTAGCGTTATTTGTAATATTAGTCTTCTTTCTTTATTCTCTAGTCGTGTGGATTATTCAACTGTGTGCATCTTAGTTATGTAGAGATCGGGTGTAAACATTAATCAAAGTAATAGAAACGCCCATTGCTAAATAAAAAAATGAAATGCGGCATGGGGTTGTGGCTACATCGACGGCGTCCAAGAGATGATTGTGGACGAGAGGAGTTGCTTTGTGGCCTGATTTTCGGATCAAAGAAAGGAAGTATGCGGGATTTATTTGGCATGCCATAGTCTGCCGGTTGATAGGATGCGTGCTGATCATCCAATCTATTAGGAGCAAGGAAAAAATAGCGCGCTATAGCGCACTCGTTATAGCATGCTATAGCAAATTTGAAGCGTCGACGCTACGTTTAAACTATTTTAAACGCTATGTTACCAATTTAAAAATAACACGCTAAATCATGCTATTTATTAAAATGTTGTTGTGTCGTTATATTTTTTAGCGCTGAATTTTTTTTCCAAAAACTACACTCTATAGCTCATCGGCCTCAAAGTCCAAAACCATTCCCGAGTGGCAAACCTAATCTCAACCCCCCCCACCCCACTAGATTGTTCCTGCAGTCACCAAATTGGTTCGCGAGCGGCGGCAGTGCTTCTCCAATTCGTGAGTGGTGGCGGCGGTGCTTCTCTAGTTTGTGAGGGATGAAAAATAGGGACCCACTTGAAGACAACACATTTTCTAATGTAAAAGAATATGAAGATAATAAGTGGATCACATGTGTCGTGCAAGATGAAGTTGTAGCTTAAGCTGAACAAGTAGCTGCATAAAAAAGAAAGAGAGTTTCCCACCCTAGGAAGAAGAAGCTCCTTCATGTTTATTTGAATGACGAATTGCATTCTAGTTCATCTTGTGATTCAGAAGATGACTTCCACATGCATTCTTCATCTGATTCTGAATAATACTTCATGCTGTGTTGTTGTTAGGCTACCTTAAAATTATCTTGTTCTCTATTCTTGACATGTTTATGGGTATGTGCCTCATATCAATAAGACTGTGACAGTCTGACTGTATGACTGTTTTTATGTCATGGATTATTTTTGACTTTGTTATGGATGTAATTGTTTCTGAGCAAATTTTAGATGATGAAATCATTTATGTTTAGACTAAAAATGTCATTTCTTTTGCAAACGCTATTTTAAATAGCGCGTGCTATAACATGCTATAACGTGTATAACATCCTGGAAAGCCGGGCGCTAAATACCATAGCGTGCTATTTCTTACCTTGATTAGGAGACGATTAAACTACTACGGTCTGTTAGATTTTGTTAATAAGTGGGGATGATGTGATGATGATGGTTGTTCTCTGCATACTAACTTTGGTGGATACATAAAAGTATTAGAGATAGAGATGGAAATAGAGTATCTTAAAAGAAATATTCTCTCTATCCAAAAATCAATGACTTAAATTTGTCAAGATTCATATGTATCTACACACTAAAACATGTTTAGGTACTTGCAATCTAAATAAATCTAAGTTACTTATTTCTAGATATTTCTAGATAAAAGGAGTAGTAGAGATAGAGATGATGTGTGTTATTTTTTCGAAATGGGGGATAGAGCCCCGGCCTCTGCATCAATTGATGCACACAGCCCTTTTTATTGCAAAGTTCAGCGAAAAATAGTTTTAAACATTCATGAATCAGCTAAGGTTGAGACATGTATCAACCATCTGAAAAGTAGAAATAACAAAATTCTATCCATTCTCAATTCTACTAATGTGCCGTCAGCCAGTAGCCCGGAAGTAGAAGTCCTGAGCGACCATGAGTAGCCGGGTACATCCAGAAACCATGGGTTCTCGCTGATCCTCCGGTAGAAGATGTGCTCATAGTTGAATCCAATGCGTCGCCAGTCGAATAACCTGCAGAAAATTGGTACCAGTCTGTTTGTTAAAGACAACGTTATTTCTAGATGATGTGTTTGTGTATATATATATGGATGATGCGTGGATACAACAAGCATCTGCCATTATTGATTAGAAAACATATTCCATTGTTAGGAGCACCAAACAAGCATCAACAATCGCATTGTTTTAACTGCATGGACAAGTACGGGAACTTCTCCCATGCTGGGACAATGCTCTTGGTGTTTTTCCTCTGCTTTGCAATCCATGTACAATGTAAGTGATAGATAACCGCACAGCTTACAGCCAAAATTCTGTTATATTTTTAGTACTTTTTTCTATGTTCAGCGATTAGTACATATATGCTGTGAATAAAGTTTATTCTCCAGAAGTGCATACGGTTTGCGAAGTTATGATATATTTTTTTTGAATTCCTTATGATATTTTTTTATGAGTCTTGTCATTACTTTATAGTTCATCGATGGGTAGTGGATGTATTCATATATTAATGGTTTCTTCGTATTTCATAGGCCAAATCACCGAAGGCAATGAAAATGTAAAGATTAACTTACCAGGACTATGCGTCTACAGAGAAAATTCTAACGCCTGCAAACAAAAGTCTGCTTGTTTCTGCTGTTTAGTGAAGCCCTTCTGCTATTTTTCAATGGCTGCACAGTGCTTGGATGACTGCGAAAAGCTTTCTTCATCGGGCATAGAAGCTTCAGCCGAAGTTGTTCCTTCAGTCGCCCCACTAATATACTCATGATAAGCATGTTGTACTTCTATTGGTGGTGAGTATGCCATTTTATCTTTTGCTTGCCATTGCCGATCACATGAAAAAAATATGGTTATGTGCATCGAAAGATAAAGAGCTGGAACATCCCTATTTTGGTAATACAGTAATCAGTGTGTGTCCTGGTTATTTCATTGCGTCATTTTGATCAATGTGAAAATGATGAGCCTTAATAATCTCAAAGCACATCGTTTGACACATAACCAGGGGTGGAGCCAGGATCCATACAAACCTCGGGTCAATTTTGAATATAGTGTTGCAATTAGGCTATTTGCTAAGTTAAATCAAAAAAATTCCCTAACATGTAGGTAAGAACAAGAATTGCACCCAGGGTCATTACCCCTGTTGCCAGGGGTGTGGCTCCGCCACTGCACATAACGATTACCATATTCCTCAAATGTCAATTGGGGTTCGCACATCCGATCATTTCCTCAAATGTGTTCCCTTATAGTTTCACAACACCAGATTCACCCTCCAGTACCGAGGCCATAAAACACCACGATTAAGTTTCTTTAATTATATGCGAGGGGACATGGCAAAACAACAATTAAGTTCTTTAAACATGTACGATTTGTCACGAAAGTACATATTTTCTATGTTTAGTCGTCGTTAGCTATGGGCTTCCAAAATTTCAAATGGTTTCCATCCATATATTGTGTGCGATGCCCTACATAATCGCGGAACGAGATCCTCTGACGTGGGGAACCCTGCCATTCCCTAACTTTGGGTCGCTGACAGGTGGGACCCATGCCCTGCGGGACCCACACGTCAGTGACCCAAAGGCAGAATTGGCTACGTCAGGGGATCCATGTATAGGTATTCTTTTTCATTTTCTGTTGGTCCATGTTTCCATCCTATGCGGTCCTTGCAATGTAAACTTTGAATATTGGAATATACTAGTATGTAAAAAAATGGACGTGTACATCAATTAATGACCATCTTGTGGTTATATCCATTAAAAAAAACCTCAACATATTTTCTCAATAACCATGAGTTGTGGAGTATGCCGGAGGCGAGTCACCATGCTAGTGTCAACGCAAGGCACCAGTCTCGACGGCAAGAGAGGTTGCCAACATTTGAGAATAATGTCCCAGCGTCTAAGTGACAGGGAGTGGCACTGGCACATACGATGATGGGGCAAGCGCCCGACACTGGAGGGGGGAGGTTACTATATTACTATATTACTAGCTTACTCCTTCCATCCTTACTCCTACTTAGGTTACGTACACACATTCCAATGTCTTTAACAATTTAACTATCAAAACATATGTTATATACTCTGAAAGTAATATCATTTAACTCGTGTTTGAAAAAAATTGAATGATATATTTTTGTGAAAATTATCTTAAGTATTAATAGTTATGTTCAAAGAAAAAAATACCAAAAATGAAGATGCCACTTAAATAGGGACGGAGGGAGTAAGCACTAACCCGCACTTTTGGACTCGTGCGAAACAAGTATTCCGGGAACATGGGAGCATTCTTTTATATTTTTTCGATAAAGAGGAGCACTGTATTTTAAAATTAGAGAACATCCATTATCGACTATAATTCCGACACACATCTTTTACCACCAAATATACTCCCTCTAACAGAGCTTTCCGAAAGCATGAGAGCTACCATGTTTGCACCCGTCGTAAGCTTTGATAAGATTAATCTTCTGAAGGCATCGCACGATGCAGCGCTTTGTTGCTGAAATCTGCAATACCGAACATGTAAATAGGCATTATACGTCATAAGAAAAATCAACTATTGCTAAAATCGACCCAAATACTGCAAGTTGCTCTCCGTGCCCCAACGTCTATGGGGTAGGGGAGTGGCATTGGCACATATGATGATGGGGTAGGTGCCCAACACTGGAGGAGCGGGGGTTAATTAGTACCAACTTAGATAATACCTTGAACACTACGCTCTAAGCAACAAACCAGGACGAACCCAAAGTGCATAAGGTGGTTCTATCGCGGAGGCCCAAAGGCCATCCACGTGGATGCCCATCTAAACGAAGCTGGGCACGATACAGGCCAACCACTCTATACACTTTCCAAGAATATGGTATCAAGTGCGAGCGGCGTAGTCGACAGGCATGTGAACAAACCATGCACAAGTGTGTATGTCAGCGACATACAAGAGTATATCAGAGCCAATACATCTAACCGAAATAAAAATATTCAACACCATACGGCAAGATCTAAAATACTAGATGGCTGTTTAGGATATATCCTCATACATCACACATCAGAGTATCAAGCGGAAGCGGAAAACAAGATCCGAGTATGGATAAGAGGAAAATTGGCATGAGATGCCCTGATAATAAGCACATCCCGCCCATAGATCTCATAGATCTCCATCCCTGGAATCTGTACACCAGAAGGTCGTTGTCACCATCATCGGTATCCTCAACCCAGTAGCCTTCATGTAGAGATACCTGTCCATCTAAACCAATATTTTGTCGTGTGAGACCCTGAGGAACTCAGCAAGTCTTTATGCATCTAAAGGGAACGACCTGAGGGTGACGCAATTGCAGCAAAAATAAAAGCTAGCAGTTCTATAGAGACACGCTACAACATCCGCCTAACCAATGATAGACATACGTTCGTTAATTAAACAACAGTTAATTACCCAACAGATATATATATCAACATAAATAAACATCGCTCGCCCACCTTCCCGTACCCAAACGAGAAGGCGGAAGTGAAATGGATCGTATGGGCACCTAGAGGAGGGGGGGGGGGGTGAATAGGTGCTACTCAATTTTTAGTTCTTTTTCAATTTTAGGCTTGTCATAAAGTAAATTATCTAGATATGCAACTACGAAAATTTCCCTATATGCAAACCTAACTACTAAGAACGTAAAGAGAGGAGCGAGGAAACCGTACTGGAGCACGCGAAGACACATGGATTTGTTTTATCGCAGTTCCTTCCTTGTTAAGAAAAGTACATCTGCGTTGGAGAGGTGGGAGGTTCTAAGACCACCACGCCAAAATAGGCATCGCCCTATTCTCTGATGGATCTCGCCACGAAAGGCCTGATCCACCTTCTCCACTATTGGTATCCTTCGAGGCGGGAACCAGTGCCTTTACAACTCTACTGGGGCACACACCCATAACTGAATTGGGGGCTCCCGTAATGACAACAAGCTGTCACAAGAACAAGGATTATCAATATAATCAAAAGCAAGGATCTAGATATTTGCAAGAAATACTAGATCGAAGATTCTCCAAACGAATGGAGAGGAGACGAAGCGCTTGATTGCAGTTGTTGAAGATCGAGTCCTCCTCCTTCGATTCCCCAAGGGACAGGGCCTTTGGGTGGATCTAGGTGGAGCTCTCTTGGATGAAGGTTGCAGATCAGATCTTGACTTTTCCGAATAAACCAAGAGGTCTGGCAGGAGGGGGGAGGCTGGCTTAAATACCCCTGCCCAGATCTAGCCATTGAACAAGTTTGGGGGCGGATTATCCGCCCCCCACTAGGGGCGTACTATCCGCCCTAGGGAAAACTCCGCCCCCAAGACGGAAACTCCGGGGGAAAATCCGCCCCATCTCTGGGGATGGCGCCTTGGTGAAATTGATGCAGATCCTGGGGGGGGGGGGGGGGGGGGTGGATTATCCGCCTCCCCCCGAGGGGCGGATTATCCAGTAGGGCCAGAAAATTCGGCCGAAACTCCGCCCTCCCTCTGGGGGTTGCGCCTTGGAAAACTTGAGCTGAGCATGAGGGGCGGATTATCCGGTCCTCCTGAGGGGCGGATTATCCGGCATGGCCAGAAAATCTGGCCGAAACTCCGCCCCACTAGGGGTTGCGCCCATTTGGGAAAGGGGTGGGGCGGATTATCCGCCCCTGGGAGGGGCGGATTATTCGCCCCCCAAAAGCAGTTTCCTTTTCCTTTTTCAATAGAGAGATTGCAAAACTTCAACACACATTAAATAATCCTTGATATTGTTATCTAACACACAAAACACTAGGGATTATGAAATATTCTTTCAATCTCCCCCTTTTTGGTGTTAGATGACAATACTAGGATTTGCAATAAAACCTACTAACAACACCTTTAAAGAAATGAAAGAGACTCCCCCTAGATGTGTCCATAATTAAAATTTGCATTTGAATACAAATGCACACACTAAAGAGCAAGCAACTTTCATAACAAAGACAAGTAAAACTAGATGAGTTAGGAAACAAGGTCATACCACCGTGATGTGAAAAGAGCCAAAGTGAATAGAGAGAATATTAGGCTCCAAGCACATCCCACAATATTGATGCATACACTAGATAATCCCATGATTCCATATGCCATCAATAGAATACCAAACTCCATAGATAAATTCAGAATTCCATATGAGTAGGTCCACATGATAAATCCAGAATTCCAGAGATCCATACAGAGTATCACATGACAGAGTCTTATACAAACCAAGCACAAATAACAAATAAGGTCATGCTAAAAGGGCACAAGCAAGCAAATAGAACGAATGAAAAAGAAGCAAGTGTTTGCGCCTGACCCATGCAAATCCGAGACCTAATAGAACTACTTCTCCCCTTTGGCATCGAAACGCCAAAAAGGAAGAAGAGCGATGCTAGCGTCCCAGAAGATTACGCCTCCTCATCCTCATCGTAGTCATCCCCGTACCCTTCCTCTTCATCATACTCATCATCATCATCATCAGCTGGAGGGGTAGGAGCCCTCGGAGGTGGAGGAAACAGGTGACTCTCGAGCTCGCCATAGTTGATCCCGGAAGTGTTCCACTGAGTATAAGGTTCCGGAGCAGTAGGAGGAGGTGGATTGCAAGTGGCACCGGACACGTGGTGAAGAATGAGCTGCTAAGTGTGTGACATCTCATGGCTCCTTCAGTACTCCTCATACTGGCCCTTGTGAGTATCTATGCCCATGCAAAGGATGTGCCGCTGGAACCAATTGAGCTGCTTGACCTCGCGTGCCATTGGGGACATCGTGGAACGACGTCCACTAGCTCTTGCATCACGCATAAAGGATTCAGGGGCAGTGGAAGGGTGAGATGTCTTCTGAGCCTTGTTGTAGATTTTATTGGGCTTGTGAACACCATCCAAATCAGTGCCAAAGTCCTCATAAGGCAACACATGCTTGATGAGCATCATAGTGAAAGGAGCATATGGGATGGAGAACCTGTTGATCATGGCATCAGTCATCTCATGATATATATAGTCCATGACATCTAGTCTATAACCTGTAGACGAACCAGAGTTGGTGGCACACTCGTGAGCAAATGTAAGTAGAGGAACCAGGTGACCGTGGATCTTGTCATTGTTGCCCCCACTTGGAGAGATGCTCTCCCGAAATATGCCAACAAGGGTGGCATACAAAGGCGAGAGGCCAGCGAAAGTACCAGCAATGCCATCAGATGTCAGACATGGAGAAAGCACAGTGTCCTTGGATGGCCTGAGTGGAGAAATGATGCGGTGGCCAGAAGGAGTGTCACGACCATGGAAAGCATACCCAAGAACCTTCCTAACGGTGCGGAAGTCAGACTGAATCATTGTTGTCCCGGTCATCCACTTCATAGTGCGGCGCTCATCTCCACATATCACAAGTGTTGAGAAAAACCGCCCCACCACCGAGGAATCATAGTGGCATTATAGAGTTATAAGGTGATGAAGCCCCATCTTGTTAGTCACATCCAAAGCTTCACGGAGTCTTGCCTTGGATTGGGCCTCAGTCATATTCATAGGATGCATGGGGCTAAGCTTGAGAGAAGCATATACATCATCATGAATAGCCTGAAAGTGTGCACACCAAAACATGGAATCCTCCGGAGCACCATCTTTGTCGGCCTCGTCATAGTAATCAGTTTGGCGAATGGTGGAATACTGAATGCTGTCCATAGCCTTGTAGTTGGGCCGAGACTGCTTGCCCTTGCGAGATGCAACCCTCTTGGTTTTCTTTGCTGCCTCAGCCATCCGTTCAACCTCTCTTGCCGATCTGCGAACCTCTGTTTCGTCAATAAACTTCCCTTCTGCAGTGGGATTGAGATAACGGGCACGGGGACGACGAGTGAAGGTCTTAGGAGCACTTGAGCCACCTGTGAAAAGCATGGGAGAGGTAGCATGGGGATAAGCACACACACAAGTCCAGGAGGAATGTTAGAAATAGTAGGAAAGCAATTCATGTGCCAAAGATGTGCATTGCGGAAATCAGAACCAAACCAGAACAGATTGTTAGTCTCCAGGCTGGATTATTCGGCCCTGGCAGGGGCGGATAATCCGTCCCCTGCAGATTTTTTTTGGAATGTCCCAGATTTACCAAGGCAAAACAGATCGGGCACTAGGGTTGCAATACTACTGATTCTAACAAACAAGAGAAACACATAGTATATTCTACAACGAGATTTCCACCAAAAATAATGAATCCCATACAAAGGAGATGGATGAGGGAGTTACCCTCACTCATTGGAGGAAGATCGCAGAGGAGAAGATACCCGGAGGCGTGGGGAAGAAGATCCGGGGAGGGCCCGGAGAATCCGGTGGTCAAATCGACTCCAGGGAGGGGCGGATGCTCCGGCGGCGGTTCGGGGCAGAGCTATGGTTGGGGGAGGGCTGGCTGCTCTGTTTGATCCTATCCTCCCCGACCCAGCCCTTAAGAGGCAGAAATCGCCCGGGGCGGATAATCCGCCCCCCACTTGGGGCGGATAGTCCGCCCCCCCTCTGAATTTTCTGTTAATTAGAGATTCAGGCCGGAGCACCCTTGCAAAACCCCTTGATGGTGTATAGAGGACTTGTGTGCAAGAATAGATGGTTCAAGGAGGGAAAAGGCTTGGGTTTAGAGCAACAAACTGTGATGGTACTACACACCCAAAGTTGCAAGAACAAATCAAACAAAAGCCAAAATTGGGTGTGTTTTCCATAAAAACAAAAGATATGCAAGAAAAACCAAAGAGATCCACTAGGAACCAACTCTTCTCAAGGAAGAGGGCGGTGGCCGAAGCCACCATGTTGGAGCGCATGGCATGACACTGCGAAGATGTATCTTGAGTTCAAAACGAATGCTCATCGATGACCCACATATCACAAAATGATATTAAGGGAAATGATTTTTCTTGCTTTCGGCATTATGGGGGGAGGGTTAGCCCAATCAATTAGGACCACACTCCCCCTATGTCCATGCCCGCATCTAAGACAAATACATGAATGAGAGTAAGTGAGTGTGCAAGGGTAGTCAAGCCAAGCTCCTTGAATCTATGATATTTAGCTCATTCCTCAAATAACAAAATCTTGCTTCATCAAGAGGCTTTGTGAAGATATCAGCAAGTTGGTTCTTAGTGCTCACAAAAGATAGTGCAATATCGCCACGAGCAACATGATCCTGAATGAAATGATTGCGAACCTCAATATGTTTTGTTCTTGTATGCTGCACTGGATTGTAAGAAATTTTTACAGCACATTCATTGTCACATAAAAGAGGCAGTTTGTCACAATTGACACCATATTCCTTTAAAGTTTGCCTCATCCATAATAATTGTGTACAAGTGCTTGCAGCAGCAACATATTCAGCTTCGGCGGTTGAGAGTGATATGCAGTTTTGCTTCTTTGAAGACCAACACACTAGAGACCTGCCCAAGAATTGACATGCACCAGAAGTTGATTTTCGACCATCCTTGTCACCAGCCCAATCCGAATCAATGTAACCACATAGAGAGAAACTAGAGCCTTTGGGATACCATAAACCAAAATTTGGGGAATGAACCAAATATCTGAAGATTCTCTTGACCGCCACTAAGTGGCTTTCTTTAGGAGGGGCTTGGTACCTTGCACACACTCCTACACTCAACACGATATCCAGCCTAGATGCGCAAAGGTAAAGGAGAGAGCCGATCATGGATCGGTATACCTTTTGGTCCATGTCTTTACCCTTTGGATTAAGCTCAAGATGACACTTTGTTTGCATTGGAGTAGCAACGCCATTGAGATCTGTCATCTTGAACCTCTTGAGCATGTCTTGGATGTACTTAGCTTGATTAATAAAAGTTCCCTCTCTAAGTTGTTTGATCTCGAAACCAAGAAAGAACCTCAATTCTCCCATCATAGACATCTCAAACCTGTTAGTCATAAGCTTTGAAACTCATCATTAAAAGCTTGGTTAGTAGAGAGAAAAATAATGTCGTCTACATATAGTTGGCATACAAAAAGCTCCCCATTAACCTTCTTAGTAAAAAGAGTGGGATCGATTTTCCCAACTTCGAATCCACAGTCTAACAAAAGCTCTTTAAGGTGCTCATACCACACACGAGGGGCTTGTTTAAGGCCATAGAGCGCCTTATTAAGTTTGTAGACATGGTTCGGAAATTTGGGATCCTCAAAACCGGGGGTTGCTTGATGTATACCAACTCATGTAGTGGACCATTAAGAAAAGCACTCTTAACATCCATTTGCTGCAATTTAAAATTATGATGAGCGACATAGGCAAGGAGGATACGTATGGACTCAGGATGAGCCACAGGAGCATAAGTCTCGCCAAAATCAATTCCTTCCACTTGAGAGAATCCTTGAGCCACTAGCCTTGCTTTATTCCTCACAACAATGCCATCTTTATCTTGTTTGTTCTTGAAAATCCACTTGGTGCTGATAACATTGCGGCACTCTTTGGGTTTCTCTACGAGCTTCCAAACCTTGTTGCGCTCGAAGTTATTTAATTCTTCATGCATTGCAACCACCCAATCCTGATATTCAAGAGCATAAAAGACCTTCTTTGGTTCAACCATTGATATGTGAGCTTGATGATCACAGAAGCTTGCAAGTTCTCTTCTAGTAGATACTCTTATTCTTAGATCACCGACAACCTTGTCAAGAGTGTGACCCCTTAACTCAAGGTTCCGATCAGCACGAGCCTTGCATCGAGCCTCAATTTCCTTATTGTTTCTAGAAGGAGTTGAATCGGCATTTGGATCCTTGTCTTATCCACTACCTTGCCCTTGCCCTTGGTATTGGTCTGAGCTGATAACAGGAGCGTGTTGCTGAACAGGTGCTTCAGGGCCGGATAATCTGCCCCTGGGTGGGGTCGTACTTTCCGGCCTGGGAGATGAGGCAGCAACATCTTCTTCGTATGATTCCCTGGCAGAACTGGGAGTTCCAGGGCCGGATAATCCACCCCTTAGGGCCGGAGAATCCGGCCTGGAATTTTCTTCGCCATTTTGTTCTTCTTGAAATCCTCTGGATGGAGTTGGAGTGCCAGGGGCGTACAGTACGCCCCTTGGAGGGGGCGGATAGTCCGGCCTGGGACTATCATTTTGCCCATAAGACTGATGATCTTCAGCAGGTTGCGGTGTTGGTGCAGGGGTTTCTCCAGCAGTAGGGGCTTGTTGATCTTGTGTAGATGAGGGCTCCACTTGAGTGGAGCATCGTCCTTCCCGATCTGCCACAAGGGGTTCCCCAATGGGGTGGAAAAATCCCACGCCCATTCTTCTTATGGCATCTTGGGGTATTTCAACATCTTCATCACAAACATCAACTTGCCCCACATGGGAGCCGTCATTTTCATCGAACTCCACACTACAAGATTCTACAACGCTCCCGGTGATCTTGTTGTAGACTATATAAGTGTGGGATTCGACACCATAACCAACAAAAATACCTTCTAAAGCCTTAGACTCAAATTTAGACAAGTGGACACCTTTGATAAGGAAGAAACACTTACAACTGAATATCCTGAACTATGAAATGTTGGGTGATACGTCCAAAACGTATCTACTTTCTCGAACACTTTGCTATTGTTTCTTCTCTAAACTTGTGTGATTTGGATACAACTAACACAGACTGACGTTGTTTTCAGCAGAATTACCTTGGTTTATTGTTTTTGTGCAAAAAATAAACTATCAGGAAAAATCCCGGAAAATATGCCAAAACCTACTTCTCACCAGAAGATCCACAGAGCCAGAAGGGGAGACAGAGAGGAGGCCTGGGAGGGGGGGGGGATACTCACCCTAGGCGCGGGCCCACTGACCCCGTGCCTAGGGGAGGTTTGGCCACCCCAGGCAGCTCCTTGGCCTCCCTCCGTGCCTATAAGTTGCCTTCTAACCTAAAAACTCAGGGGGGTTCGATAGTTCTCTAGAAAGAGTTCCGCTCCGCCACCAGAAACCAAGATTCGGATCCAGAAACTCCGTTCTGGCATCCTGTCGGGATGGGGAATTTGGAGAGGATCATCGCCATCGTCATCACCAACGCATCTCCATCAACCACCGATGTTTCCCTCATCCATGAGTGAGTAATCCCCCACTATAGGCTTGGGGATGGTAGGGATTGGATGAGTTCTATCATGTAATCGAATAAGATTGTTAGGGCATAGTGCCTAGTTTCTCTTGTGCTATTTGACTTTGTTGCAACTTGTTGTGCTTAATGCTTGTCACTAGGGCCCGAGTTCCATGATCTCAGATCTGAACTTATTATTGAATCATTATGATAGTATTGTTTATGATCTTATCTACAAGTTGTGTATGCATATCATTGTCCGGATCCAAAGGCCCCAAAGTGACAATAATTGGGACAACCGGAGGGGATAGCTGTGGTGTGAGGATCACATGTGTTCACAGAGTGTTAATGCTTTACTCCGGTGCTCTATTAAAAGGAGCACCTTAATTGACAGTAGTTCCCTAGAGGTCGCGCTGCCACGGGCTGGCTAGACAGAAGATGTTGTGCAAGTTCTCATTGCGAGCACGTATGACTATATTTGGAGCACATGCCTAGGATTGTTTAGTACTTGGATGCTTCTTATTATTTATCTCCAATGCCCTAGTTCTTGAAGTTACATGTTTAGACTCGTCCATGCAACGCCCGTCCATCCGTCCCTATGCCTACCGCACTCGAATCCTACTGTTACCGTTACTGTTACTATTGATCCTGTTTCACTGTTGCTGTTGTTGTTGCTACTACAAACTGTTGCTACTGATAAACGTCTGTGAGCAAGAACTATTTCCAGGTGCAGCTGAACTGACAACTTGGTTGTTAAGGTTTGCAAGTATTCTTTGTCTCCCCTTGTGTCGAATTAATAAATTGGGTAATACTACCCGCAAAGACTGTTGTGATCCCCTATACTTGTGGGTCATCATTGGGCTTGTTACCGGTAAGTATCTCATATGGAGTCTTGTCCAAGACCTTGAGAAGGTAGAGCCGGTTAGATGAGTGACAAGCGGTGGATATGGCTTCAGCCCAAAAGTTGTAAGGAGACTTGAATTCAGCCAACATCGATCTTGCTATATCCATCAAAGTGCGGTTCTTCCTCTCGGCTACACCATTTTTTTGAGGGGTGTACTTAGCGTAATATTGATGTCTTATCCCCTCTTCACTTAGAAACTCATTCAATGTGTAGTTCTTGAACTCGGAGCAATTGTCACTTCTTATTTCCAAGATGGGAGCATTGTGTTGACGTTGAACCTCATTGGCAAAGTCAATGACCGTTTGTTGAGTCTCACTCTTTAGCTTGAAGAAATAGACCCATGTATATCTTGAGTAATCATCGACTATGACCAAGCAATATTTCTTCCCACTGATACTGGCATGAGATGGAGGATCAAATAAGTCCACATGAAGTAATTCCAATATTCTCTTTGAAGAAACATTATTATTCCTCTTGTGGGGAGAGTCATGCATTTTTCCTTCGACACAAGCCCTGCAAACACGATCTTTGGCAAAAGAAACATTATATTTTAGTCCAAGGATGTGGCCACCCTTGTGAAGTCTTTGCAAAGTTCTCATGTTAACATGGGCTAAACGGCGATGCCATAGCCAGCCCACGTCGACCTTTCTGAATAAGCACATCGGACCCGATGTGGTTTTCCCCGAAAAGTACACCACATATTGGTCATTTTCGACGTATCCAACGAAAGCGACCTTTAGAGACTTTCTCCACAAGAGTACCACCAAATGATCATTAATGAAAACAGCAAAGTGCATCTTACCAAGGGCACGAACAGAGAGTAACACTACTAGAAAAATGCCTATTCGTGGCGCACCTGAAAAGGCCTTCCGTGGCGCACTAGCAGTGCGCCACGGGCCTCGCGCTACGGCTATCTCGTAGCCGTGGCGCACTGCATGGTGCACCACGATTATATCGAGATAGGCGTGGCGCACTACCAGGTGCGCCACGGGTAGGGGTACAGGTGCGCCACAGATGTTTTTTTCAAAAATAAAAAAAATGCAAAAAACACCCTCGTTTTGAATTGCAAAAGCAATCGGGTCCGCATCGCCGCCGTCGTGTCGCCTTGCTGGAGCATGGTGGTCATGGCCACGACCTACCACCGCAGGGAGGTGCGGGAGGCCGTGGCCGTGCTACTCCTCGCCGGCATCGAGGAAGAGAGGGAGAAGGAGGTGTGGCTAGAGAAGGGAGGAGGTCGCCGCAAGGAGAAGGAGGTTGTCGGTGGTCGTCGGAGCTCGTCGTCGCTCTTCGTGACTGCAAGGAGGAGGAGGCCGAAAGGAAGGAGGTCGTCGCCGTCGTGACTGCAAGGAGGAGGAGAAGGTCGTCGCCGCCATCACCATCGTCACTGCAAGGAGAGGAGTTCTCTGGAGCAAGGAGGAGGAGAAGGCCACTGTCGCCATCGTCAGTGCAAGGGAAGGAGGAGAAGGAAAGGAGGAGGAGGAGGAGAAGAGAGAAGGAAAAGGAGGAGGAGAAGAGAGAAGGAAAAGAAGGAGGGAGGAGAATGAAAAGGAGAAGAGGGAGGGAATAGGGGTAGGTGGGCGGGGTGGGGATTCGAAATTTGAATCCCGCCCAAGCTTATCCGTGGCGCACTAGGTGGTGGTGCGCTACGGGTAAGTCACCCTCTATTTTTTTTTCTACAGGAAAAAACGATCTTTTGACCGTAACTTTTTACTCTTTTCGAATTTTGAAAATCTAAAAAATCGCTAAACGACCAAAGGTCGTTGCGAGCGGATGCGTAATCTCGTTCTCATCATTTTGGTATATTATACGATTTTTTTCGATATCGTATGCAAAAGTTACGGCCTTTTTACCGTGGCATGACTTTTTTTTGCAGATAAAGTCGAAACTCATGTTTGTTAATTTTACTAGAAGCTATACCACATTACCTACCTAAATATGAAAGGATTTAATTTTTTGAAGTGTTTATCATTTTATTTTATTTTTTGCAAAGCCTAAAAAGGCGATCCACGGGGGGGGGGGGGTGGTGGAGTTGGTGCAGGATAGTTAGGCGTAGGGCACTAGGGCAAGGTGTCCTACTACTAAGTTTATACATCCGTGGCGCACATGCCATAGTGCGCCACGGATGTGTCTGGCCGTTTCATAGCAGAGAGGGGCATGCGCTTAGGCGTAGCGCACCCCCTCCATGTGCGCCAGGTTGACACTAACAACCGTAGCGCACCTACCCTATGTGTGCTACGGATGTTTGGCGTGCGGCCAACAGGGCCCTGGCCCACACATATCTGTGGCGCACTATGGTCATGTGCGCCACGGTTGTTCTAGTTACTAGTAGGGCACTGCCCATAGGTGAGCCACGCCTGTTTTAGCCGTGGGGCACTTCAACCATGTGAGCCACGGATGTGCTGATTACCTGTCACATCCCAAGATTTTCTAAATCTTGTAATGTGAAAAATAAATGAATAAAATAAAACTTTGTTGATTTTTAAGGTGAGAAGAAACTTTTTGAATCCAATTGGAAACTTTCAAAACCTATTTGGATCAAATAAACTCCTAAAGGGATTTAAAAAAATAATTAAACAATCAAGTTCAAATATTTGGAAATATTATTTTGGATCTTTTAAATAAAAAGATTGGTTTTCAAATGAAAAGGTAGAAATATAAATAAGGATTATTTTATAGAAGCCAAATTAAACCTTGTCCAAGCTTTTGAAATAAAACATTTTGTTTTGATCAAAAGAATAAAGATTTATTTAAAGAAAATAATGATTATCTATTAATACCCAATTTTGTTAAAGTAAAGACTTTCCCTTTTTAATAAAACATTAAAAACTTATTAATTTATTTTAAATAAGTTTTCCAAGTATTTTATTTTTCTCAAATAAAACTACTGAAGTGTTTTGGTTTTATATTTAGATTTCAAAAAGATAAAGTTTTTATTAAAGCAAATTCTATTTGAATTAAATAACTAAGGTCCATTTTATTTAATTATTAATGGGTCCTAAAAAGAATAAAATTATTTTATTTTAGGACTTGGATTTGTGTTGTTAAACAGAACCAAAACTCAATACAAGTGTGGTGAATGTTTGATTTGATTTGAGTGTTTGAATTGTTTGGTTGAATTTCAAAACAGAAAATCAAATGGAAAAAGGAAAAGTTTCAGAACAAAAAAAAATGTGTAAAGGACATAGCCCAGCCGGCCAGCCCAACAAGCCCAACAGCAAGCCCACCCCACTGTCTCTCGCGAAACGTTTTCTCACTCAAACACGCACCCGCAGAGCGACAGACAGGTGGACCCCATTTTCCTTCTCCCTCTCTCGCTGCCAGACGGCCCCACCACCAGCTCACTCTCTTCCTCCCCGCGACGACCTCGCCCCTCATTCCTCTCTGCCATTGCTGCCGATGAAATGCCGACGTGATTACGCGTTAACCAGGCCATGTAACGGCCCTGCGACGATGCCTACTAAAGCGCCAGCATCTCCTCTCTCGTTCCCCTCCGTCGCCCCACCTTAGCGCGCCCCCAGGCTGCCGAATTACCTCCTGCACCACCCTCTGCTCCGACGAACTCGCGAGCAAATTCCGGCGACCCCGCCCCACCCCTTGCCTTACCGAGCACACAGACGCATTCCCCAGACCCAGGCGCACCTTCCCGTGTCGCCAGCTCACTCGCGCGTGCTCTGCAGCGTCGACTTCGTCCTCGACTGAACGACACCGCCGTCCGCTCCAACTCCGACGAGCTCCACAGGTAGTTTCTGGCCGCGCCTCTTCTTCTCCTTCACGCACGCATCATTGCCTTGACCTTGCGCGTCTAACCGTGCTCTCTGTTTGCCCCCTCGTGACCCGTAGCACCGTCCTCGACGACGACAGAGAGTGGCCGTCGTCAGACGTAACTCCGGCGAGCGATTAACCGCGACCTTGTGCGCCCCTTCGTCAACCACGAGCAGGTTGAGCATCCCCACGTCACTGCGATCATGGTGAGCATCTCCACTTATTTCCTTGCTTCCTGTAGCTGCCGTAGCGCCACCGCCTGACCGTGCGCCGCCGCCAGCCACCGTCGGCGCTGCTCCTGTTTGGTCAAGTCAACCCGCACCGTTAGATTTCCATCTGGCGGCCTCGATAGATTCATTAAACGAAGAGGTACGGGCTAATCTGAACCGCACCGTATCACTTAGATCCAACGGCTGTAGTTGCGCGATCCGTGCGAACCGGTACCGCCCAATGAGAACACGCCGCGTGGCACTAGTTGTTTTAAAACAGATTTTTGAATCAGATTGATTTGCAAATTTGTAACCCTTGTAACTTTTGATCCACACGTCCAAATTTTGCAAATTTTATATCAATGGAATCAGCAAGACAAGCCCTAGCCAACCATGCAATTTGTTTAGTAAAAAGTTTCTGTTAGATTGTTTGTTTTTGCAGAAACATTTGTATGCTTGTTTAGGTTATAAAAATTATTCCAAAATGATTTTGAGGATGAAATCTTTGCAAATTGGTTTGTGGTGAACCTACTGACCTTAGGAACCAACTTATGGATTTAAAAATGTGTTTTGTGAAGTTTAGGAGTAAATAATTGAATTAGCCCATTTCTAGTCAAATAAAAATATTGGTTTTGTTATGGAAATGATTTTTGAACAAAAACCTTTGGAAAATGTTTTGATTCAAAGCTACTGACCCTAAACACCAAGTTTTGTGTATCAACAACTTATTTGGTGAACAATATAAAAATTATTGCCTTACCAAAAAACATTTTCCACCACATGAAATAATGGTTTGATTTAAAAATGATCTATTGATAAAACCCTTTTGCAAATGACTTTGCCACTTTAGAAAATGACCACTTTGGGCCTTACAATGTTTAGAGTCTAGTAGAAACCACCTTTGCAAATAAAACTAACTTTTGCATGCTTGCATGCATGACTTAGTTTCGATTATTTTATGTGTGTTTGATTGTTTGAATATTGGTTGAAATGCTAGTTGAATTTGTGTTTGCTTGATTGAATTGTAGTGAAACTAGAAGAGTGTGAGATTAGCAAGATCAAGAAGTGAACCAACATTATCTACCAAAGGCAAGTTACACTATCATCCATGTCCTACTATTTTCATTATACTTAGTGGATTTTTGAAACATGCATGAAAAGGATTTCTATACTTTATGCTATGCTAAATCCTAATAGGATACCCTATTACATTCCTTAGTGAAAATAGTGTAGTTGTAAAATGCTTAGCCATGCTACATATTTTGAGAAGAGATACATGTTGAGATTTTATAAAGTTGAGAAAAGAATTATGTTTTATATAATAAAACAAGTACTCAATGAACCACCTGGGTGGACAAGGTTACACAAGTGTTGGACAAGGTGGCAACAAGAGGAACCATGTTTATATGGCAATCTTTTTTTGTTGTGCACCAGATGAAAACCACCCAGGGACTTAGAGATTGAACATGTTTCTCCAACAGTGGCTTCCGTGTACAGCCACATGCTATTATGGCTCTGGCTTAGTCAACTACATTGGGAAGACCCATGCATTGGTCTTCAGGTTAACTGAAAATGTGGGAACTCGGAACCCTACATGGGTGCCTGAAGACAAGCTAGCATGGTGTATGGGAGGACCCTATGGAAAGACTTCATCACATTCTCAATCTGCCAGTACTCCATCTTGGTGAGTACTTATCCAGCGGCCACTGGTGGCAACAAGATGAGAGTGTGTCATGTGGGTAAAGTGTACAACTTCTGCAGAAGATAAAAATTCTAAGTACTTAGCCGTGTCCCCGGTTATGGACAATACTGAGCAACTAAAGGCCTAAAGCTATGGGAAATCTTGACATTCCAATTTCTAAAAGAAAAACTTTTAAGTAACAACAAAAAACTTGAAGCACTTGGGGTGTACCAAGGAGCTCAAGAGATTTTGACAAAAACTTGAAGCACTTGGGGATTTACCAAGGAGCTGAAGAGATTTTGATAAAAACTTGAAGCACTTGGGGATTTACCAAGGAGCTCAAGAGATTTTGACAAAGACTTGAATCACTTGGGGATTTACCAAGGAGCTCAAGAGATTTTGATAAAAACTTGAAGCACTTGGGGATTTACCAAGGAGCTCAAGAGATTTTGACAAAGACTTGAAACACTTGGGGATTTACCAAGGAGTTCAGAAAGATTTGACAAAAGATCAAAACTATTTTGAAAAGATAGGATAAATTATTGCTTTCTGCAAATGAGCCTAAAACCCTACTTAGCCAAATATGCATGTAATGATAGGATCCACTTATATCCTACATAGTAGTGAAACTTGCCAATACAATTCAAATGTATTGACCCTTGTGGCTGTAACTTGTAATGTTGCAGGTTTGATTGATATTAGTGAAGTTGATTGATTAGGATTACAAAGACTACAACCAACATGTTTGCCTGTGGCACTTTGAAGATGAAGGACCCCATGCTTATAGATAATCTGCTGCAATGTATTGTAATAGCCAAATGAGCTATGTAAAGATGTAATAAAATTATGTTATTCCTGGTTAAAAAGTTATATTATGACCTTTGTTTCTTGATAATACATCTTAACTGTGGATGCTAGCTATTGATCCAGGGACTAGCATTGTAAACACATGGATCTCTACCTTATTGAAGGTTGGGACCTCTAGATGTGCTAGGAACACATGGATCTCTACCTTATTGAAGGTTGGGACCTCTTCTCAGCGGTACTTGTCTTTGATTGTTCACTCTTGGTCTTCTTCTTCTTGGACTTGGTGACATACCCAAGTCCATATTTACCTAGATTTGACCTTTTCTTGCCAAGAACCTGATCAAGAACACCCTTATCTTTGGGAGTAGTGTCATTTACAAGCCCTTCTTCCACACTAGAATTTTCCTTGTGACTATATGTTGATTTAGATGTGCTAGGAACATCATACTTGGTCAATCGAATTTGGAGCTAATCATGTGACTCATTGAGAATGGAGAATTCACTTTTCAATGCCTTGTGAGCAATGTCAAGTTTCTCCAATTCCTCGGAGAGTCTAGCATGAGCAGCCCCAAAGTCAATCTTTTCCTTATTTTCCTTCTTTGCTTTGGCAACTGCATTGTCACGTTCCTTAACAAGCTTTGCCACCATTTATTCATGTGACTCCTCAATGGACTCAAGCCTCTCTTCAAGAGAAGCCCGAGCCTCTTCTTCCTTTTCTAGAGCATTTTTTAAGGATGCAATTTCCATTGCATCCTCCCTTTCAATTCTGCCCTTTTCTTCAAGGAGCACTTAATTTTGGGCCAGCTGGTCCATAAGAGCCTCAAAATGTATTTTGTGCTCACCTTGCAAGTTAGTGAAGAAATAGTCCAAAGCAATAATCTCTTCTTTAACCTTAAGACTAGTAGGATCATCCATATCAATCATAGCCTTATGAAAAGAAGAGTTAGAAGTAGATACCTCGGAACCTCTTGCCATGAGACAAGTAGCGTTCTTGTTGATGACGTTTTCATTCGGAGAGTCGAAGAGAGATGTTGGTGTAGATGTGGTGGCTATAGCAGCCACCTCTCGAGAGCTATCGTCCTCGTCCTCATCTTCACTTCCCGATGAATATTCTTCTTGAGCCACTAGAACAATCTTTGGTTGCTTCTTGAAAGGAGCATTCTTCTTTACAAATAGTTTCTTGCGTGGAGCCTTTGATTTTTTCTTGAGAATAAGTCTTCCTCCATTATCTTCCCTACTTTGATATGGGCACTCAGCTACAGAGTGCAGCCGGTCTCCACAGTTGAAACATGTTCTCAGCTTGGGACCATTTTCCTTTCTTCCATAAGCTCCACTCTTGCGTTCTAGTTCAGATTTGGCCATGGCCGGGTCCTTCCAAAAGTTTCTAGCATAGAAGGCCATGTATTGTCCATGAATTCTTTTTACATCCTCGGGACAGTCCATACCTTCTATGTCATCTTCATCATGATCAACCACACTTGTCTTCAAGGCCACGTTGACCCCCTTTTGCATCCCCATAGCTCGTGCACGAGCATCTTCGGCATTCTTGGCAGCCACTTTGAAAGCTGCCATTTCTTGAATTACCTCATTGGATGTCATAAGTTGGTAGTTATGCCTTCCTTGGAGACTCTTCAAATCTGTGGGCTCAAATGGCATAAGAGCATTGACATACTTGCGCTTGATCCATGCATCATTAACATGAGAGGCACCATGATTCCTGAAAGTGGTGGCTATTGACTTGAGCCTCCTATACATGTCCTCGTGGTCTTCTCCATCCAACATATAAATCCTTCAACTTCATTTATCAAAGCATCATATCTATTCCTTCTCATACTTTCATTTCCGATGAAAAGAGCTCGGTGAGGGCATCCCAAGCTTCCTTAGCTGTACTAAGATGCTGAATGTGTGGCATGTATTTGTCACCCACACCAAGCTGGATCATGTGTAGATTTGTAGCGTTGAGTTGACTATCAACAACCTCTCTTCTTGTTAGGTTGTTGGGATCTCCAACATGAAGACCATTCTCGATGATTTTCCACAACTCAATGGAGGAGCTGCACACATGAGACTTCATCAAAAAATGCCATTGATTAAAAGTATATGCTAAAAGTTTGGGTGGATCACCCCTATTATGTATTTGTGGCTGTGGGATAGGTGGATCAGGAGAATACACATGGGAAACCTCATTGTATCCTTCCTTACAACTATCCTTTTTCGAGGAGGAGCTCTTGCTAGTGCCATCACCAACCACTTTGTTATCTTTGGAATCGGTTTTAACCGTTTCCTTGGATTGCGGAGTGGTAGCCTCCGAGGCAGATGGAGGTGATGCTGTGGATGTGGATAGACGCAATATCAATTGACGCATCTCTTCCATCTTAGCCTCCATTGAACTAACCAAGGTTGTTTCCAACATCTTGAGATCGTTCATGGTGACTACCTCTGGAGCATCACTCCCATCTCCCTTGGAACCCATACTTCTCTTAGGCGGCTAAACCCGAATTAAAAGCCGGGGCTCTGATACCAATTGAAATGGATCGTATGGGCACCTAGAGGGGGGGTGAATAGGTGCTACTCAATTTTTAGTTCTTTTTCAATTTTAGGCTTGGCATAAAGTAAATTCTCTAGATATGAAACTACGAGAATTTCCCTATATGCAAACCTAACTACTAAGCACGTAAAGAGAGGAGCGAGGAAACCATAGTGGAGCACGCAGAGACACATGGATTTGTTTTACCGCAGTCCCTTCCTTGTTAAGGGAAGTACATCTGTGTTGGAGGGGTGGGCGGTTCTAAGACCACCACGCCACAATAGGCCTCACCCTATTATCCGATGGATCTCGCCACGAAAGGACCGATCCACCTTCTCCACTATTGGTACACTTCGAGGCGGGAACCAGTGCCTTTACGGGGCACACACCCACAACTGAATTAGGGGCTTCTGTAATGACAACAAGCTGTCACAAGAACAAGGATTATAAATATAATCAAAAGCTAGGATCTAGATATTTGCAAGAAACACTAGATCAGAGATTCTCCAAATGAATGTAGAGGAGATGAAGCGCTTGATTGCAGTTGTTGAAGATCGAGTCCTCCTCCTTCGATTCCCCAAGGGATGGGGACATTGGGTGGATCTAGGTGGAGCTCTCTTGTATGAAGGTTGCAGATCAGATCTTGACTTTTTCGAATGAACCTAGAGGTCTGGCAGGAGGGGGAAGGCTGGCTTAAATACCCCCTACCCATATCTAGCCGTTGAACAAGTTCGGGGGCGGATTATCTGCCCCCCACTAGGGGCGTACTATCCGCCCTGGGGAAAACTCCGCCCCTAGGACGAAAACTCCGGGGGAAAATCCGTCCCCTCTCTGGGGATGGCGCCTTGGTGAACTTGATGCAGATTCTGGGGGGGGGCGGATTATCAGGCCCCCTGAGGGTTGCGCCTTGGAAAACTTGAAGCTGAGCATGAGGGACGGATAATCCGCCCTCCTAAGGGGCGGATTATCCGGCATGTCCGGAAAATCCGGCCGAAACTCCGCCCCCTCTAGGGGTTACGCCTTGGCAAACTTGAAGCTGAGCATGAGGGGAGGATTATCCACCCCCCTAAGGGCGGATTATCCGGCATGGCCAGAAAATCTGGTCGAAACTCCGCCCCATCACTGGGGGTTGCGCCCATCTGGGAAAGGGGTGGGGTGGATTATCCACCCCCAAGAGCAGTTTCCTTTTCCTTTTTCAATAGAGAGATCTGCAGCACTTCAACACACATTAAATAATCCTTGATATTGTTATCTAACACACAAAACACTAGGGATTATGAAATGTTCTTTCAGGAAGAACATCCCATCCGTTGGCAGTTTTATTAATTATACCATGAATATTGAGATATTACTAGCCAAGTTTTAGTCAATTTAAAAACAGTACTTTAGTTATGCTTGTCTATGATCGAGAAACTATGCTCCAAGTCATCCATAACCACGGACATGGCTTTCAGAAAGATTTACCATGCAGGGGTGCACAAATAGCAACACACACACGATCAACCTCGGAAAAACCAAATAAAAACCCAATGAGGCATCATGACAAAGCATTCGCAAGATTCATATTTGATTTCAGGAGGCCACTCCACTAAGCAACCTGCGAGGAAGTTGGCCGGCTCCGAGACGGACCCAGACGTTTGTGTCAACGGTTGTAAACAACTAGGAACCCGAAACTGTGACTGGGCTTGTCGATAACTCTTAAACGTATCACAATTCCTAAACAGTACGGTAGTTTGGATGATTTGGTTAAAAAGTGATGTGACTCAGGGTACTCTCAGTGTTAAGGTCAATGGGGAAACTGGTCCTTACTTTGGCAGCTTTAAGGGGGTTAGGCAAGGGGACCCCTTTTCTCCTTTTCTATTTAATCTGGCAGGGGAATGTTTGGCTAAGATGGTGCTTAATGCACAGGCTGGTGGGCTGTTTACAGGTTTGGTTGATAATATGTTTGATAAGGGGATTGCCATTTTACAATATGCTGATGATACCATTCTGTTTATTAAGGATGATCCTGAGGGGGCTAGAAACCTGAAATTGTTGTTGTATTTGTTTGAATCCATGTCTGGTCTCAAGATTAACTTTGAGAAGAGTGAGGTGATGATGGTGTTAGAGGATGAGGAGAAACTGTCCAATTATGCTGAGATGTTCAACTGTCAGAAGGGTAGTTGGCCTATTAAATATTTGGGTTTGCCAGTTTGTAGTAGGAGATGTACAGTGGCTGAAATGAGCTTTATTGGTGATAGGTTGAAGAAAAAGTTAGATGGCTGGATGGGAGGGGCTTTGTCCCTGGGAGGGAGGCATGTTAAAATCACTGCATGTGTATCCAGTATGGCTGTTTACCCTATGACTATGTTTCTTCTACATAGGTCAAATGTGGAAGAAATTGAGAAACAGACTAGAGCTTTCTTTTGGTATGGGAAGGTGGGGAAGAAGAAATATCATCTGGTTGAATGGAAATATGTGTGTAGGCCCAGGAAAAAAGGTGGACTGGGGATTAAAAACATTAGGCTTTTTAATATTTGCTTGTTGTGTAAGTGGTGGTGGCGCCTTGAAGCTGAGGAAGGTCCATGGCAAGTTTTTGTGAGGAAAAAATATTTGAAGAAAGGTGGGACCAGTAATGTAAAACACAGGCAGAGTGATTCTCCATGTTGGCATGATTTGATCAAGATTAGGGAGTTCTATTTGGCTGGTAGGATAATGAGGATTGGTAATGGGGAGTTGACTGATTTCTGGCATGATGCTTGGTGCTTGGACTCACCTCTGAAAGATAGGTTCCCTGATTTATTTGACATTTGTTAGAACCAAAAAATCACGGTGGCAGACTTGGCAAAAAAAGGGTGGAGTCTATCTTTTAGGAGATGGCTGGATACTGATGGATTGAATCATCAGGAACAAATGAGAAAGTTGCTGTCTGGGGTGAGTTTGAATCAGGAAAAGGACAGACCAGTGTGGATGTGGAATAAATCTGGCAAGTTCTCTGTTAAGTCAATGTACACGCGCCTGTCGAATGTTGGGATTGATAGAAGTTTTAAACATCTGTGGAAAGCAAAAATTCCCCTGAAGATTAAGATTTGGCTGTGGCTTATCTGGCACAATGCTATTCTCACCAAAGACAATATGAGAAGGAAGAATTGGGTTGGAGACTTTACTTGCAGGTTTTGCAATAAGGATGAGAGCACTGGACACTTGTTCTTTTCGTGTGTGGCTGCTAAATATGTTTGGGGGGTGGTTGCCAGAGCTGTTGGTGTCGCGAATAGTCCTGGGTCTTTTTCCCAGTATTTTTGGTGGGCATCCCAGTATGTGGGGGTTAGTAGGAATGTGCAGATTACGGTGGTAGCGGCAATTTGCTGGGCTATTTGGAAGCTCAGGAGTAGAGCTTGTTTTGAAAAAAAACTCATTAACTCGCCTATTGATTTGGTCATATATGCTTGTGTGTTCATTCGTTATTGGGCAGGGTTGCATGGGGAGAATGACCGGGCGGTGCTGCAAGATGGAGCGGATACTCTTCAACAGAATGCGTTGGCCGATGCGGCAGCTATGGATGTGGCCCCTGTTCCTTTTCTGGGGCTGCCTGCAATTCCTGGAGATCGTGCTCATGAAGCTCCGGAGCTGGAAAGGGGGAGGGAGAAAAGAAGGCGAACTTGATAAAAAAAAGGAACTGGGCTGCGAGAAGATGGTGTTGGCATCCAGTTTTTTAGTTCCCTTTTGCTGTGTTTTGTTATGGACGGTTCCCCACTAGCCTGAGGGCGGTGTTCTTGCGTCTCCAGCCTCCTTCTTTATTTCTGTTTAGTTTGTTCAGTGTATAAGTTGAACCTCTTGCTTTTCCTTTGTGACCCCCTAGGCGGGTCAGTACTACGTCGGTATGTGTGGTTGTTGTTCCGTTGTCTGATGATAATGGAACCCGATCCCTCTTCCTGGGGGATTGTATGAAAAAAAAGTAAATGCTCCTCGAGTAATAGTAGTAATAAGCAGTAGCATGGCATAAGTACAGAATAGTAATGACGTCCCAAACTAGGTTGTGGCCCCAAGAAATTAAATATGACTCAAGCTAAGACTAAGGGGATTCATGGTCCCACATGCGGATAGTGCGATAGTCAAGGAACAAGAATCAAGTACTCGGGGTCCTACAGGACACAAGTGAGCATATAGAATCAAATAGAAGATATTGCCCACCAATGCCTCTTTCATTAGTTATCCCATTACTACTCAATTCAGTTGTTTGGATACCTCATTATTCAAAGACTCTCACAAACCCTACACATGCAATTCTACGACTCCCATGGCTCAAACAGCTCCTGTAGTACTGGCTCATAGGATGGAGGGAACAAGCTTCAATGGGATTTAAAAGTAAAGGCTATGCAATACTTGGGATTCAATTTTATTCGTGACGCGATTATGATTCAAGAATAAGATAGATGCAATAGGTACTATATATAGTGCAAGAATGGGGAAATGCTTGCCTGGAAGTTCAGTTGCAGAATAAGATGGATCTGGGTAATACTCCTGAGACTCCTGATATTCTCCTTACTCAGCGTCTATCCGGATAAAAACCAAACACACAAGAGGCTGAGAAAAATACGCTGCACAAACATATAAATCATATTCAACAAACAAACAAGTATGCCATAATGTAATGATGCACACTTTATATGGCATATAGCATGGCATGGGTGAAGTGTGGGGTACAAGAATAAAATATTTTATCAAGTTTTTAGTCATGTTTTGCTCTCATAAACATTGTTGTATACTTAATATTTATATGATGCATGCTTCATTTCATAACATGGAATACATAGTTAGAATGGGCTCATCGATCTAATCGATTTAGACATATCATTTGTCGAATTTGGAGTTATGTAAAGTTATGCAATTATTAAGAAAAAGGTATTTATTAGCATTTAATAATTCGAAAATTTTAAATTGCTCAAATGATATTGTAAATAGCATATTCATATTCCTCACATTTTTCTAATTAAAAAACATATATTATTTGTAATTATTTGAAAATGTGAATTTAAAACAATATTTAATTCAAAACAATTCAAATTATGGTCAAAGTCAAGGGTTTGACTAGATAGAGTTGAAAGAGCATTTCCTATCACTAGTGATTTTAGTATTTTATAACAACACACATATCAGACTAATTATTTGCCAAGTGTATCGCAGGTGCATTGAACAGTTTTGCAATGTTCAAAAACTGTCTGCCTAGCGCGGTACCAAAAAGCGGTAGTACCGCTTTTTGCTACCGGACCAGACAGAAGGCTTAGACTAACTGTCAAAAAGCCTTTGCCGGGCTAGGTACTAAAAAGCGGTAGTACCGCATTTTAGTACCTACTCGGGGCAGAGACTTTTTGTATGTTGGCAAAAAGCTTTTGTCTGCCTACCTGGCGTGAAAGAGAGTTTTTTCGTCTAAAGCTGCGGATTCCACTACGTCCGGTAGTACCGGTTGCCACTTGCGGTACTACCGCTTTACGGTAGCATCAATAGTAGTACCGCTGTGGGCAGGACTTGATGAAGTTTGAAGAGGGTGGTCCGGTAGTACCGGAGTTCTCTGGTAGTACTGCTTGAACTTCCGGTACTACCGCTACAGTAAAAGCTCCAACGGCCAGATTTCGTGGAGGGGTATGGGACAAGTTGCTCAGCTCATTAAAGTCAAAGACCACCATTGGAGTCCATTGGAGCCACCCAATTCCCAAGATCTCCTCATTAAACCACCCAAAGTCCTTGATCTTTGGGGAATCGAAGGAGGAGGCCCCGATCTACTACTTCACCAAAAGAGATCTTCATTTCCCCCTCATTTCATTGAGGGCCCCTTTGCTCTAGTGTTTTCTTGGAAACCCTAGTTCTTGTTTTGGTTCTTACAAGCTTGTCTTTGATTGCTTTGACAGCTTTCTTGTATTTGGGAGCCTCCGATTAAGTTGTGGATGTGTGCCCCAAACTTGTAACGGTGCCGGCTTCCACCTTGAAGGTTGCCGATATAGTGGAAGGTGAATCGATCCTGTTGTGGTGAGATTCATAGGAGAACAAGGGAGGCCTTTCGTGGCGTTGGTGGTTTGAAACCACCCCCTCTCCAAACGTAGACGTACTTCCCCTCAAAAGGAAGGAACTACGGGAAACAAATCCTTGTGTCTCCGCGTCCACTATTTTGGTTACTTCTATCCTTTACCGCACCTTACTTACTTGTTACTACTTTGTGTTAGGGTAGCTCTTGCATAATTGTCATATAGGTAAATTCACCGTAGTTGCATTATCTAGAGAATTTACCTTATTGTCAAACCTTAATTTGAAAAAGAAGAAAATTTGAAGTAGCACCTATTCACCCCCCTCTAGGTGCCCATACGATCCTTTCAATTGGTATCAGAGCCTCGGCTCTTTATTTGGGCTTTACTGCCTAAGAGAATATGGGTAGCCAAGAAGGGGATGGTGGTAGTGAGCCAACCCCAGTGACCATGGAAGATCTCAGAAACTTGGAAACAAGATTGAGCTTCCTTGGTCAATGAAGTCAAGAAGATGCTTGAGCAACTTCTTAAAGACAAAGATGGCTCATCACCCCCATCTCCTCAAGAGGATCTACCATCCGTTGTACCTAAAGGGAATACTTCGGTATCCCCCGAGGGTATGGTGGTAGGGGGCAAACTAGACAACGCTAATTCCTCCACACAACTTGATGGGGGGAAGGGTGAGCACCGTGATTCTTGGTAATCACCCGATCCTCCCGTCCCTCACCCTCATGTGTACAATAGAGGTGACCCACCTAAGCTAGAAGAGTCTGCTACTTTTGCTCAATGGCAATCACTAATGAGAACTCATGTGCGCAGCTCTTGCATTGAACTATGGAACATCATCGAGCATGGACTCTTTATTGGGGATCCAAACAACTTGACAAGAAGAGAGGTTGTCAATAGTCAACTCAATGCCACTGCTTTGCATATGATTCAACAAGGATTGGGAACAAAGGATTACCCACACATTGAGCACTTTAGCATTGCCAAGGAAGCTTGGGATGCTCTCACTGTGTTGTTTGTTGGAAATGAGAGCATGAGGAGGAACCGATATGATGCTCTAAGCAATGAAGCCGAAGGCTTCTACATGAAAGAAGGTGAAGATCACGAAGACATGTACCGAAGGCTCAAGACCACCGCCACCGCTTTTCGGAATGTGGGTGCCTCACATGTGGATGATGCATGGATAAAAAGGAAATATGTGAGTGCACTCATGCCTTTTGAGCCCACCGACTTGAAGAGCCTACAAGGAAGACACAACTACCATCTCATGACCTCAAATGAAGTTATGCAAGAGATGGCTGCTTTCAAGGTTGCCGCCAAGAATGCCAAAGATGCCCGTGCTCGTGCCCTTGGTATGAGCAATGTCGTCAATGTTGCTTTGAAGGCCAAAGTAGTGGACCATGGGGATGAAGATGATAGTGATGAAGGGCTTTCCATGGACCATCCCGATGAAGTCAAGATTGCTCATGGTCAATATATGGCTTTCTATGCAAAGAACTTTTGGAAGAACCCCGCCAAGGCCAAGATGGAAATGGAACGGAGAAGCAATCCAAATGGGAAAAGAGAGATACCACTAGGTTGAGAACTTGCTTCAATTATGGTGACCGCTACCACTTTGTGGCTAGTTGCCCCTATGAGAAGAGAGAAGATCATGGTGGTAAGCTTGTGTTGAAGAAGACTCTCAAGGCACCTTACAAGAAAACTTTCATCAAAAAGAATCCCATCAACAAGAAGTCGGGAGAAATTGTCTTGATCACTCATGAAGAGTACTCCTCCGATAATGAAGATGATGAAGATGAGGAAGAGGAAACTTCTCATGGTGTGGCCGCTCTAGCCACCACCTCTACTCCGACCTTCTCACTCTTTGATTCTCCAATGAGAACTCTTCCACCAAGAACGCCACTTGCCTTATGGCAAGAGGAACGGAGGTATCCTCATCATCCCGCTCTACCCACTTAGATAATGATGAAATTGATGATGAGATGTCTCTTGATGTTAAAAAGGAATTAATTGCCTTTGATGAGTTTATGACTAACCTAGAAGGTGATGCTAAACTACATTTTGGAAACATCTTAGATCAACTCTCACATACTCAAGAACTTCTAGATGTAAGATGCAAACTTGGGCATGAACATATGATTGAGCTAGAGGCTCTAAACAATGCTCTAGAAGAAGAACAAGAAACTAGGTTGTCACTTGAATTAAAACTTGAAGGGCTTGATGTGGCCAATGACATTATTGTTAACAAACTCATCAAAGAGTGTGATCATGCTATTGCTAAATACAAAAGAGCTAAAAAGGACAAGGTTGAGTTTGGTGTGGTTCATGAAAAACTTGCCGAGGACTTTATGAAGGGAATATGCCCTGAGAGGCAATAATAAAGTGTTTATTATGTGTATTCCAAGTATATGATAGATGTTTATTTTGCATGCTATAATTGTATTAATACGGAAACGTTAATACATGTGTGTTTAATAAACAAACAGAAAGTTCCTAGTTATGCCTCTCTCATAAACTAGCTCGTTGATTAACAAGATGATCAAGGTTTCCTGATCATGGACATTGGATGTTGTTAATAACGGGATCACAACATTAGTGTAATGGTGTGATGAACATTCATCCGAAGTATAGCATTACGATCAAAGTAATTGAGTTTATATTGCTATAACAACTTACGAAGTGATCCTAATCCTTAGACCATGAGATCATGTCAATCACTAACACCGGAAGAGTTTCTTGATAACATCAAACATCACATCGTAACAGGGTGATTATAAGGATGGATTCAGAACTAATAAAGTGTTATGTTGAGGCTCATGGATCGAGAGTGGAATTTGTTCATCCCGATGACAGATAGATATACTCTGGGCCCTCTCGGTGATATCACATTGATTAGCTTGCAAGCAAGTGATTTGATCACTAGAATGTTATATCACAGGAACGAGAAAAGAGTGCATGTCGGTAACGAGATCAAACTAGGTATGGAGATACCGATGATCGAATCTCGGACATGTAATATATCGTGAAATAAAGGGATTAAGATACTAGCGTAAAAGGTTCCGACGATCACAAGAAAGTCATCGTTGAATGTGTGGGAGTCAGTATGGGTCTCCAGATCCCGCTTCTGATTATTGATCCGAGAGGGGTCTCGATCATGTCCGCATTATTCACGAACCATAGGGTGACACACTTAAGAGACACCGACATCCAATTGGAGCAAATGTTTCATGCCGAAAGAATGAACAAGCGCAGGAATTTATTTCACTAGATACCGAAACAGGTTTTCGGGTGAAATTGCATAAAGTGGTTATGCATGTGAAATAGAATTCTAGCAAGGGGTTATTTGTGAATGTTTGTCATTAAAGTAATTGACAAAATTCTGAATAAAATAAAAGAGTTTTATTTAATGAGAGTTTGCATTAAATTTGGTGGAAATTTAATGGGAATTTGAGTGGACTTTTGAGTGGAGGGAATTTAAAGGCATTTTGTGAGTGGAGTGTCCACCCACATGAATGAAGGAGGGGAGGGGCAGCCCCATGGCCGGTGGCCACCCCCTTGGGTGCCCCCCTCCTCCTATAAAAGGAGCCCCCCTCCTCACTTGTCTCTCACACCTCCTCGTGAAGGATCTCTCTCCCCCTCTAGAATTTATTCCCCATGGTCTCAGACTAGCGAGATACATGTTCCCGGTGGCTATTCGGCAAGAAAGAGTTGTGCTTCCACTGCATCGCTGGAGCGAGGAGGCGTATGTTGCTCGGTGCCTCGAACGTGTGTGCGAGCACGGATGCGCTGCTGATTTGCGGCGCTAGGACTTCCTCTCGATCTTGAGATCGGCAAGAGATCGTCTACATCAACCACGAGTTGAACTCGTTAAGCTTTGTCGGTCTTCAAGGGTATGTTCTCTACAGATATACATCCGCCCGTTGTTTGTATCTAGTAGATAGATCTTGGTATATAGTTCACATCGTAGGAAATTTTTTGTTTTCTATGCTGCGAACCCTACAGTGGTATCAGAGCCGGATCTATGCGTAGATACTTTACACGGGTAGTACACATATGAGTATGTGGGCGATGATGATCATGTTGTTGCTCCTTTGTTGTAATTTTGGATATTGGTGGCATAGTGGGATGAAGCGGCCCGGACAAACTTTACATGTCCTCGCACATGAGACCTGTTCCACGCTTGACATGCAACTAGTTTGCATAAGTGGCTAGCGGGTGTCTGTCTCTCCTACTATAGTCAATATCTATTTTGCAAGCGAGTTGTAAACAATTTGATTATCCTCGTTGTGGTTCATGTTCGTAGGTAAGAACGGTTCTATCTCGAAAGCCCTAAGCCACGTAAAACTTGCAATGGATAAATTAGAGGCGTCTAGTTTAGATTGTTGCTGGGCTAGTGTTATGATATGGTAGTGTTGTAAGTAGAAGTATGAGATGATACTCTTACAACACACATAGCGTGTAAAATCCATAGACCTTGGATTTACACATATAGGTATGATAGTGATCATACCACGATGCACATGATAGAGATCATCTGCGGGAACCATATAATTTCACTAATAAACATATGATGTTTGATAGCATCTTATATTGCTTGTTTAGCGCTTTGTTAGCATAATAAGATGATCCCTCATTTAAATATCAAGATAAGAATGTGTTCTTCCTTTAGTATGCACCGATTATGTTTTCGTCGCTCCAAGACATCACGTGATGATCGGGTGTTCTTGGATCCACGACCATATTTCGGGTGTAAAACAGTTACACACGCGAATACTAAGGTTCTAACTTGGCGAGCCTAGCATGTACAGACATGGCCTCGGAACACGGACCGAAAGGTTAAGCATGAATCATATAGTTGATATGATGCCCATTTGATGCTCGCCTTTGAAGCTATACCGACTCACGTGATGATCGGACTTGGTGTAGTGGATTTGGTTCATGTAATCACCAAAAAGGCACGAGGGATGTCGTTTTTGAGTGGGAGTTCATTCGTAATATAGATTAGTTGAACTCAATCTATCATACACTTAGTCTAAACTTTACAAATTCTGTTGTAGATGGCACCACCTGCTTTTAATTTCAATGTGTTCATGGAGAAAGAGAAACTAGCAACGAACGGTAGCAACTTTACCGAATGGGCCATGAATTTGAGGATTCTCCTCTCTACTGCACAAAAGCAATATGTGCTAGAAGCGCCGTTAGGCCCCCCACCTTTAGATGATGCCCCTGACGAGGAGAAGAATGTCTATCAGACTCGTCAGGAGGACCACAACTTAGTTCATTGCGGCATATTGTATGGGCTAGAGCCGGAACTTCGAAAGCGTTTCGAAAACGGCAATGCATTTGATACAATGGGTGAGTTGAAAATGATTTTCAACACACATGCTGCTGTAGAGAGCTACAACGCTTCAGAAAATTTCTTTAGCTGCATGATGGAAGAGCACAACTCCGTTAGTGAGCATGTACTCAAGATGTCGGGTTATGCCGATAAGCTTGTGTCCTTGGGAATATCGATTCCCATTGACTTAGGCATCCATCGTGTTCTGCAGTCTCTGCCACCTAGCTATAAGAGCTTCGTGATGAACTATAATATGCAAGGCATGAAGAAGTCTCTCCCCGAGCTTCTGTCAATGCTTAAAACTGCAGAAGTGGAGATCAAAAAGGAACATCAAGTGTTGATGATCAATAGAAACACTGGTTTCAAGAAAGACAAGAAGGGAAAACGGAAGGGAAGTAAGGGCGGCAAGCCTGTTGCCGCGCCTGAAAAGAAACCCCGAGTTGGACCTAAGTCTGATTCCGAGTGCTACTATTGTAAGGGGACTGGCCACTGGAAGCGCAACTGGCCCAAGTATCTGGCAGACAAGAAGGCCGGCAAGGCAAACAAAGGTATATATGATATACATGTTATTGATGTGTACTTGACTAGTGCTCACAGTAGCACCTGGGTATTTGATACCGGTTCAGTTGCTAATATTTGTAACTCGAATTAGGGGCTGCGGAACAAGCGACCGCTAGCAAGGGGTGAGGTCAAGATGCGTGTCGGCAATGGATCAAGCGTTGATGTGATCGCCGTCGGAACGCTGCCTCTCCACTTACCGTCGGGATTAGTTATAAACTTGAATAAATGTTATCTGGTGCCTGCACTGAGCATGAACATTGTATCTGGATCGTGTTTGATGCGAAGTGGTTATTCATTTAAATCCGAGAACAATGGTTGTTCCATTTATATGAATGAAATCTTTTATGGTCATGCACCGATGATGAATGGTTTATTTCTATTAGATCTTGATGATAATGTTACACATATTCATAATGTTGATGCTAAAAGGATTAAACTTAATGATGATATATCCGCATATATGTGGCACTGCCGTCTAGGTCATATTGGCGTTAAACGCATGAAGAAGCTCCATTCGGATGGACTTTTGGAATCACTTGATTATGAATCATTTGATACATGTGAGCCATGCCTTATGGGCAAGATGACTAGAACGCCGTTTTCCGGTTCAATGGAACGGGCGATAGATTTATTGGAAATCATACATTCTGATGTATGTGGTCCAATGAGTGTGTCAGCGCGAGGTGGATATCGTTATTTTGTTACTTTCACGGATGATTTGAGTAGATACGGTTATATCTACTTGATGAAACACAAGTCTGAAACCTTTGAAAAGTTCAAGGAATTTCAGAATGAAGTGGAAAATCATCGTAATAGAAAGATCAAATTTCTATGGTCCGACCGTGGAGGTGAGTATCTAAGTTACGAGTTTAGCACTCACATGAAAGAGTGTGGAATTGTTTCACAACTCACACCTGCCGGAACACCACAGCGAAATGGTGTGTTGGAACGTCGTAATCGTACTTTATTAGATATGGTTCGATCTATGATGTCTCTGACGGACTTGCCGTTGTCATTTTGGGGTTATGCACTAGAAACTACTGCATTCACTTTAAATCGGGCACCATCTAAATCCGTTGAAAAGACACCGTATGAATTGTGGTTTGGAAACAAACCTAAGCTGTCATTTCTTAAAGTTTGGGGATGCGATGTTTATGTGAAGAAACTTCAACCGGATAAACTCGAACCCAAAGCGGAAAAATGCGTCTTCATAGGATACCCTAAAGAAACTATTGGGTATTCCTTCTATCACAGATCCGAGGGCAAGGTTTTTGTTGCCAAGAATGGATCCTTTCTAGAGAAAGAGTTTCTCGCGAAAGGTGTGAGTAGTCGGAAGGTAGAACTCGAAGAGGTTGTGGAACCTTCTCTTCAAAGTATGGCGAGTAGCGCAGCGCCGGAAGTTGTTCCGGAGTTGGCTCCACCTGTTGAAGAGGGAACTAATGATAATGATCATGAAACTCCGAAAGAGAGTACTACCGAACCTCGCAGGTCAAACAGGACACGTGCAGCTCCCGAGCTGTACGGAAATCCTGTCATGAATTTCATGGTTGATGAAAATGATGACCCTGCGACGTATGAAGAAGCGATGATGAGCCCGGATTCCAACAAATGGTTAGAAGCCATGAAATCCGAGATGGAATCCATGTATGAAAATCAAGTTTGGAACTTGGTGGAATTACCTCACGACCGAAAGGCCGTGGAGAACAAATGGATTTTCAAAAGGAAAACTGATGCTGATGGTAATGTGACCGTCTATAAAGCTCGACTTGTCGCAAAGGGGTTTCGACAAATTCAAGGAGTTGAGTACGATGAGACTTTCTCTCCCGTAGCGATGCTAAAGTCAGTTAGGATTATGTTAGCAATTGCTGCATATTTCGATTATGAGATATGGCAGATGGATGTCAAAACCGCGTTTCTCAATGGTAATATTGAAGAAGAGTTGTATATGATACAACCAAAGGGTTTTGTCGATCCTAAGGATGCTAACAAGGTGTGCAAGCTTCAGCGATCCATCTATGGATTGAAGCAAGCATCACGAAGTTGGAATCTCCGCTTTAATGAGGTGATCAAAGAGTTTGGATTTGTCCAAACTTATGGAGAAGCTTGTATTTACAAGAAAGTGAGTGGGAGCAATGTGGCATTTCTGATATTATATGTGGATGACATATTATTGATCGGAAATGATATAGATCTTTTAAACAGTGTTAAAAGTTATCTAAACAGCAAATTTTCAATGAAGGACCTAGGTGAAGCGTCATACATATTAGGCATAAAGATCTATAGAGATAGATCTAGGCGCCTAATAGGGCTATCGCAAAGTACATACCTTGATAATATTTTAAAGAAGTTTAAAATGGACGGAAGTAAGAAGGGGTTCTTACCTATGTTGCAAGGCAAGACATTGAGTAAGACTCAAAGTCCGGCTTCGGCGGAAGAAAGAGAGATAATGGACAAAGTCCCCTATGCTTCAGCCATAGGCTCTATAATGTACGCCATGCTATGTACAAGACCGGATGTGGCACATGCTATTAGTTTGACTAGTAGGTACCAATCGGATCCAGGTTCGGAACACTGGATAGCGGTCAAGAATATCCTTAAGTACTTACGAAGAACTAAGGATATGTTTCTTGTATACGGAGGTGAAGAAGAGCTCGTCGCTAAGTGTTATGTCGACGCTAGCTTTGACACCGATCCGGATGACTCTAAGTCTCAATCCGGATACGTATTTCTCATGAATGGCGGAGCGGTTAGTTGGAGGAGCTCCAAACAACCTGTGGTAGCGGGATCAACAACAGAGGCCGAATATGTTGCTGCTTCAGAAGCGGCTCAGGAAGCAGTTTGGATGAAGGAGTTCATATCCGAACTAGGAGTGGTGGCAAACGCGTTGGACCCAATGGTGATCTATTGTGACAACAATGGTGCCATTGCCAATGCCAAATAGCCAAGGTCTCACAAGCATTCCAAGCATATTAAGCGCCGGTTTCACTCCATCCGCGAGCATGTCAAGGATGGAGATATAAAGATTTGTAAAGTACATACGGATCTCAATGTAGCAGATCCGTTGACTAAAACTCTCCCTAGAGCAAAACATGATCAACACCAGAACTCAATGGGTGTTAGATTTATCACTATGTAACTAGATTATTGTCTCTAGTGCAAGTGGGAGACTGAAGGGAATATGCCCTGAGAGGCTATAATAAAGTGTTTATTATGTGTATTCCAAGTATATGATAGATGTTTATTTTGCATGCTATAATTGTATTAATACGGAAACGTTAATACATGTGTGTTTAATAAACAAACAGAACGTTCCTAGTTATGCCTCTCTCATAAACTAGCTCGTTGATTAACAAGATGATCAAGGTTTCCTGATCATGGACATTGGATGTTGTTAATAACGGGATCACAACATTAGTGTAATGGTGTGATGAACATTCATCCGAAGTATAGCATTACGATCAAATTCATTGAGTTTATATTGCTATAACAACTTACGAAGTGATCCTAATCCTTAGACCATGAGATCATGTCAATCACTAACACCGGAAGAGTTTCTTGATAACATCAAACGTCACACCGTAACAAGGTGATTATAAAGATGGATTCAGAACTAATAAAGTGTTATGTTGAGGCTCATGGATCGAGAGTGGAATTTGTTCATCCCGATGACGGAAAGATATACTCTGGGCCCTCTCGGTGATATCACATTGATTAGCTTGCAAGCAAGTGATTTGATCACTAGAATGTTATATCACAGGAACGAGAAAAGAGTGCATGTCGGTAACGAGATCAAACTAGGTATGGAGATACCGATGATCGAATCTCGGACATGTAATATATCGTGAAACAAAGGGATTAAGATACTAGCGTAAAAGGTTCCGACGATCACAAGAAAGTCATCGTTGAATGTGTGGGAGTCAGTATGGGTCTCCAGATCCCGCTTCTGATTATTGATCCAAGAGGGGTCTCGATCATGTCCGCATTATTCACGAACCGTAGGGTGACACACTTAAGAGACACCGACATCCAATTGGAGCAAATGTTTCATGCCGAAAGAATGAACAAGCGCAGGAATTTATTTCACTAGATACCGAAACAGGTTTTCGGGTGAAATTGCATAAAGTGGTTATGCATGTGAAATAGAATTCTAGCAAGGGGTTATTTGTGAATGTTTGTCATTAAAGTAATTGACAAAATTCTGAATAAAATAAAAGAGTTTTATTTAATGAGAGTTTGCATTAAATTTGGTGGAAATTTAATGGGAATTTGAGTGGACTTTTGAGTGGAGGGAATTTAAAGGCATTTTGTGAGTGGAGTGTCCACCCACATGAATGAAGGAGGGGAGGGGGCAGCCCCATGGCCGGCGGCCACCCCCTTGGTTGCCCCCCTCCTCCTATAAAAGGAGCCCCCCTCCTCACTTGTCTCTCACACCTCCTTGTGAAGGATCTCTCTCCCCCTCTAGAATTTATTCCCCATGGTCTCGGACTAGCGAGATACATGTTCCCGGTGGCTATTCGGCAAGAAAGAGTTGTGCTTCCGCTGCATCGCTGGAGGGAGGAGGCGGAGGTTGCTCGGTGCCTCGAACGTGTGTGCGAGCACGGATGCGCTGCTGATTTGCGGCGCTAGGACTTCCTCTCGATCTTGAGATCGGCAAGAGATCGTCTACATCAACCATGAGTTGAACTCGTTAAGCTTTGTCGGTCTTCAAGGGTATGTTCTCTACGGATATACATCCGCCCGTTGTTTGTATCTAGTAGATAGATCTTGGTATATAGTTCACATCGTAGGAAATTTTTTGTTTTCTATGCTGCGAACCCTACACTTTAGTTTGCTTAACAAGGCCCACAAGGTCTTGGAGAGTGAACTCTTGTCACTCACAAAGTCCCATGAAACGCTTCAAACTCAATTGGCCAATATTCCTTCACCTAGTAACTTCATTCCATCTAGTAGCACAACTATTCTTGAAGAGAATGCTAGGTTGAAGGGGGAGCTTGCTAAGGCCACATTTCCACAAGGCAACAAGTCCATTGATGATCTTTTGAGCAAGAAAAGGCATAGTGGTGATAAAGGGGGCATTGGTTTTGTTTCCAAAACCAAGAAAAGAACAATAAGAAGAAGAAGGACAAGCCCGCACAAGAGACCAACAAGACCATTGTGGAGAGTAAGACCACAAGTGGTAAAACTATGTCACATGATGACTTTGCGGGAAGTGCTAACCCTCACTATGTTCTAATGCGTGATTACTATGATGATGTGTATGCACAATATGTTGGTCCTTATGATGGTTATATTGCTTGGTCTATTTGGGTTCCCAAGACCCTTGTTGCTAACAAAAGAGGACCCATTGAAAAATGGGTACCTAAAAAATTAGCTTGATCTCTTGTAGACTTATGCTTCCGGAGGGTCAAAGTGGGTGCTTGATAGTGGTTGCACAAGTCATATGACCGGAAGCTCGTCTATTGTCAAGGAGTTAAAGCCTAATGATGATCAAATTACCGTGACATATGCCGACAAATCAAAGTCTAAGGTAATGGGTTTCGGCAAGGTTGTGGTTGCTCACGACATTACACTCGTGAACATCATGCTTGTTGAGACCCTTGGATACAATTTACTTTCTATCCTTGCTCTTGGTAAGATGGTCTTTTCCATCTTCATTGATGTAGATATTGTGGTCCTCTTGTGGAGCAAGTCTCTTAAGGTCGCTTTCGTTGGGCACGTCGAACATGACTTGTATGTGGTGGACTTCTCGGAGCAAACCACTACAGGTCTGATGTGCTTATTCGGAAAGGCCGATGTGGGTTGGTTATGGCATCGCCGACTAGCCCATGTCAATATGAGAACTTTGCAAAGTCTCCATAAAGAGGTCCATATAGTTGGACTAAAAGAAAATGTTTCCTTTGCCAAATATCGTGTTTGCAGGGCATGTGTTCTAGGGAAGATGCATGCCGCTCCTCACAAGCCTACGAACCAAATTAAGTCTAACAAGATCTTGGAACTCCTCCATGTGGACCTATTTGGTCCTCCATCTCATGCAAGTCTTGGAGGGAAGAAATATTGTTTGGTGATTGTTGACGACTTTTCAAGATACTCTTGGGTTTATTTCTTCAAGTTGAAGAGTGAAACTCAAAAGACTTTTATCGACTTCATCAACTTGGTTCAATGGCAATACAATGTTCCCGTGTTGATTATAAGAACTGACAACGGCACCGAGTTCAAGAACTACACCTTGAATGATTTCCTTAGTGATGAGGGGATTAAACATCAATATTCCGCTGCATACACCCCTCAACAAAATGGTGTGGCAAAAAGGAAGAACCGGACTCTTATTGAGATGGCTAGGACCATGTTGGCGGAGTTTAAATCTCCATACAACTTTTGGGCCGAAGCCATCTCCATCGCTTGCCATGCTTCAAACCGACTCTACCTCCGCAAGAAAATCAACAAGACTCCATATGAGATACTTACCGGTAACATGCCCAACATATCTTATTTCCGGGTGTTCAGTTGTAAGTGTTTCTATCTCATCAAAGGTGTTCGTTTGTCTAAATTCGAGTCTGAAGAATTAGAGGGTATTTTTGTTGGCTATGGTCTTGAATCTCACACTTATAGAATCTATGACAAGCTCTCCGGAGCCGTCATAGAATCTTGTAGTGTGACCTTCTAAGAATATGATGGTCCCCAAGGGGGGCGTGTTGATGCTTGTGATGCAGATGATGAAATGCCTCATGATGCCATAGGAAGAATGGGTGTGGGATATATCCGCCCCGTTGAGGAACCCCTTATGGCGGATCGAGAAGAACTATGCTCCACTCGAGTGGAGCCCTCATCTTCACAACCTCAACATGCTCCATCTACCGAAGAGGACATTGAGTCAAGCCAAAGACAATATGTGGACCCTCAACATAGTGATGGAACTCTAGTCAAAGGGAGCTTGGTCCATTCGATGGGTTCTCAAGTGATACCAATTCAATTTGTCAAGGAAGATCCATCCAAACTTTTTTGAGACAAGCTCAAATTGATTCTAGAAGAGCACTTGATCAAGACCAAGGTCAATCTTTGCCTCCCAATGTAGAGGATGACTCCAATTATGATCAAGGTCAAGTTGATGGTCAAGACGAGGATCAAAATGATGAAGAGGGTCCTCCAAGAAACAACACGGAGATCCACGCTCGTTGCGAAGCTAGAAAGGAAAGAATGTTGGAACTAAGAGATCACACTCTACAAAATGTAGTTGGTGATCTAAAGAAAGGTATTTCCACAAGAGCACAATTGAAGAGGTTTAGTGAACACCAAGCTCACATCTCCATGATTGAACCAAAGAAAGTGTGGGAAGCTCTTGAAGATTCGGATTGGTTAGAGGCTATGCATAAAGAGCTCAACAACTTTGAGAGAAATAAAGTATGGAAATTGGTTGAGAAGCCAAAGGATTGCCGCAATGTTATTGGAACAAAGTGGATATTCAAGAAAAAGCAAGATGAGCATGGAATTATAGTAAGGAACAAGGCTAGATTGGTTGCGCAAGGGTATTCTCAAATTTAAGGCATTGATTATGGAGAGACTTATGCGCCCGTGGCTCGCCTTGAGTCCATCCGTATCCTTCTTGCTTATGCGGCACATCATAACTTTAAGTTGCAAGAAATGGATGTAGAAAGTGCATTTCTTTATGGTCCATTAAATGAGTTGGTATATGTTAAGCAACCCCTGGGATTTGAGGACCCCAACTTCCCAAACCATGTCTACAAACTCGATAAGGCCCTCTATGGGCTTAAGCAAGCCCCACGCACATGGTATGAGCACCTTAGAGAGTTATTGTTTGACCGTGGCTTTGAGGTTGGGAAAATCGATCCCACTCTTTTTACAAAGAGGGTCAATGTGGAGCTTTTTGTATGCCAAATATATGTTGATGATATTATATTTGGCTCATCTAACAAAGCTTTTAATGATGAATTCTCAAAGCTTATGACTAGTAGGTTCCGGATGTCTTTGATGGGGGAGTTGAAAGTATTTCTTGGCTTTGAGATCAATCAAGTTAGAGGAGGAACATTCTTTAACCAAGCCAAGTATACTCAAGATATGCTCAAGAGATTCAAAATGCAAGATTTGAATGGAGATCCTACTCCCATGGCTACAAAGACTCATCTAGAACAAAATCCAAATGGTAAAGATGTGGATCAAAAGGTTTACCGGTCTATGATTGGTTCTTTGCTTTACCTTTGTGCATCTAGACCCGATATTGTGTTGAGTGTAGGTGTGTGTGCAAGATATCAAGCGGCTCCTAAAGAAAGCCATTTAATGGCGGTTAAGAGAATCTTTCGATATTTAGTTCATACCCCATTTTATGGTCTTTGGTATCCTCGAGGTTCAACATTTGCTCTTTGTGGATACACGGATTCGGATTGGGCGGGGGACAAGGATGATAGAAAATCAACATCCGGGGCTTCCTTGGTAGGTCCTTGGTATGTTGGTCTTCTAAGAAGCAAAATTGTATATCTCTCTCCACCGCCGAAGCCGAGTATGTTGCTGCCGCTAGTGCTTGCACTCAATTGCTGTGGATGAGGCAAACTTTAAAGGAATACGGTGTCCATTGTGACAAAGTGCCTCTTCTATGTGACAATGAAAGTGCCATCAAAATTGCATACAACCCGGTGGATCACGCAAGGACAAAGCATATTGAGATTCGTCATCACTTCATTAGAGATCAGGTTGCTGGAGGTGATATTGATCTATTCTATGTTTTAACCAAAGATGAACTTGCCAATATCTTCACGAAGCCACTTGATGAAGAAAGGTTTTGCTACTTAAGGAATGAACTAAATATCGTAGATTCAAGGAGCTTGACTTGATTATCTTGCACTCTCACATAATACTCGACCCATATTTGGTTTAGGTGTAGGCATGGACATAGGGGGAGTGCGGTCCTAATTGATTGGACCATCCCTCCCCCCATTATGCGCAAAGTAAACAAAATCATTCCTCTTAATATCATTTTGTGATATGTGAGCTTAATGATGAGTTTCGGTAATGGACCCAAGATATATCTTCGTGGTGCCAAGCCGAGTATACTCAAATATGGTGGCCTAGGCCACCGCCCCCTCTCAATCGAGAGGTTGATGTGCTTACTCGTGTTTGTCACTTTTTGAATTGGGTCTTACTCATGTTTGTCATCCTCTAGTTGGTTTTGTTCTTTTGGTCGTGCACTCACATTTGGCTCTCCATATGTTTTTAGTAATTTGAGTGCATTGGCCCATATCAGTGTGAACCCATACCATTCTTATCCCCCAACAAAACCCATCTACTCTGCACAAGAACCTTCCATTTTATGTATCTTGACTCTATGTCTTGATGGTCACGGTACTACCGGGTCTCATAAGCGGTACTACCGCCAAACGATACTACCGGACATTGCTAACGGTACTACCTCCTCTGATTTTGTTTCCAGGGTCCTGCCTGGAAACTTCCCAGGTGCGGTACTACCGGTTGGTATCTCCGGTACTACCGCCGTTGTAACCGGTACTACCGCTTGTGCGTGTCGGTTAAGACTGGAGACGAGGGAGAGGCACCCCTCAGTGCCTCATTCATCCCTCGTCTCCACTTCTCACCAGCGCCACCACAGGAGCAAGAGGACGCCGCAGGAGCCCCGCCCTTCCCTCCTTCTCCCGGATCCACACCAGATCCAGCCTCCCTGCGGGCTCCTCCTTCTTCCCCACCGTCATGGACACCGGTACTACCGCCCTCCTCATCTTCTCACTTGTTTTCTCCATTGAATCTAGGGTAACTTTGATTCTTGGTTAAAACTCGTATTCTTGAGGTTGTATCGTGTGCTATTTACCAGATCTACCACTTTGTCCGATGGAAATCATGTTTTACAACAATTTACTGCCCATACATGGATTTCTAGTCTAGATCTGCACTGTGGTCGCGGGCCGGTAGTACCGGGAATCTTTTTCCGGTACTACCGCTTGGCGGTACTACCGCTAGTGCATATCCGGTACTACCGCCCTGTACTGGCAGCAATTTTTTTAAAAAACACCAAGTTCCATCCTCTGTTTGTCTCAGGTTCTTGTGCCCTTACCCCTATGCTATCTCCCTCGTTCTTTCACAGGTGCAGGGGGTTCCCGGGGATCGCGCAAGCGCTCCAAAGCTCACTATGAGATCGAGGACTATGAGTCAGAAACAGAGACTGAGTCAGAAGAGGAGGTCATGCCTCAACCTAGTGCCCGTCTGAAACTGCCAACAACTCGTGGTCGTCGGGGTGGGGGGGGGTCAAGCAAAGTGCTGGTCGTGGTAAAGCTCCTCCACCTCCTCCTCCCTCCGGTCCTCGCAAGAGCCACAGTTCCGGGCCATCTGGGCCAAAGCTGCTGTCTGATTTGTCTGAGACAGAATTTCATGCCCTGCGGGTGGTCAGTCCATATGGGACAGCTCGCTCTCATGCTCGAGAAAATAGCCTCTTCTTTACGGATTTTCAGGAGCGGGTGTTCCATGAGATTCTCATGAAAGATGAAAAAATTGTGGTTCCTCAAAAATGGATCGAGATGAATCATGTGAGGAAGAATCTGAACTACTTTGGTGAGGCCCTTGACATTTGCACCAACATTGGCTTGCTTCCCATTACGGAGTTCCAGTGCAACTATGATCCAATGCTCATTGCTCAGTTCTATGCAACCGTTCACTTTGCCAAGAATGATACTCGGATTCTCACCTGGATGACCGAGGGTGTTGTCAAGAAAGCAACGTTGGCTGAGTTTGGGGCTATCCTCGGGTATGAAGACCGTGGCAAGGACACTCCCGTTGGCTTTCGGTGCCACGCCAATGATCGTCCCATGAAGAAAGATGTGCTTGCACCACTGTACATCCGGGGGCGTGGAATCCCTGGAAAGATCAAAGGGCTCCTCCCTACATATGACATCTTGCATCGCATCTTTCGTGAGACCGTCGCCCCTCGTGCTGGGTGATGGGGATATGACTACCGGGGTATACCCAGCAGGACGTTTCCGACTGGCCCGTAAGCTGGTGAGTGGGCCTGCAGAACGACGAGTGGATTGAAGCCCAGCAAGGCACCAAGCGACTGGAAGCTTAAGGCCCAGGCGAGTAGATAGGCCCAGTCGGATTAGGTTAAACGACTACCGAAGCTTTAACTGAATCGGTTGAGATATGTAAACCCTAGGGGGAGGTGAGCCTATATAAACCTCCCTATAGGGCGAGTAGAGATACGTTCCCTCATACACCAAAGCGACTCGCTGCCTAGCCGCCGAGCTCGCCCATTGTAACACCTCCATAATACAATCTAGCAGGAGTAGGTCTTTACCCTCCGGGGGGCCGAACCTAGGTAAAACCCTGTGTCTTTGCCCTCATCTCGCACCGCAGATGGCTGGCCGCCCTTGCCCCTCGTTCTACTACTCGCTGCCGATTGCAGCATCTGCCGTGACTATTCCCACGACAGTGGCGCCCACCATGGGGCCTAGCCGGTCCGGCCGGTGTTCTGCGGCGAGATCCAATCTGCCCATCAACGAGACGGTCGCCACCGGCTGCATGATAGCGATCGGCGAGATGCTCCAAATCTTGCCGAGCAGCTACGTCCCGGCGGCGCGACCCGTCACACACAACGTGATCCTGCCGATTGGCACGATCAGCCTCTTCGTCGGTCTCACCGACGTCATCGTCTCGGAGGATTCGGCTCGCATCCGCGAGTCACCGCCACGCGATCGGCTCTCCGAGAGCCAGATCCGCACGATCCGTCGCCTCGCCTCCGAGTACAACTCGGCCCACAGCAACGTGGCTGGGAATTCAGGGGCCGCAGAGGATGCGGCCCTCACCGACGACGCCGACTCGGCGACCCCGGAGTCACTCGCCGGATCCATCACCGCAGCTTCGTCCGCGGGTCCATCGCCCCGGTCTCCAACGCGGGAGACTTCGAGGATCCCTCCATCCTCGGGATCTTCGAGTTCGACTCCGGATCGAAGAACTCCGGCGACCCCCGTGACGGAACCGGTCGCCACACCGCGACCTACATGGAGACCGGCACCGATCCACCGGAGGACCCGTTCTCCACCCCAATCCCTCCCAGTGCCACGGCAACGGAGGTCGAGGAACTCCGCCTGAAACTGGCGGAGGCGATACGCAAAGAGCAAGCCGAGCGCAAAAAATTTCGCCTCGAGCAGGTGACGGTGCAGGAGCTGTCACGCTACCACCAGCAGCGGATCAGGTCACGCCTGAACCCCACCGTTCAGGGGCGCACCCTGAACTTCGACGACGAAAACGACCCGGCATGCGTGGCCGAGCGCGCGATTTGCGAGAACGCACCACTAGGAGGAAGCGCCCGCCCCCCGCCAGGATCAACTGCAATGGGCGCCCCACCACCACCCAACCGCACCCCTCCCAGGGACCAGCCGCGGATAGTATTCTCCTCACGGGAGCGAGACGCAAACGGCCTCCCACTGTTCTCCACCCCGATGGACAACCTCGTGGCAGGCCGAGCAGCAGCTGACAGCATCACGACCACCGGCAACGGCGCCCTGCAGATCGAATACGTCAAGGCCCTGCTCGCGAAGGCCGTGGAGCAACAAAGAGCGGGCGCCGACTCGCAAGGTCGAGTATACTCGCGTTCCTCGGGAAGCAGAGCGGCCTCCAACGGCCGCCCAGCGGTGGATAACCTCAACTGCCCGCCACCGGAGCCATTGCAGCTTCAATACCGACCCGCGAACGCGGCACTCTCCACAAACGACCCCAGGCCGGCAACCAACCTTGTCGCCGCCAATGGGCAACCCATCGACGCCCGCACCCACATCATCAACAAGCAAAGTTGGCGCGCACGCTAGCCCGATGACCTGCGACATACCCTAACCAATCGCCGCGACGGCGAGCCCATGGGGTCGCTAAGTAGACTCGGACCCAAGTGCTTCGGACCAATGATCCGAGGCGAGAAGTACCCGCCAAACTTCAAGGCGCCAAAGGAGATAGACAAGTACGATTCCTCGTATGACCCCGCCGTCTGGCTCGACACATACCTCATGGCGATGGGGATCGCAGGCCACACTGACCTGCTAGCCGCCCGCTACCTCCCCCTGATGATGGAAGGGACGTGCAGGCAGTGGATCAACACCCTCCTCCAGGACAGTATCGACTCCTGGGAGGAGATGCGCGATGCCTTCGTCAGGCACTTCGAGTGCTCCTACACCCGCGCCACCACTATCGAGGACCTGGAGCGGTGCGTCCAGGGACCCCGCGAGTCGACCCGAAACTGGGTCCAACGGTGGCAAGAACTTTGGTACAACGCGGTCGGCATCCACCCGGACACCGCGATCCACTGCTTCAAGACCTCGTGCCGCTACGAGCCCCTGGTCGCCAAGCTCAAGCGACACTCCCGCACACTCGACAACATCCCCGACCTCCTCGAGATCGCCAAACGGTACGCCGAGGAAGATCCAAACCAGGAAACTGATGACGAGTCAGGAGGTCAACGCCGCACGAGCGGAAACGACGGCGGACGCCGATCTGACCTACGCTACAGCGGCACTCGCCTCACCGGCAAGCGCCGCAGTGACGGGCGAGTCGACTTCGTCGCCAACGCCGGGCACGCGCAACGCGAGCCCAAGAGCTTCCGCCGCGACGGAGGACAACGCCGCGACAGCGGCAACTACAAGAACAAGCCAAGGTTCGACCCCGCGGCCCTCCTTAACCAACCATGTGCGTTTCATAGAAGGGAAGGGAAGCCCGCAACGCACACCACCGCCGACTGCCACACCCTCAGGGAAATCGAGAAGGCACGGCGAGCGCGGGAGGACCCCGACAACGACCCGCCAAACGACGGCAAATTCAGCAAAGTGGCCGGCTCGCTCCACACCTTCACAGGCTTCAACACGAAGCGCGAGAAGAAGGTCATCGCCCGCGCTATCGCCGTCAACGCGGTGGCCCAGATAGACGTCCCCCAGTTCCTAAACTGGTCGGAGCAGCCCATCACCTGGAGCCGCCAAGACCACTCGCCACGCATCGAGTACCCAGGACGAGTCGCCCTGGTGGTCAAGCCCAAGGTCGGCGACTACTGGCTCCCCAAGACACTGATGGACGGCGGCAGCTCCATCAACATCCTGTACCTCGACACCTTCAGGCGGCTGCGGCTCCCGCAGTCAATGATCGAGACGACTCACACCACATTCCACGGCATCGTCCCCGGTCAGAAGGCGTACCCGATCGGCAAGGTCACGCTGCCCGTAACCTTCGGCACACCGGCAAACTTCCGCACCGAGCGGACCGTCTTCAAGCTGGTGCCCTTCGACAGCCCCTACCATTGCGTCCTGGGGCGCCAGGCGTTCGCCAAGTTCATGGCAGCACCCCACTACGTGTACAACACGATGAAGCTCCCCGGGCCGTGTGGCGTCATCACTATCCACGGCGACCCCGATATGGCCGCCGAGTGCAAGGCCAAAGGAGCCGAGCTCGCCGACGCCGTCATCGCAGCGGAGACCAACCACGCCGATGAGCTCGCCAAGTACGCGAGCGGGGTCAACAACGATGACCCCACCATACTCAAGAAGCCCAACTCAGAGGGCGCAAACACCTCAACCTTCGAGGCCACGACGCACACCCGCACCGTCGAGCTAGTCCCAGGCGACTCCAGCCAGACGGTGACGATCGGGACGGTCATGAGCCCAGCGTAGGAAGGCGGAACGGGCCAACCAAAGCATCCTCCACGGCCTGAAGCCGCGACTCCAAGTACCACTCGAGCGCACCGCCGGGTGCTGGGTCGAGGAGTTGCCCTCTGTCATCTGGGGGATCCGCACCTCAGTCAACAGATCGACGGGATTCACTCCCTTCTTCATGGTCTACGGTGCCGAAGCAGTCATGCCCACCGACCTCGAACACGACTCGCCGCGGGTCGTCCACTATACGTAGGCTGCAAACGAGCTTGCCCGCCAAGACGGGATCGACCAACTAGATGAAGCACGCGACCTCGCTCGGTCACGCACTACCATCTACCAGCAAGGACTCCGCCGTTACCACAGCCGGCGGGTGAAAGCTCGCACCTTCCAGGAAGGCGACCTGGTGTTACGCCTCATCCAGGACAAGAAGGGCATGCACAAGCTCTCCCCTCCGTGGGAAGTCCCATTCGCTATCGGGCGCGTACTCGGCAACGACGCCTACTACCTCATCGACGTCCGCGGGGACGGCGAACTCGACGTCAAGCGACCATGGAATGTAAACCTCCTCCGGAAGTTCTACTCCTAGAACCCCACACATGTACTCTCCAGTCGCTATGAAATAAAAAGAAACGGTTACCGCAAATTGCGCCTACTCTCCATGACTTGTGCCACTCGCACTCGTAATAACAGCGTTACGCTAAATGCAGAAGTCAACCTTTGGTACAGCGATCGGCACGGCTAAGTAGTGCGGTGTAAGAGAACTGAATCACCCCAGGCCTTGCATCGTCCACGAAAAACGCCCACCCGGAGCCCCATTGGAGTCGCCTAGCTCGACTGGTTCTACGAGCCAAGACAACTGCCCTCACTTCTCATAGCAACCTTGGTCCTCCGCATCCTCGGCATAGCGACTCGAACGGCTAAGTACCACGCTCGAGGACTGAAGACCAGTTCGTCGCGAGCGGTCAGGGAAAACGCCAAGTAAGAGAGCATGCCCAGGACTCGCCACGCGACTGACCCCACGGGACAGGCAGGAGTGACGCGCTCACACCAACGCGCTAAGTCCTCAACCACCCTCGAGTCGCGCCTAGAACTACCAAGTACCACGCTCGGGGACTCGGCCACCCGACCTCGTTCGCGCACGGGAAAACGGTAAAGTACAGAGCACTCAAGGGAGTCGCCTAGCGACTGGCTCTTCGAGCTCGGGCGAGTCGACCAAAACATCAAAACACATGACAACAACACATACATCATATACGAGGTAAACCCCACAAAAAGGGCGGACGCGCTCGGGGACTCGTTCAAAAATCAATCACAAACACACAACAAATACCAAAATAAACACGACGTCTCATTCAATTGGGTATTGCATTGTTTCACGTTACAAAATATGCCCGCGTGGCAGACCTGCTGCTAACGCCACAAGGCAAACCATCCTACTCTGCAGGCTTCGATGACGACTCGCCAACATCCCGGCGATTACGGATGAACGCCGTGTACGGGTTTGACAGATACGTCGTCAGTTCACCCGCCATCGCCGCGCGAAAAGGTTGCTCGACCTTGAAGTCACGATGCGGAGGCTCGGGGTCGTTCGGCGCGACGACCATCTCTTGGTACGGAAGGAGGTCGCCCATTGCCCAGACACGTTCTGAGTACGTGGCGGCACGGTCCTGCAACTTGAGGACCTCGGACAGCTCCACCGCGCCAGTCGACGATGGATATCCACTCGTCACATCGTCGATGTCGAAATCTTCGGGGAAGTGGGCAAGTCCAAGGCTCAGGGCCGTCGACGCTCCGCGCCGAAACGCCGACCGCGTCATGTACTCAACGACCGCGGGCGCCTTCTCCAAATATTTCCACACCTCAACGAGGTCGCTGGGAATCACCTCCGTGGGCGATATCTCTTGGAGATAGGCACGGATGCACGTTGCCGACAAGGTCGCCGAATCGACGAGCATACTTACGCACTGCCTCGCGTCAAGCGAGCTCGCCTCTCCTTCGCTATCGATGATGCGACCTGCGAGTAGAAGACAATAATGAGTACGACGGACACCACGAAAGACACAACCACTGGAACGGGAAGATGTACTCACCAAGCAGCGGGCGGGCGAGTTCCGTGATGAAGCATTGAAGCGATGTATGGTCGTCCTGAAGCCTAGCAATAAGGACTTCCGACACCTTGCGATCCTCCTCAGCGGCTGCAATGGTGGCCTTAGCTCGCCCGTCAGCCGAGCTTGCTTCTTCCTTCGCCTCCCGCAGCTCGCGCTCGAGGTTGGCGATCCGCTGTTCAGCGGCACTCAAAGCCGATTGCGCCGCCGCCAATTCACCAGCGGGGACAAGCCCCTGGCGAGCTTCGTCTGCCTTCGCAGCAAAAGCCTGAAGCCCTTTGTTCGCTTCCTAGACGATGGCCAGCTCCTTCTCCGCGCGCTGCTTCGCGGCCAATCGGTCCGCCGACTCAAGCTGCAGACCCTGCACATCACCGAAAAATTTAGTCAAAGCAAAATTCCTACGTGCCCACCCGTTGAAATTTAGCGAGTGTGCACTCGGGGACTGGCGATCACGAAATTCCTAAGTGCCCACCCGCTGAAATTCAGCGAGTGCGTACTCGGGGACTGGCGATCAAGAAATTCCTAAGTGCCCACCCGCTAAAATTTAGCGCGTGCGCACTCGGGGACTGGATGCGAAAAATAAAAAGATGAGAAATTATAAGAATCAGGCCGCTGCAAAGCACCGACCTGATCCTCGGGGACTGGATGTACATGGATGGCTGCGCCAAGCATGCCATGGAGTTGTATCGCGTCCATGGACGCGAGTAACGCCGGCGTGTGCCCACGACGTTGGTCGACTTCAGCATCGGCGGTCCCAGGAGCGTGGCTCGAGGGTGCAGCTCCACTCGCCGTGGCCGCCTTGGTCACGAAGCGTGGGAAGGTAGCGATAGAGGCACCCGCTCCAAGGGAGGTCGCCTCCGTCGTTCCAGGCAAGGAAGCGCCCTCCTTCGTAGACGCGGCTGCCTCCATCACGGGCCCGGCTGGTGCAACCGCCGTGTCATCAGAAATAGTGACGGTGTCGCCACCCTTGGCCTTCTTGCTGCCATCCGCCGAGGCGACGACCTCGTCCGCCTTCCTCTTGCGGGAAGGGTCCTCCTCGCTAACGACGGGTGGCACCTTAGCCACGGTCGGATGGCCCATCCTCTTCACTCCGGTCCTGTGCATCAATCGAATAAGCAAAAACAATCAAGTTATGAAAAGCAAGGAAGGGTGAGTGCACTCACTTGGCGACTGGGATGAAACGTAGCCCCGTACGGAGGCCGACCGGTTTTTCCAGTTCAGGGCCCAGTCGGCGACTGAGCTCCATCTCCAGGACGTCGCGTGCCCAAGACACAGACGGCTTCTTCGTCGTTGAGGCCGCAGCTGGAGCCTCTGGGACATCCTCGGCAAGAGCCTCCTTGCGAGGCGAAGTCGCTGTAGCCGGAGCCTCCTTGCGAGGTGAAGCCGCTGCAGCTGGAGCCCCCCCCCCCAGCCCAGAGACTGGGGCGAATGGCGGAGGCATTGAAGCCAGCGGCACTTCCACGGTCGCCGTGTCCCGCACGGCTGTCACTGGTGGCGCGTCATCACCGGCTGGGCTGGGAGCATCAGAGCTGCTCGCCGAGTGTGGCGGCGAGGCCGGCTTTGATGGCTTTGTCTTCTTCTTCGGGGGAGCCCTTGCCTCCCTTTTCTTCTTCTTCTTCTTCGACGGAGTGGCTTGACGGCACGAGGTGGTCTCTGGGAGCTCGTCGTCGTCATCATGACGCTCGAGGCTCCTGCTTGCCTCGATCTCGCGTTGTCGTTGTCCGCGGGTCTTTCGGACCAGTGGGGCGACTTACTCCTCGGACTCGTCATCGTCGTCCTCGTCGCCCTTGGCGGGCGGCGACTCGCCCACGTCCTGGGCGGATGAGCCCGAGCTCTCGTCGTCCGAAGGAGGGAGCCACCCTTCCACCACTTGGAATAGCTGCAACGAATACAGAATGGAATCAGAATTACCGCGATTGCATAGACTGCGACTGCGAGCAAAGTAAGGTGATTACCGTTGGGGCTGGACGCTTCGCGGTATAGGGGGCGACCCCAGCCTGCACGTCCAGGTACACTGCCTGGGTAATCTTCTTCAGCGCTGGGAGGTAGTCCTCCAGTTTCCACTCGTCGAGGCAGGCCTTCGTTGAGTCTCCCTGGCCCGTGTACTGGTACATATAGTGGTCGCGTTGGGCGAGCGGAACGAGCCGCCGCCCGAGCCAGCAGTTGTACAGATTTATCGTCTGGAGGCCCTTCTTCTTCAGACCGTGGATGGTCTGGAGCATCTCGTCGATGACCATCCGCTGGTCGTTGGGGAGCTTGCCGACTTGGAGATGGCGCGGCTCAGACCGATTGGCGGAATACCGCGGGATCGCCACCTTGTCTTCCGGGCTCGCCTCGGCCACGTAGAACCACGACTTCTTCCAGTCGCTCGCTGCCTTGGCGGGCCGCATCAGATCGAAGAATGACGCTTTGGACTTGAGCTAGAACGTCAGGACGCCCGCGGCTAGCATTGGGCCGCCTGCTTCCTCACGGCTGATCCGTCCGTGGAACAGATCTTGCCACAAGGGGAAGTAGGGCCGGCAGCCCAAGTAGCATTCGCAGAACGCCACGAAGATGGCGAGCTGCTCGATGCTGTGGGGACCCAGATCTGAAGGCTGGATCCCGTAGTAGGCACAGAAGCGCCGGGAGAACAGGGACGTAGGAAACCCTAGCCCCCGCTCGAGATGACTGGTGAAACAGATGAATTCCCTCTCTCGCGGGTTTGGGGTCGTTTCTCCGGCTGCGGGGATACGCCAACAGCCGGCTCGCAGGATCCCGGCCTCCTCGAAAGAGGCCAGCTGCGCCCTCGTGCATTTGGATCTACCCCACGGTTCGGTGGAAAGGTCCATGGCCGAATGGTTGATTGGGGGTCGGAGGATTTTGGGTCGGCTGGATCGCGATGCGAGGGAAGGAAAATGCGCGCAGTCGGAAGAAGTGATGAGAAGTTGGCTCTCTGATCGCCTGCCATTCCCCTTATATAATGGATGTTACCCGCCAAATCAGGAAGCCGTTACCGCGCGATGATTACGCCAAAAGTTACCGTTGGATTACCCCCAACGGCTAGTTTGACCACGCCTGACGGTCCAACTCCGGCCACTCGGCTCGCCGACCCAATCACTATGACAGTGTTTCGCCAACTCGACTCGCCAAAGCCGTGACTTGGATCACTGGTTTTATCCTTTATACAGGAGCCCACCGACGATTCGACTGGATGCCTATTCTGAAGACGTATACTCCGACTGCCAGCAGCCACCTACGCCTAATCGACGACGGCCTCGGGGACTACTGATGGGGATATGCCTACCGGGGTATACCTAGCAGGACGTTTCCGACTGGCCCGTAAGCTGGCGAGTGGGCCTGCAGAACGGCGAGTGGATTGAAGCCCAGCAAGGCACCAAGCGACTGGAAGCTGAAGGCCCAGGCGAGTAGATAGGCCCAGTCGGATTAGGTTAAACGACTACCGAAGCTTTAACTGAATCGGTTGAGATATGTAAACCCTAGGGGGAGGTGAGCCTATATAAATCTCCCTATAGGGCGAGTAGAGATACGTTCCCTCATACACCCAAGCGACTCGCTGCCTAGCCGCCGAGCTCGCCCATTGTAACACCTCCATAATACAATCTAGCAGGAGTAGGTCTTTACCCTCCGGGGGGCCGAACCTGGGTAAAACCCTGTGTCTTTGCCCTCATCTCGCACCGCAGATGGCTGGCCGCCCTTGCCCCTCGTTCTACTACTCGCTGCCGATTGCAGCATCTGCCATGACTATTCCCACGACACTGGGAATGTTGATGAGATACATGCCTTCATGGTAGATATTATGATGGCCAACTATCACCACCGTGACTCTGGCCTACCTATGGATGTGATGGAGTTCATTTGGAATGAAATGGTCTGTGCCACTTTTCAGAGGATGGTGCCTCCTTTTGCTCCATACATCATGGCTCTCATTATTCGCAAGTGCCCTGTGATTGCCTGTGACTTGCCTTCTCTTCGTCTTGCCACTCACCGCCACAAGAATCTGTTGATCAAGACCCATCTCAAACCACGCAATGCGGATGGTCAGATTGTTGATGAGGATGGGAACCCGGTTGAGGAGGAATCAGGTGATGCTGCTGATGCGCAGCAGGATGCTGCATTTTTGGTCTCACATCGCCAGTCCGCTCAGCCATCTTGGGCTCAGAGGTTTGAGGCCAAACTCAAGAAGATATTCTGCTTCCAAGTAGACAATCAGAAACGCATGTACGAGGCCCATGTCTATGCCAAGAAGTCATGCGATCGTCAGAAGGAAATGATGGAGGCTCAAGGCTTGACCGTTTCCAAGGGCTCCGAGAATAACATTACCCGAGAAGACCAATGGATCTCCAAGCACAGCAACTATGAAGATGATGCCACCTCCTCCTTCCGTGCCCCGCCACCTCATGATGATGCATGGGAAGACTGGGTTGATGATGATGACGAGTGATCTCTGGGACGTTAGTGTTGCTCTTGTCCCTTTTTGGCGTCTTGATGCCAAAGGGGGAGAATTTGCACATTAGGTATGCGGGATTTGCGAGGGAAAAGTCACAAGCTCGTTCTTGCCATTGGTTTTATTCGCTTGTGAACTTTATTTGCTTGCCTCTTATTATGTGTGACTTACTATGTGTGATTTTATTCGCTTGTGAACTTTATTTGCTTGCCTCTTATTATGTGTGACTTACTATGTGTGAACTAACTATTTGGGCTAAGTATGGTGAGACTATGTGGTTATCGTATGGATCCATCTTGTGTGTAATATGGCTATTCTCATTTGGATCCATCCTATGTGACAACCTTTCCCATTCCTAATCAATATTGGTCATCACATGTCATTTAGCAAAGGTATGTGCTCTATGTGCGACTTCTACTCCCAGGTAACTTGTTTGAGTGTATGGGGCTTGTTTCTACATATCTAGGGGGAGCCCCATCTATATCTTGTCATCACTAGATTTCCCTGCAAAATGTGTGTTGTCATCAAACACCAACAAGGGGGAGATTGAAAGAGCATTTCCTATCCCTAGTGATTTTGGTGTTTTATAACAACACACATATCGGACTAATTATTTGCCAAGTGTATCGCAGGTGCATTGAACAATTTTGCAATGTTCAAAAACTGTCTGCCTGGCGCGGTACCAAAAAGCGGTAGTACCGCTTTTTGCTACCGGACCAGACAGAAGGCTTAGACTAACTATCAAAAATCCTCTGTCGGGCTAGGTACTAAAAAGCGGTAGTACCGCATTTTAGTACCTAGCGCGACAGTAGTTTTTTGAGCACTTGTCAAAAGCTTCTGCCTGCTCCGGTACTAAAATGCGGTAGTATCGCATTTTAGTACTGCTCGGGGCAAAGACTTTTTGTATGTTGGCAAAAAGCTTCGGTCTGCCTAGGTAGCAAAATGCGGTAGTGCCACATTTTGCTACCTGGCGTGACAGAGAGTTTTTTCATCTAAAGCTGCGGATTCCACTACGTCCGGTAGTACCGGTTGCCACTTGCGGTACTACCGCTTTACGGTAGCATCAATAGTAGTACCGCTGTGGGCAGGACTTGATGAAGTTTGAAGAGGGTGGTCCGGTACCAGGTCCGGTAGTACCGGAGTTCTCCGGTAGTACCGCTTGAACTTCCGGTACTACCGCTGCAGTAAAAGCTCCAAAGGCCAGACAAGTTGCTCAGCTCATTAAAGTCAAAGACCACCATTGGAGTCCATTGGAGCCACCCAATTCCCAAGATCTCCTCATTAAACCACCCAAAGTCCTTGATCTTTGGGGAATCGAAGGAGGAGGCCCCGATCTACTACTTCACCAAAAGAGATCTTCATTTCCCCCTCATTTCATTGAGGGCCCCTTTGCTCTAGTGTTTTCTTGGAAACCCTAGTTCTTGTTTTGGTTCTTACAAGCTTGTCTTTGATTGCTTTGACAGCTTTCTTGTATTTGGGAGCCTCCGATTAAGTTGTGGATGTGTGCCCCAAACTTGTAACGGTGCCGGCTTCCACCTTGAAGGTTGCCGATATAGTGGAAGGTGAATCGATCCCGTTGTGGTGAGATTCATAGGAGAACAAGGGAGGCCTTTCGTGGCGTTGGTGGTTTGAAACCACCCCCTCTCCAAACGTAGACGTACTTCCCCTCAAAAGGAAGGAACTACGGGAAACAAATCCTTGTGTCTCCGCGTCCACTATTTTGGTTACTTCTATCCTTTACCGCACCTTACTTACTTGTTACTACTTTGTGTTAGGGTAGCTCTTGCATAATTGTCATATAGGTAAATTCACCGTAGTTGCATTACCTAGAGAATTTACCTTATTGTCAAACCTTAATTTTAAAAAGAAGAAAATTTGAAGTAGCACCTATTCAACCCCCCCTCTAGGTGCCCATACGATCCTTTCAAGAGTCAACTCTGGACAAATTTGAATATAGGTTTAGATTTCCATCTGAAATTAATCCATATTTCATATTACAAGTTTCAGCAGATTTAAAACAATTTAAAATATATGAATTATTTAGTTTAAATTCATCTCCTAGAATTTTATTATTTTTAAAAAAACGTTCAGGCAAATTTTTATTACTCGCGTTGAATGTAACACCCCGTCCACTAGGCCCGGGGGTGTCACTCCTGGCAGATTAATAGGATATCGAGACTGGTCCCACAAACCAACACTGGTCTTTTTTGCGCACTTTGTCCTCACTCGTGCGCACCTGGTACCCACTTTCCGGTCAGTCACTGATACGTCATAAACGTATCTATAATTTTTGATGTTCCATGCTTGTTTAGTATCAACTTTTCTATGTTTTGTCTACACTTTGAGGTATTTTTATACATTTTCTAGAACTAACCTATTAACAAGATGTCGCAGTGCTAGTTATCTGTTTTCTGCTGTTTTTGGTTTTAGAAAGGCTAGTAAGGAAATATTCTCGGAATTGGATGGGACAAAAGCCAAAGTCAATATTTTACTAGAAGGAACACGGAGTCTGGAGGGCAAACGAAGTGGGGCGACGAGGCGACCACACCTGGTGGTGGCGTGGCCAGGGGCGCGCCAGCCCCTAGGTGTGGCCCCCTCGGATGCCCACTGACCTTGCCCCTTCGCCTATAAAAGTCTCCCGAGGCAAAAACACTAAGTACCCGATCAAATCTCCACGAAACAGTCTGTAGCCACCACCACCATTGTCCCTAGATCGGGGGGGGGGAGGGGGTCTGAAGCTCTTCCCGGCACCTTGCCAGAGGCGAGAGATCACCCCGAAGGCCTTCTTCATCACCATGCCAGCCTCCGGTATGATGCGTGAGTAGTTCACCCTTGGACTATGGGTCCATAAATTATCTAGATGGTTGTTTCTCCTCCTTTGTGCTATCATGTTTAGATCTGGTGAGCACCATTCATGATCAAGATCATCTATTTGTAATCATACATGTTGTTTTTGCGGGGATCCGATGGATATTGAGATAATATGTCAGATTGATTATTAATTCTATCATGTCTGTGTTATTTGTGATCTTGCATGCTCTCCGTTGCTTGTGACTCCAAGAGAGAGTATTTATGCTCGATAGTGGGTTCATGCCTCTAGTAATCTGGGAAAGTGATAGAAATCTCTAAGGTTATAGATGTGTTGTTGCTACTAGGGAGAAAACAACAATCTTTTGTTCATGGAACAATTATATTGTTTACTTTACACACATCGCTTACTGCAATTATCCGTTGCTTGCAACTTAATACTGGAGGGGGTTCGGATGATTACCTGAAGGTAGATTATTAGTCATAGATGTAGTTGGATTACAGTCTATGTATATTGTTGTAATGCCCAGTCAAATCTATAGGAGTCATGATGACTAGTATATGCATTGTTATGCTTCCTATATCTGTCAATTGCCCCGCTGTAATTTGTTCACCCAGCATGTTATTTATCTTAAGGAGAACACCTCTAGTGAACTGTGGACCCCGGTCCAATCTCTATCATTGATACATCATCTACTGTTACCGTTTACTTTTTACAAGCAACTACTATCTTCCACACTATACATTTAATCCTTTGTTTTCAGCAAACTGGTGAGATTGACAACCTCACTGTAAGTTGGGGCAAAGTTTTGAGTTTGAGCTGTGCAGGTTCTAAGTTGTTAGGAACACCTTGGAGTTGTTTTCTTACTCCTACTGGTTCGATAACCTTGGTTTCATAACTGAGGGAAAACTTACTGCTGTGCTCATCATACCTTCCTATTGGGGTCTCCCAACGAAGTTCTACAGTATCTGAGCCATCAAGACGTTTTCTGGCGCTGTTGTCGAGGAGATAAGGACAACTTCAATCTCTTCCTCCTCGTCAGTCACCTTTCAGGGAGAAAGAAGATTCTCGCAAGGGGAGTCTCTCACAACCATTCTCTTTATTTTGTTTTTGTTTTGCTTGTTTTCTTTCTTTCAAAAATACAAAAAAATTTAGTTTTGTTTGGTTTGCTTTTTCTTATCAAAAACACAAAAAAAATTAGTTCCTACTTTAGCTGCTACTGCTATTGGCTTGCTCCACTCTTGCAAATATGAGCACTCCTGAGAACACCAAGTTGTGTGACTTCACTAGCACAAACAACAATGATTTTCTTTGCACACCTATTGCTCCACCTGCTCCTGATGCTACCTTTTATGAAATTAAACCTACTTTGTTGAATTGTTATGAATGAGCAATTTTCTAGTGCTAATTCTAATGATGCTACTGATCACCTTAATAATTTTGCTGAACTTTGTGAGATGCAAAAATATAAGGATGTAGATGGAGATATTATTAAGCTTAAATTGTTTCCTTTCTCATTGAGAGGAAAAGCTAAAGAATGGTTGCTATCCTTGCCTAGAAATAGTACTGATTCTTGGATTAAATGCAAAGCTGCTTGTAGCACCCCGGGTAAAACCACTACTAGAAAATCGTTGTTGTTTTATTATGTGCATCATCATGCATATATCTGTCTAAAACTATTCTGAAAAGCCCTATTTGTTTTCTATAAATAGCCCTCTCTCTATTTCAAATGTCAAACCCTGGTCTTTTCCGGACATTTGGTTTGTCTAAAAACTACTTGCAAAATGTTTTGTTTATAAAAATAAATAATAAAAACATTTTATAAACCCCCGAGAGAGGCAGCCCAGTCGGCCAGGCCCATAGGCCCAGCCAACAGGCCACCTACCACCCAACCTGAAACCCTAGAAAAACCTACCCCAACCTAACCCTAATCCTCACCTGGCTACACCCCACACTCCCCAGCCACCGCCGCCACTTCCCAGTCCACCCGCGCGGCGCGTGCCTCTCTCCCTGCCCGTACACACGCACCCATCCAGCACGCACGCACTCAGGAAACCGACACCACCCCCTCGTCAATCACCAGCCCCACTCGCTGGCCACCACCCCACGTCGCCCGCACGCCACCCACCGCTCGCGATCCACATCTTCCTCCTCTGCTCTCGATCCTGCAACCGCCGCCATCCCCGCTCGTTCTCTTCCCCCATCGTGAGAACCACCCCGCCTCCACCGCGCCCCCCTCTCGCCTCGTACCCCGCCGCCAGAGTTCGTCCTCTTCCCTAGCCCACCTCCTCGCCTCCCGTGCCGGCCACCTCATCGCCTCACCCGCGAGCTCCGGCCCTCCCAAAGCCTCCTCCTCGGCCCCGCATCCTGAGCCACCGCGGTCGCCCTGTTCTCGTCACCTCCGCGTCTCTCCATGTCAGCCTCGCCTTCTCGTCACCAGGGACGCCGTCCCGGAGCCTGTTGCCTGCGCCTCCCCTCGACCCTACAGCGCTACCGCTTGTGTGCTTGTTGCATGCCGCCTTTGGCGCCCTTCTCCGACCGCGTCGCCGGCACCGTATCCTTCAAGCAAGCACGCCCGTGTCCACCCCAGCAGTGCTCATGGTGTCCTCCTGTAATGTTCCATGCCACTTTGTTTCCGCTTTGGTACACGCTTGCCAGCCGTTGTTGTCTGATGGTGGTGTTAGGATGTACCTGATGGATGCGTCGTCCGCGCGGTCGAGGCCGTATCGTCCACAGCTTCTGTCTGTGTGATCCAAGGAACCCATGATCTTCTCTCGTCGACACCAAGTACCTTGATGCTAAGGGCTAGGGCGTGAAGACAAACCGAGGAACCATGACGAGTACGAGCCACTAGAATACTGCCGATTTCCGGAACCTCAAGGTCATAGATAAGGAATCAAAGGTCCTCTTCCGCAGAATGCTACGGCCTACCTCACGGATTAGATGGAACCATAGTATTCCAAGTTATCCTTCTCAAAACGGCAAGTTCTACAACATGGACCCGGAGAATTACCGGACACCAAGATCGCCACACAGAACCTGTTCCCTCGGAACGCCAGGCTCTTCTACACGGACGTCGGAACCCGAAGGCGATGGAACCGAAGACCCCGGATCCAAAGACCGAACCCAAATCTCCCAAACCCCAAGATCTTCGGACCCCCCTGTATGACCCTTTTTCCGAGACCTCCCCTATTTTTACAATATATATGACATCCATATTGTTGCTTATTAAATTGTTCATACTTGCATACATTGTGTGGTTTGGGGGCATTATACCGATTCACCTCATAATTAAATATGGAGGCCATATGCGGGCGAATCTAGTCTAATATTGGTCCCATTTAAATTTGTGCATTGAACCGGTGAAATATTTTGCTGTGATAAGACAACATTTAAATTGCGGGGTATCTAAATAACTTGAACCACGTAAGTAATTGTCGGGACCCCGGTTCCGCTTAAAATTGCCTAATTGCATCGCATCTTTGCCATGACATACATCATAAATGCATCATGCCCGATCTTCTGCCGTAGTATTAAATAGTGCATCCGGTGTTTCTTCTAGTGCTTTGCTTCTTCGCGGACTAGGCTGATGAGTTGATGAGAGTGTCGACCCGATCTTCGGATGAACCTTCGGCAATGTTTTCAGGCGAGCATTCTCCCTCTTTCTACCTATTTTATATTTCTAGTCTTTATTTCCTCCTGTTGATCTATTGCTATCTGTGTTGCGATGCTATAGATTCCGTGCCCCTTTATAGTTCTCTTCAACCTCTATATTTCCATGGACACATCCTATTACCTGTTGTTTGGTAGATAGTCGGCCTTGCGAGTCGTAGTTGTTTGCTCAGGTGCTGCTTCACGTCGTCGATGTTCCATCATTGTTGGGTGGTTGGCACATGCTTAATGGTGGAGATGATCATGGCTTTAATTATTATTTAATGACTAAAATTGAAAGTAGGTAAATGCAGAGGCAGTGGTGGGTAATATACAATATTTGGTTTTTAACCGCTCACTGGTGTCCCATAGGACCCCGAGTTCTTGACACCTGTTCCGAGATCGAGCGTGCTAACCACATGTGGAGTGTGTGGGACCCCCATTGATTAGTACCTGATTTCAAAGTACTGTACCGGGGCCACAAAGTAGTTTGGGGATTTATTACTATCCTGTACTTATGCCATGCTTTACTGCTTTATTTACGATTGCGCGTGGAGCGCCTGTACTGTTTAGGAATAAATGTGGAATGTTTCCGCGGTATCGACAAGCCCAGTCACACTTTCGGGTTCCCAGTCGTTTACAACCATTGTCACAAACCTCTGGGTCCGTATCGGAGACCGACCGACTTCGTTGTGGGTAGCTTAGTGGGGTGGTCCCCATGTGCTTGCTTTGGGTCTGGGAAATGTCATGTCCGAAACCCCGTCGACATACCGTTGGGCTACCTGATCTGACAACAAGGGTGTAGGTGCATGTGGAAACTTTGGTGCACCCCTGCAGGGTTTAATATTTTCGAGAAGCCGTGTCCGCGGTTATGGATGACCTGGAGCACAGTTCTCGATCATAGACAACTATAACTAAAGTTTACTGTTATAAATTTGACTTGTATCTGATATGACTAGTAAGTTGGATAACCACCATGCAAAGAATGAATAAAACTGCCAACTGTGTGAGTTTCCTCGGCTTGACTTCCTCGTTTGGTCTCGAGGGGGAAATACCATAATGGGTATGTTTAGTGGTAGTATCAGGTTGGATCCGAATAGGTCATTCTTATCTCTCTCTGATAGTCGACAGTTGTATATCTAGTATCTATAGGTTTTCTAGCGCATGCTTCGCTGCCGCTTCAGTCCACCATACCTATGTAGGCGAGGACCGCCGAATTCTAAGACTCGTCGTGTACTGGCTTCAGTACTGACCGCTCTCTTTTCCTTTGCCCTTTGTCGGCACCCCTTTTGTTTAAGCTGGTTTGAGATCGACGTCATTAGCAGGGTTACCCTTCCGGCTTGGCCTGGGCAGGGTTATAGACGCCATTGGTTATTCTTCAGGGCTCTTAGCCCCATTTGCATCTTGTTCGTACTCGGACGCTGTATCGTTTTTAAGGTGATTTGGATCTTTATACTGTATATCTGTGTTCTTGACTCATGGAGTCGTTGTTGTATATATCTGTTTCGGTGGGTTCCATCGTGGACTATTGTGTAATGGTATTACTTCGTTTTCCACCCACATGAAAGTGCCTGGTGGACACCTTTGATCGTTTCTATGCGGGTTTGGCAGGAATCGCTAAAACTTGCATAGGATCGATCTGAGGGTGTTACACTGCTTTTATTGGAAAATACTATCCTCCTGCTAAGATTATATCTATGAGAAGTGAAATAATGAAATTTAAACAACTTGATAATGAACATGTTGCTCAAGCTTGGGAAAGAATGAAATCTTTGGTAAAGAAGTGTCCCACCCATGGACTGACTGCTTGGATGATCATCCAAACTTTTTATGCTGAACTAAATTTTTATTCAAGAAATCTTTTGGATTCTGATGTTGGAGGTACCTTTATGACCATTACTTTGGGAGCTGCAACAAAGCTCCTTGATAATATGATGGTGAACTATTCTGAATGGCACACTGAGTGAGCTCCACAAGGTAAGAAGGTAAATTCTGTTGAAGAAACCTCCTCCTTGAGTGATAAAATTGATGTTATTATGTCTATGCTTGTTAATGGAAAAGCTCATATTGATCCAAATAATGTACCTTTAGCCTCTTTGGTTGCTCAAGAAGAGCAAGTTGATGTGAACTTCATTAGAAATAACAATTTCAACAACAATGCCTATAGGAATAATTTTGGTAGTAATAATTATAGGCCTTATCCTCCCAATAATGGTAATGCTTAAGGAAACTCCTACAATAACAATAGGAGTGATCCCTCTTAACTTGAAGTCATGTTTAAAGACTTTATTAGTAAACAAACTACTTTCAATAAAACTGTGGAGGAAAAACTTTTGAATGTTGATAAAAATATTTCATCTTTGTCTGAAGCACAATCCTCTTTGATTAATAAAATGGCTGCTAAACCCGAAACCATGAAAATTACCTTTGCTGTTACCCATGCCATACAAGTTAGAATTGATGAAAATGTCAGACTGTTAGCTAAATTGCATGCTAAGTGGGAAAGAGAAGATGAAATTGCTGGAAACAATAGTATTTGTACTATTACCACCACCAATGTCGATGCTAGCAAACCACAAGAAGTCCCCATTCCTTTTGCAACAATGCCTAAACCCAATAAGAATGCTGAAATTTTTCAAAATATGGGAAACAATAAGCCTACTAAAGGTGATGCTAAGTTTGATTTGATCTTGATGGTTGCAATATTTCTGAAGTGATTATGTTCCTACAAAAGCTTGCTAAAAGTCCTAATGGTAGTGCTGTGAATATGGATTTTACAAAACATATTACAGATGCTCTCATTAAAATTAAAGAAGAAAAATTGAAACATAAATCTTCTATTCCTAGGAAATAGAAGATGTTTGGGAACCCATCATTAATATGCAAGTGAATGATTTTGATCTCAAAGCTTTATGTGACCTTGGTTCTAGTGTCTCTATTATGCCTAGAAATATTGATGAAATGCTTGATTTGCCACCTTTGGAAGATTGCTATTTAGATGTCCCACTTGATGATAATGCTAAAAAGAAACTTATGGGGAGTATTAATGATGTTCTTATTATGGTCAACAATGCCTATGTCCCTATTGATTTCTATGCTTTGGATGTTGAATGCAATGCTTCTTGTCCTATTACTTTGGGAAGACCTTTTCTTAGAACTGTTGGTGCCATTATTGATATGAAGGAAGACACCATTAAATATAAATGCCCATTCAAGAAAGGTATAGAACACTTCCCTATAAGGAGAGAGAATTTACCTTTTTCTCCTCCTATTAAAGCAAAATTTGATGTCAATGCTTCTTCATTTGAAAATACTTGATTCTTGCTTCCTGTGCCTAACTTAAAGGCATTAAAGAAAAGTACTTATTGGGAGATAGCCAAAATTTCGTTAGGTTTTTCTTTTGTTGAATCTTGAAGTTATTACTTCTGTAATAACCTCTTCTTATCCTTTTTGTGTGATTTTTGTGCCAAGAATAACCTCTAACGAGAGAGAAGTAAGATTTGGGGAAGTTGCTGTCCTGAAACAGATTTTGTGCTTCATTGTAAAAAATTGTGAAAAATCTACATATATCTTATTGAGCTGTAATTTTTTTAGCTTATGCCCTAGGTTGTTATATAACTTTAGTTTGTTCAAAACTTTTTGATTTGAGCAACAAAAGGTCTTCGAAAAAATCGGTTTTTACCTGCTGGTCTGTTTTGACAGATTTCTGCCATTATTTGCATTTGCCTCTTATTCAGTTTCTTTTTAGTTCTCCTTGATCACTTGAGATTTTAAAAGGAATTGATACAGTATCTTGTGTTCTAATGAAAGTTTTCCTTGTGTTTAAACTAAACCCAAAGGCCTATTATCTTGAATACACTAATGTTGCTAATGAAGATTGTGTGAAGTTTTGTATGAAGAAAATTTTCAAGTGTAGGGAAAGAATGATATAATGATAACAACAATGGACAAAAGCTCAAGCTTGGGGATGCCACCCCGTGTCACCCCAATAAATATTCAAGAGGAACAAGCGTAAAAGCTTGGGGATGCCCAAGGCACCCACTTCTTCATTAATAAAAATCTCAGGTCTCTTTCTAGACACTTCGTTTTTATTGTTTCATGCACTATTGTGTTGTTCTTGGAGCGTCTTAGTTTTTGTTTTTGTTTTTCATTTGTTTAGTTTGCTTTAATAAAGTATTTGGAACCCTACTATCGCGCATTTTTGTTTCAAATAAGTTGATTGGTGTTGGGAAAGAGTAGAAAGTTTCATGCTTATAGTGGTACAAAAGGGAGCTTGTTTTGACTGTGGCTTAGACTTTATCATGTCATGCTAGATGTTTCTTTTACCTTATGCTTAGTGATTATTTTTGTAGCATGACTTGTTCCAAACAATTGAGATTGCATAATGTGCCTTGAAAGAATCATGCGTTGTTTTATCATACAAAAGCATAATATTGTGGTATTCTCCTTTGATGCTTTGTTTGGGTTGACTTGGCACATTCTCACACCATGTTATGACTATGAACCAGTCACCTTAGCCTCTATGATCATTTAGTTTTTGTCTTATGGTACCACTTTATGCTTTGATTAATAATGTTTTGTCGCTCTGCATGATTATGACCATTATTGCTCTCTTAGTTGGTCGCTCCTAGTCTTTTTATAGCCTCCACTTGTACTGAGTAAGCTCTACTCATGCATCCAACTCCCAAGAAACCAAGTTATTACAAAGAGTCCACTATAAATTACTATGCATGGTGTTTTACACCATTCCAAGTATATTCATGTTTTATCTATCTTCTAAATCAAACTTGTTATGAGAAAATTAGTGATTAAAGCTCTCACAAACTTGATGGAACACTTTACTTCCCTGCACCTAATAAGCTTGAACCATTGTGTCATCTATGTTGTATATGCTTGCACTTATAAGTTGGGAATTAGCAGAACCATGCTTTCATGGGGAACGCTTTCAACACCTGTACATATTACCCAGTTGATATTGATACGTCGTAAACGTATCTATAATTTTTTATGCTCCATGCTTGTTTTATATCATTTGTCTTATGTTTTTGTCTAAAATTTGAGGTATTTTTATACACTTTCTGGAACTAACCTATTGACAAGATGCCATAGTGCCAGTTGCCTGTTTTTCTTCTGTTTTTGGTTCTAGAAAAGGCAGAAAATCAATATTCTCGAAATTGGATGGGACAAAAGCCAATCTTCCTATTTTCCCGGAGCAACACGGAACCACGAAGCAGAGGTGGAGGAGGAAACCAGGGTGGCCGCACCCCCTAGGCGCGGGCCAGCCCTAGTGCCGCTCACAGGTGGTGTGGGCCCCATGGCTGCCTCCTCGCCTTTCCTCCTTCGCCTATAAAAGCCTCCCGGGGAGAAAACCCTAGATAATCGACCAGAAAGCCACGAAAAGTTCTGAAGCGCCGCCACCACCGAAGGGGAGATTCGGGGGACAGAAAGTCTCTATTCCGGCACCCTGCCGGGACGAGGAAGTGCCCCCGGAGCCATCTCCATCGATCTCCATCGCCATCTTCATCACCATTGCTGATTCCCATGATGAGGAGGGAGTAGTTCTTCCTCGAGGCTAAGGGCTCTACCAGTAGATATGTGTTCATCTCTCTCTCTCTCTCTATGCATGATCTTGTTGTGCTCATGAGCTTTGTAATCTAGTAGATCTAACTTGCTACTCAAGTGCTTCAATAGATCTCTGCTATCCCCATGTGTGTGAAAGTGACAGCGTGCATGCCATGGTGGCACTTACGCTAGAGTCTACATAAATAATCATTGTGCTTTAATAGATCTATGTTTTCCCCACGTGTGTGAAAGTGACAGCGTGCATGCCGTGTGTCGCACTTAGGCTAGATTATATATATATTTTTTATGAGTTATATTAGGAGTTGGATGTCTCTATGAAATTGTGGTGTTTGTTGGAACAATCTAGCGCTCAAGGTGACAGTGTGGGGTTATCTAAATTGGGTAAGGCCCTACCGTGGATTAGAGTGTCCAACCGGAGAGTAGATAAGAATAGTATCATGAAGAGAGGATATTTATATGAGAGAGTGTTCACTAGTGAAAGTATGATCCCTAGGCCTTGTTTCTAAGCATTGAAACACCGTTTGCATCTAGATCTGTTACATGTTTGCTTGCTTCCATTTGTTTGCCTTTAGTCTTGTCCTCACCGTCAACCTATTTTCTGGCACCGTTACCACATGTATTTCACTATCTCTTCGCCGAACTAGTGCACCTATACACCTGACAAGTGTATTAGGTGTGTTGGGGACACAAGAGACTTCTTGTATCTTGATTGCAGGGTTGCTTGAGAGGTATACCTTTGACCACTTCCTCCCTGAGTTTGATAAACCTTGGGTGATCCACTTAAGGGAAACTTGCTGCTGTTCTACAAACCTCTACACTTGGAGGCCCAACAAATGTCTACAAGAATAGAAGTGCGTAGACATCAAGCTATTTTCTGGCGCCGTTGCTGGGGAGGTAAGGTAAAATGTACTCACATCCTCTGGTGTGAGTGATCGAAGTTATTTCCTTTAGATTCTGCAATTTTGTCTTTTTTTTCTTGTTTTCACTAGTTAGGTTTAATGTAAAACAACAACAAAAATTAGAGAGCTTTATAGTATTTATCTTGAGTTAGGACATGAAGTGTTTAAAGAGAAAATTAAAAAACCTATGGAACTTCATTTGCATGCTAATAGAAATGTTATTAGTATGAATTCTTTGGACACCATTATTGCTAATGCTATGGAAAAGTTTAAGCTTGGGGAAGCTAGTTTTGATGAAAATGATCTTTTTAGTTCCCCAGCTTTAGAGGAGAAAATTTGGTTTGATGATAGTTTACCTCCAATATATGATGATTACAATGATGAGTATGATATTTTTAGTCCACCTACTATTGAGGATAAAATTAATTATGATTACAATATGCCTCCTATATTTGATGATTATGGTGATGAGAATAATAATGATAGCTATTTTGTTGAATTTGCTCCCACTATAATTAATAAGAATGACTATGCTTATGTGGAGAGTAATAATTATTATATGCATGTGGCTCATGATAAGAATGTTTTATGTGATAGTTATATTGTTAATTTTATTCATGTTGCTACTGAAAGTTATTATGAGAGAGGGAAATATCGTTTTATGCATCTCAATAATATTAAGTTTCCCCTCTTTATGTTGAAAATTTTGAAGTTGCACTTGTTTTGGTTTCCTATGCTTGTTTCTTTGTGCCTTCATGACTTGTTTATTTACAAGATTATGATGCATAGGAAGTGGGTTAGACTTAAATTTGTTTTGAATTTGCTTCTTGATGCTCTCTTTTACTCCAATTCATATTTCTTATGTGAGCATCTTCTCAAACTATCAAGCCTAACTTAAAGGCGTTAAAGAAAAGTACTTGTTGGAAGATAACCCAAGAGTTTTCTTGAGTCTTAGAAGTTACTAGTTCAGTAATACCTCTCTTTATCCTTTTTGTTTGTTTTTGTGCCAAGAATAACCTCTAATGAGAGGGAAATAAGATTTGGCGAGTTGTTGTCCCGAAATAGATTTTTGTGCCCCACCATAAAAATTTGTGAGGAATCTCTATAAGTCGGATTGAGCTGATAATTTACGAATAAAATACCCCAGTATGTTAGCTAACTTTTGTTAGTTCAACACTTTTTGATTTGAGCAACAGAAGGTCTTCGAAAAAATCGGTTTCTACCTGCTGGTCTGTTTTGACAGATTTTTGCCATTATTTGCATTTGCTTCTTATTGATTCCTTTTTGGGTTCTTTTTGGAAAATTGAGATTTTTGAAGGAATTCCTATAGTAGCTTATGTTTTTAGTGAAAGTTTTGTTGTTCTAAAGCTAAACCTAAGGGTCTATTATCTTTTGAATACACTAATGTTGCTAATGAAGATTGTGTGAAGTTTTGTATGAAGGAAAAATTTCAGGTGTAGAGAGAGAATGATGTAATGAGATGAAGAATGGAAAAAGCTCAAGATTGGGTATGCCACCCCGGTGTCACCCCAAGAAATATCCAAGAGGTACAAGCGTCAAAGATTGGGGATGCCCAAGGCATCCCCTTCTTCATAAATAAAAATCTAAGGTCTTTCTAGACACTTCGTTTTTATTGTTTCATGCACTGTTGTGTTGTTCTTGGAGCATCTTAGTTTTTGTTTTTGATTTTCATTTGCTTGAATAAGTTGGCTGGATCACATCACACTCCTTTTGGAGAGAGACACACTCTGTTTTCATTGCTTAGAGCACTCTAGTTTTCATTCTTATTGTTTTGTGAGTGTTCTCTTTTGCTAGCACTGTGTTTAGCCGTAGTTTTCTTGTGCTTTCAGCTTAGAACTTTTTAGTTCTTCTTTGTGGATTTGTGAGACAAGCTCACTGATCTATATTGATTATTATCTTTGTGATTTGTTTCAAATAAGTTGATTGGTGTTGGAAAAGAGTAGGAAGCTTCATGCTTAGGTGGTACAAAATAGAGCTTGCTTTGACTGTGGCTTATCCTTTATCATGTCATGCTAGATGTTATTTTAAACTTATGCTTAGTGATTATTGTTGTAGCATGACTTGTTCCAAACAATTGGGATTGCTTAGTGTGCCTTGAAAGAATCATGCGTTGTTTTAGCATACAAAAACATAGTATCGTGGTATTCTCCTTTGATGCTTTATTTGGGTTGACTTGGCACATGCTCACACCATGTTATGACTATGAACAAGTCACCATAGCCTCTATGATCATTTAGTCCTTGACTTGTAGTACCACTCTATGCTTTGATTAGTAATGTTTTGTCGCTCTGCATGATTATGGCCATTATTTCTCTCTTAGTTGGTTGCTCCCAGTCATTTGCTAGTGTAACACTACGGTTCTGAAAAGACCGTAGCTTGTATGTGACATGCCAATCCCTGGATCGGTTCATTGGCCCACAATAGAATAAGATGAATAACATAGCAAAATATCCGTGTATCATAAATAACGAAGATCCAGAGTACCATTATTACAATAAAAGCTTAGCTCCAGGCTAGCTCAAATTATTCAGGTAGCAACATAAATAAAGAAAATCCTCCATTCTTCAAATTTCCCACAAGTGAACAAGTGCCGAGTGGAGTACCGTGGCCTATATCGATTACTCAGAATCGGAATATCCTGCAACATGAAACGTAGCAGCCCCGAAGGGTCAATACATGGAATGTATGGCAAGTAGAGCTATTAAAGGAGACAATAGTGCTAACATCTATATGCATATTTGGCAGGTGGAGCTGTGGCTAGCTTGCATTTACAAATACCTTTGTCCTACTTTCATAAACAGTTTTTGATTTTCTTTGAAAAGATCCCAATTAAGTTAACCCAACAACATTAAAGCAATTATGAAGTTAGAATGAGCGAGAAACATGTCATGGAATCAATATCAAGAAACTCAGATGTCCATAACCGGGGACACGGATAATCGATTAGATTATACACCCTGCAGGGGTTAGTACACTTTACCCAAGTGACTTGGCCAGCCCAGCTCGTACCATCACTCTCATTTTGGGTGATGATAGGGATAAGTCCAAGAAGAGACCGTTCGGGAAGTAGCTTCCCAATCCCGACGCGCACCGGTCCAACCTACCAAAATTCTACATCTCTGGATACGCGGGTTCGAGTTACCACAACCTACTGAGTCCAACCAACCGTCCATTTCATTATTGGCACATGGTTGTACACGTAAGCTACAAAATAAAGAAGCCAATCATTTTCTCTTGATACCTGGGTGCCTTTCCGCAATGATACCACCAAAAATTATCAATCCCATCACACCCAGGAGATTCATTGATTAAGTTGTTTTAGTTTTCACAAACCAACACATTTAGAAACAACTTTCACTGATGTAACCCAGCCCTCGTTCATCATAGCATGGCTAAGCACATCTAACAACGATGGTTCATCTACAAGGAAAGCCCTACCACATAATAGGACATAGCATAGCGATAGTATCATCCTACACATGCAACTACAAAATACATGACAATGCATTGAAAATAGTAGGACAACATCATGAACAAAGTAGCATCTACTTGCCTTGGTTGTAGTGGTCGGAAGAACAATCCACACACGAGCAAGCGTTGCACTCGTCACAATCTACACGATACAATTGCAATCATAAACAAACCATCCATAATCATATGCAAACAAAGATGATGCAAGATGCATGCACTACAAGTGGATTGATGCTACAACAGCACCACATAATCTTATTCAGTAAAGCTACTGTATGCATGCATGGGAAATATTTTTAGCGCAGGGAAAACTAGTATGCAATTTATAATGCTCAATACTAGAGATAGAACCCAAATAATTCACTACTGTTAACTTACTGTTTGTAAAATCTTGGAAAAATTCTACTGTGTAGGCATTACTAAAAAGGAACAGTACCAATTGGAATTTCTCAAAAAGGAATTATATAACTCCCTGAGTAATTAAAATACTGTAGAAAGCCATTAAATAGATTCTGCAAACATTATTACTATAAGCCTAACTTTTTAATTCACTTTGAGATTCCCCTTGTTCTACTGAATCCAGGGACATATTATTTGCAATTTTTGGAGTTACAGATCTTTTTCTACGAATTAATTACTCTAAAAAGGCCATTAACTCAATTAATTGTTCTGGACAAAATCTTGCTGTAAAAGTGTAAAATAATGGTACAGAAAGATTCTACACGAGTTACTGAATCTACACATATTTTATTTGCAATTTTTGGTCCAGTAGATTAATTTATACGAGTTTTACAAGTTTTACCTAAAATCTGTCAAATATATCGAATTAAAATTAAACAGTCAACTCTGACTGTTGACTGTGCCTACGTGGCGCTGACGTGGCGGTTTGACCAGTCAGCACCCAGGCTGACTAGTCCACGGCCCGATCTGGGCCGTCCATCGCCGATCGGAGGGCAGGGGTGGCCGGCGGCAGGGTGGCTCACCTGAGCGGCGGCGGCGAGGGTCGGGCAGCGGCGTCGGCGGTCCCTGGCGGCGGCGGAGCGGCGCACGGCGTCGGGGAAGTGGCGGCGAAGCTTCTCGGCGCGGTGGCGGCCTCGGGCGAGCTCGGGAGCGTCGGCGACGGCCGGCCGAAGCGGCGGCGGCGAGGTCGACCGCGGGCGGCGGTGTCGGCGGTCCCTGCGGGGAAGAGAAGAAGGGGGGCGGTCAGCGGTGGCGGGGCGAGCTCGTGGGTGTCGGCGGCGAGGCGAGGGAGAAGAGCGGCGGCGGCAGCGTGCTCACCGGAAGCAGCGGCGGCGGCGGGTGCGGATTCGGCGGCGGCGGCTGCGTGCGAGGGCGAGGCGACGCGGGATAGGGAGAGGGCGTGGCGGCGCAGGGTGAAGAGGGGAGGGGGCCCGGTGTTTGCGGTGTCCGGGGCGGACACGGCGGGCTGGCTGCGCGCCGTTTGCTCTTTTTTTTTGTTCTATTTCTTTTCCAATTTCTGTTTTAGTAAAACCATCGTATCTTTTTCATACGAACTCTGAATTGAGTGATTTTCTTCTCTAAATTTTCATAAAAACCAGAGGATCAACATAAGGTCAAGTTTGTAATCCCTTTCACTAGTTAAAAGGATACGGATGTCGCCTAGAGGGGGGGTGAATAGGCGATTAAAACTTTTCCTAGAGTGGCTCAACAAAGACGGAATAAAACTAGTGTTTACTTTGTAAAGCACAACCTAGAAACAACTAAGGTTTACCTATGTGCACCAACAACTTATGCTAAGCAATACAAGCAACAAAGTGATAGCAAGATATATATTACTTCAAGCACGAAGGCTATCACAATGTAAAGTGCATAAGTAAAGAGCTCGGGTATAGAGATAACCGAGGCACGCGGGGACACCGAAATTTTACCGAGTTCCTCCCAACATGGAGTACGTCTCGTTTGGAGAGGGGGTGGTATCAAACCACCAACGCCACAAAAGGCCTCCCTTATTCTCCGGTGAATCTCACCCCAACGGGATCGATCCACGCTTCCACTATCGGTGCACTTGTCGGTGGCAACCGGAACCTCTCACAAGGTTGGGGCACAACTCCACAACTTAATTGGAGGCTCCCAACAAACGCCACAAAAGGCCACAATGCCACCAAGGCCAAAAACCGTCTAGGGTTTCAAGAACCCAAGAGGGACAAGCTCCAATGAGTAAATCAAATCAAATTCTCCGAGGAGAACTCAAACCGATGCACCAAATGCAAATGGCAAGAACACCACAAAGATGCCCAAATACCTCACTCTCAAGTTCCAACAAAGCTACTAAAGCTATTGGGGGAACAAGAGATGAGGAATCAAAGAGAGACACAAAATCCCCCAAAATCTAGATCCCCAAAGATGCACTCACAAAGAGATGAATCGGTTAGGTCAAAACGTGGGGCTAGATCTCCTCTCTTTTCCACTCAAATATGGGCAAGAATCATCGGAGGGAAAAGATTAGCCAAGCTTTAAGATCTAGAGCAAGTGTGGACAAAGTTTAGCCTAATAGATAATAGAGGAGCTGTCTAAACTGAAAACGGGCAAAGCTTAAATAAAGGGCCCCGAAAATATGGCCGTTGGGGCTATTTTTTTTCTGGACGGACCGGTAGTACCGGATGCGACCGGTACTAATGGACCGAACAAATCAAATCGGGTCGAGCAAAAGAGAACGAGCCAAGAGAGAGAGAGAGAAAGCAGCAGCGCAGCAGCTAGCAGCTTCGCATGCAGCGCAGGTCAACTGCCCGCGCACGCGGCCAGATGCGAGGGCTAGCAGCAATGCATGCGCGGGCGCATGACAAGGACGCGGCGGCAGCAGATGCACCAGGGCGGGGCCCAGCAGTGCAGGCGGGGGCGGCATGCGGCAGCAGCAGCAGCGCAAAGCAGCATCACGTGAGCGGCAGGGCGCGCGCGCGACCTTCCCAGGCGGTCAACGCGCGCGGGACAGGCGAGGCGGGCGCGCGGCAACGCAGCGGGGTCGAGGCCCCTGCGGGCAACGCGCGCGAGCGAGCGGCGCATGCGCCAGCGGGGCCGGCCCGATGGTCAACGCGCGTGCGAGGCCAGCGACGCGAGCGATGAACGGGATCTGGGAGCTGGGCTGAAGATTTCTGCCCAAATAAACTGGGCCGGCCGATAGTACCGGCCCAGCCGGGCGGTACTACCGGGCCGGTCCGGTAGGACCGGAAAGTGGTACCGGGCCAGACTGAAGATGGGCTGCGCGCGCCAGGCCCGAGCGGTACTGGGCCGCGGTAGTACCGCTCGGACCAGTTTTTCTTTTTCTTTTTCATTTAAAACGACAAATATTCAAACCGCGATAACTTTTGATTGGAAGCTCCGATTGATCCGATTCAAATTGCGTTGGATAGAGGGCGACAAGGGCTTCCCAATAAAGTGAGAAAGTTTCAAGTAGAATAATGTGATATAGCTCACTTGGTGAGAAACCGAAAAAACCGCATAAATCAAAATCGCAACAAGAAACAAATGGGAGATCCGATTTTAATGAACAAGAGTTTGTTATGGAGATTACCACAAGCTCTATATCATCACATGGATAAGACCAAGTAACAACCAAATATGATGATGCAAGTATGCAAAGGTTTGAACTCTCTCCGAACGATGTGACCGAATTACTCATACGAGAGCCCCTCTTGATAGAACGGTTATCTATCCTAAACCCGGTCTCACACACACAACGTGAGACCGGAAAAAAAGAAAACCTATCAAGATTATAGACGGTCTTGCCCTTCTCAAGATGGAACGCCTTTCTTAATTCCTCATCATCGACCATGCATATTGAGCTTACCCAACATATCTTCTTTGCATTTCATCAACCTTGAAGCCAACACATGCTCCAAGCGATGCCAATGGACAAATCCTACAAGTATAACTTAATGCACACATTAGTCCATAAAGATTGTCATTAATTACCAAAACCACACATGGGGGCCCAACATGTTCTTTCAATCTCCCCAATTTTGGTAATTGATGACAATCCCTTTAAGAGGGTTTATATAAGGAATATTAATAAATAAAATGGTAATACCAATATCAAATACTACAAAAGTATGTGATATTGGTACCACCACCATATATAGAGCAAACCCCCCCCCCCCCACACACAATCTATGCATGTGTGATGAACTTGAATTTCATTGCATATATTGCCAATCATTATCATTGGTGGAGTTTCCTCTATATATACCACATGCTATGCAACAACAAAGATGCAAGAGCATGAGAAGCAAATGCACAAGAACAAACTCAATGCATAAACCAACTTCCCTTAAACCCTCTAAAACTTCTCCCCCATTGGCATCGATTGCCGAAATGGGTGACAAGTTCTAGAAGGCAAATATAGTAATAATTCCTCCAAAGGTGTGCCTTCGCACATATCCAATGATGAATACTTGGGAGGGAGTAGAACTATATCGAGGACCCGAAGATTGCAAAGATAAAGTCAAATGATGCAAGCAACTACAAGGTCCGACAAACCAATTGAAAACAAAAAATGAGTTCAAATGGAACCTACAAGATATTATGATATGAGCAAGAGAGTGCTTTAAATAACAAATAGAGAAGCTCCCCAAGATTTGTGCACTATTCAACATAAATGCATTAGAATACATATTGCACAAATATGGAATCCTCGCTCCCCCATAAGTATTTAAAACACAACGAATGAGAAAGAAGACACATGTGCATTAATAGATGAATTAGATGAGCTCCCCAAAGATAATGCACCAATTATGATAATTGTATTTGGGATCAAGGTGCATAATCATGGAATCCTCACTCATCCAAGTTAATTTAACAATACAAGACATGAGAGAATAAATATGAGTGCCCAAAGATGCAAACAAGAGGAACTAACACTCATAGGAAATTAAATTTGGAAGCCACTAAAGAATCAAAAGGAATAGAAAGGTGGTCTCCATGGATTAAAAAACAACTAAAATTATCTTCTCATATGTGTATATGTCTATAAGTTGAAAACATCACAAAGACATATGCCAACAAAGAAATATGCACACATAAAGAAGATATACAAGAAGCACATGGAAGGAAAAATGAAGTCATAACATATACCAATAAGATTTTTTGCTTCAAAGCACAGCCAAAGGCTCAAATATATCTTATTGTAGATTAATGAGCTTCAAACACTAACACACTACATATATTACAACTATCACCAAGGGAAAGGAGAAAGTTGGAATATATGGAGAAAGGCAACATGTATCATAAGAGAAAATGGACTAGCAAAATCTCACTATTGCACATGAGAGAAGTTGAGGAAATGATAGGCAACAAAATTGCTAGATTGACATATTTGGGATTGGAGGATCATATGCATGATTTTGTATAGTCCCAATTGTATGCACTCATCTCAACTTATACACATATACAATAGAGAGTCATGTTAATAGCATGGCTAGAGATACTACAATAAATACACAATCAAAGAAACCATGCCAAGATGCAACCTACAAAAGGTTGGAAGCAATATAAATATGCATGATCAAGAGATACTTGTTACTGAGATATAATTGGTAGGATGTAGAGGATATGAATTCATTGATCATCCTATAGCTTGACTCAACTTTTCATGTATGCACCACTTCTTCAAAATTGAAAGACAAGCATCCAATATATCTCTAATGTACCTAAAACACAATTAAGTACAAAATGGTCCCCAAACTTATTGGGTCCAAAGTAGTTAGAGAAACTACAATACATAGGAGAGACTCCACATAATTATGTTCACATTGATATGAAATTGAATTTCATGCACAACTTAGCCGATGGGAATTGGTGGAGTTTCCCTTATATATTGGATCAAAGAAAGCAAGCATGCCATAATATAATCATATAGTAAATATGCATGCATAAAGCTCTCAAGAACCAAAAAGGAGATACAATTTGAACAAAAACACCAAGTAAACCGAGATGGCACACATAAGAGTGTGACAAGACATGCGGTGTCCAAATTGTATCAAAAAACCAATTCAACACATGAACGATCACAAGTTCAACAAATGAACCAGGATAAGGCCAAAAGAGCAAAAGATATATAGAAATAAAATTGCTCAAGGGTTTATCTCATTCTAAAATGATCAAATAAAGAAACAAGGAATGAGACAAAACCAACTCCCAAAAAGGGCAAGGTTCCAACAAGAAACCAAACTCCCCAAATTTCTCATGATGGCACAAATACCAAAACGAAAAGATTGAGGTTCCAAGCACATAAACCCGATATGGATCAAAAAAAGAAGCATAAATATGAATGTTCTAAATAATATAGGAGAGCTCCCCCATGGATAGTGCATTATGTAGGATTTTCCTTTAGAATGCAAAATGCACACAAATGGGATCATCACTACTACCTACATTAACTAAAACACAAGAGGATATCAATAAAATAAGAAGATCCAAAAGAAGCAAGGAAGCTTGGGAAACAACATAAAATATTTTCTTGGCCAAAGATAGGATAAAGTTAAACAAAGGCCAAAGTGAATATGATCAACAAATTCTACCTTAAATTGAGTACTCATTGTCCAAGGACAAGAAATATTGGGAATAATTTTCCCTAGGTAGTTCATACGGATATCCAAGATCATATACACACAACAAGAAGCATATAACTAAATATAAGAATTGAGCATGATACTTCAAACAAGATTCTTGGTAGCTTCCAATAGTCACACAATCACTAGTGATTAGAGTAACTTGAAGCAAGTGGTTTCCATGCGAATATAAATATCTAAATAACACATACCAAGAACCATTCTCATATACAAGATCCAACATAAGATCAATAAAGCCATTCAATCAAATTGGAACTTGTATGAGCAAATGTGTCACATAGGTGCTAGATAATTATCAATATCAATTCTAAGTGACACCTCGAATATTCACAATTTCTAGGATTGTAATATGCACTAAGCATATGATTCCCCCATAATGTGATACTGCCATAAAACCAACACGAGGCAAAAGGATACAAATAGAGATAATTAGTGGACATTATAAAATTAAATTTCTCATGATAATTATACCACATAGAGACTAGACAATAATCCAATATAAATACTAGGTGGTAATCCTCATGTACACACATTTTTAGGATTGTGGAATGCCTAAGCATAACACTCCCCCAAAATGGGATAGTCCATTAATCTCTCACAAGAGCCAAATAAGATACCAAATATAAACAAGTAAGGCTCAAGCACAAGAAACACATATACATGTTGTGCCACTTAATCATACACAAATATGATTGATATCTCAAGATAATTAAGTGGAAAGCATAACATGTACAAAAACATGGAAGATACAAAACCACCACATGCACAAGGGGCGAGTAACTTTCAATGTAATGAGTTAAGCATATGTTACCGCAAGGAGGAACATTGGAAATATAATAAAATCATGATAATCCAAATGGCTTGGCTTGACAATAATAATTGATGAAGATCCCTCAATTCTTCATAATGTAGCCAAGTCTCCAATGCCCTCCAATAATACCTATTGATCAAGTTTTGGCTTGTTGGTCCCCAACCAAGTTGGGTCCTAAGAGGTTAGTCACAATAGGCTTGGCAACCCAAATGGTTCTTTTCTTGACACCACGTTGGGCACCAACAAATTTGGCAAACACATTGCCAACCTCATCCTTACAAAGAGAATAAGAATCATCAATCAAGATAGGATGGGATGAGGATTTACCAATAGTGCATGCGGAAGAAATGTGCCCCTTCTCACGGCATATGTAGCAAGTTCTACTCTTGCCATCTTTCTTCTTAGGAGAATCCACAACTCGAGGAAGAGCTCGAGTAGTCCTCTTAGGAAGAGGCCCATTAATGACTTGAGGTGGAGCTTGAGGCCGCTTCCCTTGTTGCTTCACACTAAGAGGCTTTTTCTTCAATGGGCAAGATCTAACATGGTGCCCTTCTTCCTTGCACTTGAAGCAAACAATGTTGGCCGGATTCTTGACTTGATCTTGGCCATTCTTCTTGTTGTCCTTGTGCTTCAACTTGATAGTGGACTTGTTCTTGACATTGGAGTTGAATCCAAGCCCACTCTTGTCATTGGGGGATTTTTGCACACTCAAAATTTTGTTGAGTGTGACCTTCCCTTGTTGACCCTTTTTCAAGTCATTCTTCAAAGAAGTGACTTGAGCCTTGAGCTCTTTGATTTCCTCTACATGGTTAGTTTCAATACAAGTACTAGAGGAAGTAGATGCTACATTGTTAGAGCAACAAGGCATGGAATGTAATTCATCACGAGATATAGCATGGTTGTGAGAGGATGAATTACAAGGACTAGCACATGGCAATATAACATTTGGAGTAGATATAGTGCTAATGTCCACATGAGGCCCACTAGATGTTACCTTTGACATGATGGCCTCATGAGCCAAATTTAGCCTACCATGGGAGACTAGGAGATCCTCATGCGAGCTTGAGAGCTTATCATGGCTTTCTTCTAATTTCCCATAGTTGCTAGTTAGAAAAGCAAGTTGAGCCTTTAGCTCAACATTCTACTTCAAAATAGATTCTTCACAAGAAATAGAGTTAGTAGCACAAGCATCATTACTATTATCAAGAGGTGAGGGCAACTTGTCAAGCTCTTTTGAATATGAGGCTTTAAGTTGCTCATGTGACTCGGTGAGTTTGATGAGCTCACCCTTTATGACCCTAGAGCCATTTTTGAGGTGCTCAAAATCCTCAACAAGTTTAGCATAAGCAACTTGAGTCTCATCATTTTTATGTTTGAGATCACTTGCCACCTCAAGATCTCTATCATGAGATTCCTTTACTCTAGATAGCTCTAAAGCAAAGGTCTCCTCAAGAGATTCCTTGGTGGTTTGTTCCTCTTCTAGAGCTTTATTTAGGTTTGCAATTATATTAGCATACTCACGCTAAAGACTACACATTTTATCAGCGTTGTTATCATGCACCTCAATTTGTGTTTCTAACTTATCAATATGTTCTTTGCTCTTAATAGAAAAGTCCAAGACTTCAACAAAGTTAGAACAAGCAATATCCTTTTTAACAAGGGCACGATAAACAATCTCACCCTTCTCATATAAATCATCAATATCAAGCTCTTCTTCCACATTATCCACATCCTCCTCATCACAAGAGGTAATGGGTTCCAAAGTAGGAGTTACCTTAGAATCCCTAGCCATAAGGCATAGGTGGGTACCGGAAGAAGTTGAAGATGAGATTGCATTTGTGGCTTCATTCAAAACCATGTCTTGGCCCATAGAATCTTCGGTTTCCTCTACATGGTTAGCAACACAAGCACTAGAGGAAATGGAAGCATTTTTATCATGGCAACAAGACAACACAAGCATATCATCATGAGATTTATTAAAGTCATTTCTACATGATATGCAAGGACTATTAACACAAGCATGTAAGGAGTTTGTAGTGCTAGAAGTGTTAAAGTCCAAAGATAGATCATTGCAACTAGATAGAGATGAGGGATTACAAATAGTAAGCACACTATCGAAATTGCAATTTCTATCACCACTCACCATATCATTACCTTGTGAAAAGTCACATGTTGGTGAATTGGTAGAGGATGAGAACTCATCTCGACCGGAAGTGGAAGCAACACAATCATCCTCAATAATGTTGGACACAACATATTTATCTTGAAGTTTTGTCCATAACTCATGAGCGCTCCAAAAAGGAATGATTGAAGATGTAACTACATAGCTCAAAGCATTAACAAGCACATTAGAAGCTTGAGCATCGAGATATAAGTTTTTCTCATCCTCACTAGATAGATTTTTGAAATCCATTGGAGGAGAAAAACCTATATCTACAATACGCTCCAAATTTGGGTCCATGTCCCGAAAATGAATGAGCATGCCATTTTTCCATATATCATAATTTGTGCCATCAAATATAAACATGTCATTGTGCACTAATCCTCTAGCCGACATCTTTACTCTCATGGCGGTGAAGCCTAAAATGAGAGACCGGGCTCTGATACCAATTGAAAGGATACAGATGTCGCCTAGAGGGGGGGGGTGAATAGGCGATTAAATTTTTTCCTAGAGTGGCTCAACAAAGGCGGAATAAAACTAGTGTTTACTTTGTAAAGCACAACCTAGAAACAACTAAGGTTTACCTATGTGCACCAACAACTTATGCTAAGCAATACAAGCAACAAAGTGATAGCAAGATATATATTACTTCAAGCACGAAGGCTATCACAATGTAAAGTGCATAAGTAAAGAGCTCGGGTATAGAGATAACCGAGGCACGCGGGGACACCGAAATTTTACCGAGTTCCTCCTAACATGGAGTACGTCTCGTTTGGAGAGGGGGTGGTATCAAACCACCAACGCCACAAAAGGCCTCCCTTATTCTCCGGTGAATCTCACCCCAACGGGATCGATCCACGCTTCCACTATCGGTGCACTTGTCGGTGGCAACCGGAACCTCTCACAAGGTTGGGGCACAACTCCACAACTTAATTGGAGGCTCCCAACAAACGCCACAAAAGGCCACAATGCCACCAAGGCCACAAACCGTCTAGGGTTCCAAGAACCCAAGAGGGACAAGCTCCAATGAGTAAATCAAATCAAATTCTCCGAGGAGAACTCAAACCGATGCACCAAATGCAAATGGCAAGAACACCACAAATATGCCCAAATCCCTCACTCTCAAGTTCCAACAAAGCTACTAAAGCTATTGGGGGAACAAGAGATGAGGAATCAAAGAGAGACACAAAATCCCCCAAAATCTAGATCCCCAAAGATGCACTCACAAAGAGATGAATCGGTTAGGTCAAAACGTGGGGCTAGATCTCCTCTCTTTTCCACTCAAATATGGGCAAGAATCATCGGAGGGAAAAGATTAGCCAAGCTTCAAGATCTAGAGCAAGTGTGGACAAAGTTTAGCCTAATAGATAATAAAGGAGCTGTCTAAACTGAAAACGGGCAAAGATTAAATAAAGGGCCCCGAAAATATGGCCGTTGGGGCTATTTTTTTTTCTGGACGGACCGGTAGTACCGGATGCGACCGGTACTACCGGACCGAACAAATCAAATCGGGTCGAGCAAAAGCGAACGAGCCAAGAGAGAGAGAGAGAAAGCAGCAGCTAGCAGCTTCGCATGCAGCGCAGGTCAACTGCCCGCGCACGCGGCCAGATGCGAGGGCTAGCAGCAATGCATGCGCGGGCGCATGACAAGGACGCGGCGGCAGCAGATGCACCAGGGCGGGGCCCAGCAGTGCAGGCGGGGGCCGCATGCGGCAGCAGCAGCAGCAGCGCAAAGCAGCAGCACGCGAGCTTCCCAGGCGGTCAACACGCGCGGGACAGGCGAGGCGGGAACGCGGCAACGCAGCGGGGTCGAGGCCCCTGCGGGCAACGCGCGCGAGCGAGCGGCGCATGCGCCAGCGGGGCCGGCTCGATGGTCAACGCGCGTGCAAGGCCAGCGACGCGAGCGATGAACGGGATCTGGGAGCTGGGCTGAAGATTTCTGCCCAAATAAACTGGGCCGGCCGGTAGTACCGGCCCACCCGGGCGGTACTACCGGGCCGGTCCTGTAGGACCGGAAAGTGGTACCGGGCCAGACTGAAGATGGGCTCCGCGCGCCAGGCCCGAGCGGTACTGGGCCGCGGTAGTACCGCTCGGACCAGTTTTTTTTTCTTTTTCATTTAAAACGGCAAATATTCAAACCGCGATAACTTTTGATTGGAAGCTACGATTGATCAGATTCAAATTGCGTTGGATAGAGGGAGACAAGGGCTTCCCAATAAAGTGATATACCTCACTTGGTGAGAAACCGAAAAAGCCGCATAAATCAAAATCGCAACAAGAAACAAATGGGAGATCCGATTTTGATGAACAAGAGCTTTTTATGGAGATTACCACAAGCTCTATATCATCACATGGATAAGACCAAGTAACAACCAAATATGATGATGCAAGTATGCAAAGGTTTGAACTCTCTCCGAACGATGTGACCGAATTACTCATACGAGAGCCCCTCTTGATAGAACGGTTATCTATCCTAAACCCGGTCTCACACACAACGCGTGAGACCGGCAAAAAAGAAAACCTATCAAGATTATACCTTTGCCTTGAGCAATCCACTTGAGCTCGATGTAGACGGTCTTGCCCTTCTCAAGATGGAACGCCTTTCTTAATTCCACATCATCGACCATGCATATTGAGCTTGCCCAACATATCTTCTTTGCATTTCATCAACCTTGAAGCCAACACATGCTCCAAGCGATGCCAATGGACAAATCCTACAAGTATAACTTAATGCACACATTAGTCCATAAAGATTGTCATTAATTACCAAAACCACACATGGGGGCCCAACATGTTCTTTCACTAGTTGAGTTTAGTGGATATATATATTCCTAGTATCCTCTTGTAGGTGCATTGTAGAAATTAAAAATAGGCTTTGAAAATATTGTTTCGCCAAAACATTTTCAAGCTGATTTTTTTTGCATGGATGATCATGATGCAATGACATGAATGATATGCAGTACCAAATCTAAAATTTGGGATGTGACAAGACTAACCCCCTTAAGATGAATCTCGTCCCCGAGATTCGGCGCGGCTAGCAAATAGGTGTGGGTAGTCCTCTCGGATGTCATCCTCACGCTCCCAAGTAGCTTCCTCTTCGGTGTGGTGGCTCCATTGCACCTTGCAAAACCTGATCGTCTTGGTACGGGTAATCCTCTCTGCTGTCTCGAGAATCTTGACTGGCTTCTCCTCATAGGTCAAGTCATTCTCAAGCTGAACCTCCTCTAATGGCACAGTGTCTCTCAACGGCGTATCCACCATCTCCGGATGGCACTTCTTCAGCTGGGACACGTGGAACACACTATGAACAGCGGACAGAGCCTGTGGCAACTCCAACTGATAAGCAACTTCTCCTTTGCGTGCTAAGACCCGATATGGCCCAATAAACCGAGGTGCCAGCTTACCCTTGATTCCAAATCTCTTAATTCCACGAAGTGGTGACACTCTGAGGTATGCTCTATCACCTACCTCATACACCACTTCCTTGCGCTTGGCGTCAACGTAGCTCTTCTGTCTTGATTGTGCTACCTTCAGCCTGTCCCTAATCAAGGCGACCTTCTCCTCAGCGTCCTTGATCAAATCAGGCCCAAACAACTGACGTTCTCCTACTCCATCCCATAGCAATGGTGTCCGGCACCGCTTCCCGTATAGCACATCGAATGGTGACGTCTTGATGCTGGTTTGAGAGCTGTTGTTGTAGGAAAACTCAGCATACGGCAAATTCTCATCCCAACTAGAACCATGAGCCAAAGCGCAAGCTCTCAGCATGTCTTCCAAAATCTGATTCACCCTCTCGGTCTGTCCATCATCCTGGGGGTGGAACGCTGTGCTAAACTCCAATCTAGTCCCCAATGATTCGTGCAGCTGGCGCCAAAAGTGTGAGGTAAATTGGGTGCCTCTATCAGATACAATACTCTTAGGAACTCCATGTAGGCACACAATCCTGTCCATATAAATCTTGGCCAACTTTGCACTCGTATAGGTCGTCTTCACCGGTATAAAGTGGGCTACCTTGGTCAAATGGTCGACCACTACCCAAATGGAGTCATATCCTGACATGTTCCTGGGCAATCCTGTGATAAAATCCATTCCCACTCTATCCCACTTCCAATCCGGCACGGGCAATGGTTGTAGCAGTCTTGCTGGCTTCTGGTGTTCCGCCTTCACTCGGCTACATACATCACATAAGGCAATATGCTCAGCGATGTATCCCTTCATATTGTTCCACCAGAATCTGTCATTTAGGTCCATATACATCTTCGTATTGCCCGGATGTATGGAATACGGAGAGTCATGAGCTTCCTGCAGAATCAATTTCCTTATCTCCGAATCGTTGGGAACGCACAAACGATCTCCATACCACAAGGTTCCTTGCTCATCCTCGCGGAATTCTTTCGCTCGATCCTCCTTCATCTTTTCCTTTACTTCATCAATCTCTTTGTCTCCCACTTGAGTCTTCCTGATTCTGTCCTGTAGCATTGGTTGGACTTCCATTGCTGCCAAATATCCTTCTGACACTACCTCTAGTCTAAGGTCCTTGAATTGCTTGCACAAATCCTCGGGCAATTCCCCAACAGTCAATCCATTGGCATAGACCTTCCGGCTCAGAGCATCTGCCACTACATTTGCCTTTCCTGGATGGTATTGCAGATTCATATCATAATCCTTGATAAGTTCCAACCATCTCCTTTGTCTCATGTTCAGTTCCTTCTGTGTAAATATGTACTTCAGGCTCTTGTGGTCAGTGTACACATCACAGTGTTTCCCCATAAAGTAGTGCCTCCATAGCTTGAGCGCATGAACCACTGATGCTAGTTCCAAATCATGCGTGGGATAATTCCTCTCATGGTGTTTAAGTTGCCGCGAGGCATATGACACCACTCTCCCATCTTGCATCAGCACACTACCAAGTCCCTGTCGAGAAGCATCACAGTACACTTGGAAATCCTTCTGAAGATCTGGTAGACACAGAACATGTGCGGTCACTAGTCGACGCTTCAGTTCCTGAAAGCTGGCTTCACACACATCCATCCATTCAAACTTCCTCTCCTTCTTCAGAAGTTCTGTCATCGGCTTAGCAATCTTGGAGAAGTTTTCAATGAACCTCCTGTAGTATCCAGCAAGTCCCAAAAAGCTTCGAATATCTCCCACATTCTTGGGCGCTTCCCACTCAGTCACTGCAGTCACTTTGCTTGGATCCACAGCGACTCCTTCTCCTGACACCACGTGTCCAAGAAATCCAACAGTGTTAAGCCAGAATTCACACTTGCTGAATTTGGCATATAGCTTGTGTTCCCTCAGCTTCTCCATAATCAGTCGCAGATGTTTCTCATGCTCAGCATCATCCTTGGAATATATCAGTATGTCATCAATAAACACCACCACGAACTTGTCCAAGTACTCCATAAATACCTTGTTCATCATGGTCATGAAATATGCTGGGGCATTCGTTAGTCCAAAAGACATAACTGTATACTCATATAAACCATACCTAGTAGTGAAAGCGGTTTTTGGTATGTCCTCCTCCCGGATCTTCAATTGGAAGTAGCCCGATCGCAGATCAATCTTGCTAAACACCTTTGCTCCCTCCAGTTGATCAAACAAATCGTTTATGTTCGGCAGGGGGTATTTGTTCTTGATGGTCACTTCATTCAGCGAGCGATAGTCCACCACCAATCTCTTGCTGCTGTCTTTCTTCTCCACAAACAGAACAGGTGCACCCCATGACGACGAACTAGGCTGAATGAATCCCTTGCCCAACTGCTCTTTTAGCTGTTTCTTTAATTCTTTCAGCTCATCCACATCCATCTTATATGGTCTCTTTGCTATAGGTCCTGTTCCCGGCATCAGATCGATGAGAAACTCCACTTCCCTGTCAGGTGGCATCCCTGGCAGCTCTTCCGGAAACACGTCGGGGTAATCCTTAATCACAGGCACAGTATCCATGCTAACCCCCTTAAGAGAATTCAGCTTACACCTTCCAGGTCGTAGAGCCGACTTGAATCTAATTCTCTTACCATCCGGGGTTTTGAGCGAAACAGCTCGCTGTGCACAATCTATGTGTCCCCCATGCATAGACATCCAATCCATACCCAGAATTACATCTAACCCTTGTGATTCCAACACTACCAGATGTGCAATGAAATTGTGTGCTCCAATTCTCACAGTTAAGTCGCGGCATCCCGCGCTAGCTATCATATCCCCTCCAGGTGAGCTTACTCTAATGGACTCTTTCATAGACTCCGTAGGTAACTTATACTTATCCACAAATGCCCTTGATATGAATGAATGCGATGCACCAGTATCGAAAAGTATAAGTGCAGGGTGAGTGTTGGTTGGAAACTTACCAATCACAAGATCAGGCTCATCTGGGATCTCCTCCACATTCATGTGGTTCACTGTGGCCTTCTGGTTGTTGGTTGGCTTCAGCACCTTCTTCTCTGGACAGTTATCAGCATAATGCCCCTTCTGACCACACTTGAAGCATGTCACCTCACTCAGATCCTTCTTCACGAAGCTACGATCACGGTTGCGGTCATGTCCACCGTGTCCTCCAGAATGGTGAGAGTGTCCTCCCTTGTGGCTGTGGTGGTTGCTCTTGTGGTTGTCATGGCGATGTCCATCGCCTCCATGGTGGTGGCGGTCATGGCTCCCATGGTGCCCATGGTCACTCCCTCCATGCTTGGAGTATCCATCATAAGAAGTGCGAGACTTGTGGTGAGAACCAGAGTGGTGATTGCTGCTCTTTCTCTTGCGGTTCTCCACTTGCTTGTGCTTCCCTTCCAAGATCCTGGCCTTGTCCATAAGCTCCTGGAAAGTGGGGCAATAAACCACCAGTAGCTGCACTAAAAGCTCATCACTGAGGCCATCCAGGAATCTCTCCCTCCTTTTTGCATCAGTGTCAACATCCTCAGGTGCATAACGAGACAGGTTGTTGAACTCCTCAATATACTCAGCCACGGTGCGGTTGGTTTGGCGCAAGTTGCGAAACTCCTTCCTCTTCAGGCTCAGAACTCCTGAAGACACGTGGTTGGTCCTGAAACCTTCCTCAAACATTGCCCAAGTCACAGTGTCCAGCGGGTGGGTGATCTGAAAAGTGTCCCACCAAGAAGCGGCTGGTCCCTCCAGTAGGTGAGCGGCAAATCTCACCTTCTCAGCATCAGTGCACCCAACAGTTACCAGATCCTTGTTGACTGAACGCAACCAGTCGAGAGCAACCAGTGGTTCCGTTGCAGTAGAGAACTTAGCTGGCCTTAGCCTCAGAAACCTGGTGAGAGCATCTCCCTGTGGCTGGTTGTTCCCATTGTTGTTGTTGTTGTTGTTGTTGTTGTTGTTGTTGTTGTTGTTGTTGTTGTTGTTGTTGTTGTTGTTGTTCTGAGCTTCCATGAACTGGGTCATAACTTGGGTCAGCTATGCCTGAGCTGCTCCAACTCAGTGGGTTGACGGCGGGGAGGCATCTGCGGTTCAGCACAGGTAAGCTTAGAAAGAATCAACTACGAAAATAGGATTCTACCCATGCATAATGATCAAACAACAACAGACAATAGAAGACAATCTCAAACAAGCAACACGTCAACAAACAAGTGATCCAGCAACATCCCAGGGGTTATCCTAGCAGTATATATCTACTGAAATAGTTTGTAGAAGAGTTGGCAACGGTTATCTACACAATAGATCAACAAAGCATTAAAAACAGCAATCTGCCAGAACAGTCCAGCAGTGTTCACGAATTTTTCTACCTTACTTAAAATTTCCAGTAATTTTATCTGATTTTTGTTCATACAGTACAGAGAGTTTCGCACCAGCCCTATTTTTTTCAGATTTTTCCCATATACCAGTAAAATATTATTAATCGTACAGTACTGCTGTATCAGCAGAAAACTGCAACAGGAATAACTCAGATATTAATCAAACTTGCCATAACTCTTCCATAAAATTTGCACAAATAATCCTGGGATATTGGAGTACACAAATAAGCAACTAAACACTCTTAAACTAATAGTAATTAAGTTTTACATCGATCAAGACTAAATCCTAACGATTTTACCTAACAAGGACTATTTGGTGGACTTCTATCTACTTCTTGAAGAGGTTGCGGTAGGTCCTTGCACTCATGCATTGGCGTTTCTGTCCAGGAACCAACCATGGCGGCGGAGTGTACACCTCTCCTGAGTCATCACTTGAAATCTCAAACTCCACCTCTTCTGGATCCTCCTCTTCTTCTTCACTCTCTGCTGCAACTGCAACAACTTCATCTCCACCACAATTATCGTCTACATCATCATCATCCTCGTCCTCATCATCATCATCATCGTTCCCACTGTCATTGTCATCATCATTGTTGCCACCATCTCCATTGTCATCATCAGAGGGTGGATTCAGCTGTGCTTGGAGAGCGGTAATCTGGGCTGCCATATCCTTAATAGTTTGATCCCTTTCCTGGACGGTCCCTTGCAACTGTTGTATGATCTGGGTGTTATCCTGCACAGTCCCATTAAGCTGAGCTATGGTTGCATCCCTGCCTATCAGGGCATTCTCCAGAACTCCCACAGCTTCATGCAAGGTGTCTATCTCCTGTCCTTGGACCACCATACCATTGCTGGCAAAGTCTGAAATCTCCTTTACCATCATCACTTTCTCAGCTAGAGCTCCATTCTCCCTTTCCATGTCCTCTATGTGCCTCCGACGGGGCGGCATGTTGTTCCTGTCGCCCGGAGTAACCACAATGTTCCCATTTTCATCACGCCTCCCATAGTCACGGTAGGGTGAATCTGCTGGCAGTAGGTGTCGGACAAGATGGCACTGGCGAGACAGGGCTTCATGCATGGCCAAGTTTATTCCAAGTCCCCAGTTGCAGTATGTCTTGGTGTAGATCAGATGCACAGGTTTTGTCAAGGCGGCATCCCTGAAGATGAAAGTGGTGATCTCCCATGCATCCTCACCATATCCATAGGTGTACAACCTTCTTCCCTTGAACATGGGCAGTGGCAATCCCAATGACTGCGAGAGTTGTGCTAACTGTCTTGCAAAGGGCCTTGGTGACTCCATGGTTGCATAATCAGTCCTGACTTCTCCCATCTATCAATTAAAAGAGGAAAGTGTGAGAATAGCATATGGTAAGAATTTACGAGAGTGAAAGGCATAAGATGAAAGACAGAGTTAATATAGGCTTTAATAATTCTATGGCTTCCTAATCCAAACCTAGGTCACGATCCTACAGTCGACACACGGGCTCTGATACCATCTTGTAACACTACGGTTCTGAAAAGACCGTAGCTTGTATGTGACATGCCAATCCCTGGATCGGTTCATTGGCCCACAATAGAATAAGATGAATAACATAGCAAAATATCCGTGTATCATAAATAACGAAGATCCAGAGTACCATTATTACAATAAAAGCTTAGCTCCAGGCTAGCTCAAATTATTCAGGTAGCAACATAAATAAAGAAAATTCTCCATTCTTCAAATTGCCAACAAGTGAACAAGTGCCGAGTGGAGTACCGTGGCCTATATCGATTACTCAGAATCGGAATATCCTGCAACATGAAACGTAGCAGCCCCGAAGGGTCAATACATGGAATGTATGGCAAGTAGAGCTATTAAAGGAGACAATAGTGCTAACATCTACATGCATATTTGGCAGGTGGAGCTGTGGCTAGCTTGCATTTACAAATACCTTTGTCCTACTTTCATAAACAGTTTTTGATTTTCTTTGAAAAGATCCCAATTAAGTTAACCCAACAACATTAAAGCAATTATGAAGTTAGAATGAGCGAGAAACATGTCATGGAATCAATATCAAGCAACTCAGATGTCCATAACCGGGGACACGGCTAATCGATTAGATTATACACCCTGCAGGGGTTAGTACACTTTACTCATGTGACTTGGCCAGCCCAGCTCGTACCATCACTCTCATTTTGGGTGATGATAGGGATAAGTCCAAGAAGAGACTATTCGGGAAGTAGCTCCCCAATCCCGACGCGCACCGGTCCAACCTACCAAAATTCTACATCTCTGGATACGCGGGTTCGAGTTACCACAACCTACTGAGTCCAACCAACCGCCCATTTCATTATTGGCACATGGTTGTACACGTAAGCTACAAAATAAAGAAGCCAATCATTTTCTCTTGATACCTGGGTGCCTTTCCGCAATGATACCACCAAAAATTATCAATCCCATCACACCCAGGAGATTCATTGATTAAGTTGTTTTAGTTTTCACAAACCAACACATTTAGAAACAACTTCCAGTGATGTAACCCAGCCCTCGTTCATCATATCATGGCTAAGCACATCTAACAACGGTGATTCATCTACAAGGAAAGCCCTACCACATAATAGGACATAGCATAGCAATAGTATCATCCTACACATGCAACTACAAAATACACGACAATGCATTGAAAATAGTAGGACAACATCATGAACAAAGTAGCATCTACTTGCCTTGGTTGTAGCGGTCGGAAGAACAATCCACACACGAGCAAGCGTTGCACTCGTCACAATCTACACGATACAATTGCAATCATAAACAAACCATCCACAATCATATGCAAACAAAGATGATGCAAGATGCATGCACGACAAGTGGATTGATGCTACAGCAGCACCACATAATCTTATTTAGTAAAGCTACTGTATGCATGCATGGGAAATATTTTTAGCACAGGGAAAACTAGTATGCAATTTATAATGCTCAATACTAGAGCTAGAACCCAAATAATTCACTACTGTTAACTTACTGTTTGTAAAATCTTGGAAAAATTCTACTGTGTAGGCATTACTAAAAGGAACAGTACCAATTGGAATTTCTCAAAAAGGAATTATATAACTCGCTGAGTAATTAAAATACTATAGAAAGCCATTAAATAGATTCTGCAAAAAATATTACTGTAAGCCTAACTTTTTTATTCACTTTGAGATTCCCCTTGTTCTACTGAATCCAGGGACATATTATTTGCAATTTTTGGAGTTATAGATATTTTTCTACGAATTAATTACTCTAAAAAGGCCATTAAATCAATTAATTATTCTGGACAAAATCTTGTTGTAAAAGTGTAAAACAATGGTACAGAAAGATTCTACACGAGTTACTGAATCTACATATATTTTATTTGCAATTTTTGGCCTAGTAGATTATTTTCTACGAATTTTACAAGTTTTACCTAAAATCTGTCAAATATATCGAATTAAAATTAAACAGTCAACTCTGACTGTTGACTGTGCCTACGTGGCGCTGACATGGCGGTTTGACCAGTCAGCGCCCGGGCTGACTAGTCCACGGCCCGATCTGGGCCGTCCATCGCCAATCGGAGGGCAGGGGTGGCCGGCGGCGGGGTGGCTCACCTGAGCGGCGGCGGCGTCGGCGGTCCCTGGCGGCGGCGGAGCGGCGCACAGCGTCGAGGAAGTGGCGGCGAAGCTTCTCGGCGCGAAGGCGGCCTCGGGCGAGCTCGGGAGCGTCAGCGATGGCCGGCCGAAGCGGCGGCGGCGAGGTCGACCGCGGGCGGCGGTGTCGGCGGTCCCTGCGGGGAAGAGAAGAAGGGGGGCGATCAGCGGTGGCGGGGCGAGCTCGCGGGTGTCGCGGGCGAGGCGAGGGAGAAGAGCGGCGGCGGAAGCGTGCTCACCGGAGGCGGCGGCGGCGGTGGCGGCGGGTGCGAATTCGGCGGCGGCGGCTCCGTGCGAGGGCGAGGCGACGCGGGACAGGGAGAGGGCGTGGCGGCGCAGGGTTAAGAGGGGAGGGGGCCCTCACGGGGTCCACCCGGATTCGGCGGCGGTCGTTGCGTTGTCCGGGGCGGACACGGCGGGCGGCGGCGGCGCCGCCGACAGGTGGGCCCCACCTGTCGGTGGCTGGGGGCGCGGCGCGGGCTGGCGGGCGGCGCGTAGTGTGTGCCGCGCGGGCGCTGCGCGGGCTGGCGCGGCCCAGCAGGCTGGCTGCGCGCCGTTTGCTCTTTTTTTTGTTCTATTTCTTTTCCAATTTCTGTTTAAGTAAAACCATCGTATCTTTTTCATACGAACTCCGAATTGAGCGATTTTCGTCTCTAAATTTTCATAAAAAACAGAGGATCAACATAAGGTCAAGTTTGTTATCCCTTTCACTAGTTGAGGTTAGTGGATATATATATTCCTAGTATCCTTTTGTAGGTGCATTGTAGAAATTAAAAATAGGCTTTGAAAATATTGTTTCGCCAAAACCTTTTCAAGCTGAATTTTTTTTTGCATGGATGATCATGATGCAATGACATGAATGATATGCAGTACCAAATCTAAAATTTGGGATGTGACAGCTAGCCTCCACTTGTATGAGTAAGTTATACTCATGCTTCCAACTCCCAAGAAACCAAGTTATTCCAAAGTATCCACTATAAATTCCTATGCATGGCGTGTTACACCATTCCAAGTATATTCTTGTTTTAAGCTATCTTCCAATTAAAAAGTATTTTGTTATGTGAAAACTTAGTGATTAAAGCTCTCACAAACTTGATGGCACACTTTATATTCCTTTCCCCTAATAAACTTGAACCATTGTGTTGTCTATGTTGTATATGTTTGCACTTATACATTGGAATTAGCAGAACCATGCTGTCATGGGGAACGTTTTCAACATTGCACTTGTACTTTGTACACAGTTGATATCATACTCTTTTGTCTATGGATGTCATCGGTTTTAAATAAAAAAGGATCTTGTAAGTCCATGGAGTAATGTATTTTGTGTTAGAGAAACGCCTGGGCCGCTAGCCTAAGCCATGCCTAATCATGGTGGAAACTTGCAGCATCACCATAATGAGCAATTTGTGAAGCATCCTCAATAAAAACCGATGCAAATAGCAAATAAAAAGATCGCTGAGCTGCTCATTGTCTGCTTGCCTTGTCATTTTAGTTATGGGATAGCTCCTGTACCATGTTCAAGGGGTACCCCATTGGAGGTTCTCTATGATACGCATGTACTTACTATGACAAGAACTTACAGATGAATAAAGTTTGAGTAGCATGAGGTGCGGCCCTCATATTCGAGGGACATATGATTGCCAACTTATACTTTGTCAAGCATATACTCCATAGTTTGTTCACTTTAACCTTAATCACTTCAATATGCTTATGATAGGGGCAATGAGAGATGAAAGCTAACAAGTACCATAATTTTTGGAAGATCTTTTTGAGACTTGAAATCCTTGCTTCCCTTTATGAAAGGCCTTTATTCCACTATTATATTGAGTCTCCACCTTCTATCCTTAGGCACTAGTTAAGAGATCATAGTTGTCATTCTTAGTTCTATGTGCATTGTCCCAAAACTTATTGATTGATTCATATTGTTGATATTGCTTGTTCTTGTGCTATTTGGGTATCTAGTCACTCTTAAGAACTTTCATAAGGGCACAGGATCTCTTCTATCTAGTCACTATTGATTGATTCATAGTTTTTCAATGGCATAGTGGCATTTAGCTTGTCCCTCACAGAGTAGCAAATAAATGCATAGGACACCTTCAAAGTTCATAAGGGTGACTAGATACAAATAGCACAAGAACAAGCAATATCAACATGCATCAATCAATAAGTTTTCGGACAATGCACATAGAACTAAGAATGGAAACTATGCTCTCTTAACTGGTGCCTAAAGGTAGGAGGTGGAGACTCAATATAATGGTGGAATAAAGGCCCTTCATAAAGGGAAGCAGGGATTTCAAGTCTCAAAAAGAGATTCCAAAAATTAAGGCACTTGTTAGCTTTCATCCCTCATTGCCCCTATCATAAGCATCTTGAAGTGATTAAGGTTAAAGTGAACAAACTATGGAGTATATGCTTGACAAAGTATAAGTTGGCAATCTCATGTCCCTTGAATACCAGGGCCGCACCTCATGCTACTCAACTTTAGTCACCTGTAAGTTCTTGTCATAGTAAGTACATGTGTATCATAGAGAACTGTCAACAGGGTACACCTTGCACATGGTACAGGAGCTATCCGATAACCAAAATGACAAGGCAAGCAGACAATGAGCATCTCAGTGATATTTTTATTTGCTATTTGCATAGGTTTTTATTGAGGATGCTTCATAGATTTCTCATTATGGTGATGCTGAAAGTTTCCACCATGATTAGGCATGGCTTAGGCTAGCGGCCCAAGCTTTTCTCTAACACAAAATTCATAACTCCATGGACTTACAAGCTCCCTTTTTATTTCACACCGGTGACATCCATAGACAAAAGAGCATGATATCAACTGTGTACAAAGTACAAGTGCAATGTTGAAAACGTTCCCCATGAAAACATGGTTCTACTAATTCCAACGTATAAGTGCAAGCATATACAACATAGATGACACAATGGTTCAAGTTTATTAGGGGCAAGAAATATAAAGTGTGCCATCAAGTTCGTGAGAGCTTTAATCGCTAAGTTTTCACATAACAAAATACTTTTTAATTGGAAGATAGCTGAAAACAAGAATATACTTGGAATGGTGTAACACACCATGCATAGGAATTTATAGCGGACACTTTGGAATAACTTGGTTTCTTGGGAGTTGGAAGCATGGGTAGAGCTTACTCATACAAGTGGAGGCTAGCAAAAGACTGGGAGCGACCAACTAAGAGAGCAATAATGGCCATAATCATGCAAAGCGACAAAAAATTACTAATCAAAGCATAAAGTGGTACTACAAGTCAAGGACTAAATGATCATAGAGGCTATGGTGACTTGTTCATAGTCATAACATGGTGTGAGCATGCGCCAAGTCAACCCAAACAAAGCATCAAAGGAGAATACCACAATACTATGATTTTGCATGTTAAAACAATGCATGATTATTTCAAGGCACATTAAGCAATCCTAATTGTTTGGAACAAGTCATGCTACAGCAATAATCACTAAGCATAAGGTAAAAACAACATCTAGCATGCCATGATAAAGTCTAAGTCATAGTCAAAGCAAGCTCCTCTTGTACTACTCAAGCAAGAGCTTCCTACTCTTTTCCAACACCAATCAACTTATTTGAAACAACTCACAAAGATAATAATCAATAAAGATCAGTGAGCTTGTCTCACAAATCCACAAAGAAGAACTAAAAAGTTCTAAGCTGAAAGCACAAGAAAACTAAGGCTAAACACAGTGCTAGCAAACGAGAACACTCATAAGACAATAAGAATAAAAACTAGAGTGTTCTAGGCAATGAAAACAGAGTGTGTCTCTCTACAAAAGAAATGTGTTGTGATCAACCAACTACTTTCAAGCAAACTAAGCAAACACTAAGACGCTCCAAGAACAACACAACTGTGTATGAAACAATAAAATCGAAGTGTCTAGAAAGAGACCTGAGCTTTTTATTGATGAAGAAGGCGATGCCTTGGGCATCCCCAAGATTTGACGCTTTTACCTCTTGAATATTTCTTGGAGTGACATAGGGTGGCATCCCCAAGCTTGATATTTTGTCCATTCTTCATCTCATTACATCATTCTTTCTCTACACCTGAAAATTTTCCTTCATACAAAACTTCACACAATCTTCATTAACAACATTAGTGTATTCAAAAGATAAATAGACCCTTGGGTTTAGCTTTAGAACAGAAAAACTTTCACTAAAAACACTAGCTACTGTAGAAATTCCCTCAAAAAATTCAATTTCCCAAAAAGAACCCAAAAAGGAATCAATAAGAAGCAAATGCAAATAATGGCAGAAATCTGTCAAAACAGACCAGCAGGTAGAAACCGATTTTTTCGAAGACCTTATGTTACTCAAATCAAAAAGTGTTGAACTAATGAAAGTTAGATAACATATTGGGGGATTTATTTGGAAATTATCAGCTCAATCCGAATTACAGAGAATCCTCACAAATTTTTATGGTGGAGCACAAAAATCTGTTTCGGGACAACAACTCCCCAAACCTTACTTCCCTATCATTAGAGGTTATTCTTGGCACAAAAAGCAAACAAAAAGGATAAGGAGAGGTCACTACTGAAGTAATAACTTCCAAGACTCAAGAAAACTCTTGGGTTATCTCCCAACAAGTACTTTTCTTTAACGCCTTTAAGTTAGGCATGATAGTTTGAGAAGATGCTCACATAAGAAATATGAATTGAAGTAAAAGAGAGCATCAAGAAGCAAATTAAAAACACATTTAAGTCTAACACACTTCCTATGCATAGGAATCTTGTAAATAAACGAGTCTTGAAAGCATAAAACAACAAGCATAGGAAAGCAAAACAAGTGCAACTTCAAAATTTTCAACATAAAGAGGGGAAACTTAATATTTTTGAGATGCCTAAAACCATGTTTACCTCTCTCAAAATAACTTTCAGTAGCATCATGAATAAAATTAACAACATAACTATCACATAAAACATTCTTATTATGAGCCACATGCATAAAATGATTATTACTCTCCACATAAGCATAGTCATTCTTATTGATTGCAGTGGGAGAAAATTCAACAAAATAGCTATCATTGTTATTCTCATTACCATAATCATCAAATATAGGAGGCATATTGTAATCACAATAAATTTTATCCTCAATAGTAGGTGGACTGAAAATATCATAGTCATCATTGTAATCATCATAAATTGAAGGTTTGGTATCATCATAAGCAATATAATAGCTATCTTCCAAAGCTGGGGAACTAAAAAGATCATTTTCATAAAAACCAGCTTCCCCAAGATTATACGTTTCCATAGCATTAGAAATAATGGTGTTCAAAGAATTCATACTAATAACATTGCTATTAGCATGCCAATAAAGCTCCATAGGTTTTTTAATTTTCTCTTCAAACACTTCATGTCCTAACTCAAGATAAATATTATAAAGCTCTCTAATTTTTTTGTTGTTTTCCATTAAGCCTAACTAGTGAAAACAAGAAACAAAAAGACAAAATTGGAGAATCTAAAGGAAACACCTTCGAGCACTCACACCAGAGGATGTGAGTACCTTTTACCTTACCTTCCCGGCAACGGCGCTAGAAAATAGCTTTCTGGCTTGCTGTTGCCATGGGGTAACGTGTGTGAGTGCCTTTTACCTTTACTCCCCGGAAATGGCGCCAAAAAATAGCTTGATGTCTACGCACTTCTATTCTTGTAGACAGTTGTTGGGCCTCCAAGTGCAGAGTTTTGTAGAACAGCAGCAAGTTTCCCTTAAGTGGATCACCCAAGGTTTATCGAACTCAGGGAGGAAGTGGTCAAAGGTATCCCCTCTCAAGCAACCCTGCAATCAAGATACAAGAAGTCTCTTGTGTCCCCAACATACCCAATACACTTATCAGGTGTATAGGTGCACTAGTTCGGTGAAGAGATAGTGAAATACAAGTGGTAATGGTGCCAGAAAATAGCTTCTGACTTGTTGTTGACATGGGAGAAACTAAATGCAAACTTAAATAAAGATGGAAGCAAGCAAACATGCAACAGATCTAGATGCAAATGGTGTTTCAATGTTTAGAAACAAGTCCTAGGGATCATACTTTCACTAGTGAAAACTCTCTCATATAAATATCTTCTCTTTATGATACTACTCTGAACTACTCTCCGGTTGGACACTCTAATCCACGGTAGGGCCTTCCCCAATCTAGATAATCCCACACTGTCACCTTGAGCACTAGATGGTTCCAACAAACACCACAACTTTATAGATACATCCAACTCCAAATATAACTCATAAAAAATATATATGTAACCTAGCTTAAGTGCCACACACAGCGTGCACGCTGTCACTTTCACACACGTGGGGAAAAGCGTAGATCTATTAAAGCACGATGAGTATTTATGGAGACTCAAACCTAAGTGCCACCATGGCGTGCACGCTGTCACTTTCAAACACATGGGGAGAGCAGAGATCTATTGAAGCACTTGAGTAGCAAGGTAGATCTACTAGATTACAAAGCTCATGACCACAACAAGATCATGCATAGAGAGAGAGATGAACACATAGCTACCGGTAGAGCCCTTAGCCTTGAGGAAGAACTACTCCCTCCTCATCATGGGAATCAACAACGGTGGTGGAGATGGCGGTGGAGATCGATGGAGATGGCTCCGGGGACACTTCCTCATCCCGGCAGGGTGCCAGAATAGAGACTTTCTGTCCCCTGAATCTCCCCTTCAGTGGCGGCGGCGCCGTGGAGGTTTTCGTGGATTTCCGCCAGATTATTTAGGGTTTTTGGGTCGGAGGCTTCTTATAGGCGAAGGAGGCAAGGTCGATGGAAGGCCAGGGGGCCCACACCCTCTATGGGCGCCACCAGGGCTGGCTCGTGCCTAGGGGGGTGAGGCCACCCTGGTGTCCTCCTCCACCTCTGCTTCGTGGTTACGTGTTGCTCCGAAAAAATAGGAAGATTGGCTTTTGTCCCGTCCAATTCCGAGAATATTGATTTTCTCCCTTTTCTGGAACCAAAAACAGAAGAAAATAGGCAACTGGCACTGTGGCAACTTGTTAATAGGTTAGTTCCAGAAAACATATAAAAACACCTCAAAGTGTAGACAAAGCAAAGCAAAGTAGATACTAAACCAGCATGGAACATAAAAAATTATAGATACGTTTCTGACGTATCAACGCCGTGTGTGGCACTTAAGCTAGATTATATATATATATTTGTTATGAGTTATATTTGGAGTTGGATGTCTCTATGAAATTGTGGTGTTTGTTGGAACCATCTAGCGCTCAAGGTGACAGTGTGGGGTTATCTAGATTGGGGAAGGCCCTACCATGGATTAGAGTGTCCAACCGGAGAGTAGTTAAGAATAGTATCATGAAGAGAGATATTAATATGAGAGAGTGTTCACTAGTTAAAGTATGATCCCTAGGCCTTGTTTATAAGCATTGAAACACCGTTTGCTTCTAGATCTGTTACATGATTGCTTGCTTCCATCTGTTTGCCTTTAGTATTTTCCTCACCGTCAAGCTATTTCCTGGCACCGTTACGACTTGTATTTCACTATATCTTCGTGGAACTAGTGCACCTATACACCTGAAAAGTGTATTAGGTGTGTTGGGGACACAAGAGACTTCTTGTATCTTGATTGCAGGGTTGCTTGAGAGGTATACCTTTGACCACTTCCTCCCTGAGTTCGATAAACCTTGGGTGATCCACTTAAGGGAAACTTGTTGTTGTTCTACAAACCTATGCACTTGGAGGCCCAACAACTGTCTACAAGAATAGAAGTGCGTAGACATCAGATATCATGATCTTTTGTTTGCGGATGTCGGCGGTGTGAAATAAAAGGGGAGCTTGTAAGTTCATGGAGTATTATATATGTGTTAGAGAAATGCCTGGGCGACTATCCTAATCCATGCCTAATCATGGTGGAAATTTGCAGCATCACCATAGTGAGCAATCCATGAAGCATCTTCAAAAAAAATAGAAAAAAGAGAGAGAAAAAATATATAGCACCATAACCATGGTAAGTAAGAAGATTGCTGAGATGATCACTGTCTGTTGCCTTGTCATTTTCATATGGGATAGCTCATGTATCATGGGTCAAGGGGTACCCTGTTGGCGGTTTTCTATGATACACATATACTTACAATGACAAGAACTTACCGGTGACTAAAGTTGAGTAGCATGAGGAACGACCCTCGTACTGAGATTTCCAACTTATGATTTGTCAAGCATATACTCCATATTTGTTTCACTTTAACCTTAATCACTTCAAGATGCTTATGATAGGGGCAATGAGAGCTGAAATCTAACAAGTACCATAATTTTTGGAAGCTCTTTATGAAACTTGAAATCTCTGCTTCCCTCTGTGAAGGGTCTTTCTTCCTACTTTTTGAGTCTCCACCTTCTATATTTATGCACCAATTAAGAGATCATAGTTGTCATTCTTAGTTCTATGTGCATTGTCCCAAAACTTATTGATTGATTCATAATGTTGATATTGCTTGTTCTTGCACTATTTGTGTATCTAGTTACCCTTATGAACTTTGAAGGTGTCCTATGCATTTATGTTTTGCTACTCCATTAGGGACAAGTTGAATACCACATATGCTATGTTTTCTGTATGTGAAACAAACAAACATCTTTTAATGCATTGTTATTTATGAACTTTTCTTTTGTACCTTTTCATGTTACAACATAGTTACTATGTCTTATTGTTAGAACTACATCTTTCATGCTCATGTATAGAGTACTTTGATCGTAGCTATCAATGTTTTGCAAATGGTTTGATCAAGATTGTGATGGTGCATGTCACCTCAAAAATTATTCTTTTTATCACTTACCTACTCGAGGACGAGCAGGAGTTAAGCTTGGGGATGATTGATACGTCGTAAACGTATCTATAATTTTTGATGTTCCATGCTTGTTTAGTATCAACTTTGCTATGTTTTGTCTACACTTTGAGGTATTTTTATACATTTTCTGGGACTAACCTATTAACAAGATACTGCAGTGCCAGTTTCCTATTTTCTGCTGTTTTTGGTTTAAGAAAAGCTAGTAAGGAAAATATTCTCGAAATTGGACGGGACAAAAACCAAAGTCAATATTTTACCAGAAGGAACACGGAGTCCGAAGGGCAGCCGAAGGGGGGCCACGAGGCGACCACACCTGGTGGCGGCGCGGCCAGGGGCGCTCCAGCCCTAGGTGTGCCCCCCTCGGGCGCCCACCGACCTTGCCCCTTCGCCTATAAAAGCACCCCGATGCAGAAACCCTAAGGACCCGATCAAATCTCCATGAAATATTCCATAGCCACCGCCACCATCGTCCCTAGATCGGGGGGATCTGAAGCTCTTCCCGGCACCCTGCCAGAGGGGAGATATCGTCCCGGAGGCCTTTTTCATCACCATGCCAGCCTCCGGAGTGATGCGTGAGTAGTTCACCCTTGGACTATGGGTCCATAGAGTAGCTAGATGGTTGTTTCTCCTCCTTTGTGCTATCATGTTTAGATCATGTGAGCTCCGTTCATGATCAAGATCATCTATTTGTAATAACACATGTTGTGTTTGCGAGGATCCGATGGATATTGAGATACTATGTCAGATTGATCATTGATTCTATCATGTCTATGTTATTTGTGATCTTTCATGCACCCCATTGTTCGTATATGATTTGGCCAAGTAGATGCTTGCAACTCCAATAGGGAGTATTTATGCTCGATAGTAGGTTCATGCCTCTGGTAATCTGGGGAAGTGACAGAAATATCTAAGGTTGTAGATGTGTTGTTGCTACTAGGGAGAAAACAACAATCCATTGTCCATGGGGCAATTGTATTGTTTAATTTACATGCATTGCTTAATTCAATTATCTGTTGCTTACAACTTAATACTGGAAGGCGTCCGGATGATAACCTGAAGGTGGATTATTAGTCATAGATGTAGTTGGATTACGGTCTATGTATTATGTTGTAATGTCCAATCAAATCTCATAGGAGTCAAGATGTCTAGTATATGCATTGTTATGCTTTCTCAATATGTCAATTGCCCCGCTGTAATTTGTTCACCCAGCATGCTATCTATCTTAAGGAGAACACCACTAGTGAACTGTGGACCCCGGTCCATGCCTTTATCATTGATATACCATCTAATATTACTGTTACCATTTACTTTCTACAAGCAACTAGTATCTTCCATAGTATATGTTTAATCCTTTGTTTTTAGCAAACCAGTGAGATTGACAACCTCACTATAAGTTGGGGCAAAGTTTTGAGTTTGTGTTGTGCAGGTTCCAAGTTGTTAGCAACACCTTGGAGTTGTTTCCTTACTCCTACTGGTTCGATAACCTTGGTTTCATAAGTGAGGGAAAACTTGCTACTGTGCTCATCACACCTTGCTCTTGGGGACTCCCAACAGGATCTACATCACTGAGCCACACATCAGTGATACTGAGCTACCTTATGTGTCAACCAAAGACCAACTTGCCGACATATTCACGGAGTCACTTGATGAAGCAAGGTTTTGTTATTTGAGGAATGAACTAAATATCATAGATTCAAGGAGCTTGACTTGATCACCTTACATACTCACCTATGTATTGACTCTTATTTGGTTTAGGTGTAGGCTTGGAGATAGGGGGAGTACGGCCCTAATACATTGGACTATCCCTCCCCCATAATGCCAACATTAATGAAATTCAATTCTCTTAATATCACTTTGTGATATGTGAGCTTTATTGATGAGTTTTAGCTATGATAGGGGCAATGAGAGATGAAAGCTAACAAGTACCATAATTTTTGGAAGATCTTTTTGAGACTTGAAATCCTTGCTTCCCTTTATGAAAGGCCTTTATTCCACTATTATATTGAGTCTCCACCTTCTATCCTTAGGCACTAGTTAAGAGATCATAGTTGTCATTCTTAGGGTGTGTTTGGTTGAGCTGTAGATTCCTGAAAATCGGCTGTATGAAATCTGCTGTGGAAAAGCTGCTATGAAGCTAACAACTGCGGGAAAGCTGGAAGTTGTTTGGTTGGAACAATTATGAACTGCGGATTCGATAAGACATATCTGTATTCCCAGCGAGATGTTCAAACATCACTTATGTGCTAATTGACTGCAAAACAATGATTTCTGGACTAATAGACACGAAAACGACCATTTTGGAAAGGATTTTTCATTTTTTGTAGAAAAGTGATGTCATGCAATTACCAAATACATATGTATTCCATACATGGTTCATAATATGTTATTCGCCATCGACCATAACTATTCTTGATTGCTTGTGCCGCCTCGGACATATAGTCCTAATCTTCATCACTCATGGAATAAAATACCCCAAAATATAAAACCATAATTCCATATTTACTAGAAATCAGTTTTCTTCCTACAAGCATTTTCACAAACTGCTTGCATGCAAAGTCCAAACAATGTTATATATGTACCATTGCACGGACCAATTACACAAAAACAGTGCTTTCTTGTACATGCCAATTTCATGGAAAATTTGCACCGATCAATTGAAGGAATCAATGATAGAAAAATCAGAGAAAAAAGAAGAGAAGGCCATACAGTACATGGCACGTGAGGGAGGAGGGAGATGTGAAGAAGAGAGAGCAGGGGAGAAAAATAATTACAGGAGGAAGAGTAGATTCGCGGCTTGCCGGTGTCGGGCGTAGTTTTTAGAGGCGGCGGCGTGATGGACCGATCTATGGAGGTGATGTCGGGCCAAGAGCTGGTGCTTGCTATTTGGTCGCTCGTCGAGAAATTCAAACAGGGGAAAAGTATCGGAGAGCTCTGGGGCATGGAATCCCGTTCGGCGCGCCGCCGGAGTCTACCGGAATAGGCCTGTGGGGAAAACCTTACCATGGGCTCTTCCGTTCCTAGTGCTAGTCAAGGGAAAAAGGAGATGAACGAGACGAGAGAGAGGAGGTTGGAGGAGAATGTAAGGAAAAGGAACCGGGCAGTTTCACTTAAGGATGGCATAGCGGGTAATTTTCTCAGTTTATTCTCAACGCTTCTCAACGCGACGCAGTGAAATCAGAGATTGGACCAGCTTTCAATTTGCACTGGGAGAATCTGGTGCGTTTCTAGAATTCGCGTCGGGCTGGTACGCCTTTGGTTCCGATTTCAGCTTTCACGACGCGAATCTGGTGTGGGAATCCTAACCAAACATACCCTTAGTTCTATGTGCATTGTCCCAAAACTTATTGATTGATTCATATTGTTGATATTGCTTGTTCTTGTGCTATTTGGGTATCTAGTCACTCTTAAGAACTTTCATAAGGGCACAGGATCTCTTCTATCTAGTCACTATTGATTGATTCATAGTTTTTCAATGGCATAGTGTCATTTAGCTTGTCCCTCACAGAGTAGCAAATAGATGCATAGGACACCTTCAAAGTTCATAAGGGTGACTAGATACAAATAGCACAAGAACAAGCAATATCAACATGCATCAATCAATAAGTTTTCGGACAATGCACATAGAACTAAGAATGGAAACTATGCTCTCTTAACTGGTGCCTAAAGGTAGAAGGTGGAGACTCAATATAATGGTGGAATAAAGGCCCTTCATAAAGGGAAGCAGGGATTTCAAGTCTCAAAAAGAGATTCCAAAAATTAAGGCACTTGTTAGCTTTCATCCCTCATTGCCCCTATCATAAGCATCTTGAAGTGATTAACGTTAAAGTGAACAAACTATGGAGTATATGCTTGACAAAGTATAAGTTGGCAATCTCATGTCCCTTGAATACCAGGGTCGCACCTCATGCTACTCAACTTTAGTCACCTGTAAGTTCTTGTCATAGTAAGTACATGTGTATCATAGAGAACTGCCAACAGGGTACACCTTGCACATGGTACAGGAGCTATCCGATAACCAAAATGACAAGGCAAGTAGACAATGAGCATCTCAGTGATATTTTTATTTGCTATTTGCATAGGTTTTTATTGAGGATGCTTCATAGATTACTCATTATGGTGATGCTGAAAGTTTCCACCATGATTAGGCATGGCTTAGGCTAGCGGCCCAAGCGTTTCTCTAACACAAAATTCATAACTCCATGGACTTACAAGCTCCCTTTTTATTTCACACCGGCGACATCCATAGACAAAAGAGCATGATATCAACTGTGTACAAAGTACAAGTGTAATGTTGAAAACGTTCCCCATGAAAACATGGTTCTACTAATTCCAACGTATAAGTGCAAGCATATACAACATAGATGACACAATGGTTCAAGTTTATTAGGGGCAAGAAATATAAAGTGTGCCATCAAGTTCGTGAGAGCTTTAATCGCTAAGTTTTCACATAACAAAATACTTTTTAATTGGAAGATAGCTGAAAACAAGAATATACTTGGAATGGTGTAACACACCATGCATAGGAATTTATAGCGGACACTTTGGAATAACTTGGTTTCTTGGGAGTTGGAAGCATGAGTAGAGCTTACTCATACAAGTGGAGGCTAGCAAAAGACTGGGAGCGACCAACTAAGAGAGCAATAATGGCCATAATCATGCAAAGCGACAAAAAATTACTAATCAAAGCATAAAGTGGTACTACAAGTCAAGGACTAAATGATCATAGAGGCTATGGTGACTTGTTCATAGTCATAACATGGTGTGAGCATGCGCCAAGTCAACCCAAACAAAGCATCAAAGGATAATACCACAATACTATGATTTTGCATGTTAAAACAATGCATGATTATTTCAAGGCACATTAAGCAATCCTAATTGTTTGGAACAAGTCATGCTACAGCAATAATCACTAAGCATAAGGTAAAAACAACATCTAGCATGCCATGATAAAGTCTAAGTCATAGTCAAAGCAAGCTCCTCTAGTACTACTCAAGCAAGAGCTTCCTACTCTTTTCCAAAACCAATCAACTTATTTGAAACAACTCACAAAGATAATAATCAATAAAGATCAGTGAGCTTGTCTCACAAATCCACAAAGAAGAACTAAAAAGTTCTAAGCTGAAAGCACAAGAAAACTAAGGCTAAACACAGTGCTAGCAAAAGAGAACACTCATAAGACAATAAGAATAAAAACTAGAGTGTTCTAGGCAATGAAAACAGAGTGTGTCTCTCTCCAAAAGAAATGTGTTGTGATCAACCAACTACTTTCAAGCAAACTAAGAAAACACTAAGACGGTCCAAGAACAACACAACTGTGTATGAAACAATAAAATCGAAGTGTCTAGAAAGAGACCTGAGCTTTTTATTGATGAAGAAGGCGATGCCTTGGGCATCCCCAAGATTTGACGCTTTTACCTCTTGAATATTTCTTGGAGTGACACAGGGTGGCATCCCCAAGCTTGATATTTTGTCCATTCTTCATCTCATTACATCATTCTTTCTCTACACCTGAAAATTTTCCTTCATACAAAACTTCACACAATCTTCATTAACAACATTAGTGTATTCAAAAGATAAATAGACCCTTGGGTTTAGCTTTAGAACATAAAAACTTTCACTAAAAGCACTAGCTACTGTAGAAATTCCCTCAAAAAATTCAATTTCCCAAAAACAACCCAAAAAGGAATCAATAAGAAGCAAATGCAAATAATGGCAGAAATCTGTCAAAACAGACCAGCAGGTAGAAACCGATTTTTTCGAAGACCTTATGTTACTCAAATCAAAAAGTGTTGAACTAATGAAAGTTAGATAACATATTGGGGGATTTATTTGGAAATTATCAGCTCAATCCGAATTACAGAGAATCCTCACGAATATTTATGGTGGAGCACAAAAATCTGTTTCAGGACAGCAACTCCCCAAACCTTACTTCCCTATCATTAGAGGTTATTCTTGGCACAAAAAGCAAACAAAAAGGATAAGGAGAGGTCACTACTGAAGTAATAACTTCCAAGACTCAAGAAAACTCTTGGGTTATCTCCCAACAAGTACTTTTCTTTAACGCCTTTAAGTTAGGCATGATAGTTTGAGAAGATGCTCACATAAGAAATATGAATTGAAGTAAAAGAGAGCATCAAGAAGCAAATTAAAAACACATTTAAGTCTAACACACTTCCTATGCATAGGAATCTTGTAAATAAACGAGTCTTGAAAGCATAAAACAACAAGCATAGGAAAGCAAAACAAGTGCAACTTCAAAATTTTCAACATAAAGAGGGGAAACTTAATATTTTTGAGATGCCTAAAACCATGTTTACCTCTCTCAAAATAACTTTCAGTAGCATCATGAATAAAATTAACAACATAACTATCACATAAAACATTCTTATTATGAGCCACATGCATAAAATGATTATTACTCTCCACATAAGCATAGTCATTCTTATTGATTGCAGTGGGAGAAAATTCAACAAAATAGCTATCATTGTTATTCTCATTACCATAATCATCAAATATAGGAGGCATATTGTAATCACAATAAATTTTCTCCTCAATAGTAGGTGGACTGAAAATATCATAGTCATCATTGTAATCATCATAAATTGAAGGTTTGGTATCATCATAAGCAATATAATAGCTATCTTCCAAAGCTGGGAAACTAAAAAGATCATTTTCATAAAAACTAGCTTCCCCAAGATTATACGTTTCCATAGCATTAGAAATAATGGTGTTCAAAGAATTCATACTAATAACATTGCTATTAGCATGCCAATAAAGCTCCATAGGTTTTTTAATTTTCTCTTCAAACACTTCATGTCCTAACTCAAGATAAATATTATAAAGCTCTCTAATTTTTTTGTTGTTTTCCATTAAGCCTAACTAGTGAAAACAAGAAACAAAAAGACAAAATTGGAGAATCTAAAGGAAACACCTTCGAGCACTCACACCAGAGGATGTGAGTACCTTTTACCTTACCTCCCCGGCAACGACGCTAGAAAATAGCTTTCTGGCTTGCTGTTGCCATGGGGTAACGTGTGTGAGTGCCTTTTACCTTTCCTCCCCAGAAATGGCGCCAAAAAATAGCTTGATGTCTATGCACTTCTATTCTTGTAGACAGTTGTTGGGCCTCAAAGTGCAGAGTTTTGTAGAACAGCAGCAAGTTTCCCTTAAGTGGATCACCCAAGGTTTATCGAACTCAGGGAGGAAGTGGTCAAAGGTATCCCCTCTCAAGCAACCCTGCAATCAAGATACAAGAAGTCTCTTGTGTCCCCAACATACCCAATACACTTGTCAGGTGTATAGGTGCACTAGTTCGGTGAAGAGATAGTGAAATACAAGTGGTAACGGTGCCAGAAAATAGCTTCTGACTTGTTGTTGACATGGGAGAAACTAAATGCAAACTTAAATAAAGATGGAAGCAAGCAAACATGCAACAGATCTAGATGCAAATGGTGTTTCAATGTTTAGAAACAAGTCATAGGGATCATACTTTCACTAGTGAACACTCTCTCATATAAATATCTTCTCTTTATGATACTACTCTGAACTACTCTCCGGTTGGACACTCTAATCCACGGTAGGCCTTCCCCAATCTAGATAATCCCACACTGTCACCTTGAGCACTAGATGGTTCCAACAAACACCACAACTTCATAGAGACATCCAACTCCAAATATAACTCATAAAAAATATATATGTAACCTAGCTTAAGTGCCACACACAGCGTGCACGCTGTCACTTTCACACACGTGGGGAAAAGCGTAGATCTATTAAAGCATGATGAGTATTTATGGAGACTCAAACCTAAGTGCCACCATGGCGTGCACGCTGTCACTTTCAAACACATGGGGAGAGCAGAGATCTATTGAAGCACTTGAGTAGCAAGGTAGATCTACTAGATTACAAAGCTCATGACCACAACAAGATCATGCATAGAGAGAGATATGAACACATAGCTACCGGTAGAGCCCTTAGCCTTGAGGAAGAACTACTCCCTCCTCATCATGGGAATCAGCAACGGCGATGGAGATGGCGGTGGAGAACGATGGAGATGGCTCCGGGGACACTTCCTCATCCCGGCAGGGTGCCAGAATGGAGACTTTCTGTCCCCTGAATCTCCCCTTCAGTGGCGGCGGCGCTGTGGAGGTTTTCGTGGATTTCCACCAGATTATTTAGGGTTTTTGGGTCGGAGGCTTCTTATAGGCAAAGGAGGCAAGGTCGATGGAAGGCCAGGGGGCCCACACCCTCTATGGGCGCCACCAGGGCTGGCTCGTGCCTAGGGGGGTGAGGCCACCCTGGTGTCCTCCTCCACCTCTGCTTCGTGGTTACGTGTTGCTCCGAAAAAATAGGAAGATTGGCTTTTGTCCCGTCCAATTCCGAGAATATTGATTTTCTCCCTTTTCTGGAACCAAAAACAGAAGAAAATAGGCAACTGGCACTGTGGCAACTTGTTAATAGGTTAGTTCCAGAAAACATATAAAAACACCTCAAAGTGTAGACAAAGCAAAGCAAAGTAGATACTAAACCAGCATGGAACATAAAAAATTATAGATACGTTTCTGACGTATCAACGCCGTGTGTGGCACTTAAGCTAGATTATATATATATATTTGTTATGAGTTATATTTGGAGTTGGATGTCTCTATGAAATTGTGGTGTTTGTTGGAACCATCTAGCGCTCAAGGTGACAGTGTGGGGTTATCTAGATTGGGGAAGGCCCTACCATGGATTAGAGTGTCCAACCGGAGAGTAGTTAAGAATAGTATCATGAAGAGAGATATTAATATGAGAGAGTGTTCACTAGTTAAAGTATGATCCCTAGGCCTTGTTTATAAGCATTGAAACACCGTTTGCTTCTAGATCTGTTACATGATTGCTTGCTTCCATCTGTTTGCCTTTAGTATTTTCCTCACCGTCAAGCTATTTCCTGGCACCGTTACGACTTGTATTTCACTATATCTTCGTGGAACTAGTGCACCTATACACCTGAAAAGTGTATTAGGTGTGTTGGGGACACAAGAGACTTCTTGTATCTTGATTGCAGGGTTGCTTGAGAGGTATACCTTTGACCACTTCCTCCCTGAGTTCGATAAACCTTGGGTGATCCACTTAAGGGAAACTTGTTGTTGTTCTACAAACCTATGCACTTGGAGGCCCAACAACTGTCTACAAGAATAGAAGTGCGTAGACATCAGATATCATGATCTTTTGTTTGCGGATGTCGGCGGTGTGAAATAAAAGGGGAGCTTGTAAGTTCATGGAGTATTATATATGTGTTAGAGAAACGCCTGGGCGACTATCCTAATCCATGCCTAATCATGGTGGAAATTTGCAGCATCACCATAGTGAGCAATCCATGAAGCATCTTCAAAAAAAAATAGAAAAAAGAGAGAGGAAAAATATATAGCACCATAACCATGGTAAGTAAGAAGATTGCTGAGATGATCACTGTCTGTTGCCTTGTCATTTTCATATGGGATAGCTCATGTATCATGGGTCAAGGGGTACCCTGTTGGCGGTTTTCTATGATACACATATACTTACAATGACAAGAACTTACCGGTGACTAAAGTTGAGTAGCATGAGGAACGACCCTCGTACTGAGATTTCCAACTTATGATTTGTCAAGCATATACTCCATATTTGTTTCACTTTAACCTTAATCACTTCAAGATGCTTATGATAGGGGCAATGAGAGCTGAAATCTAACAAGTACCATAATTTTTGGAAGCTCTTTATGAAACTTGAAATCTCTGCTTCCCTCTGTGAAGGGTCTTTCTTCCTACTTTTTGAGTCTCCACCTTCTATATTTATGCACCAATTAAGAGAGCATAGTTGTCATTCTTAGTTCTATGTGCACTGTCCCAAAACTTATTGATTGATTCATAATGTTGATATTGCTTGTTCTTGCACTATTTGTGTATCTAGTTACCCTTATGAACTTTGAAGGTGTCCTATGCATTTATGTTTTGCTACTCCATTAGGGACAAGTTGAATACCACATATGCTATGTTTTCTGTATGTGAAACAAACAAACATCTTTTAATGCATTGTTATTTATGAACTTTTCTTTTGTACCTTTTCATGTTACAACATAGTTACTATGTCTTATTGTTAGAACTACATCTTTCATGCTCATGTATAGAGTACTTTGATCGTAGCTATCAATGTTTTGCAAATGGTTTGATCAAGATTGTGATGGTGCATGTCACCTCAAAAATTATTCTTTTTATCACTTACCTACTCGAGGACGAGCAGGAGTTAAGCTCGGGGATGATTGATACGTCGTAAACGTATCTATAATTTTTGATGTTCCATGCTTGTTTAGTATCAACTTTGCTATGTTTTGTCTACACTTTGAGGTATTTTTATACGTTTTCTGCGACTAACCTATTAACAAGATGCTGCAGTGCCAGTTCCCTATTTTCTGCTGTTTTTGGTTTAAGAAAAGCTAGTAAGGAAAATATTCTCGAAATTGGACGGGACAAAAACCAAAGTCAATATTTTACCAGAAGGAACACGGAGTCCGAAGGGCAGCCGAAGGGGGGCCACGAGGCGACCACACCTGGTGGCGGCACGGCCAGGGGCGCGCCAGCCCTAGGTGTGCCCCCCTCGGGCGCCCACCGACCTTTCCCCTTCGCCTATAAAAGCACTCCGATGCAGAAACCCTAAGGACCCGATCAAATCTCCATGAAATAGTCCATAGCCACCGCCACCATCGTCCCTAGATCGGGGGGATCTGAAGCTCTTCCCGGCACCCTGCCAGAGAGGAGATATCGTCCCGGAGGCCTTTTTCATCACCATGCCAGCCTCCGGAGTGATGCGTGAGTAGTTCACCCTTGGACTATGGGTCCATAGAGTAGCTATATGGTTGTTTCTCCTCCTTTGTGCTATCATGTTTAGATCATGTGAGCTCCGTTCATGATCAAGATCATCTATTTGTAATAACACATGTTGTGTTTAGGAGGATCCGATGGATATTGAGATACTATGTCAGATTGATCATTGATTCTATCATGTCTGTGTTATTTGTGATCTTTCATGCTCCCCATTGTTCGTATATGATTTGGCCAAGTAGATGCTTGCAACTCCAATAGGGAGTATTTATGCTCGATAGTAGGTTCATGCCTCTGGTAATCTGGGGAAGTGACAGAAATATCTAAGGTTGTAGATGTGTTGTTGCTACTAGGGAGAAAACAACAATCCATTGTCCATGGGGCAATTGTATTGTTTAATTTACATGCATTGCTTAATGCAATTATCTGTTGCTTACAACTTAATACTGGAAGGCGTCCGGATGATAACCTGAAGGTGGATTATTAGTCATAGATGTAGTTGGATTACGGTCTATGTATTATGTTGTAATGCCCAATCAAATCTCATAGGAGTCAAGATGTCTAGTATATGCATTGTTATGCTTTCTCAATATGTCAATTGCCCCGCTGTAATTTGTTCACCCAGCATGCTATCTATCTTAAGGAGAACACCACTAGTGAACTGTGGACCCCGGCCCATGCCTTTATCATTGATATACCATCTAATATTACTATTACCATTTACTTTCTACAAGCAACTAGTATCTTCCATAGTATATGTTTAATCCTTTGTTTTTAGCAAACCAGTGAGATTGACAACCTCACTATAAGTTGGGGCAAAGTTTTGAGTTTGTGTTGTGCAGGTTCCAAGTTGTTAGCAACACCTTGGAGTTGTTTCCTTACTCCTACTGGTTCGATAACCTTGGTTTCATAAGTGAGGGAAAACTTGCTACTGTGCTCATCACACCTTGCTCTTGGGGACTCCCAACAGGATCTACATCACTGAGCCACACATCAGTGATACTGAGCTATCTTATGTGTCAACCAAAGACCAACTTGCCGACATATTCACGGAGTCACTTGATGAAGCAAGGTTTTGTTATTTGAGGAATGAACTAAATATCATAGATTCAAGGAGCTTGACTTGATCACCTTACATACTCACCTATGTATTGACTCTTATTTGGTTTAGGTGTAGGCTTGGAGATAGGGGGAGTATGGCCCTAATACATTGGACTATCCCTCCCCCATAATGCCAACATTAATGAAATTCAATTCTCTTAATATCACTTTGTGACATGTGAGCTTTATTGATGAGTTTTAGCTATGAACCCAAGGATAATTCTTCACGGTGTCATTCCACACACTCTTACATGGTGGCCTTAGCCACCGCCCTCTTCTTAGTGAAGAATTTGTTCATGATTTGTTTGTTTGGAACTTAATTTTTCCATCTTTTTGGATATTTTCGACTTATTGGTTTTTCATAGTACATCCTCTGAATCCTAGGCCTACTCTCATCTGTAAACATGCTTCTCTTGCCACACATTTGTCCAACATTTGAAAACTGGGTTGTTTGGTCAAAGGGGGCCGGAGTGTCCGCCATGTACCAACCAGAGTGTCTGGCTAGACCGGACTCTCCGCTTTATACAGATCGGACATTCCGGTCGAGCTAGACACTCCGGTGAATGTCACCCGGACAGTCCGGCCCCAGCGGTTTCGATCTCATAATAGAGGATAGGGAGAAGTGGGCAGTTCAGTCCTCCTTCTTTTCCCCGACTCCCTATTGCACTCAGGTTGTTGCCCCCAACCAAGAGCACCACCGGGAGGGATTCTCCACCCCGGATCCTACCATTGCCGCCGGCCATTACCCTCCCTTTGCCACTGGGATCCTTTCCCCTCTGGTGAAGGTCCCCATGGATGCTGGTATGGTGCCCCTCCCCTTCTCCATCTCTAGGGTTGGCCTAGATGAACTTTTGGGGGCAATGTCTTACCTAGATCCATGGATACATCATATATGCGTGCAACCATCACCCTCGTAGTAGTTTCAGCAATCCCGATTTGTTCCGATTGAACACACCAGTCCATCCCGAAAAATTGCCAAGGTTCCAGCCGGACTGTCCGACGTGTACAGGCCGGACACTCCGGTCCAGCCGGAATGTCCGGCCGGTACAGACCGGACTGTCCGGGCTGGGCGGAATCTCCGGGGCAATTTTTCCGGACTGTCCGGTGTTTTTAGCTAGTGTAGTTCCAGAATTCCTTAAACTACTACTTGCTAGTTGAATCTCCAGGACAAATGTGCTTACCCCATATTCTATCCCTCTATTCTGACTTCACAGGTAGTTCTCGTCCTCGCCATCCTCGGGCTGGTAAGAAGACTTGTACTCACAAGTTCCGGTATGATGAAGAGCGAGGCATTCATGTTGATCCTTCTGTGGCCAGACAGGCTGCTCGAGACCGTGCCGCAGAAGCATGAGAAGGTTAGACATCTGAAAAGAGATGAAGCCAAGCGCATGAAGTTTGAAGCATTGACTACTATGGCATATTTGGGTACCGAGGAGTTTGTGGAGATGAGACTCCAAGAGTTATATTCCCCTGACACGCATCTCGTCTGATGATCGCTTCTGGAGAAATGAACAAGCCCTGCTATTTTTTCAGCTGTACGGTGGGTACAGGACTCTTGTTTGTCCCATGCAGTGGTTGGATATCGAGAAGCTTCGTGCTCACAACTACTTTTAGGATGCTCTTTGGGTGACTGAGAAGATAGGGCTGCACACCATCTTTTGGATAAAAGAAGACTACAATGTTGAGTTGGTCCAACGGTTCTATGCCCCCAGATATTCCCCTTGAGTGGATGTCTGGTACCATCAAATGTCACTCCAACATGGTTCAGTTTGCACACATTCTTGGGTTACCTTCCAATCCCAATGCTCCGAGTGGTCTCAGGATGCATGTACAGGGACAGGCATATGACAAGAAGAGTATGGCCCCAATTTATTCTCAGAATGGTGTGGTTGGCCAAACCACCAATATCAAGCTCATCTACAACATTTTGCTTCTCATGTTCCGCCACACTCTTACTCCCAAGGCTGGCAACAAGGATGAGATGAGAGGCGTTGAGATCAACCTTATGGCTCATGCTCACACGGTGTATACTCATGGTCTAGATCATCCAGTTGGTGCTATTGATGCCATGGATTTCATCTATCAGGATATGTAAAAGTGCATCACTTACAAGAAGTGCCCTCTGTTTGCCCCTTATGTGATGAAGCCCATTGCTGCTCACACTCCAGCAACTCCCCTGCTCTACCATGATCTTGTTCCTCACACTGCTGCCAAGCTATAGAGAAGGGTGCCCCTACCATGAAGGCTCCTCGAGGCTACCCTCCTCATTAGGAAATCTTTGAGGATGATGAGATTGATGCTGATGCCACTGACAGTGATGGCTCTGAGGAGACACAGTAGGTTATGCCTCGGGGCCCTCGCATGAAGCATGATAGCAATGGAAGCGTACTATTAAAAGGCGTATGGTCCTGATGGTACGTCATTTTTAATTTCCGGTTTTACCACTACGTGTTAAAAAAGATTACACCTTTTACCACTGCTAAGTGACCGGAATTAAATCCTTCCATACACAAACATATTAGGCGCGGTCTCTACACAAACGTTCCGTACACAAACGTATCAGGGACAGTCTCTACACAAACATATCAGGTGTGACCCGTATCGCTCTCTACACAAAAGTTTGACCTTCTCAAAACAGGAGCTGCAAAGTCTGGCTTGTACTTGTTCAATACTATCCTCAAACTAACCATCATATGTGCACGCTATACGGCCATGGTGGACAAATTGATGAGCGACACAGCCGCCACCTCCACCCAATCTCCTGTTCCAATCGCTCCTCTCTCTTCTGACGTGACCGAGGACGTCGACGCCTGACGGGAGATGCATCTGTGCTGATTTTCCGCTGCCTCTCATCGTCATGCACTCTTCACTACTAGGAAAAAGTTGATTAGTGGCACACCATTTTTCAACTTCTGTGGCGCATATGGAATGCGCCACTATTATCACGCCACTAAACTGTAATTTTGTGGCGCATTTAAAAATGCGCACAGAAGTCTTAAAGTCCAGTGGCGCATATTGCATATATGCGCCACAAAAGTTTTTTTTCAAATTTCAAAAAAAGGCGGGCTAGATCTAAAACTTCTATGACGCATATTGCCAATATGCGCCACAATTTTTTTCTCAAATTTCAAAAAACAAATTGGCCAGATCTGGCCGGAGGTGGGGGTCATTAGAGGTGGGGGTCGCAGGAGGAGGGCTAGCCCGGAGGTGGGTTGAGAAGGGGGCTCGCCGGAGGAGAAGGAGGCTCCCACCAAAGGGGAAGAAGGTCACCGCCGAAGGAGAAGGAGGAGGAGAGGGTCACCGGAGGAGGAGGTAGCCAGAGGTGGTCGTCGTCATCGGAGGAGGAGGAGCTCACCGGGTGGAGGAGGAGGAGGGAGGAGCTCACCGGATGGAGGAGGAGGAAGATGAGATCGCCGGGGTGGAGGAGGAGGAGGAGGAAGAGGGAGGAGAAGGGGAGAAGGAGAGAAGAAGTGGAGGGAGGAGAAATGTGGAGGAGAGGAAGAGATGAAAAGGAGAAAAGAGAGGGAGAAGGGGCGGCGGGATTCAAATTTCGAATCCCTCCCAAGACTTCTGTGGCGCATGTGGGAGAAATGCGCCACGGAAGTTTCCCCCCCTTTTTAATTTTTTGCAGGAAAAAATCTTCTTTTTGCCATAATTTTTTACTCTTTTCAAATTTGGGGAATCTGTAAAATCTTCAACGGCTTTCAGCAGTTAAAATCGAGTAGGAATTTTGAGACGATTATTTTGATATATTAAACTTTTTTCCGACATTGTATGCAAAAGTTATGGCCGTTTTACTGTACCATGACCTTTTTTTGCAAAATACATTGAAAGTCATATTTTTAAATTTTGTATACAAATATATCTCAAAATATAACTACATTTGAAAGGAATTATTTTTTTGAAGTTCTTATTATTTTCATTTATTTTTTATAAAAGTTAAAAGGCGATCCGGGAGGTGAGATTTGGTTTTCCATATTCTGTGACACATACCTATATATGCGCCACGGAAGTTACAACTTTTATGGCACGTATATAGGTATGCAGCACAGAACGTTGGTCAGCTAAATTCTATGGTGGGATCAACCCTCACTTTCTGTGGTGCATATGGTTCCGTGGCGCATACGACCATATGCTATGCGCCACAGAAAGTGAGGGAGCCCAACTCCGGTAGCGGGTCCCATCAAACTTCTATGGCATATTGTTTTTCTGTATGTCCAACAAAAATGTGAAGATTTCTGTAGCGTATTGCCTAAATCGTATGGTCACACATAAAGGTCATAAAAGATCCTTCCATCTATAGTTGGTTTCTAATAGTGCTTGCATGCATCCTACAATCAGCTCATCGATTAACTACTGATCTGAAGCATTGTCCTATCATAATTTTCATCTAATTGATTATTTGCTGCCCATCATCCAATTAATCATGCATTGCAGTAGAAGCGTCACATATAGCATGCAATAGAAGCATCGGGTACACTTTGTGTTTATTTTCTGCCGGGTCTCGTTAACGAACGAGGTCAACAACAAGAGGACTATATGTCCTAATTCTTTTACCTGATGCACTTTTGGATGCTAAAATCCTTTCACCGGTTGATTTTGATTAGCAGCTAATATTTATTGTATCTAATTTAATATTTTTCCAAGTTGATAAACCAATATGTTCATCTAGATATACTTTTTCCTTTCACAGTCAACTTGCTGTTGGATGCTTCAATTTACTCTACTTGGATGCTTCGGATGATCTTTCCACAGTTCATGACAAGAATTGCAGCATGTAATGTATGATAATAGTGTTAAATAACCTAGACATACCAGTATAGAACTCCGAGTTTCTTGCAAATCATTTTTTGTTAAAATTGTGAAGTTCTGAAACAATTTTACCTTCATGTGTACCATTTCTCATTTTTAGAAAGGCCATTCATTGATCAAATGCAGCACCGTAGCAACGTACGGACTTTCTACTAGTGTTTAGATACATTTAAATCTAGACAAATCCAAATCAGTCATTTATGATGGAGGAAATATTAGTAGTTGTGTTAAAAAGACAAAAAGAGGAGGGCGGCAAATTGCCATCGTGGAAAGCTTCCATTGCTCAACAGATGGGGCAGCTAGCTCGAACTCGTCAAGACAACTTTATCCGCCATGCCTATTTTCGCCATGATGTCCCTCGATATTCTCATAGAGATCATCACCACCATCGAGAAGATCATCCACGGGTTCATCTGGAAGGGGAGAAAGGACGTGCACGGCGGGCACTGCCTGGTGGCTTGGGACATGGTGTGCATGCTGAAAGAGCTAGGGGGGCTTGGCATCCCCAACCTGCGCCTCATGAACATTGCGTTGAGGGCAAGATGGCTGTGGTTGAAGCGCGTGGAGGTGGATAGGACATGGCATGGCCTCGACATCCGGGTCCCAGAGCTCTCGAGGCGTCTCTTCGACGTGGCGACTACCTTGGTAATTGGGAATGGCGCGTCTACTTTCTTCTTGACGGACAAGTGGCTCCCATGCGGGCGGATCTATGGCATGGCAACAAGCCTCTTCACTGTGGTCCCATCGAGCGCAGTCTCCACGCGGCGTGTGCGCGAAGGTCTTGCAGGGGGTTGGCTGCATGATGTCACCCCGGATATTGGCGCAGCAGCCATCATGGAGCTCCTTGAAGTGGCAGACTGTATTGAAGCAATCACCCTGACAGAGGGATCGCATGATGTCCTCAAGTGGAACTGGGACCCAAATAACTGCTACACGGCCCGATCCTGCTACCTGGCCCTCTTTGCCGGGCGGACTTCTATGGCAGGGGCCCTTTAGATCTGGCGGTCCCGATCCCCTGCTAGTTGCAAGGTGACCCTTTGGTTAGCCGTGAGAAACAGGTGCTAGACCGCCGATCGGCTTAGCCGGCGTGGCCTCCAACATCCTGCGGTCTGCCCCTTCTGTGACCAGTGTCGAGAGACCATCGATCATCTTTTCATGGGTAGCGTCCTGGCCCGCGAGGTTTGGGCAGCCTTACTGGACTGGTGGAACAAGAGACACTGGATGCCGGAGCACGATTCCAAGTTTGTTGCTTGGCTCTAAGATAAGTGGGGCGGCGAGGGCCACGAGCGCGATCTCTGGACAGGGATCGCTTTGGTCTGCTGGACGCTATGGCGCCACCGGAACGACGTGGTCTTCGAAGGGGCCGCTCCCTCTCCTGGCGAGGTCATCTGTAAGATCACCACGGAGGCAGACCTCTGGAGGACTGCTCGGCTTTTCCACGACTGTCTAGGACAGGTAGATAGGTGGAGATGCCGCGAGTAGTTGTTTAGGTTGTGTGTGTGTCGTATTTGTGATGGCGTGAATTTGCACCTTTGACGTCTATGCCACAACGTGTTGTAAAGCTTGGCCGCTTGGCCCTCCTTCTATGAAAATGCTATATCTTTCAAAACGTATCCTTAAAAAAACCAAAAAACAAAGACCAGTTAAATAGGGACAGAGGGAGTAACCACTAACCCACACTTTTAGATTCGTGCAAACAGTAGTCCTGGAACACAGGAGCACTCTTTTATATTTTCTTGATAAAGAGGAGCGCTATATTGTAGAATTAGCAAACTATAATCTCGACAGACAGGTTGGAACACAGCCGAACAACATTTACCACCATAAGAAAACTCAGCTATTGCTAAAATCGACCCAAATACTGCAAGCCGCTTTCCGTGTCTCCCAAAAGTCCCTTGCTTTTTCAGATTGTCCTAATTCGTAAGACCAGATGTCTGTGCCATCTGCCTCGTTGCCAACCTTCACCATGTTGGCGTCAACAAGCCGTGTATTTGGCACGAAGGCAAATTCCCCATCGCATTCAACACATTCAGCATAAACGGCATCAGGCCAATCGTAGAGCCTCGGCAGGAAGATCTTGTTTTGCATCCACTTAATGGCAGTCTTCTTCATTATCGTCGTGAGTGTGCCAGTAAACAACGCTCTGCCTTCTAGGCTCTCCATCTTCTCCCACTCCATCGTTTGTTCATTTAGCCTGAAGACATTGATCGGCGACCCGCGACGCCCGACACGGACGGCCATGAGCTCATGTTGGTCGGACTCGACCAAGTAGCTGCCATCGCATTCAAACCCGAAGCTCTCGGGCTTGTTGAGAACTTCAAACCCTTGTTCGTCTTTGCGCTCATCGTATACGGCTAGCCTTCCGTCTCCTAATAGTAGATATAGCAGGCCACCGTGGAACACAGGGTTGCACATTGGTGAAGATCTAATCTCTGGCCCGCCGATGTAGTAGTACTCCCAATCCTTCCACCCCCCTTTGCTATTTTGGGTGCAACCGGCAATCCCTTGCAAAGCTACGGTGCAGTCGATGCCGAACATCTTGCCCATGCCGTTAGAGACGATATACTCGAACCAGATTTGGCGAATCGATGGCAGATAGTCGACATCGTCCGTCAGAAGGTCAACATTGAGGACTAGCCTTGACTGACATAGTGTCACGTACCTTCCGTTAGCACAACAGATCTTGGCGCCAGGTGCCTCTAGCGTGTCGCCAACCTCGAAATTTTTCTTGAAATAGGGACTGTAGTAGCGGACATTGGTGGTTCCGACGTCGGCGGTGTTGAGCAGGAGGGGAGTGATCCACGCCGGGTAGAAAGGAGACACGGCGGATCTCCATTGTCGGCACACCAAGGCGAAACTTGGGTGGCTCGACCACCGCAGACGGCTCAGGATTAGGATCAGCAGGTCCACAGGGAGAGACGACCAACCATGTTCTTGCAACATCGCCGACTCCATCTAGCTTACTCGGTCCACGACGTACATAAGTTCCGGCACCACAGGCAGGAAATTAATAAGAAAAGTACGCGCGGCTGGATGTCCGAGTTTTAGGCCAGTTCGAGTATCCAATACAGTTTTTTTTTTTGCGGGTAAGTATCCAATACAGTTCGTCGTGTTATGCTAACTCTGCGGTGGTGTCCGTGTTCACCATCCAATAAGACTTAGGGCTTGTTTGTAACAACCTAAATTATTTTTTGGTTGGAGTAACTAAAACGTGAACAAGGAAAACTAAGTTTCCACAAAGCCAGGAAACCACGATGCACTTCGAACCTTGGGAGTTTTTCTCTCTCTCGATCGGTTTGAGTTGGATCCGGACACAAACCGCTTCCGCAACGGCAAACACGCCACAGATTCATATCATATAAAGAAGAACGAGATCTGATCAACTCTGTGGTCTTGAATAGATTGGCGCAGGAAAAACAATGGATGTGTTCCCAAACCAGACGGAGATGGGTGCGTGCTGCGACACGGAGAAGTTGGAGGGAGATACCGGCTGCTTGTCACCGTTTCCGCTGGATCCAAGCCTTGCCCCGTTGCTGTTGTTTGACCCACACGATGGCAACAAGCAGGCGAGCGGCGATGACACCATATTCCTGTATAGTATACCAAAGAGGCAGTTGCTGGCTAGAAGAGCCGATGGTTTCAGAGGGCATCGTTACTGGTTAACACCTCAAGGATGGGTGTTCATGCTGCATCTCGAATCGCACAGAACTTTCCTGTGGAATCCATCAACTCTCGAGAGGATTGTCTTGCCTCTAGATCAAGAAAATCTCCTCCAGGCCGTACAAAGCAGTAGGTGCCTGCTCTCGCTCAAGCCAACAGATCCAGACTGTGTCGTGCTTGTGCTAGACCTAGCACACAAAGTAATCTACTACTGCCATACAGGAGGAAACCAATGGTTTTCACAGGAGCACGAGCATGAAAGATTTTATATGAAATGTCTTACCACGCTTGGTGGGAAGTTCTACGCATGCAACTACACAGTCAAGCAGATTGTTACGTTGGAGTTCTCACCATACTCATCATTCAAGACATGTGGTTTGTTGGAAAGTCCTAGCCCAATTGGTTATATCAGGTTGGATTCCCGCATCTTAGAGTGCTGCGGAGAGCTGTTTATTATATACTTCTGCCACCAAGGCGTACATAGCGAAGGTATCGTGCGAATTTCTGTGCACAAGTTGGATTTCTCGAAAGGAGCTTGGTTGAAGGTGGACACACTCGGTGGCATGGTGTTTTTCTTCGATAATTGCCGTGGTTTCGGAGCATCGTTCGATGCACGACAGCTCGGTCTAACAAAAGGGGACTGCATATACTTTTTGACATCTGAAGACAAGGCACTATATGTGTATGATATGAAACAAGGAACTACTGCTATGCACAATCCTGGACCAAGTATTCAAGATTCTTTTGTACCTCAATTTGTTATGCCTTTGGTTTGAAGCCTTGGACCTTTGTGAACTAGACCTTGTATTTTGCCTTTAATTAGACTTTTTAGATGTGTGCATTTTGCGAAGGCCGAGTGTAACACGAACGGGATGATTTTTTATACTTTTTCTTGCTCTGATGGTTTATTGTGTTGCCGTACAAAGCAGTAGGTGCCTCTAGATCAAGAAAATCTCCTCCAGGCCGTACAAAGCAGTAGGTGCCTGCTCTCGCCCAAGCCAATAGATCCAGACTGTATCGTGCTTTGTAGTAGACGTCGCACACAAAGTAGTCTACTACTGCCATATAGGAGGAAACCAATGGTTTAAAGCAAGTATAATAAGTCCTAGTCAACTGGTTATAAGGCTTAAACTAGTATTGTTTTGCTTAGTTGGATGAGAGGGAAGAGGTGAGAGAAAAGAGATGGGCTCTCATGCAATAGCCAGCTCTTGCGCGTGCTCCTAGGCACTATGTGAGTATGTGAGTGGGTCATGGACATATAAAGTATTAAATCTTTAAAAGTAATTATTGTATTATTTGACTATAAGCTGACTACAGATGACCTTATAGTCGGCTTGCCGGCTGTACTATTGGAATTGCTCTTAGACTGGTCCTAGTGCTAGCATCATAAGGTGTATCATGCATGCCAACTTGACAAAAATCTGATGTGACATCCCAATTAATAAAGAGAGATGTGGTTAGAGTATCATAGGTAGATACCGTATCGTAGCACGTAAAAACTAGAAATCATAATGACAAGTAAATCTTGTACACATATTTTGCATAGAGATTTTACAAATCAATAAATATACCACTACTATGATACTAGTACATACATGATACAATGCACTAGAGGCATAGTATCATACACTAGTATCATATGCATGATACTAGTATTATGATACTTCCATTAGGACCAGGCTTACAATGCTTGATGGGAAATTCTACGCATACGACTGCAAAATCGAGCAGATTGTCACGTTGGAGTTCTTACCACAACCAACATTCAAGACACGTGGTCTGTTGAATGATCCTTGCCCAATCGGGTATCACGGCATCGATTTCCGTATCTTAGAATGCCGAGGAGAGCTGTTTATCCTACACTTCTGTCACCATCAATTTGAAAGAGATGATAGAAGCAGGAGTTAAGGGCCATATAGCCAACGTATCGCGCGGATTTTTGTGCACAAGTTGGATCTCTCGGAAGGAGCTTGGTTGAAAGGTGGATTCACTCGGTGGCATGGTGTTTTTCTTCGATAATTTCCGTGGTTACGGAGCATCCTTCGATGCACGACAGCTCGGTATAAGCAAAGGGGACTGCATATTCTTTGTGACATCTCAAGACAAGGCATTGTACGTACAGTATATGATATGAAACAGGGAACTACTGCTATGCACGATCCTGGACCAAGCCTTCAAGGTTCTCTTGTACCTCAATTTATTATGCCTCCGGTTTGAAGCCTGCTTGGACCTTTGTGTAGTTCTTATGAACAACCTACTATTGTAGCTAGCTCACAAACAGAAACGATATTTCTTGTACATTTTCTTGCTCTTATAGTTTCTAGCTAGCTCAAGAATGAGATAAGTACATTTTCTTGCTCTTTATTGTAGAGTTATACTCTTTGATTATACAATCACACATGGTATAGAAAACAAACATAAAATTGCCTCCGGTTTGAAGCCTCAGATCTTTGTGTAAGAAGGTCTTGAATTGTTGGTTGTCGACCTGGTGGCTTTATGTATAAAGTTAGGCTTAGGCCTTTTATTTAAAAGTAGGTCTTCTATCAACCTACAATTGTAGGTAGCTTACAAACAAAAAAGATGTTTCTTGTACGGAAATCTTAGAAAAGACCGACCTTTACAAGGGTCCCGTGCGGGTGCTCTCACGTTGACACGTGGTCCATTCTCATGCGTTTCCACGATCCTGGACGGTCGCGACACGTGTTGACTTTTGGTGCGTCCCGTGCCATCCCGGGTGAAAGAACATGTGGGCCCCCATGTGTGGTTTTGGTAATTAATGACAATCTTTATGGACTAATGCTTGTATCAAGTTGTACTTATAGGACTTGTCCATAGGCAATGCTTGAACCATATCTTGGCTTCAAGGTTTGGAGAAGAATAAAGTGAAGAGGATCAAGTGATGACCAAGATATTGAAAGAGTGATCCATAGATTGGTCATGTGAGAGTTGAGCCTATTGCAAGGGTGTCTTGAAGAAGAAGATAGAGTTCATCATATGTATCTTCAAGACATAATCCAAATGATGCTAGAAGTAATGTTGTGTAAGCTAAAGATGTGCCATATCTAGAAGATATCATGCTTGAAGCTTGCCATCTTCGGTGATCATGGATTAATGAAGACAAGGTCAAAGTAAAGGTTTCCCCATGTCGTATTGGGGAGCAACTTGCAAGTCTTCATCAAGAAAGTCCGTGCGAGAGCAATCAAGAAAGGTGTTCCATCTTGAGAAGGACAAGATCGTCTACATCAAGATCAAGTGGAATATGCGCAAGGCAAAGGTATGATATTGATAGGGTTTCCTTCTTATCGGTCTCGTGGTGTTAGTTGGGGAGACCGGTTTATAATATAGATAACCGTTCTATCAAGAGGGGCTCTTAAGTGAGTAACTCGATCATATCTTTCAGAGAGAGCTCAAACCTTTGCATACTTAGCATCATCCTTTCTTGGTTGTTATTTGGATCTTATCCATGTGAGGTTCTAGAGCTTGTGGTAATATTCATAACAAACTCTAGTTCATCAAAAACGGATTTCCCTTTTATATCATATTGCGTTTTTTATTTTTGAGGTTTTCCGGTTTCTCACCAAGGGAGGTATCTCACATTATAATACATGTAATGTTCTCACTTGGTGGTATCTAATATTTTCCAACAAAATTGGTTTCTTTTTTTTGGGTAGCTCTTGTCATCCCCTTTCCAACAAAATTGGTTTCGGGTCAATTGGAGTTTCCAAACTCTAGATATCGCCATTTGAAGTTTGCCTATTATTTGGTTCATGCCGGAGTCTTCGGTGTGCAAACACCGGAGTCTCCGGTGTGGACCGGAGTTTCTCCCAATGTCTTCGGAGGGGACTCCAGAAATTAGCCCAGGACCTTTGATACGTCGGAAACGTATCTATAATTTTTTATGCTCCATGCTTGTTTTGTATCTACTTTGCTTTGCTTTGTCTATACTTTGAGGTGTTTTTATATCTTTTCTGGAGCTAACCTACTAACAAGTTGCCATAGTGCCAGTTGCATGTTTTATTCTGTTTTTGGTTCCAAAAAGGCAGAAAATCAATATTCTCGGAATTGGACGGGACAAAAGCCAAAGTTATTATTTTCCCGGAGCAACACGGAACCACGAAGCAGAGCCGGAGGGGGGCCATAGGGTGGCCAAACCCCCCTAGGCGCGGGCAAGCCCTGGAGGCGCCTGGAGGGGGTGTGGGCCCCCTGGACCCCCACCGGCCTTGATTCTTGCGCCTATAAGAAGCCTCCGATGGGAAAACCCTAAACAATCCAGAAGAAATCCACGAAAACCTCTATAGCGCCGCCGCCACAGAAAGGAAAATTCGGGGGACAGAAAGTCTCTGTTCTGGCACCCTGCCGGGACGGGGAAGTGCCTCCGGAGCCATCTCCATCGATCTCCACCACCATCTCCATCACCGTTGTTGATTCCCATGATGAGGAGGGAGTAGTTCTTCCTCGAGGCTAAGGGCTCTACAGGTATCTATGTGTTCATCTCTCTCTCTCTATGCATGATCTTGTGGTCATGAGCTTTGTAATCAAGTAGATCTACCTTGCTACTCAAATGCTTCATTAGATCTCTGCTCTCCCCATGTGTGTGAAAGTGACAGTGTGCATGCCATGGTGGCACTTAGGTTTGAGTCTATATAAATACTCTTTGTGCTTTAATAGATCTATGCTTTTCCCCACGTGTGTGAAAGTGACAGCGTGCATACCTGTAACATTCCAAAAATTTTCCTATTTTGGAATGTTATAAATAAAATCAATAGCTTGATTGATTGTTTGACTTTGTTGAAAATTCTCAAAGAGAAGAAACTTTTTGAATAGAAAATCCTCTCAACCTTGAATTCAAAATCTTATATTCTTTTGTTATGACCTAAGTAGACGTATAAGCAAAAGGGAATGGATTGATTATGGATTGTAGAATTGGTGTGCAAAATTTCAAAATGAAAACCATGAAGCATTCATAAGCATTTCATTATATCCATGCAAAGTTCTCACAAACTGAATCCAAATCCTGGTATCCAAATCCTATAGTGGATTCACCCAAATGTTCCTAAAGGTAATTAAATTGACTTTATAAAACCCACTGTTGCTAAGGCATAAATTATTGATAATTATATCCTAAAGAGATCCAATTAATATTACAAAATTTTAGAAACAAAATTGAGCTCATTTGGAGCTATTATGGAAAAGTTATGGAATAACTACAAACAAATAAAGATATAAATAAAATGGAATATACAAGGATTTATAAATCCACTACTTGCAAACTAGTAAAAAGATTACAATTATGATCTTATAATGATCTATTCGATTTTAGAAAATTTTAGAAACAAGAATCGTGTCATTTGGAGTTGATATGCAAAAGATATGAGGGAAACAAGTAAATAGAAAAAAAACGGGCCGGCGGCCCAGCCAGTCGACCGGAGCAGCACGCATGTAGGTGCATGACGAACCTAGGTTTGCTTTAATTTCCGTGCAAAACAGTTTTTGTCAAACCTATCTTTATTCAAACTCTTATAACTTTTTATCTACAACTCCGAATCGATTTTCGTTTGTTTCTACTTGTTCCCTACTTCAAGGCCTATCTCTACACCATCCTAAATCTCCATATAAACTCATGGAGCCACATCTGTACGAGTTTCTATTCTCGAAATCCTGAATCTACACATGCCCGAATCTTATTTCGCTTTTTGACCCATCTAGACTTCGTTGTTTGCCTTCGGCCAAAAACCGAAGTTGTAGAACTCGTCGAAATCTTTCAATCCCGATAAACCTCACCTATTTTCATCCACCACAGCCGGAGAATTTTTCATCGCAATATTTCAGATATGACGGTGTAAATCCAAGATGTACTCATGCTCGTTTCTTCAAATCTAAATTCCTTTGTTGAGAAGGTAGGACTAATGATTCCCCACAACTTTCATGTTCTAAGTTTTTCAATTTGACCTACAGATTTGTCTCTCTACCCAGATCTGTTTCTTAACTATTCTGAGCCAAAATCGGGTCAATCTCCTCTCCTAACCACTAGATCTCATTCCAACGGCCAGGATTAAATCGATTCCTCAAAGGGGTATGATCCAACCGGATCTCGCCACGTATCAACGTCAGGTCAGCATCTAATCCCAGTCAGCATGCAAAGTCAACATGTCCAGTCAACGGAATATTCTAGAGAATATTCCGTTCGAATTTAAAATTGCATATTATAGATCTAACTTGTAAAATTCATTAGAAATTCATACCACGTCCAAAAATTACGTATAATATAAATTAAAGATAATTTTACGTAGAATCATCTTATTAGAATAGATCTAACTTTTACTGTACGTGGTTACTGCAGTGATTTAATTAGTTTTAATGGTCTTTTAGGTTAATAAATTCATAGGAAATTATCTGTAACTCTGAAAAATATGAACAATATATCAAATTGAAGCTACTGTAATGTAGATTAATAATATATGGTTGGATCCAGCCTTTGCTGAATATTTACCCCGAAGCAGTTTAATTAGTTTTAATGGCTTTATAAATCATTAAATTCATAGTAAATTATTTGCATATCACAAAAATATAAATAATATACCGATAGAAATCTGGTTCCATGTAGATCATCAATATGCAAATGGTTCAAGCAAATACTGTAAGGTTCTGCAGCAATTAAATAAATAGCTTAATGGCTTATTTAGAGTATTAAAATCATAGTAATTCGAGTACTACTCAGAAAATTACAAATAATATGTCCCTGGAATCACAATTCCGTGGAGATTACAGATATAATTTTAGTTTGATTTTTAGGCAACAGAAACTATGAAAATGATTTAAAATCCATTATACACTCTTTAAATTATAAGAAAAGATTTATAACTCCGATTAGGGTGAATCCAATTCCTACTGGTTTGTATTAATGTCCTCTATACAGTATAACTCAGAACCAAATTTTACTCCACAATTAGGACAGAAGTTGCAACAAAACTATTAAAATCCCTTTATCAATATTTATTGATAAATACCCTATTGCTTTAATTGATCTCATACTTGCATCATATGATCTATTATTGCTCAGAGAACTAAATATAAGCATTGTAACATATTAAACCTTCATGCATGTTTTTGATCATCCTTGTTGTGTTTGCTATGTTTGCAATTGTTTTGATTGGAACTACCTTGTCCTCGTATTAGATTGTTCGGAGAGTGCGATTGCTGTGGAGAAATACAATCAACACCCATATTATCAACATAAGGCAAGTTACACCACTTGTTCATAACTTTTATCCCGGTTTTGATTCTATGCATGTGATCTTCAAAATTCTGTAGTATGCATGTGTAGGATGTTCTAGTAGAATTTTTCCTTAGTATTATTTTGCAAGTGCGATGATTATGTAGTATGCCATGAGTAGATCTATACTTAAGATTTACCCTCCTAATAGGTTCCCCTGTTTTGCTAAGTATTGCTTGCTATGCTATATATATGTAAAGTACTGTTGGGGGGTTCGAAAGACAATGAATTTTTCTAAGTATAAAGGCTCTCTTGAGCAAACTTTTCTTCTCAAATCCACTTCAAAATAAAACTAAGTTTTCTTCTAGGCGGAATGGTTGTCGGGTCAACGAGTGAGATTTTGGTGGAGGACGGCCGCCCATGAATCAAAGAAGTCTGCCATGTTTCAGAATTCAGAAGCTTCCAGTGCAACCACAATACATATGGGCTCTGTCTTGGCCTAGTACTTAGTGGGAAACCTCACCTGGGTACCAACATTTGGAGGTTCTTGGCACGGTTGGATCCAGAAGGTAGAGGGGCTACTAAGGGAAAGCCTCGCCATGGTCTTGTCTGTAAAAGGACTTGATCGTGGATTGTGGGTAAAGTGCACAAACTCTCGAGAGTATTGCAATCTGATTAATCAGTCGTGTTCACGGAAATAGAACAACATTGAGCATCTGAAGGATGGAGCCTCTGAAGGATCTTCCTCTCTCTTTTCTAAACAAAGTTTTGAAACCCCATGGCGTGAGTAATATCGCCAATGGGTGGGATTTTGGGAACTTGGTGCGTAATATCCAAGTGTCACTTGGTGAGTAATATCAAGTGTTTGGTTGTTTGGACACTTGGTGTGTAATATCCTCGTGTGCCATTTGACCCTATTTTATCTAAGCAAATGTTTACAAAGTAGGGTAAAACTCTCTCTCCCTTTTCTCTCCATACTTAGTGAAAATTAGCTTTATGCAAATGAACTCCAAAGCCTAAACTAGCCTTGCATGTAGAGTTAGTCTTTCCTTCCTTGGTGTAATTTGCCAATACATTCAAAGTATTGACCCAACTTGTTGGTTGCACGTTTCAGGTGCAGAATTTCGGAGATCGTTGAAAGGTGCGCTAGGATCGTGGGTCTTCACTCAACCTGCCCGTGGCATTGATGGGACTCATGTTGTATATTTTTCGCTTTTGTTGTAATAATGTAAACTCTGGATTATTCGATTCATGTAATAAAGACTTGTGTTTTATATGATATTTCATCGACTGTGAGTGCTAGCTATTGATCCAAGGCTAGCATGTTAATCACAGGGACTTAGGATCCTTACCGATCCGAGGTCGCTACAATACCGTGTGTGGCACTTTGGCTAGATTGAATATTTGTTATGAGTTATATTTGGAGTTGGATGTCTCTATGAAATTGTGGTGTTTGTTGGAACCATCTAGCGCTCAAGGTGACAGCGTGGGGTTATCTAGATTGGGGAAGGCCCTACCATGGATTAGAGTGTCCAACCGGAGAGTAGTTAAGAGTAGTATCATGAAGAGAGGATATTTATATGAGAGAGTGTTCACTAGTGAAAGTATGATCCCTAGGCCTTGTTTCTAAACATTGAAACACCGTTTGCTACTAGATCTGCTGCATGTTGCTTGCTTCCTTCAGTTTGCCTTTAGTCTGTTCCTCCATGCCATCAGCTCTTTTCTAGCACCGTTACCCACGTCAACAACAAGTCATGAGCTATTTTCTGGCACCGTTACCACTTGTATTTCACTATCTCTTCGCCGAACTAGTGCACCTATACACCTGACAAGTGTATTGGGTGTGTTGGGGACACAAGAGACTTCTTGCATCTTGATTGCAGGGTTGCTTGAGAGGGAATACCTTTTACCACTTCCTCCCTGAGTTCGATAAACCTTGGGTGATCCACTTAAGGGAAACTTGTTGCTGTTCTATAAACCTCTGCACTTGGAGGCCCAACAACTGTCTACAAGAATAGAAGTGCGTAGACATCAATCTCTTTTCTGGCACCGTTGCCGGGGAGGTAAGGTAAAAGGTACTCACATCCTATGGTGTGAGTGCTCGAAGTTATTTCCTTTAGATTCTGCAGTTTTGTCTTTTTGTTTCTTGTTTTCACTAGTTAGGCTTAATGGAAAACAACAACAAAAATTAGAGAGCTTTTTAGTATTTTCCCAAGTTAGAACTTGAGTGGTTTGAAAAGGAAATCAAAAAACCTATGGAACTTTCTTTGCATGCTAATAGCAATGTTATTAGTATGAATTTTTTTGAACACCATTGTTACTAATGGTATGGAAACGTCTAAGCTTGGGAAAGCTAGTTTTATGAGAAAGATCTTTTTAGTTCCCCAGCTTTAGGTAAGAAAATTTGCTCTGATGATACTTTATCTCCCATATGTGGCAATTCTAATGATGATCGTGATATTTTAAAGACACATGCTGAAAGTGTCCCTTTTAAAATACCTATTGAAATTGTTGAATGTGGTATGAATAACTGCTATTTTGGAGATGGAACTGTCCATCTTGGTGATCATTTACTCTTTATACATGAATTATGCGAGTTTTTCAAGTGTGCAGGTATTTCAATGGACAAAGTTAAGAGGAAGCTATTCCCTTTCTCACTTAGGGACAAAGCAAGGGGGTGGTATGAGCTACTAGATGATCCTCATCATTTGGAGTGGAAGGAACTTGAATCTCTCTTTTATTTTAAATTTTATCCTCCTCATGAAATTCATAAAGATCGGAACTATATTTATAATTTTCATCCTCACGAGGGAGAAAGTATTGCCCAGGCTTGGGGGAGATTGAAGTCACTAATGCTCAAATGTCCCATTCATGAGCTCCCCAGTAATGTTGTTATCAATAATTTTTATGCAAGGCTTTCAGGACATTACAAGGACTATCTGGATACATGTTTAGAGGGATCCTTCACAAGTAAAGAGGTCAAGGCTAAGTGGGATCTTCTTGAAACAATTCAAAGCAATACCGAAGGTTGGGATAATGACAAAGGTAAAAACCCAGGTATAAACTATGAGTACGATTGCATTAAGTCTTTCGCTGAAACTGCTAATTTTCAAGAGCTTAGTGCTAGATATGGTATTGATCCCCAAATTCTTGTTAAATATTATAGAGCTTTTGCTTCCCATATTAATGATCCTAAAGAAAAGTGGGACATGTATCATGAACCTTTTGAAGACACTTGCATGGAAAATGAAAATGTTATTAATGATTGCAATAAACATGCTCAAACTTCTGAAAGTACTATTTCTTATAAGCATGTTAATTTTTGTGGTATGCATAGAACTTGTGAGAAGAATCAAACGGAAGAAGAATATTGTATCACCCACTGGAATGAAAAAACTAGAAAGTGGTATAAGGCTCTAGATGATCTTGGTAAAAAAGTTTGTGCCCTCTATCCTTTTATTTTTGAACTTTGCTTTGAAGTGGGTCATTTCAATTTTCAATGCTCTGGCCATAATAATCCTACAAGTTTGTATTGTGATAACATGATCACTGATAATCAACATGATGAACCTACATTATTTTTGGGGTTTGAAGAGTTATCCAGAAAAACTTCTTTGATAGACATGAGTACTTTTGATATGAATAGCGTCCTGCATGGTTGTCGTCTTTATTGTGTTTAAAACTGCCACGCAAATACTTACATACAAAATCTTATAAAAGATGATATTTTACCAAATTATGACAGGACTGCTATGTGTTTTGATCTTATTAATGAAAAGGAGGAATCCTCCAAAGTTTCTTCTATTGTCTCTAACAATAAGCCAGGGTATGTGGAGAAGCTTCCTTTCAAGCCTCTCCCTCCTAAAGAGAAGAAGAAGAAAAAGAAGAAGAGGAGTAAAAGGAGAGAGGAAACGGTATCTTCATCTAATCATGTTGCTCCTATCAAAGTTTTTGCTGATGAGTCTGAACTAGATGATGTTCCTATGCCTGTTACATATAGTAGTGATCATGATTGGGAAAAGCACACCACTTTTGATATTGAAAACCTCTTTGGTACCAATTCTAAAAATGATGATATTAATAGTTGTTGTGCTATTAGTGTTATCCATGTTCCTTCCAATGATGATATGTTTACAAATGAACACACTTGGGAAGATAGCAATTATATTGCTTATGATGATACTTTGCCTCCAATATATGATGATTACAATGATGAGTATGATATTTTTAGTCCACCTACGATTGAGGAGAAAATTTATTGTGATTACAATATGCCTCCTATATTTGATGATTATGGTGATGAGAATAATAGTGATAGCTATTTTGTTGACTTTGCTCCCACTACAATTAATAAGAATGGCTATGCTTATGTGGAGAGTAATGATAATTTTATGCATGTGGCTCATGATAAGAATGTTTTATGTGATATATATATTGTTAATTTTATGCATGATTCTACTGAAAGTTATTATGAGAAAGGGAAACATGGTCTTATGCATCTCAAAAATATTAAGTTTCCCCTCTTTATGTTGAAAGTCTTGAAGTTGCACTTGTTTTGCTTTACTATGCTTGTTACTTTGTGCTTTCATGACTTCTTTATTTACAAGATTCCTATGCATAGGAAGTGGGTTAGACTTAAATGTTCTTTGAATTTGCTTCTTGATGCTCTCTTTTAAATCAATTCATATTTCCTATGAGAGCATCTTCTCAAACTATCAAGCATAACTTAAAGGCATTAAAGAAAAGTACTTGTTGGGAGATAACCCAAGAGTTTTCTTGAGTCTTTGAAGTTATTACTTATTTAATGACTTCTCCTTATCCTTTTTATTTGCTTTTTGAGCCAAGAATGACCTCTAATGAGAGGGAAGTAAGATTTGGGGAGTTGCTGTCCCGAAACAGATTTCTGTCCTTCACCATAAAAATTCTTGAGGAGTCTCTGTAAATCGTATTGAGCTGAAAATTTACGAATAAATCCCCCAGTATGTTAGACAACTTTATTTAGTTTAACACTTTTTGATTTGAGTAACATAAGTTCTTCTAAAAAATCGGTTTCTACCTGCTGGTCTGTTTTGACAGATTTCTGCCATTATTTGCATTTGCTTCTTATTGATTTATTTTTGGGGAATTGAGATTTTTGAAGGAGTTACTACAGTATCATGTGTTTTTAGTGACAAAAAATTCTGTTCCAAACCTAAATCCAAAGGTCTATTATCCTTTGAATACACTAATGTTGCTAATGAAGATTGTGTGAAGTTTTGTATGAAGGAAAATTTGCAGGTGTAGAGAAAGAATGATGTAATGAGATGAAGAATGGACAAAAGCTCAAGATTGGGGATGCCACCCTGGTGTCACCCAAATAAATATCCAAGAGGTACAAGCGTCAAAGCTTGGGGATGCCCAAGGCATCCCCTTCTTCATAAATAAAAAGCTCAGGTCTTTCTAGACACTTCGTTTTTATTGTTTCATGCATTGTTGTGTTGTTCTTGGAGCGTCTTAGTTTGCGTTTGTTTTGCTTGGTTTTCTTAGTTTTCTTGAGTAAAGTTGGTTGATCGCAACACACCTTTTTGGAGAGAGACACACTCTGTTTTCAATGCCTAGAACACTCTAGTTTTCACTCTTATTGTTCTGTGAGTGTTCACTTTTGCTAGCATTGTGTTTAGCCTTAGTTTTGTTATGCTTTCAGCTTAGAACTTTTTAGTTCTTATTTGTGGATTTGTGAGACAAGCTCACTGATCTTTATTGATTATTATCTTTGTGAGTTGTTTCAAATAAGTCAATTGGTGTTGGAGATGAGTAGGAAACTTCATGCTTATAGTGGTACAAAGAGGAGCTTGCATTGACTGTGACTTAGACTTTAGCATGACATGATAGGTGTTGTTTTGACCTTATGATTAATGATTATTGCTGTAGCATGACTTGTTCCAAACAATTGGGATTGCTTAATGTGCCTTGAAGGAATCATGCGTTGTTTTAGCATACAAAAGCATAGTATTGTAGTATTCTCCTTTGATTCTTTGTTTGGGTTGACTTGGAACATGCTCACACCATGTTATGACTATGAACAAGTCACCATAGCCTCTATGATTATTTATTCCTTGACTTGTAGTACCACTCTATGCTTTGATTAGTAATGTTTTGTCGCTCTACATGATTATGGCCATTATTGCTCTCTTAGTTGGTTGCTCCCAGTCTTTTGCTAGCCTCCACTTGTGTGAGTAAGCTCTACGCATGCGTACAACTCCCAAGAAACCAAGTTATTCCAAAGTTTCCACCATAAACTCCTATGCATGGTGTGTTACACCATTCCAAGTATATTCTTTTCAGCTATCTTTCAATTAAAAACTATTTTGTTATGTGAAACTTAGTGATTAAAGCCCTCACAAACTTGATGGCACACCTTATATTCTTTGACCCTAATAAACTTGAACCATTGTGTCATCTATGTTGTATATTCTTGCACTTATACGTTGGAATTAGCAGAACCGTGCTGTCACGGGGAACGTTTTCAACATTGCACTTGTACTTTATACTTAGTTGATATCATGCTCTTTTGTCTATGGATGTCACCGGTGTGAAATAAAGAGGGAACTTGTAAGTCCATGGAGTTTGTATCCTGTGTTAGAGAAATGCCTGGGCCACTAGCTTAAGCCATGCCTGGTACCCCGTTGGCTGTTCTCAATGATATGCAAATACTTACAATGACAAGAACTTACAGGTGACTAAAGTTGAGTAGCATGAGGCGTGGCCCTCGTATTCAAGGGACTTGAGATTGTCAACTTATACTTCGTCAAGCATATACTCCATCTTTGTTCACTTTAAACTTAATCACTTCAAGATGCTTATGATAGGGGCAATGAGGGCTGAAAGCTAACAAGTACCATAATTTTTGGAAGCTCTTTTTGAAACTTGAAATCCTTGCTTCCTTTATAAAAGGTCTTTCTTCCACCACTATTGAGTCTCCACCTTCTACCTTTTAGGCACCATTAAGAGAGCATAGTTGTCATTCTGTGTGTGCAGTGTCCCAAAGCTTATTGATTGATGCATATTGTGATATTACTTGTTCTTGTGCTACTTGTTTCTAGTCACCCTTGTGAACTTTGAAGGTGTCCTATGCATCTATTTGCTACTCTATGAGAGACAAGCTGATTGCCGCTATGCCATGTTTTTGTATGTAAAACAAACAAACGTTTTTCAATGCATGTTATTCATGTTCTTTGTTTGTAGCCTGTCATGTTGCATGCATAGTTACTATGTACAATTGTTTGAACGTCTTCTTTCATGCACATGTTTAGAGTTCTTTGATTCCAGCTTTCAATGCTTGCAAATGGTTTGATCTTGGTTGTGAGGATACATGTCACCTCAAAAATTATTCTTTTTATCACTTACCTACTCAAGGACGAGCAGGAGTTAAGCTTGGGGATGCGTGATACGTCGGAAACATATCTATAATTTGTCACATCCCAAAATTTTCCAAATTTTGAAATGTGAAAAATAAATAAACAAAATAAATAATTGTTGAAATTTAGGGTAAAAAGAAACTTTTTTACTTCTAAATGGAAACATCAAAAACCATCTTGAACAAACTTTGAATAAAAAGGAATCCAACAGATTTTCAACCAAGTGAAATGCATTCATCAATGAATGTATCTTGAAATTTAAACTTGGGAAAATAAACCCCAAAAAACTCTAAAACCCTAATGGAAGAAAATCATAATCAAGATCTCTCAAAGACTATGGATTTGATCCATATACAAATCTATCAACAAACATATATAGATGATCAAAAATGATAAACAAAAATATTATAAACCGTAGAAAGTGGTTTCATTTAATTTGGAGCCATAGATAAAAACTTATGAGTTTAATATGACAAAAGGAAATAATTTCCAAAGATAATAAAGCTCCTATCCAAAATCCATAACAAATTGTGAGCAAAATAATCATAAAGAGATATAAAAGGATAAACAAATATTAAATAAAATTCTACAAATTAGAATCACCAAATTTGGATCTATAAATAAAAAGATATGGATTTTATGAGAAAAAGAAAGAAAGAAAATAAATAGGGAATATTTAAAAGCCAAATTAAATCTTGGCCAAATCCATAAACAAATGAAATGAAAGTTTATGGAATAATAAAAGGAATAAAAGATTATTTAAATAAAATCATAAGGATTGAACAATATCCAATTTTATTTGAATAAAGACAATTTGCCTAAATAATAAATCCCAAGAAAATTATTTAGAGGACAATTTAAAGATTGAATTAAATCCATAAGCAAATGGAACAAAGATAATTCAAATCAAAATAAAATAAAGGGGATAAACAATAATCAAATAAAAGTATATGGGAGTAAACCATATTCTAATTATATTTAATAAAGACAAAATCCCTAATGAAAATGATTAATTAAATCATGAGAAAATAATAAATTGGAATTTACCAAAGTCGATTAAAAAGTTATCAAAATAACTTAAAAGAATTGTTTGAATAAAATTTATATGGAATTTAAAACCCTATTTGATTTTATTTGAATAAAGACATTTGCCCAATTTAAATGATTAATAAATCATATTAAAATACTTTAAATAAATCAAAGAGAATTATTTGCACTAATGAATAAATAAAACCTACTGAAAAAGGTTTGGTAAAAATTATAATTCAAATGAGGGTTTGAAAATATAATTAAAATCTTATTTGAATAAAAGGCAAGTGCCTATTTTAAATAAATAATAAACCATAAATGAATAAAATAATTATTCTAAAATGGTCCATAAAATATAAGTTTAGAACAGAGTAGAAACTTACTGAAAAGTTTGAAAATATTTGAAATGAAAAAGGGTTTGAAATCATTTGAATGAATTCACAACAGAAAATCAAAATGGAAAAGGAAAAAGGAAACAGAATAAAAAAAGGAAAAGAACCAGTCCAGCCCACTAAGCCCAGCTAGCCCATCTTTCTCCCCCGTGGAAAAACGAATCGCACTCAGACCCTCACCCGCACACTCACTGACAACCAGACCCCACTGGAAACCCCCTCACTCGCTGACCGCTGAACCCCACCTATCAGTATTCGTCTTCACCCGCGCGTGACCAGTTCGTCGCCGTTTCTGGCATTGATTTCCGCAGCTTAATTCGCCATAACGTCGCAATAATTCCTCCCCCGATTGCTCCCTCTTAACCAGCACCCTCTCCTCTCTCTTTCCCCTCAATCCCCCACCCCTCTCGGCCACCGGGCTGCCGCAATTTCACCTATGAACGCCTCTGTCTCCGACGAGCCGCGACAGCAACTCCGGCGAACCCAGCCACCGCTTTACCCCCTCGACCACACGAGCCTACTCCCCAGCCTCTTGTGCATCCCCTAGTATCACCCACTCGCCCGCGCATTCCGTGTAACCTCGGTAACCTCTTCGCTAGAGCAGTGCCACCGTCTGCCATTTCTCCGGCGAGCCGTAGCCGACGACCTCGTGTGCCCCTTGCTCACTGGTGAGTGTTTCCGTGATCCTCGAACTCGTGTGCACCTTCCTGACTCGTTGCCTTGCTTGCTTGCATTCCAGAGACTCTCCTCCGACGAAGTTTTGTGTGACCTGACGACATCAACATCTCCGGCGAGCAATTGATGACACGTCTTAGCGCCCCTTGCCTTCCCGCGAGTACGTTGAGCATCAGCAACGCACGACGATTCTGGTGAGCCACCCCACTCCTTCTCTAGCTTCCTGTATCTCCAGCACCGTCCTCGTTTGAGTGCGCCGCCACCAGCCACCGTCGCAGCGCCGCTAGAGTATGGTCAAGTCGTTTTAGGCTGTAGGATCTTGATCCTGTGTACACGATAGAACCTTAACCCGAAGGGGTATGATCGTATTTGTGCCGCACGATCCTCTTTTAATCCAACAGTCCACGTTAATCGATCCGCCCGAACCGGTACCAGCCTATAGGATTGCTCCACGTGGTTCAGGCTTTGATTTAAAAACAGAAACATATCTATTAAATATTTGAATTTGTAAATTCCATAACTTTTGATCCACACGTCCAAATTTTGCAAATTTTATATCAATGGAATCAGCAATAAGAAACCTTTCCAACCATACCCTTTGTTTAATGTTTTGCTTCTGAAAAATTAGTTGTTTTTGCAGAAACTTGTGTAGGCATAATTTGAATATAAAAATTATTCTAGAAATGTTTTTAGGGTAAAATCTTTGGTAAATGGTTTGTTTTGAACCTACTGACCATACAAACCAACTTTTGTATTTAAAAATATATTTTATGACACTTCTAGCTAAATAAAAATGTTGAATATGTTTTAAAAATGCTTTTTGAGTAAAACCTTTTGAAAATGGTTTGAATTGATCTCTGTGACCCTAAACACCAAGTTTTAGGATTTTAAAATATATTTGGTGAACCCTAGAAAATTATTACTTTGTTTAAAGGCATTTCCAATAGAATAAAATATTGATTTGATTTAAAAATGGTTTTTTGATGAAACCTTTTGCAAATGGTTTTAATATTAAACACTTAACCTTAAAACACTAACATTTGTGTTTTAAAAAAATATTTGGCAAACACTAGAAAATATTACTTTGATTTAAATCATTTCTAGCAAAACAAAAGGGATTTCAAGTGGCCATTTCCACTAACTTGTTATCAAATGGTTTTGCTACTTTTATAAATGACCAATAGGTGTTTTAAAATGTTTATAGCCTATTAGAAACCACTTTTCCAAATAAAACAATCTTTGGCATGCTTGCATGCATTGCCTTGTTTTTATTATTCTATGTGATGAATTGTTTGAATGCTAGATTGAATTTGTGCCTTGATTGAATTGTAGTGAAATTTGAAGAGTGTGACTATTGCAAGATCAAGGAGTGAACTTATATTCTCTACCAAAAAGGCAAGTGGTGCTTCATACTTTTGTCCCATTATTTTCACTATGCATTAGTGATATTTATAAGTAGGACTTGCATGGAATTTTTTTACTAAGTATGCTATGCCTTGGGAAATCCTAGTAGATGATGACTTAGTAGAATTTTCCCTAAGTTAAGATCCCTACTACTATAATGCCTAGCTTAGCTAGTAGAATACACGGGTGGATTATATTCATGCTATGAAATATTTCTAAGTCAATGACTTGTGTTTTTGCTTAATAAAACAACTATGTGAATGAATCACCTGGGTGGAATGGTGAGAATGGTTTGTGTTGAGTGGTTACTTAGGGCCCATTTCAATGGACTACCCTGGTGTATCACACTTGTGGAAAGCCACCCAGGAACAAAGATATTTGAGATGTCAAATGTTGAGAAGCTTCAAGTGAAGCCACTTGGCATTATGGGCTCTGCCTGGATCATATAGGTTGCAATAACTTAGCCAAATGGATAGTTGGTGGTAGGGGTTGATAGGTTTGGGAACACGTCCATTCTGGTCTAAGGGAAGGCTTCTTAAAGATCTTGTATCGATGCATGTCGAGTCTTGTGGGGAAAGTGCACCACCTCTCGAGAGAGTAAAATCTAAGTACTTAGCCGTGTCCCCGGCAATTGACAATTTTGAGCATCAAGACATGGAAGCTATCAAGAATCTCCTCATCCCAATTTCTAAGTTAAAAACTTGTGGTTGAACAAGGGTTGAAGGATCACCAATGTCTATTGGTAGATGCTTTGGGTGATTTTGACAAACAAAAACTTAGTGTTTTCAAATGATAAGGAAAATCTATTTTGAGCAAAGCAAGCCTAAGCTACACTTAGCCAAATGCATATAGATGATAGATACCACTACTCTACCATAGTATCACTTGCCAATACAATTCAAATGTATTGACCCTTGTGGCTATAACTTATTATGTTGCAGGTTTGTTTGATGTTAGTGAAGTGTGTTGATTAGGATTACAAGTCTACAATCAACATGATTGCCTGTGGCACTTTGAAGATGAAGGACTCCATGCTTTATAGAAATTCTGCTGCATTGTAATGTGATAGCCAAATGAGCTATGTAAGATGTAATGAATTATTTTATTCCTAGTTTAAAGTTGTATTATGACCTTTGTTTCTTGATATTACATCTTAACTGTGGATGCTAGCTATTTATCCAGGGAGTAGCATTGTAAACACAGGGATCTCTACCTTATTAAAGGATGGGACCTCTACATAATTTTTGATGCTCCATGCTTGTTCTGTATCTACTTTGCTTTGCTTTGTCTATACTTTGAGGTGTTTTTATATTTTTTTCTGGAACTAACCTATTAATAAGTTGCCATAGTGCCAGTTGCCTGTTTTCTTCTGTTTTTGGTTCCAGAAAGGCAGAAAATCAATATTCTCGGAATTGGCCGGGACAAAACCCAAAGTTATTATTTCCCCCGGAGCAACACGGAACCACGAAGCAGAGCCGGAGGGGGCCACAGGGTGGCCAAACCCCCTAGGCACGGGCAAGCCCTGGAGGCGCCTGGAGGGGGTGTGGGCCCCCTGGACCCCCACCGACCTTGATTCCTGCACCTATAAGAAGCCTCCGATGGGAAAACCCTAAAAAATCCAGAAGAAATCCACGAAAACCTCTGTAGCGCCACCGACACCGAAAGGGAGATTCGGGGGATAAAAAGTCTCTGTTCCGGCACCCTGCCAGGACAGGGAAGTGCCCCCGGAGCCATCTCCATCGATCTCCACCACCATCTCCATCACCGTTGTTGATTCCCATGATGAGGAGGGAGTAGTTCTTCCTCGAGGCTAAGGGCTCTACCGGTAGATATGTGTTCATCTCTCTCTCTATGCATGATCTTGTGGTCATGAGCTTTGTAATCAAGTAGATCTACCTTTATACTCAAGTGCTTCATTATATCTCTGCTCTCCCCATGTGTGTGAAAGTGACAGCGTGCACGCCATGGTGGCACTTAGGTTTGAGTCTACATAAATACTCTTTGTGCTTTAATAGATCTATGCTTTTCCCCACGTGTGTGAAAGTGATAGCGTGCATACCGTGTATGGCACTTTGGCTAGATTGAATATTTGTTATGAGTTATATTTGGAGTTGGATGTCTCTATGAAATTGTAGTGTTTGTTGGAACCATCTAGCGCTCAAGGTGACAGTGTGGGGTTATCTAGATTGGGGAAGGCCCTACCATGGATTAGAGTGTCCAACCGGAGAGTAGTTAAGAGTAGTATCATGAAGAGAGGATATTTATATGAGAGAGTGTTCACTAGTGAAAGTATGATCCCTAGGCCTTGTTTCTAAATATTGAAACACCGTTTGCTACTAGATCTGTTGCATGTTGCTTGCTTCCTTCATTTTGCCTTTAGTATGTTCCTCCACGCCATCAGCTCTTTTCTGGCACCATTACCCCACATCAACAACAAGTCAGAAGCTATTTTCTGGCACCTTTACCACTTGTATTTCATTATCTATTCGTCGAACTAGTGCACCTATACACCTGAAAAGTGTATTGGGTGTGTTGGGGACACAGGAGACTTCTTGTATCTTCATTGCAGGGTTGCTTGAGAGGGAATACCTTTGACCACTTCCTCCCTGAGTTCGATAAACCTTGGATGATCCACTTAAGGGAAACTTGCTACTGTTCTACAAACCTCTGCACTTGGAGGCCCAACAACTGTCTACATGAATAGAAGTGCGTAGACATCAACCTTCTATATGGGGGTCCAGAGATCAACCGGAGACAGTCCAGAGTCTTCGGTCCAAGTCTCCGGTGCATAGGGACCGAAAACTCTGAAAAGTCCCCAGAGGAGATTTTCCCAGGGGCGTTGGGACATTCTATAATGGTGGTACAGAGATCGGTCTGGAGATTGGCCGGAGTCTCCGGTGTAGACCGGAGTCTCCGGTCTGCACACCAGATTCTCCGGTCTGACAAGTCCCCAATGGGCAGAAAACGGTGAGAAATCTGTGGGCCTATAAAAAGGGCCCTTCTTTCCCAATGGACACTGCTCGAGTTTTACAAGCTTTCTCCTCCATTCTTGACCCTCTTGACCTTTCTCCCCTTTAATCCCCCCTTTGATTCTTGCATATACTTTAGGGATTTGAAAGAGGAGATCTAGATCTACAATCCCACCAATCAATCTCTCCTCTAAGTGAGGGGAACATCTTGGGATCTAGATCTTGGAGTCTTTTGTGAATTTCCTCCATTGTTCTTCCTATCTTATTCCCCCACAAACTTTTGTAGCTTTGGTGGAATTTGGGAGAGAAGTATTTGATCACTTCTTGTGTTCTTGCCATTGCATTTGGTGCATCGGTTTGAGTTCTCGGTGAGGCTTCGATTGAGTGAAAGGTGAGAAGCTTTTTACTCTTGGGTTCTTGGAACCCTAGACGGCTTGGTGGTTTTGCAGGGTCTTGGATTACTTGGGGCCTCCAATTAAGTTGTGGAGCTTTCCCCAAGATTGTTTCTTGGGAGCCTCCAATTGAGTTGTAGAGAAGTTCCCCAACCTTGTAAGAGGTTCCGGATTGCCACCGACAAGTGCATCGATAGTGGAAGTGTGGATCGATCCCGTTGGGGTGAGATACACAGGAGAAAAAGGGAGGCCTCTTGTGGCATTGGTGGTTTGATACCACCCCCTCTCCAAACGAGACGTACTCCATGTTGGGGGGAACTTGGTAAAATATCATCGTCTCCGCGTGCATCGGTTATCTCTATTTTCGAGCTCTTACTTATGCACTTTACTTTGTGATAGCCTTCGTGCTTGAAGTATATATCTTGCTATCACTTAGTTGTTTGTCTTGCTTAGCATAAGTTGTTGGTGCAAATAGGTGAACCCTAGTTGTTCTAGGTTTTGTTCTTAACAAAGTAAACGCTAGTTTAATTCCGCCTTTGTTGAGCCACTCTCAAAAAAGTTTTAAACCGCCTATTCACCCCCCCTCTAGGCGGCATCTATATCATTTCACCGGGTTATTGGGTCGTTATTGGATCCGGAATTTTAGGCGAATCGTTATCTTTCTATCTTCTTTCCCTTCTTTCATCTTTATTTTCTTTGTACTCGAGACGATTTCTTCCACCTTGCTGCCTTTGTCGTCTTCTTCGGTTGATTCTCCTCCATCGTCTCCTTCGAAGTCCATCGTCTACTTCTCTTTTGTCGCCTTTTTCTTTGTTGAATCAATGGTTAGCTGGTCGATTATTCCTATTATGTCGTCTTCTTTGTTTTTCACTTTCTTTGTAATCAGTACAAATTGTCTGTGCCAACATTCTCTCCTTTTCCCTTTTAGTGTTTCTATGTTATTCCCTTTTATTTTCCTGGCAGTGTGTTTTCTAAGGATTATATGTGTGGGCGATAGCACTTTTAACTGAATTTCTCCGGATTTACATGGGATGTCATTAACCTAGATCTAGGTATTACACGGATGAGCGGTAGCATTTCTCTAGATTTGGAATAGTACTCAAAGTATAATGTTTCTAGTGATCAAAGTAGAATGTTCCTAGTGATCAAAATTTACAGTTTTCTGTATGTGTAAGTTCATATTATTTAGAAGTACTTAGTCTATTCTTTGTCATCCACTCAGGGAGTAAAGTGGATGGCTCTGGCCAAAGTGCATACACTGAATTTCTTTAGCCCCAAACGTTTGAGCAGCATATGCGCATCGCATGGAGCCCGGCGAGAGATGTGGATTTCCGCCATCTGGGAGGGAACTTGTTCACGGTCCGATGCTATTGTCTTGGTGACTGAACTAAAGTTACAAAGGGAGGCCCATGGCTGTCGCATCAGAATGTAGTTGCTATAGAAGAATATGATGATCTCTCGCTGGCTGATTCAATAGATCTGAACTTTATCGCTATTTGGGTTCAAATTCATAAACTGCCGAATGGTTACAGAGAGGTGGCCGTTGTTAAAAATCTAGCTGAGAAAAGGATGGGTCAGGTTATTGAAGCTGAGTCTACACAGCATGGCTTGGGTGATTTTATTAGAGTTAGAGTGAAGCTTGATATTCGTAAACCTCTGGCTCGCTTTGTCATTGTATCAAGGAACGGGAAGAGAGATTTTTCTTGCTCCAATATGAAAAAATTCCTAAATTCTGTGGAGCTTGTGGTTTGCTTGGGCATGTCCATGAGGAATGCGGGACAGGCGACTTTTGACATTAGTATGCTGAAGTGGGGAGAATTCCTGAAAGCTAACAGAGAAACATGGCATGGGAGGGTGGCTTTTGGTGGAGCGAGGGGAGGTTACTATGGGGGCCGATGGAAGAGGAAGGACTGATTTTGGGGGGAGGGGTCTGGATATCAACGACCCCCGTGAGAGGAGAGCTAATGAAAATCATGGTGAGGCTGTAGCTGAGGATGATTATCTGAAGGATACTGCTTCTAGTCCTATGAAAATTGTGGATTCAACCATGAAGGAGGGAGATATAGCTGATACCCTTACGAAGCGTCGTATTGATTTCAACTTGGCAGGCCCCCATACTAACGGGCATGAGTCTTCAAAGGATATGTACATGGAGACAGATATAGATGTGCCGCCTCTTCAAAATCCTTCACCGAAAGGGGACAAAGATCGTGCGAAAAGGATGAAGGTGGATGGTGAGAATTCATGCACTACCCTAGGATCGGTGGGGTTTGTTGAGCCTGTTCGGTTGCAATGAAAACCATAGGTCTCAACTGCCGTGGGTTACATAAATCCACGACAGTTTGTGCGCTTGTAACACCTCGGGTAAAAGCACCACTAGAAAATCGCTGTTGTTTGTACTTGTGCATCGTCATGACATTATCATGCATACCTTTGCCTAAAATCATTTTGCTAAAACCCTATCTTTGTTTTGACATTATTCCCCCCTCTTTATTTCAAAATACAAAACCCGGGTCCGCCAGAATATTTTGTTTGTTCAAAACTATCTTACAAAACATTTTATTAAATTAAATCAAACTATACAAAAAACAAATATTTTTTATTGTTGTGAGGGAGTCAGCCAGCCGCCAGGCCCAAAAGCCCAGCAACAGCCAACTACCACCCCACTTGTAAATATTATAAATCCTAACCTTTCTAGTAAACCCTAGATCCCCTCTACCCTAACCCTAGCCTAGACCACACCCCCGCCGTCGCCCGCTTCACATCACGCACACACCCGCACAGCGCGTGGCAGCACACCAACGCGCGCGCACTCATCACAGTCCTGCACGGGAACCACACTCACACACACCCCTATCACCTAAGATCTCCACTCGTTGGCCGAAACCTGGGCTTAATTTTGGCCGGATGAAACTTGATTTCGGTTTGGGAACACCGAGTTTCCCACTCCCGTTTCCAGGCCGAGTTCCCGCGTTCAGCTAAAATTCAGATAAGTTTGGCAAATTTAGGCGGATTTCATTAAGATGAGCGAATATAGGCGGATTATATCGAATTTAAACTAGATAATAAACTAAAACATTTAAAAAGGTCGCCGCCATAGCCTTCGCCGATGTTGTCGCCGCTTCTACATGCGGAAGTTGCTGTAGAAGGACGTGTAGCCGGGATCGGCCCTACCGTCGTCCTGGACGTCGTCGTCATCGTCGTCGCTCGGCGGCTGTGGCGGGCGGGAGCTCCCCTGAACGGCATCGCCGCACCTATAGGGTTATTAAGAGGGGCCATCCTTGTCTTCGTTGTCGAGGACGAAGAGCGGGTGCCCTGGTAGGCGAGCGTGCGCCCGGACAACGCCTGCCTCCGGGCCTCCTGCTCCTCGGCCGCCTGCTGTAGGCGCTGGACGCGGAGGCGCTCCTGCTCCTCCCAATCCGCCCTGGACCAGGCCAGGATATCCGGCGACGACGGCTCCACCAATGACGGTTGTGGCGCCGAGTCGCCGAGCGACTGCTCCATAGCCATCCTTAAGGCGCTATCCTCGGGCGGCGCCGAGCCCTCCGCCGGCTTAGGCTTCGGGCGGTGAAGGCGAAGACGGCCAGTTGGAGCCGACATCGCCAGCACTTGTGGCTCGCCGATGACGATGCCGCGCGAGCGTGTCCACGGAGGCGAGCGGACATGCGATACCGCCTCACGCTTAACTGGGCGCAGCGCCGACACAGGACCCGTCGGTGTACGGAGTGGCGTGGAGCCCGATGAGTGGGAGGCGGAGGAGGAGGAGCTTAGGCTGGCCATCCTCCTCGGCATCTAGTTCGTCGGAGGACGCCACCCCGACCTGGCCGCCGGCGTGGATGTGCGCGGGAAGCCGAGACGCGGCATGTTCCCGGCATGGATGTGCTCTAGCACCGCCGCGAGCGTCCGGCCTGGCGTGCTCCAAAAACGCTGGCGACCGGCCGCGTTGTTGCGTTTCGGTGCGTCGTCTAGCGGCCCCTCGTGGCGTGCGAGCTCCTGGGCGTGGCGGTCGGCAAAGAACGTCTCCTAGTAGAGGAGGTTGTCGGGGCTCTCGTATAGGGGTTCGTAGCATGTAAAACAAAGAATTTCTACCGCATACACACAAACAAGCCAAGATCTATCTACTAGATTGTAGCAACGAGTCGATAGAAGCACTCACCCTCGAAGATTCCAAAGCTGTTAACGAGAGTAGATTCTCGTGGGTAATGTAGTCGTACACTTGCCGATCTCAAGATCACGTAGACGATCCTTCCGGCGTTGCGTTCCGGCAGCGCTTCCGCAGTCGGTCACACGTTCGGTACTCGATGAAGACCTTCCTCTCCCTTGTTCCAGCAGGCAGCAGAGGTTGTAGTTCTCCCCTCACGATTCCGGTAGCACGACGGCGTGGTGTCGGAAGTAGAGGGAAAATCCCGCAGGGCTTTGCCTAAGCCGGTGCGAGTTATGGTGGATCTAGGGTTTCCGGTGATCTAGGTTTAGAAGGCCGAAGAGGAGGAGGAGGTGTCGGCGGCGGCTAGGGTGACGGCGACGGGCCGGCGGCGGCGCTGGGCGGTGGCGTGGCGGCGACGGCTTGGCGGCGGCGACGCGACACGGGTGGGAGGGCTGGGTCTTGTGTTGTTTGGGGCAGCCCTCCCCTTCTATTTATGAGAGGGAGGGGTAGTCTTGGGAGGGGAGAGTTTGAATCCAAACCCAAACCCAAGTTGGATAGAAGCAAGGACTTTTTCCTTCGTCCACTAGGAAACCATTGTCCTAGTTTGACTTTTCAAACCCCCCGTTTGACTTTCAATTTAGAGCTTTAATTCTCTCTTGTAAATGCCCAAACCAAGTGACCTAGGATATAATCCAATCATTCCACTTACCTATGACACATTCATGGACCATTCCCCTTCCGGTCTGGTGAACCTTCTAGAACCTCTCCGATGAAAACATCGGAATCTTTCCCGAACTCCGGAATCAGACTTTCCTTATATGAATCTTATTCTCTGGACCATTCCGGATCTCCTCGTGATATCCCAGATCCCATCCGAGATTCCGAACAACATTCAGTATCCCTACTTACATTCCATATCTACTAAACAACATCGAATCCTTAAGTGTGTCTCCCTACGGTTCGTGAATTATGCGGACATGACCGAGACACTTCTCCAATCAATAACCAACAGAGGAATCTGGAAATTCATATGGCTCCCATATATTTCAAACGATTACTTTGTGATCGAATGAAACACTTACATACGATACCAATTTCCCTTTGTCTCGCGATAGTTTACTTATCTGAGGTTTGATCATCGGTATCTCTACATACCTAGTTCAACCTCGTTACGATAAGTACTCTTTTCTCATTCCCGTGATATGTGATCCCTTGTGAGCCAGTCACATGCTTGCAAGCCAATTGGATGACATTCCACTGAGAGGGCCCAGAGTATATCTATCCGTCATATGGATGGACAAATCCCACTCTTGATCCATGTGCCTCAACACATACTTTTCGAATACTCAACGCCACCTTTATAGCCACCCAGTTACGGTGTGGTGTTTGATGTCATCAAAGCATCCTTCCTGTGATGGTGATTAACATGATCTCATGGTCGAAGGAATTAGGTTACTATGTATCAGAAAGCTTATAGCAAACGAACTATTGAAATGACTTGATCTTTATGCTACGCTTATCTATAGGAGTATGTCCATCATACAATTCTCCTAATGATATGATCTTGTTGTTAACAACATCTCAATGTTCATGATCGGGAAACCATGATCATCTATTAACCAACAAGCTAGTATTACAAAGAAGCTTTACTAGGGACTCTAATGTTTGCGGTTAATACTATTATAGCATGAATGTAAACATTTATCATAAACACAAAGATATAATAATAACCACTTTTATTATTGCCTCTAGGTCATATATCCAACATCTCGACGTCGGAGGGATCATCCATGACCGCGATGAAGGCCTAGATCTCGTCAGGCGGTTCGTCCGGCGTCGGCGCCGGCGGGATAGAGATGCCGCTGGCTCTAAGCTTCCACCCCGGAGGGTTCCGCGTGTCCGGTGGCGCCATGTAGCCGGCTTCGTAGAGCGTGCGCGCCTCCCAAGGCTGGAGCGTGCGCCGATCGAAGCCGTTGACCGCCGCACCGTCGCCGGGAAAACGCTTGGCCATGGCTAAGTGGGAAAGGAGAGTTGTGTGTTCGCCGGAGTTGTGGGCTGGTGAGCTGTGAGAGAGTGTGAGGAACTCCGGCGAGAGGTACGGCTTTTATAGGCCGAAATGGGTGGCGAGGATGGGAGGGGTGTAGCGGCGAGGGCGGGAAAAGGGAAAACAACGGGAAGTTAGTGCCCGCCGGTCCGTCGCGGGAGCCGAGGCGGCGGCGGCGGCAGTGGCGTGGCGATTCGGCGACGCGTGGCGAAGTGACGGACAGTTATTGTCCAGCGGTCGTCGCGTGTTTCCAAGGATGACGATGACTCGGCTTCCGTCGCTGACTCGGCGGGTCCACATACCGCTTCGTTTTTTTCACCGAGTTCGCTGCGTCTGGCGTTCCCAGGGCGTACCAAGGATCCTAGGAACGGCCTAGGAAGTCCGGACCAAAGTTGATCAAAATCTAAACGGAAACAAGTTCCTAAATACACGACTAGGCCAATTTTCTATATGCGGACATAAATTCGACGTCCAGATCGGTGTAGTCCGGAGATGCTCTAACCGGACACGTTCCCGCACACATCCGCGCACACAGGAAACCCACGCAGCACACGCGCGACTGCACCCGCACATCCCACGCAAACCTGGCCATCGGGCCGTGCCTCGGCGTGTCGGCCCGTGGCACGCGGGCTTAAGCCCGTCAGAAGCCCGGCACGGCACGTGGCAGACGGGCCCGTGCCGGCCCGTGGCCCGGCTGGGGCCGTGCTTGTGCCGCGGCCTCAGGCACGCGGGCCGGCCCGGCACGATCCGTTAAGCAAGATGCCAGCGACAAATCAAGGAAATAGGGGCAAAAAGAGCATGACCAGGGTTCGAACTCGCGATCTGGGCGTCCCAGAGCCTCCGCTCGACCACTAGGCTAAGCACTTGTTAGTGATTTACTTCGTATTCGGACCTTATTATGGGATTCTTCGACGGGCCAGCACAAAACATCTCCCAGCCCGCGGGCCAAACGTGCCACGGGCCGTCCCGTGTAGCGCTGGGGCCGGGTCCGGGCCGCCAGGCTGGGCACGCGTGCCGGCCCGGCACGTGGCCTGGCAGGCCACGGCGGGCCGTGCCGCGTGCCGGCCCGTTTGCCACGTGCCGGGCCTGGGCCGTGCCGGGCCGGCCCGTTGGCCAGATTTGATCCCACGCGACCCTCCCCACGATCCTGGCCACACCTCACGCGCTCCTCGCTTGATTCCCCTCCCTCGCAGCGGCCCCGCGATCCCCCTCTCGTCGCTCGTCTCTCCTTCCTTCCCGAGACGCCGCCCCTGTTCCTGCCGGCAACCGCCGCCGCGGGCACCCTCTGCACCTCCGACCGGAACCGCCGTCCTCGTCCGTCTCCGCCCGGGCCGCCTCACCTCCCTGCGACCCCCACCTTCTTCGAGACCCTGTGGCGCCACCCGCGACGCTCCTCTCGTTGCCGGCCCCCTCGCCTCCTGCGCAGAGCACCGCTGCATGCCACCAGAGGCCCTCCATTTCCCCGCAGCGAGCCGTCGCTCGACCTCGTGACCCCACCGCCTCGCGCCGCGCGCCCGCATCCCCCTGCTCGCCTTCGGTCGGCCTCGCGACCCCAGGTTGCCACAGCGCGCCCGCTTCGCCAAGTCGTGTCGCCGCCTTCTCTCTGTCCCGAGCCGGCCGCCGTCCTCCGACCACGTCTCCGGCCACCTCCCTCCGCTCCGGTTTCTCCACGAACCGCGGCCGCCGCCGGGACGTCTGTCTAGGCGACCTCACCGTCTCCACATCAAGAACCCACCTCCCTAAGCTCCCTCTGGTGCCAAGGAACCTCGCTGGCCTAATGCACTCTGCCCGACGCCTGCGTCACCGACCTCCTCAGTGATCACTACAGGAATGGGAAGCTACGCCGACGGCCAGTCGCTACGCCGACGGCCAAACATCGGGGCCGTCGGCGTAGCCATCGTCTAGGCCAGCTCCGCCAAGCAGCCGTCGGCGTAGAATTTCCCTCGGCATATCCTATGCTACGCCGACGGCTGCCCTCGGCGTAGCATACGCCGACGGCTGCCCTCGGCGTAGCTATTTTTTATTTTATCTCATTAAACTTTGAAAAATCATAACTAAATCATTCTAATTCGGAAAAATACAAATAATATATCAAAATTTGCAGAAAAATAAGACCTATCTATCTACACTCAAATATTACACATTTATAAATAAAAATTAAGTAAAACATAAGACATTATATATAGTTTAAAACGGGCATAAAAAATTCAAAAATGATCGAAACAATGCGAAACCTTCGCGTGGTGTTATATTATGTGACATAGTTAGAAGGAAAAATATCAAACTTGGTATATTGATTATGTCTCAAAGAAACCTTCACAAAATGACCTATCTCATTCGAGGTTTCTTGGCTTTCGGGTCAAATGACCAATGTTATGGCTAGAATCAAGGCATAGTTTGTGATAATGTGCCCATATTGTGCATACACATGCATCATGGGATGGCGAACAATGTTGCAGGAGGAAATTTTCCTTTTCGTCGCACCAAAAAGCCATTTCCCATTTTCTGAGCACAAAAAACGGACGATTTTGTAAAGCAACCACCAAATGGCTAATTCAAAATGGTACCACCACATTTTACAAAAATACTATACCACCTTATATAGACAATGTCCCAATAGGGGAATCCGAAACCTTTCCATCCACCTCTGGTAAAAAAGACAAATTCCTGCCGAATCGGCAGAAAGTGGGTCAGATATGAACTACAGGTACATGATCCGATGCTCATGTTTTTTTACAAAAATCATTTTTAGGTTCATAATATGCTATTTTATCAAAGATCCAATGCAATTTTAGCGAGGCTCGGCCCCGAGATAAGAATCTTCATGCCCGTCGTTCGACAAAGTTTGACGATAGTTTAAAACGGGCATAAAAAATTCAAAAATGATCGAAACAATGCGAAACCTTCGCGTGGTGTTATATTATGTGACATAGTTAGAAGGAAAAATATCAAACTTGGTATATTGATTATGTCTCAAAGAAACCTTCACAAAATGACCTATCTCATTCGAGGTTTCTTGGCTTTCGGGTCAAATGACCAATGTTATGGCTAGAATCAAGGCATAGTTTGTGATAATGTGCCCATATTGTGCATACACATCCATCATGGGATGGCGAACAATGTTGCAGGAGGAAGTTTTCATTTTCGTCGCACCAAAAAGCCATTTCCCATTTTCCGAGCACAAAAAACAGACGATTTTGTGAAGCAACCACCAAATGGCTAATTCAAAATGGTACCACCACATTTTACAAAAAATACTATACCAACTTATATAGACAATGTCCCAACAGGGGAATCCGAAACCTTTCCGTCCACCTCTGATAAAAAAGACAAATTCCTGCCGAATCGGTAGGAAGTGGGTCAGATATGAACTACAGGTACATGATCCGATGCTCATGTTTTTTTACAAAAATCATTTTTAGGTTCACAATATGCTATTTTATCAAAGATCCAATGCAAGTTTAGCGAGGCTCGGCACCGAGCTAAGAATCTTCATGCCCGCCGTTCGACAAAGTTTGATGATAGTTTAAAACGGGCATAAAAAATTCAAACTTGGTATATTGATTATGTCTCAAAGAAACCTTCACAAAATGACCTATCTCATTCGAGGTTTCTTGGCTTTCGGGTCAAATGACCAATGTTATGGCTAGAATCAAGGCATAGTTTGTGATAATGTTCCCATATTGTGCATACACATGCATCATGGGATGGCGAACAATGTTGCAGGAGGAAGTTTTCCTTTTCGTCGTACCAAAAAGCCATTTCCCATTTTCCGAGCATAAAAAACGGACGATTTTGTGAAGCAACCACCAAATCGCTAATTCAAAATGCTACCACCATATTTTACTAAAATAATATACCACCTTATATGGACAATGTCCCAACAGGGGGTTCCGAAACCTTTCCATCCACCTTTGGTGAAAAAGACAAATTCCTGCCGAATCGGTAGGAAGTGGGTCAGATATGAACTACATGTACATGATACGATGCTCATGTTTTTTTACAAAAATCATTTTTAGGTTCACAATATGCTATTTTATCAAAGATTCAATGCAAGTTTTCCTTTTCATCGCACCAAAAAGCCATTTTTCATTATCCGAGCGCAAAAAGGGAATTTTCTAAAGCAACCACCAAATAGATAATTCAAAAACGAAGGGTTTGTGATTAGTTGATATGGATATCATATTTGGATTCCTCTCATTTTTCTGATCAATTTATACATATTATTTGTTAAATTTCGATTTATAGATTTAAAGATATTAATTATTCCATATTACATAGAAAAATACAAAAAATTAAAATTATTATATTTTTATTTGAATTCAATAATATTTTTACTTATTTATTAATGTTTATTTAAATAATTGTTTGTAATTTCAAAAAATACAAACATGTGACATGTTGATATAAGGGTTAATAGGATTGATATCATAGTATTGACAACAATGTATGAATTACTTTGCGGAAACAGATTCTGAAGGAATGAGGAAGTTAAGCGTGCTGGAGCTGGAGTAGTATTAGGATGGGTGACCTTTCGGGAAGTTCGACCAAGACTGCAATTTAATTAAATATTAAGTGCAATTAGTGTTAAAAATGTTCAAAGTGAGAGATTAACGAGTCAAACAATTCAAAGATTCAAAATTAAGAAAAAAAATAAAATAAAAAATTTATTTTAAAAAAAAAAAATATTTTTGCAACCTGTCGACAAGCTATGCCGATGGCCACTACGCCGACGGCATTGGCCGTCGGCATTGCCCTCGGCGTAGCATACGCCGACGGCATTTTGATACGCCGACGGCCTCTATGTGCTCCGCCGAGGGAGTCCTTTGCCGAGGAGGCTACGCCGAGGGCAGCCGTCGGCGTAGCATACGTCGAGGGCATTTTAGGCTACGCCGACGGCTTTTTGCCCTCGGCGTAGCGCGCGCGTCCTGTAGTGGATGCCTATGATCCCCATCTGCGTGGGCGTGTGTACATCATATGTTCGAGTGTTGTTCGGGTGCCATCACCGAGATCTGTCCGTGTGCACACGCTGGGTTCAAGTTTGTCCTCTGCACACCGTAATGGCTAGAAATACCCCTCACCAAACACAATTAACAAATCAAGTAACACGTGTCACACATGCCGCCAACCCAACTGCCGGAAGATGCCTTCCGCCGTTGCTACTGGCGAAAACTAGCAGGACCGAAACAGACGCTGATAACTAACTCCCTGCTATTAATATGCGTGTGATACTTTGCGATACCAAGTCATTAACTTCCTCCTATAATCGTGCACGTGATTATTATCCTGTTAAAAAACGTCGAGGCCCAATTTTCTGCGCCAAATTAACGCATTCCCGTTGTTAAAAAAAAAAAACTATAGAGAGTTCAACGTTTATCTTCTACTAGGAAAATGCCCGCGCGTTACGGCGGATTCTAAATAAAGCCGTAACAAAAATAATTCAAATTCTCGAGAGGGGATCATTGTCACAGTTGGCAAAAGAGGGAAGTTGCATAGTTCAGAAAATTATATCAACACATTCTAACAACAACTAATTAAAATTTCAGTATCAAGAAGACTGAGCACTCGAAACCTAAGTCTCGGTGACCACCATCTCCGTGTACAACCAGGCGTGCCTTGATATCAGCCACGCGCTTATAGTGGTTATTCGTCCAATCCATCATCGGCGCCACGCTGCAAGGGTGCCAAGACACGCATCAATCAGCTCAACCAATATTAATGGAGGAAACAAATAATAACATGTATATTGGAAATAGATCTTTAATTAGTTTTAGCATTGAGAGTTGATCTCAGCACCACCACGCACGTAATAGGGACTCATCAACAGCAAATATTGAGAAATAAAGAGTGCGAAGCAGCAGAACAACCTAAGATCCTGCCAGAGTTATACATTGCTACTGAATAAACTTACTGAATTTTTTGAATTAATATGCCGCTAGGTTCTGATGTTGCATGGAATATCATTTAGTGGGATACTGGGATTAAAGACAAAAAATATCAACACCGTCCAAAGTAAAGTGTAAGAAAGAGGTAGGTTTTACCTTCAATTGATCCAAGGAAACCGACTACATAATAGAGCCATTGTGGTGCAAGCCTGTTTAATCCACTGCCTTACCCTGTTGTAAGACCAATTTCTAAGAGAAAATAGTTTCAGGAAGTATAGCCAAATATATTCAACATGCATGTAAAGTAGTACTTTGTAGTACTAAAACTTGTTCGGTCAGCTTGCTTTGTACGCTGCAACATGCATGCTAGCATCCTGATAATCCATCGACTTGCTTCTACCAGCTATGCGTCTTCAAGGGGCATTGCGGTCGGCGATCTCTGGGTTAGTGGCTTCAGCCTCTTCATCTTCAAGTCATAGAAGATATATATGTTGTGATACTGATCAATCCAACATAGGAACCCGTCAGCAATGGGGATGGCGGTGCCGGTCTACCAGCGAGAGAGCTGCGTCTCCTGGCCATTGGGGAGGCGAGATCGCCCGTGAGCTCCCACCTGCTGGAGTGAAGCATGCAGAGGTTCCCAACACCTGCAAGGTTCCAGTCTCGCCGTGCGTTGCGACGGGAGAAGACCATATCAACACTATTTTTTATTTGAATTAGACAAAAAGTACAAATGTTGTCTATGTAAGAAATGTTAAATTCTTTATGAACATGTGCTAGACATGTAGCAAACATTTAGGTCTTATTTTCTCGTGGCCCAAATAGAAAATTATTTACAATCATATGACTATAGACCCTCACCTTCAGACTCTGGATTAGTCCTTACCCTGACTGGTATCCAACCACGGCATTGGTGTTTATTTTTATATCTTTGTGATTTATCATCTTAATCAACCAATAGGTGATTCACCGGAGATAAGAGATGCACTGTTGTGAGGAGGCAAAAAAATTGATATGGCATGCAACTTAATCAGAATATAGTTTTCCAATGTTCATAGTCTAATGATATCCCTAATCTCTAAGATACATAGTCCTAATACACCAGCACCGTCAGAACAATCGCTTGAATCAGCCTGCAACTATGCTAAAACCTACCAAAAGATCCAAGTGTTCAAGGTGAGTCAAATGTGTCAGATTTTTTTTTTGTAAGCACCTTTTGAAATAAGTAAGACTTGGATAACTGTATTTTATTTGTGATTGTGATCTCATCATCCACATCCATATACAGGCGCAAAAAAAAGGTGCAGACCGTGACCTAAAGTGAATAGGCATCGGCCGGCCGGCCGGGGAAACAAATAATTGTTTGTGGTAGTACATCAGGAGAGATCTGGAATTCTGAGGTTTGAAGATTGATTTGGTGGAGCACCTGCGGATCATCTTCAGCAGTAGCAGGCTGCGGCCACCATATGAGCTAGATGCTAGTAGAGCTGACCCTTCCAGCTCCCGCCGAGTCTGCAAGCTCGTCCGGGCCCACTTCATTTCCCCGCACTCCTCTCGCTCGTCTCGACGACCTGTTTTGGACAACCCCCGCCCCTCGGAAGCTTGCTCTCTGTCTCTCTCTACCACGACGGATGTCCAAGTCAAGTCCACCAACATCGTCCTGCCGTGTCAGGCCCATCACAATCTTCTTGGCGGCCCCTGCTCTCTAAATAGGAGAAAGCCCATGAACGTGCCACCGTGAAGGACACATATCGCGAGACGTACCATGTGCATATGAACCGATCTTTTGTTGGGTGGCTTTGGTGGGTAATTACATGATCTAGTGAAAGGATAAAACAGTCCAAAAAAGTATTGGATCAGGAGAAACACTTTGTCCTTTATTATTAGTATATATAGAATAAAACCGGTTAGTATCTTCTCTCTGCATGCATGGCATGCAAGAGTACGTCTGTTCCTTTGTTTTTATCCCAAGGATTGCGGTTCCTATTCAGATCTAATTGGCATTAACCATTAAACGAGAGTCCAGATGCATGCAGTAGGCTAGCGAACATGGCACTAAACAAGATCGGCCCCCTTTCGGTGCTAAACCAGATGGTCTGTAGCACCCCGGGTAAAACCACTACTAGAAAATCACTGCATTTATATCTATGCATTATCACGATATCTGCATGCATGTTTTAACCTAAAACTATTTTCAGAAATCCCCTCTTTGTTTTCTAGATATTCCTCATCTTCATTGCAAACGTAAAACCTCGATCCACCCGGATCTTTATTCGTCTAAGCTATTTTACAAAAGATATTTAAAATTAAATAAAGATACTAAAAATATTTTATTATCGGGGGAGGCAGCCGGCCAGGCCCAAGGGCCCAGCCAGCTAGCCTACTACCCCAAACCCTAGCTTCCTAGACCCACCCCCTCACCTCTCAGTCCCTCACACGCCGCCAACCACCTCCCGATCAAACCCACGCTCCCCCTCTCCCCGATCCCAGCCCCACCTCTCTCTCACGCATGCCCCTGGTCCCACCACTCCCTGGCCGCACACACCCACCCCCGACCCGCTCTTCTCTCTGTTGGCCCGCCCCCGAACCGCTTCCCCTTCGCCTGCGACACCCTCCCCTTGCAGAGCTCCTACCGCCGCCGCCCTACAGGCCCTCGCCGGCCTTCCCTCACCCTTCCTCTCGCTCCCCACCTCCCAGCGCCGAAGACCCCCTCCTGCGGCCCAGCCCCCCCGATCTCCACCGCCCACCCTCCTTCCGCAGCGGCCCCGACCAAGCTCTGCTTCTGGCCGCGACCTCCGCCACCAGCGCAGGACAGCGCCGCCATCCGGGCCCTCACCGCTCCGGCTACCTCTGCAGCGCGCCACCGCCTCCTCTCTCTCGTTCTCACCGGCCCCCGCCCAGGCATGACCTCCATGTCTGCCATCGCCTCCTGCGCCCTCCTCTGCGACCCTGGCACCGCCGCGTCGCCCGGAATCCCTGGCGCCGTCGCCCGAACACTCGCGTCCCGCTTCCCCGTCGCTCGCCTCCGACCCCGTGCGCCTCTGCCCTGCGCCTCCTCTCTGCGCGGCACAACCCCTCCTATCTGTCACGACGTCGCCCTTCCCCCTGAAGCCCCTGAGCCGTCGCCCAGCTCGGTGCCGCGAGCTCTGCCCGTGGTCTCTTCGGCCTCCCTCACCATGTCGCTGTCAGCGCCGCCTGCCCGCTCTGGCCTTCTTCTGCTTGTTCCCGCAGAGGCTCCTGGGCCAAATATTCTCGCCAAAACCCGGTGCTTCTCACGGGAAGTGCAGGTGTTTACACATGTTTGATTGTGTGGTTCTGGCTATGTCATTATTTCCTTGTTTGGGAGTTTTCCCCTGTCGGGCACCCTAGTGTTCTGCTAAATCCTTTGGCTACAAGTGTGTGCTTGCAGTTTCTCAAGCTGAGGCCAAATTCTACCACACCGACCTCCTCAAAACCACACCTTCGCCAAGTTCCACCTCGACGATGAGTGGTCACCGACAATCGAAGCCGGGAATCCAAGTTCCATCTTGGACGACGTGATCGCTGACTTGGAACCGAAGACCGTACCAAACCGGAGGTGTTTGAAGAATCACCGACAAGCACTTCTTCACGGACCCGAGGATCCGAAGACCTCCTTCCCGGATTCGAAGACCGACCACGGATCCGATGCCCTGTCCCGGAGTCCGAAGCCCCTGAACCCAAGTTCGCCAAACCCCATGTGTGACCCCTATCCGAGACCCCTTATATTTTTATAATATATGATATTGATCTTGTTGCATATTAACTGAACATGTTTGCATACATATTGTGGGTGTCTGGGGGTATTTCGATGACTCACCTAATAATTAAATATGGGGTCATATGCAGACGATTCTAGTCTAATATTGGTCCCATTTAAATTTGTGTAGCGAACCGATGATATAATTTTGCCTTGTTAATACAACATTTAAATTGCGGGGTTTCTAAACAACATAAGTCACCTAATTAAATGTCGGGACCCCGGTTCCGCTTAATATGGCCTAATTGCATCGCACCTTTGCCATGTCATACATCATACATGCATCATGCCCGATCTTCTGCCGTAGTATTAAATAGTGCATCCGGTGTTTCTTCTAGTGCTTTGCTTCTTCACGGATTAGGCCGATGAGTTGATGCGAGAGTCGACCCGATCTTCGGATGAACCCTCGGCAATGTTTTCAGGCGAGCAATCTCTCCCTTTCTACCTATCTTACTTTTACAGTATTTATTCCCTCCTGTTGATCTATTGCTATCTGTGTTGCGATGCTCTAGTTTTCGTACCCGCGATATCCCTTGCAGCCTAATATTGCCTTGGACACATCCTATTACCTGTTGTTTGGTAGATAGTTGGACTTGCGCATCGTAGTCGCTTGCTCAAGTGCTGTTGCGTGTCGTCCAGTACCACAGCTGTTGGAAGGATGCCTTATGCTTTATGTTGGAGATGATCATGGCTTTAATTATTGTTTAATAACTAAAATTGAAAGTAGGTAAATGTAGAGGCACCGGTGGGTAATAGACAATATTTGGTTTTTAACCGCTCACTGGTGTCCCGTAGGACCCCGAGTTCTTGATACCTGTTTCGAGATCGAGCGCGCTAACCACAGGTGGGGTGTGTGGGCACCCCCATCGATTAGTACCTGATTTCAAAGTATTGTACTGGGGGCCACAAAGTAGTTTGGGGCTTTATTACTATCCTGTACTTATGCCATGCTTTACTGCTTTATTTACGATTGCGCGTGGAGCGCCTGTACTGTTTAGGTAAGCGGAGTGTTTTCGCGGTATCGACAAGCCCAGTCACACTTTCGGGTTCCCAGTCGTTTACAGCCATTGACGCAAACCCTGGGTCCGTCTCGGAGACCGGCCGACTTCGTTACGGGTAGCTTAGTGGGGTGGCCCCCTGTGCTTGCTTTGGGTCTGGGAAACGTCGTGTCTGAAACCCCGTCGACATACCGTTGGGTGTATGTTTTGTGATCTTGTGCCTACCTGATCTGACAACAAGGGTGTAGGTGCGTGTGGGAACTTTGGTGCACCCCTGCAGGGTTAAATCTTTTCGAGAAGCTGTGTCCGCGGTTATGGACAACTTGGAGCACAGTTCTCGATCATAGACAACTATAACTAAAGTTTACTGTTATAATTTGACTTGTATCCGATATGACTAGTAATCAGCTCCACTACAATGGAATGGCTAAATAAAAGTGACAACAACTGCTGGGTTTTGGGATACCTCATGCTAATTGTATCTGACTAGTAAGTGTTGCAACTACAACGGAATGGTTAACTAAAAGTGCCCACTGCTTATTATATCAGGGTGACTATCTATACCTGACTAGTAATTGCTACAACGATAACTGAATGAATAAAACTGCCAACGATGTGAGTTCCTCGGTTGACTTCCTCGGTTGGTATCGAGGGGGAATACCAGGATGGGTATGTTTGGAGTTAGAATCAGGCTGGATCCGAGTAGGTCTTTCTTATCCCTATCTGATAGCCGCCAGTTGTATTGACTCTCTATAGGTTGTTTAGTGCATGCTGCGCTGCCGCTTCAGTCCACCAAACCTATGTAGGCGAGGACCGCCGAATTCTAGTCTCGCCGTGTACTGGCCTCAGTACTGACCGTTCTCTTTTTCCTTTGCCCTTTGTCGGCACCCCTTTTGTTTCAGCAGGTTTTGAGATCGACGTCGTTAGCAGGGTTACCCTTCCGGCTTGGCCTGGGCAGGGTTATGGACGCCATTGGTTTTACTTCAGGGCTCTTAGCCCCATTTGCATCTTGTCCGTAGTTGGACGTTGTATCGTTTCAAAGTGATTTGGATCTTTGTATTGTATATCTGTATTCTTGACTCGTTGAGTCGTTGCTGTATATATGTTTTGTGGGTTCCATCGAGGACTATTGTGTAATGATATTACTTCGTTTTCCACCTGCACGAAAGTGCCTGGTGGGCACCTTTGAATCGTTTCTATGCGGGTTTGGCGGGAAGCGCTAAAACTTGCATAGGGCTGATTCTGAGGGTGTTACAGAGTGGTATCAGAGCTCAGCAGTTACGATACCCCACTGGTCCAGCCTATAGGATAACCTAGCTAACGGATGTTGTAGAGTGTCAAAACTATTTTCGAAAAATCAGTTGGATAGATCTGATTAGGTCTGCTTTTACTCCTCATCTCTTTTCTATTCTTCTCTTACCTCGACGTGTTTTGAATCTGCTCTCTTATCTTTTCTTCGAGTCTAGGAATTCTCGTGGTTGGGTTTCCGTCGTACCTTCAGGATTTCACTCCCCTCCTCTTGTAACGGTGCTTCGACATCCGACCTTCACGCTATCTGATGAATCTTTCATCTGTTGTACCTTTCAGTGGACCGAAAATTCACTAAAAATTTTCTTTCTATCCTCCGAAGTTTTTCGATACGACGAAGTCATCTACATCAGATCTGATGAGAATCTCCATTCCTCCTTTGATTTCGAACCTCGCTTGTCGAGATCTTCAGTCTAAATCCGAGAATGGGTTGCGTGATTTTCTACTGCATGTGCGAAGTAATAGTTTGGGTGCGTGATGGATTGGCCCCCATGCCGACTACTCAATCTATTCTCTCTTGTACATTGAAGTGGATTAAAGTGCACCTTTTCTCTCCTTCTGTCAAAGTCAGAGGTGCCCTTATCTTCTGATGCCTCTATTTTCGTCTTTTGTTTATCCGGAGTACTCCCTCGACGCACATGATCAACGACCGCTCGTTGGTGGTGTCGCCGATTTCAAGATGGAGAAATAATCTTTGTTAGTGGTGTCGCGAAGATCTACATTAAGCGAGAAGATTCAGACCGCCGGCCTTCCTCCCCGTACCATGAGGCGGATCTCGAGGGCGAGATCCATTGTTAGTGGTGTCGAACTGTAGCACCCCGGGTAAAACCACTACTAGAAAATCACTGCATTTACATCTATGCATTATCATGATATCCGCATGCATGTTTTAACCTAAAACTATTTTCAGAAATCCCCTCTTTGTTTTCTAGATATTCCTCATCTTCATTGCAAACGTAAAACCTCGATCCACCCGGATCTTTATTCGTCTAAGCTATTTTACAAAAGATATTTAAAATTAAATAAAGATATTAAAAATATTTTATTATCGGGGGAGGCAGCCGGCCAGGCCCAAGGGCCCAGCCAGCTAGCCTACTACCCCAAACCCTAGCTTCCTAGACCCACCCCCTCACCTCTTAGTCCCTCACACGCCGCCAACCACCTGCCGATCGAACCCACGCTCCCCCTCTCCCCGATCCCAGCCCCACCTCTCTCTCACGCATGCCCCTGGTCCCACCACTCCCTGGCCGCACACACCCACCCCCGACCCGCTCTTCTCTCTGTTGGCCCGCCCCCGAACCGCTTCCCCTCCGCCTGCGACACCCTCCCCTTGCAGAGCTCCTGCCGCCGCCGCCCTACAGGCCCTCGCCGGCCTTCCCTCACCCTTCCTCTCGCTCCCCACCTCCCAGCGCCGAAGACCCCCTCCTGCGGCCCAGCCCCCCCGATCTCCACCGCCCACCCTCCTTCCGCAGCGGCCCCGACCAAGCTCTGCTTCTGGCCGCGACCTCTGCCACCAGCGCAGGACAGCGCCGCCATCCAGGCCCTCACCGCTCCGGCTACCTCTGCAGCGCGCCACCGCCTCCTCTCTCTCGTTCTCACCGGCCCCCGCCCAGGCATGACCTCCATGTCTGCCATCGCCTCCTGCGCCCTCCTCTGCAACCCTGGCACCGCCGCGCCGCCCGGAATCCCTGGCGCCGTCGCCCGAACACTCGCGTCCCGCTTCCCCGTCGCTCGCCTCCGACCCCGTGCGCCTCTGCCCTGCGCCTCCTCTCTGCGCGGCACAACCCCTCCTATCTGTCACGACGTCGCCCTTCCCCCTGAAGCCCCTGAGCCGTCGCCCAGCTCGGTGCCGCGAGCTCTGCCCGTGGTCTCTTCGGCCTCCCTCACCATGTCGCTGTCAGCGCCGCCTGCCCGCTCTGGCCTTCTTCTGCTTGTTCCCGCAGAGGCTCCTGGGCCAAATATTCTCGCCAAAACCCGGTGCTTCTCACGGGAAGTGCAGGTGTTTACACATGTTTGATTGTGTGGTTCTGGCTATGTCATTATTTCCTTGTTTGGGAGTTTTCCCCTGTCGGGCACCCTAGTGTTCTGCTAAATCCTTTGGCTGCAAGTGTGTGCTTGCAGTTTCTCAAGCTGAGGCCAAATTCTACCACACCGACCTCCTCAAAACCACACCTTCGCCAAGTTCCACCTCGACGATGAGTGGTCACCGACAATCGAAGCCGGGAATCCAAGTTCCATCTTGGACGACGTGATCGCTGACTTGGAACCGAAGACCGTACCAAACCGGAGGTGTTTGAAGAATCACCGACAAGCACTTCTTCACGGACCCGAGGATCCGAAGACCTCCTTCCCGGATTCGAAGACCGACCACGGATCCGATGCCCTGTCCCGGAGTCCGAAGCCCCTGAACCCAAGTTCGCCAAACCCCATGTGTGACCCCTATCCGAGACCCCTTATATTTTTATAATATATGATATTGATCTTGTTGCATATTAACTGAACATGTTTGCATACATATTGTGGGTGTCTGGGGGTATTTCGATGACTCACCTAATAATTAAATATGGGGTCATATGCAGACGATTCTAGTCTAATATTGGTCCCATTTAAATTTGTGTAGCGAACCGATGATATAATTTTGCCTTGTTAATACAACATTTAAATTGCGGGGTTTCTAAACAACATAAGTCACCTAATTAAATGTCGGGACCCCGGTTCCGCTTAATATGGCCTAATTGCATCGCACCTTTGCCATGTCATACATCATACATGCATCATGCCCGATCTTCTGCCGTAGTATTAAATAGTGCATCCGGTGTTTCTTCTAGTGCTTTGCTTCTTCACGGATTAGGCCGATGAGTTGATGCGAGAGTCGACCCGATCTTCGGATGAACCCTCGGCAATGTTTTCAGGCGAGCAATCTCTCCCTTTCTACCTATCTTACTTTTACAGTATTTATTCCCTCCTGTTGATCTATTGCTATCTGTGTTGCGATGCTCTAGTTTTCGTACCCGCGATATCCCTTGCAGCCTAATATTGCCTTGGACACATCCTATTACCTGTTGTTTGGTAGATAGTTGGACTTGCGCATCGTAGTCGCTTGCTCAAGTGCTGTTGCGTGTCGTCCAGTACCACAGCTGTTGGAAGGATGCCTTATGCTTTATGTTGGAGATGATCATGGCTTTAATTATTGTTTAATAACTAAAATTGAAAGTAGGTAAATGTAGAGGCACCGGTGGGTAATAGACAATATTTGGTTTTTAACCGCTCACTGGTGTCCCGTAGGACCCCGAGTTCTTGATACCTGTTTCGAGATCGAGCGCGCTAACCACAGGTGGGGTGTGTGGGCACCCCCATCGATTAGTACCTGATTTCAAAGTATTGTACTGGGGGCCACAAAGTAGTTTGGGGCTTTATTACTATCCTGTACTTATGCCATGCTTTACTGCTTTATTTACGATTGCGCGTGGAGCGCCTGTACTGTTTAGGTAAGCGGAGTGTTTTCGCGGTATCGACAAGCCCAGTCACACTTTCGGGTTCCCAGTCGTTTACAGCCATTGACGCAAACCCTGGGTCCGTCTCGGAGACCGGCCGACTTCGTTACGGGTAGCTTAGTGGGGTGGCCCCCTGTGCTTGCTTTGGGTCTGGGAAACGTCGTGTCCGAAACCCCGTCGACATACCGTTGGGTGTATGTTTTGTGATCTTGTACCTACCTGATCTGACAACAAGGGTGTAGGTGCGTGTGGGAACTTTGGTGCACCCCTGCAGGGTTAAATCTTTTCGAGAAGCTGTGTCCGCGGTTATGGACGACTTGGAGCACAGTTCTCGATCATAGACAACTATAACTAAAGTTTACTGTTATAATTTGACTTGTATCCGATATGACTAGTAATCAGCTCCACTACAATGGAATGGCTAAATAAAAGTGACAACAACTGCTGGGTTTTGGGATACCTCATGCTAATTGTATCTGACTAGTAAGTGTTGCAACTACAACGGAATGGTTAACTAAAAGTGCCCACTGCTTATTATATCAGGGTGACTATCTATACCTGACTAGTAATTGCTGCAACGATAACTGAATGAATAAAACTGCCAACGGTGTGAGTTCCTCGGTTGACTTCCTCGGTTGGTATCGAGGGGGAATACCAGGATGGGTATGTTTGGAGTTAGAATCAGGATGGATCCGAGTAGGTCTTTCTTATCCCTATCTGATAGCCGCCAGTTGTATTGAGTCTCTATAGGTTGTTTAGTGCATGCTGCGCTGCCGCTTCAGTCCACCATACCTATGTAGGCGAGGACCGCTGTAACTACCTCGGTGAATTACGCTCCTAGATACAAGCCTGGATGAGCGGCAGTGGTTGAAATAGTACGGTGGGGCCCCAAAAGCCACTCACGGGTAGACCTTTCGGCCGTCCCAACCACTTCCAACTCAACGGGACCTGTACGGGCGGCGTAATCGGCAGGCGAAGGGATCAAGTACATACACAAATGAGTATGTATGCAAGCCACCATACAAGAGTACATCAGAGCCACACCATCTAGAAAGAAAGGAAATATAGCAACGCCATACGGCAAGATTCAAATGACCTAGATAGAGATAATATGTTAGGATAATTCCTCATACATCACACATCAGAGTATCAAGCGGAAGCGGCAAAACAAAGTCCGAGTACGGATAAGAAGCAAATCGGCATAAGATGCCATAGAAATAAGCACATCCCGCCCACAGATCTCACGGATCCCCGTTCCCGGAATCTCTACACCGAACGATCGTTGCCCACATCATCAGCCTCTTCCACCCAGTATCCGTCCTGCGAGGGTACCTGTTCATCTGAACCAATAATTTATCGTGTGAGACCCTAAGGGTACTCAGCAAGTCTTAATGCCTCTAAAGGGGACACAACCTGGGGTGACGCAATTGCAGCAAAGATAAACCCTAGCAGTTCTATAGATACTCGCTAACCATCCGCCTAACCAAAGATAGACGGATGTCCGTTAATTAATGACAACAGTTATAACAGTAATTCATCAGATCCATCCTCCTCCTCGCTTACCAACGAGGAAGCGGACGAACGACCCCCCATCCGTTGGCAATTTTATTAACCATTCCATGAGTATTGCACTATTTACTAGTCATTTACTTAGTCACATTAAAGCGGTACTTTAGTTATGCTTGTCTATGGTCGAGAAACTGTGCTCCAAGTCGTCCATAACCGCGGACACGGCTTTCAAAAAGTTTTACCCTGCAGGGGTGCACAAATAGCAACACACACTCGATCAACCTCGGAAAAACCAAATCAGAACCCAACGAGGCCTTCACGACAAAGCAATCACAAGATTCAGAAATATTTCAGGGGGCCACCCCATTGAGTAGACCCGCAACGAAGCTAGCTGACTCCGAGACGGACTCAAGGTTTGCGTCAATGGCTGTAAACGACTGGGAACCCGAAAATGTGACTGGGCTTGTCGATACCGCAAAAACATTCCGCTTACCTAAACAGTACAGTGTGCTCCTCGCACAATCTTAAATAAAGCAGTAAACATGGCATAAGTACAGGATAGTAAATAAGACCTCAAACTAGTTTGTGGCCCCAAGAAATAAGACGGAATCAAGCTCTGGCTCAGGGGGGTCCCATAAGCCTCCCGGATGTGGATAGCGCGATAAATCAAGGAACAGGAATCAAGTACTCGGGGTCCTACGGGACACAAGTGAGCAGGAAAAACCAAATAGCAGATATTGCTCACCGGTGCCACTTTCATTAGTTATCCCATTACTACTCAGATTAAGTTGTTTAGGTACCTCGTTATCCAATAGACACTCACATACCCTACACATGCTGTTCTACGACTCGCATGGCTCAAACAACTCCTGTAGTAATGGCTCATGGGACGGAGGTACAAGCTTGGTGGGGTTTAAAAGTAAAGGCTATGCAATACTTGGGATTCAGTTTAATGCAATCGCGACTCAATGATGCAAGAATAAGATAGAGGCAATAGGTACTGTATGTATGCGAGCATGTGGTAGTGCTTGCCTGGCAACTCAGTTGAAGCGAGAGACGGATCTGGGTAGTGCTCCTGGTTCTCTTGATATATCCCCTACTCAGCGTCTATTCGGAAGAAGAACCAAACAAGCAAGGGCCAACATAAATAAAGTGCACAAGCATAGGAATAAAATGCATCAAGCAAACAATCATGCCATGATGAATGATGCACAAGTTGCATGGCAATAAAGTAGCATGGCATGGGTGAGGTGTCGAACACAAGAAGTAACATTTTTATGGGGTTTTGGTCCCATTTTATTGTCATAATAGTTGCTGTATACTTTATATTTATATGATGCATGCTGCAATTGAAGTCATGGATAGCATAAACATAAAGGTCTCGTCGAGCTGATCATTTTAGACATATCATTTGCTAAATTCGGAGTTATAAATCAAAAGTTATTAATTTATTAAGTTCCAGTGGCATTTGTTGTAATTTTACTCAACTTGGAATTTTAAAGTGTTCAAATAATATTTTGAATGGCATATTTGAATTCCTCACATTTTTCTGATTCAAAAACATATATTATTTGTATTATTTGAAATTATGAATTTAAATTTATTTTAAGTCAAAATAATTAAATAGGGTCAAAGTCAAAGGTTGACTAAATAAATTAATTCTGAAAATATTTGAATAAGGATTTGAATTATAATTCAAAAACTAAACATTTTTCATATAAGGTTTGAATTCAAATTCCAAACCATTAATAAGTTATGAATTTATTCAAATTTGAACAGATTTGAATTTGAACTGAATTGAATGGATTTGAAAATGTTTGAAAATTTGAATCAGCAAACTCCTGGACTTTTGATACACAGCAGATTCTACCCCAGAGAATGACAGGTGGGCCTCTTAGCTGACTGGGCAGACACACACACGCGCCAGACTTTCCTCACCGAGGCTCACTCTAGCCAGCGAGGCTGACAGGCGGGTCCAGGCACCAGCAGGCCCACACGCGTGCGCAGCCGCCCGGTGGCGACACGTGGGCGATCCAGGGACCGCGGGTGGAAAACAAGGGAAGCAGAGGACCCTTTTTGCAAAAAGCCCGCAGGCGCTGGTAGGTGGGGTCGCGGGGGCTGCGGTTTAGGCGGAAGAATCTATAGGGACCGAAACGCAAAACGCTCGTCGTCTGCTGCTGGGCGTGGTGCTGCGGCGTGGTTCTGGCCGGAGTTTCGGTCGACGATGGCGAAGCCATCACTGGTCTAAACAACACGACTCTAAAACGAAAAATGAAGAGGGGATCACGGCCTACAACATCGGTTCGGGGTGCTACCGCGGAGGAGGACCGCAGCGCGCGGGGCAGGGTGACGAACAGCGGCGGAGCGAGCTGCCGCGGATGCTGCTGTCGGCCAGGCGCGACGCGCGGCGCGCGCGCAGGGCGTTCGGCGGACGTCGGCGGCACTACGGTGAAGGGGAGGGCAAGGGAGCATGTCCAGGGGGTAGGAGGGCTCACCAGCGACTCGACGGCGGTGAGAGCTTGGCCGGAGAGGCTGCTGATCGGCGACGGGGCTGGGACCCTGGAACTCCTGGTACTCGCGGGCGCGGCGGCGGCGGGGCTACTCCGGCGGGTTCCTCGCGTCCTGGGCGATGTAGAGGAAGCAGACGGGAGACCCTGGGGCTCTGGCCTGCCTTGGCGTGCTTGGGAGCGAAGGAGGGCAGAGGGGGCGCAGCTAGGGTTTAGATGGCCGAGGGGTGATCATGGTGGAGAGGGAGAGAGGAAGGAGGATGGGGAGGGCCTGGGGCTTCCTGGGGGATCTGAGGGAGGCTAGAGGGCGAAGGGGGAAGGATAAGAACGAGAGGCAGGGGAGGTTGCGTGGGGGAGGGGAAGATGGGAGAGGGTGGCCTCGGTGTCACCTTTTTTCCTCCCTCACGTGAGCCAGGTCAGGGGCAGCTGGGTGGGGAGAGCTGGGCCAGGGCGAGGGTGGAGAGGGGGCTCGGGGTAGGCAGGTCTGGAGGGGCCCCTAGGGCAGGGAGAGAAGAGAGGGAGAGGGGGAAAGCTAGGGTTTAGCTAGAGGGGCTCAGGTTAGAATTAGGTGGGATATAAGGAGAGAGGGGGGTGGCTTAGAGTTTAGGTTTAGAGAGGGAAGGTTAGATGCTAGGGGGTCCTTTTGACAAGATCAAACCAAGCACCAACCAAACCCCAACAAGACCAAGACTAGAAAAAGGGAGGAAAGGTGATGATGGTAAGGATGGGTATGGTGATGAGGTTTTGGCATGATCAAACAAGACCAAGCCTAAGGGGTAGAGAGAGATGATCCATTTTAAAATCCAAATAAAATCAAATGTCAAGCTAAAGGGGTACTTGCATGGGCCATGCATAATTAATTAATACCATATTTATCTTTGTGAAAACAAGATTATTTACATGGCATTTTCTTATGCATTCCAAAGTGTGGAATAAGGCCCAAGCAAAAGAATTTAGAAAGAATTCCAAGTGGAGTACGAGGAGATGATCACATTGGATTATATTTGGGACTTGCTAGTGTGTATATGCCACTAGATATTTATTAAGCCCACAAAATATCCCAACATGATGATAACCCCAAAAGCAACACATATGGAAGCTAGGAAAAAGGGGTCCCACTCACAAGGCATGCAAAGGTGGCCATGTGGCTCTCATGTATCAATAATGTGAAAACAAAATGATGCCAAGATGAGAACATGTGGAAAAGAATTGGATCCATCCCAACCCACATGAGCTAGAAGTAAAACCCATAAATGCCAAGCTCATATTTAGTTGGATGGTGGAATTATAATGTGGTGAAAGAAAGGTGGTGGAGTTAATAAGAGATATGCCCCCAAATCAACTTGGGCATTTAACAATATATCAAGAACCAAATACAATATCAAGAGGCAACTACAATTAATAATGCACATGAGATAAGAACCAAACAAGAAGGGGTTTTATATGATGCTCAAATGCAAGGTGGCATGATGACATGAGCATGATAAGATGATGATGCAACAATTATATGTAGGAAGTGGTACTTTTATTATTAGAACAAGTAGCATTACAGGAGTTAGACAACTGGGATGCTACAACTCTCCCCCACTAAACAGGAATCTCGCCCCGAGATTCTAGGAAGAAGAAGAAGACACAAAGAGGGTAGGATAGTTGGCACGGAGTTCATCTTCACGCTCCCAAGTGGCTTCATCAACGGAATGGTGTGACCACTGCACCTTGCAGAACTTGATGGACTTGTTGCGAGTCCTTCTTTCTGCGGTCTCAAGGATTTTGGTGGGGTGTTCTTGATAAGACAGGTCTTCTTGGAGATCGATTAGCTCATGATCCACGGTCCTGCCGGGATCTTTGAAGCACTTCTTGAGCTGAGAGATGTGGAAAACATCATGAACCTTGAGTTTTTCCGGGAGCTCCAGGGCATAAGCAACTTCTCCTCTTCTACCACGAATCTTGAAAGGACCGATGTATCTAGGAGCCAGCTTCCCTTTGATACCAAAACGGTGTGTTCCTTTCATGGGAGTGACACGAAGGTACACGAGATCACCAGGGGCATACACCATGTCCGTGTGCTTCCTGTCATAGTTGCTCTTCTGACGACTTTGAGCAATCTTCAGGTTCTCAAGAATGATATGCACCTTCTCCTCCGCTTGAGTTACAATGTCAGGGCCAAACCAGATTCTTTCTCCTGCACCTGACCAACCAATCGGAGTTCTACACTTGCGACCATAGAGAGCCTCAAATGGTGCCATCTTCAGACTCTTCTGGAAGCTGTTGTTGTACGAGAATTCAGCATATGGAAGACATTCCTCCCACTTCATGCCAAAAGAGATGACGCAAGCACGAAGCATATCCTCCAGAATCTGATTGATCCTTTCAACTTGTCCTTGCGACTGAGGGTGGTAAGCAGTGCTGAAGTTCAACTTTGTCCCCAAAGCATTTTGGAAACTTTCCCAGAACTTGGAAGTGAAGATGCTCCCACGGTCTAAACTGATCTCAAGCGGAACCCCATACAGAGAGACAATTCTGTTGATATAGAGCTCAGCCAACTGAATTCCAGAAATTGTTTCCTTGACCGGGAAGAAATGAGCCACTTTAGAAAGCCTGTCGATGACAACAAAGATTGCATTGTTGCCCTTCTGCGACCTTGGAAAGCCAGTGATGAAGTCCATCTCTACTTTCTCCCATTTCCATTCCGGAGGTTTCAATGGCTGTAGAAGACCAAAAGGTTTCTGATGGACAGCTTTCACTCTGCGGCAAACGTCACACTCCGAGACATACTTGGCACAATATCGTTTCAAACCAGGCCACCAATACTGTGTTTTCAAGTCCATGTACATCTTTGTGCTGCCAGGGTGGATAGATAGAACAGAATCGTGCGCCTCCTTGAGAACTTGCTCTCTCAAACCCGGGTAGTTTGGAACAAACATCCGGTGGTCGAAGAAAAGCGTGCCTTGATCATCTACGTGGAAGGACTCATACTTCGGAAGCTGAAGCTGGGAGGTGATCTTTCTGGTGTGCGGATCACCACGCTGACGAAAACGAATCTTTTCTTCCAAGAGAGGGGTAGCCAGAAGGTTCAGGAGATGCCCTTGTTCCACAATTTCCAGGTTGAGTTGGCGGAATTCCTCGCACAAGAGAGGTTGCTGCTCTTCCATCATGAGGTTGTTGACATAAGCTTTGCGGCTGAGAGCATCGGCCATGACATTAGCTTTGCCCGGTGTGTAGTTGATGGTCAAATCAAAATCATTGATTGCTTCAATCCATCTCCTCTGCCGAAGGTTGAGATCAGGCTGTGTGAAGATATACTTCAAACTTTTGTGATCAGAAAAGATCTCACAACGGTTGCCAAGCAAGTAGTGCCTCCATAGCTTCAAAGCAAAGACAACTGCTGCGAGCTCGAGGTCATGTGTGGGATAGTTGATCTCATGCGTCTTCAACTGTCGAGAGGCATAAGCAACAACTTGTCTTTCTTGCATAAGGACCGCACCCAATCCTTGCAAAGAGGCGTCACAGAATATCTGGAACGGCTTGGATGTATCCGGAGGAACCAAGACTGGTGTGGAGGTGAGCTTCTCTTTGAGTGTCTCAAAGCTTTCTTGACATGCAGGAGTCCAAAGGTATTTCTTGCCTTTCTTGAGGAGATCGGTAAGAGGCTTCGCTATCTTCGAGAAGTTCTGAACGAAGCGACGGCAATAACTAGCCAAACCGAGGAAACTCCGCACTTCTTTGACATTAACAGGAGGAAGCCATTCAACAATTGTCTTTACCGTTTCCGGGTTTACTGCAATGCCCTTGGCAGAGATGACATGACCAAGATAGGTTACTTCCGGCAGCCAAAACTCACACTTTGAGAACTTTGCATACAAGCGGTTCTCGCGAAGCTTGTTTAGGACACAACGAAGGTGTTCTTCATGCTCTTCCTTGGACTTAGAATAGACCAGGATGTCATCCAGATAGACCACAACGAACTTATCCAGGTACTCCATGAAGACCGAGTTCATAAGCCTCGAGAAGGTAGCAGGTGCGTTGGTGAGACCGAAAGACATCACCGTGTACTCATACAGGCCATAGCGGGTGGTGAAAGCTGTTTTAGGCACATCTTCCTTGCGAATCTTGATTTGGTGATAACCACTTCTCAAGTCAAGCTTAGAGAATACCACAGCTCCAGCTAGCTAGTCAAAGAGATCATTAATCCGTGGAAGGGGATATTTGTTCTTGATGGTTTTAGCATTGAGAGCCCGATAGTCAACACAAAGTCTATCAGTTCTGTCACGCTTCTTCACAAAGATTGTTGGGATACCCCAAGAAGAAGTATCGTGTTGAATGAAACCCAACTTCTCTTGTTCATCAAACTGTCGTTTGAGTTCAGCCAACTCAGAAGGACCCATTTTATAAGGCCGCTTGGAGATAGGAGCCGTTCCAGGTTCAAGCTCAATTACGAACTCAACCTCACGATCCGGAGGCATACCCGGCAACTCTTCAGGAAAAACATCCGGAAACTCACAGACCACTGGGACTCTCTGAATAGCTTCCATAGCATCAACATTCAGAGCCGCCAAAGAGAAAAGCTGGGCAGCAGGCGTCAGACTTGGAGAAAAGACTATATGGCCTTCAGGAATCTTCAGAGAAACTGAGCGTTCAGCACAATCAATCACAGCTGCATTTGCCGTCAACCAATCCATGCCCAAGATGACATCAATGTCAGAATTGCCCAGAACAATTAAAGAAGCCGAGAACGAAGAGCCACCAATCTCAACTTGATTGCCATGGCTGACTTTAGAAGCTACCATATTTGTTCCAGGAGAAAGGACCATTAACTTCTTAAGGAGAGGATCCATTGCTAACTCATTCTCATTTGCAAACTTGTGAGAAACAAAAGAATGCGATGCACCAGAATCAAACAAAACTCGTGCAGGGACTGAGTTAACGGAAAGCATACCCATCACAACTCCAGGTGCATGCTCAGCTTGAGCGGCGTTGACACAATTGGCACGAGCAACCGTAGACCCGGGCTTAGTGTTGATGTTGAGAGCCCGAGGTGGTGGTGCACGAACCATAGGAGAGCTTGCTGCAGATCTTGGCGGGGGTGGAGGAAGAGCTTTGTTCTTCAACGGACAGTTCCAGTTCAGATGACCAGGATCTCCACACGTGAAGCAGGCACCAGGTGGACGTGGAGCAACGTGGCCAGGGACTCCGCCAGGCGCTCCCGGGTAGTGGTTGTTGTAGCCCCTGGGAGCCGCAGTGGTGAAGTTTGGTGGCCTTGACGCGTAACTTGCAGGTCTTGGTGGAGCCGGGAGCGACGGTGGGGTGTTAGGAACCCAGACACGCCGCTTAGAAGGAGCTGCCATAACTGCAAAGCTTGATGCATCCCTGTTGTGTTTCTTGGACTCCTCAAACACTTGCCTGCTTGCTTCCTCTTGCAGGGCTGTGTGCTGTAGTTCCAGGAAAGATGCCGGCCTTGCATGTGTGATTGCATACTTGATCGATGCATTGAGCCCTTGCCTGAACCTCTTCTGCTTCTTCTTGTCATCAGATACCTCATCGCCACCATAACGAGAGAGATTCATGAAGTTCCTGATGTAGGTGTTGACGTTATCATTTCCTTGCTTCAGGTTGAGAAAAGCTTCCTTCATCCTTTCCATCACAATCTCTGAGAGAAACTGCTCTTTGAAAGCTGCAGTGAACCTTTCCCAAGTAGGCTGAAAACCAGTGCAGCTTGCCTTCAAGTAATTTTCCCACCAGAGAGCTGCATCTCCCTTCAGAAGGTGAGTAGCACACTTGACCCACTCCTGCTCCGGAACATCAGCAGTCTCGAGCAACCTTGACATCTCGCGCAGCCAATCATCCGCGTCCAGTGGTCGATCAGAAACATCAAACTGACGAGGGTTGAATTTCAGGAAGCTCTTGATGTCTCCTCGCTTGGGAGGTGGAGGGAGTGGAGCAAACTCATTTCTCCTGACGCTTTCTTCCAAGCGCTGCTGGTTCTGCTGCATTGCTGCCAAGGCATTGGCTATGTTTGACAACGCGGCCCCAAGTTCCGGTGGTATGTCCTCATCTGAACGGCGTGGTGGAGCCATCCTGAGATTGATATAAAACACAAGTCAGTACTATAATGGAGAATGATAATAATCCAAAATAGTACCAAGATGGAATTAACCAAGATTAAAGGATACAAATTACTAAGATGATATTAAAATATCAACAAAGTTCAAAGCACCTAGAAGATATTAAGCATATCGCACACGACTGAAAAGGAGTGTGGTACACAAATATATCAAAGAAAATTTTTTCCACAAATTTCGGCATTAAAATACCAATAGATGCGCAAAATTACTTAACGAATCAAGATTAGTGACTCTACCGATTCAATATACAAAAGCGAATGATAAGAGTAGTGGTATGGTCGCGACTCCATCCCGCACTCAAATCATTACTCCGCACATGAACAAGTGGAACACATATCCTAACCCCTTCTTCTCACGACAAACCTAAAGATTGGTAACTACGGAAACGAACACCCCAAACAAGATAGCGTCGGATACAAAGAGTAAGACAGATTGCGTCGGTTTGCAAAAGCCTGTCGGTATGGAATGTACCAACAGTTGATAACCAAAGGCTGATTAGATAACAACTTGGATGCAACAGATAGACAAAGGATTACACACACACACACCCTATGGTACTACGGAAACCCAGAACACGTGAATCCTAGTTTGAATTTTTAAGAAGACGATTGAAAACGTTGCACTTCCTCACCAGAAAAGGGTGGGTGGGTGGGTAAGAAGAAAAGTGGAAGCAGTCCTACTCTCGCGTTTTGTTTTTCCCTAGTATACATAACTACCAAAATACTTGCTAGACTGACAACGACCGTTTGGCTGAGACCCTGAAGGTCGGGATGGCTCTGATACCAATTGTAACTACCTCGGTGAATTACGCTCCTAGATACAAGCCTGGATGAGCGGTAGTGGTTGAAATAGTACGGTGGGGCCCCAAAAGCCACTCACGGGTAGACCTTTCGGCCGTCCCAACCACTTCCAACTCAACGGGACCTGTACGGGCGGCGTAATCGGCAGGCGAAGGGATCAACTACATACACAAATGAGTATGTATGCAAGCCACCATACAAGAGTACATCAGAGCCACACCATCTAGAAAGAAAGGAAATATAGCAACGCCATACGGCAAGATTCAAATGACCTAGATAGAGATAATATGTTAGGATAATTCCTCATACATCACACATCAGAGTATCAAGCGGAAGCGGCAAAACAAAGTCCGAGTACGGATAAGAAGCAAATCGGCATAAGATGCCATAGAAATAAGCACATCCCGCCCACAGATCTCACGGATCCCCGTTCCCGGAATCTCTACACCGAACGATCGTTGCCCACATCATCAGCCTCTTCCACCCAGTATCCGTCCTGCGAGGGTACCTGTTCATCTGAACCAATAATTTATCGTGTGAGACCCTAAGGGTACTCAGCAAGTCTTAATGCCTCTAAAGGGGACACAACCTGGGGTGACGCAATTGCAGCAAAGATAAACCCTAGCAGTTCTATAGATACTCGCTAACCATCCGCCTAACCAAAGATAGACGGATGTCCGTTAATTAATGACAACAGTTATAACAGTAATTCATCAGATCCATCCTCCTCCTCGCTTACCAACGAGGAAGCGGACGAACGACCCCCCATCCGTTGGCAATTTTATTAACCATTCCATGAGTATTGCACTATTTACTAGTCATTTACTTAGTCAGATTAAAGCGGTACTTTAGTTATGCTTGTCTATGGTCGAGAAACTGTGCTCCAAGTCGTCCATAACCGCGGACACGGCTTTCAGAAAGTTTTACCCTGTAGGGGTGCACAAATAGCAACACACACTCGATCAACCTCGGAAAAACCAAATCAGAACCCAACGAGGCCTTCACGACAAAGCAATCACAAGATTCAGAAATATTTCAGGGGGCCACCCCATTGAGTAGACCCGCAACGAAGCTAGCTGACTCCGAGACGGACTCAAGGTTTGCGTCAATGGCTGTAAACGACTGGGAACCCGAAAATGTGACTGGGCTTGTCGATACCGCGAAAACATTCCGCTTACCTAAACAGTACAGTGTGCTCCTCGCACAATCTTAAATAAAGCAGTAAACATGGCATAAGTACAGGATAGTAAATAAGACCTCAAACTAGTTTGTGGCCCCAAGAAATAAGACGGAATCAAGCTCTGGCTCAGGGGGGTCCCATAAGACTCCCGGATGTGGATAGCGCGATAAATCAAGGAACAGGAATCAAGTACTCGGGGTCCTACGGGACACAAGTGAGCAGGAAAAACCAAATAGCAGATATTGCTCACCGGTGCCACTTTCATTAGTTATCCCATTACTACTCAGATTAAGTTGTTTAGGTACCTCGTTATCCAACAGACACTCACATACCCTACACATGCTGTTCTACGACTCGCATGGCTCAAACAACTCCAGTAGTAATGGCTAATGGGACGGAGGTACAAGCTTGGTGGGGTTTAAAGGTAAAGGCTATGCAATACTTGGGATTCAGTTTAATGCAATCGCGACTCAATGATGCAAGAATAAGATAGAGGCAATAGGTACTGTATGTATGCGAGCATGTGGTAGTGCTTGCCTGGCAACTCAGTTGAAGCGAGAGACGGATCTGGGTAGTGCTCCTGGTTCTCTTGATATATCCCCTGCTGAGCGTCTATTCGGAAGAAGAACCAAACAAGCAAGGGCCAACATAAATAAAGTGCACAAGCATAGGAATAAAATGCATCAAGCAAACAATCATGCCATGATGAATGATGCACAAGTTGCATGGCAATAAAGTAGCATGGCATGGGTGAGGTGTCGAACACAAGAAGTAACATTTTTATGGGGTTTTGGTCCCATTTTATTGTCATAATAGTTGCCGTATACTTTATATTTATATGATGCATGCTGCAATTGAAGTCATGGATAGCATAAACAGAAAGGTCTCGTCGAGCTGATCATTTTAGACATATCATTTGCTAAATTCGGAGTTATAAATCAAAAGTTATTAATTTATTAAGTTCCAGTGGCATTTGTTGTAATTTTACTCAACTTGGAATTTTAAAGTGTTCAAATAATATTTTGAATGGCATATTTGAATTCCTCACATTTTTCTGATTCAAAAACATATATTATTTGTATTATTTGAAATTATGAATTTAAATTTATTTTAAGTCAAAATAATTAAATAGGGTCAAAGTCAAAGGTTGACTAAATAAATTAATTCTGAAAATATTTGAATAAGGATTTGAATTATAATTCAAAAACTAAACATTTTTCATATAAGGTTTGAATTCAAATTCCAAACCATTAATAAGTTATGAATTTATTCAAATTTGAACAGATTTGAATTTGAACTGAATTGAATGGATTTGAAAATGTTTGAAAATTTGAATCAGCAAACTCCTGGACTTTTGATACACAGCAGATTCTACCCCAGAGAATGACAGGTGGGCCTCTTAGCTGACTGGGCAGACACACACACGCGCCAGACTTTCCTCACCGAGGCTCACTCTAGCCAGCGAGGCTGACAGGCGGGTCCAGGCACCAGCAGGCCCACACGCGTGCGCAGCCGCCCGGTGGCGACACGTGGGAGATCCAGGGACCGCGGGTGGAAAACAAGGGAAGCAGAGGACCCTTTTTGCAAAAAGCCCGCAGGCGCTGGTAGGTGGGGTCGCGGGGGCTGCGGTTTAGGCGGAAGAATCTATAGGGACCGAAACGCAAAACGCTCGTCGGCTGCTGCTGGGCGCGGTGCTGCGGCGTGGTTCTGGCCGGAGTTTCGGTCGACGATGGCGAAGCCGTCGCTGGTCTAAACAACACGACTCTAAAACGAAAAATGAAGAGGGGATCACGGCCTACAACATCGGTTCGGGGTGCTACCGCGGAGGAGGACCGCAGCGCGCGGGGCAGGGCGACGAACAGCGGCGGAGCGAGCTGCCGCGGATGCTGCTGTCGGCCAGGCGCGACGCGCGGCGCGCGCGCAGGGCGTTCGGCGGACGGCGGCGGCACTACGGTGAAGGGGAGGGCAAGGGAGCATGTCCAGGGGGTAGGAGGGCTCACCAGCGACTCGACGGCGGTGAGAGCTTGGCCGGAGAGGCTGCTGATCGGCGACGGGGCTGGGACCCTGGAACTCCTGGTACTCGCGGGCGCGGCGGCGGCGGGGCTACTCCGGCGGGTTCCTCGCGTCCTGGGCGATGTAGAGGAAGCAGACGGGGGACCCTGGGGCTCTGGCCTGCCTTGGCGTGCTTGGGAGCGAAGGAGGGCAGAGGGGGCGCAGCTAGGGTTTAGATGGCCGAGGGGTGATCATGGTGGAGAGGGAGAGAGGAAGGAGGATGGGGAGGGCCTGGGGCTTCCTGGGGGATCTGAGGGAGGCGAGAGGGCGAAGGGGGAAGGATAAGAACGAGAGGCAGGGGAGGTTGCGTGGGGGAGGGGAAGATGGGAGAGGGTGGCCTCGGTGTCACCTTTTTTCCTCCCTCACGTGAGCCAGGTCAGGGGCAGCTGGGTGGGGAGAGCTGGGCCAGGGCGAGGGTGGAGAGGGGGCTCGGGGTAGGCAGGTCTGGAGGGGCCCCTAGGGCAGGGAGAGAAGAGAGGGAGAGGGGGAAAGCTAGGGTTTAGCTAGAGGGGCTCGGGTTAGAATTAGGTGGGATATAAGGAGAGAGGGGGGTGGCTTAGAGTTTAGGTTTAGAGAGGGAAGGTTAGATGCTAGGGGGTCCTTTTGACAAGATCAAACCAAGCACCAACCAAACCCCAACAAGACCAAGACTAGAAAAAGGGAGGAAAGGTGATGATGGTAAGGATGGGTATGGTGATGAGGTTTTGGCATGATCAAACAAGACCAAGCCTAAGGGGTAGAGAGAGATGATCCATTTTAAAATCCAAATAAAATCAAATGTCAAGCTAAAGGGGTACTTGCATGGGCCATGCATAATTAATTAATACCATATTTATCTTTGTGAAAACAAGATTATTTACATGGCATTTTCTTATGCATTCCAAAGTGTGGAATAAGGCCCAAGCAAAAGAATTTAGAAAGAATTCCAAGTGGAGTATGAGGAGATGATCACATTGGATTATATTTGGGACTTGCTAGTGTGTATATGCCACTAGATATTTATTAAGCCCACAAAATATCCCAACATGATGATAACCCCAAAAGCAACACATATGGAAGCTAGGAAAAAGGGGTCCCACTCACAAGGCATGCAAAGGTGGCCATGTGGCTCTCATGTATCAATAATGTGAAAACAAAATGATGCCAAGATGAGAACATGTGGAAAAGAATTGGATCCATCCCAACCCACATGAGCTAGAAGTAAAACCCATTAATGCCAAGCTCATATTTAGTTGGATGGTGGAATTATAATGTGGTGAAAGAAAGGTGGTGGAGTTAATAAGAGATATGCCCCCAAATCAACTTGGGCATTTAACAATATATCAAGAACCAAATACAATATCAAGAGGCAACTACAATTAATAATGCACATGAGATAAGAACCAAACAAGAAGGGGTTTTATATGATGCTCAAATGCAAGGTGGCATGATGACATGAGCATGATAAGATGATGATGCAACAATTATATGTAGGAAGTGGTACTTTTATTATTAGAACAAGTAGCATTATAGGAGTTAGACAACTGGGATGCTACAACCGCCGAATTCTAGTCTCGCCGTGTACTGGCCTCAGTACTGACTGTTCTCTTTTTCCTTTGCCCTTTGTCGGCACCCCTTTTGTTTCAGCAGGTTTTGAGATCGACGTCGTTAGCAGGGTTACCCTTCCGGCTTGGCCTGGGCAGGGTTATGGACGCCATTGGTTTTACTTCAGGGCTCTTAGCCCCATTTGCATCTTGTCCATAGTTGGACGTTGTATCGTTTCAAAGTGATTTGGATCTTTGTATTGTATATCTGTATTCTTGACTCGTTGAGTCGTTGCTGTATATATGTTTTGTGGGTTCCATCGAGGACTATTGTGTAATGATATTACTTCGTTTTCCACCCGCACGAAAGTGCCTGGTGGGCACCTTTGAATCGTTTCTATGCGGGTTTGGCGGGAAGCGCTAAAACTTGCATAGGGCTGATTCTGAGGGTGTTACATGGTCCCACCACATTCCGCCTCATCGCCTGGCGGGATGCCCTTTCCGCCACGAAAATCGGGCGAGATGTTATCTCCACCAATCCCTGTGGCGGGAGGAGACATGAGTCACTTAGCTGACATTCCGCCAGGGTATTTTTGCCAATTTTATTTGGTCGGGGGTATTTTTAGCCATAACAATGTACAGAGGGGTACATTTTAAAAAAAATCGATTCCAATGAGGTTGATTACTCGTGCTTATTCTGTTTCCACGCCTCCGCCACACGACCGAACATGGCTATATTTTCAAGATCTCCCGAATACCGGCGTTTCACGAAGCCACCGGAATACCACATCAGTGTTGTTCCAAGTCACCAACCACCGAATCGGAACGCCAAGAATGCCTTCATGGACATCCGAAGACCCCGATGGCCAAGACCGAGCTGAACCTCTCGGACGCCAAGTTCTCCGACCCGGTGACCCGAAGACGCGAGACACCGAGTGCGCCAACACGGATCCTATGATCGAAGGTCTCCTACACGGACGCCAAGTGTAAGACCCCACCTTTATAAAGGTAAAGGTCCCTGTGATTGCAATGCTAGCCCCTGGATCAAATGCTAGCATCCACAGTTTAAGATGAAGTGCACAGAAACAAAGGTCATTATTACATCGTCATTCCAGAGATAACATAGTCTTTTACAACTCCATAGCCATAGGCTAGTACAAGAGTTTAACTTAACAATATAAATAAAAGTCTTCATCTTCATGTGCCACAGGCAAGCATGTTGATTGTAGACTCATAACCCTAATCCTCATCAGAGTAACCTGCAACATCACAACTTACGGCCATAGTGGGTCAATACATTGGAATAGTATTGGCAAGTGATACCTTAGTAGAATAATAGTATCTAGCTTTTATATGAATTTGGCTAAGTGCAGCTTAGGCTTGCTTTGCTCAAAATAGGTTTTACCTATCAGTTGAAAACACTAAGTTTTTGTTTAACAAAACTCCCAAGGAAACACCAATAGACATTGGTGAACCTTCACCCTTGTTCAACCACAAGTTTAAACTTAGAAATTGGGATGAGGAGATTCTTGATAGCTTCCATGTCTTGATGCTCAAATTGTCCTTTTCCGGGGACACGGCTAAGTACTTAGTTTCTTCCTTCTGCAGAGGTGGTGCACTTTCCCCACAAGACTTGATTTTCACCAAGACAGGACCTTTCAGAAGCCTTTCCTTAGACCAAATGGAAACGTTCCAAAACCTATCACCCACTATCGCCAACTGTCCAAATGGCTAAGTTATTGCAACCTATATGATCCAGGCAGAGCCCATAATGCCATGTGGTTGCACTAGAAGCTTCTTAACATATGGCATCTCAAATCCCTTTGTTCCTGGGTGGCATTCCACAAGTGTGATACACAAGGTAAACCATTGAAATGGGCCTTGTGTAACCACTCAACATAACCCAATCCACCATTCCACCCAGGTGTTTCATTCACTTAGTTGTTTTATTAAGCAAAAACATAAGTCAATGACTTAGAAATATTTTTCCATAGCATGTGTATATCATCCACCCTTGGTTGCTACTAGTTAGGCTAAGCATGGAAATAGCAAGTATCTTAACTTAGAGAAAATTCTAACAATTCTACAACTACTAGGATTTCCCAAGCATAGCATATAGCTACTTAGCAAAAATTATCATGCAAGCCCCACCACTTGCCTTGGTAGTTGGGGGAGTAACAACAATACTCACAGTCACAATCACCACTAGCACCAAAATCTACACATAAAATGATAGCACCAAATTCACATATCAAAATAAACAAGCAAAAATATATGAATGCATGCAAATGACATGTGATGATTTTTCTAAATCAAACAAGTCAAGTGAAACAGTACTGAATCAATAACAAAACAATTATACACTAAATAAACTTAATTTGCCCTTTAAAACATTTTCCAAATAATTTTAATACACAAAATATGCCTACAAATGTCTCTGCATAAAATTCCATTTTAACAGAAACAAAATACCAAACTAAGCCCATAGATGTGTATGATTTCTTTTTGTTATTCCAATGGTATATTATTTGTATTTTTTGGATAAACAGATCAAAAGTTATTGAATTTACAAGTTTGAATATCTAATAGATTCAAAAACAGAATTTAAATCTAAAAGTCTGGTTGGCCCGTACCGGTTCGACCGGATCGATCAACGTGGGCCGTTGGATTTAAGTGACAGTGCACAGCCAGATCTGCTCGTACCGGTTCGTTTAAGTGATCTAATCTGAAACGTTAGATCTAGATCGAACGCTGCTGAGCGCACGACCAAAGATGGGCGACGCTAGCGACGGCGATGCGGCGGCGGCGCTACTGGCGGTGGTGGAACGGCAATTCTAGCGAGGTCTAGTGGTGGTAATGATGCTTACCAGACTCGCACGTGCACGAGGGAGCTCAACGTGGTCGTGGTTGGGCAGGGGGCGTGCTGTAGCGGGGCCTAGAGCTCGTCGGAGTTGCTGGCGGCGTCGGGTCCTTGCAGACGAGGTCGTTTCCGAGGCTCTGGATTGTCGTAGCTCAAGCCAGTGGTATCAGTATCTGCGCAAGGACAAGGCGAACCAGGTCGTATGCAAGCGAGGTCAAGTGTCGCTCAGTAATTACCGTAATCGATCGCCGGAGTTGAGCGGCGGCTCTGTCGCTTGCAGGCGTGAACGGGGATGGCGGCCTGGGTCATGCGCGGACAAACTATTGATGTCAGAGGATGCACAAGGTCACAAGGAACACGCTCGTATGAACCAGAAGGACAGGGGCGGTCAGGCTCACCGGAATTTCGTCGCCGGAGTTCGTTGGCACTGCGGCGGTGTAAGAGAAATTGTGGGAAGCCTGGTGGCGGAGCGAGCGAGTTGAGTGAGGGGAAATGAGCGGCGTGGGGAGGTGGTTATGTAGCCAGAGCGGGGACGAGAATCACGCGTTGCATCAATGGGATTTAAGCGGAGATTAAACACGGCGTCACGGTGATGAGGTAACGGCGGAGCGGGTCGTCGCGCGGTGATTGAGGACGATGATGACAGGGCAGGTGGGTCCAAGGCGTCAGCGAGTGGGTGTGCGCGGGTCGAGTGAGAAACAGAGGGAGAGGGGAAAACCCAGGTGGGCTGCTTCTGCTACTGGGCCGAATAAGTGGCACCGGCCCTTTCCATTTTCTTTTATTCTTTTCCATTTCTATTTTTATTTTCTGAAATCATTTTCAAATGCTTTTCATATGGGTTTGAATTCAAACTTGTTCTGAATTTTGTAAAGTGGACCATACACATATTTGGCTACAGAACAATGTTGTTCACTCAAAAATACATTGGCCCATTGAATTTTAGAAATAAACCATGCTTTAATTATTTATTTATAATAGGCATATGAATGGTTTTGAATTCATATTTTGTTTTGAAAATTTTGACCAAGCTTTGGAAATATCAATCAAACCTATGTTCAAATCTTTTCTGGTTAAAACAAATATTCTCATAATAGAGAGTAGCAATAAGGCCATTGCCTTGCTTACATAAAATAATAAACAACAAATGCTTCTGTTTTTGAAATCTCATTTGAAAATGATCCTAAAATTATTATGAATGCATGAATGATATGCAAACTTTGAAATCATGATTTTTGGGATGTTACACCAAGATCGCCACCTGGAGATCGATCCCTCGAACTCTCAGAACCCCAAGATCGTCGGAACCCTATGACCCTGACCCAAGCCCTATTTTATAAATTTCCATACATATATTGCATCTTAATTGAACATTCTTGCATACATAATGTTGTGGTTTGGGGGGCATTATGACAATTCATCTTATAATTAAATATGGAGACCATATGCAGGCTTTTCTAGTCTTATCTTGGCTCTATTTAAATATGTTTAACGAACCGGTGGAATATTTTGACTTGTTAAGACAACACTTAAGTTGTGGGGTATCTAAATAACATAAACATATTAATTAATTGTCAGGACCCTAGTTTCGCTTAATATTTCCTAATTGCATCTTATATTTGCCATGTCATACATCATACATGCATCATGTCGTAGTATTAAATAGTATATCCGGTGTTTCTTCTAGTGTTTGCTTATTCATGTACTAGGCCGGTGAGTTGATGCGAGTGTCGACCCGATCTTCGGATGAACCTTCGGCATTGTTTTCAGGCGAGCATTTTCCCCTTTCTACCTGTTTTATTTTTATAGTCTTTATTTCCTCATGTTGATCTATTGTTATCTATGTTGTGATGCTCTAGTTTTCGTACCCGTGATATCCCTTGTAACCTCTATATTATCTTGGACACATCCTATTACCTGTTGTTTGGTACATAGTTGGCATTGCGTGTCGCAGTCGATTGCTTAGGTGATGCCTAGTGTCGTCAAGTACCACCGTTGTGGGAAGGTTGCCATATGCTTTATGTTGGAGATGATCATGACTTTAATTACAATTTATATTAAAATGCTGGGAATAGTTATAACTAATGCAGAGGCACCGGTGGGCAATAGATGTTACTTGTTTTTTAACCGCTCACTGGTGTCACGTAGGACCCCGAGTAATTGATACCTGTTCCTTGACTATTCCCACTATCCGCATGTGGGACCATGAATCCCCTTATCGAGAGCTTGAATCATATCTTATTTCTTGGGGCCACAAACTAGTTTGTGGTTTTATTACTATCATGTACTTATGTCATGCTTATGCCATGTTTATTGCTTTATTTACTATTGTTTCTCATGGAGAGCGTTTACTAATGTACTGTTTAGGTAAGTGGAATGTTTCCGTGGTATCGATAAGCCTAGTCACACTTTCGGGTTCCCAGTCATTTACAACCATTGGCACAAACCTCCGGGTCCTTCTCGGAGTTGGCCAATTTCGTCGCGGGTAGCTTAGTGTGGTCCCTCCTAAAATATTATATTAATCTTGTGATTGCTTTATCGTGATACCTCATTGGGTTTTCATTTGGTTTTTGCGAGATTGATCGTGCATGTGTTGCTATTTGTGCCCCCTGCAGGGTAAAACTTTCTGAAAGCCGTGTCCACGGTTATGGACGACTTGGAGCACAGTATCTCGATCATAGATAACTATAAATAAACTAGTGCTATAAGTTTGACTTTGGAATGACTAGTAAATAGCTTCATTACAACGGAATGGCTAAATAAAAGTACCAACAACTGCTGGAATTGGGATGTCTCATGCTATTCGTATCTGACTAGTAAGTATTGCAACTACAACATAATGGTTAACTAAAAATGCCCACAGTTTATGATATCAGGATGACTCATGTTCATCTTACCTGACTAGTAAGTTCTGCAACTATAATGAAATGAATAAAACTACCAATTGTGTGAGTTTATCGGTTTGACTTTCTCGTTTGGTCTCGAGGGAGAAATACCAGGATGGGTATGTTTGGTGATATTATCAGGTTGGTTTCGAATAGGTCTTTCTTATCCCCCTCTGATAGCCGTCAGTTATATCGAGTCTCTATAGGTTGTTTAGTGCATGTTACGCTGCTGCTTTAGTCCACCATATCTATGTAGGCGAGGACCGCCGAATTCTAAGACTCGCCGTGTACTGGCCTCAGTACTGACCACTCCTCTTTTTCCATTGCCCTTTGTGGGCACCCCTTTGTGTTTGACAGGTTTTGAGATCGACATCGTTAGCAGGGTTATCCTTTTGGCTTGGCATGGGCAGGGTTATGGATGCCATTGGTTATTCTTCAGGGCTCTTAGCCCTATTTGCATCTTGTCTGTAGTCGGATGTTGTATCGTTTTCAAGGTGATTTGGATCTTTGTAATGTATATCTATATTCTTGACTCATGGAGTCGTTGTTGTATATATCTGTTCTGTGGGTTCCATCGTGAACTATTGTGTAATGATATTACTTCGTTTTCCACCCACACACAAGTGCTTGGTGGGCACCTTTGAATCGTTTCCATGTGGGTTTGGAGGGAATCGCTAAAACTTGCATAGGGCCGATCCGAGGGTGTTACAGCGCTCCTGGTTATCCATGCACGACACAAACCAGATGTTCCTTTTCTGTTCGAGACACATCTGAGTAAAGCTAGGGCAGAGAATTTAAAGCGTCAAATGGGTTACAATCAGTTCATTATGTCTGCGAGTGATGGTCGGAGCGGGGGACACCTCTTGCTATGGAGGAATATGTGAATGTGACCTCAACAAGAGTTCATACAATTTATCTAGATATTCGTATCAACGAGAACACTAGTGATGCTTGGAGGATCACTGGTATATATGGTGAACCCAATGGTAGCAGGAAACACCTGACGTGGGATTATATGCGTGAACTACACAACATGGTTAACCTACCTTGGGTTATGCTTGTAGATTTTAATGAGATTTTAGTAGGTGTCGAGAAGGAGGGAGGAAACTTGCACCCCCAAACATGTATGCAAGGGTTCCGCGATGCCCTCCAGGACTGTAACTTGGAGGACCTAGGGTTTATTGGAGAGAGGTTTACATGGAGAAGAGGCAGAATGAGGGAAAGGCTCGACCGAGCGGTGGCCCGGAATGGTGTGCAAAGTTTCACATGGCTGCTTTGACACATGAGGATTTCTCGAAATCAGATCATCGACCAATTTTGCTGGATTGCTCGTACATGGACTCACCTCGGGTGACTAGTGATACGTCGTAAATAGGGATGTAAGCGGCGCGCCATTTAATCCCGCATAATACCATTTATCAATACTCTAGTTCAATGAAATTTGCTTTTTCCAAAAAAATGAACTAACAAGTTGAATAAACGGGACTCGCGGCCGCCGTTTAGCTGCCATTTACATCCCTAGTCGTAAACGTATCTATAATTTTTTATGCTCCATGCTTGTTTTGTATCAAATTTCTTATATTTTGTCTACACTTTGAGGCATTTTTATACATTTTCTGGAACTAACCTATTGAAAAGATGCCGCAGTGCAAGTTGCCTATTTTTTGCTATTTTTTGGTTTCAGAAAAGCTAGTAAAGAATTATTCTCGGAATTAGACGAAACAAAAGCCAAAGTCAATATTTTACCCGACATGACACATAGGCCGAAGGGGAGACGAAGAGGATCCACGAGGCGTCCACACCATAGGGTGGCGCGGCCCACCCTAGGGCGCGCCAGCCTATGGTGTGGACGCCTCGGGCGTCCACGGACCTTGACCCTTCGCCTATATAAACACCCCGAGGCAGAAACCCTAAACACCCTATCAGAAATCCACGAAAAAGTCCATAGCCGCCGCCATCTCCATCCCTAGATTGGGGGGATCCGAAGCTCTTCCCGGCACTCTGCTGGAGGGGAGAGATTATCCCGGAGGCCTTCTTAATCACCATGCCAGCCTCCAGAGTGATGCATGAGTAGTTCATCCTTAGATGGTTGTTTCTCCTCCTTTGTGCTATCATGTTTAGATCTTGTGAGCTCCATTCATGATCAAGATCATCTATTTGTAATCCTACATGTTGTGTTTGTTGGGATCCGATGGATATTGAGTAATATGTCAAGATTTATTATTGATTCTATCATGTTTGTGTTATTTGTGATCTTTCATGCTCTCCGTTGCTAGTAGATGCTTTGGCCAAGTAGATGGTTGTAACTCCAAGAGGGAGTATTAATGCTTGATAGTAGGTTCATGCCTCTAGTAATATTTTTTCCCATACAATCCCCATAACATAGGGACCGGGTTCCACTATCAAAATATAACGGAAGAGAACAAACCACACAAGACATCATCTGATCCATAAGTCGTCACCTTATTACAAATTTTTAACAAACGAACAGGATAAAGGGGGTAGATACACAAGAACACCGCTCACATGCTAGTGAAAAGGTCCAGGCATAAAAAGCAACACAAACAAAGCAGAAAGTCCTAGATTTTTCATCAACACCACTTCTCTTTTTTCACTTCTCCTTCTCCAAGCCACTTGTTTTCCCTTTATGGTCATGAGGAACTGCCGGAAGTCCCAGGAAAGGCATAGGAGCAACATCCATCACCGCAGCATCATCTAAGGCATTCTGCTGCATCACATCAGCCCCAGCATGCACCATCTCCTGCTCCGCAACCCCATGCAAACCTGCACAATATCGAATGATAACACATGCATATATAAGCAAATCAACTGGAGAGTTAATAAGCTTTTTTAAAAATAGGCTCTGTTCCTAAGTTTCCAAATGGCCCAGCAAATTGCTGCCAATGCTGTAATCTACACATTTGGACTAACCCACGGGAATTTAGGAACCCACCAGAAGTATTGAGAAAAGGACCGAGGCCTATTATCATCACCAACTGACTTAGCCACAACACCCCAAACATACTTGGCAGCCACACAGGAGAAGAAAAAATGCCCAATAGTTTCCTCCTCTCGACAAAATCTGCAAGTAGAATCTCCCTCCCAGTTCTTTTTTCCATATTATATTTAGTGAGAATTGCATTATGCCATATCAGCCATAGCCAGATTTTAATCTTCAAAGGATTTTTTGCTTTCCACAGATGTTTAAAGCTCCTATCAACCCCAACATTAGAAAGGTGACAGTACATGGATTTGACTATGAATTTGCTAGATTTATTCCACATCCAAACCGGCTGATCTTTGTCTTGAGTAAGTACCACTCCCCCTACCAGACCTCTCAGCTAATTATATTGATTCATACCATCCACATTCAACCATCTCCTAAATAAGCATCTCCACCCTTTCTCAGCCATAGCATCAACAGTAATCACTTGATTCTGACAAATTTCAAACAACCCCAGGAAATTTAAATTTCAAGGGAACCTCTAAACACCAAGTATCATGACAAAAGTCAGTCAGTTTCCCATCCCCTACTTTCATTTTCCTACCTGCCAAATAAGCCCAACAAGGAGAATCACTCTGCTTGTGTTTCACAGCACTAATCCCTCCTTTTTTCAGATATTTCTTCCTCACAAACACTTGCCAAGGACCCTCCTCAGCCTCAAGCCTCCACCAGCACTTACAAAGCAAACTAATGTTAAACAATCTAATATTCTTGATCCCCAACCCACCCTTCTCTCTTGGTCTACAGAAAAATTTCCACTTCACCAAATGATACTTTCTTTTGCCCACCCTGCCATACTAGAAAAAATCTCTAGTATGTTTTTCCACTTCCTCCACATTTGATTTGTGTAAAAGAAACATGGTCATGGGATAAATAGCCACACTGGACATACAAGCAGTAATCTTGACATGTCTGCCCCCCAGAGATAAAGCACCTCCCATCCATCCATCTAATTTCTTCTCCAGTCTTTCCCCAACAAAAGCCATCTCAGCAACTATGCATCTTCTGCTACAAACAGGTAACCCCAAATATTTAATGGGCCACCTACCCTTCTGGCAGTTAAAAAGTTCTGCATAAGTAAAAAGCTTGTCCTCATCTTCTAAAACCATCATCACCTCACTCTTCTCAAAATTAATCTTGAGACCAGACATGGATTCAAACAAATAAAGTATCAGTTTCAAGTTCCTGGCTCCTTCCACCTCATCTTTAATGAATAAAATAGTATCATCAGCATACTGCAGAATATTAATCCCTTTATCAAACAAATTATCAACCAGCCCAGTGAACAAACCACTTGCTTGAGTATTCAAAAGCATCTTTTCCAAACACTCCCCAGCAAGGTTAAATAGGAAAGGAGAAAAGGGATCCCCCTGCCTAACCCCATTAAAGCTACCAAAATAAGGACCAACCTCCCCATTCACTTTAACCTCTAGTAATCTGGGGAAGTGATAGAAATCTCTAAGGTTGTAGATGTGTTGTTGCTACTAGGGAGAAAACAACAATCCTTTGTCCAAGGGCAATTGTATTGTTTACTTTACACACCTTGCTTAATGCAATTATCTGTTGCTTGCAACTTAATACTGGAAGGGCTTCAGATGATAACGTGAAGGTGGATTATTAGTCATAGATGCAGTTGGATTACGGTCTATGTATTATGTTGTAATTCCCAAACGAATATCATATAAATCATCATGACATGTACATGCATAATTATGCATTCTCAATCTGTCAATTGCCCAACTGTAATTTGTTCACCCAACATGCTATTTATCTTATGTAGAAACACCTCTAGTGAACTGTGTACCACGGTCCATTCCTTTCCATTGATATTTCATCTACTGTTTACTGTTTACTTTCTGCAATTACCACAAGCAATTACTATATTCCACATTATACTTTGTTTTCAGCAAAACCAGTGAGATTGACAACCTCACCGTAAGTTGGGGCAAAGTATTGTGGTTGTGTTGTGCAGGTTCCAAGTTGCTAGGAACACCTTGGGAGTTGTTTCCTTTATCCTACTGCTTCGATAACCTTGGTTGGAAACTTGCTGTTGTGATCATCATACCTTCCTCTTGGGGTTCCCAACAAGCTCTATATATCTGAGCCATCAACTAGACCGAGTGAGAGGAAATATTATGAAGCAAAGTGTCTTCTGGAGGAAGATTTTGATTCGGTTGTGAGCTCGGCATGGGCCAAGGCTCAAGGAAACCAACAGGGGAATTTAGCTTTAAAACTGAAAGAAGTCCACCAAGCCCTGCATTCTTGGAATAAGGACGCTCTAATGAAACCTCGACGACGGCTTGCTGAGCTCCAGAGAGAACTGAATGACGTCATGGACAACCCCTTATCGGATGATGCAACAAAAAGACAACACAAGATCTAGGTTGAGATGGAAAACATCCATGAGCAGAAGGAGATTAAATGGGTCCAACAAAGCAGGGCCAATTGGATGAAATATGGGAACCGAAATACATCGTTTTTTCACAATTTTGCATCAGCCAAGAAGAAGAAAAACCTCATAAAAAGCCGAAAGATACTAATGGTGCTTGGATAGAAGACAAACATGATCTCTCTGATCATATCAAGGACTATTTTGCAGGTCTCCTCTTCGGAGGTGGATCAGCCTAACCCTGAGGTAATTAATAAAGTGAAACCTTGTGTTACTCAAGAGATGAATGATGTCCTTTGTGTAGTATATACTAGAGAGGATGCGAAGAAAGCCCTGTTTAATATTGGGTATCTCAAAGCCCTTGGCCCAGACGGATTGCATGCTATTTTCTTCAAGAAATATTGGAGTTTGTTCGGTGAGGAGCTAACCGATGAAGTTCTTCTAGCTATAAATACTAAATCTATCCCTGAAGGATGGAATGATATTGTGGTGGTATTAATACCGAAGGTGGATAGTCCAGAGAAGGTAACTCAATATTGACCTATTAGCCTCTGCAATGTTGTCTACAAATTTATTTCTAAAGTTGTGGCAGCTAGGCTCAATAATATTTTGAATGAGATCATATCCCCTACCCAAAGTGCTTTTGTCCCGAGATGGCTTATTACTTATAATTTTCTGGTGGCATATGAATCTTACCATGCTATTAAAAATAAGAAGACATGGAAATATGGCATCTATGCAATTAAACTTGATATGCACAAGGCATACCATCATGTGGAGTGGCCTTTTCTTGAGAATATCTTACTGCGTTTGGGGTTTAAGGAGGAGCGGATACAACTAATCATGAGCTGCGCCAAGTCTGTTAGGTACCTGATATGTCCAAAACGTATCTACTTTCCCGAACACTTTTGCTATTGTTTATCCTCTAAACTTGTGTGATTTGGATATAACTAACACGGACTGACACTGTTTTCAGCAGAATTACCTTGGTGTCTAGTTTTTGTGTAGAAAATCAATTATCAGGAAAAATCCCGGAAAATATGCCAAAAATTATATTTCGCCAGAAGATCCACGGAGCCAAAAGATGAAACGGAGTTGAGGCCTGGGGGCCCACACCCCTGCCAGGCGCGAGTGGGCCCTGCCCGCGCCTAGGGGGGTGCGGCCACCCCAGGCACCCCCTCAGGCTCCCTCTGCGCCTATACGTTACCCCTTGACCTAAAAACCGAGGGGGGGGGGTTCGATGTTTTCCAAAAAGAGTTCCACTCCGCCGCCACCATCAGAAACCAAGATTTAGATCCAGAAACTCCGTTCTGGCACCCTGTCGGGACGGGGAATTTGGAGAGGATCATCGCCATCATCATCACCAACGCCTCTTCATCAACCATCGATGTTTCCCTCGTCCATGAGTGAGTAATCCCCCACTGCAGGCTTGGGGATGGTTGGGATTGGATGAGTTCTATCATGTAATTGAATAAGATTGTTAGGGCATAGTGCCTAGTATCTCTATTAGTGCTGTTTGACTTTGTTGCAACTTGTTGTGCTTAATGCTTGTCACTAGGGCCTGAGTGCCATGATCTCATATCTGAACTTATTATTGAATCATTATGATAGTATTGTTTATGATCTTATCTGCAAGTTGTGTACACATATCATTGTCCGATCCAAAGGCCCCGAAGTGACAGAAATTGGGACAACCGGAGGGGATGGCTGTGGTGTGAGGATCACATGTGTTCACGGAGTGTTAATGCTTTGCTCCAGTGCTCTATTAAAAGGAGCACCTTAATTGCCAGTAGTTCCCTAGAGGCCCCACTGCCATGGGCTGGCTGGACAGAAGATGTTGTGCAAGTTCTCATTGCGAGAATGTATGACTATATATGGAGCACATGCCTAGGATTGTTTAGTACTTGGATTATTATTCTTATTTATCTGCAATGCCCTAGATCTTGAAGTTACATGTTTAGACTCGTCCATGCAACGCCCATCCATCCATCCCTATGCCCACCACACTCGAATCCCACTGTTTACTGTTACTGTTACTATTGCTCTTGTTCTACTGTTGCTGTTGCTACTACAAACTGTTGCTACTGATAAACTTCTGTGAGCAAGAACTATTTCTAGGTGCAGCTGAACTGACAACTCAGTTGTTAAGGCTTTCAAGTATTCTTTGGCTCCCCTTGTGTCGAATCAATAAATTGGGTAATACTACCCACGAAGACTATTGCGATCCCCTATACTTGTGGGTCATCAAGTCTATTTTCTGGCGCCGTTTCCGGGGAGAATAGCTTTATTTGTATGTTCACTTGGATCTACTATTGTTCACTGCTACTCCGTTCATCATGGGTAAGTCTCGTGATGGAAAGTTCCCTATTTTACCATCCACTACAAGAAGAGGTACAGTCCTAAACACCTCTGTTGCTCTTGATTCACCGTCTGTTATAAGTAAGCTTGTTACACCACCACCACATACTCATGCTACACACACTGCTACTACTGCTGAATTTGAAACTCTTTTGATGCTCATGATGTTACTTCTACTGTGCTTGATGCGAGTGGTTCATTAGGTCCTTTCCTAGATGCTACTATGGCTAGTCTAGGAAATACCAAAACTCCTAGTGAAGACACTGTTACACCTATTAGCTCACCAGAGTCTAGAGAGAGTTATGATATTAATGATGGTTACATTGAGTTCACTGATGAATTTGTTGAAGAGTGCCAAAACACACATGGTACTAGTTCTATTAAGAGTCTCCTTGCTAGACGTACTATTATGCCTAAACTGTCCTCTGATCCTAAGTTTGCCACCTCTCCCATAGTTATTAAAGATAAAGATTATGATTTCTCTCTTGATTTATCCTACTTGGACATTGTTGAGAAAGAACCTTTTTGTGGGACTGAAAATGAGAGTGTTGTGGCACATATGAATGAGCTTTCTACTATGAGTGCTTTGTTCTCTGATGATTTTAAGATGAGTAAGTACTTTGTTACTAAGATCTTCCCTTTTTCACTAAAAGGATAAGCTAGGGCTTGGTTTAATATATAACCTCCTGGTTCCATTGATAGGCCTGATTGCTTGATTGCTTCTTTCTTCCATAAATATTTTCCTCCTAGTGCTAGACATGCTGCTTTGGAGAGACTTTTTGATTTTAAACATGGAGAAGAAGAGAAATTTCCTGAGTCATGGACAAGGTTCTGTGCCTTGATTCATGCACATCTTGGATGTCCATTGCCTAAGAATGAGCTTCTTGATATTTATTATAATGGACTAACTGATGATTCTAGGACCTACCTAGATAGCTTTGATGATTGTGTTTTCAGGAAAATAACTCCTGCAGATGGTGAAGAATTAATGGCTAAGATAAGCAAGAATTATGATGATTGGACTTCAACTGAGATAAATACACCTGAGCCTATTACTCCTGAACCAGTTGTGCCTGAACCAGATCCAACACCAACACCAAAGAAGAGGGGAGTTATTGCATTAAATGATGATGTGATGAAGGAAGCTAAGAAGTGTCTAAAGGAGAAAGGTATTATAGGTGAAGATGTGAAGAATCTACCTCCTATAGAAGAATTATGTAAGCCAATTCCCCACTCATCCACTATCGAGGTGCACTCTCTCCACTTTAATGAAAGTGATATTCCCTATGGTAATCCTCCTGATCAATGCTTAGAGGAACTTGACACATTTATTGTTAAACAAGGTAATTTTAATAAACAAGTTCAAAATCATTTATTGGAAAACTCTAGAGCTATCAATGAGTTGATGGATATTGGGGAAATAACTTCTAATGATATTAAAATACTTTGTAAACACTTTCAAAAGGTTGAAACCCAACTTGATCAACTTGCTAAGGTACAAAATGATATGCTAGTTAATGCCTCAGGAGATAAACATGCTTATGGAATTAGAACTAGGAGTGGTATAGCTAATCAAGATCCTTTATATCCTGAAGGACACCCTAAAAGAATTGAGCAGGATTCTCAACAAGGTGAAAGTAGTGGTAGTCCTCGTAAGAGAAAGAAAAAGAAACATAAGGTAGTTGAGGAACCACTTGAACCTGTTGTAAATCCTAATAGTATATCTGTCTCTGATGTTGAAACTGAGAGTAGTAATAATGATGCTCCTGATAAGGAGGAAGTTGAGGAAGAACCTGAGAAGCACACTAAGAACACTAGGTACACTAAGGAATATTTTATTGCTAAGAAACATGGTAGTGAGAGAGAACCTTGGGTGAAGAAACCTTTGCCTTTTCTAGGTAAGAAACACAAGTCAAAGGAGGAAGAACACTACAACATGTTTTGTGAGTGGATGAAACCTTTATTATTGCAAATTCCTTTGACTGATGCTATTAAGTTGCCTCCTTATTCAAAATATATGAAGGATATTGTCGCTAATAAAAGGAAGATTCCTAATGAGGAGATTTCTACTTTGCTTGCTAATTATTCCTTCAATGGTAAGGTTCCAAAGAAACTTGGTAATCCATGTATACCAACTATTCCTTGCTCTATCAAGAATAATTATGTTAGAACTGCTTTATGTGATTTGGGAGCTGGAGTTAGTGTTATGCCTTTCTCTCTTTACAAGAGACTCTAGCTAGAAAAGTTGATACCAACTGATATATCTTTGCAAATGGCTGATAAGTCAACTACTATTCCTGTTGGGATATGTGAGGATGTTCCTGTTCAAGTGGCTCATAATTTCTTGGTTTTAGCTGATTTTGTTGTGCTTGAGATGCCTGAAGATGATAATATGTCTATTATTCTTGGGAGACCTTTTCTTAATACTGCAGGTGCTGTCATTAATTATAATCAAGGAAAGTAACATTAAATATTAATGAAAAAGAGCATACTGTTTATTTCCCCAAGAAGGTTGCTAGAATCTATTGCCTGAATTCCATTGAAAATATTGAGAGCATCAAGGTTGGATAAATATATTGTCCCATTCCACAAGAAAGTTTTGAAACTATTATGATTGGGACCATTGCTATCAAGTATGAGGTAACATAATCACCTTATGGAATGCAAAGTTTTGTTTCATATAAGATTGTTTTGGTGACAAGAATCGATCAACCTTGTTAACAAAAGGATCTTAATGAACAAAATAATGTTTTCACTATGGTTATACTTGCTTTATTTTATTTTTCTCCTTCCTAGTCTTTGCCCTTTCTTTTGCTAGCTTTGGTTTTGTTAGTTGTTTGCTTGTTAGAGTGTCTTAGAACTTGTGTAGTTTAGTTTTTGGTTTGCTTTTGCTTCTTCTAGAAAAACCTGTTTCTGCGAGAAAATCAATTTTCTTACCCTGAAAATTGGCCAAAAATAAAGTTTCCCAAAAAATTCCAAAAAATTAAAAATATTTTTTCCTCGAAAAAAGGGGCAGAGGGACACCTGGAGTGACCCAGGGGGCCACCCTAGGCACCCACACCCCTGGTAAGCGCGGCCAACCTACAGGTGGCGCCTAGAGGGGGTGTGGCCCACCTAGGCCCCTCCAAAGTGTCTCCACCGAGCCATCTTCTTTCTCTCTCCCGAAAAACACCGGAAAACTTGCTAAAGCTCGAGTTCCTACTATTCTTGCTCACGATTTTCGATCTCCTTGCTCAGTGTGACACCCCCGGGATCAGGGCTAAACAAATCCCAGACCTCCGTCTAACATAAGCTTAACCTTGAGCTCGAGAATATCCAGTGAAGAATCGGTAACACGGTAGTGACCCTACGACACAAAATTTATTACAGCAAGCTCATAACTGAGCAAAGACCCAAATTATTACAAGAAAAGTTCACTGACCACAAACATCAAACAAGAATGAAAATTATGCTATGAAGTATAGCAAACTTAACAAATGGCCTAAGAGGCCTGAAGCATAACGATGACGTCCCAGCCCATAGATTCCAGGCTGCCGGCCGGGAACCCCAAGCTACTCGTCGATGTCGATGTAGTACCAAACTGATCTTCAGGGGAACACTTATTCTGCCAAAAGTATCAACAAATCAAGGGTGAGTACAGGGTGTAATCTACAAGACTTATGGCTGGTGGAGTTGTTTTGCATAAAACCATCTTTGTTTATAAAACAAGAGAGAGGAGAAGCTCGTCTATTCAGAGTATTTTAAAAGGGGATAAGAGAGCGACATCTCCGAAATATTGATCATCATATTTTTATATCCACCAAATCATCATCATCTGAACTAGGATCACCCCCTCGTACCCATGAGGAAGCATCCTTAATCACACGTTGATCTGCCAAGCTTTACGACTAGGTTCATGTTCTCTATGATCGTCATGTCCGTTCCCAAGTCGTCCATAACCGTGGACACGGCTTTCCGAAACATTATTACCCTGTAGGGGTGTACAACTTTACCCACACGTACTAACCTTCTCTTAATGCCACTTAAGATTATCCCTCTTCCTTGGAAGGCCGGCGGAGGGTGGTTAGACACGACCTTTACCTTGCTTTCACCGAGACCATGAGTCACACAATAAGTATGGTTCCGTCGTAACGAGTCAAATCCCGAAGCCGGAACTTAAATATGTGAGGCAAGTTTGGTTCACCAGGGGCTCCATCGACCCCAAGCAACCCGGTCCATGCTTCCCTACCTATTATGAATGCACCTCCTTCTTTCGAAAGCGTTTTCAATGCATATGTCGAATGGAACGCCCGAACTATGTGACTCACGAAATCTACTAGGCAAGTTAGTCAATCAGGGGGTCCCCATAAACCCCGTGTGGTTGTACGCTCGTCTTGGTTCAAGAGGCAAGAACTCAGGTCCTAATGGTGGCGAGCATGGGACTACAAAAACCACATCCCACTATGGCCTCCCATACAAGCCTTAGCATGTTCATACTCATATCATTGATCTCATCTCATTTCGTTCTCCTATCATACTAGATTCTCTGCATCTAATACATCATCTGGATGAACCAGACTCAACAACTATGCATGGCTAAGCAGGACACATATATAAGCTCTAGCAATGCACACAAGCCAAACCTAGTTATGCTAGGAGCAGTCGATCAGTAATATAATCTCAAAGGGAGTAATGCAACAGGTAGGATACTCTATCTATCGATAAAAGACCACAGTAGAATCATATGCAACATGGCAGAAATTGAAATGCTTTCGAAATCATAAGATTATATCATGGTGGGGCTATGCTTGCCTTTGCCTGTTTATAACCCATAAGAAGATCTTTGGAAGCCTTGTACCTGACTTGATTACAGTTGGTCAAGTATTGTTCTTCGAGTTTCGACGGTCTTGATCTCGGTCTTCGGTCTTGATCTCGATATCGTATTCTATCGGAAAGAACCACACACCAGAAACAGAGGGAAACAATCAACACATGGCATCGATGCAATGCTCAAGCAAGTATGATGATATTGTAGGGGTTCGTAGCATGGAAAACAAAAAATTTCTACCGCATGAACACACAATCAAGATCTAATCTATGATCAAGCCAAGATCTATCTACTAGATTGTAGCAACGAGTCAATAGAGTACTAACCCTCGAAGATCCAAAGCGGTTAACGAGAGCAGATTCTCGTGGATGATGTAGTCGTACACTTCCGATCTCAAGATCGCGTAGACGATCCTTCCGGCGCTGCGTTCCGGCAGCGCTTCCGTAGTCGGTCACACGTTCGGTACTCGATGAAGACCTTCCGCTCCCTTGTTCCAGCAGGCAGCGGAGGTTGTAGCACTCTCCTCGCGATTCTGGCAGCACGACGGCGTGGTACCGGAAGTAGAGGGGAGATCTCGCAGGTCTTCGCCTTAAGCCGGAGCGAGTATGGTGGACTATGAGAGAGCCCTCGGTGTTCTAGGGTTTAGACACACCAAGGAGGGGGTGCTAGGGCCGGCGGCTAGGGCTTGGAGGTGCCCAAGTCGGCGGCTAGGGGAGAAACCCTAGGCGGCGGCTATGGTGGGCGGCGGCGGCTAGGATTAGGTTTAGAGGAGGCAATCTTGTGTGCTAGGAGGGGAGCCCTACCCCTCCTCTTATAGGAGGGAGGCGCCGGCCAAGGGAAGGGGAATCCCTCCCCAACTCGGATCCCAAGTGGGCCGGCGGTGGAGGAGGGACTCCTCCCCAACTCGGTTTCCACCTCCCTCTCCACTTCCCAAAATTAGCCGTTTGACTTTCAAATTGGCGTTTGACTTTTCAAACAAGGATTTGATTAAACCCTCTATTTTGTTCAGCGATGAAACTTAGTACATGATGCAATCATACCAACTTGATATAAGACATTCATGTACCCTTCCCCTCCGGAGTGTCGGACATTCCGGAACCTTCTAGAACATTCCCGATGAAAACACCGGAACCATTCCCCAACTCTGAAACAGGACTTTCCTTATATGAATCTTATTCTCCGGACCATTCCGGATCTCCTCGTGATATCCCGGATCCCATCCGAGACTCCGAACAACATTCGGTCTCTTATTCATCATTCCATAACTACTCAACAATATCGAATCCTTAAGTGTGTCTCCCTACGGTTCGTGAATTATGCGGACATGATCGAGACACTTCTCCGATCAATAACCAATAGAGGAATCTGGAAATTCATATGGCTCCCACATATTTCTATGATTACTTTGTGATCGAATGAACCACTTACATACAATACCAATTTCCCTTTGTCTCACGATAGTTTACTTATCCGAGGTTATGATCGTCGGTATCTCTGCATACCTAGTTCAACCTCGTTACCGATAAGTACTCTTTTCTCGTTCCCGTGATATGTGATCCCTTGTGAGCCAGTCACATGCTTGCAAGCTAATTGGATGACATTCCACCGAGAGGGCCTAGAGTATATCTATCCGTCATATGGATGGACAAATCCCACTCTTGATCCATGTGCCTCAACCCATACTTTCCAAACACTCAATGCCACCTTTATAGCCACCCAGTTACGGTGTGGTGTTTGATGTCATCAAAGCATCCTTCCGGTGATGGTGATTAACATGATCTCATGGTCGAAGGAATTAGGTTACTATGTATCAGAAAGCTTATAGCAAATGAACTATATTAAATGACTTGATCTTTATGCTACGCTTAACTATAGGAGTATGTCCATCACATCATTCTCCTAATGATATGACCCTGTTGTTAATAACATCTCTATGTTCATGATCAGGAAACCATGATCATATATTAACCAACAAGCTAGTTTAACAAGAGGCTTTACTAGGGACTCTTTTATGTTTATAAATCACACAAGTATTAATGTTTCCTGTTAATACAATTATAGCATGGTATGTAAACATTTATCATAAGTATGAAGAAATGATAATAACCACTTTATTATTGCCTCTTGGGCATATCTCCAACAGATATGACAAGTTGAATTGTATTGAAAAGTAACCCTAAGGCATGCTCGACCATTTAATCGGGGTTCCGAGGGGTACAAACCATAACTCGGGGAAACTCCGGATGTATATGAGAGGGGTTAGTTTGTTCTCTAATTAAACTTGTTATTGAAGTTTTTGATCAATGCATGATTATAGGTTAGATAGTTAGATCTCATTTTTCTGAACATTTTGATATATTATTTGTATTTTTCTGAGTTATTATGAATAAGTTATTTATTTTACAATATTAAACCATTTACTAAAATTATTTAAATTATTTTAAATTGGATTTACTGCGTCATTATGATGTCAGCACAGGGTCATGGTTGTTTTACACCAAAGCAGAGGCTACCCATGGTGGCTGACAGAGGGGCCCGAGGCCACCTCAGATGCCACGCGGGCAGTCAACGGTCAGCAGGCCCCATGGGCCATGTCATCCTAACGTCGTGGTGATGTCACCGCCGCATACACGTCAGACGGTGGTCGCCGGCGACGACACAGCGCACTCCAACAAACGCGGATGGTCGGGTTCGAACGAGAGCAGGGCGAGGGACCTAACTACAGCGGTGCCGCTGGCTTAAGGTCATCGGAACAACGACTACGGCGAGCGACAGCGACGCTCACAGGTGGACATGGGGGAAGCGTACCAGAGCGAGAGAGGGAGAGAGGGATGGTGCCTGAGCACCATATGCTCACCAGGAGGCGATTGAGGGGTTCGACGAAGCCGAGGAAGGTCAAACGACGACGAATCGGCCGCGATGGTGCTCAGCCGGAGACAAAGAAGACGGGGTCGCTCATGTCGATTCAAAGTACCTCGACTCGATTCCCTCCAGGAGGATGACGAATTGAGCACGGTGGTTCTCCAGGGCATCTCAGCGTGCCTCGGGAAGGTCTAGAACAACGGCGTCGGGAGGCTAATGAGCGGATAGGGTTCGGCCAGAGGGGTACGCGAAGAGGAGAGCCAGAGGGGTACCCTAAACCCTAAACCCTAAACCCTAAACCCTATCATCGCGACGGCATGGATCGACGGCATTGGCAGAGCCAGGCAGTTGCTTGGCGTCTAGAGGAAGAAGACAACGAACAGGTACTTGGGCCTGGGCCAAGGTGGGCTGCGAAGCACTGCGCTAGGCAGCGGTTAGGTGCGAGAGGAGGGTCTGGGCCGTCCTGGTTAGCTGGGTTGCTCTCTTTTTTTCTGTTTCCAATTAGTTTTCTATTTCCCTTTATGTAATTCCATTTAAAATACTGTTTTAAACATTCCAAAAATACCAGAAGCTGGTATAAAATATATAAGATACCTAGGGCCCTTTTATATAATTTGGGCTCCAATAATTTAGTACTTTTCAAATTCAAACAATTTTGAATGGATTTGCAAATAGAAAGAGAGGGATTAGGGTTTAGGTTTTTTTGCATTTCTATTTTATGCAATGCATTTTTAAGAGATGATGCTTATGCAATGCACAATCAAAACCTTAATATATAATTATCTAAAAGTGTGGTGTTACAGCTCTATCCCCCTTACATGAGTTTCGACCCGATATTTCAAAGGTAGGAAAAGATATAGAGAGAGAAAGAAACAGGGCCACTCTAAGGATAAGAGGGAAACACACTAAACAATACAAAGTATCTCATGGTCAACTCATGGATGGAGTGTTTAGAAACAACTCTAAGATGACGAGCATGAAACACATCAAGGTAGCGTAGGAACAAGAGGAGAAGGTTTCAAGTGTTAGATAGATGGTCTTCATAAGGATTGTGACCATGGAAATTAGAGGAGGTTTTGAAGCTTCTGAAGAAGAAAGCTTCCAAAAGAAAGACCACAACACAGACTTCGATGAAGAACCTCTACTAAATGACTTAGGTAGAGATTTTGGGTTGTAAAGATATGGATCAACTAAACCAAGCTATTGAACTACTTTTGAAACAGAAGGGTCACTCTTTCATCCAACAGAAGGTCAAGACGGAAATGTGTCTTATAGAGAGGACTCATAAGAGTCACAAGGAACATGTAACAAGAGAAACTATTGATTACCAAAAATCATATTCACTCTTAAAGCATGGTTGAGGAAACGAAGGAAATTCTTTATTCATCCAAGACTATCAAGATCTTTGCCAAAGATCGTGATATCACTTTACACCACTAAGATGAATAGTTAAGAAGATTCATGATGACGTGTAGAGGTTCCAATCTTTAATAAGATAGAGCCCCCTGTGTTTACAATGCTAGTCCCTGGATCAATAGCTAGCATCCATAGTTAAGATGTAATATCAAGAAACAAAGGTCATAATATAACTTTATAACCAGGAATAACATAATTTTATTACATCTTACATAGCTCATTTGGCTAATACATTAAATTGTAGCGGAAAACTATAGTCATGGGTCCTTCATCTTCAAAGTGCCACAGGCAGTTGTTGGTTGTAGACTTTGTAATCCTAATCAATCAATCCTCACTAAAAACAATCAAACCTGCAACATAACAAGTTACAGCCACAAGGGTCAATACATTTGAATTGTATTGGCAAGTGATACTATGGTAGTATAGTGGAGTCTATCATCTACATGCATTTGGATAAGTGGAGTTGAGGCTTGCATTGCTCAAAATAGATTTTTCCTTAACATTTGAAAATACTAAGTTTTGCTTGGCAAAATCATTTTTCTCAATCAAAGATTTGAAGATCCTTTAACCAAGGCATCTCCCAATCAAAGATTGAAGATTTCAAACAACCCTTGTTCTAACCACAAGATTTTAACATAGAAATTTGAATGATGAGATTCTTGATTGCTTCCATGTCTTGATGCTCAAATTGTCCTTTACCAGGGACATGGGTAAGTACTTAGATTTTACACTCTGCAGAGGTGGTGCACTTTCCCCACAAGACTTGGTTTCCCAAGACAAGATCTTTCAGAAGCCTTCCCTTAGACCAAAATGGACGTGTTCCAACCTATCAAACACTACCACCCTCTGTCCATATGGCTAAGTTCTTGCAACCTATATGATCATGGCAGAGCCCATATTGCCAAGTGGTTGCACTTGAAGCTTCTCAACACTTGACATCTCAAATCTCTTTGTTCCTGGGTGGCCATCCACAAGTGAGATACACAAGGTAAACCATAAACATGGGCCTTGTGAACCACTCAACCAAAAACCACCAAGAAATTACCATTCCACCCAGGTGATTCATTAACTTAGTTGTTTTATTAAACAAAACACACGTCCTCAGACTTAGGAATTTTTCCATAGTGTGAATATATATTCCACCCATGTTTTCTATTAGCTAGGCTAAGCTTGATAGTAATAGGAATCTTAACTTAGGAAGATTTCCACTAGGTTTCATCTACTAGGTTTTCCTATAGCAAGGTTTATACTTAGCAAAATCCATGCAAGTTTTACTTAGCAAAAACACTAATGCATAGTGAAAGTAATGGGACAAAAAGTATGAAGCATCACTTGCCTTTTTGGTAGAGGGTATAGGTTCACTCCTTGTCCTTGCAAAAATCACACCCTTCAAGTCACTACAAATCAATCAAGCAAGGCACAAACTCAATCTACCAATCAAGCAAAACAACACATAAAATGACAAAGTCAAAGTAATGCATGAAAGCATGCCAAGCTTTGTTTTGTTTGAAAAATTGGTTCCTAATGGGTCATGAACATTTGAAAACATCTAATGGTTATTTTTTAAAGTGGCCAAGTCATTTGCAAAGGATTTCACTTCAAAAACCATTTTCAAAACAAAGTATCATTTTATGTGGTGTAGAAATATTTTTACCAAGGCATTAATCTCCAAGGTTCACCAAATATGTTTTAAAACCATAAAACTTGGTGTTTAGGGTTAGAGAGTTTAAAAAAAACATTTTCCAAAGGTCTTCTTCCAAAACCATTTTTAATAAATAAACCACATTTCTATTTGACTAGAAATGGTTTTAATTCAAAGAATCATTATTTTGTTTCACCAAATTCATTTTTGAATCCACAAAGTGTTTCCTAATGTTAGTAGGTTCAAATCACACCATTTTCCCAAGATTTTATCCCCAAATTCATTTTTAAACAATTTTTACATTCTTAACAAGCATATAAAAGTTTCTGCAAAAACATCCATTCTAACAGATACTATTTGCTAAACCAAGGGCATGGTTGGATAGGGTTTGTTCTGCTGATTCCAACGATATAAAGTTTATAATTTTTGGACGTGTGGATCCAAAGTTACAAAGGTTTGAAAATTGAATCTATAACAGATTAAAATCTGTTTTTAAAACTAAACCTGGCCACGTGTCTGTCTCAGATTGGACGAAAACGGTTCGGCCGGATCGGCAACGTGGACCGCAGGATCTAGGTAGATCGCACGGCGCAGGGTGCGTACCCTTTCGCTGTTAAGTGAATCTATCTCATCTCTTCGATCTAAATCGAACGGTTCCTATCAGTTAGCCAGGAACTGGCGGCGCGATGTCAACGGCGAGCGGCGGAGCGGCCAGATGGCGGCGGCGCTGGCGAGGCAGGAAGCGAAACAGGGAGGGAGTAAGCTCACTGTGTTCGTGGCGTCGTGCTGATTCTCAACGTGTGGCTCGTCCGTCGAGGGGCGCTCGGGGGCAGCTGCGATTGCTCGCCGGAGATGAGCTGGGTCTCGGCGGTACTGGAGGTCATCGAGGGTGAGGATAAGGGGCACCCTAGGACAAACGAATAGCACCATTAGGTCCACGAGAGCATGGAGGTCATCATCGTATCCACGGGGAAGAGAGGGGTGGTCGGGTTTTACCGGGGTGACGTCGTCGGAGATCGGCAGAAGACGGCGGCGCTCGGTCGTGTTCCTTGTCGGCGTTCTAGAGAACGCACGGACGAGGGGTTGGTTCTGGGAGATGCGTAGGGAGATGGGGATCACGCTCGGGTGGTCGAGGGGTCCAGGCGGTGGCTGGGCTCGCTGGAATCGTCGCGGTTGTTCGTCGGAGACAGAGTTGCTCAGGGAGAAATTGAGGCGGCCTGGGGGCGTGCTACTGCGGGGTGACAGAGGGGAAACGGAGAGGAGGAGCGAGCGCTTTAAGGTGCGTGGTCAAGGTGAGTGATGGTGGCTGTGTTAAGACGAATTAAGGCCGCGGAGTCTCTGTAGGTAACGGCGACGAGGGAGGGAGAAGAGGTCGCGCGGGTGAGAAGGAAGAACAGGAGGAGTGGGGTCTACCTGGCAGTGGGAAGAGAAAGGAGGGGAGGGTCCACCAGTCATCGTCTGTTTAGGTTAGAATCTAAGTGCGAATCGTTTTTCTTCGGGGAGGGGAGCTGGGCTGGTTTGCTGGGCTGGTTGGGCTTGGCCGGCTGGGCTGGTCCAGATCCATTTTTTTATTCTGTAACCTTTTCTTTTTCTATTTCTGATTTCTGTTTTGAATTTCAATCAACTATTCAAACATTCAAACTATTCACCACACTAGTAAAGAGTTTTTGGTTCTGTTTATCAACATAAACCAATCCCAAAATAAAATAATATTTTTATTCTTTTTAGGATCCATTAATTAATTAAATAAAATGGATCTTTAGTTATTAATAAAATAGGGTTTGATTTAATTAATAAAATTTCCATTTGAAATCCAAATATTTTCAAAACCAAATCAGTAGGTATTATTTGGAAATAAAGAATACTTGGAAACTTGTTTTAAACAAAATAACCTTTTATTTTAGGGTCCATTAATAATTAAATACAATAGACCTTCATTATTAACTCAAATAGGATTTATTTTATTAAATACCTTATTTTGAAATCTAAAATAAAGCCAAAACACTTCAGTAGGTTTTAATTAAGAAAATAAAATACTTAGAAAACTTATTTAAAATAATTTAATAAGTTTTGATGTTTTAATTAAAATGGTAAAACCCTTTTATTTGAATAAAATTTGGATATTAATTCCTTATTAATTTATTTAAATAAACCTTTGCTATTTTTATTCAAAACAAAAATGTTTTAATTCCAAAGCTTGGCCAAGGTTTAATTTGGCTTTATAAAATAATCTTTATTCATGAATCCACCTTTTCTTTTGAAAACCAAATCTTTTATTAAAAGATCCAAAATAGTAACTCCAAAATATTTTAATTCCCTTTAATAAATGTTTATCCTTATAAATCCCTTTAGGATTTATTTGATTCAAATTGGTTTGAAGTTTCCAATTAAATTCAAAAAGTTTCTTCTGGCCCTGAAAATCAAACAAAATTTTATTTTATTCAATATTTTTCACATTACAAGATTTGGAAAATCTTGGGATGTGACAGGCTACCACCCTTAAAATAAATCTCGTCCCGAGATTTGGGGAGGCTAGGGTTACAAGTAGGTTCAAAACAACTAGGGTACTACCACCCTTAAAAATTTTCAAACTAAATTACATATTGGCCTTCTTGGGATCCTGGGGAAATTTCTCTAAGCAAACATTTGCATTTGAGTCCTTTGTTTCCATACTTGACTCATGGGCCAAGGTTGAGATCCTTCATAGACTTGTTTAACTTGTTCTTCATCTTTTCTGGACAATTGTTTGCATAGTGGCCTAGTTCCTTGCATTTGAAACATGTTATAAGTTTGAGGTCTTGTGGTGGCTTCTCTGGACAATATGATGCATAATGTCCTAACTCCTTGCAGTGTTTGCACATCACTTGGCTAATATCCTTCCTCATCTTGGGTTTCACTAGCTTTTGTTTGTCTTCTTGGCTCTTCTTCTTTTCTGGGCATTCACTGGCATAGTGTTCCATCTCTTTGCAATTGTAACATTGCAACAGGCTTTTGTCTTTATTCTTCTTTTTGGGTCTCTCCAAAGCTAGGAGTTCTTCTAGTTCATGTTCTTCATATGTGGGAGATCTTTCTCTCTTCTTGGGGCATTGATCTTCATGTTCCTTGGATGCATGATCCTTGTCTCTAAAAATATTGCTAGCTTGGGTTCCTTCTAGATTAGCCTCTTTGTCATCCTTGTTGTCATTAGTTCTTTGGGAAAAGTTTTCTCCCATGTTGATCATTTGAGTAACCAATCCTTGCAACAATTGGGATTGAAGTTTCAAAATTCTTTGTATGGCTGGGTCTAGTCCATTGTTGTTGGCTAAAAGCTGAGTTGTCTTTTGGCTCAACTGGGTTTGGGTTACTATAAGCTCTCTCATGTTTTCTTCTTGGTTGTTGTTGTCATCATCCTTGATGTTGGAGTCTCTTGGAGTAGTCATCTGTTTGGGGTTGAAGGGAGATTAGAATAGGCAAGATATTTCTAAGGAAATATTTCTAATCACACACATCACAATTTACACAAACAATGTGCAAGCATTCACAAACAACTTTTCACTCAAACAACAAAGTTCAGGCACAAACTTAGTCAACAAAAATATTTTTGTTACACCACATAGGTTGGTGGTTTTGTCTTAACTAAAATATGGTGGTCCATCTATATAGTTCACTTGTGATCTTTTCTTCCTTTATGATTCTTCTTGTATGAGATCATGGTTCCTTGAGATAAACTCTTGGTTGCAATACTTCAAAGTTGTTGATGGCTCCTTCTTATTTTGCATTCCCCTTGTCTCTAATTCTTGAGTAAGATTTCCTTGTTTCACTTATAGTCCTTGGTGATATGCTGAAGATGTTGAAGTCATTAGAGTTGAAGAAGTTGAAGTCATTAGAGTTGAAGAAGTTGAAGTCATTAGAGTTGAAGAAGTCCTTTGCACATGGTGTAGTCTTTGGCCATGGGTAGGTTTTTCCATCAAGTTGAAGTAGAAGAGATGTAGAGTTGAAACCAAAATGGTTGAGGAAAGAGTTTACAAGTGTTTTTTTTGTAAATAAGTTTTTGGAACAAGTACAACTCCTATTTTCTAAGGGTTTTGTCCAATCCTAGGGTTTACAAATCCTACAGGCAACACAATGCTCTGATACCATCTGTAGAGGTTCCAATCTTTAATAAGATAGAGCCCCCTGTGTTTACAATGCTAGTCCCTGGATCAATAGCTAGCATCCACAGTTAAGATGTAATATCAAGAAACACAGGTCATAATATAACTTGATAACCAGGAATAACATAATTTTATTACATCTTACATAGCTCATTTGGCTAATACATTACATTGTAGCGGAAAACTATAGTCATGGGTCCTTCATCTTCAAAGTGCCACAGGCAGATGTTGGTTGTAGACTTTGTAATCCTAATCAATCAATCCTCACTAAAAACAATCAAACCTGCAACATAACAAGTTACAGCCACAAGGGTCAATACATTTGAATTGTATTGGCAAGTGATACTATGGTAGTATAGTGGAGTCTATCATCTATATGCATTTGGCTAAGTGGAGTTGAGGCTTGCATTGCTCAAAATAGATTTTTCCTTAACATTTGAAAATACTAAGTTTTGCTTGGCAAAATCATTTTTCTCAATCAAAGATTTGAAGATCCTTTAACCAAGGCATCTCCCAATCAAAGATTGAAGATTTCAAACAACCCTTGTTCAAACCACAAGATTTTAACATAGAAATTTGAATGATGAGATTCTTGATTGCTTCCATGTCTTGATGCTCAAATTGTCCTTTACCAGGGACATGGGTAAGTACTTAGATTTTACACTCTGCAGAGGTGGTGCACTTTCCCCACAAGACTTGGTTTCCCAAGACAAGATCTTTCATAAGCCTTCCCTTAGACCAAAATGGACGCGTTCCAACCTATCAAACACTACCACCCTCTGTCCATATGGCTAAGTTCTTGCAACCTATATGATCATGGCAGAGCCCATATTGCCAAGTGGTTGCACTTGAAGCTTCTCAACATTTGACATCTCAAATCTCTTTGTTCCTGGGTGGCCATCCACAAGTGAGATACACAAGGTAAACCATAAACATGGGCCTTGTGAACCACTCAACCAAAAACCACCAAGCAATTACCATTCCACCCAGGTGATTCATTAACTTAGTTGTTTTATTAAGCAAAACATAAGTCCTCAGACTTAGGAATTTTTCCATAGTGTGAATATATATTCCACCCATGTTTTCTATTAGCTAGGCTAAGCTTGATAGTAATAGGAATCTTAACTTAGGAAGATTTCCACTAGGTTTCATCAACTAGGTTTTCCTATAGCAAGGTTTATACTTAGCAAAATCCATGCAAGTTTTACTTAGCAAAAACACTAATGCATAGTGAAAGTAATGGGACTAAAAGTATGAAGCATCACTTGCATTTTTGGTAGAGGGTATAGGTTCACTCCTTGTCCTTGCAACAATCACACCCTTCAAGTCACTACAAATCAATCAAGCAAGGCACAAACTCAATCTACCAATCAAGCAAAACAACACATAAAATGACAAAGTCAAAGTAATGCATGCAAGCATGCCAAGCTTTGTTTTGTTTGAAAAATTGGTTCCTAATGGGTCATGAACATTTGAAAACATCTAATGGTCATTTTGTAAAGTGGCCAAGTCATTTGCAAAGGATTTCACTTCAAAAACCATTTTCAAAACAAAGTATCATTTTATGTGGTGTAGAAATATTTTTACCAAGGCATTAATCTCCAAGGTTCACCAAATATGTTTTCAAACCATAAAACTTGGTGTTTAGGGTTAGAGAGTTTAAAACAAAACATTTTCCAAAGGTTTTCTTCCAAAACCATTTTTAATAAATGAACCACATTTCTATTTGACTAGAAATGGTTTTAATTCAAAGAATCATTATTTTGTTTCACCAAATTCATTTTTGAATCCACAAAGTGTTTCCTAATGTTAGTAGGTTCAAATCACACCATTTGCCCAAGATTTTATCCCCAAATTCATTTTTAAACAATTTTTACATTCTTAACAAGCATATAAAAGTTTCTGCAAAAACATCCATTCCAACAGATACTATTTGCTAAACCAAGGGCATGGTTGGATAGGGTTTGTTCTACTGATTCCAACGATATAAAGTTTGTAATTTTTGGACGCGTGGATCCAAAGTTACAAAGGTTTGAAAATTGAATCTATAACAGATCCAAATCTGTTTTTAAAACTAAACCTGGCCACGTGTCTGTCTCAGATTGGACGAAAACGGTTCGGCCGGATCAGCAACGTGGACCGCAGGATCTAGGTAGATCGCACGGCGCAGGGCGTGTACCTTTTCGCTGTTAAGTGAATCTATCTCATCTCTTCGATCTAAATCGAACGGTTCCTATCAGTTAGCCAGGAACTGGCGGCGCGATGTCAACGGCGAGCGGCGGAGCGGCCAGATGGCGGCGGCGCTGGCGAGGCAGGAAGTGAAACAGGGAGGGAGTAAGCTCACTGTGTTCGTGGCGTCGTGCTGATTCTCAACGTGTGGCTCGTCCGTCGAGGGGCGCTCGGGGGCAGCTGTGATTGCTCGCCGGAGATGAGCTGGGTCTTGGCGGTACTGGAGGTCGTCGAGGGTGAGGATAAGGGGCACCCTAGGACAAACGAATAGCACCATTAGGTCCGCGAGAGCATGGCGGTCATCATCGTATCCACGGGGAAGAGAGGGGTGGTCGGGTTTTACCGGGGTGACGTCGTCGGAGATCGGCAGAAGATGGCGGCGCTCGGTCGTGTTCCTTGTCGGCGTTCTAGAGCACGCGCGGACGAGGGGTTGGTTCTAGGAGATCCGTAGGGAGATGGGGATCACGCTCGGGTGGTCGAGGGGTCCAGGCGGTGGCTGGGCTCGCTGGAATCGTCGCGGTTGTTCGTCGGAGACAGAGTTGCTCGGGGAGAAATTGAGGCGGCCTGGGGGCGTGCTACTGCGGGGTGACAGAGGGGAAACGGAGAGGAGGGGCGAGCGCTTTAAGGTGCGTGGTCAAGGTGAGTGATGGTGGCCGCGTTAAGACGAATTAAGGCCGCGGAGTCTTTGCAGGTAACGGCGACGAGGGAGGGAGAAGAGGTCGCGCGGGTGAGAAGGAAGAACAGGAGGAGTGGGGTCTACCTGGCAGTGGGAAGAGAAAGGAGGGGAGGGTCCACCAGTCATCGTCTGTTTAGGTTAGAATCTGAGTGCGAATCGTTTTTCTTCGGGGAGGGGAGCTGGGCTGGTCCAGATCCATTTTTTTTATTCTGTAACCTTTTCTTTTTCTATTTCTGATTTCTGTTTTGAATTTCAATCAACTATTCAAACATTCAAACAATTCAAACTATTCACCACACTAGTAAAGAGTTTTTGGTTCTGTTTATCAACATAAACCAATCCCAAAATAAAATAATATTTTTATTCTTTTTAGGATCCATTCATTAATTAAATAAAATGGATCTTTAGTTATTTAATAAAATAGGGTTTGATTTAATTAATAAAATTTCCATTTGAAATCCAAATATTTTCAAAACCAAATCAGTAGGTTTTATTTGGAAATAAAGAATACTTGGAAACTTGTTTTAAACAAAATAACCTTTTATTTTAGGGTCCATTAATAATTAAATACAATAGACCTTCATTATTAACTCAAATAGGATTTATTTTATTAAATACCTTATTTTGAAATCTAAAATAAAGCCAAAACACTTTAGTAGGTTTTAATTAAGAAAATAAAATACTTAGAAAACTTATTTAAAATAATTTAATAAGTTTTGATGTTTTAATTAAAATGGTAAAACCCTTTTATTTGAATAAAATTTGGATATTAATTCCTTATTAATTTATTTAAATAAACCTTTGCTATTTTTATTCAAAACAAAAATGTTTTAATTCCAAAGCTTGGCCAAGGTTTAATTTGGCTTTATAAAATAATCTTTATTCATGAATCCACCTTTTCTTTTGAAAACCAAATCTTTTATTAAAAGATCCAAAATGGTAACTCCAAAATATTTTAATTCCCTTTATTAAATGTTTATCCTTATAAATCCCTTTAGGATTTATTTGATTCAAATTGGTTTGAAGTTTCCAATTAAATTCAAAAAGTTTCTTCTGGCCCTGAAAATCAAACAAATTTTTATTTTATTCAATATTTTCACATTACAAGATTTGGAAAATCGTGGGATGTGACATGACGCGAGAAGAAAGAAACTTCATTCTCAGACTTCAATCACTTGGCACAACAAAATGATTGCCAACATAAAAGGGTCTGAAGGATTGACCAAGAGACATTTAGCAACACTACTTTAAATGTTCTCCTTGATGTTCGAGAAAGCAAACATCTAGTGAAAGGTCGGACTTCGGATACAAAGGAAACCATAAACACAACTCCTATAATAAAATATAGAAGAATCCTCATGAAGAGTGGTTGTTATTGCTGAACCAAAAAAATATGACGGTAGGTCTTTCTGGCTAAGTGTGCCAACCATTACATCAATCTTGCCAAATTAACAGAGAGACCTATGTCAAAACCTTGAGGAACACCAACCATCATATCTGCTTGAGATTCAGATTTGGTTAGGTGAGATGATACTTCAGACTCATCATGTCTGAATAGAAAGTTTGCAACATTTACCACAAAGATAAAGTTACTAGATTCTCAAGATATGGACTACAGTGTAAAGCTCAAAAAGATGAGCTAGATTGCTATACCAATGTATTTAGCAACTTGTCGGAAGACAGCTGCGCACACATAAAGTACTAACAAGAAAACACACATGTGTCCTTAAGGAATTGAGTTAACTCTACTCGAATCCACGGCGACATCTTTCAACATTTGTACGTGAATCAGAGAAGGTTACTTCTAACATCCAGAACACATACTTCGAGATGACACGAAGATGGTTCTCGAATTTTTTCAACATTAATGCCTATTGTTCCATATGGATCCAATCTAACATGGAAAGAATAAGGATGTTATCGATGGGCTCAACAACAAACTTATCAGTACACTCCAAAAAGATGGACTCATATGTCATATAAACAAGGCAAAAGTATTGTTCAGACCAAATAATATGAAGATGTACTCAAGTGAAACATCACAAGTAAAAACACCATCAAGATAGTCCTTGGAACTGAGTTTGATTTGACAATAGCCCAAATCAAACCAAAGGTGGGGTAAGATAACATAACCACAAAGGAAATACTATCTTTCTTCAGCACGGACAAAACTAGACATCCCTCAACGAAGGAACATAGTCAGATGGAACTTTTGTCTTACAACTCTCCAAGTTGTTGTTTAAGCTGAACCAACTAGTTCAGGGGTATCCAGTACAAATCCTTGGAGAAAGGAGCAGTTCAGAGAACTTGCTTGCTCAAGAACTGGACAACACGGTCATGTGGCAACATGGCGATACTCCTAGAAAGACGTCCAGAATATCATGAACCACCGATATGTCACTTAGTTCGGGAGGTAACTTGATTTGTAAGGCAAGAGAACATAGTCTCGGAGTTTCGGCACAAGCCTAACTCTTTGAATGAAGAGCGTGCACCAGAATAACGTACTTGGTAACACAATCATCCTTTGCTTAGTGATGGGTTAACCAATCACACTAAGAATGACACAAATGTCCTATGAGTTCTAGGCAATGAAAATTGCTAGAATCTCAGATGTAGTACCAAACTGATCTTCAGGGGAACACTTATTCTTCCAAAAGTATCAACAAAGCAAGGGTGAGTACAGGGTGTACTCAACAAGACTTATGGCTGGTGGAGTTGTTTTGCATAAAGCCATCTTTGTTTATAAAACAAGAGAGAGGAGAAGCTCGTCTATTCATAGTATTTTAAAAGGGGATAAGAGAGCGACATCTCCGAAATATTGATCATCATATTTTTATATCCACCAAGTCATCATCATCTGAACTAGGATCACCCCCTTTTACCCATGAGGAAGCATCCTTAATCACACGTTGATCTGCCAAGTTTTACGATTAGGTTCATGTTCTCTATGGTCGTCACGTCCGTTCACAAGTCGTCCATAACCGTGGACACGGCTTTCCGAAAGATTATTACCCTGCAGGGGTGTACAACTTTACCCACACGTACTAACCTTCTCTTAATGCCACTTAAGTTTATCCCTATTCCTTGGAAGGCCGACAGAGGGTGGTTAGACACGACCTTTACCTTGCTTTCGCCGAGACCATGAGTCACACAATAAGTATGGTTCCTACGTAACGAGTCAAATCCTGAAGCCGGAATTTAAAGATGTGAGGCAAGGTTGGTTCACCAGGGGCTCCATCGACCCCAAGCAACCCGGTCCACGCTTCCCTACCTGTTATGAATGCACCTCCTTCTTTCGAAAGCGTTTTCAATGCATATGTCGAATGGAACGCCTGAACTATGCGACTCATGGAATCTACTAGGCAAGTTAGTCAATGAGGGGGTCCCCATAAACCCTGTGTGGTTGTACGCTCGTCTTGGTTCAAGAGGCAAGAACTCAGGTCCTAATGGTGGCGAGCATGGGACTACAAAAACCACATCCCACTATGGCCTCCCATACAAGCCTTAGCATGTTCAGACTCATATCATTGATCTCATCTCATTTCGTTCTCCTATCATACTAGATTCTCTGCATCTGATACATCATCTGGATGAACCAGACTCAACAACTATGCATGGCTAAGCAGGACACATATATAAGCTCTAGCAATGAACACAATCCAAACCTAGTTATGCTAGGAGCAGCGGATCAGGTAATATAATCTCAAAGGGAGTAATGCAATAGGTAGGATACTCTATCTATCGATAAAAGACCACAGTAGAATTGTATGCAACATGGCAGAAATTGAAATGCTTTCGAAATCATAGGATTATATCATGGTGGGGCTATGCTTGCCTTTGCCTGTTGATAACCCATAAGCAGATCTTCGAAAGCCTTGTACCTGACTTGATTATAGTTGGTCAAGTATTGTTCTTCGAGTTTCGACGGTCTTGATCTCGGTCTTCGATCTCGATCTTGATATCGTATTCTACCGAAAAGAACCAAACACCGGAAAGAGAGGGAAACAATCAACACATGTAATCAATGCAATGCTCAAGCAAGTATGATGATATGAAAAGTTGAATTATATTGAAAAGTAACCCTAAGGCATGCTCGACCATTTAATCGGGGTTCCGAGGGATACAAACCCTAACTTGGGGAAACTCCGGATTTATATGAGAGGGGTTAGTTTGTTCTCTAATTAAACTTGTCATTGAAGTTGTTGATCAATGCATGATTATAGGTTAGATAGTTAGATCTCATATTTCTGAACATTTTAATATATTATTTGTATTTTTCTGAGTTATTATGAATAAGTTATTGATTTTACAATATTAAACCATTTTATGGAATTATTTAAATCATTTTAAATTGGATTTACTGCATCATTATGATGTCAGCACAGGGTCAGGGTTGTTTTACACCGAGGCAGAGGCTACCCACAATGGCTGACAGAGGGGCCCGAGGCCACCTCAAATGCCACGCGGGCAGTCAAAGGTCAGCAGGCCCCACAGGCCACGTCAGCCTGACGTCATGGTGATGTCACCACCGCGTCCACGTCAGACGGTGGTCGCTGGCGATGCCACGGCGCACTCCAGCAAACGCGGATGGTCGAGTTCGAACGAGCGCAGCGCGAGGGACCTAACTACGGCGGCACCGCTGGCTTAAGGTCATCGGAACAACGACTACGGCAAAGAGGCGGCGGCGGCGCTCACAGGTGGACATGGGGGAAGCAGAACAGAGCGAGAGAGGGAGAGAGTGATGGTGCCTGAGCACCATATGCTCACCAGGAGGCGATTGAGGGGGTCGGCGAAGCCGGGAAAGGTAAGACGATGACGAATCGGCCGTGATGGTGCTCGATCGGAGACGAAGAAGACGGGGTCGCTCATGTCGATTCAAAGTACCTCGGCTCGATTCCCTCTAGGAGGATGACGAAGGGAGCACGGTGGTTCTCCAGGGCATCTCAGCGTGGCTCGAGAAGGTCTAGAACGACGGCATCGAGAAGCTACTAAGCGAATAGGTTTCGGCCAGAGGGGTACGCGAGGAGGAGAGCCAGTGAGAAGGATAAGACCAGTAGGGGGAGAGAGAGAGCGATGCGGCGATGTCCTTATCCTCTCCAGGGGCATGGTGCGGTGGCGAGCATCGTGACAACGCGGATCGACAGCGTCGGCAGAGCCAGGCAGCTGCTTGGCGTCCAGAGGAAGAAGACAACGAATAGGTACTTGGGCCTAGGCCAAGGTGGGCTGTGAAGCACTGCGCTAGGCAACGGTTAGGTGCGAGATGAGGGTCTGGGCCGGCCTGGTTAGCTGGGTTGGTCTCTTTTTTTTCTGTTCCAATTAGTTTTCTATTTCCCTTTATGTAATTCCATTTAAAATACTGTTTTCAACATTCTAAAAATACCAGAAGCTGGTATAAAATATATAAGATACCCATGGCCTTTTATACAATTTGGGCTCCAATAATTTAGTACTTTTCAAATTCAAACAATTTTGAATGGATTTACAAATAGAAAGAGAGGGATTAGGGTTTAGGTTTTTTTGCATTTCTATTTTATCCAATGCATTTTTAAGAGATGATGCTTATGCAATGCACAATCAAAACCCTAATATATAATTATCTAAAAGTGGGGTGTTACACTCAGCCCCTCTTTGCTATTGATTTTGGAGGGATTTATCCTTGGTATGTGCCTCCTCCACTTGTCAAATTAGATTTGTGATTGATAGATTGTATCTTGAGTATTTTGCTGCTATAGGTGACAGGTTGTGTGAGCTTGCATTCTTCTTCTATGCTTAGAGATTTCATTTTGATGCATGTGTAGACCTCTAGCAAGTTCCTATAGTAGTTTCTCATCATTTATCAACTTGGAAATCACTTGGTTTGATGTTTGTCTAAAAATTTCAGAAAAGAGTGGTCATGGACGACCACACATTTGGAGAGATATTTGAGGGTGATGCACCTAGGAGGGTAAGGCCTTCAAGATCATCCTCCCGAGACATGCCATCATACAATGAGTATCTCATCACTTCGCAATTCGGCGACGAGGGAGATGAGGGGGATGCTCACCCTTCCACCTTTCCTTTCCCAACCTTTTTGCAGGCTATTGGGATTCTTGATGATTTTACGACTTTGGTTCAGAGGGCTGGACTAACAAGCCTTATGCAGGATGAGAGAATGCAGTATGATATGCTCACGAAAACATTTGTGGAGAGATTATCCTTTACTAACAACATGTTCAAGCCAGATGTTTCTTTCAAAATTTATGGCAGGTCTTACAATATGACATTGAAGAAATTTTGTGAGGCTCTGGGAGTTGGTACAGCTGGGTCAGTAAAGAAGATTCCAGCTCAACCCGCTGATTTGTTGGAGCTCTACCGCAGGATAACTAATGATGATAACCGTAGATCTCAACGGGAAAGATAAGAAATATTCAGCTTCCAGCCATCAGGTACTTTGCTTACTATCTTGCCACTAGTGTTCTTGGTAGGGAGAACACTAGTAATATTTCTAGCTATCATTTGGCATTCTTAGCTGCTGCGCTCAACAATGATACTAAGTACAATCTTGGTTCTCTCATTGCTCGTCGCTTAACTGCTAAGGGACCTATTTATGGGGGAACTATTGCTACGCGTGTTTCTGCTACCTTGGTCCTTGCTGTTGATCCAAATGATACAGTTTTGGCTCCTTAGAGGCTTGATCTTGCTGCCATGAAGGCACATCACTTAGTCACCACTAGATCTACCCTTGATAACTTGGTTTATAGAATGTTGTTTATTGACGAGGAAGAGAGAGAAATCCCTCTCCCCCAAACCACTTTGTTCAGTATTTCTCAGGGACCTTTGTCACGCTCCAAGGAGGAGATGGATGACAAGCTGCGCATTCTTGATTTCCATGGGCACTATCAGGAGGAAGCGCCCTCTTACGACCCCACTGTACATTACATAGGGGAGTCCTCGAGCTCGTACCAGGACGAGGGAACCTCGTCGTCGTACTACGGAGGTGCACCTACTTGGGCACCATGGGATTGAGCCCCACTTAGGCCAAAAGCCTAAGCTTGGGGGGAGGTATACCGACATCACACTCATCTATTTATCATGTTCGGTCGGTTCTTTGTATATCCATTGTTTCGCTTTCTTTTTGGTTCTTGTTGCTTCTTTCTCAAAAACACAAAAATACCAAATATATTTTCGTTGTTTCTCTTGGTTTGTTTCTTTGCTTTGGTTTGCCTTAAAAGAAAAATCCAAAAATATTTTGCTTTGCTTGGTTTGTTTTTGCTTTGTTGGCTTGTTTGAAAAAAATCAAAAACACCAAAAATATTTGTTCCTCTTCTTTGGTTTTGTGAGTTCTTCGCAGGGTTCAGCCATCCTCAGTGGATCTTGGTTTCATGTTATTATTCAAGCCACACAAGTGAAGGGAAATAATGAAGATTAAGACAACTCGAGGTGTGGTAAGAGGCTGGTAACTAACTCTATTTGTTTTCATTTTTATACATATACTCATCATTGTGAGCATGCTTAGTTTGTTCATTGCAAGGAGTGTGTTACTGATGGATGCTTAGTAGTTTTTGCTTGTCTATGATTAGCTCCAGCTTGCTAGTAGTTTGTAGCTTGTCATATGAATGTTTGCTTGCATTGTTTTATTCATATTTTGGTATGATATTGTGGTATCCTCCTCTGGAAGTTTCGTGTGAATCGACTTGGCACATGCTCACGCATGCATATGACTAAACAATAGTCAGTAAGCCTCGATGATTTATTTTACCTCAGAGTTCTTATATCACTTTCATGCCATAATTAGTCCTATTTTGTTGCAAGCATGATTATGAAAATTATTGCTCTCTCGTTTGTCGCTCCCTCTCTTTTGCTAGCCTTCACTTGCACTAAGTATGAGCTCTAATTGTGCATCCAACTCCCCAAAACCAATATTGCCAACCGTGTTCACCATACCTACCTGTTAGCATCATTTGCTATTTCACTGCATATTCTATATGCTTTGTTTTCTTCCAAATAAAATGTTTGTCTGTTTTGAGAAAGTTAGTTAGTAAAGCTCTCACGAACTTGATGGCACACTTTATTCCTTGCACTTAATAATCCTGAACCATTGTGAACTGTCCATGAAAGTTATATGCTTGCAAATTATATGCTGGGAGTTAGCAGAACCGTGTTGTCACGGGGAACACTTTCAACACTTTTTGGATACATATCCAGTTGATACCTTGCTCTTTTGTTTGCGGATGTCGATGGTGTGAAATAAGAGGGGAGCTTGTGAGTTCATGGAGTATATATATGTGTTAGAGAAACGCCTGGGCCGCTAGCCTAAGCAATGCCTAATCATGGTGGAAACTTGCAGCACTACCATAATGAGCATTCTGTGAAGCATCCTCAATAAAAAGCTATGCACATAGTAAATAAAAAAATCGCTGAGATGCTCATTGTCTGCTTGCCTTGACATTTTGATCACGAGATAGCTCCTGTATCATGTGCAAGGGGTACCCCGTTGGCGGTTCTCTGTGATATGCATGTATGTACAATGACAAGAACTTGCAGGTAACCAAAATTGAGTAGCATGCGGAGCGGCCCTCGTACTCAAGGGACATGGGATTTCTAGTTTATGGTCTGTCAAGCATATCACTCATATTGGACCTAACTTTCACCTTAACCATATGAATATGCCTATGATAGGGGCAATGAGAGCTCAAAGCTAATGAGTACCTTCCTTTAAGCATTAGGAAGCCTTTCAAACTTTTCAAAACCATTTTCACTCCCTTGTTGAGTCACCACTTATTCTATGAGCACCCTCTTGAGAGCATAGTTGTCATCCTTGTGTTTGTCTCAAAACTTGGTTAATTATGTCATGACTTTGATGCTTGTATCTCTGATATTTTTACCTCTAGTCTTCACTTGAACTTCAGGGGTGCCTTGGCATTTATATTGTGCTCTACAAACAAAGGCAAGCAGAATACCACTATATCATACCTTAATATGAGCATTGCAATGTTGCTTATATTTATGTTCCATGCTACTTATTATTATTGAGTTGGTTTCTCTTCATAGCTTGCAATGACTATTAAGTAGACTTGGTTGCATGCTTATTATTATGAATGGTTTAAGTATATATACCTGGGCTGAGAATATATACATCATATGAAGCAAATGTGTTCATGAAAGTTCTTTTATCGCACTCAGTTTGCAACTGAATTGCTTGAGGACAAGCAATAAGCTAAGCTTGGGGGAGTTGATACGTCCAAAACGTATCTACTTTCCCAAACACTTTTGATATTGTTTATCCTCTAAACTTGTGTGATTTGGATACAACTAACACGGACTGACGCTGTTTTCAACAGAATTACCTTGGTGTCTAGTTTTTGTCCAGAAAATCAACTATCAGGAAAAATCCCGGAAAATATGCCAAAAATTATATTTCGCCAGAAGATCCACGGAGCCAAAAGATGAAACGGAGTTGAGGCCTGGGGGGGCCCACACCCCTGCCAGGCACGGGTGGGCCCTGCCCGCGCCTAGGGGGGTGCAGCCACCCCAGGCACCCCCTCGGGCTCCCTCTGCGCCTACAAGTTACCCCTTGACCTAAGAATCGAGGGGGGTTCGATGATTTTCCAAAAAGAGTTCCACTCCGCCGCCACCATCAGAAACCAAGATTCAGATCCAGAAGCTCCGTTCTGGCACCCTGTTGGGACGGGGAATTTGGAGAGGATCATCGCCATCGTCATCACCAACGCCTCTCCATCAACCATCGATGTTTCCCTCATCCATGAGTGAGTAATCCCCCGTTGTAGGCTGGGGGATGGTAGGGATTGGATGTGTTCTATCAGGTAATTGAATAAGATTGTTAAAGCATAGTGCCTAGTATATCTATTAGTGTTATTTGACTTTGTTGCAACTTGTTGTGCTTAATGCTTGTCACTAGGGCCCGAGTGCCATGATCTCATAACTGAACTTATTATTGAATCATTATGATAGTATTGTTTATGATCTTATCTACAAGTTGTGTACACATATCATTGTCCAGATCCAAAGGCCCCGAAGTGACAGAAATTGGGACAACCGGAGGGGATGGCTGTGGTGTGAGGATCACATGTGTTCACAGAGTGTTAATGCTTTGATCCGGTGCTCTATTAAAAGGAGCACCTTAATTGCCAGTAGTTCCCTAGAGGCCCCGCTGCCACGGGCTGGCTGGACAGAAGATGTTGTGCATGTTCTCATTGCGAGCACGCATGACTATATATGGAGCACATGCCTAGGATTGTTTAGTACTTGGATGCTTATTCTTATTTATCTGCAGTGACCTAGATCTTGAAGTTACATGTTTAGACTCGTCCATGCAATGCCCGTCCATCCATCCCTATGCCTACCGCACTCGAATCCCACTGTTTACTGTTACTGTTACTATTGCTCTTGTTCTACTGTTGTTGTTGTTTTGCTGTTGCTACTACAAACTGTTGCTACTTATAAACTTCTGTGAGCAAGAACTATTTCCAGGTGTAGCTGAACTGACAACTCAGTTGTTAAGGCTTGCAAGTATTCTTTGGCTCCCCTTGTGTCGAATCAATAAATTGGGTAATACTATTCGCGAAGACTGTTGCGATCCCCTATACTTGTCGGTCATCAGTACCAAGTCAGGATCAATGGCCATGACTCGGACACCATTACACCTACTAGGGGCCTCCGACGGGGAGACCCCCTATCCTCTTACTTATTTCTTCTATGTGCAGATGGTTTTTCAAGTTTGGTGAAGCATGAAGAGGATGAGAGAAATCTTATTGGGGTTAAGGTGTGACGCAACACACCTACTGTATCCCACCTACTGTTTGCAGACGACTCGCTAATTTTGCTTAGGGCCGATATCTCAAATGCTTCTACTCTCAACAAAGTGCTTGGTACATCCAAAACGTATCTACTTTCCCCAACACTTTTGCTATTGTTTCTCCTCTAATTTGTGTGATTTGGATACAACTAACACGGACTGACGCTGTTTTCAGCAGAATTGCTTTGGTGTCTAGTTTTTGTGCAGGAAATCAACTTGCAGGAAAAATCCCAGAAAATATCGCAAAACTCCTATTTTATCAGAAGACTCACGGAGCCAGAAGATGGGACCACACCCCCTAGCCGCGTGGGCCAGGCCAGACCGCGCCTGGGGGTGGTGTGGCCACCTCGGGCACCCCCTCGGTCTCCCTCTTCGCCTACATAAGCCCTCTGACCTAAAAACAGAGGGGGGTTCGACGTTTTTCCCGATAGAGTTCTATTGCGCCGCCACCACCAGAAACCGTGATTCGAAACCAGAAACTTCGTTCTGGCACCCTGCCTTGACGGGGAATTGGAGGAGATCATCACCATCATCATCACCGACGCCTCTCCATCAATGTAAGACCCCAGCTTTATAAAGGTAAAGGTCCACATGATTGCAATGCTAGTCCCTGGATCAAATGCTAGCTTCATACTTTGTCCCATTATTTTCACTATGCATTAGTGATATTTCTAAGTAGGACTTGCATGGAATTTTTGCTAAGTATAAACTATGCCATGGGAAATCCTAGTAGATGAATCCTTAATTGAACTTTCCTAAGTTAAGATTCCTACTACCATCATGCTTAGCATAGCTAGTAGAAAAGAAGGGTGGTTTATATTCATGCTATGGAATATTTCTAAGTCAAGGACTTGTGTTTTGTTTAATAAAACAAATAAGTGAATGAATCACCTGGGTGGAATGGAAGGAATGGTTTGTGTTGAGTGGTTATGCAATTCCAGTATGCTGGGGAAAACTTGGGCATCACCAAGTCCAGTATACTGGGGAAAACTTGGTATCTCACTTGTGGATTGCCACCCAGGAACAAAGAGATTTCAGATGTCAAATGTTGAGAAGCTTCAAGTGCAGCCACATGGCATTATGGGCTCTGCCTAGATCATATAGGTTGCAATAACTTAGACAAATGGATAGTTGGTGGTAGGGGTTTGATAGGTTGGAGCGCGTCCATTCTGGTCTAAGGGAAGGCTTCTGAAAGATCTTGTCTTGGTGAAACCAAGTCTTGTGGGGAAAGTGCACCACCTCTGCAGAGTGTAAAATCTAAGTACTTAGCCATGTCCCTGGTAAAGGACAATTTGAGCATCAAGACATGGAAGCTATCAAGAATCTCCTCATCCCAATTTCTAAGTTAAAAATTTGTGGTTGAACAAGGGTTGAAGGATCACCAATTTCTATTGGGAGATGCCTTGGGTGATTTTGACAAACAAAAACTTAGTGTTTTTCAAAAGGTAAGGAAAATCTATTTTGAGCAAAGCAAGCCTAATCTCCACTTAGCCAAATGCATATAGATGATAGACTCCACTATACTACCATAGTATCACTTGCCAATACAATTCAAATGTATTGACCCTTGTGGCTGTAACTTATTATGTTGCAGGTTTGTTTGATGTTAGTGAAGTTTATTGATTAGGATTACAAGTCTACAACCAACATGTTTGCCTGTGGCACTTTGAAGATGAAGGACCCCATGCTATTGTTATATTCTGCTGCATTGTAATGAGATAGCCAAATGAGCTGTGTAAGATGTATTAAATTATTTTATTCCTGGTTATAAAGTTGTATTATGACCTTTGTTTCTTGATATTACATCTTAACTATGGATGCTAGCTATTGATCCAGGGACTAGCATTGTAAACACAGGGATCTCTACCTTATTAAGGGTTGGGACCTCTACATACTAGGATTTCCCAAGCATAGCATATAGATACTTAGCAAAATTATTCATGCAAGCCCTATACAAAATATTTCTAATGCATAGTCAAAATATTGGGACAAAATTATGAAGCACCACTTGCCTTGGTATTTGGGGGAGTAGAAACAATCCTCACAATCACAATCACCACTAGCACCAAAATCTACACATAAAATGATAGCACCAAATTCACATATCAAAATAAACAAGCAAAAATATATGAATGCATGCAAATGCCATGTGATGATTTTTCCAATTCAAACAAGACAAGTAAAACAATACTGAACACTAAACTAAACATTTATACACTAATCAAACTTAATTTGATCTTTAAAACATTTTTCAAATAATTTTTATACTCAAAATAGGCCTACAAATGTCTCTGCAAATATAACCAATTTTACAGAAGCAATTTATTAAACAAAGTGCATGGTTGGATAGAATTCTTTCTCCTGATTCCAATGATATAAAATTTGTAAAATTTGAACATGTGGATCAAAAGTTATGAATTTTGCAAGTTTGAACATCTAATAGATCTAAATTCAGATTTAACTCTAAACCCTAGACACGTGGGCGTGTCTGATTGGCCCGTACCGGTTCAGCCGGATCGATCAACGTGGGCCATTGGATTTAAGTGGCAGCGCACGGCCAGATCTGCACGTACCGCTTTGCTTAAGTGATCTATTTCTACGCATCAGATCTAGATCTAACGGCCTAAATCAATCGAACCAAAAACTAGCGGCGCTGTGACGGTCATTGGCGGCGGCGCGCTCGGGCGGTGATGTTGCCGGCGATATAGGGAGAGAGAAGGGTAGTGGGGTAGCTCACCAGGTTCGCGTGATGACGCTGGTGCTCAAGGTGGTCCTCGTTGGCGAAGGGGCGCTCGGAAACGTCAGGGATTCCTCACCGGAGTTCGCGAAGGCGTCGGGCACGGTTGCTCGTCGATGTTGGCGAGGGTACAGATCATGCCAGCGCAAAAGAAGCAGTGCGTCAGATGCGTATGATGATGCTGGTCACACGAGTGTCAATGAGAGGGGGAGGCGTGGTCAGTACTAACCAGAGGAGTTCGTCGGAGAGGAGGAAGACGGCGGCGCTGTTCTGGTTGAAGACGTAGTCGAAGTTTCAGGGCGCACGCGGGTGAGATGGTGGTACTGGGAGGTGCGCAAGAGGATAGGGAGTAAGCTTGAGTGGTCGAGGGAGCAAGGCGCGATGGTGTCTGGCCAGAATTGCTTGCGAAGCTCGCCGGAGCAGCGAGTGCTCAAACAAAAAATCAAGGCAGCCTGGTGGCAGAGGGTGTGCGGCGTCTGGGGGGAAAGGTAGAGGAGACGCGGGCGTTTTATCGTGCGTGATTGCAGCAGCAAATTACTCGCGGATTTAAGTCGAATTAAGCCGCGGAAATCAAGCAGTAACGGGAGAGAGGGGAGGGAGGAACTGGTCGCGGCGGGTTGAAGAGATGACTGATAGGTGGGGCTGCTTCGTCAGCGTGAGAGAGAGAGAAAGAGTAGGGTCCAGCGGTTAGTGACTTTGCGGGCTAAAGCTTTGGTGTGAAACGTTTTTCTGCGGGGAGAAGGAAATGGTCTTGCTAGGCCTGGTTTGCTGGGCTGGGTTAGTTAGCCAGTTGGTTTTATTTTTTTCCTCTATTTCTCTTTTTCTTTTTCTGATTTGATTTTCTGGTTTGAATTTAAATGCTCATTTCAATTCTGTTTTAATTCAAATTTTCTCCAGATCTTTGTATTATGTTTCTTGTGTCCTGGGGTGTGTAAAACATCTATCCTTACTCAAATTCATTTTGGGTTTTGAAATAAAGTTTAAAACTATGCCCTTAGTGAAATATTTTTAATAGGCATATGAATGGTTTTGAATTCATTTTTTGTTTCTGAAAACTGTGACCAAGCCTTAGAAACATCACTCAGGTTCATGTTCAAATCTTTACTGATTAAAGCAAGTATATTTCTTATTAGAAGGTAGCAATATGGCCATTGCCTTGCTTACATAAAATAATAGATCACAAAGTTTCTGTTTTTGAAGAAATGATCCTAAAATGATTATGAATGCATGAATGATATGCAAACTTTGAAATCATGATTTTTGCAATGTTACAATCAACCATCCATGTTTCCCCCATCCATAAGTGAGTAATCCCCTGCTGTAGGCTATGGGGATAGTAGGGATTGGATGAGATCTATCATGTAGTCCAATAAGATTGTTAGGGCATGGTGCCAGGAAGTATATTTATTAGTGCTTTTTGACATTGTTGCAACCTTTTATGCTTAATGTTTGTCACTAGGGCCCGAGTGCCATGATCTCAGAACTGAACATGTTATTGATTCATGATGATAGTATTGTTTGTGATCTTATATGCAAGTTGTTTAAACATATTATTGTCCGGAACCCGAGGCCCCGAAGTGACAGAAATTGGGATAACCGGAGGGGATGGCTGTGATATGAGGATCACGTGTGTTCATGGAGTGTTAATGCTTTGCTCCGGTACTCTATTAAAAGTAGTACCTTAATTGCCAGTAGATTCCCTTGAGGCCCCGCTGCTACGGGCTGGCAGGACAAAAGATGTTGTGCAAGTTCTCATTGCGAGCACGTATGACTATATATGGAACACATGCCTATGATTTTTTAGTACTTGGATGCTTTATCTTATTTATCTGCAAATGCCCTTGATCTTGACATTACATGAATAGTCTTGTCCATGCAACGCCCGTCCATCCATCCCTATGCCTACCGCACTCAAATCCTGCTGTTTGCTACTATTGTTACTACTGCCTTTATTTTATTGCTGCTGTTTCTTTGCTATTACTACTACAGAACTGTTGCTACTGATAAACTACTATGAGCAAGACTATTTCCAGGTGTAGCTGAATTGACAACTCAGTTGTTAAGGCTTATAAATATTCTTTGGCTCCCCTTGTGTCGAATCAATAAATTGGGTTATACTACCCTCGAAGACTGTTGCGATCCCCTATACTTGTGGGTCATCAGTGCTCCAAGACTATTGTCTTCTTTGGGTTAGATGGTTTTTGTGCATAAATCCAGTTCTTCAGTCCATGTACACCTGTGGATACCAAGGTGGCTATTTGTTCAGAGCTAAATATATTAACCGAAGGAATTACAGACAAATATCTTGGGCTGCCACCTATTGTTGGCATGGACAGAACCGATTGCTTCATGCATTTGGTTGATAGGATTATCAAAAGATTGAGTGGTTTTAAAGAAAAGTTACTATCTTATGGTGGAAAGGAAGCTTTACTAAAATCTATTGCACGGGTTATTCCTGCATATGCGATGTCGGTATTCAAACTCTCTAAACAAGTAATCAAAGGGATAATAGATGCTATGTCCCGATACTGGTGGGGAGATGATGATGATAAGAAACATATGCACTGGTTTGCATGGTGGAAAATGTGTGTCCCAAAAAATAAAGGCGGTACGGGGTTTAGGGATTTGCACTGTTTTAATCTTGCAATGTTTTCCATGAAAGCATGGAGAATGCTTTGTGAACCTGAATCCTCTGTGTGCTCGTTGATGGGGATATGCCTACCGGGGTATATCCAGTAGGACGTTTCCGACTGGCCCAGATGCTGGCGAGTGGGCCTACGGGATGGTGACTGGATCAAGGCCTGGAGTGGATTCAAGCGACTGGAAGCTGAAGGCCCAGAAGCGTAGATAGGACCAGTCGAATTAGGTTAAGCGATCGCTGGAACCTTAACTGATTCGGTTGAGATCTGTAAACCCTAGGGGGGTGAGTCTATATAAACCTCCCTAGAGGGCGCGTAGAGGACACGTTCCATCATACACCCAAGCGACTCGCTGCCTAGCCGCCGAGCTCGCCCCATTGTACTCTCACCGTAATACAATATAGCAGGAGTAGGTCTTTACCCTCCAGGGGGCCGAACCTGGGTAAATCCTTGTGTCTCCGCCCCCATCTCGCACCGCAGATGGCTGGCCGCCCTTGCCCCATGTTCTACTACTCGCTGCCGATTGCAGCATCTGCCGTGGTCATTCCCACGACAGTGGCGCCCACCGTGGGGCCTGGCCGGTCTGGCCGGTGTTCTGCGGCGAGATCCAATCTACCCATCAACGAGTCAATCGCCACCAGCCGCATGATAGCGATCAGCGAGATGCTCCAAATCCGAGCAGCTACGTCCCGACGGCGCGACCCTTCACGCATAGCATGATCCTGCCGATCGGCACGATCAGTCTCTTCGTCGGCCTCACCGACGTCATCGTCTCAGAGGACTCGTCTCGCATCCGCGAGTCGCCGCCACGCGACCGTCTCTCTGAGAGTCAGGTCCGCACGATCCACCGCCTCGCCTCCGAGTACGACTCAGCCCACAGCGACGTGGCTGAAACCACCGCGGCCGCGGAAGACGCGGCCCTCAACGACGACGCCGACTCGGCGACCCTGGCGTCACTCACCGGATCTATCGTCGCCGCGTCGCCTACGGGCTCCATCATCCAGGTCTCGAATGTCGGAGACTTCGAGGATCCATCCATCCTTGGGATCTTCGACTTCGACTCCGGGTCGGAGAATTCCGCCGATCTCCGCGACGGGACCGGCCGCCACGCCGCGACCTACATGGCGACTGGCGCCGACCCGCCGGAGGATCCATTCTCCACTCCAATCCCTCCCAACGCAACGGCAACGGAGGTCGAGGACTCCGCCCGAAGCTGGTGGAAGCAGTTCGCAAGGAGCAAGCCGAGCGCAAAAAATTTCGCCTCGAACAGGTGACGGCGCAGGAGCTTTCGCGCTACCACCAGCAACGAATCAGGTCGCGCCTGAACCCCACCGTCTAGGGGCGTGCCCTAAATTTCGACGACGAAAGCGACCCGGCCCGTGTGGCCGAGCGCGCGATCTGTGAGAACGCGCCACCAGGAGGAAGCGCCCGGCCCCAACCAGGGTCGACGGCGAATGGCGCCCCACCACCACCCAACTGTGCACCCCCCAGGGACCAGCCGCGGATCGTGGTCTCCTCATGGGAGCGAGACGCGAATGGCCTACCACTGTTCTACACCCCGATGGACAACCTCGTCGCGGGCCGAGCAGCAGTACACAACATCGTGGCCACCGGTGATGGCGCCCTACAGATCCAGTACGCCAAGGCCCTGCTCGCAAAGGCGATCGAGCAACAAAACGCAGGCGTCGACTCACAGGGTCGGATGTACTCGCGTTCATCGGGCAGCAGAGCAGCCTCAAGCGGCCGCCCCATGGCGGCAAACACCCTCAACTGCCCGCCACCCGAACCACTGCAGCTCCAACACCGACCCGCGAACGCGGCACTCTCCACCAACGACCCCCGGTCGGCGACCAACTTCGTCGCTGCCAACGGTCAGCCCGTCGACGCCCGCACCCATATCATCAACAACCAGAGATGGTGCGCACGCCAGCCCGACGACCTGCGGCATACCCTAACCAATCGCCGCGACGGCGAGCCGAGGGGGTCTCTAAGCCGACTCGGGCCCCGGTGCTTCGTACGGATGATCCGAGGCGAAAGATACCCGACGAACTTCAAAGCTCCGAAGGAAATAGAGAAGTATGACCCCTCGTACGATCCCTCTATGTGGCTGGATACCTACCTCATGGCAATGGGGATCGCCGGCCACACCGATCTACTAGCCGCCCGCTACCTCCCCCTGATGATGGAGGGGGCGTGCAGGTAGTGGATCAACACTCTTCCCGTGGATAGCATCGACTCCTGGGAAGAGATGCGCGACGCCTTCATCAGGCACTTCGAGGGTTCATACACCCGCGCCACCACCATCGAGGACCTGGAACGATGCGTCCAGGGACCTCGCGAGTCGACCCGCAGCTGGGTCCAACGGTGGCAAGAACTGTGGTACAACGCGGTCGGTATCCACCCAGACACCGCAATCCACTGCTTCAAAACCTTGTGCCGCTACGAGCCCCTCATCGCCAAGCTCAAACGAGCATAACGCACACTCGACAACATACCGGATCTCCTAGAGATCGCCAAAAGATATGCGGAGGAAGACCCAAACCAAGAAACCGACGACGATTCGGGAGGACAACGCCGCACGAGCGGCAATGACAACGGACGACGATCCGATCTATGCTACAGCAACACTCGCCTCACCGGCAAGCGCCGCAGTGACGGGCGAGTCGACTTCGTCGCCAACGCTGGGTACGCGCAGCGCGAGCCCAAGAGCTTCTGCCGTGACGGGGGGCAACACCGCGACGGCGGCAACTACAAGGCGAAGCCAAGATTCGACCACGCGGCCCTCCTTAACCAACCTTGTGTATTTCACAGTAGGGAAGGGAAGCCCGCTACGCACACGACCGCCGACTGCCACTCTCTCAAGGAGATCGAGAAGGCACGATGAGCGCGGGAAGACCCCGACAATAGCCCGCCAAACGGCGGAAAATTCGGCAGCGTGGCCGGCTCGCTCCACACCTTCACAGGCTTAAACACGAAGCGCGAGAAGAAGGTCATCGCCCGTGCCGTCGCCGTCAACGCAGTGGCCTAGGTGGACGTTCCCCAGTTCCTCAACTGGTCGGAGCAACCAATCACTTTGAGCCGCCAGGACTACTCGCCACGAATCGAGTACCCAGGCCGAGTCGCCCTGGTGGTCAAGCCCAAGTTGGGAGACTACTGGCCGCCCTTGCCCCATGTTCTACTACTCGCTGCCGATTGCAGCATCTGCCGTGGTCATTCCCACGGCACTCGTCTATTAAGAGGAAAATATTACCCAACAGGTGATTTGCTAAATGCAGAGTTGAAGAAAGGATCATCTTATACTTGGCAAAGTGTGTGGTCTGGTATTCAAACTTTCAAGAAAGGCTATATCTGGCATGTTGGAAGTGGAGAGAACATCAATATTTGGGATGATCCATGGATCCCATCTAGTTGAACAAGGAAGATAGTGACCCGCCGGCATTGCGCTGCCCCCACCAAGGTTTTAGAGCTGATTGATTCTAACACAAGGACATGGAACGAAGAGCTTATCAGGATCCTGTTCCTGTCGGTTGACGTTGGTGGGATCCTGAGGATTCCGCTTTCTATCAGGCTAATGGAAGACTTTGTGTCTTGCATTTCACAAAACAAGGTATATTTTCAGTCAGATTAGCCTATTATGTGGAATGGGATTTTCAACATGGCAGGAAACTCATTCAGACTAATGCTCAAGGCTCCGCTGATGTTAATCCAGTTTGGGGTAAACTTTGGTCACTAAGAATTGCTCCCAAAACAAAGATTTTCTCCTGGAGTATGCTAAATGGTACTATTGCTTGTAACAATGTTCTTGCAAACAGACACTGACGAGGGTTCGACTCGTCAATGCCCATTGTTATGGAATTGGGTTTTGGAGAAGATGGGGATGCTGGAAGTCGCAGAACGGTTAACAGGCAAGCAACGCAGGGACACGAGGTTTACCCAGGTTCAGGCCCCCATAGGGAAAACCCTACTGATGGCGCCCAACACTTGTCGTGGAACGCTTCGTTGGAAACCCCAAGAGCAAGGTATGAAGCATCACAACATCAAGTTTTCCTCAGTAAGAAACCGAGGTTATTGAACCAGTAGGAGGAAGGAAACGTCACACAGGTGTTGCAAGCAACACAGAGACCTGCCCCAACGAATCAGTGAGGTTGTCAAGCTCACCGGTTTGCTGTAACAAAGGATTAAACGTATGGTGTGGAAGGTAATGGTTTGCAGCAAGTAAACAAGTAACATTGGAAGATGTATCAATGGTAAAGATTGGACCGGGGTCCATAGTTCACTAGAGGTGCTCTCCTTAGATAAACAACATGGCATGAAGGGTAAACAAATTACAGCAGGGCAATCTGAACCCCCTCAGGTTATCATCTGAACCCCCTCTAGTATTAAGTTGCAAGCAACAGACAACTGCTTTAAGCAAAGTGTGTAAGGTAAACATTCCATATGTTCCATGAATAAGAGACCGTTGTTTTCTCCCTAGTAGCAATAGCACATCTACAACCGAAGAGATTATTGTCACTTCCCTTGGAAACTAGAGGCATGAACCCACTATCGAGCATAAATACCCCCTCTTGGAGTCACTAGCAACTACTTGGCCAAGATAGCTACTAACAACGGAGAGCATGCAAGATCACAAACAACACAGACATGATAGAATCATAAAGACAAAACAATTAATCAAACCAACATAATAATCTCAATATCCATCAGATCCACGCAAACACAACATGCATGAATACAAATAGATTAGATCTTTATCATGAATGGGGCTCACAAGATCTATACATGAAAGCACAAAGGAGGAGATACAACCATCTAGCTACTACATGGACCCATAGTCCAAGGTGGAACTACTCATGCATCATACCGGAGAGAAGGCCTCCGGGATGATCTCCCCTCTGGCAGGGTGCCGGGAAGAACTTCAGATCCCCCCGATCTAGGGATGACGGTGGCGGCATTTACATATGGTTTCGTGGAGATTTGATCGGGTACTTAGGGTTTCTGCCTTGGGGGCTTCTTATAGGCGAAGGGAAGGCCGAGGTGGCGGCCAGGGGGGCCAAACCCTACCCAGGCGCAGGGCAGGGCCCACCCGCGCCTAGGAGGGGGGGTGAAGGGTTTCGCGGCATAGTAAATCAAAATTTTCTACGGATGTGAACAGAGGTAAAGCCAAGATCTAATCTAGGAGATGCAAACAACGAGAGAGATTGGATTAGATCTTCATACCCTTGAAGATTCGCACAGCGGAACGTTCGTCGGAACGTGGGTGATGTAGTCGTACTCGCTTCTCCTCCTCGCGATCCTATCCGATCTAGCACCACAAGTGGCGGTGCCTCCGTGAGATGCACACGTGTAGCACCTCGACGTCTCCTCCTTCCTCGGACCAGCAAGTATGGTGGAGAGACGGATTGGATCTACAACACGACGGCGTGGTGTATATGGTGGAGAATTTCTGCAGCAGGGCTTCGCCTACAAACAGTCGGGAGGGAGAGAGGAGGGGCAGCAGGGCGGCTAGGGTTGGAGGGGAAGGTGTAGGGGGTGGTGTGCCCCCAGCCCTCTTTTTATAGAGGGGTGGGGCGCAGCCCTAGCCCCTCCCCCAAGCCCAAACCGGCGGCCCCAAAGGAGGAGGAGTGGGGGGCAAGGAAACCCCCCCTTCTAGAAGGTCTATCTCGAGTTTAAAACCCCCTTGGCCGGCTGGGCCCTATGGGGCCTTGTGCCTCTGGCCCAATGCGGCCAGGGCACTCCCTCATAGGCCCATGCCCCCTCCCGGAAGGTGGGGCCACGTTGGTCCCCTTCCGGAAGGTTCTAGAAGCTTCCGGTACAATACCGATTAACCCGGAACAATTCCGAACTCCAAAAACTGCACTGCCTTATATGAATCTTATTCTCCGGACCACTCCGGAACCTCTCGTGATGTCCCGGATCCCATCCGAGACTCCGAACAAAAACTCATAAACCAATTATCCAATCTATCCTAGCGTCGAGACACGTTAAGTGTGTGACCCTGCGGGTTCGAGAATATGCAGACATGATCTTCTATCAATAATCAACAGCGGGGTCTGGAAACCCATATTGACTCCCACACATTCATCGATGATCATATCGGATGAACCACGATGCCAGGATTCAATCAATACCATATATATTCCCTTCGTATCGCGATATTTTACTTTCCCGAGATTCGATCGTCGGTACCGTCATACCTAGTTCAATCTCGTTTACAGCAAGTACTTTACTCGTTCCGTAATCCGATATCACTTTGTGATTAACTCTTTAACCACATGCTTGCAAGCGGTGTTGATATCGATTACTGAGTGGGCCCGAAGTATATCTCTCCGACTTGGGAGGGACAAATCCCATCTCGATACATACAACCCAACAGATACTTTCCGATCACCTGAGAGACACCTTTATGATCACCCTCTCATAGGATGACGTTTGATGACCTCAAAGCTTTCTTCCGATACCAGGGAGTTGTATTATCTCATGGTCTAAGGAATACAATATTTGACATAAGAAAATCTTCGCAAAGACGAACATGATGACACGATCTAATTGCTTCGCTTAGTTTGGGTCTGTCCACCATATCATTCCCCAATGATATGATCTCATTATTAATTGACAACTCATGTCTATGGTTAGGAAACCTTAACCATCATTAATCAATGAGCTAGTCCTTAGAGGCGTACTAGGGACACGGTGTTGTTCACAAACCACACAAGTATTAAAGTTTCCGCTTAATACAATTCTAGCATGGAATATAAACATTATCATGAACAAGAATTATAATAATAACATCTTTATTATTGCCTCTAGGGCATAATTCCAACAGGGGGTTGGTCGCCCTGGCCCGCTTCCTTGTCTCCCCTCTAGACTTCTTATTCCCCATGGAAAGTTATTGACTTTGACTTTTGTCCCGTCCAATTCCGAGAATATTTCTTTTTACTAGCTTTTCTGAAACCAAAAACAGCAGAAAACAGGCAACTGACACTGTGGCAACTTGTTAATAGGTTAGTACCAGAAAACATGTAAAAAGTACCTCAAAGTGTAGACAAAGCAAAGCAAAGAAGATACTAAACAAGCATGGAGCATAAAAAATTATAGATACTTTTCCGACGTATCAAGCATCCCCAAGCTTAACTCCTGCTCGTCCTCGAGTAGGTAAGTGATAAAAAGAATAATTTTTGAGGTGACATGCACCCTCACAATAAAGATCCAACCATTTGCAAGCATTGAAAGCTGGGATCGAAGAACTCTAAACATGTGCATGTAAGATGGAGTTCTAACAATAGGACATAGTAACTATGCATGCAACATGACAAGCTACAAACAAAGATCATGAATAACATGTATTGAAAAACGTTTGTTTGTTTCACACACAGAAAACATAGCATAGTGGCAATCAGCTTGTCCCTCATAGAGTATCAAATAGATGCATAGGACACCTTTCAAAGTTGACAAGGGTGACTAAAAAAAATAGCACAAAAACAAATATTATCACAATATGCATCAATCAATAAGCTTTGGAACACTGCACACAGAATGAAAACTATGCTCTCTTAATGGTGCCTAAAGGTAGAAGGTGGAGACTCAAATAATGGTGGAAGAAAAACCTTTTATAAAGGAAGCAGGGATTTCAAGTTTTAAAAAGAGCTTCCAAAAATTATGGTACTTGTTAGATTTCATCCCTCATTGCCCCTATCATAAGCATCTTGAAGTGATTAAGGTTAAAGTGATAAAGATGGAGTATATGCTTGACGAAGTATAAGTTGGCAATCTCAAGTCCCTTGAATACAAGGGCCACACCTCATGCTACTCAACTTTGGTCACCTGTAAGTTCTTGTCATTGTAAGTATTTGCATATCATTGAGAACCGCCAACGGAGTACCCCTTGCACATGGTACAGGAGCTTTCCCATAACCAAAATGACAAGGCAAGCAAACAATGAGCATCGCAGCAATCTTCTTATTTACCATGGGAATATGGTGCTTTTTCTCTCTTTCCTCTTTCTCAACATGTCTCTTTTTTATAAGAAGAATGCTTCATAGATGTCACTATGGTGATGCTGCAAGTTCCCACCATGATTAGGCATGGCTTAGGCTAGCGGCCCATGCGTTTCTCTAACACAGGATACAAACTCCATGGACTTACAAGTTCCCTCTTTATTTCACATCGGTGACATCCATAGACAATAGAGCATGATATCAACTGAGTACAAAGTACACGTGCAATGTTGAAAATGTTCCCCGTGACAGCACGGTTCTACTAATTCCAACGTATAAGTGCAAGCATATACAACATAGATGACACAATGGTTCAAGTTTATTAGGGGAAAAGAATATAAAGTGTGCCATCAAGTTTGTGAGGGCTTTAATCACTAAGTTTTCACATAACAAAATAGTTTTTAATTGGAAGATAGCTGAAAATAAGAATATACTTGGAATGGTGTAACCCACCATGCATAGGAGTTTATAGTGGACACTTTGGAACAACTTGGTTTCTTGGGAGTTGGAAGCATGAGTAGAGCTTACTCATACAAGTGGAGGCTAGCAAAAGACTAGGAGCAACCAAATAAGAGAGCAATAATGACCATAATCATGCAGTGCAACAAAGCATTACTAATCAAAGCATAGAGTGGTACTACAAGTCATCGACTAAATGATCATAGAGACTATGGTGACTTGTCATAGTCATAACATGGTGTGAGCATGTGCCAAGTCAACCCAAGCAAAACATCAAAGGAGAATACCACAATACTATGCTTTTGCATGCTAAAACAACGCATAATTTCTTCAAGACACACTAAGCAATCCCAATTGTTTGGAACAAGACATGCTACAGCAATAATCACTCAGTCAATCCAAGCTCCTCTTGCACTTACAAGCAAGAACTTACTACTCCTTTCCAACACCAAGAAACTTATTTGTAAAACAACATAGCGAGAACGGGGGTCCAAACTACTCAAGCAAACTAAACAAACTAAGCAAAGCAAACGAAAACTAAGAGGCTCCAAGAACAACACAACTGTGCATGAAACAATAAAAATGAAGTGTCTAGACAGACCTGAGCTTTTTATTGATGAAGAAGGGGATGCCTTGGGCATCCCCAAGCTTTGAAGCTTGCAACTCTTGGATATTTCTTGGGGTGACACCATGGTGGCATCCCCAAGCTTGAGCTTTTGTTCATTCTTCATCTCATTGCATCATTCTCTCTCTACACTTGAAATTTTTCCTTCATACAAAACTTCACACAATCTTCATTAGCAACATTAGCTTATTCAAAAGATATTAGACCTCTGGCAAAGCTTTGAAACAGCAAGGCTTTTCACTAAAAACACAAGCTACTGTAGTAACTCCTTCAAAAAGCTCAATTCATCTAAAGAGAACTCAAAAAGGAATCAATAAGAAGCAAATGCAAATAATGGCAGAAATCTGTCAAAACAGACCAGCAGGTGGAAACCGATTTTTTTGAACATCTTCTGTTGCTCAAATAAAAAAGTGTTGAACTAACGAAAGTTATCTCACATACTGGGGGATTTATTAGTAAATTTTCAGCTCAATCCAAGTAACAGAGACTCCTCACAAATTTTTTGGTGGAGGACAGAAATATGTTTCGGGATAGCAACTCCCCAAATGTTACTTCCCTCTCATTAGAGGTCATTCTTGGAATAAAAAGAAAACAAAAAGGATAAGGAGAGGTCATTACTGAATTAATAACTTCCAAGACTCAAGGAAACTCTTGGGTTATCTCCCAACAAGTACTTTTTTTAACGCCTTTAAGTTAGGCAGAAGAAGCAAGAAGAATCAAGTATTTTCAAATGAAGAAGCATTAATATCAAACCTTGCTTTCAAAGGAGGAGCAAAAAGCAACTTCTCTCTCCTCATAGGGAAGTGTTCAATACCTTTCTTGAATGGAAAATGATATTTAATGATGCCTTCTTTCATATCAATGATGGCACCAACTGTTCTAAGAAAAGGTCTTCCCAAAGTGATAGGACAAGAAGCATTATATTCAACATCCAAAACATAGAAATCAATAGGGACATAAGCATTTTTAACCATGATTAGAACATCATTAATATTCCCCATGAGTTTCTTCTTAGCATTATCATTGAGTGGGACATCCAAATAACAATCTTCCAAAGGTGACAAATCAAGCATTTCATAAATCTTCCTAGGCATAATAAAGACACTAGAACCAAGATCACATGAAGCTTTGAGATCAAAGTCATTCACTTGCATATTAATAATGGGTTCCCAACTATCTTCTACTTTCCTAGGAATAGAAGCTTTGTGTTTTAGCTTCTCTTCGTTAATCTTAACAAGAGCACCTGTAATGTTTTTGGTAAAGGCAACATGCATATCACTAGCATCAGGACTCCTAGCAAGCTTTTGTAGGAACATAATCACTTCAGAAATATTGCAACCATCAATATCAAAGTCAAACTTAGCATCACTAGTAGTAGGCACAGTAGGAGTAGGAATAGGGACTACTTGTGGTTTAGTGGTGATGGTGCACACACTATTGTTTCTATCAATTTCAGGTTCCCTTTCCCACTTAGCATGAAGTTGATCTAATAGCCTAACATTTTCATCAATAGTAACTTATATGGCATGATTAGCAGGCAAAAGTATTTTCCATGGTTTCAGGTTTAGCAGCCATTTTATTTACCAAGGAAGTTTGAGCTTTAGACAAACAGGATATATTTTTCTCAACATTTAATTTTTTCTTGCTCTATAGACTTATTGAAAGTGGTTTGTTTACTAATAGAGTCTTTGAGCATGACTTCAAGTTCAGAGGGGGCACTTCTAGCATTGTTGTAGGAGTTTCCATAGGAATTGCCATTATTAGGAGGATAAGGCCTATAATTATTGTTGCTACCAAAATTATTCCTGTAGGCATTGTTGTTGAGATTGTTGTTTCTAATGAAGTTCACATCCACTTGCTCTTCTTGAGCAACCAAAGAGTCTAAGGGAACACTATTAGGATCTAGAGGAGCTTTCCCATTAACAAGCATAGCCATAATAACATCAATCTTTTCACTCAAAGAGGAAGTTTCCTCAACAGAATTTACCTTCTTACCATGTGGAGCTCTCTCAACATGCCATTTAGAATAGTTAACCATCATATTATCAAGGAGCCTTGTTGCAGCACCCAAAGTGAGGCCCATAAAGGTACCTCCAGCAGCAGAATCCAACAAATTTCTTGAGGAGAAGTTCAAACTTTCATAAAAAGTCTGGATAATCATCCAAGTAGTGAGTCCATGAGTGGGGAAATTCTTAACCAAAGATTTCATTCATTCCCAAGAAGGATCAACATGTTCACTATCAAGTTGTTTAAATTTCATAATGTCACTTCTCATAGATATAATCTTAGCAGGAGGATAATATTTTCCAATAAAAGAATCTTTGCACTTAGTATAAGAATCAATACTATTTTTAGGCAAGGATATCAAGCATTCTTTAGCTTTTCCTCTCAAGGAAAAAGGAAAAAGCTTGAGCTTAATAATATCTCCATCTACATCCTTATACTTTTGCATCCCACAAAGTTCAACAAAGCTATTGAGATGGCCAGCAGGATCATCAGAACTAGCACCAGAAAATTGCTCTCTCTTAACAAGATTCAACAAAGCAGGCTTAATTTCATAAAATGTAGCATCAGGAGCAGGTGGAGCAATAGGTGTGATAAGGAAATCATTGTTGTTGGTGCTAGTAAAGTCACACAACTTGGTGTTCTCAGCAGAGTTAATTTTGGCAAAGGTGGGCAAACCAAAAACAGCAGCAGCAGCTAGAGCAGGAACTAATTTTTGTGTGTTTTTGAATAAAAAAGCAAACCAAACTAGACTATTTTTTGGTTTTTTTTTTTGAAAAGAGGCAAACAAAACCAAGCAAAAGAAACATAGCAAACTAAAAACAAAGTAAAGAGAAAGGAAGTGGAAGACTCCCCTAGTGAAGACGTCCTTAGCCTCCCCGGCAATGGCGCCAGAAAATAGCTTGATGGCGCCCAACACTTGTCGTGGAATGCTTCGTTGGAAACCCCAAGAGCAAGGTATGAAGCAGCACAACAGCAAGTTTCCCTCAGTAAGAAGCCGAGGTTATCGAACCAATAGGAGGAAGGAAACGTCACATAGGTGTTGCAAGCAACGCGGAGAGCTGCACAACACAAACTCAAGACTTTGCCCCAACAAAGGATTAAACGTATGGTGTGCAAGGTAATGGATTGCACCAATTAAACAAGTAACAGTGGAAGATGTATCAATGGTAAAGATTGGACCGGGGTCCATACTTCACTAGAGGTGCTCTCCTTAGATAAACAACATGGCATGAAGGGTAAACAAATTACAGCAGGACAATTGACAGGAACTGAGCAAGGCATAACAATGCAATTATTAATCAGAAAGATCCTATGAGATTCGTTTGGGCAATACAACAAGATACATAGACCACCATCCAACTGCAATTATGACTAGAATTCCACCATCAGGTTATCATCCGAACCGCCTCCAGTATTAAGTTGCAAGCAACAGACAACTGCTTTAAACAAAGTGTGTAAGGTAAATAGTCCACATGTTCCATGAACAAGAGACCGTTGTTTTCTCCCTAGCAGCAACAACACATCTAGAACCGAAGAGATTATTGTCACTTCCCTTGGAAACTAGAGGCATGAACCCACTATCGAGCATAAATACCCCCTCTTGGAGTCACTAGCAACTACTTGGCCAAGATAGCTACTAACAACGGAGAGCATGCAAGATCACAAACAACATAGACATGATAGAATCATAAAGACAAAACCATTAACCAAACCAACATAATAATCTCAATATCCATCGGATCCCCGCAAACACAACATGCATGATTACAAATAGATTAGATCTTGATCATGAACGGAGCTCACAAGATCTATACATGAAAGCACAAAGGAGGAAATACAACCATCTAGCTACTACATGGACCCATAGTCCAAGGTGGAACTACTCACGCATCATACCGAAGAGAAGGCCTCTGGGATGATCTCCCCTCCAGCAGGGTGCCGAGAAGAACTTCAGATCCTCCCCGATCTAGGGACGATGGTGGCGACGGCTACAAAAGTTTTCATGGAGATTTGATCGGGTACTTAGGGTTTCTGCCTCGGGGGCTTCTTATAGGCGAAGGGGGAGGCCGAGGAGGCGGCCAGGGGGCTTAACCCTACCCAGGTGCGGGGCAGGGCCCACCCACGCCTAGGGGGGGTTTGGTCGCCCTGGCCCGCTTCCTCGTCTCCCCTCTAGACTTCTTGTTCCCCACGGAAAGTTATTGACTTTGACGTTTGTCCCGTCCAATTCTGAGAATATTTCTTTACTAGCTTTTCTGAAACCAAAAACAGCAGAAAACAGGCAACTGACACTGTGGCAACTTGTTAATAGGTTAGTACCAGAAAACATGTAAAAAGTACTTCAAAGTGTAGACAAAGCAAAGCAAAGTAGATACTAAACAAGCATGGAGCATAAAAAATTATAGATACGTTTCTGACGTATCACCTACTCCTGCTTGTCTGTTCTTGATTACGACGGAACCGAAGGTCACAGGGGTGCGCGAATGGAATCTGGCGTGGAGGTGTGTGTATGAGGTGTTCAGATCCTTCTCGCCGTGCCCTCCTGGACTTTATATAGATAGGCCAGGTTCCGAGATAGGTCGAGTCGGTTACAAATTAGGGTTGATACCCTTTGAAATTCTATCTAATCTAAACTTTTCCTCCAACGAGTCGAATTCACCATGGTCTTGGGCCACCCAAAATCTTCCTAGGCTGCAAGTCCTCGTGTGGGCCTTCCTTGGGCTTGACCGGGTATACCAATGTTATGCACCCGTAGGATATATCCTTGTCAGTAGCCCCCGAGTGTTCAGCCGAATCGCAGATTCGACTGGAGACTCTATAATCTTTTGGGTTCTTGGTATTTGAACCTTTTTTCAGGAAGAAATGTTTAGTTCATAGGGATTGTTGATGTGTGTGCCTGGCTAACCCGACGAATTAGGGCCAGTTAACTATCCTAGGACAAAACAACACGATCTTCATCAGACTCGAATCCCCAGACTCGAATCCGGAATGAATGCTGACGTAATTCAACTCAGGCCGTTGAGGTCTTATAGGAGTCGAATCCTAGTGATTTTCTGTACGGTTCCCAACCTTTAATAAGGTAGAGATCCCTGTGTTTACAATGCTAGTCCCTGGATCAATAGCTAGCATCCACAGTTAAGATGTAATATCAAGAAACAAAGGTCATAATACAACTTTATAACCAGGAATAAAATAATTTATTACATTTTACATAGCTCATTTGGCTATCTCATTACAATGCAGCAGAATATAACAATAGCATGGGGTCCTTCATCTTCAAAGTGCCACAGGCAAACATGTTGGTTGTAGACTTGTAATCCTAATCAATAAACTTCACTAACATCAAACAAACCTGCAACATAATAAGTTACAGCCACAAGGGTCAATACATTTGAATTGTATTGGCAAGTGATACTATGGTAGTATAGTGGAGTCTATCATCTATATGCATTTGGCTAAGTGGAGCTTAGGCTTGCTTTGCTCAAAATAGATTTTCCTTATCATTTGAAAACACTAAGTTTTTGCTTGTCAAAATCACCCAAGGCATCTCCCAATAGAAATGGGTGATCCTTCAACCCTTGTTCAACCACAAGTTTTTAACTTAGAAATTGGATGAGGACATTCTTGATAGCTTCCATGTCTTGATGCTCAAATTGTCCTTTACCAGGGACATGTCTAAGTACTTAGATTTTACACTCTGTAGAGGTGGTGCACTTTCCGCACAAGACTTGGTTTCACCAAGACAAGATCTTTCGGAAGCCTTCCCTTAGACCAGAATGGACGCGCTCCAACCTATCAAACCCCTACCACCAACTGTCCATTTGGCTAAGTTATTGCAACCTATATGATCCAGGCAGAGCCCATAATGCCAAGTGGCTGCACTTGAAGCTTCTCAACATTTGACATCTCAAATCTCTTTGTTCCTGGGTGGCCATCCACAAGTGAGATACACAAGGTAAGCCATAGAAATGGGCCTTGTGTAACCACTCAACACAAACCATTCCTTCCATTCCACCCAGGTGATTCATTCACTTAGTTGTTTTATTAAACAAAACACAAGTCCTTGACTTAGAAACATTCCATAGTATGAATATATTCCACCCTTGTTTTCTACTAGCTAAGCTAAGCATGATAGTAGTAGGAATCTTAACTTAGGAAATTTCTACTAAGGTTTCATCTACTAGGATTTCCCCATGGCATAGTTTATACTTAGCAAAAATTCCATGCAAGTCCTACTTAGAAACATCGCTAATGCATAGTGAAAATAATGGGACAAAAGTATGAAGCATCACTTGCCTTTTTGGTAGAGAATATAGGTTCATTCCTTAATCTTGCAATATTCACACTCTTCAAATCACTACAATTCAATCAAGCAAGCAATATTTCAATCTACCATTCAAGCATCATCACATAAAATAATAGAAACAAAACAATGCATGCAAGCATGCCAAACATTGTTTTATTTACAAAAGTGGTTTCTAATAGGTTATAACATTCTAAAACACTAATTGGTCATTTTATAAAGTGGCAAAACGATTTGCAAAAGATATTACCTATAAACCATTTTTAAACCAAATCAATGTTTTATGTGGTTGAAAATGCCTTTAGCAAAGCAATAATTTTTATAGGGTTCACAAAATACATTTTTAAATCATAAAATTTGGTGTTTAGGGTCAGAGGGTTTAAAACAAAACAATTCCCAAAGGTTTTCTTCCAAAAACATTTTTAACACATAAACATTATTTTTATTTGACTAGAAGTGTTTTAAATCAAATATTTACTCTTTAGCTTTACCAAATACATTTTCAAATCCATGAGTTGGTTTCTAAGGTCAGTAGGTTCAAAACAATCCATTTTCCAAAGGTTTTATCTCCAAAAATCATTTTAGAACAAATTTTATATTCTAAATATGCCTACACAAGTTTCTGCAAAAAACAATCCATTTAACAGAAGCATTTTACTAAACAAAGTGCATGGTTGGAAAGTACTTGTCTTTCTGATTCCATTGATATAAAATTTGCAAAATTTGGACGTGTTGTTTGAAAGTTATGAATATTTCAAATTGGAACATCAAATAGATCAATTCTGTTTTTATTAAAACAGACAGGGCCACGTGGCTGCTTGCTACTGGTCCATACCGGTTCACGCGGATCAACAGATACAGGCCGTTAGATTTAAGTCACATCGCACGGCACAGATGCTCTCGTACCCTTCGCTTAAGAAATCTATCGCAACGCTACGATCTAGATCTGACGGTTCACAGCAGCTCGGCCACAGATGGGCGGCGTTGGCGCGGCGGCGAGCGGCGGAGCGCTCAGAGGTTGAGGTTGCCGACGAATTAAATCACGCGGGATAGAGTGAGGATGCTTACAGGGTTTGTAGGGGTGCAGAGAAGCTCGACGTTGTCTCTGTTCATCGAGGGGCGCTCGAGTTCCAGAGTAATTGCTCGGCGGATCGGAGTCTGCCGCGGCGTCGGGTGCGCTCAGACGACGTTGGATGCGAGGCTATGGGGCTCTAGAAAGTAGATGGAGGGTACCGTTAGTTTCGTACGCAAGTGGCAAACAAGTGAGCATCAAAAATAGGGCGAGGGGGAGTCTGTGCTCACCAGGGAAGCTTGCCGGAGTCAGGGCCGACGGCGGCGCTGCTCAGACGTGATCGTTGCTAATGTTGGGGTTCAAGCGCGGGCAAGCCAAGGTTCCAGGGAGGTTCAGGGGGCAATGGGGAACTCGTACGTGTGGTTGAGGAGCAATGGGGCTGGCTGTCTTCGTCGGAATCGTCGCCGGAAGGTTGCCGGGGCAGAGGCGGTCTCAGCTCGAATTAGAACGGCCTGGAGGCAGAGAGGGAGGGGCGAGCGAGGGGAAATGGAGAGGAGGGGCAGGCGGTTAAGAAGGCGTGGTCGTAGGGGAGATTAACTGCTGCGTTAACGCGAATTGATGCTGACAATTCTCACCAGAAACGGTCGAGGAGGGGAGGCGCGGTCACCGTGGGTGAGGACGACGATGAGGTGGCAGTGGGGCATGGCGTCAGCGAGAGAGAGAGAGGGGAGGTGGGGTCCAACCGTCAGTGGCGGCGTGGGTGAGTTTCTGAGTAAGAAGAAAACGCTTCGAGGGAAAAGAGGGAAATGGGCTGCTGGGCTGGGCTGCTCCTTTTCATTTTTTTTGTTCTGATTGTTTTTCCTTTTCCATTCCTAATATTCTGTTTTGATTTTGATTAATCATTTCAAACAACAATGTGATTTCAATTTTCTCTCAAACTTTGTGTGTAATCAAATACTGATTAACAATACATTCTGAAGTCATATTTAGAATAATTCATTTATTCTTTTTAGGGTCTTTTAATTATTTAAAATAGGCCCTTGCATTTATTCAAATAAGATTTAATAATATTTTCAAACTCCATTTGAAATCTAAATCTTTTCAAATCTTTTCAGTAGGTTTTATTTATTTATTAGGGTGTTAAATAATTCACCTTGATTCATTTGGGATATTTTAATATGATTTATTAATCATTTAAAATTTTGTATTTGTCTTTATTCCAATGAAATGAAATATAGTTTTTAATTCCATAAATCTATTTGGAAGATTTCTTTGATCTTATTTGAGTTAATTAAATAACTTTTATTACACTTGGGTAAATTCCAATTATTATTTTCCCATAATTTAATTAATCATTTCTAATAGGGATTTATCTTTATTCAAATAGAATAGGATTTGGTTAATGCCCTCTTAATTCATTTGAAAATTCCTTATCCATTATTTTATTTGGATTTGGATTATATTCATTCCATTTGCTTATGGTCTTGGCCAAGTTTTAATTTGGTCTTTAAATATTCCTCATTTAATAATTTCTTTCTTTATCTTATAAAATCCATATCTTTTTATTTATAGATCCAAACTTGGTGATTCCAATTGGTAAAATCTTATTTAATATTTGTTTATCATTTTAAATCTCTTTAGTATTATTTGCTCACCAGTTGGTATGGATTTATAGATAGATGCCTTATTAGCTTTGGAAATTCAATTTCCTTATCTTATTAAATTTATAAGATTTTATCTATGGCTCCAATTTAAGTGAAACCAATTTATATGGTTTTATAATATTTCTATTTGTCATTCTTGACCATTTATAAATGTTTGTTGACAAATTTTTATATGGATCAAATCCATAGGCTTGGAGATAACTTGGAAATGATTTTATTCTATTAGGGTTTAGGGTTTTGGTTTATTCTCCAAGTGTTTAAATTTCAAGATGCATTTTATGAGGAATGCATTCCACTTGATTTGAATTTTAGTTGGATTCAAATATTAACCAAAGTTTGTTCAAGATGGGATTTTAAGTTTCTATTTAGAAACAAAAGTTTCTTTTCACCCTAAATTTCAACAATTATTTATTTTGTTTATTTATTTTTCACATTACAAGATTTGGAAAATCTTGGGATGTGACAGGCTACCAGCCTTAAAATAAATCTCGTCCCGATATTTGGGAAGGCTAGGGTTACAAGTTGGCTCAAAACAACTAGGGTACTACCACCCTTAAAAAATTTCCAACTAGATTACATCTTGATTTGCTTGGGATCTTGGTGATACTTCTCTGGGCAACATCTGCATAGTGCCCTTTGTTTCCACACTTGAAACATGTGACAAGGCTGAGATCCTTTATAGTCTTGTTTATCTTGTGCTTCATCTTTTCTGGACAATTGCTTGCATAATGTCCTGGTTCTTTGCATTTGAAACACATCACTTGGCTGATATCTTTCTTTTCTTTTGGTATCATTGCCTATTGTTTGTTTCCTTGGTTCTTCTTCTTTTCTGGGCATTCATTGGCATAGTGTCCCATCTCTTTGCAAGTGTAACATTGCTCTTGGGTAATATCCTTCTTGCTGGGGTTGGGGCATTTCTTCTTCTTCTTGGGTCTCTCCAAAGCTAGGAGTTCTTCTAGTTCATGCTCTTCATATTTCACCACAAAGGTGGGAAATCTTTCTCTCTCCTTGGGGCAGTTACTAGAGATATGACCTTCTTCTTCACAAGAGTAGCAACACTTTGTGGACACTTTGGATTTGGCCTTATGATGCATGGTTTTGACTTTGCCTTCATCCTTCTTGGTAGAAGTTGTTCCTTCATGAGGGTTTCCAAACTGTTGTTGCACTCCAACTTGTTTCCTTTGTTGAACTATGGAATAGATGGGGCATTGGATAGGGACATGATTATTTCCTTCACATAGGAAACAAGTAGCTTGAGATGTGGGGCATTGATTTGTTGGATGTTTCTCTTCACAATTGGGGCATTGATCTTCATGTTCTTTGGAACTGTGATCCTTGTCTTCACAAATTTTGCAAGCTTGAGTTCCTTCTAAAATATCATCCTTGACATCATTGTTATCACAAACTCCTTGGGAAGAGTTGTCTCTCAGGATGATCATTTGAGTGGTCATTCCTTGCAGCAATTGGGATTGGATTACCAAAAACTTTTTTATGGTTGGGCCTAACCCATTGTTGTTGGATAAAAACTGAGTTGTCACTTGGTTCAACTGGGTTTGGTTTGCTAGTAGTTGTTTTCTCATGTGCATCTCTTGGTTGTTGGTGTCACCCTTCTTGATGTTGGAGTCCCTTGGAGAAGTCATCTGTTTGGGTTGGTTTGGGATTAGAATAGGCAAAAGATTTCTAAGGAAGAATTCTAATCACACACATCACAATTCACACAAGCAATGTGCAAGCAATCACAAACAAACATTCCACTCAAACACCAAGTTTAAGCACATTTTTAGGCAACAAAATATTTTTGCTACACCACATAGGTTGGTGGGTTTAATTTAAACTAAACATGCTGGTCCAACTATATGGTTCACTTGAGATCATTCCATTCTTCTTGGTTGCTTATTCATGAACAAGATCTTTGTATCTTTGGAGAATTCCTTGCATCTTGGTCACAAAACTTTAAAGGTGATGATGATTCCCTCTAGGTTGTGTTTCCTTAGTCTTCAAGTCTTGAGTAATATTTCTTGTCTCACTTGTAGTCCTTAGTGATATCCAAGTTGAAGTCCTTGTTGAGAATAAGGTTGAAATCACTTGAGTTGGTGAAGTCCTTGGTGAAAATATAGTTGAAGTCTTTGGTCATGGAGAAGGCTTTATCCATCAAGTTGAAATAGAAGAGATGTAGAGTTAAAACCAAAAAGGTTGAGGAAACCGTTTACAAGATTGTTTGTAAATAAGTTTTGGAACAAATATAACTCCAATTTTTCCTAAGGGTTTTTGTCCAATCCTAGGGTTACAAATCCTACAGGAAACACAATGCTCTGATACCATCTGTACGGTTCCCAACCTTTAATAAGGTAGAGATCCCTGTGTTTACAATGCTAGTCCCTGGATCAATATCTAGCATCCACAGTTAAAATGTAATATCAAGAAACAAAGGTCATAATACAACTTTATAACCAGGAATAAAATAATTTATTACCTCTTACATAGCTCATTTGGCTATCTCATTACAATGCAGCAGAATATAACAATAGCACGGGGTCCTTCATCTTCAAAGTGCCACAGACAAACATGTTGGTTGTAGACTTGTAATCCTAATCAATAAACTTCACTAACATCAAACAAACCTGCAACACAATAAGTTACAGCCACAAGGGTCAATACATTTGAAATGTATTGGCAAGTGATACTATGGTAGTATAGTGGAGTCTATCATCTATATGCATTTGGCTAAGTGGAGCTTAGGCTTGCTTTGCTCAAAATAGATTTTCCTTATCATTTGAAAACACTAAGTTTTTGCTTGTCAAAATCACCCAAGCCATCTCCCAATAGAAATTGGTGATCCTTCAACCCTTGTTCAACCACAAGTTTTTAACTTAGAAATTGGGATCAGGAGATTCTTGATAGCTTCCATGTATTGATGCTCCAATTGTCCTTTACCGGGGACATGGCTAAGTACTTAGATTTTACACTCTGCAGAGGTGGTGCACTTTCCCCACAAGACTTGGTTTCACCAAGACAAGATCTTTCGGAAGCCTTCCCTTAGACCAGAATGGACGCGCTCCAACCTATCAAACCCCTACCACCAACTGTCCATTTGGCTAAGTTATTGCAACCTATATGATCCAGGCAGAGCCCATAATGCCAAGTGGCTGCACTTGAAGCTTCTCAACATTTGACATCTCAAATCTCTTTGTTCCTGGGTGGCCATCCACAAGTGAGATACACAAGGTAAGCCATAGAAATGGGCCTTGTGTAACCACTCAACACAAACCATTCCTTCCATTCCACCCAGGTGATTCATTCACTTAGTTGTTTTATTAAACAAAACACAAGTCCTTGACTTAGAAACATTCCATAGTATGAATATATTCCACCCTTGTTTTCTACTAGCTAAGCTAAGCATGATAGTAGTAGGAATCTTAACTTAGGAAATTTCTACTAAGGTTTCATCTACTAGGATTTCCCCATGGCATAGTTTATACTTAGCAAAAATTCCATGCAAGTCCTACTTAGAAACATCGCTAATGCATAGTGAAAATAATGGGACAAAAGTATGAAGCATCACTTGCCTTTTTGGTAGAGAATATAGGTTCATTCCTTAATCTTGCAATATTCACACTCTTCAAATCACTACAATTCAATCAAGCAAGCAATATTTCAATCTACCATTCAAGCATCATCACATAAAATAATAGAAACAAAACAATGCATGCAAGCATGCCAAACATTGTTTTATTTACAAAAGTGGTTTCTAATATGTTATAACATTCTAAAACACTAATTGGTCATTTTATAAAGTGGCAAAACGATTTGCAAAAGATATTACCTATAAACCATTTTTAAACCAAATCAATGTTTTATGTGGTTGAAAATGCCTTTAGCAAAGCAATAATTTTTATAGGGTTCACAAAATAAATTTTTAAATCATAAAATTTGGTGTTTAGGGTCAGAGGGTTTAAAACAAAACAATTCCCAAAGGTTTTCTTCCAAAAACATTTTTAACACATAAACATTATTTTTATTTGACTAGAAGTGTTTTAAATCAAATATTTACTCTTTAGCTTTACCAAATACATTTTCAAATCCATGAGTTGGTTTCTAAGGTCAGTAGGTTCAAAACAATCCATTTTCCAAAGGTTTTATCTCCAAAAATCATTTTAGAACAAATTTTATATTCTAAATATGCCTACACAAGTTTCTGCAAAAAACAATCCATTTAACAGAAGCATTTTACTAAACAAAGTGCATGGTTGGAAAGTACTTGTCTTTCTGATTCCATTGATATAAAATTTGCAAAATTTGGACGTGTGGTTTGAAAGTTATGAATATTTCAAATTGGAACATCAAATAGATCAATTCTGTTTTTATTAAAACAGACAGGGCCACGTGGCTGCTTGCTACTGGTCCATACCGGTTCACGCGGATCAACAGATACAGGCTGTTAGATTTAAGTCACATCGCACGGCACAGATGCTCTCGTACCCCTTCGCTTAAGAAATCTATCGCAACGCTACGATCTAGATCTGATGGTTCACAGCAGCTCGGCCACAGATGGGCGGCGCTGGCGCGGCGGCGAGCGGTGGAGCGCTCAGAGGTTGAGGTTGCCGACGAATTAAATCACGCGGGATAGAGTGAGGATGCTTACAGGGTTTGCAGGGGTGCAGAGAAGCTCGACGTGGTCTCTGTTCGTCGAGGGGCGCTCGAGTTCCAGAGTAATTGCTCGGCGGATCGGAGTCTGCCGCGGCGTCGGGTGCGCTCAAACGACGTTGGATGCGAGGCTATGGGGCTCTAGAAAGTAGATGGAGGGTACCGTTAGTTTCGTACGCAAGTGGCAAACAAGTGAGCATCAAAAATAGGGTGAGGGGGAGTCTGTGCTCACCAGGGAAGCTTGCCGGAGTCGGGGCCAACGGCGGCGCTGCTCAGACGTGATCGTTGCTAATGTTGGGATTCAAGCGCAGGCAAGCCAAGGTTCCAGGGAGGTTCAGGGGGCAATGGGGAACTCGTACGTGTGGTTGAGGATCAATGGGGCTGGCTGTCTTCGTCGGAATCGTCGCCGGAAGGTTGCCGGGGCAGAGGCGGTCTCAGCTCGAATTAGAACGGCCTGGAGGCAGAGAGGGAGGGGCGAGCGAGGGGAAATGGAGAGGAGGGGCAGGCGGTTAAGAAGGCGTGGTCGCAGGGGAGATTAACTGTTGCGTTAACACGAATTGATGCTGACAATTCTCACCAGAAACGGTCGAGGAGGGGAGACACGGTCACCGCGGGTGAGGACGACGATGAGGTGGCAGTGGGGCCTGGCGTCAGCGAGAGAGAGAGGGGAGGTGTGGTCCAACCGTCAGTGGCGGCGTGGGTGAGTTTCTGAGTAAGAAGAAAACGCTTCGAGGGAAAAGAGGCAAATGGGCTGCTGGGCTGGGCTGCTCCTTTTCATTTTTTTTTTGTTCTGATTGTTTTTCCTTTTCCATTTCTAATATTCTGTTTTGATTTTGATTAATCATTTCAAACAACAATTTGATTTCAAATTTCTCTCAAACTTTGTTTGTAATCAAATACTGATTAACAATACATTCTGAAGTCATATTTAGAATAATTCATTTATTCTTTTTAGGGTCTTTTAATTATTTAAAATAGGCCCTTGCATTTATTCAAATAAGATTTAATAATATTTTCAAACTCTATTTGAACTCTAAATCTTTTCAAATATTTTCAGTAGGTTTTATTTATTTATTAGGGTGTTAAATAATTCACCTTGATTCATTTGGAATATTTTAATATGATTTATTAATCATTTAAAATTTGGTATTTGTCTTTATTCCAATGAAATGAATTATAGTTTTTAATTCCATAAATTTTATTTGGAAGATTTCTTTGATCTTATTTGAGTTAATTAAATAACTTTTATTCCACTTGGGTAAATTCCAATTATTATTTTCCCATAATTTAATTAATCATTTCTAATAGGGATTTATCTTTATTCAAATAGAATAGGATTTGGTTAATGCCCTCTTAATTCATTTGAAAATTCCTTATCCATTATTTTATTTGGATTTGGATTATATTCATTCCATTTGCTTATGGTCTTGGCCAAGTTTTAATTTGGTCTTTAAATATTCCTCATTTAATAATTTCTTTCTTTATCTTATAAAATCCATATCTTTTTATTTATAGATCCAAACTTGGTGATTCCAATTGGTAAAATCTTATTTAATATTTGTTATCCTTTTAAATCTCTTTAGGATTATTTTCTTATTAGCTTTGGAAATTCAATTTCCTTATCTTATTAAATTTATATGATTTTATCTATGGCTCCAATTTAAGTGAAACCAATTGCTATGGTTTTATAATATTTCTATTTTTCATTCTTGACCATTTATAAATGTTTGTTGACAAATTTTTATATGGATCAAATCCATAGGCTTGGAGATAACTTGGAAATGATTTTATTCTATTAGGGTTTAGGGTTTTGGTTTATTCTCCAAGTGTTTAAATTTCAAGATGCACTTTATGAGGAATGCATTCCACTTGATTTGAATTTTAGTTGGATTCAAATATTAACCAAAGTTTGTTCAAGATGGGATTTTAAGTTTCTATTTAGAAACAAAAGTTTCTTTTCACCCTAAATTTCAACAATTATTTATTTTGTTTATTTATTTTTCACATTACAAGATTTGGAAAATCTTGGGATGTGACATTTTCAAGTGATGTACCCAATGCGTCCATCGGGATTTTGATCGTGCCTAATGACACGGGATTTTACTGACAGAGTATAGTCTGGTGTTACCAAGCTATCAGATGATATCTGTAGGGCTTATCTTTGCGTCGTAGACACAGCATCTGAAATTTTATCACCACAGAGGTGTTTCGGGTGGCCAAGGAGAATGTTCTCACTTAGCATTAATTTGGGTAAAGTTGCCATAAGATTTTTGTCATATTTGATCTGAAGGATCTTAGTCGAATAATTCATAGGGTGCACGACCAGCGCTCCCTATGGGAGTAGACCCCGAGTGTCTGTTCGAGTCGTAGACTCGAGCAGAGACTTTAGTTCAGCCATTTGTACTTGATTAGTCTGAAGGACACATTTTTCGGATGTGCGACCAGCGCTCCTAACGGCGGCTCAGTTGACTGTAGAGCCTCGTTGGGAGACCCCAAGACCAAGGTGTGATGAGCACAGCAGCAAGTTTTCCCTCAGTTATGAAACCAAGGTTATCGAACCAGTAGGGGCAAGGAAACAACTCCAAGGTGTTGCTAACAACTTGGAATCCTGCACAACACAAACTCAAGACTTTGCCCCAACTTACATTGAGGTTGTCAATCTCACTGTGTTGCTGAAAACAAAGGATTAAACATATAGTGTGGAAGGTAATAGTTGCTTGTAGAAAGTAAACGATAACAGTAGATGATGTATCAATGATAAATATTGGATCGGGGTCCATAGTTCACTAGAGGTGTTCTCCTTAAGATAGATAACAGCTGGGTAAACAAATTACAGCGGGGCAATTGACATGTTGAGAAAGCATAACAATGCATATACTAGACATCATGATTCCTATGAGATTTTATTGGGCATTACAACAATATACATAGACCGTAATCCAACTGCATCTATGACTAATAATCCACCTTCAGGTTATCATCCGAACCCCTTCCAGTATTAAGTTGCAAGTAACGGATAATTGCATTAAGAAATGTGTGTAAAGTAAACAATACAATTGTTCCATGAACAAAAGATTGTTGTTTTCTCCCTAGTAGCAACAACACATCTACAACCTTAGAGATTTCTGTCACTTCCCCAGATTACTAGAGGCATGAACCTACTATCGAGCATAAATACTCCCGCTTGGAGTCACAAGCATCTACTTGGCCAAGATAGCTACTAGCAATGGAGAGCATGCAAGATCACAAATAACATAGACATGATAGAATCAATAATTAATCTGACATAGTATCTCAATATCCATCGGTGTCACATCCCAAGATTCTCCAAATCTTGTAATGTGAAAATAAATGAATAAAATAAAACTTTGTTTGATTTTCAGAGCCAGAAGAAACTTTTTTGAATTCAATTGGAACTTCAAACCCATTTAAATTAAATAAAATCCTAAAGAAATTTAAAAGATAAAACATTTATTAAAAGAAAACATTTTGAATATTTAAAATTACTACTTTGGATCTTTAATAAAAGATTTTGTTTTCAAATGAAAAGGTGGATTTATAAATAAAGATTATTTTTATAAAGCCAACCTTGGCCAAGCTTTGGGAATTAAAAACATTTTATTAGCAAAGGTTTCTTTAAATAAATTAATAAGGATTTAATATCCAAACTTTATTTAAATAAAAGGTTTTACCATTTTAATTAAAACAACAAAACTTATTAAATTATTTTAAATAGGTTTTCCAAGTATTTATTATTCTCTAATAAAACCTACTAAAGTGTTTTGGCTTTATTTTAGATTTCAAAATGAATATCTCAATAAAATAAATCCTATTTGATTTAATAATGAAAGTCTATTATATTTAATTAATAATGGACTCTAAAATAAAATGTTATTTTGTTTTAAAACAAGTTTCCAAGTATTTAATATTTCCAAATAAAACCTACTGATTTGGTTTTGAAAATATTTAGGTTTCAAATAAAGATTTTATTAATAAAATCAAACTCTATTTGATTTAATAACTAAGGCCCAATTTATTTAATTACTAATGGACCCTAAAATAAAAGGTTATTTTGTTTTAAACAAATTTTCCAAATATTCTTTATTTCCAAATAAAACCTACTGATTGGGTTTTGAAAGCATTTGGATTTCAAATGAAGATTTTATTAAATGAACCAAACCCTATTTTATTAATAAACCATGGTCCATTTAATTTAAATTATAAATGGAACCTTTAATAAAATTGTTAATTATTTTAAACAAGCCTTCTAGATATACCTTATTTCAAATACAACCCACTACTTTGGTTTTGGAAAATATATGGATTTAAATTGAGTTTGAAATAAATCAAATCCTAATTTGATTAATTAGCAATGGGTATTTATTTAATTAATAATGGACTTTATTATTTAAAAATTATGGATTTTAGATTTAGGTTCAGTCTACTGAACAAAACCAAGTCAAACTTCCAAAGTTTTGGTGTTGGTTTGAATTGAATTGAAACTTGTTTGTTTGTTTGAAAACCAAAACAGGAAAAATAGAAATAGAAAAAGAAAAGGAATCAGAAAACAGAAAAAAATAAAGAGTAAACCAACCCAACCCAACAGCCCACGAAGCCCATCAGTAGCCCACCTGTTCCCACGCCCGAACCGTTTTTCCCCACCTCATAAACAACCCACTAAGCCAATGACTGGTGGACCACTTGTCCCTCTCGTTTCTCGCTGACAACAAGACCCCACACCACCAGCTCGTCTTCTTCCTCCTCGCGTTAACTCACCACCGTTGCTGCCATTTGATTCTCCGATTGAATACGCTTTATTGCAGCAGTAATCTCTCGCCGCGAGCATGCTGTCTTAATCGCCCACGCTCCCTCCTCCTTTCCCCTCTGTTTCCTCCCCCGAGCACGCCTCCAGGCCGCCACAATCTCTCCTCGACTGTCTCTGTCTCCGACGACCATTCTCATCAATTCCGGCAGCCTCTCACCGCCCCTTGCCTCTTCGACCACCCTCACCTGATCCCCACATCCTAGCGAACCTCCCAGAGGCATTAGCTCGCTCGCGCACGCCCCAGAACCCCGGCAACGACGACGCCCTCTCGCCACCGTTCACTGCCTCTACTCCGACAAGTACCCTAGGTAACATCTGACCACCCCATTCTGTCTCGTTGATGCACACACGATCACCGACCCCGTACGCATCTGACACAACTGCTATCTTGCTTTCTCGTGGCTTGTGTCGTCGCCTCCGATGATAAACAGAGAAGCCCGACGCGGACACGAACTTCGGCGAGCGATTCAAGCCAGCATAGTGCTCCCCTTGGCCAACAAAGACCACGTTGAGCATCAGCGGTGCGCTACGAACTCGGTGAGCCTCCCCTTTTCCTCTCCTGCTTCTTGTAGCGCCGCTCGTCTGTGGTCGAGCACCCCACAACCGTTCGATCTGGATCGTACGCATTAGATAGAATCACTTAAACGCGAATGGGTACGCTCTCTGCACCGCTCGATCTAACTAGATCCAACGCCCCACAGCCACGATCCCAGCGAACCGGTACCGACCAATGAAACGGCGACGCGTGTCCAGTGTTTGAGTTAAAACAGATTTTTGAATCAGATTTATTTGCAAACTTCAAACCTTTGTAACTTTCAAACCACACGTCCAAATTTTACAAATTTTATATCAATGAAATCAGGAGAACAAGCCCTAGCCAACCATGGCCTTAATTTGACAAATAGTATCTGTTAGCTTGTTTGAATTTGCAGAAACATTTGTGTACTTGTTTAGATTAGAAAAATTGTTTAAAAATGATTTTTGGATTAAAACCTTTGCAAAATGGTTTGTTGTGACCTTACTGACCCTAGGAACCAACCCTTGGTGTTAGAAATGATTTTTGTAAGATTTAGGTTAGATTACTTCACTTAGTCATTTTCTAGCCAAATAAAAAGAATGGTTTTTGTTATAAAAATGTTTATGAAAAGAAAACTTCAAGGAAATGTTTTGGACCAAACCTACTGACCCAAAAACACCAAGCTTTGCAATAGCAACTCATTTGGTGAACAACTTAAGAGTTTTGCCTTAATAAAAACATTTCTCACCACATGAAATGATGAATGGAATTAAAAATAGTTTTTGGACAAAACCCTCTTGCTAATGACTTTGCCACTTTGGTAAATGACCAAATTGGATCTTACAAAGTTTAGAAATCCCATGGAGACCCCTTTGCAAATAAAACTATCTTGTGCATGCTCACATGCATGAATTAGTTTCCATTGTTTTGTGTGTGTGAAATTGTTTGAGTGATTATTGGTTTGGAATGTAAATTGAATTAGTGTTTGCTTGTTTGATTTGTAGTGAAGTGTGAGACTAGAAAGATCAAGGAGTGAACCACCATTCCCTACCAAAAAGGCAAGTGATGCTTCATACTTTCTATCCCATTACTTTCACTATGCATTAGTGATTTTGCTAAGTCAAACTTGCATGGATTTTGCTAAGTATAGATATTGCTATAAGAAAACCTAGTAGATGAATCCTTAGTAGGATTTCCTAAGTTAAGTTTCCTATTACTACCAAGCTTAGCCTAGCTAACAGAAAACATGGGTGGAATATATATTCACACTATGGAAAAATATTCTAAGTCCGAGGACTTATGTTTTTGTTTAATAAAACAACTAAGTTAATGAATCCCCTGGGTGGAATGGGCTTGCTTGGTGGAGAATGGTTGAGTGGTTCACAATGCCATGGGCTTGGATTGTGTATCTCACTTGTGGAATGCCACCCAGGAAACAAAGGGATTTGAGATGTCAAATGTTGAGAAGCTTCAAGTGCAACCACTTGGCAATATGGGCTCTGCCATGATCATATAGGTTGCAAGAACTTAGCCATATGGACAGTGGGTGGTAGTGTTTGATAGGTTGGAGCGCGTCCATTTTGGTCTAAGGGAAGGCTTCTGAAAGATCTTGTCTTGGGAAACCAAGTCTTGTGGGGAAAGTGCACCACCTCTGTAGAGTGTAAAATCTAAGTACTTAGCCATGTCCCTGGTAAAGGACAATTTGAGCATCAAGACATGGAAGCAATCAAGAATCTCATCATTCCAATTTCTAAAGTAAAAACTTGTGGATTGAACAAGGGTTGTTTGAATTCTTCAATCATTGATGGAGAGATGGCTTGGTACAAGGATCTTGAAATCTTTGATTGAGAAAAATGATTTTGTCAAGCAAAAACTTAGTATTTTCAAAATGATAAGAAAAATCTATTTTGAGCAATGCAAGCCTCAACTCCACTTAGCCAATGCATATAGATGATAGACTCCACTATACTACCATAGTATCACTTGCCAATACAATTCAAATGTATTGACCTTTGTGGCTGTAACTTGTATGTTGCAGGTTTAATTGTTTTTAGTGAAGATTGATTGATTAGGATTACAAAGTCTACAACCAACATCTGCCTGTGGCACTTTGAAGATGAAGGACCCCATGCTTATAGTTATTCCGCTGCAATGTAATGTAATAGCCATATGAGCTATGAAAGATGTAATAAAATTATGTTATTCCTGGTTATAAAGTTATATTATGACCTTTGTTTCTTGATATTACATCTTAACTGTGGATGCTAGCTATTGATCCAGGGACTAGCATTGTAAACACAGGAGGGATCAATCTTATCTAAGATTGGGACCCCTACAATCGGATCCCAAGAAACACAACATGTATGATTACAAATAGATGATCTTGATCATGAACGGAGCTCACAAGATCTAAACATGGTAGCACAAAGGGGGAGAAACAACCATCTAGCTACTGTATGGACCCATATTCCAAGGGTGAACTACTCACGCATCACTCCGGAGGCTGGCATGGTTATGAAGAAGGCCTCCGAGATGATCTCTCCCCTCCAGCAGGGTGCCAGGAATGTAGGGTTCGCAGCATAGAAAACAAAAATTTTCCTACGATGGGAACGACTATGTACCAAGATCTATCTACTAGATACAAACAACGGGCGGATGTATATCCGTAGAGAACATACCCTTGAAGACCGACAAAGCTTAACGAGTCCAAACTCGTGGTTGATGTAGACGATCTCTTGCCGATCTCAAGATCGAGAGGAAGTCCTAGCGCCGCAAAACAGCAGCGCATCCGTGCTCGCACACACGTTCGAGGCACCGAGCAACCTCCGCCTCCTCGCTCCAGCGATGCAGCGGAAGCACAACTCTTTCTTGCCGAAAAGCCACCGGGAACATGTATCTCGCTAGTCCGAGACCATGGGGAATAAATTCTAGAGGGGGAGAGAGATCCTTCACGAGGAGGTGTGTTGTGAGAGGAGGAGAGGGGGGCCTTTTATAGGGGAGAGGGGGGGCACCCAAGGGGCATGGCTCCCAGCCATGGGGCTGCCCCCACCTCTTCCACATTCATGTGGGTGGAGCTCCCACTCAAAATGAAAAGCCTCCACTCCCATTAAAAAGCCTCCACTCAAAAATCCACTCACATGCATTAAATTTCCACCAAATTTAATGCAAGCTCTCATTTAAATAAAACTCTTTTATTTATTTATTCAGAATTTTGTTAATTACTTTAATTAACAAACATTCACATAAAACCCCTTGCTAGTATTCCATTTCACATGCAGAACCAGTTTCAGCAATTTCAACCGAAACAGTTTCGGTGTCTAGTGAAATAAATTCCTGCGCTTTCCTTTTCTTTTCGGCATGAAACTTTTGCTCCAAATGGATGTCGGTGTCTCTTAAGTGTGTCACCCTACGGTTCGCGAATAATGCGGACATGATCGAGACCCCTCTCGGATCAATAATCAGAAGCGGGATCTGGAGACCCATACTGACTCCCACACATTCAACGATGACTTTCTTGTGATCGTCGGAACCTTTTACGCTAGTATCTTAATCCCTTTGTTTCGCGATATATTACATGTCCGAGATTCGATCATCGGTATCTCCATACCTAGTTTGATCTCGTTACTGACATGCACTCTTTTCTCGTTCCCGTGATATAACATTCTAGTGATCAAATCACTTGCTTGCAAGCTAATCAATGTGATATCACCGAGAGGGCCCAGAGTATATCTATCCGTCATCGGGATGAACAAATTCCACTCTCGATCCATGAGCCTCAACATAACACTTTATTAGTTCTGAATCCATCTTTATAATCACCCTGTTACGGTGTGACGTTTGATGTTATCAAGAAACTCTTCCGGTGTTAGTGATTGACATGATCTCATGGTCTAAGGATTAGGATCACTTCGTAAGTTGTTATAGCAATATAAACTCAATGACTTTGATCGTAATGCTATACTTCGGATGAATGTTCATCACACCATTACACTAATGTTGTGACCCCGTTATTAACAACATCCAATGTCCATGATCAGGAAACCTTGATCATCTTGTTAATCAACGAGCTAGTTTATGAGAGAGGCATAACTAGGAACTTTCTGTTTGTTTATTAAACACACATATATTAACGTTCCCGTATTAATACAATTATAGCATGCAAAATAAACATTTATCATAAACAAGGAATATGATAATAACCACTTTATTATTGCCTCTCGGGCATATTCCCTTTAGTCTCCCACTTGCACTAGAGACAATAATCTAGTTTGAAAACTCTGCATATTGAACACCTATGGCTTTCTGGTGTTCCATATACGCAATTGCAAGTGGTTAACATAATCTACGGATCTGACGCTTCAGGTCCGTGTGTATTTGCATGTCTTTGCGTCTCCACGCATCACTCATTCTCCAATGAGATGGCATTGTATAAATTTGGTCTTTTGGTGAGACCTTTAGTTCCTTGGGGTTAAAACACATCGATACTATTGTCATACAATATATCTTTAGTGTTAGCCCGTTGCGAACCACACCTTAGTTTGATAACAAACTACTTGACACAAATTCCCTCCTTTGCTGCTACTATAGCAGTCATATACTTAGCCTTTTGTTGTAGTATTCGTCACAATGTCTTAACTTTGGAACTCTTCCAAATCCATCATGGAATCTCCTTTCCATTACATTGTTCCACCCATAGTTTAAATTGAGATAAACTTAATTTGTATCTTGTGACAAAACTATTATCAATGTAACGCTTTACAATGAACTATTTGTAATTGTTTGTCACCTCTACACAAATATATTCTTAGTTCTTCCAAAAGATCATAAGAATATCCTCACTATCGTCCAATGATCATTTTATGATTCATTCTGGTATATGCTCATAACACTTAGAGCATAGGACATATCTGGATGTGTACATATCATGGTATGATTGATCAAAACATTCTCGTGATTGCACTCATCAAGTGTCAAAGCACTTGAATCTTGTTTCACTTATCAAGTGTCGATACACTTGAATCTTGATTCAATTCCTTTCCATGCAACAAGAACTGTTTTTTGTCGTTTCTATATTGAACTCCTTCAATATCTCATATATGTACGTTTGGCATAAACATATTAGCGTTATAGTCTATCCACTATAGACATTCATGCTAAATATTCGGGTTTTGCCTAAGTCTTTCATCGAAATGAAATTCTTAACCTTTGTCAATAAAAGATACATCATTTCTAATCAACAAGATGTCCTTCACATAATGTATTAGAAATATGTCTCAGCGCTCCCACTTAATTTCTTGCAAATGCAAGCATCTTCATCGTCTCCAGATGAAAAACTCATTTTTCATCATGGTGAAGATTCCAACTCCGCGATGCTTACTTCAACCATTGAAGTTTGCATGCCCTTTTAGCATCCTTTGAATTTAACAAAACCCTTTGGACCGTGTCATGTACACGTCCTAGGTAACCATTCTATTAGAAGAACTTTGTTTTGTTTATTCATCTACCATATACCAAATTATATGTAGTGGTTGCTACTTTAATCCGTTCAGACTAAATATCGCTATGAAAGATCAAATCTTGTCATAGTCAACTCTTTGAACATTGTCATAAAATACTTTACGACATCTCGAATATTTCATAGATGTGAGACATCCATGTCTGTTTCTTTATAGATCCAAATACGACCGATAGGTTTTTACACCTTTCCGGAGGGTCTTCCAAGTTCAAAACTTGATTTCTCGTATATGGAACTATCACGGATTTTATGGCTTCAAGCCATTTGACGGATTCAGGGCCCATCATCTCTTCTTTGCATATAGTCGGTTCATCATTGTCAAACAATAATGATTTACTCTCAAATCTTAGTATTTGATTGTTTATTCGACCGACTTGGTTCAATAGGAACTTAGATCTCTGTGACCGCAACATTTGAGGCACATAATCCATGAGCATTCTGGCTGCCTTCGGAACATTTTCCGGCACTGCGCAACTCAGTATATTTAGTTAAGGTTCGTTAACCTTATCAAAGTTCTATTGTCCTCCCACTTAACTTTTGCGAAAAATTCCTTTTTCAAGAAACTTCTCATTTCAAGCGACAAACCCTTTTGTCCTCGGTGTTATGGAGGAATAACCAATTGTTATTCGGAATAACCTACAAAGACATGCTCATCCGAATTTGGTTGTAAACATCTTACTTATGTTTAGCATACCAAAATTTAAGAAATGACAACTTGGGTTTTACCCCAAACCATAACTTCCATGGTGTCATTTCAACGGATCTAGATGGAGCTCTTTTTAGTGTAAAAGCGGTAGTCTCTAAAGCTTTAATCTTTTAAAACATAATGGCAGTTTTATAAATAACACCTTTGATCCAACCATGTCAAACAAGGTTTCCTTACAAATCTCAAACACTCCATATTCCTATGGTGTTTCGGGAGATGTAAATCTAGGTGTTTTGCTAAACTTGTAACTCAAATAAATCCCTTTTATGATAAAATCATAATTCATTTATTTTTCTTGTTACACTTGTAACTCAAATAAATCCCTTATGATAAAATCATAAACCATTTATTTTCTTGTTACAATGATTTTTACTTCATCTTGAAAGTCTTTGAAATGTTTTTCAAATATTTCATACTTCTTTCTCATTAAGTGAACATTCACTCAAATTTTCGGAGAAAGCATATGAAGTTGAAACTCATCGCTTACGACTACACATAATGGACTACATACATCGATATGTATAAATTCCAATATTTTAGTCGTTCGTTCTTCTTTGGCCTTTGAACGAAGTTTTTAATTATCCCGAGGAAAGTCTCACAAGCGTCACTTGATCAAATCAAAGACTCCAAAAATCCATGAATATGGAGATTCTTCATGTTTTCTTTCCAATATAATTTAAACGGCGATGTCACTTCGTAAGTGATATTTCAATCATTTGTCTTGCGACATTTTAGCATTAGGTTTTACGGATGTGATTTTTCCAATTAGATTTGTAAATCATCCATCTTATATGGAATACGGTAATTATTTGAACAACCTTTGTTCTTATAATACCTGATTCAAATAACAATTATTAAAACAAATCTTGAAGTCAAGCTTTGATGTCAACGAGAAATACAAACAACGGTTTGTTTGTTTTCGATGAACATCATCACATATTCTCTTGCTAGTTACTTAGGCCATTGTGGTTCATGAATTGCGTCATTCCGTATGAAATTTCATACCAACCAATTCGGTATCCAATACCCAAGAACCACATTGTTTAACAAGCAAAGAATACAACCATAACATGTATATCATCCATATACCTAAATTGGATATTTCCAATCTTTTCTTTTCTGCCAAATATATTTTATAGATTCTCTTTCAGCATTTCCTTTTCCTTTTAAAAGAATCTATCAACATCAAAAGTGGCGCCATATACATGACACATAGTCCAAAGCGTGTATATTCAAATAATAATACCTTTGGACTTGCACTTTGAAGTAGATCACCATCATCAAAATGATCGGTATTCTTTCAAAATCCATTCTTTAGTAATCTTTTAGTGTAGTAAACACTTTACATACATCTTCTATTCATCCTTATCATGACGACTTTCATGATCAAGCCAATTTAGCTTATAAAGGAGAATCGTGAGTATAACATTACTTTCCAAAACCCTTTTGGATGATTAGGATGTCTAGCATCTCCAACCTTCGTAAATTCTCATCCAATATGAGAACATATATTATACTCTATCATATTGCAACCAAAACATTGTTTCAGAGATCGTTATATCTGCCACACATGATGGTTTCTGAAACAATTCTTTCAGCTCCTAGATAAACTTGATATTAAAACAATCAAGAATCGTGGAGGCAAACATGATACTTAAGATACTAACACTGGAATTGTTACTCTCGATTTAATACCAATTATTAAATTTCACGGAGTAAATAGAGTTTGCTGAAAGTTTGCAATAGGACTTTAAACTTTGATTGACACTCAACACAATACGATACCAGTTCGTAAAGTAAATATCCAGAATTCTATAGTTCTATTATCTCAATTACAACTATGCATAAGGTGGTGAACGAATGCCAATGACTACAACAAATTATGAAAATTCACTTTGATTTAATTTATGATAAATTGAGTTCTACTAATCCAAATTAGAAATGAACTCCCACTCAAAAACGACATCCCTCGTGTCCTTTTGGTGATTACATGAACCAAATCCACTACACCAAGTCCGATCATCACGTGAGTCGGCGTAGCTTCAAAGGCGAGCATCCATATGGTCATCATATCAAAACATATGACTCATGCTTAACCTTTCGGTCCGTGTTCCGAGGCCATGTCTGTACATGCTAGGCTCGCCAAGTAAGAACCTTAGTATTTGCGTGTGTAACTGTCTTACACCCGAGATATGCTCGTGGATTCAAGTACACCCGATCATCACGTGATGTCTTGAAGCGACGAAACATTGTCGGTGCATACTTAAGGAAGAACACATTTTTATCTTGATATCTAAATGAGGGATCATCTTATTATGCTAATAAAACGCCAAACAAGCAATATAAGATGCTATCAAACATCACATGTTTATTAGTGGAATGATATGGTTCTCGCATATGATCTCTATCATGTGCATCGTGGTATGATCACTATCATACCTTTATGTGTAAATCCAAGGTCTATGGAGTTTACACGTTATGTATGTTGTAAGAGTATCATCTCATACTTCTACTTACAACATCACCATATCATAACACTAGCCCAGCAACAATCTAAACTAGACGCCTCTAATTTATCCATTGCAAATTTTACGTGGCTTAGGGCTTTCGAGATAGAACCGTTCTTACCTACGAACATGAACCACAACGAGGATAACCAAATTGTTGACAACTCGTTGCAAATTAGATATTGACTATAGTAGGAGAGACAGACACCCGCTAGCCACTTATGCAAAACTAGTTGCATGTCAAGCGTGGAACAGGTCTCATGTGCGAGGACATGTAAAGTTTGTCCGGGCCGCTTCATCCCACTATGCCACCAATATCCAAAGTACAACTAAGAAGCAATAAAATGATCATCATCGCCCACATACTCATATGTGTACTACCCGTGCAAAGTATCTACGCATAGATCCGGCTCTGATACCACTGTAGGGTTCGCAGCATAGAAAACAAAAATTTTCCTACGATGGGAACGACTATGTACCAAGATCTATCTACTAGATACAAACAACGGGCGGATGTATATCCGTAGAGAACATACCCTTGAAGACCGACAAAGCTTAACGAGTCCAAACTCGTGGTTGATGTAGACGATCTCTTGCCGATCTCAAGATCGAGAGGAAGTCCTAGCGCCGCAAAACAGCAGCGCATCCGTGCTCGCACACACGTTCGAGGCACCGAGCAACCTCCGCCTCCTCGCTCCAGCGATGCAGCGGAAGCACAACTCTTTCTTGCCGAAAAGCCACCGGGAACATGTATCTCGCTAGTCCGAGACCATGGGGAATAAATTCTAGAGGGGGAGAGAGATCCTTCACGAGGAGGTGTGTTGTGAGAGGAGGAGAGGGGGGCCTTTTATAGGGGAGAGGGGGGGCACCCAAGGGGCATGGCGCCCAGCCATGGGGATGCCCCCACCTCTTCCACATTCATGTGGGTGGAGCTCCCACTCAAAATGAAAAGCCTCCACTCCCATTAAAAAGCCTCCACTCAAAAATCCACTCACATGCATTAAATTTCCACCAAATTTAATGCAAGCTCTCATTTAAATAAAACTCTTTTATTTATTTATTCAGAATTTTGTTAATTACTTTAATTAACAAACATTCACATAAAACCCCTTGCTAGTATTCCATTTCACATGCAGAACCAGTTTCAGCAATTTCAACCGAAACAGTTTCGGTGTCTAGTGAAATAAATTCCTGCGCTTTCCTTTTCTTTTCGGCATGAAACTTTTGCTCCAAATGGATGTCGGTGTCTCTTAAGTGTGTCACCCTACGGTTTGCGAATAATGCGGACATGATCGAGACCCCTCTCGGATCAATAATCAGAAGCGGGATCTGGAGACCCATACTGACTCCCACACATTCAACGATGACTTTCTTGTGATCGTCGGAACCTTTTACGCTAGTATCTTAATCCCTTTGTTTCGCGATATATTACATGTCTGAGATTCGATCATCGGTATCTCCATACCTAGTTTGATCTCGTTACTGACATGCACTCTTTTCTCGTTCCCGTGATATAACATTCTAGTGATCAAATCACTTGCTTGCAAGCTAATCAATGTGATATCACCGAGAGGGCCCAGAGTATATCTATCCGTCATCGGGATGAACAAATTCCACTCTCGATCCATGAGCCTCAACATAACACTTTATTAGTTCTGAATCCATCTTTATAATCACCTGTTACGGTGTGACGTTTGATGTTATCAAGAAACTCTTCCGGTGTTAGTGATTGACATGATCTCATGGTCTAAGGATTAGGATCACTTCGTAAGTTGTTATAGCAATATAAACTCAATGACTTTGATCGTAATGCTATACTTCGGATGAATGTTCATCACACCATTACACTAATGTTGTGACCCTGTTATTAACAACATCCAATGTCCATGATCAGGAAACCTTGATCATCTTGTTAATCAACGAGCTAGTTTATGAGAGAGGCATAACTAGGAACTTTCTGTTTGTTTATTAAACACACATGTATTAACGTTCCCGTATTAATACAATTATAGCATGCAAAATAAACATTTATCATAAACAAGGAATATGATAATAACCACTTTATTATTGCCTCTCGGGCATATTCCCTTCAAGGAAGAGCTTCAGATCCCCCCGATCTAGGGATGATGGTGGTGGCGGCTATGGACTGTTTTGTGGAGATTCGGTCAGGTGTTTAGGGTTTCTACATCAGGATGACTTTATAGGCAAAGAGGCGAGGCAGGGGGCCTACCGAGGGGCCCACACCATAGGGGGGCGCCCCCTGGGTCATGCGGCCCTAGGGTGTGGCCACCTCATGGCCCCCTTCGGCTACCCTTCAGTCTCTGTGTTCTCTTTGGTAAAATATTGACTTTGGCTTTTGTCGCATACAATTCCAAGAATATTTCCTTACTAGCTTTTCTGAAACCAAAAACAATAGATAACAGGCAACAAGCACTATGGCATCTTGTTAATAGGTTAGTCCCAGGATGTAAGGGTCCCAACCTTTAAATAAGGTAGAGTCCCATGTGTTTACAATGCTAGTCCCTGGATCAATAGCTAGCATCCACAGTTCAGATGTAATATCAATAAACAAAGGTCATAATACAACTTTATAACCAGGAATAACATAATTTTATTACATCTTACATAGCTCATTTGGCTATTACATTACATTGCACCGGAATAACTATAAGCATGGGGTCCTTCATCTTCAAAGTGTCATAGGCAAACATGTTGGTTGTAGACTTTGTAATCCTAATCAATCAATCTTCACCAAAATCAATCAAACCTGCAACATTGCAAGTTACAGCCACAAGGGTCAATACATTTGAATTGTATTGGCAAGTTTCACTACTATGTAGAATATAAGTGGATCCTATCATTACATGCATATTTGGCTAAGTAGGGTTTTAAGGATCATTTGCAGAAAGCAATACTTTATCCTATCTTTTCAAAATGGTTTTGTTCCTTTGTCAAATATTTTCTGAACTCCTTGGAATCCACCAAGTGTCTTTGTCAAAATCTCTTGACATCCTTGGTACCCCCAAGTACTACAAGTTTTTATCAAATCTCTTGAGCTCCTTGGTAACCCCAAGTGCTGCAAGTTTTTATCAAAGTCTCTTGAGCTCCTTGGTACCCCCAAGTGCATCAAGCCTTTTGTTGTCAATTGAAAGTTTTTCTTTTAGAAATTGGAATGTCGAGATTTCCCATAGCTTCAAGCTTTAGTTGCTCAGTATTGTCCATAACCGGGGACACGGCTAAGTACTTAGATTTTTTATTATCTTCTGCAGAAGTTGTACACTTTACCCACATGTCACAATCTCATCTTGTTGCCACCAGTGGCCGCTGGATTGGTACTCACCAAGATGGAGTACTGGCAGATTAAGAATGTGACGAAGTCTTTCCAGAGGGTCCTCCCATGCACCATTGCTAGCTTGTCTTCAGTACCCATGTAGGATTCTAGGTCCCCCATTTTCAGTAACCTGAAGACAATGCATGGGTCTTCCCAATGTAGTTGACTAAGCCAGAGCCATAAGTAGCATGTGGTTGTACACGAAAGCCACAATTGGAGAAACATGTTCAATCTCTAAGTTTCCTGGGTGGTTTTCCTTTGGAGCACAACACAAAGAGATTGCCATCGACATGGTTCCTTTTGTTGCCACCTTCTCCAAAACTCAAAGTCCTTGTCCACCCAGGTGGTTCATTGAGTCCTTGTTTTATTATATAAAAACACAAGTCTTTTCTCAACTTCATAAAATCTCAACATGTATCTCTTTTCAAAATATAGCATGGCTAAGCATGTAACAACTACATTGTTTTCACTAAGGAATGTATAGGGTATCCTATTAGGATTTAGCATAGCATAAGTATAGAAATTCTTTTCATGCATGTTTCAAAATCCACTAAGTATAATGAAAATAGTAGGACTTTAGATGATAGTGTCACTTGCCTTTTGGGTAGGGAATGATGGTTCACTTCTTGATCTTGCTAGTTTCACACTTTTCTAACTTCACTATAAATCAATCAAGAAAACACAATATCAACTAGCATTCCAACCAGTAATCAATCAATCAAATCATCACACATAACACAATGGGATCTAAGTCATGCATGTAAGCATGTAAGAGATAGTTTTATTTGCAAAGATGGTCTCACTAGGCTCTAAACTTTGTAAGGTTCAAAGTGTTCAATTTTCCAAAGTGGCAAAGTCATTTGCAAAAGGGTTTCATCCATAAACCATTTTTAAATCCATTCATCATTTTATGTGGTGGAAAATGTTTTTATCAAATCAAAAACTCCATGTTATTTACCAAATAAGTTGTTGTTTCTCAAAACTTGGTGTTTAGGGTCAGTAGGTTTGATCCAAATCATTTTCCCAAAGTTTTTACTCCAAAGTCATTTCCATAGCAAAACCAATAATTTTATTTGACTAGAACTGGGCTAAATCAATTAATCCATCCTAAACTTCACCAAATACATTTTTAAAACCATGGGTTGGTTCCTTGGGTCAGTAAGTTCACCAAAAACTAATTTTCCAAGCTTTCAACCTAAAAACCATCTTTGAATAATTTTTCTAATCTAAACAAGCATACAAATGTTTCTGCAAAAACAAATAATCTACCACAGGCTTTTTACTAAAAAAAATCCATTGATATAAAGTTTGTAATTTTTGGATGTGTGGATCAAAAGTTATAGGGTTTTCAAAACTGCAAACAAATCTGATTTCAAATTTGTTTTTAAACAGAACTGGTGACACGCGGCGTAATATGACTGGCTGGTACCGGTTCGCACGGATCGAGCGATGCGGGCTTTTGGATTAAATTACATCGCACGGCGCTGAGACGCTACTTACCGCTTCGCCTAGATTCTATCGTGTGCGTCCGATCTAGATCCTACGGACACCATTACTTGGTCAACAACGGTCGGCGCTACGCGACGGCTGGCGGCGGCGACGGTCAGGCGGTGGCGCTAGCGGTGGTTCTAGGAAGCAAAGAACAAAGTGGGGATGCTCACCGTGATCGCAATGACGTGGCGATGCTCGAGGCGGGGTCGGTTGGTCGAGGGGCGCACTGGCGTGGAGGTAATCGCTCGCCGGAGTGGGGAACGGCGTCGGGCGGCTCTGGTCCTGGTCGGAGGCGACGCTGCAGATCGCCCTAAGGCAAGACAAGAGCATGGTCAGATGCAGGAGGATGTGGCGAGTGTGGGAGCGTGAACAAGACGGCGTGGGGCGGTCTGTGCTTACCATGGGACTTCGCCGGAGAGAGGCAGACGCGGCGGCGCGGTCAGAGGTTGTCCGAGTCGACGCTCTGGGGCGCCCGCGTTTGAACGGATGGCTCAGGAAGAAGCGCCTAGGAGTGGGGGTCACGGTCGTGTGCTCAGGGAGGTAGGGGGCGATGGGGTTCGGCCGGAATTGGCTGGGAACGGTGGTCGGAGCAGTGGAAGTGCAAGCTCGATACAGGGCAGCCTGGTGGCGTTCAGGGCGTGGAGTCTGAGGGGAAAGGGAGGTAAGAGGGAGGCGTTTAATACCGCGTGGTCGCAGGGGGAGTAATGGCCGTTAACAGCGTGAATTGATCGCCGGCGTTTACTAGCTGCAACGGCAGGGAGTAATCGGCGCTGGTTGAATACGATGAATAGGAGAGGTGGGGTCCTGTCGTCAGCGAGTGAGAGAGTTAGGGAAAAGGTCCACCAGTCAGCGCCTGCGCGGGTTAAAGATTGAGTGCGAAACGTTTTCCTCGGGAGAGAGGGAAGCTGGGATGGTACTGGGCTGTTGGGCTTGGCCAGCTGGGCTGAGTCCGACTCTATTTTTTTCTTCCTGAAAGTTTTATCTTTTTCCAAATCTATTTTCTGTTTTGAATTTTCAAACAACAATTCAAACATTCAAATCAATTCAAACATTCACCACACTTGTAATGAGTTTTGGTTCTGTTTAACAACATAAACCAAATCCCAAATAAAACAAAATAATTTTATTCTTTTTAGGATCTATTTAGTAATTAAATAAAATAGATCTTGATTATTAATTCAAATAGGTTTTGATTTATTTAATAAAATCTCCATTTAAAAACTAAATATTTCCAAACCAAATCAGTAGGTTTTATTTGAAAATATAAGATATTTGGAAAACTTGGTTAAAATAAAGTAACATTTTTATTTTAGGGTCCATTAATAATTAAATGAGATGGACCTTAGTTAATAATTCAAATAGGATTTGTTTCATTAAAATCTTTATTTTGAAATCTAAAATAAAACCAAAACACTTCAGTAGGTTTTATTTGAAAATAATAGAAACTTGGAAAACTTATTTAAAATAATAAGTTTTGATGTTTTATTTAAAATGGTAAAACATTTTATTTAAATAAAATTGGATATTAAATCCTTCTTATTTTATTTAAATAAACCTTTACTACTTTTATTAAAACAAAATGTTTTATTTCAAATGCTTGACCAAGGTTTATTTTGGTTCATAAAATAATCCTTATTTATAAATCTACTTTTTCTTTTGAAAACCAAATCTTTTCTTTAAAGATCCAAAATAGTAATTCCAAATATTTTTTATTTTCCCTTTATTTAATGTTTATCTTTTTAAATCCCTTTAGGATTTATTTGATCCAAATTGGTTTGAAGGTTTCCAATTGGATTCAAAAAGTTTCTTCTCACCCTGAAAATCAACAAAGTTTTATTTTATTCATTTATTTTTCACATTACAAGATTTGGAAAAATCTTGGGATGTGACAGGCTACCACCCTTAAAATAAATCCCGTCCCGAGATTTGGGAAAGCTAGGGTTACAAGTAGGCTCAAAACAACTAGGGTACTACCACCCTTAAAATAAATTTCAAACAAAATTACATATTGGCCTTCTTGGGATCCTAGGGAAACTCCTTTGAGCAAACATCTGCATAGTGTCCTTTGTTTCCACTCTTGACTCATGGGCCAAGGTTGAGATCCTTCATAGGCTTGTTTAACTTGTTCTTCATCTTTTCTGGACAATTGCTTGCATAATGTCCCGGGTTTTTGCAATTGAAACACTTGATATCTTTGAGTTCTTTACGTGTCTCTTGTGGACAAGTTGCTACATAATGGCCTAGCTCTTTGCAGTTGTTGCACCTCACTTGGCCAATCTCCTTATTCTTCTGGTTCTCTGGGCATTCACTGGAATAGTTTCCCATTTCTTTACATTTATGACATTGCACATGGCTTTTGTCCTTCCTTTGCTTTTTGGGTTTCTCCAAAGCTAGGAGTGCATCTAGTTCATGTTGCTCATATGTTATCTGGTAGGTAGGAATGTCTACATGTTTCATGGGCCTTCTATTGCTCTTTGGAAAAATTTTCTTTGGTCCTTTGAATTGGGTTGTTTTGCATGGAGGTATAAGTGGACCTTTTCCTTTGTCATCAACCTTCTTGGTAGACTTGGATCCTTCTGGATGGTTTGCAATCATTTGTTGCACTCCACCTTGTTTACTTTGTTCAACAATGGAATAGATGGGGCATTGGATAGGAACATGGTTGTTTCCTTCACATAGGTAGCAAGTAGCTTAAGAGGAGGGACATTGGCCTACTGGATGTTTCTCTTCACAGTTGGGGCATTGATCTCCATGCTCCTTGGAAGTATGATCCTTGTCTCCACAAATAATGCAAGCTGGGGCTCCATCTAGAATAACATTTCTGTCATCCTTGTTGTCACAAACTCTTTTGGTATAGTTGTTTTCCATGTTGATCATTTGATCAGTCACCTTAAGCATCAATTGGGCTTGAGTTTCCAAAAATCCTTGCAGTGTTGGATCTTCCCCACTAGAGTTGGCTATGAATTGAGCTGTCATTTGGTTCAACTGGTGTTGGGTTGCTATGAGCTCTTTCATGCTGTCCTCTTGGTTGGTGTTGGTGTCATCAACCTTGATGTTGGAGTCTCTTGGAGTAGTCATCTGTTTGGGTTGAATGAAGATTAGAATAGACAAAATATTTCTAAGGAAATAGTTCCAATTACACACATTACAATTCACACAAGCAAGGTACAATCAATCGCAACAACTTTTCACTCAAATAACAAAGTTCAAGCACATACTTAGACAACAAAATATTTTTGTTACACCACATAAGTTGGTGGATTTGACTTAACTAAAATATGGTGGTCCATCTATATGGTTCACTTGTGATCTTTCCATCCTTCTTTGGTTGATTCTTCTTGCATGAAGTCATGGTTTCCTTGAGAAAAACTCTTGGTTACAATACCTCAAGTGAGGTGAACTCCTTCAAATTTTTGCATTTCCTCAGTCTCCATATTTTGAGCAAGGTTCCCTTGTCTCACTTGTAGTCCTTAGTGGTATCCAAGTTGGAAGTCCTTGGTGAATATGCTGAAGATGTTGAAGTCATTAGAGTTGAAGATGTTGAAGTCATTGGAGTTGAAGATGTTGAAGAAGTCCTTTGCACATGGTGTAGTCTTTGGCCATGGGGTAGGTTTTTCCATCAAGTTGAAAATAGATGAGATGTAGAATCAAAATCAAAGTGGTTGAGGAAAGAGTTTAGAAGTTTGTTTTGTAAATAAGTTTTTGGAACAAATACAACTCCTATTTTTCTAAGGGTTTTTGTCCATCCTAGGGTTACAAATCCTACAGGCAACACAATGCTCTGATACCATCTGTAAGGGTCCCAACCTTTAAATAAGGTAGAGTCCCCTGTGTTTACAATGCTAGTCCCTGGATCAATAGCTAGCATCCACAGTTAAGATGTAATATCAATAAAAAAAGGTCATAATACAACTTTATAACCAGGAATAACATAATTTTATTACATCTTACATAGCTCATTTGGCTATTACATTACATTGCAGCGGAATAACTATAAGCATGGGGTCCTTCATCTTCAAAGTGTCACAGGCAAACATGTTGGTTGTAGACTTTGTAATCCTAATCAATCAATCTTCACCAAAATCAATCAAACCTGCAACATTGCAAGTTGCAGCCACAAGGGTCAATACATTTGAATTGTATTGCCAAGTTTCACTACTATGTAGAATATAAGTGGATCCTATCATTACATGCATATTTGGCTAAGTAGGGTTTTAAGGCTCATTTGCAGAAAGCAATACTTTATCCTATCTTTTCAAAATGGTTTTGTTCCTTTGTCAAATATTTTCTGAACTCCTTGGAATCCACCAAGTGTCTTTGTCAAAATCTCTTGAGATCCTTGGTACCCCCAAGTACTTCAAGTTTTTATCAAATCTCTTGAGCGCCTTGGTAACCCCAAGTGCTGCAAGTTTTTATCAAAGTCTCTTGAGCTCCTTGGTACCCCCAAGTGCATCAAGCCTTTTGTTGTCAATTGAAAGTTTTTCTTTTAGAAATTGGAATGTCGAGATTTCCCATAGCTTCAAGCTTTAGTTGCTCAGTATTGTCCATAACCGGGGACATGGCTAAGTACTTAGATTTTTTATTATCTTCTGCAGAAGTTGTACACTTTACCCACATGTCACAATCTCATCTTGTTGCCACCAGTGGCCGCTGGATTGGTACTCACCAAGATGGAGTACTGGCAGATTAAGAATGTGACGAAGTCTTTCCAGAGGGTCCTCCCATGCACCATTGCTAGCTTGTCTTCAGTACCCATGTAGGATTCCAGGTCCCCCATTTTCAGTAACCTGAAGACAATGCATGGGTCTTCCCAATGTAGTTGACTAAGCCAGAGCCATAAGTAGCATGTGGTTGTACACGAAAGCCACAATTGGAGAAAAATGTTCAATCTCTAAGTTTCCTGGGTGGTTTTCCTTTGGAGCACAACACAAAGAGATTGCCATAGACATGGTTCCTTTTGTTGCCACCTTCTCCAAAACTCAAAGTCCTTGTCCACCCAGGTGGTTCATTGAGTCCTTGTTTTATTATATAAAAACACAAGTCTTTTCTCAACTTCATAAAATCTCAACATGTATCTCTTTTCAAAATATAGCATGGCTAAGCATGTAACAACTACATTGTTTTCACTAAGGAATGTATAGGGTATCCTATTAGGATTTAGCATAGCATAAGTATAGAAATTCTTTTCATGCATGTTTCAAAATCCACTAAGTATAATGAAAATAGTAGGACTTTAGATGATAGTGTCACTTGCCTTTTGGGTAGGGAATGATGGTTCACTTCTTGATCTTGTTAGTTTCACACTTTTCTAACTTCACTACAAATCAATCAAGCAAACACAATATCAACTAGCATTCCAACCAATAATCAATCAATCAAATCATCACACATAACATAATGGGATCTAAGTCATGAATGTAAGCATGTAAGAGATAGTTTTATTTGCAAAGATGGTCTCCACTAGGCTCTAAACTTTGTAAGGTTCAAAGTGGTCAATTTTCCAAAGTGGCAAAGTCATTTGCAAAAGGGTTTCATCCATAAACCATTTTTAAATCCATTCATCATTTTATGTGGTGGAAAATGTTTTTATCAAATCAAAAACTCCATGTTGTATACCAAATAAGTTGTTGTTTCTCAAAACTTGGTGTTTAGGGTCAGTAGGTTTGATCCAAATCATTTTCCCAAAGTTTTTACTCCAAAGTCATTTCCATAGCAAAACCAATAATTTTATTTGACTAGAAATGGGCTAAATCAATTAATCCATCCTAAACTTCACCAAATACATTTTTAAAACCATGGGTTGGTTCCTAGGGTCAGTAAGTTCACCAAAAACTAATTTGCCAAGCTTTCAACCTCAAAACCATCTTTGAATAATTTTTCTAATCTAAACAAGCATACAAATGTTTCTGCAAAAACAAACAATCTACCAGAGGATTTTTACTAAACAAAATCCATGGTTGGCTAGGGCTTGTTCCATTGATATAAAGTTTGTAATTTTTGGACGAGTGGATCAAAAGTTATAGGGTTTTCAAAACTGCAAACAAATCTGATTTCAAATCTGTTTTTAAACAGAACTGGTGACACGCGGCGTAATATGACTGGCTGGTACCGGTTCGCACGGATCGAGCGATGCGGGCTTTTGGATTAAATTACATCGCACGGCGCTGAGACGCTACTTACCGCTTCGCCTAGATTCTATCGTGTGCGTCCGATCTAGATCCTACGGACACCATTACTTGGTCAACAACGGGCGGCGCTGCACGGCGGTTGGCAGCGGCGACGGTCAGGCGGTGGCGCTAGCGGCGGTTCTAGGAAGCAAAGAACAAAGTGGGGATGCTCACCGTGATCGCAATGACGTGGTGATGCTCGAGGCGGGGTCGGTTGGTCGAGGGGCGCACTGGCGTGGAGGTAATCGCTTGCCGGAGTGGGGAACGGCGTCGAGCGGCTCTGGTCCTGGTCGGAGGCGACGCTACAGATCGCCCTAAGGCAAGACAAGATCATGGTCAGATACAAGAGGATGTGGCGAGTGTGGGAGCGTGAACAAGACGGCGTGGGGCGGTCTGTGCTTACCAGGGGACTTCGCCGGAGAAAGGCAGACATGGCGGCGCGGTCAGAGGTTGTCGGAGTCGACGCTCTGGGGCGCCCGCGGTTGAACGGATGGCTCAGGAAGAAGCGCCTAGGAGTGGGGGTCACGGTCGTGTGCTCAGGGAGGTAGGGGGGCGACGGGGTTCGGCCGGAATTGGCTGGGAACGGTGGTCGGAGCAGTGGAAGTGCAAGCTCAATACAGGGCAGCCTGGTGGTGTTCAGGGCGTGGAGTCTGAGGGGAAAGGGAGGTAAGAGGGAGGCGTTTAATACCGCGTGGTCGCAGGGGGAGTAATGGCCGTTAATAGCGTGAATTGATCACCGGCGTTTACTAGCTGCAACGGCAGGGAGTAATCGGCGCTGGTTGAAGACGATGAATAGGAGAGGTGGGGTCCTGTCGTCAGCGAGTGAGAGAGTTAGGGAAAAGGTCCACCAGTCAGCATCTGCGCGGGTTAAAGATTGAGTGCGAAACGTTTTCCTCGGGAGAGAGGGAAGCTGGGCTGGTACTGGGCTGTTGGGCTTGGCCAGCTGGGCTGAGTCCGACTCTATTTTTTTCTTCCTGAAAGTTTTATCTTTTTCCAAATCTGTTTTCTGTTTTGAATTTTCAAACAACAATTCAAGCATTCAAATCAATTCAGACATTCACCACACTTGTAATGAGTTTTGGTTCTGTTTAACAACATAAACCAAATCCCAAATAAAACAAAATAATTTTATTCTTTTTAGGATCTATTTAGTAATTAAATAAAATAGATCTTGATTATTAATTCAAATAGGTTTTGATTTATTTAATAAAATCTCCATTTAAAAACTAAATATTTCCAAACCAAATCAGTAGGTTTTATTTGAAAATATAAGATATTTGGAAAACTTGGTTAAAATAAAGTAACATTTTTATTTTAGGGTCCATTAATAATTAAATAAGATGGACCTTAGTTAATAATTCAAATAGGATTTGTTTCATTAAAATCTTTATTTTGAAATCTAAAATAAAACCAAAACACTTCAGTAGGTTTTATTTGAAAATAATAGACACTTGGAAAACTTATTTAAAATAATAAGTTTTGATGTTTTATTTAAAATGGTAAAACCTTTTATTTAAATAAAATTGGATATTAAATCCTTATTATTTTATTTAAATAAACCTTTACTACTTTTATTAAAACAAAATGTTTTATTTCAAATGCTTGACCAAGGTTTATTTTGGTTCATAAAATAATCCTTATTTATAAATCTACTTTTTCTTTTGAAAACCAAATCTTTTCTTTAAAGATCCAAAATAGTAATTCCAAATATTTTTTATTTTCCCTTTATTTAATGTTTATCGTTTTAAATCCCTTTAGGATTTATTTGATCCAAATTGGTTTGAAGGTTTCCAATTGGATTCAAAAAGTTTCTTTATCACCCTAAAAAATCAACAAAGTTTTATTTTATTCATTTATTTTTCACATTACAAGATTTGGAAAATCTTGGGATGTGACACAGGAAATGTATAAAAATACCTCAAAGTGTAGACAAAGCATAGAAAAGTTGATACTAAACAAGCATGGAACATCAAAATTATAGATACGTTTACGACGTATCAAGCATCCCCAAGCTTAACTCCTGCTCGTCCTCGAGTAGGTAAGTGATAAAAAGAATAATTTTTGAGGTGACATGCACCTTCACAATCTTGATCAAACCATTTGCAAAGCATTGTAAGCTGCGATCAAAGTACTCTAAACATGAGATTGAAAGATGTAGTTCTAATAATAAGACATAGCAACTAAGTTGCAACATGAAATGATACAAACAAAGATCATAAATAACAATGCATTGAAAGACGTTTGTTTGTTTCACATATAGAAAACATAGCATAGTGGTATTCAGCTTGTCCCTCATGGAGTAGCAAAACATAAATGCATAGGACACCTTCAAAGTTCATAAGGGTGACTAGATACAAATAGTTCAAGAACAAGCAATATCAACATTATGAATCAATCAATAAGTTTTGGGACAATGCACATAAAACTAAGAATGAAAACTATACTCTCTTAATTGGTGCATAAAGATAGAAGGTGGAGACTCAACATAAAAGTAGGAAGAAAGTCCATTCACAGGGAAGCAGAGATTTCAAGTTTCATAAAGAGATTCCAAAAACTATGGTACTTATTAGCTTTCATCTCTCATTGCCCCTATCATAAGCATCTTGAAGTGATTAAGGTTAAAGTGAAACAAATATGGAGTATATGCTTGAAAAATCATAAGTTGGCAATCTCATGTCCCTTGAGTACGAGGGCCGTTCTTCATGCTACTCAACTTTAGTCACAAGCAAATTCTTGTCATTGTAAGTATATGTGTATCATAGAGAACTGTCAACGGGGTACCCCTTGCCCCATGACACAGGAGCTATCCCATATCAAAATGACAAGGCAACAAACAGTGAGCATCTCAGCAATCCTTTTGTTTACCATGAGCATGGTACATATTTTTTCTCTTCTTTTTTTCGATATTTTTTCTGAGGATTCTTCATGGATTGCTCACTATGGTGATGCTGCAAGTTTCCACCATGATTAGGCTTGGCTTAGGCTAGCTGCACAGGCGTTTCTCTAACACATATACATAACTCCATGGACTTAGAAGCTCCCCTTTTATTTCACACCGCCGACATCCATAAACAAAAGATCATGATATCAACTGGGTAATATGTACATGTGTTGAAAGCTTTCCCCATGACAGCATGGTTCTGCTAATTCCCAACTTATAATTGCATGAATATACAATATAGCTGACACAATGATTCAAGTTTATTAGGAGCAAGAAAAATAAAGTGTGCCATCAAGTTTGTAAGAGCTTTAATCACTAAATTTATTATAAAAAGTTTAATTTGGAAGATAGATAAAACAAGAATATATTTGGAATGGTGTAACACAACATACATAGGAATTTATAGTGGACTCTTTGGAATAACTTGGTTTATTGGGAGTTGGATGTGTAGGGGTTCGTAGCATGGAAAACAAAAAAATTCTACCACATGCACACAAACAAGCCAAGATCTATCTACTAGATTGTAGCAACGAGTCGATAGAAGCACTCACCATCGAAGATTCCAAAGCGGTTAACGAGAGCAGATTCTCGTGGGTGATGTAGTCGTACACTTGCCGATCTCAAGATCGCGTAGACGATCCTTCCGGCGCTGCGTTCCGGCAGCGCTCCCGCAGTCGGTCACACGTTCGGTACTCGATGAAGACCTTCCTCTCCCTTGTTCCAGTAGGCAATGGAGGTTGTAGCACTCTCCTCGTGATTCCGACAGCACGACGGCGTGGTGTCGGAAGTAGAGGGAAGATCCCGTAGGGCTTCGCCTAAGCCGGAGCGAGTATGGTGGAGTAAGAGAGAGCCTTGGAAATCTACGGATTAGAGGGCACCAAGGGGAGAGGGGTAGCCGGCGGCTAGGGTTTGGGATACCCCAACTCGGCAACTTAGGAGGAGCCCTAGGTGGCGGCCGTAGCAGCACTTGGAGGTGGTGGTGGCGCCTTAGAGCTAGGGTTTGGAGTTGTGTGGGAGAGGGGAGCCCTACCCCTCAATATATAGGAGGGGAGAGGTGGTTTGGGAGGAGGGAGTCCTCCTCCAACTCCTCCTCCTTGGCCGGCGGGTGGGAGGGAGTGGGACTCCTACCCTAGGTAGGTTTCCTACTCTCCCTTCACCAAGCAATGTTCGGATTTGACTTTTCAAATTGGCGTTTGACTTTCAAACTTGAATTTGATTTCTCTCTTCATATTGCCCAGCCAAGTGACCTAGTACATGATGCAACCATTCCACATTGTTATGACACATCCATGTACCCTTCCCCTCCGGAGTGCCGGACCTTCCAAACCCTTCTAGAACATTCCCGGTGAAAACACCGAAATCATTTCCGAACTCCGAAACAGGACTTTACTTATATGAATCTTATTCTTCGGACCATTTCGGATCTCCTCGTTATATCCCGGATCCCATCCGAGACTCCGAACAACATTCGGTCTCTTACTCATCATTTCATAACTACACAACAACATCGAATCCTTAAGTGTGTCTCCCTACGGTTCGTGAATTATGCGGACATGACCAAGACACTTCTTCGATCAATAACCAATAGAGGAATCTGGAAATTCATATGGCTCCCACATATTTCTATGATTACTTTGCGATCGAATGAACCACTTACATACGATACCAATTTCCCTTTGTATCATGATAGTTTACTTATCCGAGGTTTTGATCGTCGGTATCTCTGCATACCTAGTTCAACCTCGTTACCGATAAGTACTCTTTTATCATTCCCGTGATATGTGATCCCTTGTGAACCAGTCACATGCTTGCAAGCTAATTGGCTGACATTCCACCGAGAGGGCCCAGAGTATATATATCCGTCATATGGATGGACAAATCCCACTCTTGATCCATGTGCCTCAACCCATACTTTCCGAACACTCAATGCCACCTTTATAGCCACCCAGTTACGGTGTGGTGTTTGATGTCATCAAAGCATCCTTTCGGTGATGGTGATTAACATGATCTCATGGTCGAAGGAATTAGGTTACTATGTATCAGAAAGCTTATAGCAAATGAACTATATTAAATGAATTGATCTTTATGGTACGCTTAACTATAGGAGTATGTCCATCACATCATTCTCCTAATGATATGACCCTGTTGTTAATAACATCTCTATGTTCATGATCAGGAAACCATGATCATATATTAACCAACAAGCTAGTTTAACAAGAGGCTTTACTAGGGACTCTTTTATGTTTACAAATCACACAAGTATTAATGTTTCCGGTTAATACAATTATAGCATGGTATGTAAACATTTATCATAAGTATGAAGATATGATAATAACCACTTTATTATTGCCTCTTGGGCATATCTCCAACAGGATGCATGAGTAGAGATACTACAAGTGGAGGCTAGCAAAAGACTGGGAACGACCAACTAAGAGAGCAATAATGGCCATAATCATGCAGAGAGACAAAACATTATCAATCAAAGCATAAAGTGGTATTACAAGTCAAAAACTAAATGATCATATAGGCTAAGGTGACTGATTCATAGTCTTAACATGGTGTAAGCATGTAACAAGTCAACCCAAATAAAGCACCAAAGGAGAATACCACAATATTATGCTAAAACAACGCATGATTCTTTCAAGGCACATTAAGCAATCTCAATTGTTTGGAACAAGTCATGCTACAACAATAATCACTAAGCATAAGGTCAAAACAACATCTAGCATGACATGATAAAGTCTAAGACACAGTCAAAACAAGCTCCCTTTTGTACCACTATAAGCATGAAACTTTCTACTCTTTTCCAACACCAATCAACTTATTTGAAACAACATAGCGAAAGCGGGGGTCCAACTAATTTATTCAAGAAAACTAAGCAAACAAAAACCAAAAATGAAAACTAAGACGCTCCAAGAACAACACAACACTGCATGACGGAGTCAGGGCCCATCATCGCTTCTTTGCATGTAGTCGGATCATTATTGTCAAATAATGATTTAACTCTCAAATCTTGGTATTTGATTGTTTGTCCGACCTACTTGTTTCAATAGGAACTTAGATCTCCGTGACCACAACCTTTGAGGCACGTGAGCCATGAGCATTGTTGCTGCCTCCGGAACATTTTTCGGCGCTGTGCAACTTTGCACATATAGCTAAGGTTCTTTTAACCTTATCAAAGTTCTATTGTCCTCCCACTTAACTTTTCACGAAAAATTCCTTCTCTAAGAAACTTGACGTTTTAAGCGACAAACATTTTTGTCTCCGATGTTATGGAGGAACAGTTAGTCAAAATAACATACAAAGACAGGTTCATCCGACTTTGGTTGCAAACATCTTTCTTATGCATAGCATACCAATGTTTAAGAAAAGACAACTTGGGTTTTATCCCAAACCATAACTTTATATGGTGTCAATTCAACGGATTATGATGGAGCTCTTTACAGTGGAAAAACGGTAATCTCTAAAGCTTTTAATCTTTAAAATATAATGACAGTTTTATGAATTACACCTTTGATCTTACCATGTCAAACAAGGTTTAATTACATATCTCGAACGCTCCATACTCTTATGGTGTTTCGGAAAATGCAAATCCACAGAACGATTCCTTAAATCTTAGGTATTATGCTAAACTTGTAACTCAAATATCTTCCTTTATGATCTTATCATGAACTATTTATATTCTTGTTACAATGATTTTGCACTTCATCTTGAAAGTCTTTGAACTTCTCAAATGTTTCATACTTCATCCTTATTAAGTAAATATTCATATATTCACTCAAATTTTCGGAGAAAGCATATGAAGTTGAAATCCATCGCTCTTGACTACACATAATGGACTTCATACAACAATATGTACAAGTTCCAATAAGCTAGTAATCCGTTACCTTTGGCCTATGAACAGAGTTTTAATTATCTCTAGGATAGTTTCACAAGCGTCATTTGATCAAAAATCAAAAGACTCCAAAATTCCATCCACATGGAGTTTCTTCATGTTTTCTTTCCAATATAATTTAAACGGCGATGTCACTTCCTAAGTGATCTTTATTATCAATTGTCTTTTGACATTTTAGCAATATTTTATGGATGTGATTTATCTTGCAAATCACCCATCTTTTATGGATTACGGCAATTATTTGAACAACCCTTTTATTCTCATAATACCTGATAAAACAAATCGTGAAGGAAAGCTTTGATGTTAACGAGCAACACAACAACCCTTTATTTGTTCTCGATGAACATCATCACATATTATTTTTCTAGTTACTTAGGCCATTGTAGTTCATGAATTGTGTTGTTTCGTATGACGATTCACACCAACAAATTTAGTATCCAATATTTAAGAACCACATTGTTTAATAAGCAAAGAATATAGCCATAACATTTATATCCTCTATATACCTAAGCTGAACAATTCTAGTCTTTTCTTTTCTGCCATATATTTCTGAGATTCTCTTTCAGTATTTCCTTTTCTGTTCGAAAGAATCTTTCAACATCAATAGTGGAGCCATACATATGACACATAGTCCAAAGCATGTATAGTTAAATACCAATGTCTTTGGATTTGCACTTTGAATTAGATCACCATCATCAAATACTTGGTTTTCTTTCAAATTCCATTCTCTAGTAATCTTTTAGTGTAGTAAACTTTTTATCAAATATTCACCCTTATCATGGAAATTCATGATCAAACTAATTTTAGCTTATAACGGTGAATCGCAAGTATAATGTTGCTCTCCAAAACCTTTTGGAGGATTAGGACGACAAGCGTCTCCATCCTTTTTCAAATTCTCATCAAATATGAGAACATAAACTTTTCCATATTATACTCTCTCATGTTGCAACCAAAACATTATTTCAGATATCGCAATATCTTCCACACATCATGGTTTCTGAAACAACTCTTTCAGATCCTAGATAACGTTGATATTAAAACAATATTTTGAATATCAAGAATCATGGAGACAAACATGATACTTATATACTAACACTGGAATTGTCACTCTTGATTTAATACCAATTATTAAACTTCACAGAGTAACCGGAACTTACTGAAAGTATGCAAGAGGACTTTTAAACTTTAGATTAACACTTCAAAACAATACGATACCAGTTCGTAAAGTAACTAACCATAATTCTATAGTTCTATTATCTCAATTATAACTAAGCGCAAGGTGGTAAACGGATGCCAATGACTACAAAAACTATGCAAATTCACTTTGATTTAAATTATGATAAATAGTGTTCAACTTTTAATCATATTGCTATTGAACTCCCACTCAAAACAATATCCCTCACATTGTTTTAGTGATCACACGAACCAAATTCACTACACCAAGTCCGATCATCACGTGACATGATATAGTTTCAAAGGCGAACAATCAACGTGTTCATCATATCATCTATATGACGCATGCTTTACCTTTCGGTATTCCGTGTTCGGAGACCATGTCTGTACATGATAGGCTCGTCAAGATCAAACCTTAGCTTCCGCATGAGCAAATCTGGCTTGCTCATGTTGTATACACACGCAGAATCTAACACACCCGATCATCACGTGCTGCTTCGAAACAACGAGCTTTAGCAACGGTGCTTACTAAGGATGAACACTTTATAACTTGAAATTTTTGTGCTAGAGGGATCATCTTATAATGCTACCGTCGTGAACTAAGCAATACAAGATGCATAAAAGGATTAACATCACATGCAATTCAAAATATGTGATATGATATGGCCTTTCTTCTTGTGCTTTCGATCTCCATCTTCAAGCACGAACATGATCTCCATCATCACCAGCATGGTGTCAAGGTCAATGGCGCTGCTTCATGGTTGTCATCCACCAGCATCAACTATTACAACTACTTTGAATAATAGACACGCGGGTCTTAACGAAATTTAAAAGACAACCATATGGCTTATGCCGGTTGCCAACTTATAATAAGGAACATTGCATACAACACATATAATCACAATCATGGCCATATCACATCACAGCACACCCCTGCAAAACAAAGTTAGACGCCTCTAATTTTCTTTGCATATTTTACGTGGTTTGGGGCTTTCAATAAGTGTCGTTCTAACTTACGAACAAGAACCACAATGTTGATGCTTGAACTATCAAGTGCATGTGTAAATTGAATCTTTACTATGATGGGAGAGACAGACATCCACAAAGCCACTTATGCAATACAAGTTGCATGTTGAGCGTGGAGCAAGTCTCATGAACGATGTCACGTAAGGTTAGCCCGGGCCGCATCATCCCACCATACCGCAAGATGCAAAGTACACAAGAAGCAATTGATAATAAAATCACCACCGCCCACAATGACCATTGTGTTCTACTCATGCAACAAATCTACATATAGACACAGCTCTGATACCACTGTAGGGGTTCGTAGCATGGAAAACAAAAAATTTCTACCGCATGCACATAAACAAGCCAAGATCTATCTACTAGATTGTAGCAACGAGTCGATAGAAGCACTCACCCTCGAAGATTCCAAAGTGGTTAACGAGAGCAGATTCTTGTGGGTGATGTAGTCATACACTTGCCGATCTCAAGATCGCGTAGACGATCCTTCCGGCGCTGCGTTCCGGCAGTGCTCCCGCAGTCGGTCACACGTTCGATACTCGATGAAGACCTTCCTCTCCCTTGTTCCAGCAGGCAGCGGAGGTTGTAGCACTCTCCTCGTGATTCCGGCAGCACGACGGCGTGGTGTCGGAAGTAGAGGGAAGATCCCGCAGGGCTTCGCCTAAGCCGGAGCGAGTATGGTGGAGTAAGAGAGAGCCTTGGCAATCTACGTATTAGAGGGCACCAAGGGGAGAGGTGTAGCCGGAGGCTAGGGTTTGGGACACCCCAACTCGGCGACTTGGGAGGAGCCCTAGGTGGCGGCGGCAGTAGCACTTGGAGGTGGTGGTGGCGCCTTAGAGCTAGGGTTTGGAGTTGTGTGGGAGAGGGGAGCCCTACCCCTCAATATATAGGAGGGGAGAGGCGGTTTGGGAGGAGGGAGTCCTACTCCAACTCCTCCTTGGCCGGCGGGTGGGAGGGAGTGGGACTCCTACCCTAGGTAGGTTTCCTACTCTCCCTCCACCAAGCAATGTTCGGATTTGACTTTTCAAATTGGCGTTTGACTTTCAAACTTGAATTTGATTTCTCTCTTCATATTGCCCAGCCAAGTGACCTAGTACATGATGCAACCATTCCACATTGTTATGACACATCCATGTACCCTTCCCCTCCGGAGTGCCGGACCTTCCAGACCCTTCTAGAACATTCCCGGTGAAAACACCGAAATCATTTCTGAACTCCAAAACAGGACTTTACTTATATGAATATTATTCTCCGGACCATTCCGGATCTCCTCGTTATATCCCGGATCCCATCCGAGACTCCGAACAACATTCGGTCTCTTACTCATCATTTCATAACTACACAACAACATCGAATCCTTAAGTGTGTCTCCCTACGGTTCGTGAATTATGCGGACATGACCAAGACACTTCTTCGATCAATAACCAATAGAGGAATCTGGAAATTCATATGGCTCCCACATATTTCTACGATTACTTTGCGATCGAATGAACCACTTACATACGATACCAATTTCCCTTTGTCTCACGATAGTTTACTTATCTGAGGTTTTGATCGTCAGTATCTCTGCATACCTAGTTCAACATCGTTACCGATAAGTACTCTTATCTCGTTCCCGTGATATGTGATCCCTTGTGAACCAGTCACATGCTTGCAAGCTAATTGGATAACATCCCACCAAGAGGTCCCAGAGTATATCTATCTGTAATATGGATGGACAAATCCCACTCTTGATCCATGTGCCTCAACCCATACTTTCCGAACACTCAATGCCACCTTTATAGCCACCCAGTTACGATGTGGTGTTTGATGTCATCAAAGCATCCTTCGAGTGATGGTGATTAACATGATCTCATGGTCGAAGGAATTAGGTTACTATGTATCAGAAAGCTTATAGCAAATGAACTATATTAAATGACTTGATCTTTATGCTACGCTTAACTATAGGAGTATGTCCATCACATCATTCTCCTAATGATATGACCCTGTTGTTAATAACATCTCTATGTTCATGATCAGGAAACCATGATCATATATTAACCAACAAGCTAGTTTAACAAGAGGCTTTACTAGGGACTCTTTTATGTTTACAAATCACACAAGTATTAATGTTTCCGGTTAATACAATTACAACATGGTATGTAAACATTTATCATAAGTATGAAGATATGATAATAACCACTTTATTATTGCCCCTTGGGCATACCTCCAACAGGATGCATGAGTAGAGATACTCAATACAAGTGGAGGCTAGCAAAAGACTGGGAGCGACCAACTAAGAGAGCAATAATGGCCATAATCATGCAGAGAGACAAAACATTATCAATCAAAGCATAAAGTGGTATCACAAGTCAAAAACTAAATGATCATATAGGCTAAGGTGACTGATTCATAGTCTTAACATGGTGTAAGCATGTACCAAGTCAACACAAATAAAGCACCAAAGGAGAATACCACAATATTATGCTAAAACAACGCATGATTCTTTCAAGGCACATTAAGCAATCTCAATTGTTTGGAACAAGTCATGCTACAACAATAATCACTAAGCATAAGGTCAAAACAACATCTAGCATGACATGATAAAGTCTAAGACACAGTCAAAACAAGCTCCCTTTTGTACCACTATAAGCATGAAACTTTCTACTCTTTTCCAACACCAATCAACTTATTTGAAACAACATAGCGAAAGAGGGGGTCCAACTAATTTATTCAAGAAAACTAAGCAAACAAAAACCAAAAATGAAAACTAAGACGCTCCAAGAACAACACAACACTGCATGAAACAATAAAAACGAAGTGTTTAGAAAGAGAACTGAGATTTTTATTGATGAAGAAGGGGATGCATAGGAATCTTGATCACAAATAAATTCACAAAGAACAAAGTGACACACATAGGAAGATAAAACAAGAGTAACTTCAAAACTTTCAGCACATAGAGAGGTGTTTCAGTACCATGAAAACTTCTACAACCATATTTTCCTCTCTCATAATAATTTTCAGTAGCTTCATGAATAAACTCAACAATATATTTATCACATAAAGTATGCTTTTCATGATCTAAAAACACATATTTTTTACCAATCTAAAAAATAGTGGGATTAAAACCTTCAAACCCACTTTTAACAATTTTCTAACAACATGACTGATCATTCTCGAGATGTATGGGGTTCCAAGATAAAGTCAAGACCCCTCCAATCTCATTTTCAATAGTAGTACAATTAATATTATCAACCAATATAGGACCATCATCTAGAGCTTTATCATAAACATTTTCTAAGCAAAAATCTTTAGTATCATGCATTTCGAAGTTAGGCACAAATAAAGGATTACCATAAGATTTATTAAAATAGCATGGATTATCATAGATAACAAGAGCATAATTATTATAACAAGTTTTACCCATAGTAGATATTTCAAAGGAATCCATAGGAACATAACATTCATCCTCCTTTGGTAAGCATGGGGGGCAATCAAATAATGTAAGAGGTAAATAGTTACTCTCATTAGAAGGTAGGCATGGGTAGATCCATTCTTCCTTCTGTTTTTCATCTAATGAGCTTTCAGGTTCAGCAATTTATTCTTCCATAAGCTCCTGCAAAGCATTAGTCTCTTCCGTTTGTGGAAAGCATCTATTAATATTCAAGAATATAGCCATTTTCTTCCTTGTAATTATCAAAGAAAAATTTAAGTGTATCATAAACCTCATATTTATAAGGTGAATCATCAGTATTTTCATGCAAAATAGCAAGTTCAAATGCACCCTTCCAAGCAATAAATTCTTCAATTTGTTCCACATCATAAAAGGCATAATGTCCTTTAACATAAGAAGATATGGTAACATTATCGTTATACTCACATTGAAAAGGGAGGTGTTTATACCTCCTACAACAACAAGATTTATCAAATCAATAAGTAACATTATAAGTA